>OU342774.1:5007500-7507500 GCA_910591435.1 Acronicta aceris
CCCCTAAACCCATAAAAACTGTTATTTTGGTAGTTGTCATAGTTGCCACATAGTATGAATGGTTGTCATTGTTTGAAATCGTGCATATAGAAAAGAGTATTTAATGTGTTTAAACTATTTTGCTGGAATGCAGAAAAAAATTATTGATGTCAATCGTCTATTTGGTGCAACCTAGAAGAATGGATTCAGACTGGAGTCAGTAGTCAAGAACATGATAGCTATTTCATAGAAAAAACTGTTTTGAGTATTTTTCAAACGACTCGAGATATCCTTTCAAAGACATTTGATGACATATTGTGTTGCTAAATTTTTTTAGATCTGAATTTTTTTGAATAGGTATGGCGCAACCGGTGCAAACCGAAAAAAATAGGCACCTTATTTGTTGACATTCGAGTCTGTAATAGAATAACTGCATGAACCATAACATGGAAAATAGACTTGCAGTCAGAACGATACAGAGTAGAAAAACAAAATTTTCAGCCATTTTTTTCAAATCGTTACGACAGGTGATACGAAGTACACCGGGTCATCTTATATATATAAAACAAAGTCGGGTTTGTTACAACACGTATGTATAACTCGAGAACGGGTGAACCGATTTTTATAATATTTGGTTTGTTGAATTTGTCTCCTCCCCGAATAGCAGAATAACTATTAAAACATCGAAAAAAAAAATGATGAAAATTTATTTTCTCATACCTACATTGTTTCGGGAACGGATTGACAGATTTGACAGAAATAAAACACGGACATGAATGAACATGTTGTCGATTTCTGTTTCGGCAAGGCCAGTAAGTAGATGGCGTTCTGTGCATTGTCCGAACTTCTCATAAGCTGCTGGTGTGATTTTGATTTTTTTTTGTGTATGTTTAATTGGTTCCTGGATGGTTTAGATTCACAATTTGAGCCGGTAGGTGGCACCGCAATCGGGTTCTACGATTTTTTTTAGTATACAGGGCAAGACATGGGAATGTGATGAATGGAAGAAAAGGACATGCTGCGCCGACGTCAAATAAAGGGCAGGAAGATGTTGATACAGGGCAAGACAACGTTTGCCGGGCCCACTAGTATATTATATTTCTTTATAAATACAATCTCGGAAACAGCTCTATTTTTTCAATGAAACTGACACTGTGGAGTTTATGGGGGGTGCAAAATCCATCAGGCTCAGTCCCAATTTTATGAAAATTAATTTCCTGCTTCACAAAAGATATTTTTTTATGTCAACTGCATACCTCATTAGTCTAGTGGTCCCAAGCGTGACTGCTACGCTAGAGGTCCTGGGTTCAATTGCCAGGTCATGCAAAGTGTTATTGGGTTTTTCCATGAAATTCTCAGTAGCAGCTTGGAGTCTGGATTTGTGCAGATAATGGCAATAGGCTCGCCCCTTATTACATAAGACCTAAACATACCAATGAACTGTGGGTGTAAGTATATCTCTGCCTAGCCCTTCGAGGAATAGAGGCGTGATGGTATGTCTGGTTTGCCTATTTGGTCTAGAGGGTCTAAGGTCTTTACCTTATTACATTACAGTTCTACTTTCCATGTATGTTATATTGAAACCTGTAAAGTTGATAAGAAGTAGTAGCTTAGGGTGTTTCATTTTTTTTTATTTTCGATTTTAATTTCACTTTGCTCGAATTCTTGTTCCCACTAATGCACAAGGTTAATGTTCTTGTTCCTACTAATGTTAATAATTCATATGCCAAAAATTACTAAAACCGAACAATATTTAGTGGTTGCACAACATCAATAAGATTCCCATACAACTAACATTTTTATATTGGAGGGTAAGCCTTTCAAGTCGCTATTTTTGCAGTGGAGGGTAATAACTGAACAAAGTTAAACAATAATAAAACATTAAAATGAGTAAAATATTCGGAATTTGGTTAATTGATAAATGCCTGAAAGAGTCTTTTTGGGAGGTAGGCTTCTAGAAAACAAGTATTATTTGTTTAAATTTTATAAGCATTATCAAAGTTAGGCAAAGAGAAATCTAGAAACTCGGAAGTGGCAAATACTTATAAAACGGCAAAAATTAAAAGGTGATCTTGAAAAATTATTATATATTGCCAGCAAAATATGATGACGAGGAGCAATGTATTACAACAGGATAAAGATTTTCTTACATTACAGAAAGACGATCGCATGAGTTCATCAATAAGCGGTATAGACAAAAAAAATATAAAAAAATTCAGATAAAGTTAACAAACAACAAATAGTCGAAGCTTAAGAAATAAATTAAAATGTAATAACCCCATCTGCCCTCAAAGATGGACACAAGATGACCAATCTCATGCAATCGGAGGAGTTAAGTTTAAGGCCATGCCTCCGACTACATGAGATTAGTCATTTTGCTTCTATATTTTTTTGGCAGTCGGATTTATTGTTTTTTTTTAAATAACTTTTATCGTTTCAATTTTTTTAGTTTTTGATATACCCAGTTTTATCCTCACAATTAAGACGAATCTAACGATGCCTCTCAAGCTAAAATCCATAAAGCCATTTTGGTAGCAGAGCGCGACAAAAAAATACCTACATACATACATAATTATATAAATACATACTCTTAAAACATAACCCTCCTTCTGGCGCCATCGGATAAAATAGTAGAGATCCCAGAAAATAACACATTAGCGATCTTGGAACAAAATTCTACTTTATTCAGTATTGATGACGAAAATGAATATTGTAGCTCTATAGTCAGAGGCTTCTTCGATACTCTCAAGGTTGTCAACGATACCACAGAATGGGGTATTGCATTGATACAGAAATTTAACAATTCGGTCGAAGATGAACAACAGAAGCAATTCTTGCTGAGAGTTGTGGAGCATCTCAGAAAAGGTGTCACCAAGCGAATAAACGATGATGTTGCAGTTTACCAAATTACTAAATGCGTCGTTACATACATTATATTCTCTTTGTAATATTAATGTTGTGTTTTAACGCAAATTTGATTTTTAATTTTATTTTAATGTGTGTCCATTATGTTGTCCTATTTTGAAATAAAGGTAATTAAAACTTTAAGTGTGTCTTTTTCTCTCAAACTTTTGGTTTATGCAACCCCTAAATAATGTCCGATTTTTTTGAAATTTGGTGCATATATTATTAAGCCTACAGAGACTTGAAAAGTGAGCAAAGTCCGGAAAAATATAACATTTAAAAAAAATCCCTAACTAAGTGAAAGACCCTATAGTAGCTGTCACAAAATTATTTTAATTACCCATAGCAGTGAGTCTAATACATTATTATATATTATATATTACATTAATTGTTAAATGTTGATTTAATTTTATTAACAGGTACATAGTAAACTTCATGTTAGACTCAACACTTGGCCTGTTAATAATATGGGCTGGCATTCGACTGGCTCAGTATTGTGCAAGAGCTTATGATATACCACTCATCAATTTTGGTGAATATGGTGAGTATTTATTGAATGTCTATCTATTTATTACAGGGCCGATTTTTCCATTGCCAGATAACTTTTAACTGAAAATTAAAATTGACGTTTGACAGATTTTGTATAGAAAAGTTGTCAAAAATTCGTATAATTATTCCTCCAATAAAGTTTTCTGGTGATGGAAAAATCGTCCCACAGTAGGTTAATTCAACTGATACAAAAAATACTATCCTACAATAAAATAATCTTATATAACATCTTCAGTTATGTTAACTGGTTACCACAGTTGTGGACCTTTCAAATTATGTTTGGCTGATTAATTAATTATTGTGCATCTATCAGCATACCGTTGATGAGCACACTAAATAAGCAGGGCAAGTCATACACAATAGCCTGATAGGCATTCCAGCGAATCTTCACGAAATAGCTCAGTGAGCTATACAAAGAGCCTAGCAGGTGGATTGAAAGCAGCCCACGCAATAATGATGACCAAATAGCCCCAAGTAACTAAATAACCGTTGCGCCAAAATCAACTCAGGCCGAGAGCCTATCTATACCTATAGACAGCGCACACAAAAGACAGCCCAAATGAATAGCCCAACATGTCTCTTGAAGGATGGCAGA
Source organism: Acronicta aceris (assembly GCA_910591435.1). Lineage (NCBI taxonomy): Eukaryota > Metazoa > Arthropoda > Insecta > Lepidoptera > Noctuidae > Acronicta > Acronicta aceris. The sequence goes on from OU342774.1 coordinate 5,011,528, forward strand.
CCGCACATAAATTGCTCCCACAGTAAGCCCATCAGACTACACAAAAGGTCAGTTGGCCGCTTACGAACCTCACATTTTCTAAAGTGTATAAAGCATCTTCGGTTTGTGCACTTTAGGAAAGCCGCCAATGTGCGCGGCGTGGATATGCCAGTGCATATTGTACGCAGCACTCGCGACCTTTGCGAAGTCGGTGTTGGCGTTGGTGCTACGGCTGCAGCCTGTGGTCGCCGTGCTGTCAACCCTGCGACTGTCACCCGTCTCCGATCCTAAACTAGAACTGGCGGTCGTGATGCTCATCATACCCTTCTTTGTTAATGTAAGTACCTATTATCTTCCTTTTATATCATACTTTTTGGCACTAACTGCCTAATTAGTGTAGTGGTCGTAACCACTACTGTTTAGCTAAAGTTTCTGTGTCCAATAAGCTCACACTCTATTACATGGGACCTAAACGTACCGGCAAACTATGAGTTTACCACAATACACCTCAGCCTGATCCTTGGGGAATACAGGCCTGATGATGTGTCACTGACGAATATATTAAAACATAAAATTTATAAACCTACATTTACAAATTTTGTCACAGATCTTTGGAATTCTTTACAGAACTCCAGTGTTTTGCTTACTAATTCATAATTATTGGTGGAGCCATCATAACTTCTCTGTTTGAAAATTACTCAAGAGTCATGGTTAATAATATTATGCATAATAAAGAACATGGTATAAAGGCACAATGATTATAATTATTTTTAACCATATTCGTATTATCTCTAACAGACGATAATAGTATCGAACAACAACAAATTTTAAGTGACATGGCATTTGGAATATTCCCATTCTGTATTCACCATTCCATATACTAAGCCGAAAATATGATATAACTGTTGAAAAAACTGACCAACCGAGTTTTGTATTTGGGCTATTTTAAAATATTTATTTATTTAATTCTTTATGCACACTGAATGTAAAGAGGCAGACTTAATGCCTAAGGCATTTTCTACCAGTCGACCTTAGGGTGATGCAGAGACAGGAATGGGTAGGTTCTACAGTATAATAGAAACAGAATAGCACAGAATAATTTAAAAACATATATACTTCGTAAACAAAGAAATGATTCCGTAAAGTTACACTTACTTACATAATTATTATCATATACTCGTATATATAAAATAGAGTAACGAAAAATAAAATTATGTGTCATAAATTCTTAATACTTATAATACTAGTTGGTTATAACGAGGTACCCTATAAAACGTGTAGATTCGATTCGAACTGGCGACTGTTTGCTCACCACCCGATCCGACCCATAGCCGATGAGCTAGTGTCGTATCAATTACAAAAGGAATAGATTTATCGAAATAAATTTAAAATAAAAAGATTTGGAAAATAATAGAAGAATATTCATTATTCAATGAATTTTAATAAATGATGCTTCTACTATCTACATAAAATATGACACGGAGGTCGTAGGTATCTAACCGGATGATATTTATTTGCTCCGCATGATAACTGATTACGTAGACTTACAATTATTGAGAAGTAGAATACTAAATGAAAACAAAATAGCTATACTTATTTGGAGAACACAGAGCACCTAAATAAACAATTTAGTATAATCTATAAATATACATACGTCACGAGCACGACATGTGTTGGTGCATTGTTTAATAGGATGCGACTGAAACCGCAGCTAGTAATTAAATATACCTACTTATACCAATTTACGTGATCTATCTGTCGAACGAAACTCTTTATTAATGCATATTATAATGCCTCATTGGACTAGTGGTCCTGAACGCGACACGCGACTGCTACGCTAGAGGGTTCGATTCCCAGGTCGAGCAGTGTTATTGGATTTTTCTATGAAATTCTCAGTAACATCTCGGAGATTGGGATTTGGGCCTGATTGATGGAAATAGGCTCGCCCCCTATTACCTGGGACCTAAGTAGGTACATTAGTACGCCTCTGCCTAACCCTTCGAGGAATACAGACGTGATGGTATGTTTATGTTTATTATAATGCATTAGCCAATAATTTTATGTAATTGATATTATAATATGATATTATAGATCCTGCAAAATACAACAAATATATTATGGTAGCGTAATAGACACAGTGGTCGAGTAATCGGCTGCTGTAATACGTGTCGCCGGTTCGATTTCTTACAAAATAAATATTTGTACAGCTTTTTGAGATAATTTCAGACATATTTCTCTCTGTCTGGGATCTCGGTCTGGGTATTAGCTTGTGATGTGTAAACGCACTTACGAATCCTACGATACACGAGAAAATTAAAATGTGGGATAACATTAAAAAAAATAGATAAGATGTAAGAGTAAGTGCACTAAAACGCATCAGTTAGACAAAATGATTTTGTTTCAGATATTAATATTTTGGGTGACAGACAACTTCCTCATGTACCATCCGAGAGGAGTGAGCTCAAAAATAAAGACGAAGGTAATTCAATCGTTGATCTAAAATTTTAAACGTCTTAGAATTGCCTGTTGTACTAGGTTTCGCCTTTGTAAAACGACAGTATTGCAATTTTACTTGTGTCCCAAAATGACATACCCTATGTCTTTCCTCAGATGCAATTTATTACCTTGATCAATTTTATTGAAATCTGTACAGCGGCTTAGCCGGCCGATAAACAAGCAGTCACTTTCGCATTTGTAGATGGACTCTACACTATGGGCTATCGGTGAACTTGCTCCCTTTATCCAGTAAGGTAATTCTTCATGTTATCTTTAAAAACCCACAGGTAAGATACCAGTCCATCAAAAAAGAGAAGTCGGGTTCAGAAGAAGAGAGAGACTCCGCAGACGAACGACTTTTAGGAGCCAGCGTATGACCTTACAGGAAGCCCATTGTATTTGGGGCTTAAATTGTAATCTCTTAGAGTAGTAACTACTTGCTCACAATTGACTTGCCATGTCAAACTCTTCAATATTGACTTACGACTCTCCGACCATTTTACCAGTCGGTCGAATATAAACTCACGATATTGAAATTTTGAAACTCAATCGTTAATCGACTATGAATTTTGCTTCAATTTACTCGAATTTTAATAAATATGTAAATAGAAATTATTATGTTGTAGGTATATATATTTATATACGTGTGTGACTAAGTATGGCAAGTACCTAAGTGGGATAAGTAGTTAAACATGGTGTATTATAAATTAATGTAACATGGCACATAAAAATATTAAGATAAGTATTCCAAAATTACTCCTATGTACATACTCACTTGAGCTACATGGAATCACAATTATGTTACTTTAATTTTTTTTACCACGACATGATCTAATTCTGAATGCATCCTTTTTTTAAATTAAGGTTCTTAGGTATTATTTCCTTAGCCGATAAGTGGCGCTCGCTGCATTAAAAAGATGTTATATTAGGCTCTGAAATCAAAAATGATGATAGTCTTTAAAATTTGACTAATAAGTCAAGAATCTGCCTCCTATAAAATCAAACAAAAAATATTATTTGTTCGGACGAACTTATAAAAATAGAAATAATAAACGCAGTTAAAAAAATGGAAAAATCTGTTGTTTTTTTTTCTATAATTGTTTGTATTCAAACTATAAAAATATTGTAAAAAAAAATTTATATATTGATGTTTTTGCTTTTTGAGTGCAATATTTTGCTAACATAGTGTATTTGCTATGTATAGTATGGCCATAATATGAATATTATATTGTTTTTGTGGTACCTACTGAAGTGAGATATTTGTACTCCGAATGCACCCAATACATATGACAAAGTTGAAAACCTAAGAACACTCAGATTTCAACGCCTATGGAATTGAGGTGTTTTTCTAGAAAATCACCCAAATAAAAGTATGTACAAATATGCCATTTTTCTTAAAAATGTATAGTAAAACTAAAAAATATATTTTTTTATACGCTTTACTTTTGGAAATATGATAATTTTAATGTTCCTACACGGTATAGTACTTAGATCCTCATAGTAGTGCCATGTATTTTGATTATTTTTTTGAAAATGTATTATGTACACTAACATCGAATAAAGACTGAGAAAGTCGCGGGAATCGTATCTTCCTATAAAATTCCAATTTAATTCCACTTGTTAGGATAGTTATACACTTGTTTCGTTATACATATTACATCACTTTAAAATTCATCGTAACTAATGTCCCGACTCTTTGACATTATGAACCTATATTATGATATAATAGATTATGTTAAATTATTTGCCAGTTACAAGTCATTGCCAAGCCTACCACTGGCACTGGCAACTGACTGACTGGCAATATTAAACTCCCAACTAGGGCTGCCATGTCCCATAGAAAAAAAGAAAAAGCCATACTAGTCGTTATAATATAGACAGCCAATTTCTCCTAAAATCTACTTCACAAGCCTATTCCACAAGCGCTTACTCATCTAGAGAATCAGTTTGGACACGACTGGACATTCTGGCAACCCTACTTTTATGCCACTCATACATCGGTGTGTATTGTAATATAATACAACATTAGATTATTTTATTCTATCTACATACAAAAATAAATCTCAATAAAACTACATTAAGGCGGATCGTTCACCTGAGCCCGCGAAATTCAAATTTCATGTGATTTTTCGCAGTTTGTAGCTCTATAACAAGTTCTAGATTCATTGCAGTAGTAATCGCGACATTAACTATCCAACATTCATAACTGAGAACTTAACCCTTTACTTAAAAATCCTTATCAAGCCAAAAACTGTGTTAATGGTCAAAATTGACACTTTACACTACTTTTAGCTACAATAATGATTTTAATGCAATGGTTTTAGTTAAACGTTGTAAATTTTGTATAGTTAATGTCGCAATTACAATTGCCATGAATGTAGAACTTATTATAGACCAGCAAACTGCGAAAAACCACTTCAAATTTGGCGGGCTCAGGTGAACGGTCCGCCTTAAATTAAAAGTTTAAAGGAACCCCCGACACCGCCGTTTTGTCGCGGCGGCCATCTTGGACCGATTTTCATCAAACATAGCTAAGAACACTCCCGACTAATTCATCTTTTAAACAAAAAAATCAAAATCGAAATCGGTTCATCCGTTCGGGAGCTACGATGCCACAGACAGACACGACAAACTCCGTCATTTTTGCAGCTGGGTTAATAACTGTTGCTAAGTTCGGTTTATGGATGTGTAACTTATAATAACAAAAATATATTACTTTTTCTAAATACATAACATCAATGTTTCACTATTAGGTAATGCTAATGATAGTAAAAATTTATCAATCTATGATTGTGATGTAATGTAAATATTGATTAAGGACAAGTTTTATAAAAACTATGATGTATATATTGATTCATAAATAACATACAAAATATATTTGGGCATCTGTTCATTGTTTGTGCGAATATAATTCATTTAACGTGTTTATTTGAGTTTTACTTTTTAATTATTTATTTCGTTTTCCGATCTCTTGGACATTTCCCAAAATACGCTATCTCCATGGCCCAGAGAATAGCAATGAGTCTGTCCTACTTTACGGTTGGCCCATAATAGTTTAAAACTATCGAATTTGATGGCACAGTAAGTATCCCTGTGATTTTCTCGCCCGCAGAGATAACATTTTTGAAAAAGATTATTCTTTCGCGCACCAGATTCAACTTTTAGCGTGTGAATGGAAGAAGTGGAAGAATCTAATCATTCCACTTTGCTCCACCAGTGGGGTAGATTCCACTCCCTTCAAATTTGGGAAAAACTATGGGTGGTGGTAGCATTCGATGTGGTATATAGGAAGTGTTTTAAATAAAATTAAGAAGTATATTTTTAAGAAGTTATTATAATTGTTTCTTTAATCACAGATCAATTATATAATTTGTTAAAATAACAGATTACAATCAAATGAGTTATTCGGACGCGTTTATATATTTGTCATATTAAGTTCAATATCATAAATTGAATACCTACCTATTTGTGCTTGTAAATAGGAAACAAAATGGCATTAATTCTTACTACTTAACTAATTAAAAACTCTATATTAACAATTTTGAAAAAACCCACGACGATTGTTATCGAAAAAGGATTAAATAACATTTTCGAAACCCCCGACTAAATGCATACCTACAAGAAAATCCGTTGGGGCTGCCATTCCTTTTTTTTTTAATTTCCATAGCATTTCTATGCTACATTTTAAATGAAATTATGATATCTATTGGATTTAGTATTTAATATAAACGCGTCCATAAGGACAACTCATTTGGTTGTAATCTGTTATTTTAACGAATTATGTAATTGATTTGTGATATAAAAAAACCCTACCTATGTACCACATCATTCTAATGCTACCACCCATAGTTACATATTATTACTCAAATATTTTTACCAAAAAAAAAATTACGATATGAACAAACTCTAAAGTGCCGTCCCTAGTGGGGCAGATTCCACCACATTTTTAGCTAGTAGAAACAGCCCCACTAAGGTGTGCTATGTCCTGTCCAATGTTGTATTTGGTGTACAATAAAGTATATTTATATAAATAAGGTCTATTGAGTGGGGCGGTTTCCACTGCAACTTGCACTGCTCTTGATCTTGCTCGGTGGGGCAAAGTGGAATAATTCGAAAAAGCCTCAATAATTGTGTGCCTCTTTTTTGCCGATTGGGGAGTCTGCAAGGTATGTCGCACTCGTACCGACTAAAACCGCATTTGCCTATTCGCAGTCATAGGATTCGAAACATTCGCCACGACCACGACAGAGTCAGTGTTTATAGTGTCAGTACCTAATTCTGATTGCTGTTCCGTTAGTATAGAATTAGATCATAGATAAAGTAAGTAATCAGTTATGTTCTTGGTATAACAGTGAATGTTAATGATAATTTTCTTGCCTTACATATGTGAAGCATAGACTAAGAAGGTAAGTTTACAAGACTATACCTACAAAACAGGTTGCCATGGATATAACAATAATAATCATGTTCCACATTCATTATTTGTGACATCAATACCTTATTGATAGGTCTGCTGTCAAAATATTTTTTGTTGCAATGCTTTTTATTTGATAAAAAAACAATATTTTGTTTAAAATAATTGTTTTATTAATTGAAAAGCAGCTGTTATAATGGACGAGAGAGAGTTAAGAAAACTACTACAGACGAAAAATGGGTGTCGTGTGCCACTTATGCGGCCCATACCCGATGTACATCAATTAGACCAGCTACCGTTCACGCCGCTTCCACCCTATAATAGACTCAAGGTAACAAAAAAAACTAAGTATTTATTTTATTGTAGCACTACCTAGGTACATGTAGATCGAGAATTTGATGGCTTGACGAATGCTGTACCTACAAGTGTAGAAGGCAAAGATTAATAGGTATCATAGGCTGATAGGTAATAGCTGATAGGTGATAGGTACCAATAAATATAGATATCTATATTTATTGGTACCTACCCAATGCCTATCTACATTTGATAGGTACGCCAGCGCATTAACCGTTTCCGTGCGGATGATGCCGCACAGGCACCATGTAAATCTATTGCGTATGGCGTATGGTGCCCGAGAGGATACAAAACTAAAACATAAAAAACTCGGCTAAAACGACATTTGTCAAAAGAGTCCCATAAATAAAAGTGTCTTTATTTGTCACCCATATCCTGCCCACAGTGTTCGTTTCAAGTAATTTCGTAAATTAGCAGACTTCAGGGGTTGTAAACCAAATTGTCGAGTCACATTTTATTATTGATTATAATTCTGACAGCCACCTTTCTGGAATGTTTCTCAAAAAATCAAATGCTTTTGTCATAAAGTTCACTTTTGTCTCAAAACATGATGGGGTTACAAAGAGTGCGGGGCGCATTGGCGACTTAATAAGCAATGGGTTTTACCCATTTTTTTGTGCTGTTCGCCGGCCCGTATAATATACACTGTATAATAAATCTATACTTATAATAAATCTGTAGAGAGGTCAATTCTGTACATGAAATATATTTCCAAAATAACTATCAGCGGGTGATTAGTGATCGATACTGACGCCAAAAATGCAATCAGTAAAATTTTTGTCTGTCTGTATGTTCGTTATAGAAACAAAAACCACTAGACGGATTTCAACGAAACTTGGTACAATTGTTCTTCATACTCCTGGGCAGGTTATAGTATACTTTTTATCACGCTACGATCAATAGGAGCAGAGCAGTGAAGGGAAATGTTGGGAAAACAGGAGAACTTACTCCATTTTTTAAGCTTCCGTCGCGTGTGCAGCCTTAATGGTTAAAGCTACACAGAAATCATGTATGACGGAAATGTTCTCCTTAAAATTATATAAAAAATATTCCACGACAGCAAATGTCTATCTTTTATGGTTGACTCACAATAACACGTGTAACTCCCGATAGCTTAGCAGTTCGGAGCTTTCTGATTATATTTGTCTACTCTTACGTTAGGTGACTGACTGACTGACATAGTGATCTACCAACGCACAGCCCAAACCACAGGTTATAGTATACTTTTCATCACGCTATGATCAATAGGAGCAGAGCAGTGAAGGGAAATGTTGGGAAAATGAGTGATTCATGAGAAAGGTTTCAAGCTATAAAACATCACGCTACAACCCTTAGGAACGGGGCAACGCAGGTGAAACCGCGGGCGAAGAACTAGGGAACAAAGTAACTATTCCACGCGGACGAAGTCGCTGGCAAAAGCTAGTAATATAAATGATAGCAGCGAGGTGATATAAATATCACCTCGCTGCAAACTCAAATGGTACGTGAAACAATTCTATATAACACTTTAATAAATAAATCCATAAAATAATGCAAAAAGGTTTACAACACCTGATAGAAATTAGTCACTTACCTTCCATTTCCATAAAAACACACAGATCGTCACTTTTAAACGCACTGAACGAATTTACTGACCGCTTACGTTCGATACACAACGGCAAATTACTCTTTAACAAGTGGAAACACGAGAACAAGCTAAAAGTTACAATTCATGGCGGATGATTCCCCAGGGGAATCATCAAAGTCTCTGGCGCTTGGTGCCCCAGAGGCATCACGGAATTTTTGTTTGACGCCAGGCACTAAAGATTGCTAAAAAGACCTCCGCACGGAATCGGTTAATATAGGTACTGGTCACCGACGCGACGGACGGACCAATAGCCCTTGATCGGACTTATTCATCAACTCGACCGCGAAAAACTCATCCACGTGGTCGAGTTCGAAGTATTATGCATCTCGACCGAAGGCAAATATACTTACCTAGTTAAAAGGTAAGGTGGCATCGTACGGCATCGAACTAAGTGAGAAGCAAAGTAAATTGCTTTTCAATAGATGTCGCCAACGTCACGACGTAAATTCAGAATGTGAAGGCAAATTTCGATCTGGCGGGTGGGTGGGACTCGTGCGGTGGCTTAGAGGTCAGAGCGTCTGGTGTATTTAGATACACCAGACGCTAGACCAGAAGACGCAGGTTCGAATCCTGCCCGCCGATAAATTTTTTCTTCATTAAACTAACTTTTGTATGCCTTAGTGACTCTTGAAAAGAAATTCTTGGAAAGGCTCTCCGGGACGGCTTAATATGCTTCAATTTGGAACTGTACTCTAAAATACATTCCGGACCCTTAAGACGTAGATACCTAAGTTCGGAATGAGAAGGCTTTCGATCTGGCAGGTGGAACTCGCGGTGTTTTAGTGATCATAGCATCTGGTGTATCTAATCAGAAGACGCATTTTCGAATCCTGCTCACAATCGAATTTTCCCTTCACTAAAATAAGATGTATGAAAGTTAAGAAACATTTTGTGTGAATAGAATATTTTTATTTAATTTCTTTCTCCAGTTATACATTCACTGGCTGCCATAACCAGTATTAAGTAGATAAAATATTATTAAATAAAAAGTAAGATGTGTAAACACGTCACCCTTTTATTATATCGTGTTAAAATATTTTGGAGCATTGTGAACTCGTCACACTTATTTTCTACGTACAGACTGCAGAAAAAAATGATTATTTATTTCTAAAATCACAGGAAGCCTTTGGTTTTATTTAGTGTCCAGCTGATTTACATTTTTTCACAGCTGTTATTAAATCATGTACCTTGCCTTTTTTTGTAATCGGGTAAACAGGAACCGTCTTTAAAATCTCCTACAATATTATTTTTATTACTAATCTAAGTATTTAAATAAATATTTTTTATATAAATATGTAGCTTTTTGTTTTTACATCAATACATCATATTCAATGTAGGATAAAAAAAAAATCTTAGTATTTGAATTAAAAGTGATTAAATTACAGTAAGTAATTGCATTCTTCATAAATATGACATTAATTTCAGGAAAAACAAGCCAACTTCCGTAAAATCCTCGAGGAAAAAGCTACTGAGAGAAAAGTGGAGATAGCGCGACCGCTCCCAGTGCGGCGTGAACGGGACCAACTGGAGATATCACAATCAAGACACATCGCAGTATTGCGAATATGCGCTCAGCAAATTCAACCCCCGCCTATGTCCAAGGACTGGGAACGGAAAATTTGCAGCTTAGTCCCTTCCAAGCTACGCCAATCGTTTCCAATCTTGATGGACGAACTTATCAATGAGAGCAAACTCGAATGGAACCGCAATCTCCATGAGCTCGCCGTTAAAACTATCATCAGAGATACCCCAGGAGTTCCCAGGATTAGGTATCAGGAACCTAATTTTAAATATAAAGGCATTACAGAAAATTACGAGCTAATGCTTAAATTCCGCAAAAAGCTAGTGGATGGTGCCCTTATATTACATCCTTTTATTAGATTAGTGCTGGAGTCTTCTGAAAGAATTTTTCCCGAATTTATCATTGACTTAGCCAAGTACAGAGCACGGGGACCTATAAAGCTGCAGGAATTTCTTGCAAAAGTTTTAGAAGAAATCCGGCGAGCTGATTATCTAGTATCTAGTACATGGTATGGAATACTTGTGCAATGGCTGAAAAATCCGAGGTGTTTGCGAGGGATGCGCACTAAAAAGATACCAGATTTCGTAAGATGTGCTACTAAAATGATAGCCATGCAGATTCAAGAGCTTATGCGAAGATCTATAGAGGCTATCATAGAGGGCCTTAAAGATCCAGAAACTGTTCTTATTCTATATTTAGAACTAGATTTTGACGGAGAATTTATTTACGATCCATCCCTAGAGACTGTTTATGAAGTTTTTCATAACATCGCAGACTCAATATGCCACATATCCCAAAGACTAATGCCTATAGAACAGTATCTAAGAATACCATATAATTTTGATGCATTACCAGTTCAATATAACGCTTGGCTACATAGAGACGGTCACGAAAGACTACAAAATCAGTTAGATTTGGTTTATGAACCATTACTATTATATTTAAAACAATTACGAGAAGAATACAGTATGTTATACGGTGTTCCAGCAAAGGAAGCTTTGCAAAAATTTATCAATGCAGAAGAAAAGTTTGAAGTCTGCCGGGATAAGATTAAATATTTTCAAGGTATAAATTCTGAGATTACGGCGATTGTAGAAAATGAATACTTTAACTGTGCAGTCGTGTGTCAACTGAGAATGGTAGATGGATTAAAACATAAAGCCTTAGAATTTGTTAATGACTTAATAGCGGGTATTATCAGCGCTCACATAAAAGAAAACGATAGTATATGTGCTGCATTTGAAGAAATCAAAGAAAGGGCGCTTAAGGAACCAACGAATGCAGTAGAATTAATAGAGCAAGGAATTTACATTTTACATGCAAAAACGGTTCTAGTTGAAGCTTTAAAGGAAAGAATTATGGTACAAATTAATATTATATCCAATCTTCTTGAAATGACTTCCCTGACGGAAGAACATGTAGCCTCTAACACTCGAACTGTTAATTGGCTCAAAGATATTAAACCCATATTTGAAAGAAACGCTGCAGCGTATGAATCCCATAAGGCAGATATGGAAGAAAACCTCCTTGCAAAAATCGCTTACCTAAACAATGAGGTAGTAGAAATGATACCCTATTTAGAACTATTAGATAATATGGATGATATTGACCACACACTTGAATATTTAGAATACTTAAGAAAACTTGTTCATCGATTGGATGATTGCGACAAACTCGTATCTTGGATTAATACGGAAGAAGCAACATTTAAATTTCCAATTACTAACTATCCAGACTTGGAAGAGTTGAAAGAATATATTAAACCTTTTCACAGCCTTATATATTTAGTTCATAAATGGAAGCGAAGCTATTATACTTGGATGGATGGGCCATTTGAATATATGGATCACGTTCAAATAGAAATGGACCATGATTTTTACTATAAGGAATTCATAAAAATCTCAAAGAATTATCGAAATAGGATAAAACAACAAATTGCCGAAGGCGTAGAGAAACGTTTTCAGGGACTAGTAGATGACCTTGATGTTAACAATCTCCCGGCTCCAATGAAACTTTGTGCTCAAGCTGTTGCCGAACTGAAAGATTGGAGGCCTAATGTACAAATGGCTCACATTATGTGTAATCCAGCCTTAGTGCAGAGGCATTGGGATGAGATGTCTACTATTGCTGGATTCGATTTGACGCCTACTGCGGGTACTACATTACGAAAGATTATAAACTTTGATCTCTGGAGCGATATTGATCAGTACGAAATCATAAGTGTAGCAGCAACTAAAGAACTCGCTTTGATAACCAATCTTAATAAAATGATGGCCGAATGGACTGATATATGTTTTAAAACTAATCCATATAAAGATACCGGAATATATATTCTTACTGCTCTTGATGATATTCAATGTGTTTTAGACGATCATATAGTCAAAACTGTTGGTATGAGAGGTTCCGCTTTTGTCAAACCTTTTGAAAGTCAAGTGAAAGCCTGGTATGAAAAAATTATTAGAACAAACTTAACTATCGATGAATGGGGTAAAGTTCAAAGCCAATGGTTGTATTTACTGCCCATATTTTCTTCTAAAGACATAGTTGCTCAGATGCCTGAAGAAGGCGTTATGTTTACTGAAGTAAATAATATATATCGCAGGTACATGGGTTCAGTAGAGAAAGATCCCCATGCTCTTGAGCTCGCCGGTGCTTCAGGTGTATTGGAAGCTTTTAAAATTGCAACGGCATTATTGGAAAAAATTAACGATGGTGTTAATAATTATTTGGAAAAGAAACGATTATATTTCCCAAGATTTTTCTTCTTATCCAATGACGAGATGTTAGAAATTTTATCCGAAACAAAGAATCCTCTTAAAGTTCAACCACATCTAAAAAAATGTTTCGAGGGAATAAATAAACTAGTCTTTGATGAAGAGTTTAATATATCTGCGATGATATCCATGGAAGGGGAGCAAATTGAATTTCTTGAAATTATCAGTGTTCAAGCAGCTAGGGGCTCTGTGGAAAAGTGGTTAGTTCAAGTTGAAGATCAAATGTTAAAATCCGTTAAATCTGAAACAGAATTATCTTATTATGACTATCCAAACATATCGCGCGTTGAATGGATTCTATCATGGGAAGGAATGGTAGTGTTAGCTATATCTCAAATTTATTGGGCTGGAGATGTGCACGAAGCACTGCAAACACACAAATTAAGTGAATTGGAATCATTTCATCAGTCGTTAACGAGACAGCTCAATGAAACTGTTGCTGTTATTCGGCGCACTGATTTAAGTAAATTAAGCAGTATTACAATCAAAGCTCTCATCGTAATTGATGTACACGCTAAAGACGTAATATTCGAATTAGTAGGTAAAAATGTAACTGAAGTAACAGATTTCCAATGGCTAGCTCAACTGCGTTACTACTGGGAAGAGGAAAAAGTTATAGTGAAGATTATAAATGCCGTGGTGGCATACGCCTATGAATATTTAGGAAATAGTGACCGGTTAGTAATAACACCCTTAACGGATCGATGCTACCGGACTCTTATAGGAGCTTATTATCTTCATTTAAACGGTGCTCCCGAGGGTCCCGCAGGAACCGGAAAAACTGAAACAACAAAAGACTTGGCAAAAGCGTTAGCTGTTCAATGCGTTGTCTTTAACTGCTCTGATGGATTGGATTATAAAGCAATGGGTAAATTTTTCAAAGGTTTGGCTTCTTGTGGTGCATGGGCGTGTTTCGATGAGTTCAATAGAATAGACGTCGAGGTGCTGTCTGTTATAGCTCAACAAATATTATGTATTGTTCAAGCCGTTAGGCAAAAATTGGAAACCTTTGATTTTGAAGGTACAACATTAACCTTAAATCCTGCTTGTTATGTCTGCATCACAATGAATCCGGGCTATGCCGGACGTTCTGAACTACCGGATAATTTGAAGGTTTTATTTAGGACAGTTGCAATGATGGTGCCCGATTATGCTATGATAGGTGAAATTTCCTTGTATTCCTTTGGATTCGTCGATGCTAGAAGTTTGTCCGTTAAAATCGTCACTACGTATCGATTGTGTTCCGAACAATTATCTTCACAAAATCACTACGATTATGGAATGCGAGCTGTAAAAACTGTTTTGTCGGCCGCTGGTAATTTGAAAAGAGCTTTTCCGAATGAAAGTGAAAGTATTCTGCTTCTTCGATCTATTACAGATGTCAACTTACCCAAGTTCTTGTCATGTGATGTACCCTTGTTTGAAGGCATTATATCAGATTTATTTCCTGGAATACAATTACCTAAACCGGATTATGTGAATTTTTTGGATGCTTGTTATTTTACATGTGAAAGAAATAATTTACAACCATTGGATTGTTTTCTTCTTAAAGTAATACAAACCTTTGAAATGATGATCGTAAGGCATGGGTTTATGATAGTAGGGGATCCTTTTTCTGGCAAGTCCATGACATTAAAGATACTATCAGAAGCATTAACGTTGATGGCAGAAAGAAATCAACCTGGTGGATGTGAATGCACATATAAAGTATTGAATCCTAAAGCAATCACTATGGGTCAACTTTACGGAGCATTTGATCCTATATCGTACGAATGGACTGATGGCATTGTAGCGACAATGTTTCGAGATTTTGCTTCAGACGATACCCCAGTTAAGAAATGGATTGTTTTTGATGGTCCTGTAGATGCAGTGTGGATCGAAAATATGAATACTGTGTTAGATGACAATAAAAAGCTTTGCTTAACATCAGGGGAAGTGATGGCTATGTCAAGTGTTATGTCTATGATATTTGAGGTCATGGACTTATCTCAAGCCTCTCCTGCTACTGTATCTAGATGTGGTATGATATATATGGAATCAGCATCACTCGGATATAGGCCGTTTTATAAGTCATGGTTAAACACGCTAAATCCTATTTGGTATGAAGAAAATGAGGAATACATTTACGCAATGTGTGAGTGGTTATTTGAACCTTTAATTTATTTTGTAAGAAAAACATGTTTACAATTAGTGACAGCTGGAGAAGTTAATTTAGTAGTGAGCACGCTTCGACTTGTAGTAATGTTCATGGACAATGCTATAAAAGGTGAAGAAGATACAAGGCATACCAGAACTTGGTTTATCGCTTCTTTCATGAGTGCTTTAGTTTGGGGTGTCGGCGGAATACTTGATACAGATTCCCGTGAAAAATATGATGTTGTAATAAAAGACTACTTTAAGGGCGAAAAAGGTTTGCCAAACACGATTGATCGTATCGATGTATCTATTCCGGCAGATGGCTTGCTTATTGACCATTTTTACATGTATAAAGGTAAAGGTTGTTGGAAGCCTTGGCAGGAAACCGTAAAAACTGTCGCTATAAAAGAACAGATTAATTTACTTCAAACTGTCATTCCAACGTTAGAAACTGAAAAATATTATGCTCTACTGAAATTGCACACTAGATTTATGCAACCATTACTGTTCATTGGACCTACAGGTACTGGAAAAAGTTTTATAGTTCAAAATTATTTGATGAATCGTATTTCTATGGACCATTATACCCCAGGATTCATAACATTTACTACTACAACTTCTGCCAATCAAACACAAGACCTAGTAATATCCAAATTATACAAAAGAAGAAAAAATCATTACGGTCCGTCAAAAGGTAAAAAAGCTATAATATTTATTGACGATATGAATATGCCTGCCAAAGAAGTCTACGGTGCGCAACCAGCAATAGAATTACTAAGATTATTTTTTGATCAGAAACATTGGTATGATTTAAAAACCACTGAAAAATTATACATCCATGACACTTTTTTTTATGGAGCTATAGGACCTGTTGGCGGTAGTCGGCAACTTATTTACCCGAGAATGCTGAGACATTATAATATTTACTCAATAAATGAGTTTTCAAAAGAGAGTATGACCAAAATATTTATGTCCTTACTACAATTAGGTTGGAAGAGAAATGGATTCGGTCAAGATGTACAACCCTTTATAATGAACATTATAGCTGCTACCATGGACATATATGATAGTGCTACAGAAGGACTAAGACCTACACCGGCAAAGTCGCATTATACTTTTAACTTAAGAGACATTTCAAGGGTCATCCAAGGCTGTGCATTGTTAAGAAAAGAATGTGTTGATAATAAAAAGACATTCATTAAGGTTTGGGTTCACGAAATTTTACGAGTATATTATGATAGACTCGTAGATGAAGACGATCGGTCTTGGTTTTTCGAAGTCTTAAAAAAATGTACCAAAGAATTTATGAGGGATACGTTTGAAAACGCATTAGATGATTATCAAAATGAAAAAGGTGAAGTCACTCGCGACACTATAAAAAGCATGATGTTTGGTTGTTATCTAGACACGGATAGCTTAGAGGGTGAACGACGGTATGAAGAGATGCCATCGAAAGAAGCTGTTCTGAATGTAGCAATTGCAATGCTAAACGAATACAATGCGATGCATAAGGCAAAAATGACTATTGTACTATTTGATTATGCATTGGAACACTTATCAAAGATTTGTAGACTTTTATGCATGCCTTCGGGAAACGCTCTACTTGTTGGAGTTGGTGGCTCTGGTCGACAGTCTCTTACACGTTTATCCAGTACTATATTAGGTCAACAAATATTTCAACCGGAGATTACAAAAACTTACAGTGTAAAAGATTGGCAAGATGATTTAAAATTAGTACTTCGTGAATCTGGTGGCTTAAATAAAGACACAACCTTCTTGTTTTCTGAAAGTCAAATAAAAGAAGAAGTTTTTATTCAAAATTTAGACAGCTTACTTAACTCGGGTGAGGTCCCTAACTTGTATGGCTTAGACGAAAAGCAAGAAATTCTTGAAATGGTGCGTTTGGGGGCCCAAGGAGGTAACAGGAACCTTGATATAAGTCCATTACAAATACTTGCATTTTTTGTTGGCCGCTGCAAAGCAAAGTTACACATCGTGTTGTGTTTTAGTCCAATTGGTAGTTCCTTTAGAACAAGACTACGACTCTATCCATCTTTGGTAAACTGTTGTACCATTGATTGGTACGACAACTGGCCCGAAGATGCTTTAGAAATGGTTGCACATTATTATATGGTAAAAGTAAATGTACCTGACAAAGTAAAAGCAGCTGCCGTGATAGCTTGCAAACAATTTCACGTAGACGCTCGCGTCGTGTCAACTGAGTTTTATAATAATCTTGGAAGAAAAACGTACATTACATCGGCTTCGTATTTAGATTTAATAAAATCATTTACATCACTTACTAACAAAAAACAAAGAGAATTAAGGGCAGCTAAACTTAGATATACAAACGGTTTAGATAAACTAGGTCATGCAGCTGATGCGGTGGCAATTATGCAGCGTGACCTAAATGCTTTGAAACCACAACTTATGATAATGGCTGCCAAATCAGCTAAAATGATGGAAGAAATAGAAACAGAAACAGCAATCGCTGACAAAGCAGCCGCTCAAGTAAGAGAGGATCAAAAAGTTGCAAATGTACAAGCGGCAGCTGCACAAGAACTCAAAAAAGACTGTGAAGCTGATTTAGCTCTGGCGTTGCCAATTTTAGAAGATGCAATTGCAGCTTTAAATACTTTGAAACCAGCTGACATTACGATCGTAAAATCTATGAAGAATCCTCCATTTACTGTAAAATTAGTCATGGCCGCAGTCTGTGTTATTAAAGGTGTCCCACCTGATAAAATCCCGGACCCAGCTAACCCTGGTAAAAAAATATTAGATTATTGGGGACCCAGTAAAAGAATATTAGGAGATATGAGCTTTTTGGAGTCCTTAAAAAACTTTGATAAGGATAATATTCCTATTTCAATTATGCAAAAAATTAGAAAAGAATATCTTTGTCATAAAGATTTTAAACCTCATATTATTGCGAAAGCTTCCGCAGCAGCAGAAGGCCTGTGCAAATGGATTATTGCCATGGATATGTATGATGCAGTAGCCAAAGTTGTTGCCCCTAAAAAGGCAAAATTAGAGGCAGCTGAAAGAGAATTCGCAGAAACAATGGCTATCTTAGAAGAAAAGAAAGCACTTGTAGCAAGATTAGAAGCAAGATTGGCAGAATTAACTGAAGCATTGGAAGAAGCCAATATTAAAAAGAAAGCACTGGAAGACGAAGTGCAAATGTGCATTGATAAATTGGCCAGAGCTGAAAAATTACTCGGTGGCTTGGGGGGTGAAAGGGTACGTTGGACAATGGCTGCTGAAAATTTACAGACGTTATTCGATCATTTAGCTGGAGATATCCTAGTTTCATGTGGTATCATGGCCTATTTAGCCCCCTATACATTACCTGTCAGGATTAAAATGATTGAAAAATGGCGTGATCTCGTTATTAAATTAAAAATGCCACATTCTGAACACTTTGTATTCAAAGATATTTTAGGCACCGATATAAAGATTCAAAATTGGTGTATCGCTGGACTACCCAGAGATTCATTTTCGGTAGATAACGGTGTTATACAAGATAACTCTATGAGATGGTCCTTGATGATTGACCCACAGGGACAAGCAAATAAATGGATAAAAACTATGGAAAAAGCTAACGATTTACAAGTTCTTAAGTTTTCAGATGGAAATTACATGAAAGTTATTGAAACCTGTTTAGAATACGGTAAGCCAGCACTTATAGAGTGTATCCTTGAAGAAGTAGAGGCTCCATTAGACCCAGTTTTACTAAAAAACACATACACTCAAGCAGGTAAAGAATTTATTGCACTTGGAGATAATGTAATAGAATACCATCCCCACTTCAGGCTTTATATGACAACTAAATTAAGAAATCCACATTATCTACCCGAAGTTTTCAATAAAGTTACATTAATAAACTTCGCTCTTACCAAAGAAGGATTGGAAGATCAATTATTAGGGATAGTAGTAGCAAAAGAAAGACCAGATTTACAAGAAAAAAGAGAAAAGCTAATTGTTCAAAGCGCTGGCAATAGAGCTGCTCTCAAACAAGTAGAAGACGATATTTTACGTACTTTACAAGAAACAAAGGGAGATATATTGGAAGATGAAACTGCTGTTGAAGTTCTCGACTCATCAAAACTATTAGCTGTTGATATTATGAAAAAACAAGAAGCTAGTGTGGAGACTGAAATCGTAATAGAAAAATTTCGTCATGGATATAGACCTATTGCTTCGCACTCTGCTGTATTATACTATTGTGTTACAGAATTACCTAATGTTGATCCTATGTATCAATATTCATTAGTCTGGTTTATCAATCTTTACATAATTTCAATCGAGAATGCAAATAAATCAAAAGATTTAGATAAAAGGTTAAAGTTTTTGAAGGATACTTTTACCTATAACTTATACAGTAACGTATGCAGATCCCTCTTTGATAAAGACAAGCTTATGTTTTCATATGTTATGTGCGCTAAAATGATGCTTTCTTCAGGCGAAATGAACCATGACGAACATATGTTTCTTATAACCGGAGGTATAGCTATTGAGAATCCTATAAAAAAGCCGGTTGAATGGTTACCGGATAAAAGCTGGGACGAAATATGTCGCATTAGTGATCTTCACACATATGCGGGCTTTCGCCAAGATTTTGAGAGTAATATTTATGATTGGCAAGAAGTTTATGATGATATGGAACCACATAATAAAACTCTTCCTGGAGTTTGGGAAAAAAAATTGACTCAATTCCAAAAGTTATTGATTATAAGAATTTTAAGACCAGACAAATTAACAACAGCAATATCAGATTTTGTGGAAAAGCAAATGGGTCGGAAATATATAACTCCACCACCGTTTGATATAGGCAAATCTTTTGGAGATTCAAATTGTCTTGCGCCTTTAATATTCATATTGTCTCCGGGTTCAGACCCGATGGGAGCACTGATAAAATATTGCGAAAGAATGGGATATTCACACAGATTCAATTCCATATCTTTAGGACAGGGACAAGGACCAATTGCGCGTGCGATGATAGAAAAAGCTCAACTTGAAGGTGGCTGGGTATGCTTGCAAAACTGTCATTTGGCCGTTTCTTGGCTTCCAGCCCTTGAGAAACTTATAGAAGGTTTCGACTTAACTAATACAGATTTAAGTTTCAGATTATGGTTAACTAGTTACCCATCTGAAAAATTTCCTCAAGCTGTTTTACAAATTGCTGTTAAAATGACAAACGAGCCACCTACGGGTCTTCAACATAATTTAAATCGCTCTTATATTTCGGAACCTGTAAAAGAAACAGAATTTTTCGAAGGGTGTCCAGGCAAGGATAAAGTATTTAGTAAACTGTTATATGGAATCAGCTTTTTCCATGCAGTGGTACAAGAAAGAAAGAAATTTGGTCCGTTAGGATGGAACATTCAATACGGTTTCAATGACTCTGACTTTCAAATATCAGTAATGCAATTGCAAATGTTTTTAAACCAATACGAAGAAATCCAATATGTAGCTATTAAGTACTTGACCGGAGAATGCAATTACGGTGGTAGAGTAACTGATGATTGGGACCGTCGATTGATAGTTACAATATTAGATAACTATGTTAATCCAGGTGTTGTAAATGATCCAAATTACACATTTTGTACTATTGGCCCACAATATGGACTGCCGCGAAGATGTGAATATCAGGATTACCTCAAGCACATTGAAAGCGTTCCTGTAAATCCTCCACCAGAAGTATTCGGACTGCATATGAACGCAGGAATAACTCGTGATTATTGTACTTCGATGGCATTGACGGAGACTTTGGTTCTTGTTGAAGGCGCGGGAAGCGGTGGAGAAGGTGGGAATACGGAAGTCATTCTCGTTCAAATGGCTGCAGAAATTATTTCTAAGCTGCCAGGTAAGTTTGATTTGGAGACAGCTCAAAAGAAATATCCCGTAGATTACAGTGAATCTATGAATACAGTTCTGATACAAGAAATGGAACGTTTTAATAAGTTGTTAAACGAGATTAAAAATTCTTTAGTAGACCTACAAAAAGCTGTAAAAGGTCTTATTGTAATGTCCCCTGCATTAGATATGCAATCGACTGCAATGTTGCTTGGACGAATTCCAGATAACTGGCGTAAAGTTTCTTACCCTAGTTTGAAACCACTTCCTAGTTATGTGACAGACTTTACAGAACGTTTGGAAATGTTGGATAATTGGTATCAGAAAGGAAAACCACCCACTTTTTGGTTATCCGGGTTCTTCTTCACTCAGGCCTTCCTTACTGGCTCAGTTCAAAATTACGCTAGAGCTAAAAAAATTCCTATAGATTTGCTAATATTTGATTTTCAAGTACTCACTGTCGATTATGAGAATCAACCACCAGATTCGGGGGTATATGTAGAGGGACTTTTTATGGACGGCGGACGTTGGGATCGGAAAATCCATGCAATATCTGAACAATTTCCGAAAATATTAAATGACAATATGCCGGCTGTATGGCTGTTTCCGAAAATGAAAATGGAATTTGATGAGGGCACTAGATATAAATGCCCGTTATACAAAACTTTAGAAAGGAAAGGAGTACTGGCGACAACAGGGCATTCATCAAATTTCGTGCTAGCGTTTTATTTGCCATCAGATAAACCTTCAGCTCATTGGATTAAACGAAGTGTCGCCTTATTGCTTCAATTAGATAACTGAATTTGTCTAAGGCGATTTTTATTGATCCTTTCTGTGAGAGCGGAGCAATGAATGATGAAACGAAAGGACAATCAACAGTGTACTGATGTAGGTACTTTCTTTAAGTCTCGTTTATATTATTCCAAGAGGCGGTAGGAGCGTTTTCATTCTAGTTGCGTTGTTTACATGATTCCAGTACCAGATAGAAGATTGCAAATAGAATGGAACGGCGCTAGAATAACGGTTCATAACACTCCAGTAAAACAATCATAGTGGAGGTCGCTACTGGAATGAAAAAAAATACAAAATGATAGACAAGATTAGGTACTGGACTCGAACCCTTACTGGAATAATATAAAAGGCTAACAGGTGACACACACAATAACGATAGGTAGCAGATAGGTAACTGAAGAAGAGTACTCGGGACTCGATATAATAAAATTAGGTACATTTTTTACTAAATTTCCCTTTAAATAAATGAAGTGTGGATGCTTCTTCATCTGAGGTAGCCTTCTATCTACCCCGTTAGCACGTGGCGCGGTCTTGGCGTCACATTAGCTCGGTATCTCCTAATCTGTGTTGATAGCCCAGCACGTGCGCTATATCCATGCTTTAAGTAACTAATATTTATTAAGGCGTTATTAAGTAAACTTAACCGAAGGTTATGTAAACCTTCGGTTAAGTTTACTTAATAACGCCTGTATTCCCCGAAGGGTTAGGCAGAAGCGTACTTTAGTGTACACCCACAGTTCGCCGGCATGTTTAAGTCCCATGTTATAGGGGGCGAACCAAATCCAGACTCCGAGCTGCTACTGAGAATTTCATAGAAAAACCCAATAACACTGCTCGACCTGGGGATCGAACCCAGGACCTCTAGTGTAGCAGTCACGCTTGGGACCACTAGACTAATGAGGCAGTCACTTATTATTTATTGTTTTTTTTTTGTCTTCATATATGTTTGACAGCTAGGACGTGATATTTACGTCCTAGCTAGAGTTTCGTCAGTGTCTCACCAGTCAGCCTGTGGGTATATTTTTTTATGCAAAATATCTTTTAGGACTGCCTCATTAGTATAGTGGTCCCAAGCGCGACTGCTATCCTAGAGGTCCTGGGTTCAATTCCTAAGTCGAACAGTGTTATTGGGTTTTTCTATGAAATTCTCACAATTTGGATTTGTGCCCGGTTAATGGCAATGGCTCGCCCCTTTATTACATAGGACCTAAACATACCCCCGAAATGTGGTTCTACAATAGTACACCTCTGCCTAATCCTTCGGATATCTGGGGCTGTCGGGGTAAATCACATTCCTTTGTCCATTTTTATACTTACCGTAATTCAACTACCGTTAATCGGAGCGACTTTAGCGTCTGTTAACTACTTTTTTAGCACTTAATTATAGGTACAGAGTAAACTAACCGAAAAGACATCCTGGAGAGAAAGTTACTTGAAGTAAATAAAAACAACATTCAAAAGTATGGTAATGGAATGTAATGGATCCGGGAATCGAATTAAACAAATGTATTATTGTGATAAGTATATTTTATTTTAAAGTTACCTATATATTTAACGGTAGGCACCTACTTTCTCTCCAGGCGCATTCGATTGATTCATCGTGTATACCTTAAAGATGCTTTATAGATCCTGAATAGGCAACTTAGATCATTACGTCGTTATAAAACGGATAGTTAGTGTCATTGTTTACTTGTTGTAATTTGTACTCTTTTTCTGGTAGTTACCGTGTTAAGGCGGTATCAAACTATGCCTTTACCGGCCATCTTAGGTTGGGGAATTGGAGATTACTGTCAAGAATGTCACTCAATGTAAACCAGTGTTTTGTTTATTGACTCATGTATGAATCGACTATTAAAATTTTTGATGGCATGTTTACATTTACAATATTGTGTTATAATAAGGTAACGATTACCTAACGCTTCTGAAAATTTATCTTTTCAAGATTATTTCCTGTTTAGTCTGTCTACTCGAAATCATTGAAATAAAATTTATTATGATTTTTATTTAAGATTTTTATTATGACTAAGACCAATGACATTATATGGTTTAACCCTTTAACCGCCACGTCAAAACAGAAAAAGCGTGTTCTCGGCGCCAAGCTCCGAATTTCCTTTAGAAATGTGTCACCCAGGTTTAGTTGGGCACATTTTGGTTTGCTGTCGAAACGTGAATAGCCAATTCCATTATCGTTCCGTGGCGGTCAAACAGTTATGTTATCATTATGTTATCGTAAGTAAGTAGTACTTATTGGCGGCAATATTCTATCTAATAGCTTTTACTCATTAGTTGCTCATTTGTGAGCCGTTTCGCTTCATTGCCTCTCGTCTTGTATTTTCAACTTCGAGCAATCTTTTTCTTAACTTTAACATTATAGCATTGTTTCTTTTCTGAAAAAATAATAATTTAGCAACGACTCGAGTGGCTCTGCTTGCTGTTGCAGTGTAGTCATATCACAGTTCGCGAAATTATTTATAATTACGAGTTTATATCTACGACTACATATATGATAGCACACATGTACTGGTAGGTACGCACTATGCGGGTACCCGTATTGCGAGTATTGCGACCAGTCAAACATATACCAGTGGTGGATTTACCAGCAGGCTGAGTAGGCTGGAGCCTAGGGCGGCAGATTTTAGGGGCGGCAAATTTGGGTCCGAACTATTTTGACGTCGTACATAAAATTAATAGATTCATATTTACATAAATACTGCTACGCTAGAGGTCCTGGGTTCGATCCCCAGCAAAGTGTTATTGGGTTTTTCAATGGGAACTCTGGGTGTAGGATTAAGTACGCCTCTGTCTAACCCTTCGGAAAATACAGACGTTATGGTATGTTACAGAAATACCTAAATCCTAACAAGTGAGTCTGAAGATCGTTCGTCAACGGCCGTTCCCAATTTTTTCTCCATGTCTGGTTTTGACTCCTCTTCCCTTCTTCATCTATCCTTTATTTTAGAGTCCGTGGGGGGGGGGGGGAATGAAAATAACCTACGGGCGGCAAATGTCTAAATCTGCCGCTGACATATACAATACATACATGTAAGTATAGAAGGTAGGTATATTAAATTATAGGTAAATTATATTATGTATAGGTACTTGTTGATATTACTTTAAGCACAGCGCACTCTTGTTCGATCGCTTCACATTGTTGTTCGATAGCGGCTACTTCCCTTTCTTGCCTCTCTTGTTCCTCGAACAACTGCTTATCTTTTTGGCGCAAGGCTTCTTGTTTTTCAGCTTCCTTTTTTCTTTGGTCCTTCAAACGTTGCTCTAATTCTCTACGATCTAACAAAATTATAGACATGAGGTGTTGCCCGCGATTTCACTCTCGTCCCAAAAGGACTAGGTATTTACTGATTTTCTTGAGATATAAAATTAAGTAGTCCTTCTTTACGAGGTACCTAATCCTTGCCAAATTTTTATTCAAATAAACAGACACACAGATAACTTATGCGTTGATAACTAGCAGAGTATAATAATAATTATTATGTTACTAGTTGTGTGTTGTGACCCGTGGTTTCACTCATAAATCTATGTGGGGATTTACTTACTAAATACGACTTTGCTTAAATATCAACGAAATATATAAATAACTCAATACTCAATTCGTTTATTACACTCCACAATGTTATCAAGTGTTAAAAATAAATAAAAGTACCTACCGAAGTACTTACTTAGGTACTAAGTGACAGCCTGACAGGGTTTAATTCTCGTCCGGTTGATTATCTTCTATAGCAGCCTGTTATTTTATGCCCGGACAATAGAATTTAAAGATTCGCTTACATAATCCTTTCAGACTGCACTTGCGAAACGGTGATCAATTTTTTTATAAATTACGTCTGAAGTATTTGCGACGCACCTCTATCAAACAACTGTTGAAAACCATCCAAATGTTCATTCACGGTTGAAATGTGAGTTTCAATTTTCAACGTTTCAGAAGACGTGCAAATATCAATCATTGAAATTTGATGTTTATTCTGAGTTATTTGATTCTTCAGAAGCTGAGAAAGGAACGAGAAAGGGATAAGCCGATTAGGTAAACAACCAGCCCATCGCAGTCCACGTCTGGGTAATTAGATCGTGGGCTGGATGATTTTAATCATCGCCTGAAACACTGTTTCTTTATTACCTATGACTGATTTGATGAACTTCATCCATCATGGATGGTACCTAAATAGTACCTTATTTTTTTTGGGTACGGATTATCTGCCACCTGGAAACTAGCAGGATATGTCGGACTCATAAATTATACCGACGTAAAACCACACTTTTTTATACCACAGGTGGAAAAAAAAAGCTTACGTCCCACCTGATGGTAAAAAACAGTTACCGTGGCCTATGGACGTTTGCAACACCCGAGGTGGGACGCTCGCGCGTAGCCGACCCTGTAACAACTTTTTCACTCCTATTTCGAGGACCCCATGCTGTAGTCTTTACACATGCCTTCTCGTGCCCCATAGTTCACGGCCATGGAATTAACGCCATTCGCCGCTACCGGCGTGACAGAAATGTTACTAGATAAGAAATACCTAAGAGATATTTTATTTGTAAAAACATGGGTATACATTACAAATAGATTGCAGTGTAAGGTGTTAAAAATTAACATAGTGGCCTATATGTTTTGGCATAATATATTATGACGCACAAAATATTAATGTACACAAAATACTAAAATAGGTAGGTACTTAACTAAGTATCTACCTAAAATTAAATACTTCCCATCAAACTGTTTCCCCATACCTCCAACTGTTCTGTTAAAAATTCTGCTTCTGCTTTCGCCGTATTGAGTTCCTCGACAAGGGAACGTTCTTTATTCCGCAATTTTAATACCTCCCTTTCTTTGGATAACTTCCGCTTTGTAACTATAGGTAATAATAATTATTATTATCAATATAATTATAATAGTTACAATATTTTTGTCAATAATTAACATTTTTGGAAGATGTGACAAATTACTAATTAGATATACCTTAACTACCCTCCAACTTATTATATTTATTGCAATCCATTGTATATACAGGTGGCAAGAATAATAGAGAGAAACAATTATGGACCCTGTCGGGCACAGCAAAATTAATAAGTAGGAGAGAGGAGCACTTTGATAGGTACTTAGCCATATTTATTAATTTATATTCAAATTTATTACGAGTATTATAGATATAGTAGTGTAAGTGTATATTAGTATATGTAGTAAATTATTATTTTTCTATTTATTTTAGTCTTCATTTATATATTCATTTAAATTTTTATATCATCAGTTTTATTTAAATTATTAGTTTAGATTAATATTTCGATTATTATATATTTGTATCAATATTTTTTATTGCTATTAATATGTTTATTCTAATTATATTGTGTATACTAGCTTTTGCCAGCGACTTCGTCCGCGTGGAATAGTTACATTGTTCCCTAGTTCTTCGCCCGCGGTTTCACCTGCGTTGCCCCGTTCCTAAGGGTTGTAGCGTGATGTTTTCTAGCTTGAAACCTTTCTCATGAATCACTCATTTTCCCAACATTTCCCTTCACTGCTCTGCTCCTATTGATCGTAGCGTGATGAAAAGTATACTATAACCTGCCCAGGAGTATGAAGAACAATTGTACCAAGTTTCGTTGAAATCCGTCGAGTGGTTTTTGTTTCTATAACGAACATACAGACAGACAGACAGACAGACAGACAAAAATTTTACTGATTGCATTTTTGGCGTCAGTATCGATCACTAATCACCCGCTGATAGTTATTTTGGAAATATATTTCATGTACAGAATTGACCTCTCTACAGATTTATTATAAGTATAGATTAAACTATATTGCTTCATTATTCATTTATTTTTATGGTTAAGTTTATCAGTAATTATAGTATTTACACGTTATATTGAGTTTTTTGTAATAATAAAACTATTTCCGATGGGTTTGTCATAGTGGTAGTAGGAAGTTAACAATAAAAATAAAAATTAGCAATAAAATACAGTTTAATTCCCACACCACCAGTACCTTAATACAAATATAGCCCTGAAATTATCCTTGAAAATAACAATCACAAGTTGTATTATGATTTATGCCCGAGCAATCCTCACCGACAGAACAACAGACTACAATAGACCAGACATTACTTAAATAAAATTAACAAAACTGCACACAATCTACAAAGTACCATAGCAGAGAAACTCACAAAATAGTATATACACTTTATTGCACACCAAAAACACGACATTAACATAGGTAATTATAAAAAGAACATTAAATAACAGTTAATGCACAATGGGCGGTCTTATCGCACAAGGCGATCTCTTCCAGACAACCTTTGGATGGACTGTGTTAGAAAAGAAACAAATAATAGGGTAGGTAGTATAGGCGTACTTGATTACGAATAAATTAGTAAGAAATTTGTTGATAAATATAAATATATAAGTACCTATATATAAATATATACAAATAAGAAAAATATATAAAAAGTAGTTTCAAATTTTCCGAAGATCTCAAACATCTATCGTGTGTGTCGCAGAGAAACTCGAAGCGATCTTTAAGATAGTGCTGGGTGGAAGGATTATAAAGTACATTATACAGCAACGAAAGAATATGAGTATTCCGGCGAAGGCGAAGAAGCAGCCATTTGAGCATAGTACGAAATTCAGAAACGAATTAAATACACAGATCTGAAAATTGAAATTAGCAGAATGTGGCGATTAAGTCACGTCAGTATTATTCCCATAGTTCTATCAACCACAGGGGTAATTCCTAAGCAACTACATCAATCTTTAAAATCTCTAGACCTAGCACCGTATACCTATCAAAGCCTACAGAAAGCCGCAATCCTAAATACTTGCAGAATTGTTAGGTTAGGAAATTCCTACAGAATGATAATGAGACACTAATACCTACATCACACCCACAAGTAACCACCACAATCAACACACGCACACAGTCACGCAATCACACGCACACATAAATATTTAACACCCTTTATCATTAATTAACATCAACAAAATAGTCTAGGTTAGTACTTGACTTCGGCCCTAATCCAATCCTAATCTAAAACTCGGCAAATTATTGAGCCGAGATATTAAATAAATATATACTTCAAAATAATAATAATATAATTGATAAACTAATTTATTGCCTCATTAGTCTAGTGGTCCCAAGCGCGACTGCAACGCTAGAGGTCCTGGGTTCGATCCCCAGGTCGAGCAACGTGTTATTGGGTTTTTCTATGAAATTCTCAGTAGCAGCTCGGAGTCTGGATTTGTGCCCGGTTAATGGCAATAGGTTCGCCCCCTATTACATGGGACCTAAACATACCGGCGAACTGTGGGTGTACATTAGTACGCCTCTGCCTAACCCTTCGGGGAATACAGGCGTGATGGTATGTTATAAACTAATTTAAAATATAAAAATTGTAAATCGCGATTTCGCGAAAGCGATTTTGAAAAGATACTTGAGTATTTTTTACAAATCGCGAGCACGTTGAAGCTCCATCTAATGTTTTGAAAAGTGATGACGCGCTACATCCACCAACCAACATACTTACTTACCTGATTTTAATTTTAATCTAAGTGACTCAACCGTATCATTTTCACAAAACATAATTATTTTGTATTAGAAATCAAAATTATATTTGCCGCCTTTTCCTTCGATAGTTTCTATTTTAATGTTTCTGTCACGTTTAGAGATGTAACCTAAACAGTCAGCAGGATTTAGGCGATTTGAACGTTGAAAATACAGTATATACATTCGCTGGCAGTATAGTACAAGCTACACTTCAAGCTTCCACTGACAATCTTTCGATTAAGAAGATGTCTCGAGATATCTCGATTATACAGATTAGAAAAGTCGATGCAGAGCACATTATAAGTCAATATCACCTAAGAATATTGCTTTCATGGTGAGTGTTGGATTTAGGCAGGTAATTCTTTTTATCATGAAAAAATATTAAATATATTTAAGGTATCATATTCATATAATACTACTACAATTATTTTCTTGAATACAAAATACTACTACAATTATTTTCTTGAATACAAATATGTAGTTTCAGCTTACGTAAGGGTAGGTAATCAATATTTTTAAACCCCCCCCCCCCACACCACCACCACCACCACCACCACCAGCGTCCCTCGAGACTCTGGACTGGACTTAGTACCTAGTACTAATCCTGTTGTAAAAACGTCATACGATTATGAAAATATATTAATTACTAATTTCTTAACTGATTATCGTAAAAAATATAGTACGCTTTAGTAACTTGCCCGTGAATACAAAGTTCATCGATGACGATTATTTTTATTAAGGCGCGCGAAATTCAAATTTTACGTGATTTTTCGCAGTTTGTAGGTCTATAACAAGTTCTAGATCCATGGCAGTTGTAATTTTTTGCGACATTAACTATACAACATTCACAATAAACTGAGAACTAACAACTTTACTTATAAATCCTTATCAAGCCAAAAACTTGCCGAAAACTGTGTAATTGGTCAAAATTGACATTTTACACTACTTTTAGCTACAATAATGATTTTTAAGCAATGGTTTTAGATAAAAATTGTGAATTTTGTATAGTTAATGTCGCAATTACCGTTACAATGTATGTAGAACTTATTATGTACCTACAAACTGCGAAAAACCACTCGAAATTTGAATTTGGCGGGCTCAGGTGAAGGGTCCGCCGTAAGTGTTAATGATTTTATTAGTGAAAAACGCAAAACTAAAACAGATGTCAGCAGCACCAGTCACCTTCGTGCAACAACCAATCAAAATGTGTTAAATTGACATTACCACTTTTGTGTAAGACTTCATAAGTGGCGCCATCAGTTGACAATGACAAGACAAGTCATACTAGTATCTCTCTCTAAGTAGTCTGTGATTCAATCAAATGATAATAGGTACTATAATAACATGATATCCTGTATCTTTATTAGAGGATTGCACCGGAACGAAATTCTGACCACCGGTTAAATTCACCGATTATTGGGCATTCTCCGGAGATTCACCGGTGATCATCGGATCTGATCTATTATAAATTTCATAAATATGAGAACTAATATTGCGTGATTCTAAATTGCTTAAATTTATAAAAAAAGATGAATATTTGGACAATCGTTGATATACTAAATTATGACGTCATGAAGTGTCTGATTTATGATCGTTTTTTTAACATGAGAGAGAAAAGTAGCTCAATCAAATGACTTGACAGCGCGATTCTTTAAGATAAAGGATGACTGCATCTTAAGATGAAGAACAAGAAGGTTGGAGTTTTACATATATCAAAAAAGCAACATACACCACTTGTAACAAGAAATGAAACAGAACTGCAACAAATTATTTGGAATGCTAGTAGCAAATGAAATGAATCACATAAACGGCCAAGAGCGCTTTGAGTTAATGGCCGAAATAATAAATCTCTTTCAAAAGGAGCAAATTAGTAAATAGTTGTACCTAAGGCAGTTGCGAGGAAATGACTAACTGTCGGCTATTTTCTCGCTCAAGAAACGTACGATAGATATACATTCCGAGTAAACAAAAGAGATGCTTATATTAATAGTTGATCCCTGACTGTTTACACTGCCGGCGAAGACTCGCTCCACAGGGATATTATCGGACACTTTCACATCGCTCTTTTCTCGTTGGGAACCCGTGTATCGGTTTGTGCAAAATTGCCGAGTGAGTGAGTGGTGCTAGTAATCGCCCGTCGCACTCACAAACTCGCTTATGGCATTTGTCCCACCACCGACGATGAACGAGAAAACGAGTTGGCGAGCAGCGGGAAGCGAGTGTGTCGTTCCGATAGTTTTATCGCTAAGCTATAGGCAGCTCTAGTTTCTAGCTCTACTCCAAAGAGTATAGTAATAAATAGGAAACTCTACTCGCTTCTCGTTCATCGTCGGCGGTGGGACAAGTGCCTAATACATTTTATTAAATACTAAATATTATTTCTAATAAATTTTCCTTTTATTTTTATAGTATTTATTGCATTAAAATATTCTATTCCGATGTAATACGATCACCGGAGGTTAACCGGTTAATATCCGATTGATTCAATCGAGTACTTTACCGGTGATACTCCGGTCCTCACTGCTCGGGTGCAAACCTCTAATCTCTAATAGCGATGAGCCAAACCGTAAATTTTTCTAACCGAATCAACCGAATCAAAATGGACTCAACCCGGGTTGCAATCCGGTTTATCGAAACCGAAACGACCGCGTGCTGCGGGTAGGTAACTCGTGAAGATCCCGATTCGGTTCGAAAAGTCGCTTGCGTATATTTGCATTTGCGTAGGTAACCGAAACGTTCGCTTCGGTTTGAGGAATTTAAATTTTCATTTTGGACTTTTTGGTATAAAATAAAAATCAGATCAACAACGGTCTACACTTCAACTAATGCATGACTCCAGTTTAATCTACTCACCTATCTTTGTATGTAAATAAATATTTAAATCACAATTAAAAAAAACAATTTGTATCAAAAGTCTTTTTTATTAATCACTTGCAAAAATAGTAGTGAGTGACTTGTAACACACGAGTTCTGCTTTCTTTTAATTTTTAAAACTGTTAAATTTTTGAAAAATAATAAATTGTCAATATAACATCGCGCGCTAAGAACAAGTCGTTGGTCGGCGACTCGGCGTCGAAGACTTCATATGGTGCAATTCGGTTACGTTCGGTTATCGTTCGGGCCCGGGGCTTCGCGTCAAACCGTCATACGATATGTTGCATCGCGCGGACGTCGCACCGTCTCGTCCGCGTCAGCGGTTACAAACCTAAACCGAATTGGACAGATATTAACCCGGTTTGACTCGAATTACACTCAACCCGGTTTGCCAAACCGAGTTGACACATCGCTAATCTCTAAGTAGTCTGTGAAAAAAAAATGTAAGCGTGCGTACGGAGACGAACGAACGATTTACTAAAATTTACCGTTTCTTGAAAGTTCTTTCATGTTATTTCATAAAATGTAGATAATGAATTGATAAAACTTATATTTAAGTCATAAGTGCTTGTAAAACGCGTAACTTAATGTGCAAATCCTCGAAAATGGTTTCGGGCAGCACGAGGGTGATTCAAGTCACCAACATCGCGCCCCAGGCGACCAAGGATCAAATGCAAACACTATTCGGGTATTTAGGGAAGATCGACGACATCAGATTATATCCAACCATCAGGGACGTGTCCTGCCCGGTGCAATCACGGATATGCTATGTAAAATATTACGATTCCGCAACTGTTAACGTAGCCCAGCACATGACCAATACTGTGTTCATTGATCGGGCACTGATCGTGATTCCCATGCAATCAGGAGAGATTCCCGATGAGCACAAGGCTCTGGAAATGTCGAGCAACGGCACTTTAGTACCGGGGCTGAGTACCGTTGAACCACGTTTACCCGCGCATGTTATCAACGCTTTGGACGGTGTTCCTCCTAACCAGGTGATCCAAACTCATGACCCTAAGATGGTATCATTAGGGTTGCCACCATACCCGCCTCTACCGGCGGCCTATGACTCTAGAAAAATAGAGGAAATAAGGAGAACTGTCCTTGTTGGCGATGTGGACTCTTTAACGTCCCAACAATTAATTGATCACTTTTGTCAAGCTGGTGAAGTGAAATATATGAGATTTTGTGACCGGGATATAGATAAAAAGAGATATGCCCTCATAGAAATGACTGAGCAGGAGACTATTATTAAAGCACTACAGTTAAACGGCAGTATGGTAGAAGGACAGGCGATCAAGGTAACATTATTCAAATAATTTCTCTGCCCGGATAACTAACCTATAATAATCCATTCTAATCCCTGCACTATAAAAACTCCATAGTTATTGGTCAGAGGTCAGTTATTGGTCAGATAATACTGTGCACTCTCTCTGAAATCTCAGTAATCATAGTAGAGGTAGAGAGAGGTTACCCAGCAGTAGGTGTCCAAGTCAAATAGTCTGGAATGGATTTGCAAATTGTTCTATCATGCAGCCTACAAATCCATGTGGCTCTGACAGCACCAATGATCTACTCATTGGTGCTGTCAGGCTCTAAAGGTGTTACTGTTATTGGTAGATAAATCAATGTTTTTATAATTCTAGGTGCACCATGCTACACAAGCTATCTGCAAGCCACAAACCAAGAGTAATGAGGCAGCTCAACGGGAGATAGAAGAAGCCATGTGTAGAGTGAAAGAAGCACAAAATTTGATATCAGCTGCCATTGATCCAGTCATAGGGCTTCTGTCTAAGGACAAAAGGAGGTAGCAATTAATTGTTATATTTTTTAATTTAAATTTACTGTATAATGCAATAAATATAAAAAATATGATCGAGTCAAGTCAAAGTAAACAAGACTACATTTACTTTACAGAATTATAATTAATATGTAGAAGTCTTACACCCTTATTCATTAAAGTATGAAACAAAAACTCAGAAAATATACAGTGGATTTCGTTAATAACGACCACAGTTGTAATAACTTTTCAGTTATAGCAACGTCAGACTTACTTCCCTTGAATTTAAAGCATACTTAGGTAGGAATTTCATTTGGCAATAGCAACTTCGGATGTAGCATCAATTTCGGGTATAGTGACTCGTTGATATGATCCATTTGTGACAGATTCCTAGAAATTCCATGTGTATATTGCGGCTGAGTCGGCAAAGTCACAAAGACTCATTGATAAAACTATGCTTTCTTATTCTTTGT
Organism: Acronicta aceris; assembly: GCA_910591435.1. Classification (NCBI taxonomy): domain Eukaryota; kingdom Metazoa; phylum Arthropoda; class Insecta; order Lepidoptera; family Noctuidae; genus Acronicta; species Acronicta aceris. The sequence continues at coordinate 5,046,160 of OU342774.1, forward strand.
TTACATTTATGTAAACAACGAATAAGAAAGCATAAAAGCAGATGGCCAGGTATGATTGTTTTGTTTGTGGGTAGAACAACTTAGCATGTATACAAAGTTGAACTTATGATTAAGTTACATAGCAATTTCAAATCTATCAAATAAACTAAACTTAAACACTATAACACATTTTTTCAATGACACCAGTGTGTAATGTAAGTAGTTCAATAAATAAATAAATATAAATACATAAATAAATGTAGGAACATGACTTTCTGCTATTTTGGATATAGCGAGACATTAAAGTGGTCCCTCCAACGTCATTATAACTGAAATTCACTGTGTAAACATCTTATATTTCTTATATCTTGGTGTGCAATAAAGAATATTCTATCTATCTATATTTATAATATAACTAATAAGAAGTTTATACTTCTCACAGCTATTATATGTTTTGTCTTCTTTTCCCTGTCACAGAATATTGTCATGTGCCAAAACATAATATAGCTTTAAGAAATTTATGACATTTTATATTTTTATGATTATGGGGTAAGTTTTAAAATGCATGCCAAATGGCATGTGAAGGGCATATACATAATGAATGATGTAAACTGCTACAGCTATTGATCTCTTAGAAAAAAATGACAGGTTATAATGAAGATACATGCAGTGGATCTATGTGAAAAAGTCTCGTTTTTGAAATACTTCAAACATAAAGTTGAACTCTATTAAATTTAAAATATTATTAAATTAAAATAATATATTATTGTCATTACAAATTGACCACTTTAATTACTCTTTAGAAACTTCTTTTTTAAGCAACACAACTTACACAACAATTGTTTTGCCAGGACACGGTCTCGATCTCGGTCACGGAGACGGTCTCGCTCTCGCTCCCGCCGCTCTCGTTCACGTCATCGCTCCAAACGCTCCCGATCTCGCTCCCGGCACCGCTCCCGTCGCTCCAGGTCTCGTCACAAGCATAGATCCAGGTTAGTTTTGTCGAATCCAATTGTATAGCTGCTCTATTTTTTAATTAATTACATGGGTAAAAACTTTTTTATTATCATCAAAGACCAACTTTAAAGAAAGGCAACTTGATTTTAAAAAAAGCTCATTGATTCATTGAAATGTTAATGTTACAGATCGCGTTCCCGCCACCGTAGTTCCCGCAGGTCGCGCTCAAGGTCTCGTCACCGCAGCTCCCGCTCCAAGCGCGACCGCTCTAGAGACAAAGACCGAGACAAGGACCGAGATCGCAAAGACAAGAAAGACTCCAGTGAAAAAGAGAAGAAGGACAAATCTAAGTCACCCGCCAAAGAAGTGGAAAAAGAAGAAACTAAACCAGTGGTGGAAACTAATGGAAACTCTTCTGAAGTCAAGTCCAAAGCGTCCACACCAGCAGATGATAAACCAGAAAAAGACATTGAGAAAGAAAAAGAGAGGTCACCGTCAAAGAAACGAGATCGATCAAAGTCTCGAGACAAAAAGCGGGACCGCTCTCGTTCGCGACGCAGATCTCGTTCAAGATCGCGTCGGAAGCGCTCGCGGTCTCGCAAGAGATCCCGGTCTAGAGATAGAAAGCGATCTCGATCTAGGGATAGAAAGAGGTCCAGGTCACGGGACCGTAAACGTTCTCGCTCACGAGATCGCAAAAGAACTAGATCCAGGGATAGGAAACGGTCAAGGTCTAGAGACAAAAAACGCTCTCGATCACGCGATCGTAAACGTTCCCGCTCGGGCAGTCGTCGTTCTAAGAGTCGTTCTCATCGAGATTCTAAAACGCCACATGACCGAAAGTCACGAGATCACACTCCAAATCTTTCTGTTATAGAAGAAAAACCCGTTTCTACCATAGAAAGTAAGACCCCTGAAGTATGTGACGAAAATAATTCCCCAGATAACATGGACATTTCCAATTCTCCGTAGACAAATATGATATCTAGTAGGTACTGCTTCAGACATTCTGATGAATTGCCGTTTGTTAATATGTATTGTAGTGTTAAGCAATTTCTTAAATTCTTTAAGCTGAAAGTAAAAACGTATTGTATTATTTATTTTCTTACATTTTTAAATAGCCAAATGTTCGATTTTGCACTCGATGATAAAATGACTTCAAATAAATTGTTTTAAATCTAAATTGTAAACAATATTTAGTTTAGTTATAGATAATTTTTAAGAAGCAATAAAGAATGATCCAAATTTGCTTTTATTTTTAGCAAATAGGTACCTCGATCTCATGTTTCAGCGAAAAATGTGTAACGTCAAAAACCACGGAGTTCATAGGACTTCCATAAAATAGAATTAAAGACGTTTTTTGTCTACTTAAGTTAGCACCATCCAACTATATAGATCGGTAGAGGGAAATACTACAATTAGTTTAGCTATGCTACAAGAAAAATCCATTATGACTACCCCATTATTTCAATCCTTATACATCACACAAACATGATTTTATTGACTCCCTCCATCCCTATAACGTCATTTGTGATACCCCCTCCCTATTATGACGTCACATATTTTGTTTAGTCCATCAGTTAACCATATAGCATCATCATCATTCATCAAACATACCCGGTTAATAGCAAGCAATAGGCTCGCCACGGGACTTGATGGGTCTTAAGAACATACCGGCGAACTATGGACGTACATTAGTACACCTCTGCCTAACCCTTCAGGGAATACAGGCGTGATGGTATGGTATGTTTGTATGATGTAGGTACATCACAAAGCTGATGACCCCTCATAGCCATTGTCACACTCTATTCGTTACATTTTATATGTTTACTCTCGACTGCCTCATTAGTCTAGTGGTCCCAATGCGACTGCTACCCTAGAGGTCCTGGGTTCGATCCCCAGGTCGAGCAGTTTTATTGAGTTTTTCTATGAAATTCTCAGTAGCAGCTCGGAGTCTGGATTTGTGCCCGATTAATGGCAATAGGCTCGCCCCCTATTACATGGGACCTAAACATACCAGCGAACTGTGGGTGTACATTAGTACGGCTCTGCCTAACCCTTCGGGGAATAAAGGCGTGATGGTATGTTATTTTTATATCTTTATGGGTTTCTGAATTGAGAATGTGTCAGATGCTACTAAAGTACCTATTTCAATTCATTCAATTAATTAAATCAAAATTTTTCAGAAACCGGGTGATAATACTATCAAAACGTAAATACAGAATTTCCCTAAACTCGACAAGATTACACTAGAAATGTTGTTGAAACAGTGACGTAATATGAGCAATGATTGTGCAATAATTGCACAATCTATGAAATAATTGCGGTAAATAATAACGGAAATGCATATAAGTGTAACGGTTATTTGACTGTCCTCATTTATTAAGTACCGAGTATTGTTACAAGTAACGTATATTTAATTAATTATATGTACAACATTAAAATAACAATATAAATAGTTCTGATTTGTGTTACAGCTGTCGGAGGGCCAGGAATAGATGGAGACAGCACTCGTCGTAGAAGTTCATAGCTATGAGAACCGAGGTTCTGAGACTCACGGTGTAAGTAGAGAACTAGCTGAATCAAGCTGTCCACACTGCACAAATCACTCCAGAGATCGATGTACGAGTCGCAGACGTTCACGAGGTAAGTCAAGAGGACGTTCCAGGGGAAAGTCTCGCAGCCGTTCCAGAAGGTCTTCAAGCCATTCTAGAGGAAGATCTAGGGGACATTCTAGAGGAAGATCTAGGGGACATTCTAGAAAAAGATCTAGGGGACATTCTAGAGGAAGATCTAGGGGACATTCTAGAGGAAGATCTAGGGGGAACTCTAGAGGAAGATCTAGTGGACATTCTAGAGGAAGATCTAGGGGACATTCTAGAGGAAGATCTAGGGGACATTCTAGAGGAGGATCTAGGGGACATTCTAGAGGAAGATCTAGGGGGCACTCTAGAGGAAGATCTAGGGGGCACGCTAGAGGAAAATCTAGGGGAAATTCTACAGGAAGATCTAGGGGGCACTCTAGAGGGATATCTAGGGAGCGATCTAGGGGGCATTCAACAAGAAAATAGAGGACGTTCCAGAGGGCATTCGAGAAGAAAATCAAAGGACCATTCTACAGGTCTAAGTTGTAACTACCAACCATGACGACCATTTTAAACTATACGATCACTTAAACGTAAAAAAGATGCGGCAATAAATAGTTAACAATCCTAGAACTATATATCCTAGAATTGTTCCATAAAATAATAATAGATTCATTTCTTACATAACATTGGGAACAAATAAACAGGTAAAGCAATACATTTTTCTAAAATTCCTATAACGCTTTCGTGCACTTTAAATATCACATGCAATGACAACCCAATGGCGTAGTGACTGAGCGATCGGCAACCGCCCAACAGGTCTCAGGGTTAGATTCCCTTACAGAACAATATTTATATAGCCCTCAGATGGTTGTTCTGGGTTTGGGTATTTATGTAAGTATGTAAATAAGAATTGGTATTTGTAAATGAACGCATTTGAAAGCGTGACAAGGTTACCTAGATACAATACGCTATACCTACATGTTGACTTGATAAATACGAAATAAGTATTTAAGTTATATTTATTTAAATCTTAAGTATTTTTTGTTTTTATTATAGTTTATTCTCAGCATAAGGCTTGTCTTTACTGTCACTGAATAAATTGTTTCTTTCTTTCGAAATATATAATGTAATAGGTATATTACTCGTACATTTCTAATTACTTGAATAAAGTGACACACTGTATGGCCGACTGCATAGTAAAATAACCGTGACTTTAAACAATTATACCGCTCCCAGTAATGTCCAACCATAAAATTCACTCAGAAATTATTGACATTCATGTAAGTACACTCTTCCTTCAGTGAATACCATTTGAGAGATATATGTATATATATACATAAATATACTTCTACAAATATAATTCTACGTATGATTATTTATTGCGATTCATGTTTTTACAGCAGTTAGGTAGATAAGATTAGATATATAGAATAACGAATGAGAATATATTAAAACACTAGCGTAGCGACCCGTGCGCAGCTTCGCTGATGCCGGTTATTATTACACATCAACGAGAAATTTACCTAATAGTAGTGTTGCCAAACAACTCGAGCCCTCGAGTCGTAATTTTAAAGACTCGACTCAAATAAGCAAGACTCGGTGTGCTAAAAAGGTTCGGAGTCTAGAGTCAAGCCGAGTCCGAGTTATTTAAGAACCACTTGTGTCTTACAAAAGGACTCGAGTCTTCAAGAAAAACTCGAAGCATGAAGATGAGTCTTGAAACTCATCATTCGAAAAGACTCGAATAGGTGATAAGTTTATATTAGTGGTTATGTAATTCTGCACTAAAAAAACTGACAAGACAAAATCATTACAAATCAGCTAAAAACTCACTTCTATGAAAATAGAGATGTGAAGGTAAACAAACTGGCTTTATATTTTGAGATACTACCCTCTAAGTTGTTAATATTTTAGGTAATTGAGTAAACGTGTTTACCAGGTAGCATATTGCATTTGATTGTCCGCTATAAGAACTTGAGTACGACTCGCCGCATAAAAAGGACTCGAGCGCACAAAGAGACTCGAGCTCTCATGTCACATTCAAGGGCTCGTAGAGAACTTAGTTCTCTAGTCTTGGAGTCCTGTTGTAATGAGTCGAGTCTTGTAATTCATAATCCGAGTCCGTTTATATAGGACTCGAAGACTCGAGTTTTTTGCAACACTACCTAATAGTAATCTATGTTCGAAAGCAGACTATATACCTGCTGTATTCGGAGATCTCTATTACATGGGACCTAAACATACCGGCGAACTGTGCGTGTACATTAGTACGCCTCTGCCTAACCCTTCGGGGAATACAGGCGTGATGATGGTATGGTATGTAATATAAATTATAAATAATATAACATTGTTATTCTAGGGATACTTTACCTTAGCTGTTTACGTTAATTATTTCATACCAGGAAGTCTGAAAATAAACACTAAACTGTATACCGTACGTTTGGGGAACTTGAGGGAATTAATAGATAACCCTCTATTAGACCCTTTACGTTTTCAAAACACCAGGAGATGGTTACCGAGGGGTGAAGCGCCGTATCCAGGGTACTGCAGGGCGCCGGGCAGTGGAGCCTGCGAACCAACTTTATGTAACTGCAAGGTCCTCATGGGGAGATGGAACCTTCAAAAAGCGATGCAAATGAAACAGGATCGAAAATCAAAAACTACACCTAAATAATTTTGTGCATTTTTCGTTATGTTTTATTTGAAAATTATACACTGCCTTCCTACAATAAAGCTCGTACATCTTTCTTTCATAATAATAAATATAGTTATATTATGTAATGTATTATTAATAAAAGTATAAAATTAATCAAATATATGTTGTTTCTTTTCATACAAGTACATTAATTATTATCTATTGGTAGGTATGTTATAATACCGTTAGATGTATTCTTACATAGCATTGCATAACTAAACTATCTGATACAGAGATAGGCTTTGGATGCCTCCTAAAAAGAAATTAACTAGGTACCTTAATTCTCAGTGCAAGGCGGCATTAATTTGCCTGTTTTAATCAAGTAAACATAATATGACAGAAATACTGATACGATCCGAAAATTAATCTGAGGAGGGAAATCTTCTCAAAATGTTCATTTATCTTCCGTTTCAAAGCATGTTGGGCACTTATTTACTATAAAATATAGCGCCCTAACACGCCAGCAGACAACGTCCAAAATCTACTCTGGCGCTAGGGCTATAGAGTAGGTTTTTGATAATAGCCGTCAGCGCGCTATGCCGAATTTTAACCGGCCTTCTCATAGCCACTACCAGACGCGTTAAAACGGCCCCATTTAACAATTCCTCCAGGATTATTTAACCCATATTTAAAACCCATAGCTGTTCCATAGCAATTTTCTAATGTGAATCATATTCAGATTCATCAAAAGTGGCCTTATTAGCTTAGCAGTAGTGTCTACGATATCAGTACGTCACTCAACCTCACGTATCACTATCTCACTAACAGTCCAATCCCAGTGTTAATGTTCTGTCTGGTTCAGTACGGTAGGATGTCGTGCATGGCGTATCGCCACGTCCAATTCCTCGCGAGAGTCTCGAAGCGTTGTCGATCACGCACGTACAACTCGCCTAGTTCAGGCTCCATACATACCTGGTGAGAAATTATAGTACCAATTAAACATCAGAATTTAATGAAGAAGTGGTGAGTATGGACTCTGTGATATTTATTTGCAACACGCGGCAGCAATTCAATATTGATGTAACCGTGTCTTCAATTTCTTTTGTCAAATACTGGTAAAAACACAAAGCACATTATGCTTGAAAAATAATTATTTTATTTAAATAAATCAAAAGCAACAAAGTGGAAAATATTTTTTGTTAGTTGATTTCCCGAATAAGGTTCATTTTACAAAAAAACTTCTTTTTTATTACTGGGATACGAGAAATAAAACTAGCTGATAAACCAATTTGCCGAGATTATTTTTGTTTCGATCTTTGTCATAGTCTTAATGATTTTTAGCTGTTTCCTGGGAAAAGTTACTTCTAGATCATTAGCTGAATGTTTTGAATGTTAAATAATACGCCGATTAACTCACCGCTGTATATGGGTCAGTGAGCAAACTCTGTATGGAGATGAGCACTTTGCTGATGGTGAGCGCCAGCGACCAGTTGTGGTGCACGGAGTCGATGCCCACGTCGCCGTGCCGGGAGATGTTCGGGTGCAGGATACGCGTCAGGAAACGCACCACCGGAGGACTCATTGGATACCTGCATTACATATTAGTATCTATTATCATCATACCATCACGCCAGTATTCCCTAATGGGTCAGTTGTGAAGTGTACTTATGTACATTCGCTGGTATGTTTGTAAATGTAATAGGGAATAAGGCTATCGTCGTTAATCGGGCACGAATCCAAAAATCCGAACTGCTGCTGAGATAATACATTGATAGACCTGGGAATCAAACCCAGGACCGCAGCAGTTGCGCTTACGACCACTAGGCTAATGATTATGTAGTAATCTTTTATATATATAATTCTTCTGTGAGTGTGTATGTCACTGAACTTCTCTCAAACGACTGGACCGATTTTGATGAAATTTAGGGGATCTGGAAATGGTTTTGTCCGCTGTCTGCTGTATTTCGCTTTATACGTAGCGAAGCACGTACCGGGCCGCTAGTTATATATAAAATGACTAGTTAGCTGTTGTCCGTGGTTTCACTCGCTCTAAACTAAAGGATGTCGAAAACAGACAACACGCCGATACCCTGCGACGTGTTAGATCACCTATAATAGACCGGATTTTTGGTAATTTTGGGTCGATACCCTAGAATTTCGAACAGTTAATCCAACGTCCTGGTGTGGACAGTAGACCATTCTGGGGTGGGCACCACCCATTAGGTACCTATATACGCCTATGATAAATCCATGTAATATAACGTTTACCAGTTTTTACCTAGTCAAATTAATAAGCGACTAGTACTATACAATGTGAATTAAAGTTGTAACTTACGCGTACGGCACCTGGATATATAAATAGAAGACTCCGCCCTCGTATGGCGAGCCCACGGGCCCGGTGACGCAGGCCTGCCAGTGACAGCACTTGGGGTCCAGCGGGGTCGCCGCTATGCCTTCCGGGGGGTCGTTGCGTAACATCTATACATAATACATCAAACAGAATCAACCCTCAACCCATCAAACTCAATCAATTATAATGTCCTACTGCTGGGAACGGGTCTCCTCTCAGGAAGGGACTTCACACGCCGCCGTCGAGAAAATCTCTCAGGCACGCAGGTTTCCTCACGATATTTTTCTTCACCGTTTGAGCGCGTGATAATTAACTGTTAGTACGCACATAACTTCGAAAACTCAGAGGTGCGTGCCTTGGATTGTAACTTGAGACCTTTGACTTGGTAATCCAATGTCATATCACTAGACTACCACTGCGCAATATCTTTGCAGCATAATAACACATCGTGATCTGGCCATTTAAACGATCGGCCCACGATATATACAAGAATTCATTTATATTATACTTACGGTTGATTATAATTTATCTCGCGAGATTGTAATCTATCGAGAGATTGTGAACCGTAAAATGCTTACAATTTAACGCATTACTTTGGATCTGGCACTCGCCGGCTGCTGCCACGACCCTTACCTTAAGTTCGATCCGGAGTCGGTTGCGGCGCCAGGCGTTCTCTTCGCCGGCCGGTTGCGCCTGCACACACATCTGCACCAAACAGTTGCGACAGAAACAAGACTCCACCAGAGACTGGTATTTCTGAAACAAGAAAAGGGACCATGAAGATAGAAATCTGATCTTTATAACATAACATACCCTGACACCTGTATTCCCCGAAGGGTTAGGCAGAGGCGTACTAATGTACAACCACAGTTCGCCGTCATGTTCAAGTCCCATGTAACAGGGGGAGAGCCTATTGCCATTAACCGGGCACAAATCCAGACACCGAGCTGCTACTGAGAATTTCATAGAAAAATCCAATAACACTGCTCGATCGGGGGATCGAACCCAGAACCTATAGCGTAGCAGTCGCGCTTGGGTCCACTAGGCTAATAAGGCAGTCTGGATTTTATATACTAAATCTGGTCTTTATATTATACTAGCGACAAGCCCGCGGTTTTACCCGCGTTGCCCCATTCCTAAGAGTCGTAGCGTAATGTTAAATAGCTTAAAACCTTCCTCTTGAATCAGTCTCTATTAAAAAAAACTGCTTCAAAATCCGTTGCGTAGTTTTTAAGATTTAAGCATACATAGGGACGGACAGACAGCGACAGCGACTTTGTTTTATACTATGTAAAGATTAAAATACAAGTAAATGTGTGAACTTTGAAGAACAACTACCTTCCATGCCTCATTTATTTATTTTTTGTTAAATATATTAAAGTAAGTATCCAATTATTATTATTATTATGGTATCATCAAGCATCATTGTCAAGATAAAATAATTTAAAAGAGTAACCATGGAGTTTGTTACAGTTTCTTCTCCCTCAATACGAATACTTGACATTTCACAAGTTCCTGTATTATATAATGTATAATTGGTCTATAAGAAAATAAAATTAATTTTGATATTGACATTTGGCCCCTAATCATGCAGATTTATACATTTTTATCCCACCTGAATATATTCACAAATGTTTCACAGAGATTCACAGAGGTTTATAATTTAATACAGGTAAATAGGTATACAATTCAAAGTCAATCAAAGTGCAGTGACTTTTTACTGCAATGCGCAATGGGCTCAATAGTAGTAACTAGCACTAGTACAGATCATGCAGATGTTACCTTGTGCCAGTCAATGTTGGCAAGCAGCGGGCGGTACAGCGGGAAGCGCTTGGCGGTGAAGGCGGCCCAGCGCGGCGGCGCCACGCGCGCGCGCACCAGCCGCCACCAGCGCGCGCACACGCACGCGCACGCGCACAGCGACAGGTCGTCCAGGTACCGGAAGATGCACAGCAATACTGCAACAACATACACAATTTTGCCGTCATGAACATTACTATTACTAATATTATTTATATATATATTATATAATATATAGTATTCCATCACGTCTGTATTCCCCGAAGGGTTAGGCAGAGGTATTTAATAATAACAAATCTGTATTTGTGAAATAATAAACACCTTCAGATGGCAACTGCTCCACAAGTCCAGCAGCAAGATTATCGGGTGGTCTGGGCGTCGAGAGAGCCTGTAATGAGCGTGCGAGGCAAGGCGGATGTGGCGGCGGGCCGAGCCCAGCTCGTTCGTCACCACGACCAGGCTGTCCTTGTGACGGCCCTGGCCCATCACCACGCACTAGCCCTTCAACATGGCTTGGTCCATCAGGATGGCCTGGCACATCGACACGGCCAGGTCCGTCAGCCCGCAGCATCACGTCTCCGTGGGCCGGCCCATCGGCACGGGCGGGCACATCGCCGCGGCTTGGGCCGTCAGCACGGCCCGCACCGCCGTTGCCCCCGATGCCACTGCCATTGCCGCTGCTGCTCGCGCCAGCACCTGAGTTACTAGCCCTGCTTGCTTCATCCTCTGGACTTGTTTCACTGTCCAATGAACTCTGAAAAAATAGATATTTCTTCCAGTTTTCAGATAGTTTTCTTGTAACACTATCCTATATCCATACTAATAATATAAATACGAAAACAACTTGTTTGTTACTTTTTGAAGCCTAAAAGTTTTTATGAATTTAGGTCAGGTTTCTTAAAAAAATATATGGAAGAATTTAGGAGTGTGGTCATTATGGCGGCATCAACATTTTGCTACAGTAGCAAGCAGTGAAAAATCAAATACTTATAGAATCTAACAACAAATTTCCCAATTAAAGCTGTTTTACTTAGTTAGATTCTTAACCCTGCGGCTGTAAGGGTTATGGTGTATACAGATAAATAATAGTTGCAATGATCACTTAAAAACATACATGGTTATCTTTTTGTGATTTTTTTTTTTGCATTTTCCATGCTAAGATTATAAAGTTATTTTAGTAAAGGAAAAATTCAATCGCGGGCAGGATTCGAACCTGCGTCTTCTGGTTAGATACACCAGACGCTCTGACCGCTAAGCCGAAGCAGAAGACGCAGGTTCGAATCCTGCCCACGATTGAATTTTTCCTTTACTTAAATAACATACATGGTTGTTTAGGCATAATATTGTGCTGTTTATTTGTACCGGGGTTTGTGAGCATAAAAAAGGAATGCCGATAAATAGAGTAGTAGATTTTTCATTCATTTCTAAATAGTTAACTATCTATATCTTTATAAGCATATTATGTTTACATACATATTTTAGAAGAGTTCTGAATTCTTATGAATTTAATCACCCCAAATATCCAGTGACTAATTCATATACATACATATGATCATTGGAACGGGACCCTCTAGAAAGACATAGTTACACTGACCTTATTGGTGAGGGCCTTCAAAAGGGTCAGTTGCAAGTACTGCAACTGGTGCTTATTTCTATTTATATGTTTTATTTATTCAAGTAACAAGGACTCGCTGTGTTAGTAAACTTAAAAACTATGTTAGCTTATAAACTATGTATGCATACCAAGATGTATAAATGTGGACAACTTAAAACACATAACAAGAATCTGAAGAGAATTTCTTTTTTGGGTATAAAATATTTATACTCAATTTGTTTTTGTACCCTTGGCTAAAACCTTGTCCATAGAAACAATTTAGGTCCTGAGAAGCATGGTCCTATAATGCACCGTTTCAGAGATAAGATTTTTACAAAATGAAAGGTCTGACAAACTTTTCAGGAATGAAATTGTTCATTTGGTTGAAAACTATAGGTGATGTCAAAAAAACCCCACTTACTCTGTAATACCACCATGCGGGCAATGGACAGGTTCTATTCACTTTACGTTCAGAGCTATAGTTCAGATCGGAGGGTTCATCATTTCCAGAATCACCATCATCAGTCTTCTCACTGTAGAAATATGATGAAGGCAAGTATGACGGAAAATCCGGGAAGAGAAACGCGTGGCAAGTAACACAAACCGGCTCGCCAAAGCTAGGGCCATAATACCCGTTGCACACATGACATGTAGAATTCTGTAACAAAGACCCCCTATTTCAATAGTTCTGTTTCGTATCTTTTTGTGCAATAACGTCTGAAGTTGATACGCACATTGAATTCAAAGTCGAGGGGCTGCTCAAATGGAGTACTAGAAGTAAGCTTATCACCATTCTCTTCTAGTTTCTTAATAAAATTGAAAAATTCAGGACCCATTGCAAACATTTTTATTTCACGTCGTTTTGAATGGCGGACATTTCAACCGACAGTTATTTGTGTAAATAACAACACCATTTAACAAGGAAAAAAGCCTAAATTCCTAAAATGTATTCGTAATTTCAATTTGAAATATTGGATGGTACAAGAACTCTCTTTCTTGTGGTATGGTTATTTATCTGTCACTGTCAGTCATTTCAGTCAGACAGACAGACCACAGACTACTTTGTATATTTATTTAAAATAAATCATGTAATTTTTTTTCTATTCTTTAATTATTAATTTATTATAATTATTTGAGACTACTTAGAGAGTAATCTCCTCATGCATGATCATCGGTTTAAGGTGCTTTTAACCTGACCTTTTCTGAGAACGTCCGCAATTTGATTGTGGTATGTTCGCCGAGGTCGGCCCCTTCCAACAAGCTTCCAACTCTTCCATCTGTATTGGCCATATAATAAACTTGTTTCGTCAATCTTCTAGTCTTGTGCCTATTCGGTCAGTAAAGAAATCGCTCCGAACTAGTACAATTCGGTCAGTGAACTATTTCACCTTATTAGTTCTATTAGTACTATTAGTTCTTTTATTTCTTAAAGGACATTTGACCAAATTGCTTATTAGTTCATCGTTCGGTCCCATTACAATAGTTGTAGTTCGACAGTCATAAAAATAGTTACTAGAGTTTAATGTCCAACAGATTCGTTGAGCTTGATGATAAAAAAAATATTTATTAAATATTAAATACACATTTTATGCATAAAATTAATCTATGTCTACATGATTTGATTTTCCTTCATAGAATGTCACTATCACTCAAAAATAATCATTATTTCCATGATTATACGTACTAAATTTCAATACTAGGTCGATCGAAGAATCTCATTCGTCTTTTGGTAAAGTTCCGATGAATTCTGATCAGTTTCATTCGTGATTATTCGTGAAACTTCGTCGTTCGCTACTGTACTATTAGGACTCAGAAACATTAAAAATACGATACAGTAACGTACGAAATGTACGAATAGTACGATGTACTAATAGGACCGAAGTACTATTAGGACCGATCAGCGTTATTGGTTAAGAAACGTGTCTTCTAGTTCACTGACGGGAAACGTGTCTTTTAGTTCGTTCGTTCAGGACCTACACAAGACTACAATCTTCGTTCATCCATCCTCTCTACATGCCCAAACCATCTTAACACACCTTTCTCAATCTTTGTTACTACATCTTCTTTCACACCACATAGCTCCGTTATCACGCTGTTCCTCACTCTATCTTTCAAGGTTACCTCTCATACACACACATACTTCTCAAAGCTCTCATCTCTACGGCATTTATTCTACTTTCATGTTTCTTCTGTCACACCCAACTTTCACTACCATACATTAATGTCGGCGCCAGCGCCCCCCCCCCCCCAATTACAGCCCGCCGCGCCTTTTCGGAAACTTTACGGCTATTCATGATGGTGTGTAGCGCCCCATTCACTTGATTACCGGCACTCACTCACTCTTTTCAATGTCGCTCTCATGCTTACCATCTCTATTAAACATAGAACCCAGCTATACAAACTCTTTCACTTGATCCACTCTTTTAACACCTATCAAAATATTACACTGTCATAATCAGCTGTCATAGTTTCTTACATTTCAAAAACCTTAATTTTCGTCTTACTCACGTTCACTTTCATTCCATTTCTCCTTAAAGCGCCAACCTTAATTGTTACCATCTTCTGTAACTCCCCCTCCCACGATGCACGGATAACTTGATCATCGGCAATTCGGCATAGAGGAGACATTTGACAAGTAACTCATTCATTCTTAGACCACATTCACTGTCTCTCAAATCTTTCAGACAACTGTCCATGAATAAGTTGAAAAGTTGAAGAGTAAGCTGTAACAGTCAATTTTCTTTGGGGAGCTATTTTATTTTGGCAGCATATAATATAATAGGCTCGCCCCTTAGTACATGGGACCTAAAACATCGGCGAACTGTGAGTGTACATTAGTACACCTATGCCCAATGATATTATATAGTTAAATAGAGGTAGACACAGACACATTATCTTCCTTCAAACGCGAATAATGTTTTGTGGTCAATGTTTATTTATTTATTTATTGCAAAATGTACACACATAGAGGACTAAGACTATACATATGAGTACATGACCCTGTTAGGGTATCGCAAAAGAACAAGATAACATTTTAAATTCTAACTTACATCTAGGTACAGGTTATGTTTTAGTTTATATAAACTCAATGATATTTAAATAAGAAATAAGAATATTAAATATTTATTTATTTCCACTTATCTTCCATAAATTATTTTATGCTATAGTAGCATTTTTCTAATAGTATTATCAAATCAAATCATTTATTTTCTTTTTTTGTTTGTTTTCAAACATATACATGGATGGAAGGCTAAGTATTTTTTGCTGATGAAATGGGGTTTGCAACTTTCCTTAGGTTTAATATTAAAAATTATGCGCAAACATTTCTTTTGAGCAATGAATAAGTCAATTGCATCAACACTGTGTCCCCAAAGTATAATACCGTAGCGAAGCTATGCATAGGCGTGTTTATTACGAGCGAAGCTATGCATAGTGTCACTTATGCGGTTGACCGACGGTGCAGAAGTGTGTTGGACAACGCTATTGAAAGCAATAAATTTTAATTTTATTTATATGTGCCGTTTTGTGCCGCGATAATGCACAAATTATAATACTAAAGTAAGAGAAGAGGATGGAGTATCTTATTACAAGTAAGATATTACATTCTTAGCTTCCATACAATTTATTTTATTTTCTTCGTTGCAAATAAAATTTAAAATGAAAGAAAGAATCAGCACATGCCTTATTAGTATGAGAGAAAGGGACCCAATACTTTTTATGTCACACGTCACTACATACGGACAAACTACACTTTGTGCACTTGACAGTTTCATAAAATTTCGTTTCACTCTTGAAGGTTGCCGTGATTTACAAATTATGACTTAGTATTTTAGCTGTACCACATTCGTAATATATTAAATCATTATTATCTGTAGTAGGTAAGTTAAATGAAAACAATTAAATCAACATCATACAGGCAACTATCACCCGCACCATGCTACAGCGCAACGAGTATACTATAGCGCAAAGAGATATATGACATAACAAATGTGTCATTTAGGACAACTACTCACTCTCAGTGCTATTTCTTTTCATCTTATGCTGCCTGTATTTATGCTCGCGCTCATTAGCCATTTACAAAGCCTAAAATGTTTAGTTTTATAGTTAAGGACATGTAGCGCGAATCAATTCTAAATGACATTTACTATGAACATGGCATAAAAAGTAATGTCATTGGTCAAAATTGACACTACACTACTTTTAGCTACAATACCGTTACATTATCAAAGGTTTTTATAAAAACGTTGTGAATATTGTACAGATAATGTCGCGATTACTACTGTCATGAATCTATATCTTGTTATAGACCTACAAATTGCGAAAAATCACTTGAAATTTTATTATGGCGGGCTCGTAAACGATCAGCCTTATAGGCAAAGAGTACCTACTTACATAACAAGCCATTTGCCTATGCTAGCGCCATTTTGGAGGGTTTCTGAACTGTTAAATACTGCCAGCTGGACATACCAGAGTATACTATGACACGTACTTTTCTATGTTGGTTCATTATTAAACATATGTACTGGCAATGGATTAATGGACATTGCGAAAACCCGAACGGTTCATTTTTATCATGCGTACTGCTGTAATGTGGAATGCGCTTCCCGAGTGGTTTTCCCCCGATAGGTATAATCTGGGTGTCTATACATCACCAGTGAATCGGTTTCTTGCGCGCTCCATCGTAGATCGCAGTATCGCTTAACATCTGACAGACGAACTGGAAGTCAAGCGTTAGCCTATAAAAAAAATCTCTACTGGACACTTTCCAATGTCCCCACATCTGAGTCGGTTCTCCTTTATCCTACTACCCTCTTGTTAATAATTATAATTTTTAGAAATAGAAATTCAGGTAAAATAAATAAAACAACAGCATCATTCTTAAAATTATTCTTAAATTACTCTCATTTCATGTTTTTTTTACTTCTTTCATAGGTACCAGCTATTCAATGTGCTATTTTCACCAATATTCTTTTGAAATAGAACATAAAAATTACATACTTATTTATAGGATATAATTATCATACGCGTACATTGTACTTTATAATAAAAGGGATAAGATTCGAATTTAGATTTGTAGTTTAATATGGAGAATAACAAATTCCAACATTTGTAATACTTCAATAATAGTTATTTACTACCACAGTGATGTTTCAAAAAAGTAACAGCTAAATCATATTATGGACAGATACGAACTAATACTAGAAAATACCGTTATACACAAACATATTTTAGATATTGGATTCTCTTATCCATAAATTAACAAACACAATTATAGTTACAGTCAAACATTAAAAATTATAACAGATGTGTCACTAGTAAAAATGTTGCTTGCTATTTTAATACATTTCGTGAATTAAACTAGACAGCTACACCTTAAGTTTAGCTTTCCACAATTAACTGTTCCTGTGGGCAAGCGCGAGGCGGAGCGGTCCGTGCAAGGTAGCGCGCACATGGCTACCGTGCTGCACATGCATAGAACAATGGTCACCGACCGCGCGGGCTTTCAAGTACGGAATCTAAACTGTATACTAGCATTTCTAACGGCTTCTGCAACTCCCGCAACGGCCGCAGTATGTCCCTTACTATATTCTACGCGATATGAACAATGACTGCCAAATAGTATAGTATTTATAAAATCATCGAAGACATCTTTAAGGCGAATATAATACAAAATGAGTGTCAAAGATAACATTTAAACATTATCTAACCATTAAAGGGACAATCAGATCTTCAGCCGATCAGAGACCGAAGTCAACAGTGTATATTTTTATTATTTATTCTGTAGACTTATTCTATACACATCGCCCTAAACGAGTCCTATAAATAATTTTTTGTTCACAATCAAAAACAGCACATTTTCCGAACAATCACTTCATTTTAGTATCAATCTTATACAAAGAAAAATAAAACTCATGTTTCCTTAACGCGAACCGTCATAAATACACACCAAAGTCCGTATGTTTTCCTTACGTACATAATCGAAATCGACGACGTTTAGAAAGTAAAGGTAAAAGGTAGAGCTAGAGTCCAGTGGCGCAGGCGGGCAGCTAAAGTTGGGTCGACGTCGCGGCGTCCACACATTAACTTAGCTAAACTGCACACTCGCACAAAGCTACCGCGCGCGGCGGCCGGGGGTGGCCCCCCTCTACCGCACTCAGTACGGAGAGTAATACATGCCGCGCCTGTAACCTCTGCAAACAAGGCACGCCGTTAGTCACTACAGCTACGTGCAACACGTTACAGCTACAACACTACCGCTACGCTCTACGCACTGCCATGCATACTACGACGAAGACGAAGGAGGGGCGCCTCATTGAAAATACTCAGTTTTCTATTACAAACTTTATTTGTAAAAAGTGTATAAATATTGTCTTTCTTTTGATCAATTTAAAACAGTTTGTACAGAGTTTTACAACAGTTGTCTACTGTCTACAGAGTGTTTCAATGCAGAAGATACCAAATCTACTCAAGTGTCAGTAATTACTTAGCTAAAAAATCACTTCTCACAAATCAATAAAACAGAAGTGGAAAAGTGGAAAGAGAAGTGGCATCTTCCACGTTTAGCACAGAAATTTGTGTAATTTGCAACTGTTAAATGTGTTACAATAATTGCTACCAAACTAGGTCTCTGATGAGTGTGTGTATACTTCTTAATATTATATCTACTGATACTAGAGCCTTATTTTAGTAGCCAGATTTGCCAACTGCACATAAATACAAATGGCTGAATATGGTTTATGAAAGTAATTATATGAATTGGTTTTAATTTAATAAATAAAAATGAGATGATGACAATGAAATGACAAACAAAAATATCTACAAAGTTTGTTAACTAATGAAGATGAGCATTTAAAACATTTTCCTTGTGTTGGCTTCATTGACAAGCAGTCACCCTAAGTGAAACAGTAAAGTTAATATTGTTGATTTATTTTTAAGTTACCTATTAAGTAATTTAGGACTGTAATTTAGCATTTCACAAACGCAATCACAAAACAAATCTACCATACTGGATAGAGGAGGCCATAAAATATGCATAGTCAACTAGGATGATATTTCTTAATATAAGTTCTAATTTTACAATCAATTCAAGATTTTGTTATAATTTGAAATACTTATTTGTTTATTTTGATTAGATTTATACAAAGAATTAATAGAATTCATATTCTCTTGGCCTTTTAAGACAATTTCTTCTAGAGCACGTGATAAAATTATATTACAGTAAAAGATAACTAATTTATATTGGTAAGGCTCTCATACAGACAGGCAAACTAAAAATAAATTGTACAAAAATAGAGTTACAAGACAATGTTGTTTACATTAATTTTTAGTTGGAGTAACAGTTGCAAATTATATAACAGAATTTTTAAAAACCACAGAAGTTGAAGATGTAGACAGTGTTAATATGGATTGTACCTGCCGCGGCGCACGGGCCGGTAGCCGGAGTAGTATGGGGAGAAGCCGCCGCGGTACGAGCGGCCGCGGCCACGCATGGCGCGCGGCGGCCTGTTTGTGGTTGACAGGCCCGGCTTGTTGGTGCGTTTTGGCATCACCTGCAAACACACATTCAGACTTATGTGAATAAAATGATTTTAATTTACACCTATCCTATGTTTTCATGCTACATTGAACCATACAATTAAATAGTTTTATATTAATCAGTGCTAATTACTTCACAAAACTTATCTGTAACTCAGTATGTGATAGGAATAGTGACAATATATGGTTTTAATAGGTATTCAACATTTAACACCAATTTACATTATGGTTTTGTTTGTATTCATAGGTTTTTTTAAAAACCATACAATACCATACCTTTATTTGGCGCCCTCTAAATAATGATTCGTCCATAGCCATTGCAGTCTGTACACTGTCTTTGTCGCCAAACTCTATATATGCGAATCCTTTAGGGTGGCCATCAAACTTATTACATAATATTGTAACCCTGTAAAGTAAGCACAAATAGAATTAGTACCTACACTATGAACATTTATTAAACATATTTTCAAAACCTTTTGGTTCCTGTCAAACGAAATTAAGTATTTATAAGACTTTTTGAGAGAATATTTAATTTATCTTCACCTATTTATAGATCCACATCCATGGAAATGCTGTTCCAGTTCCTCGGCAGTGGCTCCATAGTCGACATTACCGACATACACTGATCTGTTGTCTGCCTCTATCTTCTCTTCAATCGACATATTTAATGGACTTGCTGGGGAAAATAACAAAATGTTTTGAAAAAAGTTTATTTTTCTAAAATGGTGTATAATGATATTGTATGAAGTGACACATGAAAATTCATATTTGCATAATACGCGTCAACTTGGTAAAACTAGCGCAATTATTACTACTGTCGCATCTTATACAGATATAGAGGAAGTTTCCAACAAGGCGTAACATAACCCTAAGATAAAATAAAATGGAAGTTAGCATAATTGTCTAATTTTAAATAAAAACTAGAAATATTTTATACATAAAAAAAAACAGTGAGTTACATACAAAATCTTTTGTTGGTTAAGTTGGCTAAGATGTATGTATTGTTCATGTGACCTGTGAGCCCTTAAATGCTTCGCTGAATTTTTAATGGTGCAATTTCACAAATCTTCACATGGAAACTCATGTAAAGTGTTGTTATTATAGCACACATTTTTTGTAACTAAATACTTCTAATATCAACCATAGTTAAAGTATGATAGTTTTACAGAAACCAGCATAACAGACAAAATAATAGAATTGTGACGCGCATATACAAACATAGATCCATGAACATCAATCATGCAAGCAAAAATTATGTATTCTTTTAGTTTCTTTTCATCAGCATCTTGTCATACCAGAACTTATTGTGATTACCAGAATATGAATCCTTAGTATTCTCTAGCAAGACCTTTGGATAAAAAAATATTTAGCTTCTGGAATTAAAAGCAAATAGCTTATGACTACTGATACAAAACTAAGAAAAAGGATGCATAATATTTTATTATGATAAACTGTAATTCCAATTTCACATTGACTGGCTTCCTTTTCCTTTAATTACTGTACAGCATACTCCTTAATCGTAACTCAAAGTTAATTAGTTTATTATAATCAGTTCCTAACCTTTTTGTGATGAGGGATTAGTACATTTAGGATGATTTCACCACACTTTTCTAAGTAGACCATTATCACAGATACATTTCAAGTGTTAACACTGCACAAGTCTAAATAAACTCCATAACTCCACCAAGAAACTCCATAGATACTCCTCAAATAAATAAATAAATAAGTACTTAGAAATTTTTGAATGTTTTTTTTTCTACTTATTTAGAATTATGCAGTGTAACATTAAGATAAATTTAGACTAGGATCATTATCCTATCAAAAGGACAAAATGCCATGGCATGTTACATCCCTAAGTCTCATTAGCTCTGTAAGCAACCCCTTGGTAAGCCCTAAAACCAGGCAGATAATAATTATGAAAGTAGGCATACTGTAAAATACATAAACTTACTGAGTCCCGGTGGGCTACCCATACTCATCTGCTTGTCTACTTCAGTTTGCATCTGTTTTAGTTTTTCTGCCTCTTCCTCCATTTCTCGTACTCTTGCTTTAATAGCTGCCAGGTCTGGCACATCACCACCAGCGGCTTCATCGCCACCCTGAATAAGGTGTTTAGTAACAGTGATTAAGCATACATATTGATCTCTCAGGCATCCTAACAAACTGTGGGTGTATAGTGGCTTGATTGTATGTTATTGATCTATCAGAGTATAAACACTATTTTGATATATTTTATATATGTTAGCTTGTAAGGTATATATCTATAGGCCATAGATGCCAAATAAATAATAAATAATGAAATAAAATAGAATTTTTGTATGAGATTTGAATCTTAGAGACAATATAATTTATATTTACATGTACAGATATGTATTAGTTATTCACTAATAGTAATATGTAAATTTAACAGATCTGTTTGTAAACATGGACAAAGACTATATCTGTGATATATTATATAACTGATTTGGAAAGGGCTTCAATAAATACATTTTAAATATTAAGTAAATTTTGACAAATAACTAGTTGATATGTCTCTATATTAAAATCAGAATACTTTTTGGTTTAGCAGTTTAGACAGGAAAATGTAAAAAATAAACACAGACAGACACATTTTAATATTGCATTATAATATTATTACAGATTTGCTGCAGACTGACTGCAAAAAATATGCTTTCCAAAAAAAAGACATAGGCACAAGAAAAAAATACCATGATGTTCATAGAGATACTAGTTGCTACTGACACAGTGTATAAATTATTGCTTCACTTAAATATCAGGCAAGTAATCATAGTTTACCACCATGATCTTAGGCTGGGTAGGAAGTTAGGAACACAAACATTCTTATCAATTGTCAAACTGTTAACTGATAAGAAAATAGCAAAATAAGTGCCTCAAACGTAAAATATTCACAATGTTTGACATAGCTTTTGAAAAAAATAACATGAAAATTATGTTACACGTATATTTGTAGATTTGCAGGTTAGCTTCGCAGCGCAGACCAGTCATTTACAGACCGATTACCGTTAGTACTCCATAAGTATAACATTTCATTAAGATAATAACATTTGTAACTTTTCTTTACCTTAGCTGTATCCCAATAACCTTGTACACGAATATTGTGTTACTTTAGTCGAAAGTAAACCAAGAAATACTCACACCAAGACTATTGTCAGTCATGTTTAGGGAACCGTTGGTCCCGTCTAAATGATTGTTGTCGATCGTCTCTAAATAGTCATCATTGTCTGCCATGACCACTAACTGCTTGTTTCATGAATTCAACACTGATAACTTCACACTTCACTAAGTCCCTGAAAAAACACGGTAATTAGTAGAACTCTATGCCGAAATAATATTGATGATTACGAAGTTACTCTGACGTACCGGTAACCAAATCCGTTAGATCGCAAATGACCTACTTCTGAAATACTATTCACATTCACGACTTAGCGTCATTAACTTTCACTGTAATAGTGGTTTTTTCATGAACATCTCATTATTTCTTCGATATTTACAGATTCGTTCGGCCAAAATACCTAAAAATGAAACGCCAAACCGAACAACTGACAGTGTGACCATAGTAAAAAAAAAATATATGAGTTCAATTCAAATCCAACAAACCAAAGATCTTAAAAATCGGTCCACCCGTTCTTGAGTTACAAGTATAGATGGGTTTCTGCCCAGGCATTTTGGGCGAAAAAAATAAATGCCCTGGCATAAACGCATCTATATAGATGGGTTTCCGCCCAGGCATTTTGGGTGAAAAAAATAAATGCCCTGGCATAAGCCCATCTCTAGTTACAAGTGTTGTAACGAACCCGACTTTGTTTTATATAGATTATTCATAAGTACCACATCTTACATAGGTACGAATTTTTAAAGTTTTATTTAAATGAAACCATTTCTAACATTCGTTCTTTACGCAAAATCGTTCACTATACCCCAACACTATCAAATATTTTATGTAACTATTATGGGATCATCGACAGCCTTGCTCCATCCCATGTTCCAAGCACGTCGGGTTGTGCTGGCGCCGTCGCTGCAACTGCAGAGACCCTCAAACGGCGTAAATATAGCAATCTTAATGGGAGCTATAATTTTTAGCCGTTTGGGATAGAAACGCTCGGGTCATGAGGTTCGAGTGCACGCCATCTTTTCAAGGAAATCTCTAAGAGTCTCTCGACTCTTCGTGTGATCAGAGGGCTGGTTTATTCTTGGGTCAAAAAGACACCAGACGCTCTGACCGCTAAGCCACCGCGAGTCCAACCCGCTTGATCGAAATTTCCCTTCACATTCTGAATTTACGTCATAAGGTGACGTTGGCGACATCTATTGAAAAGCAAGTTACCTTGCTTCTCAACCGACATGATTTACTTTAAAGTTAGTTCGATATCGTAGGATGCCACCTTACCTTTTAACTATCTTTTTGTCATTTTCTTCCGTTTTATCTCTAAGTAGTCTGTGGAGCCCTTTTGTGGCATTTTATGGCAAACTGTTTGACATCAAGCGCCGCCTGGCAGTTGGCTCTGAATCCGTTGTGTTCAAGGTCACTGCGCTCCGAACGCATCTCTTAGAAAATAAATAAATATAGTACCGAACTATCTTTCTATGCGTTATTAATTTATGGTATTGTTTCTTTTTTAAATATTTATTTTGAAGTTTCTTTATTTAGATTTTAAAAGTTCTTTGTAGATAGTGACATCTAGAGAATTCGTAAGTACTAACTAAAAGATTTATTGTTCGCCCCGTTCAACAGATAGAGCCACTATCTTTCGAAAATGTTACTTGCAGGCACTGTCCCTCCCTGGTTTTACGATAACAAACAAGCAATAAGTAAACAACATTGTACGGACTCCGTACTACGGAGCACTTCATAAGGGAGAAAAACAATATCTGACGCAAAAGAAACGAGCTAAATATTTTGGTCTGCGTCTGAACCAAAGAGTATAGTAATACCTCAGGGTAATACATATGAAAGTCAGAACTCTAGCATGTCATTTATTTATTTATTTATTTATTTATTTATTTAGTTCCTTACATACAAATATCCTTACAGGCTAAACCCAATGTGATATTGTAGCACATAATATATAATATAGATATAAAGTATAATATAGTATATCAGTCACAGTTACTTAAATTTTAAAATAACAAATTTTATAGACTGCTATCCTCGTAAATTCACTCAGAGCACACCAGAATATGTCTATATCGTTCGCTATGAGGTTGAAAGTGCGGAGTGCCCGCGTCAGCGATGCCTCGTGCAGCAAGTTAGTGCGCGCGCGCGGCACCACCAGCATCTGTGGCCGACGACGCCGAGACACGTACCCGTCTGGGACATATAAACCAAACCTCTCCAATAGATCCGCGTTGTGTATCCCTCCTCTTATTACTTTAAAGATGTAAGTTACGAATGCAAGTTGCCTCCTGACCCTGAGTTCATTATAACCGACCATTCCCAAAATAAAAAGAGTCGGATACATCAAGGGATAATATGGGTAAACCCCATATTGCCTCATATAAATATACCTAGTAAATTTATTCTGTACTCGCTCCAACATAAGACTATACTTAGTTTCATGTGGAGCCCAGATGACTGCGTTGCATTCTAGATGGCTTCTTACTAAAGCATTGTATAATGCCTTAATAGCTTGCATATTAGTAAAGCCTTTAACCATACGGAGTACGAAACCCAGGTTCCTATATGCTCTTTTGCAAACCTTAACTATATGGTCACGAAACGTTAGCTCAGTATTAAAGCGAACTCCCAAATCAGTCACTTCTGTAACCCTAACCATTGGTATCCCATTCACCGTATAACTATGTTGGATCGGTGTGCGCGCCCGCGAGAATGTGATTGACATACACTTAGATGTGTTAAACTGTAGGAGATTGTTGTTGCTCCAATCAACCACTCTGTCTATATCTCTCTGCAGTCTTTCGCAGTCATCCACGTTTGTAACAGCGAGAGATAACTTAAGGTCATCCGCAAATAGTAAACACTTAGCATCTCGAATAACTTCCGGCAGATCGTTTATCATCATCAGGAATTCTAGAGGGCCTAGATTACTCCCCTGACTTACGCCAGATCGGGTAAAATATGCCACCGATTGACATCCTTCATAATCCACATATTGCTGCCTATCCCTCATATATTCTGCAAAAAAATTAAGCAAATGTGGAGTGAAGCCGAAGGCTGCTAACTTTTTCAGCAACACGTCATTATCGACTAAGTCGAAAGCTTTTTGAAAGTCAAAGTATGCAGCATCGGTCTGTCCCCCCCCATCCACTGTTGGCAACACATTCGCTACGTAGCTAAGAAGATTACTCGTGGTGTTTCTAGCCGGTCGAAATCCGTGCTGGGCGTCTGTCAGTTGCGAACTTATCTGCAGATATATATTTTTGTGAATAGCAGATTCGAATACTTTCGCTGGTGTTGACAGTACAGCAACAGGTCTATACTCCTCTACTTTTGTTCCCGAACCTCCCTTCGGTACCGGTATGACCCGGGTTATCTTCCACATCTCAGGAAAGACACCCGATCCAAGACATAGATTGAAAATGTGCAACAGTGGCTCAGCTAGTACCATCCTACAATCCCTAAATATATACGGTGGAATACCGTCGGGCCCTGATGATTTTTTAGGTTTCAATTGCTGAAGAGCTCGTCGCACGTCTTCCAACTGTAAACTGTCAATATGTACCCGCGCCGCACCGTTTTCAGCACCCGCTGCCGCTATTGCTTTACCCACGTCTAACTGAGGCTTTTTTGTGCTATAAACTGAATGAAAATATTCCGCGAATTCTTTCGCCGCTTGCTCACTTGTCAAGGCTTCCCCATTTTTTAAAATCCTTTGGGTGCTTCTACTGCCTCTTTTGGACTTAACATATTTCCAAAATGATTTTGGGTCTCTTAACATATGATCTTGCACACGATGGCAATATTGTTCTTGTGCTACTAGTAACTTACTTTTAACTCGGGTCCTACACTGAGCAAACGCTTCGTAATCCATTGCTGAACCAGTAGTCTTGTACTTTTTATGCAGACTAGATTTAAGTATTATGTCGCGAATTATCTCACCCGTATACCACTCGGGATAAATGTACCTCGAGCGTACACGGCTTCGCTTTTTCCTCGGAACACAGTCATCTATTATTGTATTAAAAGTATCATAGAAATAATTTAAACTCATTTTTAAGTCTAAATTATACAAAGGAGTCCAATCGATAGCTGCAATCTTCGAATAAAGTACAGAAAAATCAGCTTTATTAAAATTCCAACCGTCATGTTTGTTTGTTTTAGATGTAGGCGAGGTCAAAGCTAACCCTAGGTCGGTACGTTCCCGTATACGCGGTCTGATGGATACGTCTAGCGGTGGGTGATAAGCGTCCACCGGCACACCGGCGGTCATATTGTCATTCATGAGGCTTTGTTTATTCCACAAGTCAATGCTCTATTATAATCTCATAAATCCTATCACTTCCTCGGAGTAAACCAATGGTGTATTCTAGTGTATTATTTATGTTACTGGCTGTGGTATGTTATCTATATAAACAAAGAACTATTTATAGATAATTTTACTGTTACTAGTTTTACTATGTGACTATTGGTGACTATTTTTCAGGTGTTTGTGTGTGTATGCTGGTTCCATGTAATATATTTGAGTTTGAGGCTATCATCAAAACATTAGGATGCCACTCACAGCGGATGTGGCTGCACAACAAGTTCAGGTACAAACCACAACTGTTCAATGTTGCTTTTTATATTCTTTACTGTGACAATCGATCTGTAAGAAAAATCTGTAAAATCTAAATTTCATACACATTGTACATATGTGCAATATGAAATATGTATTTTCAAGATTTATAAGCTTGTAATATGGTCCATTTCATTATAATATATGTGTGTTAAGTAATGTAAACTGACGTTATTGGATATGGTAAAAAAATAAAAGATAATGTTTGTAGAAACAAAATCTATATTTGGAATGAAAAGTTACCACGGTGTACATTTGGTATGACCGAGTGTCTTTACATAGCATGCAACCTCATGTTACAAATGAATTGCTAAATTCTGTCTAATCTTAACCTAGTATTATATTATTCATGATGCTTGCAAAGCGATATCTCTGGTGTAATGGAATGGTGTGTTAAGAATTATCTTTACCCCAACAAAAAAGTGTAAAGTGATGACTTTCACCAGATCAAGAACTCCTACTCACTTCAATTAACATTTAGTTGAAAGCAGCTAATAAAACACTTGGTTTTATCATACGCCAAACATATAAGTTCCAGGACTGTAGAACCGGCAATAATGCTTTATAATGTGTACATTCATAGTTGGCTGGAGTACAATGCCTTAATCTGGGATCCATACGAGTCAAAGTACAAAACTATAATATAAAAAATACATAAAAAATTCTGTTGAATTATTTACAAAAAATAATTTGGTTACTATCCCTTTCGATACCCCTCTCGTGTTTGTTACGGGTATGATTTGATCGGTTTCGACACTACGAAGCTATGAAGAAAATTAAAGATCCACTTATGCCAATTACATAATCAACCCATTATACTGTCCTACTGCTGGTCATGGGTCTCCTCTCAGAATGAGAGGGATTAGGGTATAGTCCAATTGCTAAGCAATAAAATTTATAATCCTTTACCTCTGGTGGACATAAGTCATATACATTCCTAGAAGGGCGACGCGAGGCGCGGGTGATGTACCTACTCATATCCGCTCAAGAATTCGACCTATTCTCAAATAGCCTCACACTAATAATCTTAGCGGCACACATCTTCCTCTCTTCCTGCCCTGACAATCCGACATTTCATGCATGTCACCGTAGCATTGCATTTTATACTTAATTAAAATAATTACATTGTAA
Organism: Acronicta aceris; assembly: GCA_910591435.1. Lineage (NCBI taxonomy): Eukaryota > Metazoa > Arthropoda > Insecta > Lepidoptera > Noctuidae > Acronicta > Acronicta aceris. The sequence continues at coordinate 5,074,484 of OU342774.1, forward strand.
CTATTTGTAATAATAAATAACATAATGAGTAATGAGACTCTTTAGAATATGGTGTGCCCCAGGGTAGTGTGCTAGGTCCTACCCTATTTCTCATCTATATCAACAATCTATGCATACTCCAGCTTCCATCATACAGCATCATTACTTAGGTTGATGACACAGCTTTGATCATAGTGAGTGAGACTTGGGCTACTTGGATGTACGGGAAAACGCCGAAGTCTCACTTAACTTGGTTTCATCCTGGCTTATAAAAAATTCACGAACGCTAAATATAGAGAAATCAAAATTCAGCACTTTCACTCCTACTGCAGCGACACAACCAGCAACTGAATCACTCAATGTCTACATAAAAACGAATTGTACACACAATGACAACACTTGCCCAAAACTCTCACAGGTAAATTTATAAAATATTTAGGTGTCAATGGTTTAAAATATAGGGTAAGAAAACTCATTTATATATTTTATAAAGCTAAGACCCGTAATACAATTAGATGCACTTAAAATGGTCTACTATTATTTGGTGCAAGCGGTTACTTTCTACTGTATCTGTGCCTGGGGTGCTGCAGCTAAATAATAAAAAATCGACAAAAACGCTGATGCTGCCGCTTGAGAGAGCTCAGCAAACGGTTCGGAAAGTTATGACTTTAAGACATTTCAGATATCCGACTGCTGAACTTTATCAATACTGCAAAGTTTTGCTTATTTATCAGGCAAGCAATCTTACGAAAGTCTCTTATGTGATATTACCCAAGATGATGGCAACAGACTAGAACAGTGCGTGAATGTCCGACGGAAGGACCGAAGGCTTGAGCCCTATATTATACAATAGAGTTAATGAAAGGATAATTAAAAAAAAATGTTCTATATTTGACTACATATAGACTGGCAATAATAATTAAAACACAGGAATAATTTGTTTTTAGGAGCGTCTCAGGTCCTTGCATAGATTAATTTACGATATTGAAGCAGAGAGATCTCGGAATGAGCAATGCATAGATTCAATATTGAGAGCAGAGAAGGCTGTGGAATCACCTCCATCTAATGAAGACTCTTCCAGTTCATCACAACAGGTATGATAATATCATTAATATAATATCATATAATTGTGTATGTGTGATATTATATTTAATAGAAATAGTGAACAAATACAATATTTGTACTCTTTCTGTTAAATGGGTGTACCCAACTTTTGGAAGGAACTAACCTTATGTCCAAGTAGAGTGTTAAGCATGTTCCAGACGGATGTAATCCAGCGTTCCAACAGAGGTCACCTTGGTGGGAACTTAGTTTCCATCTGCGGATTGTGTTTCGGCTACACGTATTACATCCACGCGCTAACAGGCTAGCGAATCAGTAGCGAGTCTAGCGAGTCGCCTTCTGGCGTGAAATTACGTACTCGTATCGTGCACATACTTCAAAAAGTGGGCCTCGCTTTAGCAGTTTTGTGCGCAATTGACGACGAAAAAAAGGGAAAGTGGATGAAGCGTAGGTTAAAAGAACGATAGATTCTCAGCCATTCAAACTTATTGGTGTTATTGGACTGAATGATATTCATAACTACCTAAGAACGGACAAGGAAATCATCCGATAGGCATGGCTCTGGTTTGCGGACGACATTTTGTACTAGCATACGTGCGCAACCCCTGCCTGTCACAGGGCAACTGTCTTTGGATAGATTTAATCCACCGGCGCTAAACGGATGTAATCCACGCACTCCAACTGCGGATGGTAACACGCGCCCGTTATCAAAGGACGTTGAAGGTCAAATCAAAATTTGGATTACATCTGCAGTCTAGCAACAAGCAATGTCACCTCTGTCGGGACGCTGGATTACATCCGTCTGGAAATGCTTTAGGGAATCAAGCTATCTGAAGCTATCTGTCCCCTATCCTCTTTGACTGAACACATGGGGTTCCCCAAGTGTTCAGTTGGTCTAGACATACCTTCCTTTAACACTCTTTGATTAATAAAATTTCAGATGCAATTAAAAAGTTTATATAAAGCTGGATTGTCAGCAGCAGAACAAGAAGAGAGCTTGCTCCGGAAGGCTCTGTCTCGAATCTATGAAATTCGGAGCATCAAAAATGAAAGGAGGATACAGGTATGTGCCAATGACACAGTAGTTGATAGCCAAACTAGCTTAATTAGATTTTCTGGATGGCAATGTTCATACCTTCCTACTCTGTTTTTATAAGCTTATAGTTTTTCTGTAGTGGATAATACAATACACTCGTATTGTATCAAAGCATGACTACGCCTTAAGTTTTAATTCAATCAGCTTCTGAACCACACAATTTTCAGGCACGATATGCGGGTAACAAAGAAACAATAGGATGTGGTGCTCTGATGAAGATGTTACTAAGTGCCGCACAAACACTGCCGCTGCACGTAGGGCGCGTGGGAGAGCGAGCGCCGCCGCTGTGTGGGGCCGTGCCGCCCGACCCCGGCCACGTGGCCAAGGCGGGCGACGCGGTTGCCGCCCTCGTCAGGGTGTCAGAAAAGGAGGAAAACTGGATTTTGGCTGAGGTAACCTTTACTTGACGTGGTAACCATGTATTATTTTACTATAACTTTTTCATAAAAACGTCTCTAATTCTAAAAATTGCAAAACTTGGCAATCTAAGTGACAAGATAAAAGGCACATAGTGGTCACAAAAATACCGTTATTTAGTATCAAATAAGGCATGACAAAAAAATACAATTATTTTTAAGAATTAAATAAGTTGGCAATGAAAGGCTAATAAATAAATAAATAAATAAAGGCATGACATCTATCATTGGTTAAACTTTTCAAAACAAAAATTTCCATGTTTTAATTAGATTAAAGAATGAAATTATATTTCTTATAGGTAGTGAGCTGGCTGCCTGCTCAGGGCAAATACGAGGTGGATGACATTGACGAAGAGCAGAAGAATCGTCACGTTTTGAGCAAACGGCGGGTAGTTCCGCTACCACTGATGCGCGCCGACCCCCGCGTCGATGAGCACGCATTGTTCCCCAAAGGCGCCGTGGTGATGGCGCTGTACCCGCAGACTACCTGCTTCTACAGAGCTGTGGTCAACAGACTGCCGGCCAGCGCTGCTGATCCATATGAAGTACTGTTTGAGGTAATCTGCTCTAAAAACATTGCACAGTGGAGTGCGTTCATCAAAGCCACTTAGAATGAAACGCAAAGTTCACGACGATAATATGTCGAAATTAATTAAAGATATGTAGCGAGTTTATTTATTTTATAGCGATATGATTGATATAATCGTCGTCTATTTTAACCGACATCAAATTTAAAAAAGGCGGAGGTTCTATGTTCGGCTGTATGTATTTTTTTAAGATAACGAATAATCAAAATCAGTTCATAAACTCGAACTCTCGAACCTCTTTTTTTGAACTTGGTTAGAAACCTTTACCCGCCACAGGTACTCACTTTCACGCTACATTATAACTTTTCAATTAAATTTTAGGATTCTTCGTACGCGGATGGGTACTCTCCGCCGGAGCGCGTGGCGCAGCGCTACGTGATCGCGATCAAGGAGGGCAAGGGCCGCGCCACCTGACCCGCCTCCGCGGAGCGCCCGCCCTCCAGCCGCTCCGATGCCACGTCCAGCGACTCGCTACTCTAGATTGTATTGATGCCGCGATATTATAGGGACGAATCAAGCGCTACATTGCTAAAAAAAATGCATTCAGCAAAATATTTGTGGTCTTACGAAGGACGTCGGCGTGTCTTGCGGTGCAAAACAGTACTTTTTTTGTTGCATACAGGATCCCGGACGATTAATTCAATAGTAGTAGTAGAGTAATTAAATAATTAAATTTGTAATGTGATATACAATATCGAAGATTCTGTCGCTGCCTGAATCAAATTTAGTCTATTTCTCAAATTTAGTCTAATCTTATTTAGTTCTTCTGATGATAAAAAGAAGTTTCATTTTAATTATGGTAATTACAAACGTAATTTAATTAATTAATTAAGGCGGATCGTTCAGCTGAGCCCGCGAAATTCAAATTTCAAGTGATTTTTCGCAGTTTGTAGGTGTATAACAAGTTCTAGATTCATGGCAGTTGTAATTGCGACATTAACTATACAATATTACAACTGCCATAGCATACAGTTTGTGACCTGCCTGTATTGTTGCACATAATCTGTAAGCAGCTATTAGAAGTATAATCTCGCATTCTCAAAGCCATCATAGGAAACAAATGGAAAACGACAGTTACTCAACATTGTAGACAGAAACTTCAAATGTTTCTGGACATAATGTTGATCTGTAATCTGTAATCATATGTTTGCATGAAAATGTACTATAATACTTAATTTTAAGCTTTATCAATTTGAATAGATAATTTGTGTGGAATTAAAACGATGAATTGAATACAATCTTTTATTTATTATCTAAGCATACAATCTAATAGAATACATGATATATGTATAGCGCTTATGTCCGAAATATACAATCATTTAATTTTGATTGGTACATATTATGTTAGTTAAAACGAATTGATTTAATATTTTGTCTCTGATTACTTACATGCTAAGGAATAAAAATACAATTAATGGAAGAAACTAAAACATGTCAGTTTTGAATAAACAAAATTTACGAGGAACTTAGATTTAGGTACAGTATGATACCTACAATATAAAAAATCTATGGAATAAAATATTTTTTTTTTGCTTCAAGCAAAATTATTCAGTTATAGTCGTAACATAAAAACGCGAATTACGTAAGAAAGAATAAAGTGAAGAATATTATGATTTTATGAAATTGAGTAAGTAAATAAAAACAAGTGTAATAAACCATCAGAAACAGCAATTCATTCTGACACAGCCCTTAAAGACTCCATTAGGTATTATTATAACTTAAATCTTACATAAGTGATGAGCAAAATTCAAGTTATGGCATATCAATACTATAATATGTATATCAACATAAATTAAAATGAGATCAATATGTATTTTTCTCAACATTATGTGCGCTAAATACGTGTGGACACTGTTTGTACGTGAACACGGTGTTCTAGCACCACTTGGCACTAAATTATTATCCTTGAGTTGTGACAAAATAAGACATTATTGTTAGTCATTCATAGTGGTCAACCTTAATTAAATTGATTTTACATATTAAATTCGTCAAATTAATCAAATCATTTTACAAAGGAAAGACGACGGCTAGAGAGCTAGAAGCGATTTTTGGTACCTACTAAGTGAAACGAAATAAATATGACTAAGAATGTAAATAGACTATATAATTTTGGATGGAGTTGATTGAATCTGAAAGTGAAAAGGAAAAATATAATTAGTTACAAGCCGAAATATAATGTAGTTTTATAAGGCAACCTTCAGGTATCACAAGCTAAAGAAATGCTCGAGTCTAGTGGTCCCAAGCGCGACTGATGCGCAAGATGTTTTGGGTTCAATTCCCAGGTCGAGCAATGTGTTATTGGGTTTTTCTATGAAATTCTCAGTAGCAGCTTGGAGTTTGGGATTGGTGCCCACTTAATGGCAATAGGCTCACCCTCTCACATGGGATCTGAACATACCTCTGCCTGGGGATTATAGGCGCGATGTTCTGTATTTCAAGTAGAATGGTGATGGGTGCTGTTGTTTTTTTTATAAAGAAACTAGCTTCTGTCTGCGTGGATTGAATTGAATGCGACTTGGCCTATGTGCTATTCTAGACTATAACCTATCTCTATACCAAATTTCAACTACATTCGTTCAGCCGTTCTGGCGTGATTAACAAACATCCATACATGCTTAGAAACTTAAATGTTAATAATATTAGTAGGATGCGTGATAAAGGTGGGTATGTGCGAAAGGTGAGTGACCTCTAGACAGCCTGTCGGTCGGTCATGAGTCCGTGCAGCTTGCGCGCGACGCTGGCGTGCGCGAGGCGCGCGCGCTTGACGACGTCACCGCCGTCCGCGCCGCGCTTGCTGCCGCCCGCCGCCGCGCCGCCCACCTCGCACGATACCATCGTGTTGATCGCGTGCAGGTCCTGACAGTGAAACTCACTTTATAGCGCGCTTCATTTGACACATTGTTTTCATTTATTTATATAATCATGATAATCATTAGAAAAGTTTAACCAGTGTAACCATACATCAAAAAAGTGATATATGATATATAGTGAATAGTCATTAGATACCCAAATATAAATTAAAATTCCGTTTTTATGTAACTTTTAACGCCTTAGTAACTTAACAGACAGAAATGAGATGCTGGGGAATTTCTTGCACCGTTTCTTCATCACAGCAAAAACACAAGGAGGCGATTGGGACAGCCGTTTTAGGGCATGTATATAATGTAAAAATTACGCTCAAAAAGTACTTTATAGTAGTCTACTTGGAATAAATGATTTTGATTTTAAAGCTATTTTAGTAAAGCAAAAATTCAATCTCGGGCAGGATTCGAACCTGCGTCTCCTGGTTGGATACACCAGACGCTCTGACCTCTAAACCAGACGCTCTGACCTCTAAGCCACCGCGAACCCCACCCGCCTGATTTAAATTTTGCCTTCACATTCTGAATTTACGTCATAAGGTGACGGTTGGCGACATCTATGAAAAGCAAATTACCTTGCTTCTCAACCGACCCGACTTATTTTACAGTTAGTTCAATGTCGTACGATGCCATCTTGCCTTACCCGCGATTGAATTTTTCCTTTACTAAAATAACTTTAAAATCTTAGCATGGAAAATGCAAAAAGGTCACAAAAATATGATTTTAATTCTGTTTTCTATTGTGTATTGCATAAAATAATGTTGGGCATAATGGCAAGTATGGACTTGGTCTGAAATAAAGATTTATTATTATTATTATTTGTATCTCCTTTTTGGATTACACGGCATGCCTCCCGTGAGGAAGACATCCGGTCCTTTGGAAGGCTTGCGGGGGGACACAGGTCCAACGCGCAGAGGCCACTTGGAGAACTTTGATCTAATATGGGATGGGGCATACACCCGGGACACTCCACAACTGCACTATGGGAGTACAGCCATGAAGCATTCCGGGCGGCTGCAGGACTATTGTAAAATATGGAAATTAAAAATGGGATTATCGATGTGGGTGTTAGGTGGACCGATAACTTCTATTGCCGGAAGAAAACGGCGTCTGCCTTGAGCCTTGAATAAACATCCATAGGGATGGCAGACGGTGACTTGCCCCCTCACTAGCTGGGCCCCCCAAACAACTGCCAGTACAGGCAGAAGGCGGCAACAGCGTTATTATTATTATTATTATTAATTAATAAAAATTTCAATCATTAATTGATTGATATTTTCAATTGATTAAACATTGTTGCAATTTATTTTATTGCAATTCAATTATTTTAATTGATTAAAATTTTACATAATACACGAATTTTTAATTGATGAATGCCCCACACTGACACACAGTAAAATCAAGGTTAATAAGTGCATTAAAGATAAGAAAGGAGTTCACATGAATGAGGAGTGGTGCAACAGGTCCATACAAGGTGTTATTATGAGGTGTACCTTGGCGGGGCTGCGGCTGAAGCGGTAGGTGAGGTGGTGGTGCGCAGGCGGCGGCGTGGTGAGCGGCTTCACGTACAGCTGGTGCCGCTCCGACACGCGCTGCCCCGCCGGCGACCACGTGGCGTCCCCGCGCCCCGCCGGCAAGGGCGACAAGCTGCATTCCTAATTGTACAACAAAATCAGAATGTGTTCGGCATTAATCAATAAACATTTCAATCGATTAATCAATTGATTAAAAAATAATTGCAATTAAAATTAATTGAACCGCAATTGATTATTATTTTTTTAAGTCATTAAATAAATAATTATGATCAAAAAAATGCGAAGTTACGGGCTTGCATATTAAATTTTTACTTGAATAGATACTTACATCTTTATGCTTCCCAGTGAACCTTAACGCAAAGTTTTGCATACATTGCACGTAAACTTTATTATAAAAATTAATTAAATCGCCTCTCTCTGGTGAACCTGAAAAAAAAAAGTTAGATTGTATGGGACTCTTGAATTAATTTTAAGTTGTTTAAGAATGTCAGCTACATACTCTCTCCTTCACTCTGTTTTATAAGAACAGATCGATAGACATGATTATCTGCTAAAGGTCGCTGCCTATAACAACGCATGATTTCTGCAAATGTTCTCTCTACTTGATTTGTAGGATTGTTTGATACCTGAAATTAAGATAACAAAATTATACGTATATTTTTAGCAACAAAGAAGTAATTAGTGCCAAACTAGGCTAAACGTGAAAATTAGGATAATTACATAATCATTAGTAGTGATAACAACACTTCAAAAAGCTATTACTTAAGGGTCCGGCGGAGCTTGAATTGCCACAAAATCGTAATACTATTAACATTTAACAAAAAGTAAAACCGCCTTCTAAAACATACAAATAATGTTAGATGCACAACAGTTTCGGATGTCGGTGCCTTCGATTTGGTTTGAACTTTTGTTTTCGCCACCGACTTTCGAAACTATGTTTTTGAAGGTGGTTTTACTTTTTGAGAGGGAGTTAGCAAGTAAAATTTTATGTCTACCTAGACAACGTTATCATTTAATCTTTTACGTGCTATTGTCATTTTGTTCTAAAATTTGTGATCAGATCTTGACCAAATTTATGGGACCATCTCTGAAGTATGAAGTATACCTACCACACAAAAAAAATACTGGAAATAAACGACCGGAAAATTGTTCCAAACTTGGTAAAGTTCTCAAGAATTACACTCACTTACATTTATTTCCAGTGAAGTTTTTTGGGCGAAATGGAGAAGTAGAAACCTAGATTAACGGTATCAGACTCCGAATAATAACACAATTTGATTAAATTGTGGTTAAATTACGATTTATTTTGGTATTACGTTTGTATCGGAAATTCGGTCCACCGGACTCTTAAATCACTATCATACTCCAACCTAAGACGCTCCTTAAAACTAGCCAACAGTTCATAGGACATCAGATGACTCAGGCTGAAATCTATAGTCAATTTGGCCACCGTTCAGGCTCAGCGACAACAATCTTACTAATCACCATCGAAGACAATAGCTTCGCAAGAATAAAGCTATTCTTGCGAAGCTATTATTGTCGTTGATGGTGATTGGTGAAGTTTGCTAAGCTATTATTCTCCCTCAATAAGCATTGAGGAAGAATAATAGCTTAGCAAACTTGCAAACCTGAAAGATTAAAAACCATCGGCAGATTTGTACTTCTTCAGTTGTTCTGTAAAATATACTAAAAGGAAACTAAAATAGAATATTAGTAAATCTTCCAATACTCACTCTACATATAACATACACAGCACACATGAGTATTTGGTCGAGGTGGCGGTCCTTCATCAGCTGCGTCTGATGCATGATGGAGTACTCCAGACAAGTCCATATCTTGCGCTTTAGCTCCTCGTCAGTGAGGCGCAGTCGGGTGCAGAGGTCGTTTATGCGCACTACCGCTAAACTGTAGAACTGGCGACAACGTACACGAAATTAATAAGCGTAATCATCTTTAACCTAAGGGGCTTATAACTAAATAATAATAAAAACTACTCTCATCAATCGAATTGCAAGGTCGATGGGTGATTCTTCGACACATCGAAACCCCGAAGAACGCGGAAAGCTGTTGGTCCCGCAAAAAGCACAAAGTCTATTGTGTTTATTGCGATAGTACGTGTATTGATGCGGAGTGTGCCGCTATTGTAATTTGTAGTACATAATGGCTACGTACTGGCGTAAATTGTACTACGTCTTTTATTTAATAAACGGGGTGTGACGGCGAAATGGGTATAAGAACAATTAGTACATTATGTTCACATAGATGTTTCATACAAAAAACGGACCGATACTTATATGCCTAAACTAAAATAATTCTTACCTTTCTAAAGAAGAGTATTAACGAGTTATTAGTTTTCTTAGGTGTAGATGAGTTGCTATCGCCGTTCGTCGTACAACTAGATGACGTTTGTGACGTGCTAGGTTCTTGTTTTACCGGCGTGTTATTTGTGGCAACTGAAAAATTTTAACTAAATTAGTATTTCTAAATTACGTTTTTTTAACAAATAGAAGCAATAAGCTAACAATGGTTGAACTAAAACAATATGATTTGTGAGTGACCTAAGTAGACGCATTTTACGTAACTTTGCCATTCAATATGTATTACGGAGCGAGACAATGACTGGAGGCGAGATAAAAAATTGTCGCGTCACGAACGTTAGTCCACATTCACAACCGCTGCCCCTGTCATGTATGTAAATCGCTGGGTATTTCTCTATACACTTATCGATGGAATATATTGGATCACGAGTAAACAAATGAAATGCATGTATAAATACAATGTAACTAGAAAACGCAATTAGTAAGAAAAATTAAATTGCTTCAATTATGTTGTTATTATGGCTCCATTGGTAAAAATAAAGTTAATAATAAAATATATATTATTATCTTACCTAGTAACGACTGGCCCGGTTTAATAGGGTCCTTAAATAACTGCTTTTTTGCCACATCTGCCATAGATGTGAGGTAACGATCGAAGACTGACGAAACCGGTGATTGAAGACTATCTGTGAAGAAAAGCTAGGTAGTTGGAAAAAACCGCTTACCATCAGGCGGGCCGTATGCTTGTTTGCCACCTTAGTGATAATATAAAAAGAAAATTCGCGCATCCTGATTATAGTTCTGAGACCACAGTCATTATATTACTGTATTTTTTTTTTCAGAAAAGTATTTTTTTTATTCAACTTAGGTAACAATGGTCTATTTATCTAAATGCCAACAGCACACTATCAATTACTTGTTTATAATGTTTGTGAAATATACTCACTGGTCCTGCGGTGTGGTGAGTCGTGAACTTTAACGTCATTGGACGCTGGCACTGGCGTCTTACTGAGTTGCTCCCATAGTGGGCTGTCCGATGTCCACACTAGAGACTCCAATACTTCTTCCTCCACCTTTGAAAAAGATGGTATTATTCTGTTTGAATAATATTATAGTAGTAATTCGTTTTTAAGATAATCATAATCCGAACTGTAATTAATAATTACAGTGTTACATGGTAACTATGGGCCAAAATAAATCATTTTGTTGCCATGCCCGCGCATGCGCAGTTAGGTTATTTTATAAATTATTTATATAAATTTATGAACGCTAACACTTTTTCATGCGACTATACCTGCGCAGTGGATCTGAAAGTCTAACTTAAGAGGGGCACGGTTATATATAGTTCGAATTGTAATTGATACTTACCGCATTAAGATGTTTAATAACATCCCGGCTTAGTTTCTCGACGACTGCCTGTACGACGAGTTCAATAATCTTGTAGAAATGGAAGGCACTTAGACCGTATATCTGTAGCACTCGTGGAAACTTAAGCGAGTGGACTCCGTACGCGTGCAGAACTATTTCCGTGCAACACGCGTAAACTGCCAACTGGTATGTTTCTTGCGTTAGCAGCATCTGTCACATGAAATATTTATTTGTAGTACTAAACAAGATATTTATTTGAGGACCATAGTTTCACTTACTCCCGAAAGGAATATTAATTATACTCAATAGATCTCCTTGATAAATCTTATCGAAATCTGTTCAACGGTTTAGTCGTGAAAGGGTAACAAACAAACAAAGTTACTCTCGCATTTATAATATAAAAGGATCCTTGGCTCAAGCCAAAGTATATAGCTATAGATAGATAGCATATGCGCATATACGCCCAAATGCACCTAGGTTATAGATAGAAAATCGTAAACATACATAACATACAATCACGCCTGTACTCCCCAAAGGGTTAGGCAGAAGCGTACTAATGTATACCCACAGTTCACCACCAACACACCCCTGGTATGTTTAGGTCCCATGTAATAGGAGGGCGAGCCTATTGCCATTAACCGGGCACAAATCCAGACTCCGAGCTGCTACTGAGAATTTCATAGAAAAACTCAATAACACTTTGCTCGACCTGGGGACCGAACCCAGGACCTCTAGCGTAGCAGTCGCGCTTGGGACCACTAGACTAATGAGGCAGTCTAGAAAATCGTATTAATATTATAATCTAGGTTCTCCCCTGACAAATCATAAATTTAACCTGAAATTATCTTAATTTCTTAATATTAACCCCCCCCCCCCTAAACTGAAATCCCGGATCTGCGTCTGAGTACCTATTACATAAGTTTAAATACACTCACATGTAAAGACACTTGTGGTTTCTTTCTGTGCTCCTCTCTGATGATGTGTTCAAAAACTTTGTAGTAAAGACATGTGACCATATTGCAGCGAAATGATATCGTTTCATTACTAGAAGTACTGTTGGTTTCCCTCAAACTACTGGCAAATTGCTCCATCCAACTATTGCAAGGTTGAACTAGATTCGTGTTTATAGTTTCTATGTTGACATTACAATCACTGTGAACAAAGAATTTTGTATATATTTTATTATCTTTCGTTTCGATACTTTGTCATATAATCATAATTGAGATCGAGATATTAACAAAGAAAGAAATATATTTAGCACAATTTTACGCAATTCACACATCATTAGTATATTTAGGTATATTAAGTAAGTGTAAGTATATTGTGTGTCGCGGCTACGCCAAATAGGTACAGTTTAGAATTTTGAAGGACACCAGTGCTTGACGCTGATTTTGAACTGGACCTTTGCGAGGAGTCAAGATTCAAGTCAGAATTCAAGATGTTGTTCAACTTAAGCGATTCGGGCTGGTTTTAGAATAGCAGAATAGCCTTCAAGGCAAGCGAGCTCCATCGTAGATCGCAGTATCGCTTAACATCAGGCAAACTGGCGGTCAAGCGTAAGCCTATCACGAATAAAAAAAAGGCTCGAGTCCTTTAAAAATGTTACAGTTAGTATAGTAGTAATGGGTCCACAATATTCTTTTGTGGCGTGGCGTGTTATACTTACGAAAATAATTTCAAAAGGTCTCTCGAAGGTTGCGGTTTGGCCTGCCTCAGGAAGGTGGCAAGTCGCGCGAGGCTGTTCTTGGCCTCGGACACGGGCGTCAGCTCCTCGCCGCGCCGCGCCAGGTAGCGCCGCCCTGTCAGCGGCGTCTCGTGGCAAGCACGACCACTCTGATATTAACGATTAATTAACTTAGATTATTAGAAAACAAAACTTATTTGTTTTTAAAGAATTTTATTCTGTACATCCTAGACCTTTGTCTAATCTTGATAATATTTATACAAGTCATATATGAGCAAATCAACGAAGCATAAAAAAAAACAATCTTAATACATCAATTTTACTAATTATTTTGTTTATTAAAACAACTAAAACGGCAATGTTTCAAAATACTCACTGGTCCAAAAGTAGCAATTACTTGTGATATTTCATCTCCAGATACTTTATTTGCAGTACCTACATGGTCATTTGCATGTTCCCCTAAATAATGAATAAATTATTATAACAAACAAATTATTTAGGAATGCAATTTATATTATTAGGTGTTAATAAATAAATAATAAAACAAGAATTTAAAATTCCTTATACCTTCATAATCAACAAAACAAGATAAAATTGGATTTAAATAATATAAATTAGACATTTTTGTTGCTACCAAACAATTCCAGGCGGATAAATGACAGGTAAAGTTTTTCTTTTTGTTTAAAACTTATCTTAGTGGCCAGTAAAATTATATAAATACTTTTTTCAATAAAAATTAGCTGCAGATCACACAGATTTATTTTTGTTGTGTATTAATGTCTTTCCTCTGAGATTAAGCCTGCGTTCAGACATGCGGGAATCGTGCGTTTACGAATCGCGCGGTTTCAAACCGCAAAATTGTGAAGCTATTCAGACACGCGCGGTTAGTATGCGATTTCGTGCGGGTTAGCGTCAGTTTCAAAATGGAGGTCGACGAAGAAGTGTGTTTACTGTGGTTGCTCCTTAAAAAAAAGAAAAGAAAAAGGCGGTATTGGGTGCATCCAATATTACGTGACCGACTAGTACATGGTCAGTTCGTAACATTATATCCCAAATTAAGAATGTATGATAACAAATTTTTTGACTATTTGAGAATGTCAATAAAATCTTTTGATGAACTAATTGAACTGATCAGGCAAGATATTTCATGCTCTGAAACGCATTTGAGGCCAAGCGTGTCACCGGAAGAGAAACTCGTAATAACTTTAAGGTAAGATTTATTTATAGTTCTTCAAAATCAGCATAAATATTTTCTATAACTGTAGAGGACTGAGAGCCAGAACTAAATTGCGATGGTGACGGTGATGGTGCCGGAACAGGAGATGATCCAGATGTAGTAAAATATCCTTGCGGGCTTGTATACTGTTGTCCTTGCCAATGCTTATGGCAAAAGCAGTGATTCTGCTATATTTAAAAATTCGGTTTTTTATAAACGCCTGACAGAAAAATCATTAAACATACCAACACCTAAACCAATATCTAATGTAGACCTAACACCAATGCCTTATGTTATAGTTGGAGATGAAGCCTTCGGCTTAGCAGAAAATTTAATGCGCCCATATTCAGGCAAATGTTTACCATATGAAAAAAGGATTTTTAACTATAGGTTATCGAGAGCCCGACGTAATATTGAGTGCACTTTTGGTATTTTGGCGAACAAATGGCGCATCTTTCATAGGCCTATAAATGTAAACATAGATTTTGCCGAAGATATAATAAAAGCTTCTTGTGTTCTACATAACTATGTGCGGACTAGAGATGGTCTAAAATTTAAAGATACTTTATATAATGCACCCATGACTAATCTTAATACCTTGCATGCGGGAAGAGGGACACCGTCATCTTTGAATATCAGAGATAAATTCGCTCATTACTTTGTGAACGATGGGCGTGTTCCATGGCAAGACACAAAGATATAGCTGCAACTAACATACCGTACTTGTAATGTTTAGGTACATAACTAAATGTAAACAAACGAAATATGGTAATACCGTTGTGACCTTCATTTGAAAAATGCTCGAAATGTCTGCATAAAGCAGCCGAAGTTTGTTTATATTTATTTAAGTACCTAAAGTATACACAGAGTATAATATACGCTTCATAACAATAATTATAACATAATTCTGTCAATTATTTTTTGGTGAATAAACTTACTACTTACTTAAAATATTCTTTTTTTCCACCGTGTCTTCGCAATTTCCAAATATCTCCACCAACTCTTGCCAAGCTCGGTTCTTGATAATTTTATTTGAGTAATCATCACACTGAATGTCCCATATTGCAGGTCTCTTCTCCACCTCATCAATAAATAGTTCAGTGTCGAAACGATCCATGGCGAACTCACGAACAGTGACGTGCTCACCGCGCGGTATCCGCAACGCAACTGAACGCGAAGTAAAGACTCCATTGTAATAGAAACGCGCGGGAGCAGCGCGATTCTATTTTCTGGCGGTTGGGTTGCGGTAACCGCGCGGCTTGATTAACCGCGCGGTTATGTCTGAACGATTACTAACTAACTCATATAAATAAGACCCGCGCGATTTCCATGCGATTCTATAATCGCGCGGTTCCCGCCGTGTCTGAACGAGCGCTAATTGTGTTTGTAATTGTCAATGTTCGTATTTTTTTTATTCCACCAGAGAGGTCTGAAATATGGACAGGAAAATTCACACGCGAAGCTGCGGTCGTGTCGTTAGTTTTTAAAATAATTCTAATTTTAGCATATACAATCCGCTCGCAATATAGTGCGTGGAATCACTACTTAGTATAAAACAATGTCGCTGTCGCTGTCTGTCCGTCCCTATGTATGCTTATATCTTTAAAACTACGCAATAGATTTGAAGCGGTTTTAAGCTATTTAACATTACGCTACGACTCTTAGGAATGGGGCAACGCGGGTGAAACCGCGGGCGGGTTGCTAGTTACATATAATAGCATACCAAGTTTGTTAATCCTTGTGCGATGCGACTCGTGCGCAGATTCGCGTGTGCATTTTCCTGTCCATATTTTAGACCTTTCCGGTGGAATACACAAAAAACTGAATTAAATATTTATTGTCTAATTCAAATACATAAAATATAGAAAATTATTATGTCTTAGTTAAACAACTACGAAATATTTAATTCAGTTATTATATATTTCTTTTTGTTACATACCTTGAATAATATTTATAAAAGCATACACACCTAAGAATATACGTTCATCAAATTCTCCAACACTCAGTACATATGTTTCATATAGATTGTTTAGTGATTTCAAATTTTGGTCAAAATTACTAATCTCTAGTACTCCATTTAGTTGCTCAGCATCACCTTTTAAAATCTAAAATATATTAAAAATGTATTGTGTTAAATTAAATAGTAGCAGACTTTATTTAATTTAGCATAAATTTCATAATTAATTAAATTAAATAATTATAAATTCATAAAAAATCATGTCTCCTGCATGGACATCATCAAGAGTTGAACAGAAATAATAAGTAGTGGTATGGTAAAAAAATAATATTTTTATAGTTTCTTCCATACAAATATCCTTACAGGCTAAACCCAATGAGATATTGCATGAATAATATTTATTAAAATTATTTCATGTGCACTATAATTATGATAGGATATAATTGAATATAAATATATTTTTCTTTGTTTATATTTACTATTATTAATTAATAAAAAAAATAAGACTGAAATAAAAAAATATTTAACATAGCAATAAGCGGTCAGAAAAAATAAACACCAGATGATTTTTATTCAAAATTCATTTCATATACTTGATACATTTAAAGGGAGTAGACAGAGAGCAAAGAAAAGATCAATAGATTCTGTTAAGGGTGATATGATGGGAAAGGGAGTGAATTATGAGACAATGGCTGATAGCGATGGATGGTAGAAAAAAGAACATGCTGCACTGACCCCAAACAAATTGGGACAAGGGCAGGAAGATGATCAATTGATACATTTAAGATTTAATGTTAATCCATAATCTGTTTAAAAATCTTAAATTGCTTTTGATATGAGCATGTACTAAGTTAGTTAAAAAAATGTAAAAATATTGGTTAAATACTTACTTGTTTTTCAAAAAACGATTTCAAGACTGGTTTCCAGCTGTATTCTTTTGAAGCAGCAGCATCTACAAGTAGTCCATTTTTGATTTTGCACAATGCAGATATAATACATGGTGCTGTTGCTGGCATTCGAAATTCACTTTTCAACCAGTCACTTGGCAAACCTTGCAATAAAATAAATTCATACTTTCAAGATAAGTATAAAAAATACTTAAAACATCAAAAATTTATAAATATTGCTTTAAAATCGATTACATACAAAAATAGATAGAAACATTTACTTTTCACTTATGAATAAATGTTTTCTAATAACTTTAGAGTACTAACCTTTAAATGCAGGGTTTATTAAATCAATCCTTCTATCCAAAAAGGCATTTGCAAATACAAAGTCCAAGCATGCTAGTAGTAAATGGTACATATCCACAAGATCATGGGCAGACTTGTGAAACTCCCCCTTCACACATATGTACAGACACCATGTGAACTCATACAGAGCATTGGTGGAACATAACTGAGACCTGTATCACAAATTAAATAAAAATTAAGTACAAAAATCAAGGTATTTAGATATCAATTAAATGTTATGTATAATGATTGTATTAAGTTAATATGTAGCTATAGAATTTACTTAGGTCTCCTTTTAGTACTGGATTTCAAAGGCTCATTTGTCAAGCCTGAGAAAATCTCTTGGAAGATGGGCTGGAAGTTCCGGTACAGGACTGTGGAGACTGCAAACTTGTGCTCCAAATGAGATATCCTATCTCTGAATTCCATTGACATTGAAGCCATCTCCATCCAATTTTTTATTTTTTTGAAAAACTGGATAAGGCTGTGAACAAAATTATAAAATTAATAAAAGAACAGTGAAGAATCTAAGAATGAAAAACTAATATCAAGTTAAGTTGTAACAAATCAAATAGGTCATCATTATACATATTTTTGCCCAAACCTTATGTTGCAAAGTCTGAGTAGCCTGGTGAGGCTGACACAGTTCCCTTCCACTGCCTTGCCTGACTGCACAGTGGGAGTAATGGAGGTGCGACATGCCACATACAAGGCACATGCCATCCAGTGCAATGTGTCACCCTAGGAAATAAACATGTAAGAGAATCTTATTCCTTACTATATACATTTTATGCAGTCTTAACTTTAAAATGCACCATATAATTTTTTCAAATAATGTCATCAATGTAAAATCCCTAACAAAGATCCTTACTAATATTATAAATGTGAAAGTTTTGTGAGCATGGATGTATGGATGTATAGATGTGTGAATGTATGGATGTTTGTTACTCTTTCACACCAGATCAGCTGAACGGATCTGGATGAAAGTTGACACAGAGATAGATTATAGTCTGGAATAACACATAGGCTACTTTTTATCCAGGCCTAAATGTGTAGTGCATGCAGACAAAGTCGCGGGCAGAAGCTAGAAGATAATAAAGGTACATTGCTTAATACAAGTGTTACATGAATTTAAATATTTTTTATGGATTAAATCTGACATTTTTAGATCAGAGTGCTTCCTTAAACGAAAGCCATAGTGGATTATACAGTAAAAAATTATTATTTGTAGGTTAAAACACAACAAATGAAATAAAGTTATAACAAAACATTATAAAAATTAAAAAGCAAATTGTGTAAGAGTAATCATTTGGAAGGCACTAGGATCTAATTGAAGTAGGAAGTGTTGTGATACACAACTGTAAAGTACACCCACCATCAAACGGTTTAGAAAAAAGAATAAGTACCCATAGTTTAACAACATAATTATGCGTTTTGACTACAAGAAAATACTGTTATACTTACATCTAATGTGTAATTTCGTTTTATATCTAAAAAGGACTCCTTGGATATTTTCGCAGCAACAGGGTCAACATTTAAATTCGAACAGAGACTGTCCATTTTAGCAACCAAACTTTCTTCACTTTCTTCTATTTGAGACATTTTAACAATATATTCCCTGATTTTTATTAGAACATAGAAAAATAAACAACGCAACACACGTAAACTTATCCCGATTTTGACAATTTGACAGTTATTTGGCGGGAAGAACAAGACTCCTCCCACGCGCGGTAATTTTCTCTTTGGTTTTACTAAACATGGCTACTAAAGGGTTGGTTTCATCCATGATGGCAGAATAGGCCATAGATTTTATTTAATGTAACAGACTAACAGTAGAATATGCTGCGTGTTCACCAGAGATGTGCGAGGATATTTATTTTATTTGATGTGTAGCGAGGGATGTGTTTGAACATTACATTGAATCACTTCATTTACCTAGCCTCACCACAGAGTACATTTTAATGAGTCTCGCTCTGCGCATTATGATGGAAACGGCTCAGCGCAGCGAGGTTATTAAACGGACAAAAGTACAAAACCCGGCCAGCAAACTTGAACTGAGGGCTTAATATAAGTTTCATTACACCCGTTCACCGACTCGATGTTACGCATCGACTGCGTTCGGCTCTCTGATTTAGCGTGATGAAGGTCACGAAAATTGCCAATCGGCACGCCAAACGCGGTCAATGCGTAAAATCGAGTCGGTGAAATGAAATTATGAAACTCTACAAAGTGTTATTGAGTTTTTCTATGAAATTCTCAGTCAGTAGCAGTTCGCAGTTTGGTTTTTGTGCCCGAATAATCGTTCATATGAAATAATTTTTAGGAAATAATTGTAATACTAATTGAATTTTAAAATAGTCGATTAATTATAACATCCCTACATCAATGTCAATGTGAGTGACGAACCAGCCAGAGCACGAGATAGTGAATGTAAATGAAAAACATATCGATATTTCAAACAGTATCGATAACTATCTTGAGAAAAATATAGCTATTTCAATATTAGATATCATTTTTTTCTCTCTGAGCGATTTTTTTTCTTTTAATCTTCATAGTTATTTCGATATTAAATATAATTTTTATAAACGTGTTGACTAAAATAAACGTCATTCAGGAACATAAATCCCGGAAAAAAGTTGAATTTGATACTCCAAAAATATATCTATATATTGGATTAAAAATATACGATATATGTATACCGATCTTTTTTAAAGAAAATATCGATACTTTTATATATTACAATATTTTCTGTTATCCCTAGCATGAGGCTAACATGAAACTGTCAAATGTTCGAAATAAAACATGAAATTCTCTCTGAGCGATTTTTTTTCTTTTAATCTTCATAATTCCAATTCTGATTTGATCAAACATTCTTTTGTTTTTATTTGGTTTTTAGAGGAGTGGAATATTATTTCGAATTCCTACTACTTATTACATACATTCATAATTCCATAATTATTGCATTTTAAAGAAAGGAAAATGATTTCATTTCATCGATCTTACCATCTTTCCTGTGTAATTTACAGTTTGAAAAAGCAGGGGATGAAACTATGTAAAATGGTGAATCCGAAGAGCAAAAGGTGATAAAAATATTGTATTTTATTGCAGTTTGTAAGTTTTATATTTGTGATGACGATTTTTCTTGTACCTCAGGCAGTGGCATCCTTCACAACCGTTTGAAGCAGATGCATTGCCCACACTAAAGAGTCTAACTCAACAAAAGTACGAGTCTGGTAAGCGTGGGCAGCGTAGAACTGCTATGTTGAACAAAATGTTTATGAAACAGATCACAGACATGATGTCTACTGGTACTTCTGCTTTAGACATAGTTGGTCGACGAATTGAGATCTCCAAGGTTTGTGATGATGATAATATTAATCTGTATTTAGGAATTGTTATTGTTAAACTCTTGACTGAACATCCTCATGGATTTGTGCCATTGTTGCGGCATGGTATGACTCATACCAACTGGAACGTTACTTATCTTCACCAATCATTGGAGTTATGGGATTAGTGAACTGTAGCCTCCTCTTGCATCGTAAGGCTATGGGTTGTCTGGTTAGACTGTCACCTGCAACAGTTTATTCTTCTCTCCTCTGCCTTTTGTTTCATTTATTACTTGGTCAATAATATTACATACTATATAAACTTACATTGTTATTTAGCAATAACAAAACAGTGTATGGGTAGTTTTATGCTTGATTCAGTAGACCTTTGCCTGCCAGTATTGATTGGCGTTGGATGCAGGTCAATTCTCATTAAATTGCATCTGAAATGAACTATTGTATGTGCCAAGCTTGAACTTAATTTATTAGGAATGCAGTTTAGATATATTTTATAAACTTAAAATGGATATTTGAGAACTAATCTTATTTTTCATAGTTCCTATCATCATTTTCAATCTATCAACTATTTCACTACTGGGCATAGGTTTCCTCTCAGAATGGGAGAGGTTAGGCTATAGTCCACCATGCTGGCCTAGTACAGTTAGGGAGGCTTTAGATGTGAAAATCTCAGGCATGTACATTTCCCCAAGATTTCCTTTACCATTTAAAAGCAAGATAATTAATGATTATGAATAGGGCATGCTTAGGATTAAAACATGAGACCTTTGACATAACATACACATACCAATGTACACCCACAGTTCGCCGGTATGTTTAGGGCCTATGTAATAGGGGGCGAGCCTATTGCCATTAACGGGGCACAAATCCAGACTCCGAGCTGCTGACTGAGAATTTCATAGAAAAACCCAATCAAACTTTGCTCGACCTGGGGATCGAACCCAAGACCTCTAGATCACAGACATGATGTCTACTGGTACTTCTGCTTTAGACATAGTTGGTCGACGCATTGAGATCTCCAAGGTTTGTGATGATGATAATATTAATCTGTATTTAGGAATTGTTATTGTTAAACTCTTGACTGAACATCCTCATGGATTTGTGCCATTGTTGCGGCATGGTATGACTCATACCAACTGGAACCTTACTTATCTTCACCAATCATTGGAGTTATGGGATTAGTGAACTGTAGCCTCCTCTTGCATCGTAAGGCTATGGGTTGTCTGGTTAGACTGTCACCTGCAACAGTTTATTCTTCTCTCCTCTGCCTTTTGTTTCATTTATTACCTGGTCAATAATATTACATACTATATAAACTTACATTGTTATTTAGCAATAACAAACCAGTGTATGGGTAGTTTTATGCTTGATTCAGTAGACCTTTGCCTGCCAGTATTGATTGGAGTTGGATGCAGGTCAATTCTCATTAAATTGCATCTGAAATGAACTATTGTATGTGCCAAGCTTGAACTTAATTTATTAGGAATGCAGTTTAGATATGTTTTAAAAACTTAAAATGGATATTTGAGAACTAATCTTATTTTTCATAGTTCCCATCATCATTTTCAAGCTATCAACTATTTCACTACTGGGCATAGGTTTCCTCTCAGAATGGGATAGGTTAGGCTATAGTCCACCATGCTGGCCTAGTACAGTTAGGGAGGCTTTAAATGTGAAAATCTCAGGCATGTACATTTCCCCAAGATTTCCTTTACCATTTAAAAGCAAGATAATTAATGATTATGAATAGGGCATGCTTAGGATTAAAACATGAGACCTTTGACATAACATACACATACCAATGTACACCCACAGTTCGCCGGTATGTTTAGGGCCTATGTAATAGGGGGCGAGCCTATTGCCATTAACGGGGCACAAATCCAGACTCCGAGCTGCTGACTGAGAATTTCATAGAAAAACCCAATCAAACTGCTCGACCTGGGGATCGAACCCAAGACCTCTAGCGTAGCAGTTGCGCTTGGTACCACTAGACTAATTAGGTCACTAATGTCTCCTACAATTGTTTGCAGGTGAGTGTAACCCCAGATTTGCACACGGTGAATGTGTTCTGGGTGTGTAAAGGTGATGCTTCAGACAACGAGACTGAGAAGGTGTTAAGCAAGGCAGCAGGTGCCCTGAGACATGAGCTATCCACATTAAGGATTATGGGTGAAATACCGTATATTGTGTTTGTTAAAGGTGAGTGCTGATACCATGATCAGATTTCAAACTACATTGATAAAAAATAATGATAAATAAACATTTATTTCTTCCAGAAACACCTAACTTACAAGAATAAATTTAGCATGACAATGTTTATTTGATAGAAAATGTTCTTCTCTTTTGGACTGAATTATTTTTTATGGAGAGCTATTTCTTTTATCTTATATACGAATATTTGACTCGAATGTGGATATGTATAATAAAAGAATTACAATAATCGTTTACTATAGATAACTATAGCTGCCTCATTAGCCTTGTGGTCCTAAGCGACTGCTACGCTAGAGGTCCTGTGTTCAATTCCCAGGTCAAGCAGTGTTATTGGGATTTTCAGTGAAATTGTCAGTAGCAATTCAAAGTTTGGAATTTGTGTCCGGTTAATGGCAATAGGCTCCTCCTATTCCCTGGGGTTTGAACATACCGGCAAACTGTGGGTGTATATTAGTACTCCTCTGCCTAACCCTTCGGGGAATACAGACGTGATGGTATGTTATGTTAAAGAATATGGTTTATCTAACAATTCTGTTTCTTTTTTTATATAAAAAGCTTACTAGCATAGCAATGTGTGTCGCATATTACTAGTATTCTTGTTAATCCCTCGTGCTATGCTTGTGTTACGAGCGGGTTCACGTCGGTAGTGCAATGGGTGGGGTTCGAACCGGCAATCACATGATCGCAAGTGCGACGCCCTAACGATTAGGCTACTCCCACTTAAAATTGTGAACGTTCACAGATAAACAAGAAGCTCATATTGTCGACTTGGATCGTCGTTTAGCTATAGCTGATTATGGCGAGGACTACACTCCTACTGACATCGGACATCTGCTCAAGGCAGAGTTCACATTGAATACCAAATTATCACCTGAAGTGAAGGTAACTTAACGTGTTATTAATTCATGCTATGCTAAGCCTTTTAAACAAATCCAAAATTTTTTTGTGATTTTTGTTTTGCTTTTTCCATGCTAAGATTATAAAGTTAGTGAAGGAAAAATTCAATTCCGGGCAGGATTCCAACCTGCGTTTTCTGGTTGGGTACACCAGACGCTCTCACCTCTAAGCCACCGCCAGCCCAATTCCAATCAGGCGGGTGGGGAACTGATTACGCATACTGAAGATGCAGGTTCGAATCCTGCCCGCAATTGAATTTTTCCTGCACTAAAATAAATTCTACTTTATTGTACTATATTAAGTTTTGTTTTGTGGCAGCAGCCAGAATTTGGGCCTGGTTATTGCAATATGTTTGCGCCCTATTCTTTCCTTGCGACACTAGGATTTTCTTCTGTATCGTGGATGCCTTAATCAAAATCTCACATGCACAGCCACCAAAACCCGAAACAGCTACCTACCTATAGGTCATGTAAATAATTGTTCCGTGCGGGAACTGAACCTGGGTTGCATGTCACAGAAGCCGATCGCTAAGCCACTAAGCCAAACGTGTCATGGACATTAAATTGGATGTTGAATAAACCAGCGAACTATGGAAGACTCGGAATTCACTTCTTCTTCTTCCCCAATCTGTAAGAAACTAGCTATTCTACTCAAAATCTGTCAAGCCGTTTAGGAGAAGAATTACCGAACACACGCACTCCCAAATTTTATATACGACGGATAAATATCTTATTGTCTAAGGACTTATTTTGTTAACAGGCAAAAATAAAGCAATTGGAGGATGAATTGCCTATATTTGAGGAGACACTGCCTGAAATGACCAACAACGTGTTTGGACTGGACCACTCGAAGATAATGAGCAGGCTCCTGGCGGCTAGGAAGAAGACACGTGATGCCTGGAGTACACTGAATACAAATTCCGATGTCATATCATATAGAGTATCTCAGGATACAGTGCCTGATACGGTTGCTAACCAGAGGAAGGAGCTAGCTGATTTCTTATTGAAGAGACAGGTTCGTTACTTTTATTCATACCAGACCTCGTTCCCACTAAGACCGGTGTTTTCTCGGTCCGCCCTGTGTGTCTGTTAAGACAGATATTCCAGTGGCAGTACAATTTATATGAAACTGTTCTCATTTAGACAGATACTTCGAACATGTTCAAAATCTAGGCGTTACATTCCAGCCTGTGCAATCCGTGCTTTATCAAATAGGCTGGATACTTTAAGCTTGGTCCAGTTGGCGTCGTGACATGGCATAGATTTAGACGAAGCCTATTTACTCGGCATTGAGTTCTAGTCGACGTTCGTTAGGTACTTTGTTAACTAAAATAAAGGGCCCTAAATATAATTATCTTAAATATATTAATAAAATATATTAATATTATGTTTATAATAAATAACTAAAAGCTAAGGGATTGTCAAAAAGCATGCATATGATTTACCTATTTGAAAATATTTTTCAGATTATGCAGAAGAAGATGCACAAGAAAATGAACGACTCGCGCCAGGACTGGCTGGTGGCGGAGAAAGCTGAGGGTGCCGAAGAAGTTGAAGTGGATGAAGAGGTCGAGGAAGAAGAAGAATACTACGAAGATGATGACGAAGAGAGCTACACTTATTACGCTGCACACAGGGAACTGTCCAACCATGTTAACGATAGACAAATTAAACTGTAGTTTAGATGTTACGTAGATAAATAAATTATTGTAGTACCTATTTATATTTTAGTTTGATTTTATAGTAGAAAAGTGAAAGCTAACTGATTGATCCAGTTGTATCGATACGTGCTACATAAAATCTTGTAATATGTAAAATTATATAAAAATATCTACTGAAAACGCACGAGCGACGAAACAAGATTCAATACGATGAGATTTTAGAATTTGTTGATGTATACTACATCTACAAATTTGGTGTAGGATCTTGAGGGGAATTTAAAGTGTGCGTCACCCCAGGAAATGTTATCTCCTATCGAGGTTTTGTTTACTCCTATCGAGGTTTTGGTTACTAATGTATACCGTAATGTACACAGTTGGCCGGTATGTCGTGTAATTGGTACATCCCAACTATCTCCATTACGAATCTCCATTAGTGGAGATTGTGAGAATTTTTTCCCACTATCATTAGTCATTTTGCAGAATTACCAGTTGTAAATAATACGAAATAGAACATGACGATAGCTAACATTTCCCGGTGCACTTTTTACAATAACAATTAACTAAATCTGGGAGATATATACATTTTTGTAAAATCCATTATTAAAACCGGCAATTTTATTGAACCGACTAGACGGATAAATGTCAGCTTTTAATACGCGAAAGTTTGCATGTATGGATGTTTCTTACTCTTTCATTCCAAAACGGCTGAACAGATATTTTTTATGGGATACGAGGGCAAAAGATCTGACGGATCGCCTGATAGTAAGCGATTACCGCCGCCCATGGACACCCGCAACACCAGAAGAGGAGTCACGAGTGCGTTGCCGACCTTTTAAAAGGGGATTGGGCCTCCGGTAACCTCACTCACTCGGCGAAACACAACGTAAGCGTTATTTGACACCGGTTTTCTGTGAGGCCGTGGTATCACTCTGGTCAAGCCGGCCCATTCGTGCAGAAGCATGGCTCTTCCACGTAAAAAACAGATTTACATATAATTTGGCACAGTGATAGATTATAGTGTGGAATAGCACATATGCTACTTTTTATCCAGGTCGGACCCAATTCTAAAGTCCACGCAGACAAAAGCGCGGGCAGAAGCTAGTTATAATTACAGCCACATATAAATATGTACCTACATCAAAACTAATTAGGTTAGGTATATTAAACCCCGTGTGGGGACGGGTTAGAATACTGTCCGTCACTGCCTTCCAGATAGGCATCCCGTAAGAGGCGTGAAAATATCTGACTTGCTCGGTGGTAGAACCACCCTTACTGTCTGTCGTAAAGCACCTTGGTGTGTGTTTCGACTTTTGCACATAAGAGACAGTTCCCCTCGGTTACTGCGGCTCTGGCAGTCTGCAGTCCGTAATAGCGACGCATCAGCACTCTGGTGTAGCAGGTGTCCATGGGCGACGTTGACTACTTACCACCAGGTGGCGCGTCAGCTCGTTTGCCGACTTAATCCATAAAAAAAAAACTATTTTGAGTCATAAGGTTAACACATACTAGTATTTCTAAGTACTCTGATTTGCTGGTCATTCGTTGTTGTGCAAAATGACTAATGGAGATAGTGAAACCATAATCTATTGAAACAGTATTCCCACTATCTCCATGGATGACAATGGTGCCTCCAAATACTTAGTGGGATGTACCGTAATTTTTTTTCCGGTAGATTAGCTCTTACACTTCTCTTATGGGTCCGGAGGAGCTTAAATTGCCCACTAAAACGTAATACCGAAAAAAATGTAATTTAGGTAATATTCTATCAAATCATATTACTCGGATTTGGACATTAATCTACTACTTCACTGGAAATAAAAGGCCGGAAAATCGTTCCAATCTTGGTAAAGTTATCAAAAATTGCATTCGGTTACATTTATTTCTTTACATTTAGTTTTTTCGACGAAATGATAAAGTAGGAACCTAGATTAACGGTAACGGAATTAGAATAATAAGAGAATTTGATTAAATTGTGTTTAAATTACGATTTATTTCGGTATTACGTTTGTAAGAGAAATTCGGTCCGCCGGACTCTTAATCCTGACTTCCTAAGTAATACTATAAACGTGAAAGTTTGTGAGTATAGATAAGGATAAGGATGTTTGTGACTCTTTCACGTCAGAACGGCTGAACGGATCTGTATGAAATTTGGCACAGAATGATTTAGCCTGGAATAATAACACATAGGCTACTTTTTGTCCAGGTCGGACCCAACCCTGAAGTCCACGCAGACAAAGTCGCGGGCAGAAGCTAGTAGGAAATAATGTCATGTCAGTGTAAAGTGTACTCTGTGTCCTTGAGAAGTTCCCTGCGAAAGAGGGCTTGTTCCCTAGTGCAGGAGTATTTAGAAAGAAATGGGTTTTTAAACAAGAAAACAAAATCTTTACGCGGTGTTTCGCGCTAGGTGCTTGCTTTGGTTGTCCAGGTATAGTGGTTATGAAAATTTCCTACTTCTGGCTGAGTCAGCTGACTATCCTTATAAAAGTATAACTTACAACCATAAGAACAGCTTAACTTATAACCACAGACCGGCCAACATATTTTGCTATTAGTTTTGACCAATTAACGATTATTTTTGTGCGCAAATAGTTCTTAGCTATGTAGGTACTTATAGAAATCAAATTTGAAATCGGTTGTGATTACTTGTGATGGCCAAGCCAGAAAAACCGACACTGAGCATGCGTGACCGTAGTATAATAAAAAAGTGCACTTCATAATTTAATCATTTGTGTGACTCATTAAAAAAGCTCGTGGACAGCGGTAGCTTATCTGAATCTCTTTGTGTCTCAGTCCTACGTAACCGGTGATACAGATCTTCTTTTATAGGTTTTTACGAATACGCGTAAATTATTCGAATTTAAACTTTATGGTCATGTTGTTATGGGCCCGTGGTCGTCGTCGGGTAGGTTTTTTTTTAAAATGTATTCTTGTTAACCCCTCGAGCTAAGCTAAATGTCTGTGTTACGAGTGGGTTCACGTCGGTAGTGTAATGAGTGGGTTTCGAACCGGCAACCACATGATCGCCAGTACGACGCCCTAGCCATTAGGCTACCGCCGCTTCTGCATTTAATCATAGACGTACTCCGTATGTAGTAGTAGTATGGAAAGGATTTGTACATAACATGCCATCACGCCTGTATTCCCCGAAGAGTTACGCAGAGTTGTACTAATTACACTCACAGTTCGCCGATATGTTTTTAGGTCCCATGTAATAAGGGGCGAGCCAATTGCCATCAAATCCAGACTCCGAGAAGAATTTCATAGAAAAACCCAATAACACTTTGCTCGACTTGGGGATCGAACCCAGGACTTCTAGTGTAGCAGTCGCGCTCGGGACCATTAGACTATTGAGGCAGTATACTGTGTATTGCCGGTGCCGTCTTTATAAGTTTATAAAGCTTTTCTACTTAGGTACACTCCACACGTTTTGTTTTTGTGATGGACCTAATAAATGATAAGAGACATGATTTCTGAACCCGAGAAGAGATCAAGATTATTCAGAGCCATTTTACTTTCGGGCCAACGTTAATATAAGGCCTCACCTATATTTATTTTCTGGAGGGTTAGGTAGGTAGCGATGTACACGACAAGCAGAGATTGGTTATGTATGTTGTAAACAACAGTTAAAGTCCCCTGTAAGAAAAAAAACCTAGAAGGAATAGAAAAAATAATGAATTGGGTAATTAGGTGCAAGGCACCTAAATTGAATAACAATGGAATTTAATTAGCTTTGCTTACAGACCAAGAAGTTTGTCAGACGAGAGTAAATTAAGCTGATCCAACTAAGTGCTTGTGTCTATCAGGAGTCGTATTCCAAGTAAGTAGGTACCTAATTATCTCAAGTAGTACCTATTGTACTTAATAGAATATACTCTCTTGTATGTACCTTTTTGCTTCGACATCTACTGACCTAACGTTGAGGTGCTGCTATTGTGTTATTAATATTTTTAGCCCTACTTTAACCATGGTAACATTAGTAAGTAAGCACTGACTTTTGGCCCTGTAACAATTTATTCTTATGTAGACATAACTACATCAATCATGGTGGGGGTTAATTTTGGTAAAATGGGGAAACCAAAGCAAAAGATGCTTGCTACCTTTAATTGCTATAGGTATTTGGCAAAAAAGAACTGGGTTACCGATTTTGTTTGAATCCAGAACTGTCTGAATAAGGACCGGGTCTGCATCCTCCAGTTCTCTGATTAGAATGCTTAGTGAAGACTGTTATTAACGGCATCATTTACCTCAATTATGATATTTAACAATGTAATTTATGTAATTATATAATTACAATGTTTATGCTTTTATAGTCGAAGGTCGCTTTGATAAAATTAACAACCTCATTTTTATCACATACACAATGCGTTAATAACATTTCCAATAAAACAAAGGCGCAGCAGTCCACAGGCATATCGTGCCTTCTGTACTTAGTATATGAACCGATATATGACTTGAATAAACAATGAAAATATTTGCTTTTATTATACTTTATCAATTCTAATCAACAGGTTGTATTTGGAGTCTCATGTATGCTGCCTAATGAGGGTAGTTGGACTTAAAAATCTAATATATGCTCCTGGTAATCGATGAACTGCTAGGATTGTGTGGTCATTAAACATCGGTCGCCCAATAGTATCGAGTTATCGACACATGCAACTATAGTTACAATAAATTACAATATCGATCCCGTTGCCAAGTCACGTTCAGGGTGTGTACCTATAATTTTGGGAGGCGTCGATTCGAGGCTACAGCGCTTCTACATAGTGGACCAGTACATAACTAATACAGCTTTTTATATTGACCTTCGTGTAATAAAGTTAATCCAGGTCCTGTGTAGTGTAATATCAGGCGGGGGGCGACGGCGACGGGGAGGTAAACCGGCCGGCGCGGTGGCCACCTGTCGCCGCGCGGTGGCGCGCGTGTGCCCGCCCGGCCGCGCGCCCCGCACCTCGCCCCGCCCCGCCCCAGATCGCGGCCCCCCGGCCCCCACCCGCTCCCCCTGCACCCTCGACGCCGCTGCGCGCGCTTCTCCCTTCTCTAGAATCATTCGTTTCGCGACGCGTACACTTGCCGGCCGGCCTCTGTTGCATTCGCCCGGGCTCATTTCCATCGCGTCCGCTAGCCGCACCGCTCCGATCGCACTACCTAGCCGAACACCTCGCCAGCCATGACGGAAAGCACGGACACCCCTGCGGCAGCTGCGCCCGAAAAGACTCCTACTGAGAATGGAACTACCGAGACTCCGCCCGAAGAGACCCCAGAGAAGGCAACCGAAGAAAAAGAAAAGGAGACTCCACCGCCTAAGGAGATGCGCGCAGTTGTCCTTACCGGCTTTGGTGGACTTAAGACTGTCAAGATTCTGAAGAAGCCTGAACCAACTGTGGGAGAAGGCGAGGTCCTGATTCGTGTGAAGGCATGGTGAGTATTCCTTGTCTACCCTTAAGTTACTTATATCATTTAAATTGACACTACAAACCTACCTACTGATTAAAAGACGTTGCGTTTGAATATTTTTATTTCGTGATTGATGTATTTACCTAACAAGTTGATGCTTTTAACACCCATACATATAGTATAAGGTATGTACGGTTATATCATATCATATTAGCTCGAAGAACGTGCTATTTATTATTAGTATGTAGATTTTTCGTGTCAGATAATATTTTTTTAGATTTCTCGGTGTTTGCAGTGTAGTGTACCTACTCGTTCAGTGTTTACGCGGACAGGTCCCGTTCGCTCGCCGCGGCTGGAGCCCTGGCTGCCTCATTAACATCTGCCTCCGCCGAGATGCACAGCTCATGCACCCGACCGATTGAAATTTCTGCACGCACACTCTCACCCACTACCGATCGTGAGACGCGCCCTATAGCGGATTTACACTTCGGCGACCGCCGCCGTCGCTGCAATGGCCATTCATTATGTTTATGTGCACGTTTTAGTCTCTCTTTCAGTTAATATGTGATATGTTTACATACCAGTGTTATTTCAATCGATTTCGCCAGATTATTTATTCAATAGTTGATGGAAATTTGTTTTCAATCGATATCGGAATAGTTGCATGCATGTGCGCACCGAAGCGCGTCACTGCGTGGACGCTGCGTCGTCGACGGTTGTAACAAATTAATGTTATTTTGTCATTCGAACCCCGAGCGAGCCGAGTTCGTGCGAAAGGGAGTTGAGCGCCTACTGACATTGTTCTTTGTTCATTTTTATCGCTCCAGTGCTTCAGATAATGCAACGGACGAGTCGCGTCAACGTGCTACTTGCAACCACGACACATAAGTTATCTGCCACTTTTCTCGTTAAAGTTAACTGGTTCGTTAGAGGTTTAACAAAACACTCACTTAACTGTGAAGTATTTGTTTCGTTACACCACAAACGTTTACTGTAATGATTGAGAGGCTACTTTGGGATAAGGTCAGATGTTTTAACTTCTTTCGGAGTCTGATAAGATTGGTAATTTTTTGCTTACCCTAAAATATTATCATGAATTTTTTCAGGACGTTTAGAGAGACAAAGTATTGAAATAGAAAGATTTTGTGATGAATGTTGTGTTGCAGCATTGACGTTTCGCAGATCTTTTATTTTTTCAGACGGTATTGTCTTAGCTCTATCCCATACAGAAAAAACGTTGCTTTCCTGTTGTGAACTAGATTGAAATGGAGGCTATTATTTACAATGGAATGGCACGGAGGTGTTTTAGAGAGGCAAGGGAGGAATGGAGGCGAGGTGTGTAGGTGCGAGGCAGGCTGGTACTGGGCGCATCCCCGCGCGTGCTAAATATAGCGCGCTTATCGTCGTCTTACTATGTAAATGACCGCGACATAGCCGTCGCCATCTGCCGCAAAAATATTAACTGGCTGGTTGAGTCCCGGACCGGTACCAGTTCAAGTTTGCTCTCTAGTGTTGAGCCGCAAAAACGTGTGAGTTCCGCCTACATATCGAACGAATGATCCAAGTTTAGCGGTCTACGGCGCTTACTAAGCTTCTATAGTGCATTTCTTTATAGGATCTTCTTTATAGGATTAATTGATCTATCGGAATGTAGAAAATTTTGAACAGAGGAGGCTCCTATCTATGTCAATTATTATTACCCTAACAATTTTCCGACAACGAACTTGTTTTTCATAGCGGACACTTGGAAAATTATAACAGACTAGCGACCCGCTCGCGGTTTCACCCGCGCTGCTCTGTTCCTAAGAGGCGTAGCGTGATGTTATATAGCCTATGTTACTCAGTGATAATGTAGCTTTCTAACGGCAAAAGAATTTTTGAAATCGGTCCAGTAGTTTTTTAAGTTTATTCGTTACATACAAAAATACAAATCTTTCCTCCTTATATTATTAGTGTAGACTTAAGACTTAGAACAGTCTCGTGATAATCCACTAAGAACTAGAAAAACAATAGAAAGAGCTTGTTCAAGTTATCCATAATCCATAATCATATTGAAGCAATAAAGTCCCATCTAGAGTTCATACGAATTTTATTTCGCAGTGGTAGCATGTCAGTTTTTTGTTTTCATTAATCTTCGTAGCCGAAGTGTTTAATGTAGTGGTTTTGCTTTGGATAATTGAATTGTACCCATTCTGATCTTTGTCAATATATTAAAATGTGATGTAAGTTAAATATGTGGTTTTACTATGATTTAGTCTGGAAACTATAGCGCTTATACACATAGGTTTAATTTAATAGGCGGTACAAGTTTACGTGTGTTGAACCGCAATTAAGAAGTCGTAATATAGCATCAGTAGTTTTACTACTTAGGTGTACTAAAGTTGTGCACTCGATACTAGGGTCACCACAATCCAATCTTTCAATGAGACATTTATGTCCTTGAAATACGGTTAAATCTTGATAAAAAATTATCATTGCTTTAAAATGACCTCTAAATTCCAACACGTGGTGATTTAGTCTACTTGCGTAAGTAATATTAGGTATATTTGCTTAAAAGGCGAAAATTCCTTTACTAAAACTGAATTTTAACTACAATACATTGCTAAACTCTTCAGAAAATGCGCGATCTACAAGTACAGAAAATAGGTTGCCGGACGGTGATATTGAATTAATGATACGTTACAATTTATAGAATGAAATTAATCTTATTACGATATGCCTTGCGGCCTACAGGGATCGCGTTCTTGGAGCCGTTTCGACTAATATGTTTTGTAAGACTTCACTAAGAGATTGGACCAACGAATAACGCGTCATTATTTTCAATTAGGTCAAGTCAGTGTCTGTAAGAGATGTCTTCCAAGAACAATGGTTCTACTCACGTCTCAGATAAGTGGCTTTCTTTTTATATGGAGAGGGCTTAATTGTATGTGGAGTGAGAGATGTTGGGAAATGTGATGGACTTTATTTCATGTTTCGTCCATGTTTATTTGGGCGTGTACTGTGTAGCCTATATACTAATTTCGAACATGAGTTTATATTGGGGCCATGGATAATGTTAGGTATTCACTTGTATTTATCAATACAAGGTTGTGGTACTTTTTGTATCGAAAGTGCAGTGTTAATTGCTTACATCCTTTCCTTTGTTGGCGTATCAATTTAAAGCCTAAAAATAACATCTGCCCCTCGAGCACAGGGGCCGCGCTGTATGGTATAAAGTGCAGTATTGTGCATTTTAATGGGCTCCGAAGCCACATAAGATGGGAGAGATGAATTTGTTTATTACCCTCTTCCTTATTGAGAGCGTCTGCGCGAGATAGCTCTCTTCCTATGAGTCACTAGAAAGTAATGTTCTTGAGCTAACTCGATCCAAATAACTTGCTGCGGTACCTGACTGCGAGACTGAGTGGGTGGATTCGCTTACGGTTCAGTACCGTACTGGACACTACAGTTTGTGTGTATAATTTGATACCTCTTGCCTTCAGTCGACTACGTTCATACGTTGTTCACGTTCTTGTTAATCGACTGGAAAAGTTATTTTCAATGCATTTATAAGTAATATAAAAGATCAATTTATTGTTATTATGCGCCCATTACAGTCTGTCTGATGATAGGGGTATATTCTATTCATTTATTAAGTTCTTATTTATCTTGGTTGCCTTTTCAATTCAACATTACCCCTATAATTCATTAATTTGAAATTGATTTTGGATCCCTCACTATTTTAACAATCTAAACTATAATTTCTTTAAACTAACAACACAAAGAAATATTCGTATAGTAATAACAATGCCTATTATTATGTATTTGTATTTTTTATAATAACATGTTATCGTTAGCATGACCTGTGGGATACGGCCCATCCATCAATCTGACGAGATGAGAGACAGCGTTTTTACACGTGCGCGGTAAAACTTGACGTCAATACTTAGTTTGTTGTTTTAACATTATTTCATTTGCTGAATAATTAGTGTGTATGAGTGCTGGCGATGCGTCACGACCTTATTCCCGTATTGCTTGCCGCCAACTTACACAGATGAGTCAGTCCAAGTTGGGCTATCACGACTGACTCACCTAACAACATAAATACGAAGTTAACAACGATATCCGTGTGATTTGTTAGGTGAACCCTTCAATTGGGGATCTTTATTCGACAAACATTTTTGACCTTCACCAGAATCTGGCGTGCTCTCTTGGTAGCAATGTACACTGAACCCACTTATTATAATAATAAAATAACAATATAATTTTATCATACTTATCGAGTAGAATTAATTAATTTTGTAAATATGTAAGTATATGTATACTAATATGTATGTGTATTCTATTTGTATGTATCTTGAGGATAACTGCCTAATTACTTTAGTGGTTCTAAGTGCGACTGCTGCTGCTAGAGGTCCTAGGTTCAAGTTCAAACAGTGTAATGGTAATGTTATTGGGTTTTTCTATGAAATGTTCAGTAGCAGCTCAGTTTGGAATTTAGGGCGTGATAGTATGTTATCGATGTATTTTATTTGTGGTTCGGAGAGCTAGTAGTCGGTCCCGGTTGTCATATTTGTTGATGAATTCCTATGACAATCATTACTTGGATCAGACGCCCAAAAATAGCAGATTGCGGATATCTGACGCGAATCCCATGACCGAGAGTCCGTGACTATATGGCAAGGGAAGCTAAATGCGGATTTGAGTTGGTACTGACGTACGAGTCTGACATACCATGTAAAGTACTGATATTTAGCCGCATCTGGTTAGACCGGACGCCGACCCCATAGTTGGCAAAAGGCTTAGGAGGATGATGATAATATATATGTAGCTATATGGTGCTTGGTACCTACGTGTATAGTGAGGAAAAGTAATAAGTCAGGACAGGAGGCATAGTAAAGAAACAGAGCTATTTATCCATCGCACTTAACAATGCCCGTTTGGAAAATTGTGAACAAGGAAGTGAGTGTTTGAGTGTATACATAAAAATGTTTGTGGCCATGACACCCATATTAATCGAAAACATGTACTTGTAGGAAGCTGTAACATATGCTGTCTCTATAAAATCCTTCGTCGGACAGCAGATGCGGCAGGCGGGGTCGCGCCGACCCAACCGCCCGCTCGCGGCCACATTGTTCGCGGAGTCAACGAACTTACGAAAATGCTCCTTCGCTTATTGTGCCCATAATCGAATCAAGTCGCTACTGTATATGGTGGTAAACACGTCGCATACTTTCATCTTTTTTGATAAATAAAACATATGACAAGATACATAATTCCAGAACATTCGGCCTGTATTTCTGGAAGCAGCAATCTTCATGAATGCCTTGTTGAATCTAAACCTGTAATCAGTCTTCAAAATAAATTTCGCCTCCACGGCGTTTTTCTATAATTTAGCCATTAACATTAGATTAATAACTAATTTTCTATCCATTACGTTCTCAGCAGTAGTTGCTTATGTTATAGATTGTTAAGTAAATTGAATTGGAAAATCCCGTGACTCGATTCACTCGATTCTGCATGAAAAAGGGGTGTGGTAGCGTATTACCCGGGTGTCGACTAGGTGGTGTGCGTCGCGCTCGGGGGTGAGCGGTTCGGCGGGAGTGCGGGGATGAGGGTTGCGAGTGCTTCTGTAATGTCTGGCGAGTCCCGGGGCCTGGGGCACGGGGCGCGCGCCGGATCAATACGGCGCGTCCCCTACCCGCGCCATGGCCGCCCGACCAATCTCCGCAGGCCCTACGTCTTTCGACGCCAATGCTTGTTTTTTTATAGCTCCCACTAACCATGCTCTTCGATAAATGAATAAAAGCATGTGTTGGTATTTTTTTCTAACTACGACTAGCGGTACTAGTGTTCTTATGACTTCTTTATCGAGTACTGTTATCTCAAACATCTTTACTTCAATTAGGCACCAAGTTTGTTCTCACGTCGACCATAAAATGTAAAATAATTAAATAATAATTCTGCGCAATAATTCTAAACATCAACATAATTTAGCATCTGCAAGCAATATGTACCTATAGTAGGTAATACATAGATGTAGTTATGGTTTTAGAATTATGAAACTTTCCTAAAACCTGACTTCAATTATTGGTACGTAACTAAAATTATGATAAGGATTTAAATATTGTCCCGCTAACTTGATACACCATGGTTACCAGAAATTAAGTTTTTTTTTATTACCATTATACTGATTTCTTTTACCATGTTCATTGCAGTATTCCACACATCCGTTTGTCCGGAAAACAATAGACAAATTTTAACAGAGTTGGGTTAGTGGTAGCTCCGCAGTAATCGGCTCGAAGCCAGTGGGCCGTGGGTACGTGGAAGACGTGTTTAGAGTACAAATTCCTGTACCGGAGTTGTTGCGGATCTATATTTAGTTAGGTAGCAGTAAGGGCACCCTCTCGTAGAGAATCGACGCACGCCCTAATATGCTTCGTTCCAACACCTTTTTTGCTTGCCGACTTTCGGGTCGGCCACTATATGATATTCCGTTTATTACCCTACGCTCGACGCGTCATGCTGTGTAGATGACTTTTTGCCGACCCGCATATGTTCCATATGAGAGTCTGTTACATTGATTTCGGATATTATAGTTTTGTTAAAAGCTTTACCGTTACCGTAACATCGGGATGAGGAGGTTCGATATTCAGTAGATATTATAAGTAGATCTCTTGGTCATATCCCAAAAATGTGTGCTATTTGAACTTGATGTTATCCTTGTTTGTCTTCTTTATCGTTATTCTTACTAAGAATGGATGGTGACTTAAATAATAAAAAAAAACAAAAGAAAAGTTAACAGTAGATAGTGAAGATACAAAATAACAGATGCCAATCTTTGGTCAGATAATGTTTTGTTTTGTTTTAATCTTACGAAGTCCGACAATGCTCTCTCATTGAATACTGCAATAAAATAAGGCTTCATGAATAATAAGCACCTTCACAATAAAGCGAAAGCCTACTTTCGCTCTCGAAAGCTTTTCTGTGGATCCAATGAAAAGTATCCATACGCAGGTTTTTGAACTGTAAGCGCGGAGTTAAGAGCTTGGAAATTGAGAGCTATTATCAATAATTGTGTAACGCATTTTGAAAGCGATAATTTGTAGTTCTGTATCGAATTCTTGTCTGCTATATAGAGCACGGCGGTGCTTGGCTAATGCGTGCGCTTAATGTAGTGTAGGCAACAATTTATGAAATGAATGCTACGCGAACGGAGACTACTCAATTGATATTATTTAGCCACCCTAAAGCTGAACGCTTGTTCAAGCATCTACGGAATGCAAGTTCACTTCCTGAGTCGACAATTAAAACGGATGACTGACGTGCCTACAGTTCGGAACACGGCTGACATGGTTCATCATTAGCATAGGTACGCGGTGAGGTTAACACTACTCATATACGACAAACAGCTCCTACTCCCCATTAAATTACGTCATTTTATGCAGTAAATATTTTGAATTTATATAGGTATTATGAGTTTTTTTGGCTGTTATTTAATCAAATTTAATCGTAAGTAAATTTATTTGACAAACACTTCACCCGCGTGCCTAAATTGTAAGGGGCAGGTCATCAAAAACTAAATTACCTCAAGCCGACACATTTCATGTTGCGTTTAAGTATTTTAATATTTAGTTCGATCTCCCGTAGGAATGTGTTCTTATCAAACGGTGCATTGCAAATATAAGAGTTCCAAGCTTGTGTTTTTGCCTAATTCCGTTCAGTAATTCCTGCAGTTGCTTCTGAACTCTTTCGCTCATTAATGTATGAGCACTTGGGGCATTTTGTTTGAAAAGGAAAAGTAAACATTAATTAGAAATGCATTCAAATTGGGGGTGCAACTATCTCTGTTATTTATCATTATCAGTTAATTACTCTCGTAATAGTAAAGCGGGTGTCACACGCGGCTGGCTTGCATTCTCGTCATAGCCACTGATCGGAAGTCGATAGCTTCGTCACGCGTGTCATGGTGTATTCATTCTGGTCAGCGTCATGGCCCGCTAGCCGGATATTAACGCTTTTTTAAACCACCTCAATTATTCCTTCCGAGCCTTTGATAAGCCAGCGCCCCTTATGAAGTTCGGTGCAGTTATTTGGACTCATTGTTTTTTCAAAATGATTTTTCTTCTCTTTGCAAAATATAAGGCTCGAATTCAAAAACAGTGCTTGCCTACAAGATAATCAGGACATAGTAATGATGGATTTTTTATGACAAATCCATCACCCAAACACTACAGTCTTACCTACGTTAGAGTTAAAATTATTTCCTAAAATTGGCTGACGTGCTGGAAGTTCCTTAATTTGTTATACCCAGATTTAAGAGTTTTGCGAGTTTTGACAAATATTGCAGATATTTTGTCGTAACACTTGACAAATGTAAGCTAGGAGTCACCATGGTTTTGTTTGATGAAACTGATATTCTCCTAACGTGTGGTTTGTACATAGCATGAAATAATAAAAACACTTAACATGACTTTAAATAAAATAAGCTCGTTTACCTACATGTCACGCTATGCTTTTAGCATTCCAGTACAAATGCCTTTCTATACATTAGCCTACTTGAGTTATCTTGATTAAATATATATTTAAACTTATGAAACTAGGTTCTAGACGAAATAAATTTAAAAAAGAAATGTCTCATCACCTTTCTTTTGATGCTCATAGCTACCTCTTGATAATACCGAAATGTTTGGAGATTTCAATCCATTAGCTGTCAAAAGGGAGGCTGACTGAACTTGCTAGTTTACACATGATTCAGCCTGTTATTGTGAACGACAATACTGGGATGGAAACGATTTTAATAATGTTGTCGCGTCGGTCGATGTGACAAAGACGCATATTGACACCATAACGACCTACTGAATAAACATTGTCATAGTAAGTAGGTACCTACATAATAAATAGCCATACAACTATTGTCTTTAATTATCATGCAATGAGTCCACATAGTGTGCGTCAGAGCTTAGTCTGTGCGTATAGCGATCGATCCAGCCAGCTCAACTTCCGGTGCCTATTTTATAAGCTAACTATAACATAATACTTAGTGTGTATTAACTCGGCAACTCGACGTCGATTCATGACAGTGTGGAATACAAATGAATCAGAAAGTACGCGAATAAGGAAATTCCATTCGGTGCATTCGTACTAGAGGCACATGTATTATGAACTAATACTATGAGCTATTCCTATTCACAACTCGTAGTCTTTGTACAGACTGGGAGGTTGCTATGAGTCACTGTCAATAGGGCGCAAACATCCACACAATATAAACCCTTAACCCTTTGAACGCCAACGTTTACAAACCTAAACGCACGCCCGACGCCGGACACTTTTTCAGAGACAGATTCTAATAAAATATTAGTGTTGGGAAAAACTTATCGACTTAACATTATAATGTAACGACATAACAATAGAATACGTACGTTTTTGTAGATTTGGAAATGTAAAAAAACATTAATTACATTAATAGACATCTGTTTTATTTTATTACTACATTTTTATTAACAATATTCAATAAATCACAATGGAAACTATTACTTTAAGGGTATTAGATTTGTATAAACAACCCCTTCACTAATGACGGATAAATACGTCATTGGCGTCCAGTGTGTAGTATGTTTTAACAAGCTAGTATGTCTTTTAGTGTTGGGACAACAACAAAAAGATATATCACGATGAACACTAAAATTTACACCCGGCTTTACTTAACTAATCTACACTATTTAATCTATGTAATAAAAACTACTGACTAAAAATCTGAAAGGAGCATAAGTATGTTTATCTTATACTTTTGTGCTACGAAAGGATCTTTAAAGTGAAAATATGTACGTAAAACGATTCCACGCAAGCTAAGCCGAAGCCACAGCTTTTATCAAAATAACATATCTCGTTATCCCGATAATAATTCTTTGTATTAATAAAATAAGAACATAATGTGTACATATTATAATAAAAAGTTTTATTAAGTATTTGACAGTGATCAGTTTTAGGCAGTTAGATATCGACATGTTGCACATCATTAATCAACGTATATATCCGTCAGCGGCGTCTGAATGGTGGTAAAAGCAGCATCATTATACAGCGAATCATTAATGTTACCATTATTCCATCCCAACATGTTGAATTAAGATTTATCAATGATAAAATTACAGAAGAGAGTATAGAGTATATAATTGCAAAACTATTGAAAAAGAAAATGCATTGAATAGGTTGTAATTT
The DNA here is from genome assembly GCA_910591435.1 of Acronicta aceris. Classification (NCBI taxonomy): domain Eukaryota; kingdom Metazoa; phylum Arthropoda; class Insecta; order Lepidoptera; family Noctuidae; genus Acronicta; species Acronicta aceris. The sequence continues at coordinate 5,115,498 of OU342774.1, forward strand.
TGTGTTAAACTCTCAAGACGGATATATACGTCAACGGCGTCAAAAAAGGGAACCCTGTTTACGGATATATCCGTCATCGGCGTTCAAAGGGTTAATTAACGCATTTGTATGTAATTGTAATAAAGAATGAGTTAGGTAGTTGTAATGGAAAGCAATAAAGCGTTTTGGATTGCTAATAGTCGTGAATCGTGAAAGGATTTTTTCATTATTCCATATTTAAATGGGAGGTTACGGGTAGTGTTAGCTATCCCGAGGCCCGGATTTGGGTAGTTTTTGTGCTATGTAAGTATACCATTTGGTGACAATGTTTTGAAAATTTGGTTGGTTATTCTATTGCCGAGGTTGGCCGAGGTCGAGGGCGGATGTTGGAGCCTAATCCGGATTAAAAATTCTTTTGAGTTCTTTAGAGCAATTGTTTGTGAAATTGATACTTATGTGTGGTTAAGTATATTATTCACTTACCTACAAAGGTACGCTTTTATTGGGTTTTTAATATAGTTATTAAAAAAAATCTAAAGAAATCGGGTACGATAATTAATCATTCATAGGATATTATCATATTATGTGAAGACTGTTTCACCCTGCTTTAAATTAGACAAATACCCTAAAACATAATAAAAAAATCAAGTGAAACTCGATATATAACTTTGTAACAAAACCTCTCCGTGAAAGACACCTAAGTTTTACGAATTAGCGATAACAGTCACTTCCACTATCGTGAACACGTTCCGAACATGAAACATGAGCGCGAACGGAAGGAGAGTTTAACTTATACGCTACAGTGATACATACGCTGAATTACAATGATGTTTGCGCGCTCTTAAACTTTTCGTAGGAAACAGCGCTAGACACTGACGAATCGACAGTACGTGGTTTTATGTGTTTTGATCTCTCGATAAGACGCTAATAGACTCCTAGTCTATTACAATACAATTTGTTCGTAGAAGTCTTTTGTTTCTTTATAAGTTTTATTATTTACCTTTTTTATATATTTTTTATACTGATACTACTTCATTATACTGTAACTATTTCCTTTTACCCTTTTTAATAATTATATTTTTCGTGTAATGGATGCTCATCCTGTTACTTGCCCTCGTACGGTACATGTACGGTTTACGTAAATAATGTCGGGTTGAAAACACAACAACCTATTTTTTCTCTAATAAGAAATAATTCGTACGTTTATTATGTGTCAGTTGACAAATTACGCGCGCGATCACAACGGATTAGCATCCAACTTTAAACTTACTTTGTGAATACGTAATAAACGTTCTAAAGTCACTAAATTTGTGGTCACCAAAACAAACTCATACGCAGGGTCAGGTGTAGGGTGTCCATAACCTTGGAACCTTACATTTAATGGTCCTGTAATAATAAGCCTTGCGGTTTTCCCAAATGGAATCTGAAAAGGAAGGACAATTTTGTATTATTGGCAACTTGGTTATTTGGACTGCTCATCTATTTCTCTAGTACAACTGTAGGTATATGGGCGTCCTTCGGATAAATACAATTAGCTTCGTCGTCAGGCATTGTATTTCCATTCCATGGAAGCCTAGTATGGTTTTATAGAAATCTTCAATGGTTTAAAAGTTAACAAATGGTATGACGAGAATCTTTAAAATTGATGGGTATTGGTGCAAGTTACCGGTTCGGTTTAGTAGTTTTCACTGTCGCACGTTGAAAATGAAAGTGTAAAGTTCAGAAAAGCAATTTTGTTCGTGTAGGTAAGTTAAGTGCGCGCTGGCGGCGTGGATTTCGCCGAAGTGCACTGGAACGTGACGCCCGACATCCGACTTGTGCAAGTTCCTCTACTGAAGGGAACGCGCCACGAAACGTTACAGATTGGTCTAACACATTTTGCTACCAGACACTTTTCTTTATGATCACTGAAAACACTAGAAAATTATCATGGAAAGGTTTTTCTCGGAGGTAAGTATGAAAATACAGTCCACGAATGTTTCCAGCATTGATGTTAATGAAGAATATGGCAAAACTTGCCCTAGGTAAACACAAACTTTTAACCCTAACATAGTAGTAAAAACAGTAATGTAATACATAGCCGCGTCGCGGTCGTTACGACGCCATCGCCGTCGGTGACTCGACGCCTCTGACGCCAGTCGGTCGCGTCGCGTCGTACCAACCCCGATGCAATTTTTAAATTACGCCGCACTGAGGGTGTTTATTCATTCATTTTAATGTCCATTCTATATGATCGTGCTCACGTGAGGGCGAACTGCAACGCAAATAAGTAATAACATATTCAAAATTATTCTCGACATATCATTCTGCTTGTGTTCAATAAACCGTGAAGTTATTTGAGTTGCGTGAATAGAAATTGTATGCAACGCAACGCATTAATCGCATTAGCACTTGGCTGGGGTTGTGTAGGTACGTGCGAATAGTGAAGACCCTTAGAGTAATCCTGAACTTGTGATCCAATTAATTGGCGTAGGATGTACCGCGGCACTACCGAGCGGCGTAGTAGACTGCCTTTCTTTCATAATAAATAATATTTTTTTATTTAGTGTGGGGACTGGTTAGAATATAACTCGTCACTGTCATTCATGTCTTTATTACTGTCACATGTCTTATGTAGGAGTCTTTCGTGAAGCACCTCGGTGTGTGTTTCAACTTTTGCACGTTTCCTCCTCAGTTGTAAAGCTATATGGAGTCTGTAGTCTTAAGGCTCGGCAACGCATCAGCAACTGCTCTGGTGATGCAGGTATCTATGGGCAGCGATGTCTACTTAACATCAGGTATTTCGTTTGCCCGTTTGCCGACAAAGAAATATCTTATTATGTTTGTGTTATGTTCTAAGTGGAGGGTTAACGACTGGCATTAGGCATTTTGGCGGACCGACTTCAGTTTTATCGACCCCGGGGCCTTGACATAAGGAGCCTGAAACACGCGACTGGCAACAACACTTGGAAATAATTTGCTAGCATAGTGTAATTTATTCAAGTGGCAACCACCCTTAACTTTCGTGGATAAATGCCTGTAGTCATTAAACAATTGTTAGGTAACTTTAAATGCTTTCCATACTTTAGTATCAAGAATAGTAGTAGGTACATTAGGGAATTCTCTGTCGCCTTATCGTGATATTTGCATTATTTGCCCTAAAGTAATGCAAGAATCAACAAAAACTATGGCTCCTACCTGCCGTGACGTGCTTCTTACGAACTATTGTTGTAAAAGGAAACCATTTAATATAGACGTGTTGAATAAACGGTCAGGTAGCGTGCGTAAAATTCGATACGAAACTCGCTGGAGATTATCTCAGATTAACATTCCGACCCTTGGCAGCTTGCGTCCCAGGATAGTCGCTAATGTAGGATCAATGTAGGACAAAGCTTTTTCTATAATGAAACCCTAGCGCCCACGGAATTGTTTTCTCGGATCCATGTTTGTGCCCCCGCTCAATTTATCTAATAAAATGTATGCGGGCGACAGACGTGGGACAGCCGACACCGTGGCGGCTATCGACTCGTTCGACTCCCATGTCGCAGTAATTATTCCGAATTAAAGGCTTATTTGAGTGCATTTATATCATACGACATGTGGTGGGGGACATTTCTTGGACTCCTCCATGCGTGCAGCAAGGTTATTAGGTACATAAAAAGATGCGTATGCGCAGTTGAGTTATAACGAGGCGAAATTATTCATCGACTATTATTATATCGTTTGTTTATGTACTGTGATTGTTTTATTTATAAGTATTGATAAGGAAAGTAATTTTATTCAGATGGATGTATCGGAATAACAAGGACATAAATACAAGTCAAAATATTGGGAAAATTGAGTGAAGTTGATCTGAATGAATGAACCAATATTCGAACCAACTTGCTGTTTGTAATATCTTACTTGTACCACTATCTAATTTAGTCAACGAAATTAAAATGAAAACCCAAAAGTAAAATGGGATGAGAGCAGGAAAATGATGGTCACAAGGCACAAGAGTTCCTATTTCAGGAAAGTTAATTAAGCTACGGCTCGAAAAGGGAGTTATATCATGTAGCCACTTAGCCAGGTACAATATTTATCCTCACCGTGTAGGAATTATCGTAGGCGGCGGTTTCAATATCCTGCGCCTACTCACTTCACAATATTTACTACCGACATAGTTAATATAAATTTTCATAATAGACTTCAATCTTACAGTTTCCGACTAGTCATTGAATAGTGATTGAAATGTAAACGTTGGGCTGAAAATTCTTTGGAAAAGCTACCTTAAGAAGGCAGATACCTAACTTGCTGGAGGTATAAAGTGATTTAATTTGTTTCACTATCTGGACACGTTAAAATCTTGGCGTATCCAGATGACGAAATAATAAGTGATACTAATTTTGAGTTTCACTTTCTCTTGTGTCGCGTTGGTGAAAAACCCGTATTAGCAATTATACTATTAACTAGATATTGAAAGTGATTATAAATGCGTTTTGCGGATAGTCTAGTACGGTCGGCGCCGATGACAAATGATATCAAATTTCCGCTTTCACCGCAATGCATCGATACTGGGAATAGGGTAGACGATGAGTCATGAAAACACTAGGGACAAGGGGAGGTTTATAAGTACCACACTATATATACTGACTAATTTATCCAGGGCTTGCACGTTTATAGATTTTTCGGTCGATTTAGTGGCAAGTTGTAATTCAAAGGGGTGTTCGAAACTGTTAAATTAAGAATGCCGAATCGTTTAGTACTAGACCGTGCGTGTAGCTGTAATACCTACCTCCAATATCCACGCATTACTGTTGCTAGGTCAACGTGGTTCGTAACACGAGTTCGGAGTTTTCCAGCTTTCATTGTTTGTTGTGTTAAGTACACTATGGGGTATTTTTGGCGTTCTATTAGTTGACCAATGGTTTCCTTGTTTACTCGTAGGTAGGCTTTTGGAAAATTAACCAGTGGGTTATTTTACCGCATACCTACGTTTAAGTATTATTACTATTTCTTTAAGTTTCTGAAAATGTGTTGAGTTTTTATATTAAATTCTGAGTAGCAGCTCGGAGTTTGGGATTTGTGCCCGGTTAATGGCAATAAGCTCGCCCCTATTACATGGCATCTAATCATATCGGCGAAATGTGGGTGTACATCAGTATCTGCGCCTCTGCTTAGCATTTCGGAGCATATAGGCGTGATGGCATGTATGAATGATTTTCTGTGATCAATTGAATTTGCTGTTTTCATGCCAAGACTTGAATTTAATTCCCGGGACTCGCCGCGACAATGTGGAAGCAAATCCTATACTTACTTAAAATTATGTCATCCTGTAAATGTACAAGTAAATAAAAGTGAATAGTACTTATCCACTTGAAACACCTATGTAGGGACGAGCGAGACGCAGTATCGACTATCGATCACGCCGGGACAGTACGTCAGGCTGCGCTGCGCGGGGTGTCTGGTTTCAGCATGGCTGCTTGCAATTTTGTAACACGTGTTCGTTTTATATCCATAACTTTAATTACTGTCTTGTTATTTTATATTATCTTACCCGTCAACTGCCATTACACACTCACATGGGAATGTGGTACGGAAGCAATGTCCAAAGTATTCCTTTTAAAATTTTCCTTTTTTTTTGTAATAAGCCAAACCAAGTCGATAGGTACGATCTGGTTTCACCCGTACAAAAAGAGCTTTTATGAAAGCAAAATTAGCGATTTTGTGTGCTGCCACCCTACCAAATTTAACGTTCGAACGACTTCAATTAGCTAACCTATTATCGAATCGAGTCCTTTGTGTAAAAACAATAGTAAGACAACCTCGCCATGTCCTGCCATATTCCATATTGATTGATATGTCAACACGTTTAAAAATTTAAATGCGGGCTTCTTTATTCTGTGCGTGCCTTCTAGCACATAATAACAAATGGCTGCCGCATTCCTGACTCCACTCATTTAATTAATAACCAGCTAACTACGCACTTATTAAATGGTATCGTTAACTACAACAAACTTGAATGATTACTTGAGATTAATAAATTCAAAATTGTAACGTTGCGGTCGATCGCTTCACTTAACGTTTCAACAGGGTTAAGACATTGTTTGGTCTGTATTACGTAAACAGGCGTTTTTCAGACTTGAACAATATGCATTACGGCTGCTTCCTTCAGGCACTGTTTACATAGACACACAGGAACTACTTTATCATCCAAAAAATAAATGTTATGAATTCGTTCGGAATTCATTATAGGTATCTTCCTCCTTTGCAAGCTAGCAACCTCCATTAATACAATTTAAATCTTATATTTTGTTCCAGTGGCCTCAACTTCCAAGATCTGATTGTGCGACAGGGGGCCATCGACTCGCCTCCCAAGACACCGTTCATCCTCGGCTTCGAATGCGCCGGAGAGATCGAGCAGGTTGGCGAGGGCGTCACCAATTTCAAGGTAAGCACGTTACCATTTTATATTTTACGTCTTTAAAGCAAGTAGACACTCACACCACAGACAATCCTTTAATGAACTTTATATCCAATTACCTGCTCTAGATGGTTATTTCTCGCTTTAGTACGTCACTCCATTTCCAGTTGTTAGTTTTATATTGGTACTATATACTTGGATTAGGTAATCCTATTATTATTGATACTTAATTTCTCCTCCTAGTGTAATTTCTAATAAATATCACTATGAGAAATTTACGCACAGCATCAGCAGCCGCTAATATTAAATTCCTTTCGGCAGTTTCAGCTGGTATTCTGTAATAAGAGAATGAATAGAAATGGAAGCGGCGGTAGCCTCATGGCTAGGGCGTCGGACTTGCGATCATGTGGTTGCCGGTTCGGAACCCACCCATTCCACTACCGACGTGAACCCACTCGTAACACAAGCTTAGCGCGAGGGGTTAACAAGAATACTAGTAATGTGGGACCCACAGTGCTAGTAAGCTTTAAAAAAAATAGATACCCGTGGTTTAAAATCTTTTTGATAAATAAAATCGGTAGTCGCAATTTTTACTGCTTCAGCGGTGTGTGACCCGCCGCCGCCGGCGGCCAGCAGCGACCAGTAGTTTTGCTAGTGTAGTCTGCTAATTAGTACTCTGACGGATTAATTTTAATTAATTTTATTTTAAATTGCAATTGCAATTACTTTAATCAAATTAATTTTGTTTGAAAGTTAGACAAAGATTCATTAACTCGACAGCTCTCTTGCTTTTGTCCTTGCAAATTAGAAATTAGCTATCTACTCAAAAATTGCTATATTTATTTCTGTCATCTCTTGCTCAATAATATGGAGGATTTGGTCCATGGTAGTTCCTATGAAGTAATTATTTCATTTTTATCATTATAGTCTTTCTTTCGAGCCGGTTAGACATCATTATGCTCCTTCCAGTTTCATTACAATAACCGGTTGTACCCCTTTCGTGTTCTCTCCACTTCAGCTGCCTTCCTCATGTCGTTAGAAAGTTTTTATTATAGTTTACAAATCCGACACCAAAATCTTGCTATAATTAATCTTCCATTGAGAATTACATCGAAGGCTTTTTATAATGGTCCCCAACACTTCTCTAATTTCTTTGTTTTCCCGTATAATGATAATACCTTTTGATGTATTTGTAAGACTTAGTGGTATCGAATAAATACATTTTGCTTTCAAATTAATAACGGTAAATGTATTTCATTGATAATACATAGATACTACGTGTAAGTCAACTCATTTGAAGAATCAATCTCCTCGAATTTTGGCATCATTGTGTTTATTCAGTCGTGACAAACATCGATTGATGGAGACTCCGAGGTCGCCGAAACGGTTATTAAATCTAGACGGGGGGTTTCCGAAGTTGACTGGTCTGCGACTCATGTCATAAAAACTTCCGGATTTGGGACTCACCTATTGTTGTCATGAAGAAAAAGGGACATAACACATACACATGAAGGAAGGACTGATTAAATGAATTTTTCATTCGTCCCATATTTTGGGAAATGCTGGTCTAGACGTTTTTTTTATTTATTTATTAGGTTAACCAACGACTGTTTCCACAATACATTTTAACTTAATTACTAAAGTAGATGCATTTACATGCGTAACAACCACTTACTGGCTAACACCGCATGCACAATAATAGACATAGGTATAACAAAATATTTTTATGAATTATTAACTCCTAAGATATTTCCTGTTCCGAAAATAACGTCTTCTGTTAATCCATCCTGTTTTGAACATAGCAAATGTCATTAGATTATGTTTATTTTTTATTCTATCAGCTTTGTTTAATAAAAACATGCTTGTCATTAGGTTGGCGATCAAGTCGTGGCACTTCCAGAGTACAGGGCCTGGGCTGAACTCGTCTCAGTGCCTGCCCAGTATGTCTACGCCCTGCCTGAAGGCATGACTGCTCTGGACGCGGTGGCCGTCACTACCAACTACGTGGTAGCTTACCTGCTTCTGTTCGAGATGGCCAACCTGACCCCTGGGAAGAGCCTGCTTGTACACTCCGCGGGAGGCGGCGTGGTAAGTTACTGTTTTTTTGCAAAACCGTAGGATCAAATTCAACATCGAAGAATATTCTCAAAGAATGATTTTTATTAAAGCAAACGAATATCTGACTCACTGTTGTTGGAGACAAAACATAAGAAAAGTGAAAGTTCAAGAGCAATGTTGTTTTTATGAAATTCGAAATTTATTCCGTCTCAGAATTCATGAATGCAGTGCTAAAATTAAGTTTATTCGGAAGTTGGCGAATCCCAAATGAAATCGAAAATACTCGCACAGTAGCATTGACCTCTGTCGGCTGAGCACACAGCACACTTCACACACTTTGTTGGCTTCATAATTACTCACTAAACACACTAATAACAGGGCTAATTGTTGCTCTAAATAGTTGAAAAATACCAGTGTTTGGAATTTTTGTTTCCATATGACGTGACCAGACCACCCTTGCGTGTCAGTGACCGGTTACTCGAAGCTTGGTCGCTGGGCGGGGTGACAGTACCAATTAGCTGACATTTATTAACAGGGGAAGCCAATTTAGAGGCAAATAACCTATGTGACTTTGCTAACTATTGATGATAATGTGTGGTGTCTGGTAACTGATAAATGGTGTATCTAACTAACCTTAATGATATGTTGGCTAGAAGCTTATAAGATCGCGTGAAGCATAAACTTTTTATACATTGATCGATTGAGTTTCGACATTATGAGCTTCCTTAAAATAGCAATATTAGTAAAATGAGTTTCTTAAAATAGGTCTGGTCTGAAAGACATTTCAGATAAGTTTGGAATACTTAGATATTAATATTATTGTGAAATTATTTTAAGTAGCTATTCCTAGTTTCCGTAGTCATCTTAAATTTCATTTTTACCCGTAAATGGTTATAATATAGGTCGAATATCTAAATATATATAAAACTCAAAGGTGACTGACTGACTGACATAGTGATCTATCAACGCACAGCCCAAACCACTGGAGGGATCGTGCTGAAATTTGGCATGCAGGTAGATGTTGTGACGTAGGCATCCGCTAAGAAAGGATTTTGATAAATTCTACCCCCAAGGGGATAAAATAGGAGATGATGGATTTTTTTTTTAATGGAATCGGGGGAAAACGAGTAGACGGATCGCCTGATGGTAAGCGATTACCGCCGCCCATGGACACCCGCAACACCAGAGGAGTCACAAGTGCGTTGCCGGCCTTTTAAAAAGGAGTACGCTCTTTTCTTGAAGGTCGTATTGTGATAGGCGAAAGTTCCTTCCACAGTTTTGTTGTGCGAGGCAGAAAGTTTCTAGAGAAACGCACTGTTGTGGACTGCCAACCATTAAGATGCTGGGGATGGAACTGCTGCCGCGTAGAACGATGGCGGAAAGAGGCAGCAGGGATCAATCCGAACAATTCCTCGGAGCACTCCCCATAGTATAGGCGATAGAAGATGCTATGGAACAAAGTTACTATTCCACGCGGACGAAGTCGCGGGCAAAAAGCTAGTATATAATATTATCGATACTCTGTAGAAAGAATGCTTAAGACTTACCCTTTTTAACTCTGGTACGTAGCAATTATAACAGAGTCTTGATATTCTCGTTTAATTTATAGGGTCAAGCGGTAGCTCAATTGGCGAAGACAGTGGAGAACGTGACGGTGTTCGGCGTGTGCTCCAAGAGCAAACACGAGGCCCTGAAAGCTAACAACAACAACATCGACCATCTGCTGGAGCGTGGCAGCGACTATACCAGCGAAGTCAGGAAGTAAGTACTAACACTTTGGAACTTGTGTTGTAGAAGGAGGTAGGAGGTAGGTATAAGAGTAGGAGAATAGGACGGATGGAATGTGTAGAAGTTAGTGTTGAGTACATAATGTGTTAAGAAAACCCTGTCCGTTCACTCCGACACATGATGGTAGATATTGTTAGGTATCGAGATCTGGTTCTATTTATAAATCATTTTTACATATTTTAATAATATTTATATTTTTACATACATTTTACTAGTAGTAAAAAATACCCCGATTTGTTTTTACTTGTAGTGGCAGTGACTTAGTCCCTGGATGCCAAACATACTAAGGTTGATGATGCCTTCAATAAATACGATTCTCAATATGAAGTACCTTCTGTTATATTGTCCAACCTATGTAATAATAATGTCATTATGATTCTACCTACGTGGTAACAGTACGAAATAAACATTCCAATTTTCGAAATAAGTACTAAATGCCTTAATTTTCATGTGCGAAATTAGATAGGTTATCTTTTTTGATAATATTATTTGATTTAGTTCGATTTCACAGAACAAATTTAGTAATTTTTGAATGACAGATATCAAGAATTTTGTGAGGTCATCAATAATCTGAATGAGTTTCATTGTGATTTGAACACGTGCCAAAGTGAAAAAAAAAATGTGATTGTGGTGTGGCCCATTTATTATGACTGAGCAGTTCATCTAACCGAAGTAGTAGTGGTCGATATTTTAACATAATATTATATTAATCTTTTTATGATATTAATTTCTCAAAACAATGTCGTAAGTAGGTAGGTGATAAACAACTTTCACTTTTAACAACTTTATGTTCAGTAATTATGAAGAATTATAAAAACGAATGGATTAATTTGGTGGTATCACCGTGCTAAAAATGTTCCGGCCGTTCAGCGGCCCTTCATCTTCCTACTAATAATACCTTTGTTTACATTACACGCACTAAACGTTTGGTATGCGAAGAGTTTTATGCCTGTGTTCCTATTATTGTCAACATAAATTCTTATAGTTACGGTAATTTGTCAGTTAATTTTATTACAGTGTTACATTATGTATTTCTTCCGGATTCTTATAGGTGCCTACTATCTGGTTCATCATTTAAGAATTCAAAGTTGAGTCATTGAATGATCTACTTCCCGGCGTTTTAAAGCACACAGTCATTATTGTTCCCAATCCCATGCTTAGTTAATTGGCGCTTATTACAGTTACATATTTCAGCGCAAGTCCTCGCCGTGTGATATTTTCTGTACCACTCGAGAGAGACCTCTAATGCCCTCTTAGCGGCTTTATTAACTGTTAAAAATAGGGGGACACAATAAGTGAAGCTGAGGTCTGGCTTGGTTGGCTACGTATCACGTTAATTGTTCAGTTTATAACCCGCTCCTTAGGGCAGCTGCTTCGTAACAAGCGCGTCATTTAATTCTCGTAAATAGACAAAGATATTTTTATATCTGGTAAGCACTTTACAGCGTAAACAAGCGAGCCACACAAGTTCAGTGTAAATAAATAGTGTCAGTTATCTACTGCGCGTAGAAATGCTGGTACAAGCGAAATGTTGATTTATAGTATATAGTGCCAGTGTATTTATGTTATGATTACTAAGATGTTTTTCTTTACTAAAACTAAGAAACGAACGTCCGCCGATACATAGGTAGGTACTCAATAAAAAGTCACAGATTGATTGAGTAATTGATTGGCCATAAACATTGGGGTATCTACCTATCCGCAATGTAACAGTGCGCAATTTTAAAAACGTATTTCCGGTAGTAAGAATCCTAATTCATATATTGACCTGCTTTTCATCTTGTTTTGTGGTTTTAGAAAAAATACAAACAAATTGACATAGATAATATCATGTAATAGCTATCGTGCGGTCAACCGCCAATCTCATTAAAAGCTTTTCTATAGATTAGTTCGTCATAGTCTTTTATAAATAAAACATTAATGTAAATGACTTGAATCAAGAAACATAAAATTTAAAGGTGTTTTTTAATATACTTATTTGCCAGTAACGCATGGCAATAAACATGTTTACATGTTTAAATCTAGCCTGAATATATTGAAATTGAATATATTGTTAAAGATTCGATATTTAATTTTATTGTCAATATTAATGAGCCTGAATATATTGAAATTGAATATATTGTTAAAGATTCGATATTTAATTTTATTGTCAACTAGCGGGCCCGGCAAACGTTGTCTTGCCCTGTATCATCATCTTCCTGCTCTTTATTTGTCGTCGGCGCAGCATGTCCTTTTCTTCCATTCATCACATTCCCATGTCTTGCCCTATATATTAAAAAAAATTGTAGAACCCGATTGCGGTGCCACCTACCGGCTCAAATTGTGAATCTAAACCATCCAGTAACCCAATTAAACATACACAAAAAAGAAATCAAAATCACACCAGCAGCTTATGAGAAGTTCGGACAATGCACAGAACGCCATCTACTTACTGGCCTTGCCGAAACAGAAATCGACATCATGTTCATTCATGTCAGTGTTTTATTTCTGTCAAATCTGTCAATCCGTTCCCGAAACAATGTAGGTATGAGAAAATAAATTTTCATCATAATGTTTTTTTTCGATGTTTTAATAGTTATTCTGCTATTCGGGGAGGAGACAAATTCAACAAACCAAATATCATAAAAATCGGTTCACCCGTTCTCGAGTTATACGTGTTGTAACAAACCCGACTTTGTTTTATATTATATAAGATGACCCGGTGTACTTCGTATCACCTGTCGTAACGATTTGAAAAAAATGGCTGAAAATTTTGATTTTCTACTCTTAATCGTTCTGACTGCAAGTCTATTTTCCATGTTATGGTTCATGCAGTTATTCTATTACAGACTCGAATGTCAACAAATAAGGTGCCTATTTTTTTCGGTTTGCCCCGGTTGCGCCATACCTATTAAAAAAAATTCAGATCTAAAAAAGTCTAGCAACACAAAATGTCATCAAATGTCTTTGAAAGGCTATCTTGAGTCGTTTGAAAAATACTCAAAACAGTTTTTTCTATGAAATAGCTATCATGTCCTTGACTACTGACTCCAGTCTGAATCCATTCTTCTAGGTCGCACCAAATAGACGATTGACATTAATTTTTTTTCTGCCTTCCAGCAAAATAGTTTAAACACATTAAATACTCTTTTTTATATGCACGATTTCAAACAATGACAACCATCATACTATGTGGCAACTATGACAACTATCAAAATAACAGTTTATATGGGTTTAGGTTGGTAAAAATGTAAAATTAAATTATCCCACGGGAACGTGATAAAAAATATCCTATGTCCTTCTCCTGGTTTTAATTTACCTCCCTATCAGTTTTCAGCCAAATCAGTTCAGCCGTTCTTGAGTTATAAATAGTGTAACTAACACAACTTTCTTTTATATATATAGATATTAATGCCAATTTTGTTAAACTACTCTTGTGTTTGACGAAAATAAATTAAATTATAAACAAATGACTGTATCAATTTAAGGGTGGTACTTTTTAGCATCCTGGCCGATGCTGAAAGTCCTATCTATTAAACGTATAACTGTTGTAGTAACTTAATTATAGTATCTTGTTAGTCTAACTTTATTTGATGTCATCAGGGTAACATCTGATGGTGTCGACATCGTGCTAGACTGCCTCTGCGGCGAGGAGTGCAACCGCGGTTACCAGCTCTTGAAACCAATGGGCCGATACATCCTGTATGGTATGTATATTTTTTTTATAGAATTGTGAAAGATCTTTTCTTATCGTACCTTTTACAAAGCTACGATTTATGAAGGTTGTATGGTTATTGGTTAGAATTAATGGTTTTTATGGCCTCATGAATAGGGAAACCATAAATATCAGCCACCATAAATAGAGCTCATCAACAAAAACAAAATTAAAATCGCATTTTAATTATATGTTCGACAGAGAACGTCCTGTAGTGAACCATGAATTGTGACATCACAACTCACTGCGCCATACCAATCTAACACTAACTAACTAAATACTAACACTAGTTCTGCAGGAGAGGGAGAAAGCATCCCCTCTCAATTCCCATCAATAACTTTAAATCTTGCAGCTTTATTAGCCGATTTAAATATATTTTTTAGAATACAATTTGTATTTAATTACATTTTTCACTAAATCTGCTATTTTTATTAAATCAAATACAAGTCAAGTATCCAATTAGAAGTATTTATTATAATATCACTTAATAGTTAACGTTATGGTGTATTGACTATGTATAAGTAAGTGTTAGTAAACAATGGTGTGTATCACAGGATCATCAAACATCGTGACCGGCGAGACGAAGAGCTTCTTCAGCGCCGCGCGTGCCGTGAGTACTTAATGACTCATTATCTGATTCTACTACCTGACCTGCCGAGTGCGTGCTTCACTCCTGCTAAATAATACAGACAGCTTATGATTCGTGATGTAGTTACCTACCTAGGAATGGAATGGGATCGTAAAAAAATATTTTAAACATCGTGAGAATTCTGCCCGATACCTAGGCATAACACAGGACTGTATTATTCTAGAACTAAGTATGTACTGTTAGTCATTTGTGGGTGCACGATAACAACACTTCACTTAATCCTAAGGATTACGGAACAAAATTTTCCACTATGTACGATGTAATGTTGTAATTTCGCACCATCCAGGGCTTACGATATTTTCACTGTATCCTGATGCATATAAAAGTTGGGACCTTGGGGGTGACACTATGAGGAAAGCCAATATCCGTTCGGCTTCTACATTTATTTCTGTGGATGAGCACGAAACCTTAGTTGTATAAAAAAATATGGTGTCATGTCAGTACCTACCAATACTATATACAGTGTGTTAGGAAAACCCTGTTCGACCCGTGAAGGTATTGTTACGTATCGATATCCGGTTCTATATAAATAATCGTTTTCACATATCAAGTAAAAAAAAATATACACGACCCGACACGATGAAATTGAAATGGCAATACTTACAGTGGCAGCGACACCGTCCCTGAGTGCCAAACATAGTATGGTCGATGGTCCTTTTATCACATTTTAAAAATTTGCTTGATATTAGGATAATTGCGGCAATTCGTAAACGAAAAACCTAGTAAATTTTAAACTTTATTAATACTACTATTTAGTTTACTTTCATGAATATTTAATGTTTCTTATTTTTATTTGGTGACGTCTTTGGGATACCTAAGATATGCCCCTTTCGGAACGGTCTTTTTTTAACACAGTGTATACCTTTTTTTTTCGGATGGGGAAATGCGCCTTATGCACGTCGCCCCGCTTCGGGAATGCGGGATGGTTGTGTCGGGCTCTCCGGCCAGGTGGCCAGCATACCGACTAAAACCACCTCCACTACCATTTTCCGCATAGTAGTGGGATCACGGGAATTGCTCTCTCTCGCATGCTCCGCGATCCCACCGCGGACGTCCAATGACGACGAAACCCTCCCCTAGGGCCAAGTGCAATGGGCGGCTGACGACCCCGAGTCCGCCGCCCAAGACCCTCCTTGCGGCGGGACAGATATGTAGCCCTTCCGCCGGAAGGCAGGGGAGAGCTGCGCAGCATAATACCGGCACTCCTCTCCCACCGCGGCCCCACAACCTTCAGCCGCAGTGTCGCCCAAACAACACCGCGGCCCGCCTCAGTTGCGGTATCTCCCATACGACACCGCAACCTACAGTGGCCGCTCCCATGCAGGCTTCCTGGGCAAAGCCCACAGGACCAGCCCCTCCCTGGGGTTCTACTTAGCTTCGCCGTGGGCCACGATCCAAGGTTACTAAGCCCCCCGCCGCGACAAGGCAAGAACTCCTTGGGGGGGGAACACTGTATACCTACAGATACCTACCTATATATTCCGTCAATAAATTACCAAGGATTTATTAGATATAATTGTTTCAGTGGTGGCAAGTGGACAAGGTATCTCCGATCAAGTTGTTCGACGAGAACAAGAGCCTGGCGGGGCTGAATCTGCGGCACCTGCTGTTCCAGCACGGTCGCGCCGACTACGTGCGCCGCGCCGTCGAGCGCGTGTTCGCGCTCTGGGCAGAGGGCAAGGTCAAGCCGCTCGTCGACTCCACTTGGGCGCTCGAGGACGTATGTCATATATTATATACCTATTATAAATTACATCTGATTCGCTAAATTCGGTTAAGCAATCAGGAAATTAAAAATCATCATATAGTTAAATATACTTTCAGACTCATCTCCAATTTAATCAACTGATTAAGGGACATCAAATAATAGTGGTCGTATTTCGAGGATTACCTATTTAATATCACTTATTCAGTTGATTAAACCTTATGTTTTTTTTTTTGACATGAGCCCATCCGATTTAACACGGCAAATATAGTATACTAAACATTATTCAAATAAGACGCTTTGTCATCGGCATTTACTATGAAACGAATTCCCACATTACACCAATAGGTCGGCGAAGCAATGCAGAAGATGCACGACCGCAAAAACATCGGCAAGCTAGTGCTCGACCCATCACTGGAGCCCAAGCCCAAGCCAGCCACCCCGGCCAAGGGCAAGTCCGGTAAGGAGAAGAAACCAGCCAAAGAGAGTTCCGAAGAGAAGAAGGATAAGGAGGCTAAGGAGGAGGAAAAGAAACCTGCTGAGAACGGTGAGAAGAACGGGGAAAAGAACGGTGAAAAGAATGGTGAAAAGAACGGTGAAGAACCGCTCACTAACGGTAACAGCGACGAAGGTCAGTCTCGAACTGTTGTGACCAGGCATGCGTAGATGCGTACACGCTTTAGCAGCTTCATTTGTGAATCGCCCGAAGAATTCTTCGTGAAGTGATCCAGAAATGTTGTTTGAAGTAATGAGTTATTATTGCGGGTGAAACCAGCTGCTGACTTTGCAGCTTTTTAGGCTTCTTAATCAGTACAAAGAATTCGAATGCGATTTAGTATGAAGGGGGAAGTATATTTGAAGGTTGTTAGTATTATATGCTAACAACCTTCAAATATTTTTCTTCAGATATTATTCAATATTGTATTTAAATATAGCCAAGGCGAGCTACACAATTCTATTTCATATTATAAATACTGAAGAGTACTAATTTTTATCAGTGAATTTTTTCTCCCTCTTATTTTAAATTTATTTTAATGGCACCTAAATTAATATTGATGAAATTTGTACACTATTATTTACGGACATCGAATCAATAAATTACCTCATTATGATTTATTTTTTGCCATATGAAGCTCTTCGTCGAACACAGCTGGGTATTTCACTCTAATATTATTTTGAGTCTGGCTTTTATTTTAATAACTACGCACGCATTTATTGGCTAAACGCATATAATTATATCGGCTTCTTGCGGAGCCTTGTGATATTTGAAATATATTTACGTACCTATATACACAGCCTTTAGACTTGCCAGTAGTATTTATAAAAAATATGCTTGCAAATATCATCATACATATAATCATTATATTAATTAATTTAAACGACACAATTAAAATTTTGTATAAAAGTTTTGCGTTATTTTAAACATAATAGCTCACTAATGATTTTGCTTTCTTTAATCTAATCAAACACGTGAACAGTGAGGTGAAGTAAATCAGTGATATGGTAGATATGGATGGTATTCTATAAATAAAAATTCCATACAAAGTAAACTAACTGGTTTAAGGCACCTTTGACAGGGTGCTATCATAGGTACGCCATATGATCTACAAATATTTTAAGGCGCTTTAAAAGCTTCTAAGCTTCTTCTAACTAGCATTTCAAGTATTAACACTTTTTTTTCTTAATCGTATTCGTTAAGATATCTTTCTTCTGGTTAAAACCAGAACTTTCCAAAGCGGAATTTTCTACTAGGTTTTTTTATTAGAATTTAATAAGTTTGTTTCGAAATAATAAACGTACAAACTATGTCTAAGGGCTGTCAGTTTTTTAAATGTACGTTTAGCCAGCTTGGTCATAAAAAGTCGGGTCTGAGGTTTAGAATACGTAGGCTAGGTACAGATATACTAATGCGTATTTATTAATAACGTAGAATAATGTAAATATAGGTCTGCTATTTGAAAAGGCAAGTTTAGAATGACATTAGTAGCATGATTTTTAGTACACGTATGGAAGCCTGTAAGACAAAAATGACAATAAAATTCATCGTTAGAATCTAAATTTAACCGCTCCCAGATGTCGATCATGGATAGTTGTTGATGATTAAACGGAAATTTTATCGATTGCTTGCAAATTGTTTCTACAACATTCATTTTGCACGGCCGCCCCGAACACGCGTGGAAGCAGCCTTGCAATAATAATTTAAATGATATTGAATGAAGTTCTTGTATTAAAACATAATTTCTCCACTTCCAGAGTCAAAGGAGAAGGAAAAGGAATCAAGCTGAATTACTTCTCACGAGGACTGAACCAGATAAACCACCGCCAATTGATTATTTTAGAGTTGAAGCTGTCCCAAGGAACCGCGCCGCGCCTCGCGCTTGTCCGCCGGCGCCTTATATGTTGCCTCGTGTTCTATTATCCTTATTCTACTTTACAAGTCTGATTTATCGACATCGTTCGATCGCAAATCCTATTTATAAATGTTTTCCATCATTGTACCCATTAATATATACGACCGGACGATGTCGCACGCTAATTTTAGTTTTTAATTATTCGTCTATCATCACATTCTCCTAGTTTTGTTAGAAATATTATGAAGTTAATCGTTAAAAATGTGACAGCGAAACTACAATGAATTTATGTTTTTAATCGATTATTCATTTATAAATTAATTTCATAATTTGGCCTAAGTTAAGACTCGCCTCAGAAAATACATGCAGTCTTTTTTTTATTATAGTTTAATGTTTAAGACTTTATTTTTAAGATGAGATATTTTAATCTGCAGTTATTTTGAATGGCTATTGTATATCTAAGGTGCAGAGATGCTTAATCTTTATGTATGTTAAGCTTTAATATTTTATTAGTAAATGTTTAAAATTTGGCCCACGAGACCCACACCCGTCACCCGCCCCCGGGCCCCGCGCTCCTGCCTCTGTCAGCGCTAACGAATGAGAAACCTTATGTGTGATATTTTGTGGTAGGTATGCTAGATGTTTTGCGGTATTTTTATGCTGCCTTTACATGACATATTATTTTTATTACTTTGAACTTAAAAAACGATTTTACTTTATATTTTTATACTTAACGTTTTGTAAATTATTTTCTAGTTAAGGAGATTTCGCAGACTTTTTTTAATGCACCAGTCAGCAATTGTGTGGCATAGGCACGATCGTCCGTCTAGCTAGGCTCTTCTCTCGACTGAGTCTTCTGCTCCTGAACCAAACACAGGACGAGCTTATAGTATCGAAATTGTGAAGTATTTTTATGGCTAAGTTTATACGAATCAACATATATAATCGATGTCACCTACGATGTAAGTAATATTTTTATATTCCAATAGTAAGCGACTGTAACGTGGTCTCATCTCATATAATGAAGCTTTTTATGTATCTTCACACACAATTATCACATATCCACTCGGACATACGCATTCACACGATGTATATTAGGATTAATATTTTGATACCAATATTCACTGCATTTCTTTTTGATATAACTAGCATATTGTATTTGTGTACTCCTTATTTCTTAAGGTTGTAACATACGGCCATATAATGTACAGTATGGTTGTAGCTATATGTACCCAGTACTACTTAAATATCTTATCTGTAATACACATATCATGCGGATGTAAAATGTAACTCTCAGAGGCTGAACGTAGTCCGGTACGCCGGAGTAAAAGACCCACTGCATCCACTGCTCAACACTTGTGACGTCACCGCGCTCCATAATGTGTGTTCAATACAACCGCCGACTTGTTTAACAGACTTGGATTTTTATAACCTTATACCCTTTTGGAACGTTTTTGCAAATGCATAGATTAACATGAGCGCATGTTGTGATCCTTCCGATAGTAACGCTTCCAGTATCCCGGTGCGAAGTACCGCCTGCCGTGGTTGTGTTGTGAGGCGCCAGTGGCCAATGGCCGCGCTCGGACTGTCGCGTTAGGTAGCTTTTGTATCTTATAGTGCACACAAGCAAGATTGCGTATTGACGCTGCTTTGTTTATCGTACGGTGGCTTGGTGCTAGCTTCGTATCGGATGCGGATACATCTCGCTTCAGTGTCTCGGACCAATATCATAATGCTACTTTAGTCTTCTTATCAGTAATATTCTTCGCTTTGTGTGTCAAATATGTGCGAATTTCTTGTAATGTAAACCTATATTAATTAAATCTTGTGTATATCGACCTGTATAATGGTTTAGAATTATCTCTGAATTTTCTTCTATAAGGATATTTGATGAAATTCAATAGTAATAGAGCTGGGGTGACTGCGCCGTTTGTGATTGTGTCCAAATTGTTGTAGGTTAGTATCGAATCTGATGCCAATATTTATTAACTTGAGGATGTGTCGTGTCGGAGGGGGTGAAACTTGCGCGGTCACGCCAGCGGACTCATAGCAGACTGGGTCGTTATTGTATTACACATTTATTTTTATAAGGGCGGGCCAGTGTGATATCTATACTATGAAATAAATAAATAAATATGTATGATCTGTAAAAATGCTTACTGACGTCTTTTATTTCGATATTTTCCTAACGTTACGGCTATACATTGTGTTGAAAGCCTTTACAATAAGAGGTTAGCTGTGTAGCCGTGTGTGCGTAACCTATCCCAGAAATTCTCATCCCACAAATACTTACAATATTTAATACTTCTGCCTAGTGATCCTGAGCGCGACTGCTACCCTAGAAAATAGGTCCTGGGTTCGATTCCCTAGTCGAGCATTGTTCGTTTAATTAATGAAACTCTCAATAGCATCTGTAATTGTGTCTAGCAAATATTATAATTGTGTCTGTCTGTCAAAGTCAAAATGTTTTATTTGGATTAGACTAATAAAGGTACTTTTGAAAAGTAAAAACTAGTTGCACGGGTCCAAAAAGTAGGTTTATGGAGAAGAGCCATAGATACTGTTTTAAAAAAAACATGATTACAATATAAGCGTTACATCTTTGTTTTAAATAGTTGCTGAGAATTATGCAGTTTGATGTGTGAATTTTATTCACACATCAAACTTTTTTTTTTATAAAGAAAAAGGAGTGCCACAATAATGGCAATAGGCTCGCCCCCTTTTACATGGGACCTAAACATACCAGCGAACTGGCAACCAATACAGGCGTGATGGTGTGTTTATAGTATACTCGTACTTCTGCGCTCGATACAACTTTAAGTACAGTAAACAAAAATCCAAGCACGCTAAGGGATTACATTGCTATGAATAGTAGGAGCGAGCTCGATACAGCCAGTGCGTGTCACTTGTTAACAAAAATGAATAGAAGGTCGTAAGTCAAACTAAACGTCAAGCTATTGCGTTGTGAGATTGCCTATGGACTTTTGGTCGCCACTGTACCTACGTTACACTAATTTACAAATCCGAACAGAATTGACTTTATTAGTAGGTTTCAAACTCAAACTCAATTTTTTTATTTCAATTAGTCCATATACAGGTACTTTTGAAATGTCAAAACTACATGCACGGTTCCAAATAGTAGGTCTTATGGAGGAGAACCGGCAAGAAACTCCATAGATACTCTTTTAAATAGATAATTGATGTTTACATTTTTTTTGTTTGGTTGTGCCTTTCCCCCTTATTCATAAAAGTATAAAGCATCATAAAAACTTCTTATAAGTTAATAATATATGATTTGTCTTGTTTTGACATGGGATATTCATTCTGTGACAGGGAAAAGGACACAAAACATATTAAACTATAAGAAGTTTATAAGACGTTTTTTATTTTTACGAATATGCGGGTTTCTGTTTGAGGTTGTATACTACAGGTTTATCTTCACATTGGGTCGTTTTTAGATTATCACTGGATACGCAGTACGCGCTATTAATATTATATGTTTAGTTTGGAATTAAATACGGGATTATTAAAATAAATTTTAATAAATTGCATTGTTTCCAATGCAATTAGCACCAATTCATACATTTGTATACTTATAACTAATTTATTGACTATGTCGTAGGTAAAGATTATGAGATAATTTTAATAAGCCTAAAAATATGCTTACGTATGAAATTTTGAGATCGAATTAATATGGTACATTTTTAAAATTTGGTATCTAGATCATGTTTTTTTTTAGTAAAGACATAATAAACATGCTTATTTTTCACTATCACATCATAGTCACAATAAAATAGATCACTATATTAAGACTGGTATCTGTGTTACAGATCACCACCACTATATACAGGGTGAAATTGAATAGATGCGATAAATTAAAATATAATAATAATAATATGATTCTATGTGTAACAAAGAAAATTTAGAACATGTGATTAAGTATAATAATTATACTTTTTTAGTATTATAAAGAGTGGCAACAACAGTTTGGCAACGTCTCGTGCGCATATACTGCTGCTTTTCTCGCATTAAAAAAAATAGGCAAATGATAATAAGTGCAAAGCGTTAATACTTTACGTAGTAAATATTTGCGCAATGGGTTGATCGGCGCGCCCGATCAACCCATTAATTTAATTGAGTTTTTTTTAGTTAGGTAAATACCAATAATTCATGCCTATCTGAGACGATAGGAGACGGGACGATATTTTAGTTTGCACCATCTATGATAAAAAATATAATATATTTTTGTATAATTTAGATCATTGAAATGACATTTTAAAATGAATAAGTAATGGTTGCTGAACCTCTCATTTTGATTTGTCGCATGTTTTCAAAGACACCCTGTAGAAATTTAAAAAAAATTGTACTTCTTATCTTCCCGGAAGCACAGGAAAACGGTGTAGAATAAACAGTTCAACTTTTTAATAATGTAATAAAATCGTTTTTGGGCCCTGGAGAAAAAAACTTTGTAATCACCTATTGTGTGAGCTCCGGGATGATATCTACGCGAAAAAACGGATGTCCCTATTTAAATATACATACCATACCATACATATACATAAAGGGTACCTATCCATTTAAATTCTGTTCCTTGTTAATACTTAAAAATAAGATACTATTGTACTTACATCCTAATATACATACATGCACGGTATTAGTGTTCACTTAAAAATGTGAATGATTTTACTAAATCAATGTTTCCAGCAGTAGGTATAAATTTGGCACAAAAATACACCATTAATAATGCAGTTAGTAGTAGGACTATGTGTAATTGTTAATTAACTGATACGTTAAAAGTGATTAATTATAATGTCAAAAAGAATAAAGATAAAACATAGAAGTAATCAAAAGTAAATAATAGTACTACCTACTTATATTAAAAATAGTAAAGTTTTAAAATGACCTAAAACTGCTTTTAGGTCATTTTCAAAATTATCAAAAATATACAGATTATAATTATATTACTAACAGATATCGGTGTCTGAGGAAAGATAATCCTGGTTTTTATTTGAAATAGCCCAAATAAAAGAAAACAATGGCCGCATTGAATTATAGTACAAATAATAAATGCAAGTTCACCTTCATAGAAATAAAATTAATATAGAAAATACATTACTTTTGCAATAATAATGTTAATATAATAATAATAATTGTGTATCAATCAATGCATTGAAATCGTTGAGCATTGGTTTTTAATAGCAGAGAGCCTCGACGAATAATTTCAGAAGCCCAATCAACCTACTGCCTCATTGGTCCAGGGGCAGATGGATTGCGAAATATGTAGGTAGTCCATATTGGATTAAGCTAGATACGGTAAAAAGTTGACTATAAATAGGGTCGAAAAACAAAATTAAAATTGGTAAAAAAATAAGGAAGTTATTAAAATTTTAATTTTATGCGACTGCATAATATAGGTACCGTAAGGATGACGTCACGTTCGGTGAGCCATACATATTCTGTACTAAATGGCTTTGCGGCAAAGTGACGGAGCTTCTACTCCTTATCCCCACCGAAAACTTTAAATGCTATTTCTTAAAATATTAACTATATTTAATTATAGTTTTTACTATGTCTGCTATTTTTAGTATATTCAACACTATCTATCGTATATCGTATATATCGTCTATCATTATCATTCTTTGTAGCAGTCCAGTTTGGATATGTGCCCAATATATTAAAAAATGATTGATCAGCTCTATTACATTACAGGTTCCAAATATATTATATCACCGGCGATATGTGGGTGTAGCAAAGTAGCCTAACCTGTAGCTGATCCCTTTTTTATAGTACGGAAAATCCTTATAGATCGTCTACCGCCTGGGGAGGCGGCAAGGTAAAGGTACTGGGGAATTTATGCGACTAACAGAATATTATTATATTAGAAAAAGAAATCCGAATTTTAGGGTGTTACCTCAGAACCAGTGGTCAGATCACAAACAAATGTATATGGAACTAGAAATGGTCAAAATCACGTTGACGCTTGGTTCGAAGTTCTTTCTACCTTTAGCAGGGTTACAAAAATAATATGAAAAATATACTGAGTTCTGAGACTTACACGAATATTGGACATACATAACATACCATTACGCCTGTATTCCCCGAAGGGTTAGGCAGAAGCGTACTTAACCCACAGTTCGCCGGTATGTTTAGGTCCCATGTTATAGGGGCGAGCCTATAACCATTCACCGGGCACAAATTCAGACTCCGAGCTGCTACTGAGAATTTCATAGAAAAACCCAATAACACTGCTCGACCTGGGTATCGAAACCAGGACCTCTAATGTAGCAGTCGTGCTTGGGACCACTAGACTAATGAGGCAGCATTGGACATTTTGAAATAAAACCACTTCACGGATTCTAATCCGTAATATGGTTTTATTTAAATAATATAAATAATAGTTTAGGGTCACCGGTCACCGTCAATATTGTGTATGGTCGCTGGGCGTAGCGGCGATGGCGGCGGCGGGTCGTGCTCGGCAGCGCGTGGTGTTGACGCCCACGTAACAGAAGCCGGCCTCGATGCCGTGCTGCCGCAGGTACTGCAGCCACTGCAGCTGCTTCACCGACGGCTTGTCAGAGTCCGTCTTCACCTCCACGAACTTTATCTGTTTCATAGACACTATTATTAAAGATACAAATAGTGACAAAAAAATGTGTGTTGAATAAATGTTTCTTTCCTTCTGTTTGTGACACGGGAATAGTGCAAAGTATAAATTTTTAACTTCATTTTTTATCACGGTATTCTGCTGCTAGTAGTCTTTTTTTGATTTATGTAAATACGACAGTGGCGAAGCTGTGTACTAAATAAGTCTGAACCCAGGACCTTGGGCTTAGCGGTCGCGCTTGCGATCACTGGACCAACGAGGCAGTTACCTACTGTAAGCTGTACTTATATTCTTTTTGACTGTGTCAAAATATAAATAAACATATTTAACGTTACAGTATTACCTTTTTATTGTGCACGTCCCACAGTGTGAGGTCGGGGAAGCCGCTGCAGGCGTACCCATAGTTGTGTGCGAGGCGCCGGCACACGGCCGCCACGCCCGCCGGCCCCAGGCATGACGTCACGTCCCTCATCGTCTCCCAGCCGATGCTACGCTGTATATCCGATATCTCACCTGCGAACACATTATACATATAACCTAAAGGAACCAACCAAAAATCCCAGTTTGTAATGCTATGAATTTTTCAAGTGGGCGAAAAATAGGCAAAGGACTCTTGGGCACGATATTGTTGAAATTAAAATTGTATTATTCGATTTTTTTAAATCAATATTCGTACCACGGCATTGTTTTCGTCGATTATGACAAAAAAAATACTATTATTACACCATCTGGTAGTGTCGCTAATAAGGATCAAATTCTGGGAAATAATGGCGTAATCATATTTTGTTTAACCTTACATTCTGGTCTTTTCATCCACATGGAAAGCATCATAGTTATCAACGTGTCTTCGCTACAGTTTTGTATGAAGATAAGTCGCTCGTCGATCAGGGTCCTCCTATTGATGTAGAAGCTCTCGGAGAACATGTCGAGCGGGTATCGTTGGAAGTGGTTCAGGAAAATGCCGGTCACGCCACGCGGCTTTGTGTATATGATGTCCCAAAATAACAGAAAGAATATCGTCGTCACTATGCGACCTTCCCAGTGCTCGCCTGCAAAAAATATGTAGAATTAAGGGTCCGGCAGAGCCCAAAATCGTAATTCAATATTTTATCAAATTATGTTATTATTCGGATTTGGATACCGTTAATCTACTACTTCACTGGAAATAAAAGACCGGAAAATCGTTCCAAACTTGGTAAATTTATCCAAAATTGCATTCGCTTAAATTTATTTCCAGTAAAGTATGTTGGACGAAATGCTAGAGTAGGAACCTAGATTAACGGTATCGGAATCCGAATAATAATAGGATTTGATTAAATTGTGTTAGAATTACGATTTATTTCGGTATTACGTTTGTACGAGAAATTCGGTCCATAGGACTCTTAAGGCTGATTGTTCACCTAGCCTATTTTTTTTGTTTTTCGTAAATAACAGGTTCGTTTCGTCTATATCACGTTCTATATAGGACAGTATATCGTAAAGTATGTTATCGCGACATTAGCTATACAATATTCATATCGGAGAACTAAAATATTCCATAAAATTCTCGAAAACCTTTGCTTAAAAAAATAATGCTCTTAAAATCTTGTTATTAGTACGTACTCAGTTATGAATATTGTATAATTAGTGTCACAATACTCACAATTACTACTGCCATGAATGTGTTTATAACACATTACGCATTAGCTTGATACGCGCGACAGATGTTAGTGATGTTTCTAGGATTGGGGTATTGATGGAAATAAACGACTATCGTTCCATACTGGATAAAATAGATCAACGATTAAATCATATTCTAAATAAAATTGCTCTTGTTGTGACTTAAACATGAAATAAAACGAGAAGAATGTTAGAATATACAATGATAGAGATCTACTAAACTATATAGATATACTATGGCATTTTTAGGGTTTCGTACCTCAAAAGGAAAAACGGAACCCTTATAGGATCACTTTGTTGTCCGTGTGTCCGTCTGTCTATCAAGACCCTTTATCTCAGGAACGCGTGGAGGTATCGAGTTGAAATTGAAACCATATACTCAAGTCTACGGTCCCTTAAAGCTATGAAAAAATCAATCTTCTACGTTTACGGCCGTTTATCGTATATTTCGACACTGTATTTCCGCAAAAAAATATGGAACTTCATGTGCATGATCTCGATGACAGGTGTCGCGCGTATCAAGCTATGTATAACAAACTATAGTAGTATTACGTGGCAGGTCCAAGTACTTACCGTGGGTAAACCGGCCGTTACTGATGTAATATAAAACGCAATAATCTTCGGCTGATACCGTTACCCGGCCCTGAGGAGTGTGCGCTTCGAATTTGAGTTTACCTCTTTGGTTGTAGTTACTGTAACAAAATGTGACGATGAAAACTTCCGAATACGGGTTTTCTATGTTAATGATTCATGTCAAGAAATATAGTCCCTGAAAGGAGGTTTGACTTGAAAGATTAATGAAGTGGCTTCGTTTTATCACAGTTATTTTTCAAGTATTTGCTAATACTAATATTATAATAGACGTAGATTATTGTCATTGCTTCACATCATCAGTTTACATTAAGATGCTCTTAACTTGGCCTTTTTGAGAATGTCCGCAATTTTATTATGGTACTTTCCCCGAGATCTCTTCCAACTCTATCATCCATACTCGTTTCGTATGGTTGTTCTGTCAATCTCCGTTCATTCATCCGTCTTAACATACTTTCGAAATCCTTGATATACATTTTTTATATAATGAGAAAGAATTCATAAACTCTCGAGCCGAGCATAAAATTTGGACACTAAATATACTGAAGACTAGTCCTACTAAGAAATATAAAATATTTGCATGAGATTGCGAACACGTGAATTAAAACATTATGCCCAAGTAAAGAAAACCGTCCTTCGAAGCAAAATGCTCCTCATGCTACTTACTCTTTAGGCTGTTTATAAATATGGTCTGCCGACAAATTACTTTCCAGTAGAGCCTCTTTGGTTGCATAACTTAGCAGCTCTTCCCTTAATTCCTCCTTTAAATCTATATTTTGTAGATTAGCAATCTTCTTGGCACGAGGCCGCATCGCATCTTTAGAGTCATCAGACAAATCAGATTTAAATCCTTCCAGTAAAACTTTAGCTGCCTGCAAAATTAAAATCTGGATGAACTTCGGTATTCAAGCGATGTTGTTAGTGTTCATAAAAAATTAAATCAATCCTTTTTGAGTGATCGCATTCACGTAACTTTTTTAGTATTTCTTCTTAATTTACCTAAATTTCGAATTCTGCCCGCGATTGATTTTTTCCTTCAAAAACAACTTAAACTATAATCTTAATATGGAAAATGCAAAAAAAATAATCACCAAAAGTTACTTAAATTTCCTTTAGAAAAAACCTCAAACTACAAACAACTTGCAAACTGCTACTAAACAATCATAAACTAAAGATAATTTTTCAACTAATTCGTAACTGTTACTAGTTAATTATGTAACGTGTTTTTTTCTAAAGGGCAAAAAAAACCCTTAAATGATTTATTAATAAAATACACATAAATATTACCTTTTCTGAGCTATCTAAATGGCTATGCAAAATAAGTGCTTTTTCTGCATACCATGTAGCTTTCTTATGTTGCCTGAACGCTATTTGAGCGATCAACGTGTCAAGGATCTTTACTGCAAGCTTGTAATTCTCTTGAGTCTTCAATTTCTTTAACTCCTGTACACCGTTTTCCAGAATTTTGATGAAAATATTTGGCGACGTGAATCTACGTAGCCACACGGGTAATGATTTGTAACTAAAAGTTAAAAAACGTTAGTTTAACAGTTAGTTTACGTGGGAGAGCCATGCTTCGGCACGAATGGGCCGGCTCGACCGGAATGATACCACGGTGTTTCGCCGAGTGAGTGAGGTTACCGGAGGCCCAATTCCCTTTTAAAAGGTCGGCAACGCGCTCGTGACTCCTCTGGTGTTGCGGGTGTCCATGGGCGGCGGTAATCGCTTACCATCAGGCGACCCGTCTGCTCGTTTGCCCTCCTATCCCATAAAAAAAAAAACAATCTCGATAGAATCTCAGAATATCAGTAAAGTCGTATTACTGAGCACTGATTGGTTCATAGATGTATATGGTTCACAATCCGACGGCCAGCCGCCGTTAGATTGTAAATTATCGAATATGTCGTCACTATGTAATTTTGATTGCCTGTTCACAATTTTTCGTGAGTTTACACTCGCTGATTAATGAAGAAATGTAATAAACTATTGTCCGAAAACTTAAAATTTGGCATCAAAGAAATAATCCTACAAATCAGATAAGAAAGAATTTTGGGACTTTCCCAAGGGATTGGGAAATACCAGATCAACGAGAGTTATGACTGGTTATGAATGATATTATTACTATAAACTCTGTAGAGATGCACCACACACATTTTCAAGTCTGTTTTCCCTGTAAATTATTTACTGCCAAACGTGTAAATGTTGGTAGGAGAGAGTGTTATAATGATGTCCATTATTACCGTAACATGTCCTCTGCTGCTAATCCTTTGTACAAGTCATACACTTGTTTTACTATTTCACATTTTTCACTTATGGCTGTTTTCTCAAAAAACGCCTCATTCATCATATGGGCTTGAAGGTACCTGCATAAAAGATAAGAAATTTAATACCTATAACATTATTACATATCTTATATGCTATATTATTATAAACGTGAACGTTTGTGAGGATTTATGGATATTTTTTACTCTTTCACGCCAGAACGGCTGAACGGATCTGGATAAAATTTGGCACAGAGATAGATTATAGTCTGGAATAACAAAAAAGATACTTTTTATCCAGGTCGGACCCAGTTCTGAAGCCCACGTAAACGAGGTCGCGGGCAGAAGTTAGTTTTTAAATACACAAGAAATTAAATGCATACAACATTATCTATTATTTTTAAAAAAGACATCAATATTTTCCTCCATAATTGTTATATATGCATCTTCTAAAACATGTTTTGGCCTGTAATGGTAGCCGTAGTTGCACAAATGAAACCTGAATGACGGTTGATACATTACCTGTAAAACTCCTCTCGGTCCTGGAACACAACACTGGCATTATCAACCACCATGTCTTTATCTACAGGATAAGTTTCCCTTTTGATTTTATCGTATATCAATACATACTCGAGCTTTTTTTCCCGTATTATAGAATAATCAATTCCCAAATACATCAACACATATAAATTGTAAAGTGTGGTCCGTGCTGGATCTGATAATTTATAGCACTGTCCTGTTTTTGATTTCAATCTGAAATAATACATAAGTACATCAACTATTTAGTATATAAGTAACAAGGAAACTAGTTTCCATTGACGTCATTATTGTATCTATTTATGAAAATTATTTTGCTTCATAGGTACATAGTTATAGAGCGGCTCGTGGATAAATAATAAATGACCTGATCAACTGATCAGCATTGTGGATGGGTGACCATGCTTAACACATTTGTGCCTAGGAAAGCACCACTGAAAGCCGTTGGTCCTGCTGTAAAGCTGTTGTCATATGAACATTTATGACAATTGTCAGTGGTTGGCAGTCAGAAGCCCAAGAAGTTGACAACCATTTTATCCTCTGGATATTGATAGTGCCCAAATTTTGGGTTGCAGAGGTCTGTTGGCTATCGCTTCTGGAAGCTGACTACAATATAGGTAGTTCGGAAAAGATTAGGAGGATGCTGACATATTATGGTAGTTAATTGAAAACTGAAATCGAAAATAACAAATTATGGCAATCAAGTGGCAGATTTACCCGTAGGCTGAGTAGGCTGGAGCGTAGGGCGACAGATTTAAGGGGCGGCAAATTTGGGGCCAAAGTATTTTTATGTCTTACAGAAATTAAAACATTCAAATTTAGATAAATACCTACTTAAATGTTAACGAGTTTTTGCCTCTCATAGATGTCACCAACGTCACCTTATGACGTAAATTCAGAATGTGAAGGCAAAATTTCAATCATGCGGGTAGGGTTCGCGGTGGCTTAGAGGTCAGAGCTTCTGGTATATCAAACCAGAAGACGCAGGTTCGAATCCTGCCCGCGATTGAATTTTTTCCATGACTAAAAAATAACTTAATTCTCTTTCCTTCTTCATCTATCCTTTATTTTACCGTCGTAGGTAAAATGAAAATAGCGGGCAGCAAGTGTGTAAATCTGCCACTGATGGCAATACCATAAACCCACTTCATACATCTAGTTATGTACAAAGTATACTTACATTTCCAAAACTCTGGTGCGGTTGTTATTTGTTTTACTGGTAAAGAAGTTACTAATGGGTGCAAGTTTCGAGAAAATCCTTAAAGCCTCCACAGCATCTTGTTTAGACTGTATCTTAAGCTTCAAATCTTTGCATATCTGTTGGAGCTCCGGTTTCTTCAATACTTTCACATAGTCTTCAAAGGCCATTTGTGTTGCACCTTGAACATTTTTTAAATTATATTAGCTTGCTTTTGTCTAATCTAATTTGCTGGTTTCTGACACTTACTAAACTTACTTACTAAAGGGTCCGAAACGTCGGGAATCAAATAATATCAATACAACGCGATAAAATCCGTAAAAAGTAGTTTTATTTCAATAATCTAATTTGCTTTTGTCTAATCTAATTTTTCAATAAGTTGAGTAAAATATTATAACATTTTATGACTGATAAATTCCATCACATGCATGACTCAAACCTTCATCCTCTGGTTTGGTACATAACACCAGATGCTGTAAGTAAGCAACTAAGGTCTTGGCCTGCAATCTTCTATATATATAAAACAAAGTTGGGTTTGTTACAACACTTATAACTCGAGAATGGCTGGACCGATTTTTATGATTGTATTGTTGGATTGGTCTCCTCCCCCTATAGCAGAATAACTATTAAAACATCGAAAAAATTCACGAAAAAGAACATTACGAAGAAAATGTATTTTCTCATACATATTGTATCGTGAACGGATTGGCAGATTTAACAGAAATAAATCACGGACACAAATAATCAACATGGCGTTGTTTTCTGTGAGGATTTCTGTTTCGGTAAGGCCAGTCAATGGCGTTCTGTGCATTGGCCGAACTCCTGATAAACCGCTGGTGTGATTCTGTTTTTTTTTTGTGTATCTTTTAAATGGGTCCCTGGATGGGTTAGATTCATAATTTGAGCCGGTAGGTGGCACCGCAATCGGGTTATTTTTTATATACAGGGCAAGACATGGGAAAGGGAGTGAATGATTGAGGTGACGGTTGATAGGGATGAATGGAAGAAAGGACATGTTGCGCGAACCACAAATAAATTGGGACAAGGGCAGGAAGATGATGATACAGGGTAAGACAATGTTTGCCGGGCCCGCTTGTAATAAAATAAATTTCAGATGCTTACCTTCAGATTGCATTGGGGTGATCAAACCATTTTCAACCAAACTGGTAATCATGCTATTAAATCTTGGACTATGCAAGAATTCCTTCTCTCCACTGACTTTCACAGATCCAAGTTCTTCCAATCGGTACCATTCATTTTGACGCCAGTAAAGACGGCACACAAGTCTCAATCCAGGAGTCACCAAATGCATGCATTTTTCTAGGAGCACTTGTGAACGTTCTTCTAGTAAATGCTTTAAGTTATCAGTTTTGAGATACTTGTCAATTAATAACAGAAGAAAGTCAGCTGAAAAAATTATAATGAGAATGCATAAGTTACATTAGGCCAGTAACCCAATCAATGAATGAATGTATGTCATGTATTTATCTACTTATATGCATTTATGTATGTAGGTATATCTATCTATTCCCTGCAGTGTTATCTATTTTCCATTATTATGTTGATCTTATTTTTCCTGCATTGTTACTTTGGGCAGCATTTTTTTAGTACCTATACTTATTTTGCAAATAATACACATACAAATATACATTATAAACTGCTGTAGTTTACTGTAAATTAAACATTGCAAATATTATCAAATGATAATATTTGCAAACTCATGTCTATGCAAATAACTTTAACTTTAAGAAAATGCTCATCAGGCTGAAAAAATTTCGCTATGTCGTCATTTTTATATTTCTTATACATATGTAGTATAGCTGGACCATTATGGTTCGGAATCGGGTGTTCCAGATCTTCGATTTTTATAAATTAGTAGAATCCGGCGGACCGAATTTCTCTTACAGACGTAATACTGAAATAAATCGTAATACAAACACATTTTAATCAAATTCTGTTATTATTCGGATTCCAATACCGTTAATCTAGGTTCCATTTCGTCCAAAATACTTCACTGGAAGTAAATGTAAGCGAATGCAATTTTTGATAACTTTAACAAGTTTGTAACAATTTCTTTTGTTAACGTTCTTTTATTTCGCGTGAAGTAGTAGTAGATGAAATAGGATAAATCTGAATAATAACACAATTTGATTGAATATTGTCTGGATTACGATTTATTTCGTTATTACGTTTTTGTCAGCCTTTCGAGCTCCACCGGACCCTTAACAGAAAATGCTCATCAGGCTGAACAACTTTTGTTAATTCATTTTTATATTTCTTACAGTTTACCTAGTTTACCTAGTTCCAGATCAGGTCTGTAACACCTGATTCAGAACTATAATGGGCCAGCTAAACTATAAGAAATATATATTTTCGATTTTTATACCTCAACAGAAAATGCTTATCAGGCTGAACCACTTTTGCTAAGGCGTCATCTTTATATTTCTTATATTTTACCTGGACAATTATGGTTTATAATCAGGTGTTCTAGATCTTCAATTTTTATAGCTCAACAGAAAATACTCATCAGCTGAACAACTTTTGTTAAGGCGTCATTTCTATATTTCTTATAGTTTAGCTGGAACATTATGGTCCTGCATCAGGTGTTCCAGTTTCCAAAATAAATTATACCCTATATGTTGCCCAGGTTTAAGCTTTAAAACAAAAAAAGTGTCATTCGAATCTGACCAGTATTTCCATATTAGTGTGTGCAAACAGACACATTTAAAAAAAAATCTTACTCTATTACTATTTCTCCATCACCCTTTTTTTTTTGGAAATATATTTAACATATTATTATTAAATATATTTAAGTTTTATTAGGTATATGTGTAGAGTGCATACTCGAGTCTAAAAAAAACTTGTAAGCTTTGAGATTATGTGATTAGGCTGAGGTGTACTAAATGTCCACCCACAGTCCACTGGTATCATTGTAGACTGAAACACTGAGAATTTCATAGAGATTTAATCACCCTGGGAATCGAACCCAAGACCACACAGTCAGCAGCCTTAGTTGAGTACATGACAAAGAAAATAAGTTTAAAATATTGCCTCTGGCCCTCACAAAAACTACCTTTAAGGTGGTATGACCCCACTGCCAGAATTTGTTTGGGGTGGTACCACCCATTGCCAAATATTCTGCCACTAAGCAATAATCAGTAATGTGCTACACATTGTTTTCTAGTTGGTAAAGGACTGTAGCCAGTGAAATTAAGGGGCATTATGTGACTGAGGTCTCAAGATGACAATGCTGACTGATACTACTGGTATCACTGGCCCTTGGCACCAAAGACAATCAAAGCTAGATTTTGTCTTTTTAGGTACAATTTAAAAAAGCTGAGAATGAGAGAGCAGTTGTTTTGTTTAAAAACTAAATGGTAAAACATATTTTTAGATAATATTTCTGTAGAATCTTACTTTTGTCATCTTTGTTACCATAACTTGGAGTTGAATCCTTATCTTCAAATGAGGATTTCAGTGAATTATTTTCCTTAAATTGGTTTGCTAAATTCCTCTTTGCTGGAGATTTCTTTTTCAATATCCTTTTTTTTGTTGGGGAGAAATACTTTTCACTTGATCCTGGACTACACACTGTTTTGGAAGGTGTCTTTGGTGACTGCCATATAGACCCAGGAGACAAATTGTACACAAAAGTTGCTCCAGAAGAACTTGAAGCATCTAAACTAGAGTTGGAAGAATGTAAGGTATTTGGTGTTTTCTGTAATGGTGATGTGAACAAGTCATCACTATCATTGGGTATTTCAACGTTTTGCCTCTTTGTCGGTGGCGGCTCATGATCACTGTCACTTGACAAAGAGATCACCATATCATCCTCCTTTTTCACCAAAATCACATCTTCACTTGTGCTCTGAGATAAACTGCTGGGAGTCGAAGGTTTCTTTAGGCTCAAACTACGCCGTTTATTTTTCTTATCGCTCATGTTGTGAACCGGCAAAGCTTTTGATTTGAAGTAATTAGTCAATGTTGTTTGTAGACTCATGATTGTATTCACAGCTAATTGTATTGAAGTAAATTACGGTAATACATACATGTCGAGTAAATTATATATGAATATCGCACGTCTTCACTTCACGAAACTTGGACTAAACTACTAAGTACTTTAATGAATTAGTTATTAGTCAGACTTCCAGAGCATTGCAAAAAACCCATTCATTTTTCTACAAAACCCTGTTTGACAATTTTGTCCCAAGTTGACAAACTGAGATCGCCGCGCAAACCTATGACAGTGATAGAGAGTGTGACCATATGGAAAATAGAGAATCTGCCAAAACTAGCCTGAAAGTCTGCCAAAATCTCCCACACACAGCATTATCGCCATCTAGCGAGTTTTTGAGCATTTATGTGAAAAACTATAATAAATATTTTTATGCCTCACAAGAAAACATAAAAAATCGATTTTGTAGTGTGAAGTAGTTTTGTGTTAAGTAATAAGTTTCAATTTTTTGTCCAAAAATGGAGAATGTGCTCGAAGCTTACTTTCTTTTAATTCGTCGACATAATCTGCCCTTCTAAAAATTCAATAGCGAATTCCGTAATAATGGCAGAAGTCTGCCAAAATTGGTCACACTGGTGAGTGGTGACAGCCAAATAGTGATGGAGGTTTTTTAGGCGGGAAAATGTAAAGTACACTATGTTGGTATACACTATACGGTTTTAAATTATTTTCCAAAACTTTTGTTTAATGTGTAATTATAGTGGACAGTTAACCATTAAGTGTTCGTGAACGTGTGCGAGTGTAGGCAAATTATATAAAATTGAAAATCGTGATTTTTGTGTTCACTCCTAAATTCCATCGAAGCCCTAGTGAAGTTTCCACTGTTTTACTGGGGATAAAGTATCTTTCCTCTGAGTAAAGTATAGTGAAGTGTTTAAACTTTAAAAACTTACGTCCAGTGTTGCGAACCCTACAGTTTTAACTGTAGATCTACAGTTTAGGCCTCGAAATCTATAGTTTTTTAGATATGATGCTAGCGTCATCTATTTTATTAGTCCGTACAATAACTCAGCTTCATTAAAACCTACTATCGAACCGGAGGTAACGGTCAGGTGATTTAATTAAATGACCACTTCAAAAAATTCAGTAAAAATATGTACGATTTCAACAAAAGTAAAGGTGACACGGAAAATCAAGAAGACTTAGGTACAAATTGAAAATGAAATAGTAGCCAGTAATACTATCTAACATGTAGGCACTGGAAAAATTGCAACTGAGATTTTTGTTTTTGACATTTAATTTGATTAAAACTTTGTTATTTACATTTATAGTCACAGTACACAACTTTTAAAGTCAACGTTATGGTTAAAAAAGGGTTTGAACGTGGGCGCGCTATTGAAACGTGGAGAACCGCGCGGCAATTAAGCATTCCTGAGACCTGTTTAGGTAAATAACATATTGAATTTGTAAAAATATAGAAAACAATCCTAGGTTTATATTTCAGGAGCTGTAATACTTGAACCCCAGGGCCGCGCCATTGAAATGGTAAAAAACACGTTATCGTCAATAGCTTTGTAAAAGCTAGATTTTAATTCGTTAAAATAATATGTAAGACGTGCTGTATACGTTTCCGCGTGCTGTTACGCCCAGGGAGCTGTATACGTTTACGCGTATACGTTTTCAATGTTTCGATAGGGTGACCATGGCTTATTGTTTAGAGAAAACTTTCCACATAATGTATTAAAATTTATATCTCAAGGTCAAGGATTCTAAATTACTTAAATTAAAATTAAATACATTGAGCACCGAGCTAATATACCTATTGGTGCTGTAAGTGGAATAGCTTAGGTCACGAAACCATAGACCGTGTTCAAAAAATTAGTGCCGAAAGAGGAACATTCCTTTTAAAAGGGAGTACCTACGCTCTTTTCTTGAAGGTATGAAGGTCGTATTGGTCCGGAAATACTACCGGCTATAGTTCATTCCACAGTTTTGTTGTGCGAGGTAGAAAGTTTCTAGAGAGACGCACAGTTGTGAACTGCCAACTATCAAGATGATGGGGATGGAACTGCTGTCGCGTAGAACGGTGGCGGAAAGAGGCAGCAGGGATCAATCGGAACAGTTCCTCGGACCACTCCCCATAGTATAGGCGATGGAAGATGCATAGCATGGCCATATCTCTACGCAGCGCCAAGTGGGTTCTAGCCGGTTTAAAATATTCTGGCAGTCGACGATCTGTGACGAAATAGGTACTGGGGTGTCCCTGCCCAGAGATGAGAGCAGTATTTCATATGAGGCCGGACCTGCACCTTATAAAGTACGAGTAGTAGGCGGTGGGCCGGAGTGAAATACCGTCTCGATCTATTGAGCACGCCAAGCTTCTTCGAGGCTAACTTAGCGTCTTAGCTTTACCCTCTAAATGGCTGCGGAACTGGACTTCACTCGAAATGTCGACACCACCAACTTTTTAATCCAATATCGGCTGAGGCAATTAAGGGGGTTCTCTCAAAATGAGGTAGTATCATTTATTAATTACTAGCTTTTGCCAACGACTTCGTCCGCGTGGAATAGTTACTTTGTTCCCTAGTTCTTCGCCCGCGGTTTCACCTGCGTTGCCCCGTTCCTAAGGGTTGTAGCGTGATGTTTTATAGCTTGAAACCTTTCTCATGAATCACTCATTTTCCCAACATTTCCCTTCACTGCTCTGCTCCTATTGATCGTAGCGTGATGAAAAGTATACTATAACCTGTGGTTTGGGCTGTGCGTTGATAGATCACTATGTCAGTCAGTCAGTCACCTAACGTAAGAGTAGACAAATATAATCAGAAAGCTCCGAACTGCTAAGCTATCGGGAGTTACACGTGTTATTGTAAGTCAACCATAAAAGATAGACATTTGCTGTTGTGGAATATTTTTTATATAATTTTAAGGAGAACATTTCCGTCATATATGATTTCTGTGTAGCTTTAACCATTAAGGCTGCACACGCGACGGAAGCTTAAAAAATGGAGTAAGTTCTCCTGTTTTCCCAACATTTCCCTTCACTGCTCTGCTCCTATTGATCGTAACGTGATGAAAAGTATACTATAACCTGCCCAGAAGTATGAAGAACAATTGTACCAAGTTTCGTTGAAATCCGTCGAGTGGTTTTTGTTTCTATAACGAACATACAGACAGACAGACAGACAGACAAAAATTTTACTGATTGCATTTTTTGGCGTCAGTATCGATCACTA
Organism: Acronicta aceris; assembly: GCA_910591435.1. Taxonomy (NCBI): domain Eukaryota; kingdom Metazoa; phylum Arthropoda; class Insecta; order Lepidoptera; family Noctuidae; genus Acronicta; species Acronicta aceris. Next base: position 5,154,145 of record OU342774.1, read on the forward strand.
ATCACCCGCTGATAGTTATTTTGGAAATATATTTCATGTACAGAATTGACCTCTCTACAGATTTATTATAAGTATAGATTATAGTTTCCTGAAAAAAAATTAAACTATCTACCTACTTATTTACTTGTTTCAAAAATACCTACAATCTTTGGAGCGCTACGCACCTGAACTTATATACCTATTTGGTATTTATCGGATCTCATAGAATGAATGACAAATGACAACACCACGTAAAATGTTCGAAGTTTAATTTATTATCTAGTAGGCTAATAATTACCTAGAGATTTAAGTATATTTACAATATTGCAAGATGTCTCGGGAAGATAGAAGATATTCAATGGGTAGAACAAGTATAAGCAGATACATCAGCTTTAGAAAGGGAAAAGCGGTAATTTTCAAATTGTTTTCAACTTAGCGGTAATTTTTAAATTTTCGTCAGATTATATAATCTCAGCCCGTGATTGTTGTCATCATCCAGTGTCAATAGTCTTGTGGGAAGTTAACATCTTATAAGTAAGCTTTATCGAACGCAGTATTCTACGACTTAATACATAATACAATTTAATTCACGTTCGAAGAACAGCTCAAGATCCTTCTATCTTTGAAAACCTGTTTTTGATACTTACAGAGAACTGTAGCCCTTAACTGTTTGCCCTTGGTCCTCCAAGAACGGCCATAGGGATTTTCCTAACTTATTTTTTTATTAAATTACTTCATTAGTAGACTAATGTAATGAAGTAGAGCGGGAGGGTTATTATAAAAAAGAATGATGATAATAACTGCTTCATTACTCTAGTGGTCCTAAGTGCGACTGCTACACCGGCGAACTATGGGTGTAAGTAGGTACATTGGTACGCCTCTGCCTAACCTTTCGGGAAATATAGGCGTGATGGTATGTTATTATTTTATTTATTTTAATTGCTACTTTTAGTATTTTAGCGGGGATGAAGAAACGGTGGTAGAAACATAGTTACTCAGCAATAAATGGGAGTTCAGAGTGCAAATTTACCGCGTACCTACTGTTGAAGCAATTAGGTACCTAAACAAATGATTTAGGTTCTAGGCACCTTTTGATTCTTGATTCTAAATTATAATTGGAAATAAATATTAGAGGTGCATGATTCAAATTCAAATTCAAATTCAAATTCTTTATTTGCATAAAACATGGTATAAAAAGTTGTTACAAATAAGTTTTGATCAATCATGTTTTGCTGATTATAGTATAGCATGCAAAATTAGGTCATTACCATTGATTTCCCAGGAATTGTTTTAGTGAGTAGAAATTTTTAGTATTTAGCCATGCGTACAATTTTTTCTTAAATAAATTAATGTTTAAGTCTTTAAGTTCACTGGATATCCTATTATAAATTCGTACACACATCATTAAGCAACTTTTATCATATTTTGTTGATCTAGGAATGTCATAGAAAACAAGCCTATTTGGGTTTCTCTGATTTCTTGGATTAATGTCGCATGCTTTATTAAATAATTCTTTATGTCTAATCACAAACATACACACTTCGTAAATATACAGCGATGGTAGTGGTAGTAAACCAAGTTTCTTGAATATTGGCTCACATGATTCATCAGGCGCCAGTCGGTAAATTGCTCTAATACATTTTTTTTGTGCAACAAATGCCCTGTTCAGTTCCGTACTATTACCCCACATTATAAGGCCGTAACGAAGAATAGATTCTACATAAGCTCGGTAGGATATTACAGCAGTCTTAATGTTTGTAATGTTTCTAACCTGTTTCAAAGCATACACGAAACTATTAATTCTGTTAGAAACATTATCTACGTGTGCTTTCCAGTTAATATTCTGGTCTATGATAATTCCTAGAAATTTAATTTGATGTACCTCATTGATTTTATTAATATTAAGATTGAATTTGTATTTTATATTAAATGATTGATTAAATTGTACATATACTGATTTATTTAAATTGATTTGTAAATTGTTTATTTGCAACCAATTCAATAATATGTCAATTGTATTGTTAATGTCATTCTCGTGATTTAAAATTGCATTATTCGTTTTTTTATCAGTTGTTACAATAATAGAGATGTCATCAGCGAATAAAATGCATTTATGATTTGTGATTTTAGCTATGTCATTAATATATAAGAGGAACAAGATTGGGCCTAATATACTTCCTTGAGGCATGCCGTATTTGTTGTGCCTATACTCAGATGAATATGATATCATGTCCTTGTTTTTATTTAACTTTGTTACTATAACACATTGTTGTCGATTTATTAGATAAGATGAGAGCCACTTTAATGCAGGTCCTCTTATACCAATTTTCTCTAGTTTTTGTATTAATAAGTCGTGAGAAACGTAGTCAAATGCTTTAGTTAAGTCAAAAAATAGGCCCGTAGTCAAATAGTTATTGTTAATGTTCGTCAGTATTGTTTTAATGAGGTCAAAGGTGGCTAGCGTTGTGGATTTTCCTTTCTGAAAGCCATATTGTTCGGTTGCAACGATTTGGAATGTATTGCAGTAGTCCGTCAGTCTATGATACATGCTCTTTTCGAATATCTTAGACAGAATAGGTATTAAAGTGATTGGCCGGTAATTATTGAGATCATCCTTCTCTCCTTTTTTAAACAGAGGTTTTACCACGGAACGCTTTAGCGCCTCAGGGAAAGTTCCTGTAGAAAAGGACAGGTTAATTAAGTATGTGAGGATTTCGGTTATCTCCTCCACGCACTCTTTTATAATTTTCGTGTGGATTTCATCGTATCCCTCGGAATTGGTGTTATTTAAAGATAATATATCCTCTCTGACTTCATATTCAGACATTGGTTTAAGGAACATGGAATTAGCTCTAGAGTTTTGACTAGCAATCATGCCGATGTTTGGCGTCGGGGCACTTTTCATATTGCTAGTAAGATTAGTGTAGTGATTGTTAAAGGCTGAAGCTATTTCTTTAGGATTGGTCAATATTGTGTTGTTGAATTTAATGTGGTCAATGTTAGATTTTATATTAGTGTTGGTAACTTCATCTTTAATGACCATCCATGTTGCCTTACATTTATTTTTATGTTCATTTATAAACTTCATAGTTGCCGTTTTTTTTGATTTGTAAATACATTTTTGTAAAATATCTGAATATTTCATATAATCTATTTTATTCGTTGTATTTTTATTTTTATAGTATTTATACCGTAGGGTCCTTTTGGTTTTACAACTTTTTTTTAATCCTCTACTTATCCAGTTTTGTTTCCGCTTATTAAAGTTATTTACTTTGAATCTAATTGTGGGAAAGCAGAGGTTATAAAAAAGGCACAATAGGTCATGAAAGGCACAGAATGCTTGGTTTTCGTCATTTTCCTTATATATTTCAGACCACGACAAACTCTGTAAGCATTGTTTAAACTTACGTATATTATCAGGGTTGTAATCCCTCTTATGGATGAAATATGTTGAGGGTATAAGTGCCTTATTTTTAATAGGAAAACTAATCATCTGCGCCGTATCATGATCTGAAAGGTGTAGAGGCAGCACTGTTGCAGTTGCATCTGGGATATTACTGAGAATATGATCAATGCAAGACAACTTACGAGTCGGGACATTTATATGGATTTTAAGATTATAATTCCGAGATAGATCCTGTAACTCCTGTGTGACTTTACCTTTTTTCAAGGTGTTTATGTTGAAATCACCTGTTATAATGATACCTCTTTTAGTTTTATATTTTTTGTTTAATTCGTGTAAAAGAGCATCTAGTTTCATTAAGAATATATTGGGATCAGATTGAGGGGTTCTGTACGCACAGATAATAATTAATTTATAAGAATGTAATTCTATTCCGCAAATTTCAAAAGATTTGCTTGTACCGTACTTTTCCAAAAGGGAAAATTTATTGAATTCTAGCCCCTTTTTAGTAAGTATACAAGTCCCGCCTCTTTGTTTTTCTCTACAGAAGCTAGCTGCCATCTCATAATTATAAATTTTAATGTTATTGTCACAGCCGCTTTTTATAAAGGTTTCCGATAGACAGATTACGTCCGGGTCATTTTGTGACTCGAGAAGCTCTTGAATCGTTAATTCTAATAGATACAGAGTGTTGAGCTCGAACCACTGTGCATACCACATTGGACTATTACCCTGACTAATATGTTAGCTAGATAGGTATTAGGTACCTAAGTACTACTTCAGTTCGTCATCAATATACTGTAGGTAGGTTAGGTTAGTTTCCTTACCTGGTTATGAGTAGCAATCTATCAGTCAATCATCAATATAATCAGAGCAACAGCTTGTACAGTAGCGTACCTAACGCTACTGTACAAGCTGTTGCTCTGATTATATATTTTATTGATTAAACAAAATGACGGAAAACAAACCCACAAATAAACAGGTCCGAATTTATCAACCCACTTATCGACTTAATCCGAAAAAACGTTTTGACGCTGATAAAATCCAGAAAATCCTGAAAAGAGTCGTGGACGCGGAGCTAGTGGAAATAGAGTACAGCGGGAAAGTAGTTCCGGATTTGTGTTTGAGCCTCGCGGAAATGTTACGTAATGCCGTGAAAGAAGAAAACTGTGACAGGTAAAATATGACAGACAACTGTATTGTAAAAATCTACTCTAAAATGTAGGTTATCAAATCCTATCAGGTCCTGCTAACCATCATTGTACAAAGTAAACATTTATTTATTCCGAGAAAATGTACTCCTTAGAGCTGTCAGAATGATGTACATTTTACCGCTCATAGCCGGTGTCTCGGCATTCTCATGTCTGTATTGTTACTGTTTTCGAAGAAGATATTAAAACGACCAGTTTTTGTCATGAGTAAGTTTCAGTGAGTAAGAATCAGTGAGATATCAATCAGATTTCGGCCTATCTTCGGGACGATTTTGGTAGGAATGTCTTCAGTGTAACCGAAACCCAGCTATGTTGCATTTCAGCCTTAATAATCGCGGTCAAAATTAATTATAGATACTATACTATAATGTTGTTGAGAGGAACTTTTATAAACTAAATGTATCAATTAGGTACCTCGCGTTATCTGCCCTGACTCATCATCATCATCATCATCATCATCAGCCTATACTAGTCCCCTGTTGGACGTAGGCCTCCCCCAATGCACGCCATTTCGCCATGCCCTGACTCGTTTCTATTAAATTCTCTCAGACCACAATCAATCAAGATGACTAAATAATATAGGTTACTTACTTTACTTACCTTACAAAGCCGCCAGACCTGTGATCAGTGGCAAGCTGATAGTTTGCTCTACAAGGGCCCTGTACCAATTATCGTTTGTTCTATCTGAGATGAACGCCTGAAATTGAGGAGTCCACCCCTTAATATCAATGATACTGATAGCTTGGTACCTACGCCCCTGCCTGTGATCCACAACAACGTGGGTACCTATCTAATAATAATGCATGATTATTCTCTCTTTCTTCTATAGCTGAATCTTTCAATGTCTATATTTTTTTTATTTCAGATACAGAATCATTGTAAATGTATGCATCGGACAACGTCGACAACAGAGTGTCCACATTTTCCACACGTTCCTATGGGACCACGAGCGGGACGCGTTTGCATCATACAATTATGAAAACCCCCACATATTTGCCAATGTTGTTGTTTATGGTGTTTATTTAGACTAAAAACATTTAAAAAAAAATTCAACACAATTAGCATCTTTTCAAGTCCTTTAAAATTTAATAAACGAAGTACATAAATATCACTACATAGTATAAACGAAAGTCGCTGTCGCTGTCTGTCCGTCCCTATGTATGCTTATATCTTTAAAACTACGCAACGGATTTTGAAGCGGTTTTTTATATAGATAGAGTGATTCAAGAGGAAGGTTTTAAGCTATTTAACATTACGCTACGACTCTTAGGAATGGGGTAACGCGGGTGAAACCGCGGGCAGGTCGCTAGTTATAAATATAACATACCATCACGCCTGTATTCCCCGAAGGGCTAGGCAGAGGTGCACCAATGTGCACCTACAGTTCGCTTTTATGTTTAGGTCCCATGTAAATGGGGGCGAGCCTATTGCCGTTAACCGGGCACAAATCCAGATTCCGAGCTGCTACTGAGAATTCCATAGAAAAACCCAATAACACTGCTCGACCTGGGGATCGAACCCAGGACCTGTACGCAGGAGTCGTGCTTGGGACCACTAGACTAATGTGGCAGTCAAGCGTATAGATAACACAATGTTCTATGAGACACCGCAAAGCAACGCTGACGTCCGCCGCAGATTTTCTGTTACACATGCCACTGTCGGAACGCTCGACCGACGTCAGCGTAGGAGTAAGAACAGTCTTAGATTGAAATGGACCTTGGGCAGTAGGGGGTCGTACATAATACTCGTGCTAGAAATACGTGCGATGCGTCAAATTAAACTGCTTCTTTGTTAAACGAAATCAATATTCAGAGAAGATGCTTTGGTTTTATTTAAATTGGTGACAGCGGCGTTGCGTGCGTTTCTGTCGTCCAGGGCCAAGAATGTTACCTATAGTATAACGTGCCCCGTTTTGGCAGATTTTCGCAACTAAGCACAAAACCGACGAAAATTCTGTTGCAAATGCATTCAAAAGAACACTTTTCTCTATTAAATTTTAAGTGGTCAATGTTGATTTATACTTCTTGCTTGATTGCCGAGATCTTAAACTCAACATCCACTTTGTAGATCAAGATTGTGTAAGTAATTAAAAATACCTATGTAGTCCCGTTATCAATGCAGTTATCTGATCTGATGACTGACTTGATGCTGTAGCCAGGGCTCGCCGCCGCCCGGGTCCATGGGAACCCCACGCTACACTACTGATTGGTCATAGGGTCGTAACCGTATCCTGCTAAAACCTGAAAACTCCAACCAAAATGCATCTAAACATGCTGTTGCGCCACTTTGGGATTCTGCTTCTTGCACACTGACGGACATAGAAATCACGATGCCATATTTAAGGTCCGTCGGAGGTATACAATTTCCACTGTACTTGATTGGAAGAAACGCGTATTGTGAGCCAACAAGACCTAGTATCTACTCATGGTGGTTCTGCTACGAATCTTTATAATCCGCCTGACAGCTTAGCTGTAGCATCTGATATGTAAGATCGGCCAGGGCCAAACAAATTTATGTGAGTGCGAGATCCAGTTTACGCTTTTTCCAAGACGAAACTCGGACGCTTTCAAGTCAATAATAAAAAGAGCTGTATAGGATCTCAGGTAAACCTACCTGCCCATGTAGGTATCTAATCAAATCGTCATCGTCATCATCAACCCAAATACGGGGAGTATTTGGGTGCACTGCTCGGCACGGGTCTCTCCAGAGTGGTTAGGCTAATTAATTAATTTAATTTATGAACATAAATACATTTACCGTTTAAAAACAAGTTGCTATTTAAACTACCATCACGGAAGTTCGTAACATAAAAACTTTTTCTTAAAAAGTTTCATAAATACTTTTAAAAAGTCAGCGGTTTCAACGTCACTGTCAAGAGATTTTATTGAAAGCGTATTGAATATGATATTTAGAAATATACCAGATTATTTTAAAAAGCGACCAGTCCGCGGTACATAGTCGTGTTCAAGGCAATGTTCCCGGTGTACGTCCCACTCCTAGCCATGTCCGCCGTGTCCGCCATATCTGTTGTGTTCCTCTACTGCAAGAACAGAGGCACAGGCCGGCAAGGTTACATGGACGTGGAGGAGAAACCATCGGACGGTGACTGAACCTACTTTAGTGATTATCTTTTGTTTTACTAATTACTACTTAATTATATGAGTGTTTTTTTTTTGTATGGCCCTTTGATTGTGTTGCTAGAACGAACTCAATTGGTTACCGAGTTGGTAAGGAAGCCAGTAAGTTTTACTTGTATCTAGTATTACAATAATTTACATAGGTACCTTTTCCGGTACCGTGCCGCTCAATGACACATAATTTTTCACTTTTAGGTAATGGTTGATAGAATGTTTTCTCCTTTGCAATACGGCAATACTCGTGTAGCAGGCGTGTAGTGTATATGATCAGAGTGACATTATCTGTGTACAGATCAATGCTACTAGGCATCCTCCTGACTCATAACCTGACTCAACCTCTTACGTTTCTGAAGGTGGCCGGAAGTAACATGAACGAATAAATAATATAAAATATTTTTTGTAACATTATTTATTAAAATATATTCTACTAAAAATTCATAACATAGTATGTACATTTTCAACAGTACACCTCAATAGGACAATAAGGCACCTATTTATAACTTATGCGACATAAAATCTACGACTTTTTAAACCCATAAAATAAATCATACACAAGAGTAACTTTCACCACTTAACGTTAAACACCAATCGAGTAACAAGGAAATATAACATACCTACTTTGAGCATTTTTAAATGGTTCATCTACCTTTAAACTGCGGCTACACAATATAATTCTATAGACACATTACAAGAAACACTAGTCCTTGTATAGATATAACTCTATTAAAATATAATCGAGATAAAATGCTATATCGTACCTTCACTCAAAACTTTTGTAACGATTTTCTAGTGATTTCTTATAGTACCATCACCTTCATGTTACTTTCGCGGTAACTTACATATTTCAAATACTAGAGCGAAATACGTAGTGTAGGAGTACCGACATAAATATTAATTTGACTCGACACCAAATAAATTATAATAATAATCTAGAGAATAGTATAAAAATCCAACAAGTGTAGGCATGTAAATAATTTCATTAATCATAACTTCAGTGCAACGCGCAACGTTTCACACCCAAGTAGATATGCAACACCTTGAATCCAACACCTACGCTTACAATATACTAATGTTTGTATTATAAAAAATTGGCAAACACTCATTTTCCTACACCTACATACAAAAACAATTATATAAAATACAGGCACAAACGTAAAGTTTAAACGTCTTGTATATAAATACTACATCAAATGTTTGATCTTCTATAAAAGTTATATAATATTTTCATTGTATATACATATTTGATATATCTATGGCTACATTTCTCTTATATTAATCATTGCATTTCCTATTTCCTTATTTTAAAGCTGCAATTTTAGCTCTGCCCACTATGGCCGTTTCCTTGATTTTGACGATATTACTAAGACAATAGTTATATAAAAACCGACTACATAAATATATATGTATTAAAAATAACTAATGGTTTTGGTTCCTGGGTGAAGTTACCCCAATATTAACTATATAAACAATTTATCAAATGGATTTGACACACAGTTATGACTTTTTTAACCAGGTAATTATGAAATGATATAAGTTACTAACGACCAGTCAACACATGTATTCAATACATTTTTCCTTTAAATTAAACTAGGTTAGGTATAGTTTTCTAAAATGCATATGCCTAGTTCTAAATTATTTTCTTTTCAGCTATTTGTGAATAAACCAAGGATGTTATTTTTTTTTATAAAAGCATATATTTTGTATACATGTGTCAGTTTCGAGACACCGGCGATTGTCCGAATGTCACTATAACAACGTTATGTCGGCAGTCTTCATCAATGGCAATTCGTGTTCGGGGCTCCTGGTCAAACAATATACATATTGTTATTTAACTATGTATGCGAACCCTTCGCGCCGGAGTTAGGTACCATCACCGAACCACCACAAGTACAACGTTAGTCGTGATGAACTAAGTAAAAAAGTTAGTTTAGAAATTATTATAAGCTTGTTTCCTATGTAGTAAAGAGAGCATTTTAAATTAAACTCAATAAGCGAAATTTTACTTTCGCATGTCATTATGGCTTTCGTAACTGTAGAAAATATATTATTTTATAATCCCATAGTTATATTAAATATTCACCTCTGTTGGGTAAATAATGACACATGCCATCAATAATGGTTTTATGCAACAACTCCCGATCTCATGGCAGGTAGGATGAAATTGGCAATTGTTTCATGAAATCAATCTTTAATAGTATTGCGTATTTGCAGAGATCTTAAATATAGTGTTCGCGCATAAATATATCATAATTACAATTATAGATATTAATTTCAATGCTGTGTACGGGCCTCATCTCAGTCAGGGAGGGATTCAGGCCAAAGACCACCATATCCCTGCCAATAAACTAGGGTGTGTTAGAAGACTTCACACACCTGCAAGAACTTTGCGGTGTCCTTTTAGTCGTGCCGGTTTCATCACGATGTTGTCCTTCACCGGTAAAGCAAGTGGTACTAGAAAAATCAGAGGTACTCTGGATTTTAAATCTGTGGATGGCGGGCCAAGTCTTCTAACCACTAGACTATCTATCTATAAATATTAATGCCTTTTTGTACGTTCTTGTACAAGTTAAAATTAGATTACAATAATATATATGAATCTGAGTACTATTTTAAATTATATTCTGATTTTGTCACATCGGTTGACGAATAACATGATAGGTATAGGAGACTAATCTATTTATATAATGAGATCTATAATTAGTAATGCGAAACTTGAATTACATGGTCATGACATTTCCTTAGTATTTGTAGAGATGTACATAACAATATAAACTACATAATTATAAACATGCTGGTACCTCACGTTAGGTAATATAAGGCACTAGTTAACGTTATGCGATAATGGACCGTGTTTCCATAGTATTAAGGTTGTCTCACATGTTGGGCTCCTGCTTGAAGGGCATGGGCTCGAGGAAGCTGGGGTCGGGCAGAGGCAGCTGGGGCACGAGCGGCGGCGACGATGCTGACGACATGGGCGACGCGGCATCCGCACCGGCCTCGTTAGACGGCTCTTCTATGGCCGCTTCTGTTGACGCCCCTGCGCAAATTTCTATTGAAGTTACACTTGGACAAACACAATATACTTTAGCTCCTGTAGAGTATATTGCAGATTGACCGAGAAATAAAGATATTATGTATATCGCCAGTCGGAAATAATGTCTTTCCCAGTGCTGAGCACAGGCCTTTTACTGATTGGGTATAGTCTTATAAGCTGCGTGTTGGTAGTTGATCGCAAATTTATCTGCAAACCTTCCAACCTATATTTTATATTAATTGTAGTGTCCAGTGAGGCTTAAAATACTGCTTTAATAATTGCTAAAAATCTGCTGGAAATTCGTTGATTAAAGAAGAATTGCTTTTTAATCATCGTTAGAGTAGCTATAACGCGTGTCTATTAAGACACCTCTCTTATCATCTCTCTTTCTCACTCTCGTTTTTACGGTAAGAGAGATGGCACGTGATTGACAGCTTTTTCATGACTATTTAGAAAAACAAAACCTAACTGCATACATTTTATGGTGTATCTTTAGAACCGATGGTTAGAAATCAATTAAATATAGTATGTATATTCTATCAGAGAAAAAATCTAAATCGTCATACAGTCGAATTGAGGACCTCCTCCTTTTTTGCCGTCGGTTAAAAACTTGTGTTTAATGTCACGCGTTATAAATGATTGCCATGGTGACCGACCTCCGAGCAGCATTTCCTGCAGCAGGCTGTCGACGTGCGCGACGCCGAAGAGCTTGGCGAACTGTATCTGCTCGATCATCTGCCACGTGATGCTCTGCAGCGGCGGCAGGCACAGCAGCAGCTCGCCGAAGCGGCCGCGCCCGTCGTACTGCCGGTCGCTGATGTAGTCCTCCAGGTTGATCTGGATCTGGTAGCGGAGCTGCTTTATCTTCTGCGGCTGCGAGAGACCCTTCGCGTCTGCAAAATACAAGTATCATTCGTCTTTCGTTCACAGAATCGAATCTATTCTATCTATCGATATTATTTTATTTATCGAATCAATTGTATATATAGAATCTATTATATTTATCGAATCGATTGTATCTATAGAATCTATCCTATCTATCGAATCGATATATTAGAATCTATTATATCTATCGAATCGATTGTATCTAAAGAATCTATCCTATCTATCGCATCGCTTGTATCTATAGGATTTATTATATCTATCGAATATATTCTATCTGTCGAATATATTCTATCAAATCTATTCTATCTAAATCGAATTTATTTTAATCAATACTAACTACATCATCCTCTTAGCCATTTCCCAATTATGTTTTTGTCGATTTCCAGTCTAACTAAATGCGGCTGAATACCAGTATTTTTAAAGTTTTCTAGAAGATATTTTATTTCGAGTCTAGGTGTACTTTGTGTCCGTTAAGGCGCTGACAACACCCAAATAGGCATATCTCAAACAATTTTTTAGCCAAACCCATACAGTTTGTGATAGCGAAAAAAATATATGTTAATCTTGAACATATTCCGGAAAACATAGTTGTTTTCAAAACATGTTTTTGAAAAGTTTTCTCGATACAAAAAAATGGTAAACTTGCCTCTTAAAACGACCTTCCAACAAAAAAATCTGTATTACTAATCGATGCACATTGGTAAAATTAAGTACAATAACATATCACATTTAAATACAGAACTTAGTTGTTTTATATTTTGGAATACTTAACAAATTTTAAAGTAATTAATTGTTTTATGGTTTTGTAATAAGTTCAAATAAGTTGCGAGCCTTGCATCATCCCACTTCTCTTTCTTTTCTATGCAATCCGACAGTGAGCGCATAGGCGCCCTGCTAGACGGACGTATGTCGCTTTACTCCGCGCGCTATCCGCAATTACGTATTTTGCTGTATGACAATTTCAAACATAAACATACCTACATATTTTATTCTCTTCCCAATTTAATTAAAAGGATATAGTTGTACAATAAATATAGTTCTAAGCTGTAATTATAATCATTTAGAGTTCTAATTTGTAAATATAAATAAAGTTCTAAGTAGTGAAAATAGTTGCCGTGAAAAATTAGAAACAAACAAAAATGCCGGAGGCCAGACAAAAAGTGCTTTTATACTAACAAACAAAAACATCTCATGGATATAGAATGTGACAAAACAGATACACGAACAGAAATTAAATTCTAACTAAATAACTAAAATGAAACTTACGTTATTTTCTACAACTGATAGCGCAAATTCGGCTACATCGGCAGTGTTCGATTGGTCTAGTGGTAAATGCAAAGGATTCGGAGTAAGAAGTTTCGAGTTCGTAATTTGCTGGCGACTAGTGTAATTTAGGTTTTTGATCTTTTATTATTTTATTTTAAGTTTTTAGAATAATAATTATTAATTTTAATCATTTCCTAGAATTATTTAATTTTCTCTACAGTAAAAAGAGACGTTTAGCGAACAGTTTAGAAACAGGTGTAGCCTCGGATTTTTTATTTATTTATTATTTACCATTATACCTATCTTTACAGGTCTTAAACCTAATGCGATAGTGTGGCAACTTACCTATAATACTTTAACAGTTTAGACATCTTATATACAATAAATACACTTACTAATAATAATATAGTAAGTATAAGTACTACTAACAGTAAAATAGTAATTCACCAGTAAGATTGTGATGTTACAATCATATTATTATACGTATAATAATTTATTATTTAGCGGGGATAGCGACAAAAAGGATCCCCTTTACTTTTAGAAAAAAAGTTACAAATAAATCCAGTGATAAACTATCAAATTTCCATAGACCTATCTCTCTCTTAGAACTGGACCTATAGGAAAATACTCGTAACTTTGTCTATTGTTTCTTGCCCATTGTACAGGGTCAAAATAAATTAGCTAGCGAAACTCTGCAGTCGTGATGGGTCTACATGATCAAAAAGACAACCACGTGCGTGTCTTTTTGAAATTCTGTTCTCTTTGTGTAAACTTCACAGACGTAATGAATATCGATAACTAAACCCGATAAAACAAAAAATATAACACAATTTTCTCAGCAAATATTCAAGTAACAACACCACCAGCGGTAACGGACCCCCAAAAAATCAAAATTATTATTTTGGTGTATTTAGATATCGATACCCATCATGTCTGCGGAGTTTTGCTACCTACCTATTTTAGTTGACCTTATATATATATAAGATATATAAGAGATATATATTTTGCCTTATGAGCATGAACCCAATAAATGTTACGAGACCTTTTTTAAAGCATACTGTACACATTTTGATTCCACTTTTGTACCTAAGACGATCACGGTAAATGGAAATGTTTCTTTCAGTGAATGGGCAACCACAGGTATTCATATAAGCAGAAAGCGTCTTTATGAGCTATACAATGAACGAATCTATGTTAACACTCCTGATTTTAATCTCTATGTTAGAAATTACTCAAAATTATTCAAAAGAGTGTGTTGTATAGCCAAGTCCCGTTATATAAGTTCTAAAATAAGAAACAGTAATAATGTAATTAGAATGACTTGGAATATTATTAATAGTGAAACGGGAAGAATTAGTAGACGAAATAGTGACTACAGTCTTAAAATAGATGATAACATTGTAACAGCCGACACACAGGTTGCTTCAACATTTGAAAATTTTTTTGCAAATATACCTATTTCGACCACTAAATCGCTGAACTCGTCCCCCACTGTTGCTGAATCTTTACTTAAAGAAAATGTTAATGTATGTAATATTGAATTTCAATTTTGTCATGTCAATTGCAGAGATATAATCAAAACGTTTAATACTTTAAACATAAAGAAGACTGCAGACTTATGGGGTCATTCTGTTGACGTTGCCAAATCCATTATAGAGGTCGTAGCACCTACCCTAGCCATAATTTTTAATAAGTGTATTGACTGTGGTAAATTTCCTGATCTTATGAAAAATAGCAAGATAATTCCTTTGTTTAAATCAGGTAGCACATTTGACCCAACTAATTTTAGACCTATCTCAGTGTTACCTACATTTAGCAAAATCTTTGAAAAACTAATGTTGGATCAAATGCAAAGGTTTTTTTATAAAAATAAATTATTACATAGTAAGCAGTTCGGATTTACAAAGGGCCGTTCGACAACCGATGCCGGTGTTGAACTTTTAGGCCACATATATAGTGCTTGGGAGAATTCATACGATGCTTTGGGTATTTTCTGTGATCTGTCCAAAGCATTCGACTGCGTTCTTCATGAAACTCTAATCAGGAAATTGCACCACTATGGTGTTAGGAACGCTTCTCTGAATCTTCTTACTTCGTACCTGTGTAACAGGATTCAGAAAGTGGACGTCAATGGAAAGAGATCACCGGGGTCAGTCGTCGCTATGGGAGTTCCGCAGGGCTCAATTCTTGGCCCATTTTTGTTTTTGATTTATATTAATGACTTGCCTTATTTCATAAGGGACAATCATGAGGTAGTGCTGTTTGCAGATGATACTTCTTTGTTATTTAAACTAAAACGCCAACAAATGGCAACTGACGATGTAAACAGCGCTCTCCTAAAAGTAATGCACTGGTTTAATACTAACAACTTGCTATTAAATGAGAAAAAAACTAAATGTATTAAGTTCACGACGTCTAACGTCAGACAGGTGAAAACTAGTGTATTAATAAATAGCGAAGAGTTGGACCTTGTAGACTCTACTTTGTTTCTAGGCATTACTTTGGATGCTAAGCTTCAGTGGGGCCCACATATAGATAAGTTGTCGAAGAAGCTCAGTTCTGCAGCGTACGCCGTGAAAAAAATACGTAATTTAACTGACGTCGATACGGCTCGACTAGTATATTTTAGTTATTTCCATAGTGTGATGTCGTATGGTATTCTGCTGTGGGGGAATGCCGCCGATATACAGACTATCTTCGTATTGCAGAAAAGAGCCATTCGATCAATTTATAACCTAAGCCCCAGGTGTTCACTCAAAGATAAGTTTAAAGAGATTAATATAATGACCGTTATTTCTCAGTATATTTATGAAAATTTATTGTATGCGCACAAAAATATTGATCTCTTCTCTAAATACAGTGATATCCATAATATTAACACTAGAAATAAAGACAGGTTCATTGTTCCTCCAACTAGGCTCCAGAAAATCAGTAAGTCATTTAAGTGTCAATGTATACGCTTTTACAATAAAATCCCAGGTCATTTCCAACATTTAAGTCATAATAAATTTAAGTCATACATTAAGCAAAAGCTTTGTAAAAAGGGTTACTATACAGTTAAGGACTATATGGAAGACAAAAATGCTTGGGATTGAGCTACTCTCGTTAACAGGGTTATTTTTATTAAAGTATTGTGTATTGTGCAGCCACTGATGTTGCATTTAGCATCTACTTATAACAACCCTAAAATTAATCTTGCTATCTTATTGCCAGGCGGTCAAAGCTTGTCAAGCTCACTCAAATGTCCTGCTGATGGTGTCGTTGTGTGACGGGCCGTTTTATTCCCTACAACATGGTTGAGTCGAACGGCGCTGATACACACGTCATGCCCGTGAACGGGTGCTGTCTGTCGGGGCTGGTCGGTTTTTACTTGCTATGGCAATGTTTTGTTATTTATTGGGTCACATCAAACTGCATAATGCAAACTACACAGAACAGAATTGTTAATGTTATTGAAGAATAATGATGTAAATATGTTTTTTTTTTTAGGTGTCTGGGACTCCTTGATGGTTCCTCTTCACATGACCCACTTTTGGGACTTGACATTGTGTATCCGAAATGTAATGTGACAATGTTATTTTGAGTGTTGACATCTTAATTGTTATGACATTTTGATTGTTATCACATTTTCATTGTTATGACATTTTATTTGTTGACATTTTAATTACTCTTTTATTATTGAATTGAATTTTGACATCCATGAATTTGTTACTATTTTGCCGCGATTTCATAAAAAAAAATATATAATTTGTAAATGTGAGTACCATGTAGGCTTTTGATACATGATAATTAAACAAGCTTATTATAGTCTGGAGGCTTTGGGAACTTCATTAGACCTACACGAATGTCCTGCTGATCTGGTATGGTCGTGCGACAGGTCGTTGAGCTCCCTAAATTATGGTTGAGCTACACGATGACTGATGCATGCGTGCCGTCAGTTGGGACTGGTCTACTCAAAGCTGCAATGGTTCTTTCCTCAAAAGGCCATTTCAGACATTACCCTACATCGTACCACTCACATATAAGTGTTCTTCCATGTCTGGACTTTAAAAGAGACCATGATTCTCTGAGTTTGTTTCGGTGTTTCTTCTCAGAGGTCGTCAGTTAGGAAACGCCGAAGCCATCTAGCTAAAAAAAAAAAAAAACCGCAAACCATTGACATGTAAAAGTATCTCTAAAGATCTACTTGCAGAATAAATAATTTCATTTCAATTTCATTTCATTTCATTTCATTTCATAAATCACCGTGCAGGCTTTGCTATACTTTTTATTAGACCTGAGAGGTACATTTAGTGCTGAAAAAAGATCTTCCAAATCTGAATGTATTTTTTTGCAGATTACAAAACGTTCCAGTTGCAGTTACATCAGAAAGTGATAGTATAGTGACCCCTAAAAATTTAACTATTTAAATTTAACTAACATTTGGTTAGGTACTTAACTAAAGGTAAACAAATCATAAAAAAGGTTCTTTTATAGGGCCATTTTTCCTTTCGAAATAAAACGTAACCAAAATATTTTTTAATAATATAAAACCACATTTTACTTTTATATACTAGCATATTTAACTACTTTGTTTAATATTAAATGCTTATTATTAATTCTTAAGCTTGTGAACAATTAGAAATAGAAATAGTTGTGGCAAACAAAGCGTCTATGCCAGTTATGTATGTGATACACAAATAACTACATGTGTAAATAGCGACCAGTTTAACATTTGTGTGAAAAATGTGTTGTATATTCCAAATCTCACAACTAACCTCCTATCTGTTAGCCAGTTAATAGCAAATGGAAATAGAGTTTCATTTGAGAGGAACTGTTGCAATATCCGTAATAATCAGTAAACTAATTGGGGTAGCAAGATTACAAAAGGGAGTGTCTAAATTAATCACAATGAAATCAAAGGTGTTAGCAGCTTCGGCAGTCTACACAGAAGCAAGACTATGGCATAGGAGACTCGGGCACATCAACAGTAGTGACTTAGAGAAAATGAAGAATGGTGCAGTGGAGGGTGTAAACTACAAAGATAAGGCCAACATCCAGAAATCAAACTGTGAAGTGTGTTGTGAAGGCAAGCAATCTCGTTTACCTTTTACATCAGCCAGTCATAGAAGTGAAACCCTGTTAGAGGTGGTTCACTCAGATCTATGTGGGCCTATGGAGACTAAATCTATTGGCCAGGCAAAATATTTTGCCTGACCAATAGATTTCAATAGATTTTTTTTAGATGCCAGTCGTTTGTCATTTGTATATTTTTTTAAAGAAAAGAATCAAGCATTACAGTACTTCAAGGATTATAAAATGTTGGTAGAGAACCAAACTGGAAATAAAATCAAAGTACTGCGAACAGATAATGGAGGAGAATTTTACTCCCAGGGGATGGAAAATTATTTGAAAACAGAAGGTATGGTTCACTAGAAACCCAACCCATACACGCCGGAGCAGAATGGCCTCTGTGAACGCTTCAACAGAACAATAGTTGAACGTGCTAAATGCTTACTTTTTGAGGCTAAATTAGAAAAACATTTTTGGGCAGAGGCAGTGAACACAGCAGTTTACCTAAAGAATAGGTCGCTGGCCTCAGGTCTAGGTGATATTACACCATTTGAGAAATGGACTGGAAGAAAACCTGACCTGAGTCATATCAGAGTTTTTGGTAGTCCTGTGATGGTGCATGTGCCTAAAAGTAAAAGACTAAAATGGGTCAAGAAAGCTGTCAAGTACATTTTAGTTGGTTACCCAGATAACATAAAAGGGTACAGATTATACCACTTGGAAAAAAGGCAAGTCACTACGAGCAGGGATGTGACTATTATGGAAAAGGAAAACATCCCAGATAATACTCAGATAGTAGTGCAGGAAATTACTGATGAACATGATTCACAATCAGTGGAGGAAGAAACAGAAGAGGAAAGGACCATTTTGGATTTAAATGATCCTACCTATGTCCATGAGATCTCTAGTTCAAGCACAACATCAGATGACTCATACCTTATGTGGGAAGATGGTGATTTAAGGGCAGAAGAAGTCCCTGATCTACCAAGCAAACGCACAAGAAAAATAGTAGAGAGATATGGAATTTCAAACCTCTGTACTGCTGACAAGCAGGAGTCTTGGAATGATGAAATAACCTACTAAGAGGCAATGAAGGGGCCAGATAAAGAAATGTGGAAACAGGCAATGGAACAGGAGCTCAAAGCTTTTGAAGAAAACCAGGCTTGGGAATTGGTGGACAGTGAAAAAGCGGACAGAGTGGTCCGGTGCAAGTGGGTGTTTAAAAGGAAATTTGAAAGTGATAACAAAGTGAGATTTAGAGCTCGTTTAGTTGCAAAGGGCTTCACCCAGAAAGAAGGCGTAGACTATAGAGATACATGGTCACCTGTTCTTAGATACTCAAATTTAAGACTGTTATTCGCTTTAAGTGTAAAATTGAATTTTAAAGTTACCCATCTCGATGTAACTACTGCATTCTTCAATAGCATACTCAATGAAAATGTATATATGCAAGTTCCACCCAACTTAGAATGTAAAAGTAACACTGTTCATAAATTGAAACGTGCTATATATGGATTAAGACAGTCTGCCAGAGCTTGGAATCAACGAGTAAATGATTGCTTAATATCATTAGATTATATAAAGTCAAAACTAGAACCATGCTTGTATAGTAAAAAGAAAAATAAGGAGCAGATTTTTATAACTATGTTTGTTGATGATTTTTTCATTTTTTCCAATAGTAACACTATGACACATAAATTAAAGAAAGATTTAATGTCAAATTTCAAGATTAAAGATTTGGGGGAGGTGTAGAATTATTTGGGTATGAGGATTAGGATGTATAAAGATGGCAGTATATCATTAGATCAGGAGCAATTTGTTAATAAGATTTTAATGAAATTTAACATGCTAGATTGTAATGGAGTGGATACTCCAATTGATAATAATTTAAAATTAGAAAAGTCTAAAGAAGTTAATAAAAGGTACCCTTATCAGCAGTTGATAGGAAGCCTAATGTATCTGTCTATCTTAACACGACCAGATATCAGTTTTAGTGTCAATTATTTGAGCCAATTCAATAATTGTTTTACAGAAGTCCATTGGAAACATGCAAAAAGAATATTAAAATACTTAAAGAAAACTAAGTCGTATGGATTAATGTATAGCAATGATAATAATCACTTGGAAGGTTTTGTAGATGCTGACTGGGGCTCTAATAATATTGATAGAAAATCCTATACAGGTTTCTGTTTCAAATTTTCAGGTGCTGTAATATCATATGAATGTAAAAAAACAGCAAACAGTTGCATTATCAAGCACAGAAAGTGAGTACATGGCAATATCAGAAGCCTGTAAGGAAGCCATCTATTTGAAGAACTTATTGTCAGAAATTGTTGACTGTAATTATACAATTACTCTGTACAATGATAATCAGGGTGCTCAGAAACTGACAGAGAATCCTTTGTTCCATAGGAGAACAAAACATATTGATATTCGTCATAATTTTCTTAGAGAGGCTGTTGCTAACAATATTGTGAAAATTGTATATCTGTCAACTTCTGAAATGCCAGCAGACCTTTTAACAAAGGGATTAAGTAGTAACAAGCACAACCAATTTATTAAGCAATTGGGTATTAAAGCATTGTGTTAATATTTTTAATACTTATATGAAACTTGGTTAAGGTTGTTTGCCTGTTATGTTGAATGTTATTATGAAGATATCTTTGTTTTCTTTTGTTCTTACTACACTTACATTATTTTTATAAGTGAAGAATATTATCAAAATAAATGTTCAGTTACTAATATCTTCAACCTGTATAATTATGTATATGGCAACATATATTTGAATGTCTAGGTCTGTGTTTTTAATCTTTGGTATTCTCTGTGGTTCACTTTGACCAGTTATATAAAAAATAAACTAATAAAGCAGTCTTGTCGCAACAGCTACTATGTTTTATTAGTTAATATATATAGTTTATCGTTAGTGGTACATAAAACACAAACGTGAGTAGTGTATTACTTTAAAAAAAAAAAATTGTATAAATATTTTCGACTCCACATTCCACATGCTGGGGACCACCTGAGCTAGACCAATATATTTTTATATAAAAAAGCAAATAAAAAGTGCATGTAAAACTAATGAAAATTTGGCTAATATAAGTAGGTAGTTTGGGTTTTTATTTTCCTTACGCTTAGGTATATTGTTTTTAATTAATTGTAAATAAAGTTTCATAAAATAATTACCTATACATGGGTACTTGATTTTTTAATCGTCCTGTCTAATTTGTTACTAGTTCTTCGTACAGAGCAATAAATAAAACAGCGCCATCTATTGACTCAATGTTCATTATTGACCGCGTCACTTTGTTTCTTATTTGGTAGTTCGCTGTATCACCACCCTTTTAAAAAAGAGCGCTAGGCAATCGGAGCAATAGTGGGCGTGGCTAAAATACCGAAACATCGAATTTCATTAGCTGTTGTCAGCGCCTTAATTGTATATTTGTAACGTCACTCGCAACACGGGCCTTACCCTTAGAGCGGGAGGGTCATTAAAAAAAAGAATGATGATAATAACGGCCTCGTTATTCTAGTGGTCCCCAGCGCGACTGCTACGCTACAAGTCCTGGTCGATTCAATTTCCAGGTCGAGCAGTTATTGGGTTTGACTATGAAATTCTCAATAGCAGCTCGGCGTTTGGACTTATAGTACCTATTTATTTATGCTTCATGTAATAAGTGTAAAAAGGCGGTCTTAATGCCTTAGGCATTTTCTACCAGACGACCTTAGGGTGGTGCAGAGACGATCATGGTAGATGCACTAAAAGAATAGTGAATAGTGAAATTGTGTGATTTGAAGCCTTACCGAAACAATAAACTTACATAATATATACGTTATTACATAAACATTTAAATATATAATAACATAAAATACAATACATATATACTATATATTATATAAACAATATATAATAAATATAAGTCAGACTTGTGCCCGGTTAATGGCAATAGGCTCGCCCCCTATTACATGAGACCTAAACATACCGGCGAACTGTGGGTATACATTAGTACACCTCTGCCTAACCCTTCGGGGAATACAGGCGTGATGGTATGTTAATGATGATAATAATAACAGAATACCTATGAAACAAAATGTTTACTTATTTAAGAGGAAGCCAATTTTTTTCGCTTCCCTAACGGCCGGTCCCAATAACAAATCTGACAGTAGATTTGCTTACTAGATACAGGATTTTAAATTACTTCTATGGACCTTTTTGGTGTCTTTCCTAGACAGAAAGACACCAAAATTCAACGGTTAGATATAGATCAAGTATACTGACTAGGGTCGAAGAACACGATGGCCTTGAGACACGCGAACTCTGTGTCGTCGATGTCGATCTCCCGCAGTGGCTTGACGATCTCGTCGATGACGCGCATGCCGATCATGCTTATGTCTATGTCCATGCGACCGTCTGCAAATAACCATACCACACGTTAAAGTCTGTCACATAACTTTTACATTTGAACACGAAACGAGCATAATTCTAAAGATCACACGTGGGCAGGAAGTTCTTCGGACCTTCGGTGTGTCGGGCAGGTTAAGAGTGGTGGAAAATTGGACATTTTATCTTATTTCATTTGGATGTGAACTCCTCGCAACTGATTCGTTCTGTTGGTGCAGGTAGAGCTTGGTTTAATATATGTGTAGTATGGACCACAATGTTTAAGAAAAAAAAATGTTATTCGGAAATAAAACGTTTAACACAAGTAAAAGATTTTTAGATTTCTCGCGAACGATATTTTATGTCTTGTGCATCACTAGTGGTCCGCAGAGCTTTGATTGGAAGCCACTGGTGTAGAGAATCGCAATTACATATGTATAGTAATTACCGATGTTGTGTTTGGTGATGATGCAGTTGTTGCCGAGCAGCAGGATGTCGCTGAGGTGCAGCGAGCGGCGCGCGCAGCCCAGCAGCAGGTGCTCGCCCGCGTGCGCGCGCAGCAACGCCACCTACACACACAAATTACAACTTTATACATAAATCCGAAAGTGAGTTTATTTGATACGCTTCCAGGCCTAAACCAGTAACCTGATTTTAATTATTTTTTTCACCAATAGGGAGCTACATTATCATCAATTAACGTAGACTGTATTTTATTTAAATTAGAGATTCATACGGAAATTACAATAATGTAAAACAAGGTATAAAAAATATTAAATATAAATCATTATTTGACCTGCGCTGCCATTTTGTTAGAAAATTTAGGTTACTTTAAAGATCCCTTTCACACTTTAATGTTAAAAACGCGAAAGTTTGTGAGATGTATGGATGTTTCTTACTTAATCACATCAGAACGGTTAGTTTCAGATCTGGATGAAAGTTGGTACAGAGATCTGGAATAGCACATAGGTTACTTTTTATCTAGATCGGATCCAATTCTGAAGTCCACGCAGACAAGTCACGGGCAGAAGCTTGTATATCATAAAAAAAATAACGCCACTCTGCACTCGCAGTCGTGAAAACGTGGCCTTAAGACCTGGATCATTATACGGATGAAGTATTCATACCTGGTCGTCTAGGTGGAGCTCTGTGAAGGCAGGGATGTACTTGGCCCACTCCACCAATATGAGCAGCTGCTGCTTGATGGAGTCGCACACATCGTTGATCTTCGCCAGCTTGCGGTTGTTGATCTCTGCATCCGTCACGTTGTTCGTCTATGGACATTTTTATGTTAGTTATCGAGATTGGAAAACGGCGGGATATTATGTTTTAATTTATTGTTTATAATTTTTTTACAGATCGAAATCAAAATTTGACATAAGCTCCATCAAGAGATTTAATTCCAACCGTTAGGTATTCTGGTGCGTAGAGTTGGTATATCTTTTTTATTCTTAGAGACCAATCTCAAAGATGGCAGTGGCTAATTTTTTTAATACGTTTATTTAAAGAGTGTGTCAGGTTGGGTTGCGGATACTTGTGAGATCAGATGGTACGCTCCATAATTGGCGGTAAGACTTGGAAGCTGCATATACATCTTCCCAGCGAAAACTCTAGGAGACAGTGAAGGGCGCGTTTTGGGGTCCGTCTATAATGTAAAAATGCCGCTCAAAAAGTACTACCTAGTAGTCTATCTTGAATAAATGATTTTGACTTATGGATTTATAGATATATATTGATATATAATACAATCAGGTATAGTGCACATATATTTGATTACAAAAATGGCTGTCACGGAAAACCCCTGCATTACACCTAACACTGGCAAAAAAACTTTCACGACATTAGCACTCAAGGCTTTCGACAATTCAATTCAATTCAAAATGTTTTTATTTCAAATAAGCTTTTACAAGCGTTTATGAAAAGTTAATGAGTCTAGGTGCACGGTTCCAAAAAAGTTGATCCTATGGAGAAGAATCCGGCAAGAAGCTCCATGGACACTTTTTTTTAAATAATTTGTGTAATGATAATGTTTTCTACATTTTCTACATTACATTTCTACGTTATCTCAGTATCTATTATACGTAAGTACATATAAACCATTCATCCGATTGCCATGAAACTGAGCGATTTGTCGTGTGCGTGCCAAAGATTTTAACTTTTGCCCTCTCTTATTTCCCTTTGCCGTATCTCGGCTATCAAAATACATCAGTTTTCTGTAATTAACTGACCTCATCGATGACCTTCCTGCTGAGTAGTTCGGCGTTGAGCAGTGACACAACAGACAGTCCGTTGGCCTGCGTGGGCTCCTCGTACGACGGCCGCCGGCAGTTGATACGGTCTCTCTCGTTCTGCACCGCTGCAAATATTCACGTCACATTAACTGACGAATACTGTAAGGAGCTTGGATACGTAGAAATGATGATGTAAGTATAAAAAAAATGCCTTTGTTCAACCGTGGAGGTCTTTTAACTGATATCCCCGAAGGGTTAGGCAGAGGCGTACTAATGTACACCCTCAGTTCGCTTGTATGTATAGGTCCCATGTAATAGGGGGCGAGCCTATTGCTATTAACCGGGCACAAATCCAGACTCCGAGCTGCTACTGAGCATTTCATATAAAAACCCAATAACACTTTGTTCGACCTGGGGATCGAGCCTAGGGCCTCTAGCGTAGCAGTCGCGCTCGAGACCACTAGACTAATGAGGCTCTGATATTATTACGAGGTAAAAAAAAACATTTAACTGTGTGGAGTGGAACGATGGTAGGCCTTTGCCCTACAAGTAGTGGAACCAACTGCACTTATTTTATTCTTTACTATAAGCCGCCCTTGTTAATCATTATTATCAGGGGCGGATTTGATACATTGGCTACCAAAGATTTCCGCCTCTCTACTCCCTTCCAAGTCAGTAGTAGAGCAAAATTGAAATGATACGATTGAACTTGGAGTAACCTTGTAAGCAAAGATCCAGCTCGATGATTGAAACTTATAATAATCGGGTAATTTTTATGAGGACATATTATTAACTCAATTCGCTAAGTTAGATTTTGCCGCTTTTGTCCCGGGCCTATAGAGAAATTCGTCGCTGTCTATGTCCCCGGCCACAGCGGTCATATGTGCGCTTCTACCATGACCTCAACAATATACCACTGTTTAAGCACCATTATTATAAATCCCCGCGAATCAATATTATTTATGTTCTTTAGTTGGTAATTAATTCAATGCTCTGCAGATTGCAACAATTTCCTTGTATTTGTATTCCGAAAATGTATTATTTGCTTTATACGTGAACGTCATAAACATTAATTTACACTATAAAGTTGAAAATTGTGGTTTTTGTCGTGACTAGCCATGAATATATTCGAATGAATCAATATGTGTTAAACATAACTTTATAAATATTCATACGGATTAGCTTCCAATAAATTTGCTTGCGTAGTAACGATAGTAGGATGAATAATTAATTTTAAAAGTTATGTCCAAATCACTTTAATTTGAAACTGTGGGATTAACTGGAACGAGATGACAGTGGATTAATATTTTTGGTATTCAGTATGTTCATCTACATATTAAGAAAAAATTTAATGGTCAATTAGAGAAATTGGGGATATAAGAGCAATACAAGCCAAAACAATTATGCCGTTTTTAACACTTGTATTGCTACAGGTCTAACTTAATATCTGGTGCATGTTTCTTTATCTTGATACGCCGCCTAAAAGCAGAATTATACAAAGTAAATCCTTACGGGACGCAAGAGGAACCACGGGAAACAGTTTTTTTAAAGTAGGCTCTTTTGTGTCCTGCTGTTGGCCTGCATACTCTTCCCAAAACTCAGTCCAAGATTTTCTATCTATTTTTCTAGTATGAAGTTATTTTATAAGCCTATTTTATGCACCTAATGGTGCAAACATTGCTCAGTTTGTATAATTATGAGGTAATTAAAGTATTATCGTCTGCCACAGATAATATAGGTTGGTGAACTGACAATCGATTGTGAGAGGAAACAACTGAACAAAGGCATAAATCGTAGTACTTAATAAGTAAACATATTATGAAATAAAACGTAATTTGTCAACGTAGGTATTACGATTAAAGGCCTTACAAACAAACCTAGGTATATACTTTAAGTTATAAAATATTTAATAAGTTGTACATCATCCTTGCCTAGGACTTCTCCTATGTTTAGGACGGCTTCCTTCCAGTCTAACCAAATGTACCTGCCTGATTATTAGTAAGACGATGGTTTGGACATGTTAAGGGAATGAATATATGAATCTGGAAGAAGCAAAATAAGTATACAAGAATCGTAGCAAGTGGCGGTCTATACTGTCTGCATACCCC
Source organism: Acronicta aceris (assembly GCA_910591435.1). Taxonomy (NCBI): domain Eukaryota; kingdom Metazoa; phylum Arthropoda; class Insecta; order Lepidoptera; family Noctuidae; genus Acronicta; species Acronicta aceris. The sequence continues at coordinate 5,180,829 of OU342774.1, forward strand.
TGTGGGAAAAAGGCGTGAGTGTATATATGTATGTATGTATACGAAGAAATTATGTATATAAATGTATGATTAGAAATTCTGACTTTGACTTTGAAGCGACTGGCCCTCAAACACCCAAAAATTTCCTAAGATTCCTTAGGAAAAGTTGGCCTTTCTGCGCTTGGAAGCCAACCTCTACATAGTTGGAAAAAGGCTAGTAGGTACTTATCGTATTAGCTATCCGTTTACCTTTTAGATAATATACAATAAAACATGCAGTCTATTGACAATGTCGGTAGGTACCTATAGGTTTAATGTTGTATTTCTCACCTTCTTTCTTCATACCCGCTTTGAAGCACTTCCTTAGCCTACAGTATCTACACTGGTTTCTTTTGTCTTTGTCCACCACACAATTTCTGCTAAATCTGAAACCAAAATAAAATCATACCTCATTATGACAGCGTTTCTAGTGCGGAGTCTGGGTTTCCTCAAGGATTGAGCTTGAAAAGTTAATTTAGGTAAGTAACATCTGAATAAAATAAATCTGTTTCTTACAGATTATGTCATTCATTATGGCATTATTGTTCACAAATTGTCAGATTCAATTGATTTATTGTTTTATCTAGAACAGTCGTACCTAACTAATTGCCCTAAAATAAGGAGTCCGGCTCAGGCAATACCAAACGTGAAGCACAAATAAAAATTGCGCTCTGAAACTGAGTCGGTATCATAATTATAATAAAAATATATACGGTACTCCTAACAAATATAATACATAGGTATGAAGTACATAAATGTTTTCCTATACATATCATCATACCATCACGCCTGTATTCCCCGAAGGGTTAGGCAGAGGCGTACTTAATGTACACCCACAGTTCGCCGGTATGTTTAGGTCCCATGTTATAGGGGGCGAGCCTATAGCCATTCACCGGGCACAAATCCAGACTTCGAGCTGCTACTGAGAATTTCATAGAAAAACTCAATAACACTTTGCTCGACCTGGGGATCGAATCCAGGACCTCTGTGTAGCAGTCGCGCTTGGAACCAGTAAACTAATGAGGCAGTCATTAGGCAGTCATTAGTTTTCCTATACATATATTTTAATATATAAAAAATAAACCTTCTAAATTAATTTAAACATGGCATATTGGACAGCTAAATAAAAATTCAAGGTTATACATAATTAAATATTATTTGTATAGTTAAAGTAAGAAAGGTTATGTTTTTTAACTGTTTTTTTTTGTCATTTCAATTAATAGTGATATGTTGTTAGCCTTCTAATGGTCATATAAAAAGATATTACATATAACTTATAAAATATTTATGTACCTATATGACGCATATGGATAATCCCAAAATGACAACCAACACACCTTAGCCTTAGCTTATAGGTATAGCAAGATTACGAATAATTAAGATACAAATATTAAATGAAGTATTTGATTAGAAGAAGATAGGGTAGACTCATCATATTCCATCATGTTTTTTATACTTATTCGGAAATTTTACACGGATACTTCGCTGCCAGGAGAGGCTGCAGGCTAACTTGGTTTCTTCTTCAAGGGAGTCTTTATCACATTCGCCACGACTTATCATTTTTTAGGGTTATCCCAATTTACTATTTACGTACGAGCATCTTTCTTCTATACATCTCTGTTAGCCGTCATATAATTTTTCACTCAATCCATCTTAACAACTTCGATGACCTTATTGTTTTATATCCATCTCAACTTCATCCTCAAAACCAGTAACGTGTTCTTTACACGTACGCATCACATGTCCATACCACGAAAAGCTGCTTACTACGTTTTCAGCAAGCAACTTTCACCCCCTTTTATGAAAGGAGTCCCGTGCTGAATATGGATTGATGAACTTGGCAGAAAGATTGCCAGAAATGATGAGAAATGGTCCTATAGAGCTACAGGGAGTGTAATAAAAATGAATGGCCGGTACATTTATAATATATGGTTGTAAGATGTTCTATGTAAACAACATGACATTTTATCTCAACGTCCGTGCAATGCATGAGGGTTTTCAAATTGTTATGATTTTTCAAGTTAGATAAGAATAATTTTCCAATCACTGTACAACGTAGAGAGCACTGATAGCCTAATTGGAACCACACTCGTGCAGGGTAGACAGGTTCAAAGTACGCATCTTTGTCTTGAACATGTCTGGATTGGAAATTTATTATCGCGGTGAAGGAAGACAGTCAAGACACTTTGGGGAACCTGCATGTCTAAAGTGACTCCAAAACATTTTTAAAGGCGTGAGGAAGTCAAGTAACCTGCTACGCTAATAATAGGTGCTACAATAAGCAATAAGCCGAATTATCATAGCCACTCCAAACTCTCAAACTCCACAGCAGTGCTGTGTCTGCCCAGAAACACGCTTCAACGCATTACTATCTTCGTCTTATTATTTCTTCGTTAATAACAAACATTACACAAGCAAGTTTTAAGTGCAAAACTTTAATAATAATTATTATTATTAAAATAAAGGCATAATTATGTCTTCGTGATTGGCAGATGCGTCTACAATAATATTGTTGTATGCTTTTGCGCAGACAACATGCAATCTAGAATTATTGGGTAACATACATTTACTTGTCCAGTTTTGTTATTTTTAATGAAAGTGTATACGATCCAATTAATGACGTAATGAAATTGTGAAACAAAAACACGATCACGTTTAAGGGGAAACAAGTTTGTCAGTATTAAGACTCATGGTAAACCGCATTCTATATGCAATAAACACTCTTTGACGTAATACGATACAAATTATACGTAATCATAAACATCATACAATGTGCGCGCATAATGATCATATTCCTTATTTAAATTACTAATTACAACATAACGCCTGTATTCCCCGATGGGTTAGGCAGAAGCGTATGTTTAGGTCCCATGTTAAAGGGGGCGAGCCTATAGCCATTAACCGGGCACAAATCCAGACTCCCGAGCTGCTACTAAGAATTTCATAGAAAAATATAATAACACTTGCTCGACCTGGGGGGAACCCAGGACCTCTAGTGTAGTAGTCGCGCTTATAGACTAATGAGGCAGACATTTATTATCTAAAAACGCTATGGAATAGAGTCGGATTATTTTATCATATTTTAGATCTGGGTACAATTTGCTTAAATGAAGAAACCTAATACTAATTCGAAATGTTTAGTTCAGTATTTTTGTGTAATTAAGTAATTAACGTGTTGATTTCAGTTCGTATGTCGATAGTGAATTAATTGTAGTGATTTATCCATTGTAATACATATTGTATGCTTAATTCACTTTTAAAGCTTGCCAGAGTGGGTGGTCTTTGGCAAGCACCCAGCTTCGGGTAAGGTTGTGGGGTTCCCACCGCCTGGTGATGAAGCGAATACCGCAGCCTTGCCAACTGGTATCATTCAGCAGTTTCACAAGTGCAGTTGTGAATTGGCAAGTGACAACTGACAACACCTAGGCGCAGTGAGACAATTAATTATGACTTAATATTTTATTGTTCCTTACATAAGGCTTGAAAAAGCTTCATCATCACATAGTTTAGTTACCAATAATAAAACTTAATATTTCAGCAAATCAGTAGGTTAAAGAAAGAGAAGTGCCCGAACAGGCCGGCGGGGTTCGGGGTGGTCTTTCGACCACAAGGGGCCTTTACCATTTAATAATTAGATTATCAGGCTTCTACGATATTTATATTTCTCACTTACAGTGAGTAATATCTGATCAGATATTTCAATAATTAGTTGGAACTAAGGATTGGCATTCAAAGAGCAGAAATTAAAGCACATTACTACCGACATTCTTGTAACATAATAAATTATGATAAAAACATTAAATTTTTACCATAATACATACATTGCAATTGTGCTGTATTTTGTGATACCTAATGTATGTGATATACATAATAAAGATAAATTAATTATAAAATTGCCCGACCCAATGATTTCCTCAATTTGAATTGACCGTGACCTACTCAATAGTTTTGAATGAAATATCCAGTTTCAGTTAATGATAGTAAGTACCTGCTTGTTTTACTAAAGCGTTTTGGTATATAAGTAGTCCAATTACCAATATGGAAGCTACATACATGTATCTTTAGAATGATATTCTCTTTTCTTTTAGTACTTATGTGATACTAAGTCGGCTATTTTCATTAACAACGTAGCGTTTCACTATTTGATTCTAAATGGTGAAGACAAACATTACGATAAGACATGGACACTGACTTTATACTAGAGAGTAACCCTCTCTGCTATTACTCAAGGCACAGTGTCCCCTATGTATGTCGATAAAAGGGACTCCAGTGAACAAATTGACCATAATTATGTCTTGAATTATTACCTGCATGTGTATAGATGGTTTTTCCGAACGCTTCGCCTAAAGAATCCCTTGCAGCCGTCGCAAGAGGAGGCGCCGTAGTGCTTGCCGGTGGCGCGGTCGCCGCAGATGGCGCAGTGCTGCGACAGCGCCACCGACGACGCCGCGCTCGCCTCGCTACTACTCGTCTCCAGCTGCATATCGCTGTCTGAAACAAAAACAATACAACCTTTAATACACGACAGGGTAATTGCTAAGGGTTGATTTAGGTGTACTGAATTGAAACCGGCCGTGATACGTTCCAAAACTAATAAGACTCCAACCTTAGGTATCCGTACAAAAAAAATATAAACCGTTCCAGTTTCATCAGATTTTGCTCCAAAAATTATTGGTTCTATATCCTAAGCGACCCAACAAAGGTCTTAGACTGGAAATACTCGATAAAGTCTAGTTCGAGACCAAATTTAAAGTTTGTAGGCCTTCGGTAATTAATTACCTACCTATTAACAGGTTTTCTGTTAGTATCTAATTTAGTAGTTACTCTGGCCTGTGGATATTATGGAGATATGTTTTTTAATGCATTAAGTTAGATACCATCAGACTTATGGATAATTTACAGGAGTTGGATGATATTTGTAACTAGAAACGTTCATCTTAAACGTAAGTAAGTATTAAGTAACTATTAGGTAGCCAGTGACCTAGAAACAGTGATTTATTTCCAACGTTTGTTGACAGAAAGACAGTTTATCTTTATTTAACCTTAACAGATATCGTTGCATACATGAGATGAGTTGGCCAATCACATTCAGGGATGCGTATTTATGTTATCACAATATCTATTTGAGATTTACGCGTAGGGAGACAACCGTGGAAGACAAGAATTTTAATGAATTCCCTGATTAGTGAAATTACAACTTCTAATCTAAGGTTTTTGTCTACGGACAACAGTTGTGAGCAATAGACTTACGGCAACAGATTTCAATAAGTTTTAAAAGCAGGGGTAATAGAAAAGCAATCACTTAGAGACTTGAATATAGTTCCGGAAAGCGGGATAACTAGACGGTACTAATACTCGGAGACTTTAGAATCGCATTGGTAGGAAGGGTAACTACAAAGCAATTACACCTACAATATTTTTTTGGAAAGTGGGGTAGCTGAAAAAGCTGTTGCTTTTCGCTTACCCCTACCCAATATCGAGTTAAAGCACAGATATTTGGCTACAGCTTAATCAATGACTTTTGAAAAAACTTCCGTCCTGAGTTAAGTTGTACCTATGCATTTGTACCAGGTGAAGGCATTTAGTTTTCCTAGCTGTGATTATGATTTTCACAACAAGTCGCGCAAAATATTATTAAGACATTTTAATTCTCAAGTTGAGTAGGTATCTATATCATATGCAAGTAGGTAGATAAATATATAAAAACTGATAAAATGTAACTGCATTTTGGCAAATATTGTTTTTAAGGTATAAACTGTTATCATCACAGATAACATGACAAGCAATATAAAAAAGATAAAGTTGCAAAAATAGTGGAATATGAGTTTCCATTTCATCAGCATTTCCACCTTTACCTATTTACTTATATGCTAATAATCGACAATTTGATACAAAATTGCTAATGTGCAAATAAAAACGTGAGCACAAGAGTTTAGTGTCAACAAACCTTCGTTATACTGTAAAGAAGGCCGCGTGTCTTGCGGTGGACTGTGTACTACAGGTCCATAGTACGGGCTACTAGGGTGTTTCTCCCACTGCGCTTGCGAGCCCATCATGTAATCCACGGCGCTGTACATCGGACACAACTCCTGTGAAGCCATCTCGTATCCGAGCACCGGCATCTTCAGCCGCCTCCCACCTCGCGACACTCAAGTCCAACTGTTATCCACTAATCCAAGTAACGCAACCAACGATAGCCCCGATAATGGTCCACATAAATACGATTACCAACAGGTGCTTTAACTAAATCAAATACAACAACCCCTTATCACAAAACTTAAACGTATCATAACAAATACTAAGTTAATCACAGCAAATATTTATCCGGTAATGAGTGGTGAGGGTAACAGCGACTACACCGCTTCCGGGTAATGTTTTCGTTTTTATCACACAATTGTGTACCAGTTCTCGATAGTGTTGTTTACAGAGAATCACGCCGGTCTCGGGTGACTAGCTGATGCACACGGCGCGACCTTCCGCGCTCGCGGTGTAAGTGCGACTGATGGCGGCGGTCGCCATCACACCTCACATCCGCTTCGCCAATCTGCTGACACCACCTATGAATGACCCGCTCAACAGTGTCCAAGTCAGCAAATGGTAGCGATTCGCGACGTACACCCGATACCCAGCCGTTGACTCACCCGTTATCGGAAATGCAGCGGATGTGGAATCGAATGCGCGCCGCCTGAGGAGTCACTCAGTAGCAGCTGACGAACAGAACCTTTTGCCATTACCGTCATGTTTTAGTAAGTAAACAAACTGCCCGGATGACTAACTGCTTGTCACACGCACTGGCTTTGTTCGCATGCCCCTTTGTTGCTATGTGTGCATCTATTGTGTGGGCTGTTATCTATAGGGATTCTGATAATGTTCGTGGAGATGATTTATCGTAGAGTCGATAACGCGTAATGACCAACACATATCATCGAATAATGTCCTCGTCAGTCATGTCAAACACGCAGTAACTAATTAAATGTGGTATTTCTGAAAATAAAGTATTTATGCATTGTAGAAATTCTACGTTAAAGTATCTGTCAACTAACCTAATATGACATCTCTTCTATTAGTGATTATTCTAAATGATATTATAACTTAATATACTGCACAAATAAAGTTAATGGCCGTCTGTATGCTGAGAACATGTAAGGCAGTGATTTGGTATTAAAACGTAATATAAGTGTAAACAATGGCAGCATTCTGGAGCTATCGGCAGACGGGGCAAGTCGGGGTCGCGGTATCTCGGCCGAGCTACGACGCCGATGCTCCTGCCATAATAACCCTTTCTATCGTTAAACACGAGTTTTTAGATAAACGGGCCGCTATAAATTAGTACCAAAGAATCTTTCAGACCGCAGTTTAAGGCAAACTGTAACTAATCAGGCACTGAGCGGAGTCAGAGGTGAGTCAGTGGTGGATTTGAACTCGACACCTATGAATATTGATTAGGGCATGGACTGCCAGTCGTGTAAGTGTAGGCAATCCCTCGCTTTTCTCTCTAATTATAATCATACTAATAATAAAAAAAATATTTTTAGATAGATAGATTTTTGTCTGTTATGTTTGTACGCGCATCACACAAAAACGACTGCACGAAATTCGATGTCGTTTTAACATGTGTATTGCTGGAGATCTAACTTAAAATCTGGTGCTGTGTTTCATCTTGATACGCCGCCTAGAAGCCGAGTTATAGGATGTAAATCCTACTGGGGTGCGAGTGAAACCGCGGGCACCAGCTAGTGGGATATAAAAATGTTACAAAGCAACATTCTAAAACGTCAATTTTCTAAGAGACTCTTGCGCTCAAAGATACGTATAATAAAGATTTAAGTGTCATTAGTTAAAGGGGCTAATTATGCCTTTTGAATTGTAGTTACTTATTTGTTTATTATTAGTTTATGAAAATAAGTATAACATGTAACTAATATTATTTAGGGAAGCTAAGAAAGAAAATTAAACATAAATATTTAATAAACAAATTACTAACTTTCTTATGGTTAACTATTGCTGTTTTCTTTTGTGTAATTAATATCTTTTATAGTATATATAATATAATATCTATTATCATGTTGTTTACGTTTTTTCTACAACTTCTGTGAACAAGGCAAATTTTAATAAAACAAAAATTATTATTTTTCCGTGTTTCAACTAAGTAGGTATATATATTTTTAATAATAAAATTCAACACAAGTCATAAGAAAAATTATAACGACTTGTGCAGCAATTTATTTAAGATTCAAGGTTTAAACTTGGACATATTCCAAAAATAATCGTGCCCTTAATATTAAATCAAACTATACGGAAATCTGTGAGGTAAAGTACCTAGTCACATTATAATTATTTATTTGTAAATTAATTAATTACCTACCTACTTATTTTCAAGGCAAGTAACTGACAACGCAGTAGAAATAATATATTTTTACTTGATCTGACTGATCGTTAGTCATTGTATGAATCAGTATTCTAGGTAACAACAAATTTTCTATCTTTATGATGGTGAAGATGTGAATGTATTATGTAAGTGTTATTTACTCAGTATTTGGCAAGTAGAAATATCATGCGTGTGAGTACTTGCAGACCGCAGAGACTAGAAATCTGTTATTCTAGCCACGTTGATTTACTAAGTATATTAGGAAGAATTAATTTAAAATTAAACTCTTACCCAAGATCCTTTTTCGTAGTCGGGTAAAAATTTATACCTTGAGCTCAAAGATAATTCTAATAAAACTCACAATAATTACCTATAACTTATTTATATCCGTTTACTTATTATACAATGTCACTCTGTGATTACCCCAAGTTGTTTACCCAATATATTTTTTCTATTGATCTGCTAAAAAAAGTTTCTTTTTTTTTATGGAAAAGTACTTTTAGTTACATACATGACCAATAATATGAATTGATAACGTGTCTAATTAGACATAAGATTAATATCTTTGTTCGTTAGAATATAAACAAAAAAATGAAGATTATAAAAAGTTAAGGTCCCATAAATTTAATACCTACTCACAGGTTGTAAAAAAAATATACAAGGAAAATCCGGTACCATAAGAACGCTCCGACGTTTCTCACTAATGTTAAGAAAATTATATGACTGGTTATGTTATTATTCTAATCCTCAGGTATCTTGAGCTTGGCGCTAAAGTGGTTGCCAAGATACCTACACATTGTATCGGTGCACGGTGTACCTTTTGACATCCTTATCTATAATAAGCTGTACTCGACATAGGAGCTATAAGTGCCATTCAAGCAAGTGCTCCTCCTGTTAATAATAATTTAGCTAAGTAATAAAAATTGCAAAGTAATAAAAAGTTGAAATATGCAATTTCGTTTAAATGATAAAGCTTCGCTTAGTAAATCAATGTCAACGGTGGTGATTGGTTGCCCAAAATCATTATCACAAGATATATGAATCACAATTTTCAAAAATTTAATAAGCCATGAAATTAATTACTTTATGTTAAGGGCCTAGGGCATGCACTGCTTTTTGAAATAAGTAATATATTAATTAGCAATTTTATTGGTTTTTTTTTTTAATTTTTTTAATGGGATAGTAATAGGAGGGCCAACGAGCAGACGGATCGGGTGATAGTAAGCGATTACCGCCACCCATGGACTCCCACAAGTGCGTGCAAGCCTACCTGTTAAAAGGGGATTGGGCCTCCGGAAACCTCACTCACTCGGCGAAACACAACGTAATGTGAGGCCGTGGTATCACTCCGGTCGAGCCGGCTCATTCGTGCCGAAGCATGGCTCTCCCACGTAAAAAATTGCTGATTATAGCTATAAAATTATAATAGCTCAACCCATGTACGTATTAATCTTTAACGGTAAAATTTTGGTCTCTGTAAGTCAAAGTCAAAGTTAAAATGTTTTATTTCAATTAGACCATTAAAAAGGTAGTTTTGAAAAGTCAAACTAGTTGCCCGGTTCCGAGACACAAGCTCCACAGGTTAAGGTTTGCGAAGACTACCAATCCACAAAAATTTCATCTATGGACTAGAGATAAGGGATCGGGTATTTAGGATCACCATTATTTTGGGTAAAAGTCTCTGACTACAGGAATGGTGTACATCAGTGCAAGAATCTCTTGAAATCACAGAATTTAGAATTATTTTGCCATACGTACTGTTTGTAATAAATTCTTACACCGAATTAGTAATTATAATATTGGATTACATAGGTAATTCAGAATTACGGACGTACCTAATCAAATATTCTTTATTTTGCTGGGCAATATAATTATAGTTGCCGAAATGTAGGTTCGTCAAGGCAAAACCATAACAATAAGTAAAGGTGATTTAATTAGTTTTAACCTGAGTTTATGTCACAGGCAACTGGTTAAATTAGCTATTTAGTTGGATGGACACCGGCATTCAAATTGTGTGGGTAAACGTTGCTCAGCAAGTAAATTGAACAAAACGTTTAAGTAACTATTTTTGGCGGATTTTCGTTTAACAGTTCAAACGTTCCGATCGTTCCGTTTGAAAATTAACCGGTTTGTGAATCGCAAGTCGTAAGTAAATGTAAGTAAATATCTATCTTCTCTATCTATCGTAAGTAAATATTCTTTCACGGTTTATTAGAAAGTTTAATATTTTAATGATCATTGCCATCAGGGTCCAAATTTACTGTAGAAAAATTTCACAATTCTATATCACTGTACTACGACAATTAAATTGAGGTCATACTGTGACTTCTGCCGATAGAAACTTAACGGCTATCCAATCCCGGGAAAAAACGAACTATAAGAACTATCCTCATCACTACATAGTATAAAACAAAGTCGCTGTCGCTGTTTGTTCGTCCCTATGTATGCTTAAATCTTTAAAACTATGCAACGGATTTTACGCGGCGATTTTTTTAGAGGAAGGTCTTAAGCTATTTATCATTACGCTACGACTTCTAGGAATGGGGTAACGCGGGTGAAACCGCGGACGGGTCGCTAGTTAAATTATAAATTACTGAATCTGAATGTGACCTGAGCGCTGTCCCCACACGAGATAAAAAGCACTTAAGTACCATTTTTATGTATTTATTATCTGTCCAACAAATTTAATTAAAACCGGGTCAGCAGTGTTGTGGTCAACAACTTGTCAAAATAGTACATTTTGTTCTTACTTAGGTATAGTATGTACTAGGGTAGTTACAGTGCCAATGACTATTCTTAGAACCCACAATGTGTTATTATTATCTTTAATTGCGAAAACTAATCGAATATGTAATTTGGCAGGCTAAGGAAATGAATAAGATTGTAAATCTTTAAAGTCAGGTATCTCGTGCGTTGGGACTTAATAAAAATAAGCATGTTATCCAATATCCACAAAGAAACCAGGGCTAGAAAAAAGTTTGCAAAAAACCTAAATTATATTTAGAACAAGCACAAATAAAATATTACGCGAAATCACGGTGACTTGCAGGTTTAATCACAAAGTTCTTAAGAGGCTTACGCAATCCTGGACTTTGTACCTCGCAAATCTACAGACATGTTACGGTCCAAAGTCTACCTTTATCATTGCATAGGCACATTGATTATTATCAAGTGGAGATACAACTAATAGGCTCAATCGAAATCCTATCGCTGATATGAAATTGTAGTGTGTACATTAGACAATCTTCTGAAATAATTTCGTATTCAATAATACAGATAATAGAATATTCCCGTCAATAATATTGTGTAGATACCTATGTGAAGTATAAAAATATATACAATAATAAAGAAGGGTTCAAAGGTCACAGGTTTTTGACTACCTAAGTAAAAGTGTTTCACTAAATATGCATACTTAAATTAGGTTAATATAACTACTTAATTATGTTCTTACTATTTTACATTACTCTGATTAATTACATGGCCAACAAAAGGGTATACAATTAGACTGTATGACTTTCCCGTTGCTGTTCAAAGGTCCAAAGTCTAACTCTGTTTACTGGATTGAGAATTATTTGAAACGAAACAGCATTATATATTTTTTTTTAATTCCAAATTTTCTTAAACTCGACGTGCTATGATTTAGTGCATTTAGGCCCTAATGTATAATCAGTAAACCTACAAATAACGCAAGTATGTTATTATCTTGTAAAATTAAAACCATATAAAAGTATTTGTGTGGTTTCAAACAATGTCTGCTTACTTGAGTCTCTCGTTAATTAGTCAGCCTAAGATTGCTAGGATGTTACATAAATACCTAACTAGGTAGATATTACCGCTACAATTATCTTTTTAGTAACAGAATAACAGCCCTGTCACGATGACTGGACATAAAAGCGTCTATAATTACATTTGCTACTAAGAAATAAACAATAATTGTCGATAGCACTGGATTTTTATTGGAAAATTCCCATGTGACATGTAAACAAGAAAAAATTGTTAATGAAGAATAACATAACATACCATCACGCCTGTATTCCCCGAAGGGTTAGGCCGAGGCGTACTTAATGTACACCCACAGTTCGCCGGTATGTTTAGGTCCCATGTTATAGAGGGCGAGCCTATAGCCATTAACAGGGCACAAATCCAGACTGCTACTGAGAATTTCATAGAAAAACCCAATAACACTTTGCTCGACCTGGGGATCGAACCCAGGACCTCTAGTGTAGCATCCTTCTTGGGACCACTAGACTAATAAGGTCACAATGAAGAACGGATAGCAAAATATGCTGAGCTTAATTAACCATCTCCATATTTATAAATAAATCAAAAAGTTATTAGTTATGTACTTATTTACATATTTTATATAGGTACTTTTTTGAAAAACTTTTAGTATTTCCAAAAAATTTATAAAATAATATCTTTAAATAAAAAACGACAGCAGATCCCTGATTAACTGTAAAAAGAAAGTTATTTTGGAGATTGCAATGAATCAAAGAATGAGATGTGCAGCAGCATGAACCTAGTGCAATAGCCACCTGTAACCTTGAATGAGGAGCGGTTCTGAAATCTTTTGTGAATGAATCGGCAGCTCAGGCCCAATGAAGATGATTAGATGAATCCGTATGTGGAATATTGTCAATTTGTCAATGGTGAAAAGGGTTGTCAATAAAAAAAAACATTTTCAACACTACGCCTGTATTCGCCGATTAGGCAAAGGTGTATTCCCGTACACAGTTCGCTGACATGTTTAGGCCCAATTTAATAAGGGTCCAGGCTATCTATTGTTTTTAAGATAACATGCTAAAAAGATGGCAAAAATACATTGTCAATAGTACGCCTGTATTCGCCGGTTAGGCCAAGGTGTATTGCTATACACATTTCGCTGACATGTTTAGGCCCAATTTAATAAAGGTCGAGCCTATTTATTGTCTTTAACTAGCTAAGCTAATGACAATGCTCTATCTGTTTTCAAATGGAGCTACTACTCGTTGCAATATCTCGTCTCGAGCCAATGTCTATGATACGACGATAAAATTATTTCGTGGTGTACATATTAAGTCCAGCAAGTCATACCTATGCCTGTGATGGGTACCATGGTACTAGATACGAGCACCACCGCACCGCCACAACTATTACGAAAATAAATTTATTAAATTTTTTTTTTGTTATAGGATGACTAATAGGTACGCGGTAACCGGAGCGTATAAACGCCAGCGACATACGGCGTGTGTACTTATGAGATCATTTTACATAAGTAACAATCGGTGGTAAAAGCATCTGTTAGATACTCAGTAAAAGAATTATCTGTTGCATGTGCAATTATCGCCAATGACTAAATAATTAAAAATGATGTAAATATAAATACGAATCTATACTTATAATAAATCTGTAGAGAGGTCAATTCTGTACATGAAATATATTTCCAAAATAACTATCAGCGGGTGATTAGTGATCGATACTGACGCCAAAAATGCAATCAGTAAAATTTTTGTCTGTCTGTCTGTATGTTCGTTATAGAAACAAAAACCACTCGACAGATTTCAACGAAACTTGGTACAATTGTTCTTCATACTCCTGGGCAGGTTATAGTATACTTTTCATCACGCTACGATCAATAGGAGCAGAGCAGTGAAGGGAAATGTTGGGAAAATGAGTGATTCATGGGAAAGGTTTCAAGCTATAAAACATCACGCTACAACCCTTAGGAACGGGGCAACGCAGGTGAAACCACGGGCGAAGAACTAGGGAACAAAGTAACTATTCCACGCGGACGAAGTCGCTGGCAAAAGCTAGTAAATAATAAAATGACAATATTGTTGGAAACTTTACGTGTTTATTATACACTGTAGTGACTCATTATCAGCTGTTTGTTTGTCTTTACTAGTTATTAAGATAATGTTTAGAAATAATTTTAAGTGGTCAGAAAATAATTTGTAAATATTTACTGTAATTAAATAAAATACTAACGATACCCTATTACCAATAAGCTTTGACAACATCATAATATATTATTTTCGTTTATAAATATTTTTATTATTATTGACATTGATTGATATGTTTTTTTTTTAAATTAAAAATGGGATTTGCTCTTGACCTCAATCTTGCCTCCGGGGCAATGATGAGGTCTACGGTGGAGCGAGCACACTCAGAAGATGCCTGTTCACCCTACTTTTGAATAGTTTCGGGTTGTACGTAGGTACTCGGAAATACGCAGGAAGGGTGATTTGTAGCGCTCTGTGCGAATATGTGGAATATCAACCAAGTGGGGATGATATCCTGGTGCGTCTTATGATTATGATTAGCGGTCGCCACCAAAAATGCCAGTGTGTCTAAGTTCGCGGATAGGGTCTGGCTTGTATGTGAGATGTTTGTGCATGAGCTTTATCACTACTAAACAGGAGTACATTGAGTGTATTTATGGGGCAATGTAAAAAAACATTTAAATAAGTTTCAAAAGTTTGAATAACCAACCTAAAGGTTCTAACGATGAAGTTTAGATATAGAATATGTATATTTTATATAATAGCAACAATAAATGAGCTGGCATTCAATTGAGACTAGTGGTGGCAAGCTTACAATTGAAACTAATTGTGTCCTTAGCCCGCCGCTAAATGCACAAGACTCGTACATCACTGCAATTACCTATTTACGCTTCCTTCTAACATTCTATGATGCACTTATTCAGGTTTTTGGTTGGGAGATTACATTAAATTATCTTGTTTCCTGGTGATGAGATATAATTATCCATCTGGGTAGCTACTACCCTGTCAAACAGTTTTGAACTGTTTTCATCTTGGGTATATGAGAGATAGGCCGCTAAAGGTATTTACTTGAATTGCATGCTCAATCTTACACCTTTTTGTGCTTTTTGTCAGACTAGTGTCACTACAAGCCAAATTAAATATACGAGTACATAATAGGTGCATATCTTACCAATCAAACGGAGCTGAAAAAATATTTGAAATGTGTATGAACCTTGTAAGGTTCATAGAAATTAAAAGATACATAAGTAGAGATGATAATCAAGATAATAAAACTTTCCAAAGCTAGTCTAAATCTGCAATTTTAAAGGCGAGAAATTAGTTGGTATGGTTCCTACTTATTCATTTGGATACAACTTACAACAACACCAATACTAATTTTGTTCTGTATGTGTTGATTTTATTTAAGCTTAAATATTTTTTGTAAAATGATCAGAGACCTACCAATGCTAGATCAGTCCGTTAGGGACCAACAATACCTGTGTTTCTTTTGTAGTTGAAACACAAAAGTACTCCATATAGTATACTAATTCAAGTCCATGGATTAACTAAATCACTTATAAATACATATTATTATGTGGATGATAGTGCAGGATGCAATGCTGTATTGCATCACTCATTATACATAGGTAATTCCAATATATGCTTTCTGGGAATTGAAGGCACAAATGATGTGTATAGTGTCCATAAGGAAACTAAGTTAATAGTGATATTCAGTGTTTTGCTGGCTTGTGGTTACTTATAATTTAACATAGTGTAATATAGGCATATCAGTTTAAACTTTAAAATTAAAGCGAAATGCAGTTGCAGTAACTTAACTTTTTACTTTTCTCTTCTAATTAGTTTTTTAAATCGAATTTGGGTAATTGAAAAAGAGAACAATAAGAATAATTTAATACTAAGTACCAAATGGGTGTCAAAACAGAACACAACAATAGTACAGAAATAGTAAGGTGATACAAGGCTTTATTCAGCCCCATGCAGATTTTGCCAAAAGGTTGATTTATTTTCTTTTCATTTTGATTTCTTAAATGTTTTTATTTTATAAATTTGTGTTTTGTGTGAGTTCAAAATAAAAAGGTTTCTATTTTTACTGACATTCTGCCCTAAAAAGCCTTAAATAGTCAGTCTAAACTGCACTCGACTTGCATCAAACACTATGTGACTACTGAATATTTAAGTATACATAGTTTAGATACCTAATACTTCATTATCATTGTTATTTCTTACATTGCATAAAATTGATAATATGTTAAAAAATAGTAAAAAGTTGATAATAGGTTTTGGGTAGGTATCTTATCACTGTACTTAAGTATATTAAGATGTGATAAACAACTAACTCTTTATCAACAAAGATAAATATAATGATAGTGGCATCTGATATTTAATCATTACAGGTGGGTTAAAAAAGTTTTACAATCTTTGTGAAGCAAAATAATAATCATATATTTTGTTGCATCATAGCTCACAACATATTTATCAATAAATAACATCAAGTAACATAGCATGCTTGTTAGTAAGAGTGATAACATTATCATATACCCAGATGTTAAATATTGTAAATAATTGTATGCAGCATATGGGGAAATTCCTTTGTCATCCATAATCAAAAGAACAGAGAGAGAGAGAATACACGCACAAATATATAAGAAAAGAGAGAGATTGCTATCAAAATAAGATATAATGAGTTTTCAGGAAGTTTTGACAGAAACGAAGTTGGTTTAAATTGAAATTTGAATTGATAACAGTATAGACAGGTTAGAATATAGGTAATTTATGAATCTCCAAGTATATTAGCATATATTAAAAACCACCAATTAACCTACATAGCAGATAACCCTTGTGGCATCAAGCCATCAACATTGGGTTACAACATTTAAAGGTCACACCTGTTCTCGCATATATCCGTGATCAAGTTATTATACAAATATCGTAAGTGTTAAGGCAAACACATTTACTTTGCTAAGCAAACGGAAAATACGGTGCGTCGACATCACACATCGAATAAAGTTGTACGACGTAGTACTACGTACTGCAGTAATCATTATCAACATTTTTTTTATTCCATCTTATCCTCGATACTTAAACGCAAGAAAATCTAAAGAATATTACCGCATGTGCTTGAAATCAAATAGATTGATGTTAATTAGTCTGTTTACTACAATCATGTTCTCATCAATAAGTCTGTAATATTATACATAAATATCTGTAACCTTCTTACCTTCATCGCAGAGCCCCATTGTTGAGTCAATTTTTACGTTTCAAGAGAAAGCCCTCAAATAAATAGAATATTTCTTTATTTTTCTATACAAAATTTGGGAACGATTACTATTCTAAATCACCAAATATGACAGCTGATATGTCAAATTCAATTTGACAGCAACAGAACAGAACAAGAAAGAACAAAAATGAATGAATGAAACCTAATACTTATTGCAGCGACATCTATGTAATGTACAAAGGTAACGAACTGTTATATTCATTTCTTTCTACTAGATGGTGCTAGCTGGATAATATTTTGTAATAACTTCATATTTTTTTTAGATTCAATTATATGCTTTTGATTTGGATATCTGCTTTCTACGTGTTGCTTAAAATAATTTCAATAGCTACATTTCGGACGGATTGAAACAATTCCAGCCGTCGATTTACCTACCTACTTACTTTTTTCCTGTCCCGTTACTGGTAGTAACGGGACAGGTAGTAGGTACTTGTATAGGTACAGTGGGCAAACCAGACGCCAGAATGAAAACTTTCTCGAGGTACCTACCACAGAGTACACTGTATATACGGACAGTGCCTACCAGTCCACCAGCTTTATAAGAAATACTATGCAACCTCTGATATCCGTCGCTGAGCACAGATCTCTTGAAACGACAACTCTTCAAGAGATCTGGGTAGAACGACCGATACCTACGTTTTGTTACTCCAGCAGAACATACCAAAGGCTCGACAGGTTCTTAGGTCCTATGTTAGTACCTAATAGGAAGCGATTCCGAGCTAGGTAGGTACCTACGTCTTAGAACCAATATCATAGAAAAAACCTAGTACTTAGGTATTACGGTGTTACATAAAACTAAGTAACTACTACCTATGTAGGTAGTGCATGAGTTTAAAACTTTAAACACTTTAAACCCTTGCCGCCTGAAAAGAGCAGTATGTCATGTAGGTACCTACTTACTACAGAAATTTTTATCAATGACATTGTTATGTATACTTAGTTTAAAAAGAGGCCTTTTGTATATTATGTAGGTACAATACATATTTGCATTTGAAACCCGTTTCCCGACCCTGTAATCGAACACTTTTATCTCGCGTTTCACAGTCACCCTTGCGACCATTAGACCAATGAGGCCAAGAAGATTATAGCATAAACTTAATTGTCTGCTCTGTAACAATAAAAAATAAAGTAAGTAGGCAACTAGGTAAAGCTTTTGGAGCTTTTGCATTAGGGTTTCAAAAGCTACTTACCTACTCAATTTTATTTAAGCGTTTATTGCAAAATATAATATGCTATGCTATTGTTATTTTAGTAAAGGAAAAATTCAATCGCGGGCAGGATTCGAACCTGCGTCTCCTGGTTAGATACACCAGACGCTCTGACCGCTATGCCACCGCGAGCGAGTCCCACCCGCTTGATCTAAATTTTCCTTCATATTGCTATGCTATTTCTACTTCATCTCTGGAAGGAAGTTTCGTCTGGAAGTTTCATTGAATTGTATCGTTTATCACATTAAATAAGTAAATCTATTGTTTAGGTACATTAGAAGAAAACTAAACGTAGAGGTTAGCCGACTTTGTATTCAAAATAAATACAACTTTATTTCCATTGCTAGTTTCCATCGATGAATATATAACAGACGGTATTAATAACATCGAAATAACAGACAAACATTTATAGATATAGGGAGGGAATGTATGTCAAGTACAGCTGCGCTATGGACGAATCTATTAGATTAGTTTGTTTTTTTAAAGACCTGTGACTTATGAAGTCTCGTGAGTTGTGGAGTCATCTTAAAATAAGGAGTCAGAACTACTCAACTTCCTAACTAATATTATAAATGCGAAAGTGAGTTTGTTACGCCTTCGCGCCTAAACCGCTAAAACGATTAAAGAAATTCTTTCACCAATAGAAAGCTACATTATCAGTGAGAACATAGGCTATACATTTATTGTTCATAATTAGAGATCTCTACGAAAATTATAACAATGGAACCCAAGGTATCAAAAATTTGCTTTTGTAAGTCACATCATTTAACGTGCGCTGCCATATTGTTATTTCTTAGCAAATTTACCATGGATATGGTTACCATGGAGACGGTTACTATGGAGATGTTTACTATGGAGGTACCTTTGACCATAGTATGACACATTGACACTTATCATTCAATGTATTAAAAATGTACAAAACAAAGAGTAGTACCTACATTGAATACTGGTACAAAATTAAGGCGAAACGAAGTTCAATTACATAATTATGTAAATATTGGCAGTCAGCTCACTATTCAATTAAGTATAGCATCAGCTATTTTGGATGCACTTTTAAAAACAATAAATGAGAGTTTCATAAACAAAAAGCAATTCAAATAACAAAAAATAGTTTTAAGGTTAGTTGTACTACTCAATCCTATTTTTTCTTTATTTATTTACATTTTTCTTTCACATGTAGGCAATAGTTAATGTTTATGAGATTAAGTGTCAACTTTTTTTTCTTTCTTCTTACTCATTTCTTAGTATTTTGTTACACTTTCTTCTTTAGAATGCCTCGCAAGCGTAAATTTAACTTGTCTAAAAATTAATCACGGGCCCGGGCGGCAACAATTAATCGATCAGAAGAATCTTCTGTTGATGTAGAATTTAGAAGACAACAACAAGACATACTATCACGCCTAATACCCCGAAAGGTTAGGCAGAGGTATATTAATGTATCTACACCCACAGCTTGCCGATATGTTTAGAGGTAACATGTAATAGGGGGCGAGCCTATTGCCATTAACCGGACAGAAATTCCAAACTGTTCCGAGCTGCTACTGAGAATTTCATAGAAAAACCAACAAGCAAAGCGACAGTCTGCTTTGAGAGCTAGAGAATGATCCGTAGGGAGTCGCAGGTATCACCTAACCTAATATTTTGCATAATATTTGGTCAACATTATTTTTATAGTTCATTCGATTAATTTTAAAGCTAAGCAGCTAATAAATATATAAGGCGACACAGTTGGCGTAGCGGCTGATCGGTTTCTGCGGCACGTGTTGTGGGTTCGATCCCCACACGGAGCAAATACTTGTATGATCTACAGGTAGTTATTCCGGTTCGGGGCGATTGTGTATGTGAGAATTTGTATTTGTAAACGCAAATCCGGAGAAAATCCTAACGATGTGTGTGATTTTGTTTTTACGCCAGTGCAGTGACAAAATTACTTAGGCAGACGTTTGTTTCGGTAAGCTACATTTTAAATTGCAAACTAAAATGACAAAAGAGGACGTTGCGTTGACCTGTTGGATAACCTTCAATAGTTGGACGTGCAAAGGAAAATTTATGTTTTTAGCGCGTGGAAATTCTGTTTTCGTTATTCGTAGCTGAAAAATCTGAAGCAAAATGGGTATAGTATAACTATAAACAAAAGTATTGTAGATTTAATCATGTTAAATTAATGACGGTCTGTATTTGGTTTGAAATCACGAAGTCACGCACGCTTCATCGCTACTTTAGTAAGCTGTAACTGTAAAGTAGGTACCCCATAACAACTGTAATAACCTACCTAGTAGTACCTACTATGACCGTACTTAGTGTAGGTACCTACGCATGTATTGAAACTATCTATAAAGCTGTCTAAGAAAAACCTAAGTCTGTGATAAGCTTTAAATAACATGGAAATATTTAATAGTCTTGGTTTTACGTCGTCTTTTTTATAGCTGACTTGAATTAACCTAGCCTTTGACATCAGGGCACCTAGTTTGGATTTATTTTCCAAATATTAAATTAATTATAGTTCTAAGACATACAACACGTCAGTCTACCCGTCACCATGGATGCTGTAAAGGATCCAAAACGTCGGGAATTAAATAATAAATCAATACAACGCTATAAAGTCCGCTAAAATAATAATATGATGGTTCTTTTTAAGAGTACTAGCAGCCAAAACAATAAATAATAATATGTGATCTTTGAAAACTTAAAATATGGCTACTATTTTGTTAAATAATCAGTAACACGGTGCATCATGTGGCAATATTATGCAACAGTCTAATAATAATGAATCATGATTTACTGGTCGACGTCACACCGGTGTTGGCAGCCGAAGAACGCACTGTTGGCAGCACTTCTTCGGTCGTTCAATGACATGGTTTCTTTGACAGAACCATGCCACTATTCAGAATGACGCGATCCATTCATACCTTCTATTGAGGTCTACTATTTCACGTAATACGTTTTAGCACCCATTGCAAAATGAACAGGAACCAAATTAGTTAATTAGCACTTAGGTCTTGGGTATGTATTGACTGATAACGTAGGGCCGGAACCTAGCTTAGTAAATACAACTGATTAAAAATAATTTTTTATAAGCTAATTATTCATCATCATATCAATCAAAGGATTTCCACTACTGAAAAAAGAGGGCACTGTAACAATATATGCGGGAAAGACATAGATTGCACAAGGACCGGTTACCTATATGCTTGCATCTAGGGCTGCCACCTCTAAAATCTGGTAACTAGGATAAGAATCGTGAAAACCCCGGATTTTTGAGCATAGAACCCGGACATGGAAGGGACGCGTGGCGGCCCAGTGGCAGTGGCGTGGCTCGAGCGTGTCGCGCGGCCCCCTGGGGGCGAAAGGTAAATTGAAAACCGATTCCTTTAGTCTGGGCACAGTCTGGGTTTAACTCGGACTACAAATGAAACCCCACCCGGGCGCTCCCTGGACACCCACTAAACTAGAACATATCCGAGGTACCCGGACGGATGGCAACTCTACTTGCATCTAACGACACTCGGAGACCTTTACCAGTTCCTCTGTCTATCTCGTTGTAGGTTGTCGTTGTATTACACTGTCCATAACGTTGATGGTAAGTTAATTTACGCTTGTTTTAAGTTTCCCGAACGCAGTGACTGATTTATGTATTTATTTTGTAACGGTTCCTTCATAATATATTATTATTATTATTATAAGTATTTACGCGAAAATCAGTGCGATGAAGCACCATATTCGTATATAAAGATAGTATGTGTATATGTAGTTAGGGTATATTGTTTAAACACCTAAACAAATAAACACTATTAAAGCCTGTAAATTGGATTGCAAGGTGTGAAGACATCGTAAGCTACCAACACTAGTTATAAACACATGTTATTACAGGCAGTACCAAGGTATATTATCTGTTTTCGTAATATGTTTTTTTTAATGGGATAGGAGGGCAAACGAGAAGAGGGATCGCCTGATGGTAAGCGATTAACGCCGCCCTTGGACACCCGCAACACCAGAGGAGTCACAAGTGCGTTGCCGACCTTTTAAAAGGGGATTGGGCCTCCGGTAACGTCACTCACTCGGAGAAACACAACGTAAGCGTTGTTTGACGCAGATTTTCCGTGACGTGAGGCCGTGGTATACCTCCGGTCGAGCTGGCCCATTCGTGCCGAAGCAATGGCTCTCCCACATAAAAACACACATTGTCACTTCAATAACAACTTTATATACCAACTATAAATAATTAAGCTATAAATAAAATTAGGCGACCAAGCGTAACCCTATCACAAATTAAGAAAAAAAAACGAGGTGAACAGAGGACCTGGTAATGGTTGCCGAGAGTCGTTAGATGCATGCGGCATATAACCAGGCAGTCCTTGTGGAAATTTATGAGGGAAGCTTTGGTTTAACAGTCCTTTGGTTAATATGATGATAATAAATATAAATAACTATACATAATATTAAGAAGTTAATAAAATATCTGCTGTATTATTTACCCGAGGTGAAAAGGTATTGGTGTGGCAAGCTGCAAGAATAGAGAAATTTAATTAAAATCAATATCTTGGCAGTAAATGGTCTTGAGATAAGTATCACTGCTTATACCTTCAACAAGAAATCCATATGAATATGCGAATGAAAATTTTACGCAAACAAATAACGCATTCCATCGTGTCCGTGACACGACGACAAAGAACGTTGATATAATCACCTAATTAAAATACCTACTTATATTCATCACCTTTTTCATGTTCAAAAATTTCAAAACTAAAATTATATCTACCTAATATATACTTATTTATTTTTTAAATTTTCATTACATTAGAAACAAACGGAACGTCTAAGATTTTTCTACCTACTATACTTAGAGCTAGCGGGTTTGACATGAATCCGACCTCTGCAGATAAAAATAACCGATGCTTATTACCTACCTACATAACGAAATTAGGTAGTTTTTCACCATCATCATCTTACGTAAATACGTTTATTCAAGGTTGGAACCAGAATTGTAAGCATTAGTTTGACCATGACAAGTTTATACAATTTTAATTCACACTAATCAGTTCTGAATTTATTATTTTTTATGCATTTAATACAAGTACCTACCTAAATAGTGTTCTAACATAACATACAATCACGTCTGTATTCCTCGGAGAGGGTTAGGAAGAGGTGTATTATTGCACACCCACAGATCGGCGGTATATTCAGGTCCATGTATATCCCAAACTCCTGCTACTAAAAATTTCATAGAAATATCCAATATTTATATTCCTTTTTTACCAGACCTGGTACGCACCAGGTATCCCATAGGTTCCTACCAGAAGTACGCACTTCTGGTAGGAACCTATGGGAAATCTTCATTGAGTCGTGGTCGTGGTGGCGGGGCTATCTGACTTGGACTTCTTGCAGAGGTAGATTAGGTTCATAATTAGTGCCAACTGCCGATGTCTGACAATCTAAATATGTTAAAACGTTTGGAAAAATGGTTAAGAAGAGTTCCGGACGGTCATTCATTATTATGTAGGTTAGTAACTTTGTTCTGTGGTTATTAACGTTCCGTTCATAATACGTTTCGTTCATAATTCGTAATTATATGAACTATTGGTAAGTGGTATGCTGACGACTGACAAAAATTCTGTTGCTAACTAATCTAGTGCGTCAATCTCGAGCTTATGACGTTAGCTGTGTGAATAAATTCGCACCGGCTATGGAGTTATTATTAAATCAACAAACTTCCAATCCTGCAAATTAATGACAACAAAAAATTCATTTAACCTTATATTTCACGACTTAAAATATACATACAACGTGTAACTGAATAATCGCAAGACCTCGAACAGGTCGATTAGAATATCGAGTCATAATTATATATTATCGAAACCTGAAAGTGTTTTTGAGACATGTAAGCATATTTTTTTCAAGAAATTAGTTACTTATATCACCTAAAAAACTTGTGGCCGTACAATCGTACTAGCAACGGCTACGATATCGATGCGCACACGCACACAATAACAATTTTTGCAAACAGGTTTCAGTTTTCCATACAACGACCCACTGATGGAACAGGGGGCCATATTTCTGGTATTTTTTTTTAAATTAACACATATTAATAACTACTAGAATCGATTCAGTAGTCGATTCTGAACAAACTACTCTCAGGTCTTGAGCGTATTCTGTTACAGGTTTTTTAAGAAAATGTAATCAAAATAAAATCAACATTCCATTAATTCAAAAAGAGCAGAATAAAAACTTTTTCTCTTTATCTGAGTATAACAAAATCAACATTACAAACCACAAAAGTGGAGTATGAAGGCTTATGGATGGATAATTTCTCTAGTTAATATCATCATCTATATTACATTACTAAACCGGCGTTGTGGACTCTATAGCCTAACCCCTCTCATTCCGAGAGGAGACCTGTGCCCAGCGGCAGCGGTGGGACAATAATTATTGATGATGATGTTTTTTGTCAGAATTTAAGTCGATTTAACGTATATTTAAGTAAGTTTCGACGAAATGAGTACCTACATCATCAATACTTGCAGGGTTATCAAAGAACAGAATTTATCCAGTATGGTTTTCTTCTTATCACAAAATATTACTTAAAGAGGGCTTTGAACCAATAATTTATGCGGCCGATACTGCTGGCCTTTTGTCCTCTGCATTACCGTTAACAATGCGACACCTTTACTACAATTAAACGAAGATCTATTGGTTTTATTATCATTCTCATTCTCAGCTTCTGCCCGCGACTTTGTCTGCGTGAACTTCAGGATTGGGTCCGACCTGGATGAAAAGCAGCCTATGTGTTATTCCAGGCTATAATTTATCTGTGTGCCAAATTTTATTCAGATCCGTTCAGCCGTTCTGGCGTGAAAGAGTGTACCTATCAAACATCCATACATCCAGACATCCACAGATCCATACTCACAAACTTTCACGTCTATAATATTAGTAAGGATTATTGTGGCTTTCCCGTGCTGATCTCCATATTACTCTATTATATGGAGGTCAGTGCTTTCCCGGCAAACGAGGCGAGGGCTAAAATTCTTCACAAATAGAACCGTAAAGACAGACAGACAGCTGCGATCTGATAAATCATCCTAACTTCCTTACTAATATTATAAATGCGAAAGTGAGTTTGTTTGTTTGTTACACTTTCACACTTAAACCAATATATCGATTATAAAAATTCTTTCATCAATGCACCTAACATTATTTTTATGTTTTTGAAAGCGGTTTTACTTTTTGTTAAAAGTTTAAGTATATCTATTATATATTTTAATTCAACATTTTTAGTAGCGAGTAAAATTTTACGTATATAGACGATCAGTTATCATTTATGTGTTATTGTCATTTTGTTCTAAATTTTGTGATCAGATCTTGACCACATTTTTATGGGACCACCTCTGAAGTATCGTACCTACTGATCAAAAAAAGAATCATCAAAATCGGTTCATAATTTATGGAGTAATCGCGTAACAAACATAAAAAAATACAGTCGAATTGAGAACCTCCTCCTTTTTGTCGGTTGGTAATAAAACTGGCTTATGTCTGTACATAGGAGATATTTAAGAAAAAATAAAAAAAGACGTGTGGCACTCAGGGACTGCCGCGGTAAAGCTATCCCCAGGTCGAACAAAGTGTTATTGGGTTTTTCTATGAAATGCTCAGTAGCGCTCGAAGTCTCGATTTGTGCCCGGTTAATGGCAGTAGGCGCGCCCCTTATTACATGGGACCTAAACATACCGACGAACCGTGGGTGTACATTATACGCCTCTGCCTAATCCATCGGGGAATACAGGCATGATGGTATGTGTTGTTATGTTATTAACACAGGGAAACATAAATAATATTTTCTAACGTAAGTACTGTGACGGCCTTATCGCGACCAGCCGTCTCTTCTAGGCAACCTAAAATAAAAAAAAGACGTGTGGCACTCGGGGACTGCCGCGGTAAAGCTATTGCATAGCGTTTTTTATCAACTTATGTAATACAACCAATGCCACCTAAAGGCGGGTTGCTGAACTAAAGAGACAAGCGTGTTTCTCTTTAGTTCAGC
Organism: Acronicta aceris; assembly: GCA_910591435.1. NCBI lineage: Eukaryota > Metazoa > Arthropoda > Insecta > Lepidoptera > Noctuidae > Acronicta > Acronicta aceris. Next base: position 5,207,503 of record OU342774.1, read on the forward strand.
AACCCGCCTTTAGGTGGCATTGGTTTTTATCAACTTATGTAATACAACCAATGCCACCTAAAGGCGGGTTGCTGAACTAAAGAGACAAGCGTGTTAGGTTTTTTTCGTTACGGAATTTCTGGATTCGGTCCCCACGCTCAAGGCCCGCGATAGAAGCTATGCAATAGCTTAATATGAGGAGAAAAATTGAAAATCAATTTATTTGTCTGTTTGTACACGCATCACGCAAAAACTACCTCATGGAATTGGATATGTTTTTCAGTTGTATTGCTGGAGGTCTAACTTAAATGCTGGTGCATGTTTCACCTTGATACGCCGCCTAGGAGTCAAAGCCACCTAATGCAGGTGTAAACCATTTATTTAAAGGTATTTTATATATAAAGGTATTATATTATTACCACAAAGAACAATAGTTCTTTGTGGTAATTACTACAACAATAATGATAATCTACCTAGCGATTAAATAGTGACGTAGGTTGCAAAAAGGCATATTTATAATTATATCGTACTTGGGTATATTTTCCTAAAGTATCTACGCTAACACGAGATATTCAAATTTTTTAATCTAAAGTATTTTTCGAGTGCTCTTTTTTAACTCTCAGTTTTCAAAGCAGATGCAATTTCTTTTTATCGAGTCATGTATTGATTCAGGAATTCATACTGAACAGTTTTAAAAAGCACTAGCCCATAATAAAAAATCAAAGAGCTAGACGTTGGCTTCGGGAAAATGCCTTTATCGCATTAGTATCAATTGTAATAGAATGATGGATTAGATACTTACTTAATCGATCATTTCATTTCGAGCACTCATTGGCATCGCACGCTACATTATCAAGACGAGCATGCACCGATCCCCCTGAAATTGCAGTATCCCGGTGTGGCACGTCATGGTCTTATTACATTACCCGCAATGGGTAATCTGCGAGAAATATGCACCTATTATGATTAGAGTGAGGATAAATGACACTTTTTTACGTCATTTTGTGTGTAAACAAACTTTGGATCACGCTTCAGACAGCTGATCTTACGGATGTAGGTTTGTTATGTTTGTCAATGTCAAGTATAGATACCATAGATACCTAAGTACAACCCAGTTTATGGTTTCAGTAATTCAAAACCAACGCAGTACTAGTAGAATTTTAATTTTAAATGTATCTTTTTAGATTTTTAATGATCTTTTAATAATTATTTTAATTCTTATGTAATTGTTTAATTTTTGTGAGGATTTTTATGTAACACAGTTTTTATGAAGTCGTTTCTTACTAACAACCCATTATGGACTAATGTCTGAAATAAAAAGATTTTATTTTTATTTTATTTTTATTTATTTATTTTATTTTCTCTTAAGTTATATTTTATAAGCAACTAGCGGTCTGGTGCGTGCTTCGCTACGTATAAAGTGAAATAATAAAAAGAATTAATTGGAACATCAAATTCATCATTTGTTACGAAAAATGTGATAAATGAAGAACCGCTCGACCGATTTTGTGCAAACTTCACATAAACCATCTACTAAATAGTCCGAAAAAGCCTAAACATTTGGTTTGGATAGGTGAGCCCGTTCTTGAGTTATAAAATTACAACGAAAAGTGGCATTGATTTTTATATATATTGATATCTGCAATCTTAAAAATATATTTAAAATGTTATAAGTAATTTCAATGAGCTGTAGTAGGTTCATAAAATTATTTTTTTAAGTAGGCAATATTTAGCTGATTTCGAGGTTAACGCCCTTTGTCAGCCGATTGCCTACTTGGAAGAACTTAAGCATAAATCTATTTTTTTGTCTATATCTGTTTGTGAAATTAAGCCAAGTAACTAATTAAGAAAACATTTTATGGAGTCATGATATTGTTATCGCAGAAATTATATGGGTGTTTGCTAGTCGCACATGGCCACCGTTTCCAATAACAAAACCAACCTGTTCATTGAAGAGGGTTAAGTACTTACAACAACCATCAAGAATTATACTCTGCTACATAGTTTCTACGTCACTTGAATTTGAAGAACCGTTTTGATACGGAAGAATCTTGGTAAATTCCCAGTAGGTACTAACAACTATCGTCTTGGGACGCAGCCATCCAAATTACTATAATTTTCTTAATGCATTCCGGAAGTGCACTCAGCGTTAAACATAAGGCGTAGTGTTACATAAATAGTGTGATGGAGATAGTTGCGCGCACGCAGCGGTGCGACGCTCGCGCCTCCTTCGACCGTCAGCCCAGTTGGCTGTGTTGGCATAGGTTAGGAAGCCACTGGCAGCTGCACGGCATGCCTTTGCCGCTTTGAACTGGCTTGGCTTTTTCCGCTGACACCGATTTTGTATCGATGTGTCTAACCAGCTAACGACTATCTAACTACTCAAGTTCTGTTCATAGAACGTATCATTAATTGGATTGTAGGTAGGTAACAATGTTAAGGGGTTACCCAATGTCGTTCAACTCTCCTATTTATAAATGTCATGTCCTTCAAATGTCAACAGATCATTAGCAACAATACCAATTGATCTAGGCAACTATACTCGTAGTCATTGTTTGGAAAGTCGTCAAAAATGGAACATTAAAAACAAATTGCACTTTTTTCATAATTTCATGGAACTCGGCAAAATTGATACATCTGCGAGTGAAGGATACATTTTATCCGTCGAAGAGTCTGACCATTTGAATAAAAAATTGGATTTATTTTTTCGGAATGGTAGGTATTAAAATTATACGGTCAGTGCGGTCACAGACCGTCATGATTCGTTACCATTTGTATCCAAAAATAAGTCATCGTCCTGACCTTGATGAGAACTGAACGCTACAAATATTACATGCAATGTACTCCGGTATAATTTGGATACAACAAAATATATTTGTTGGGCTTGAAATTTACCTTATTTTTTCAGTAACAGTAACAGGCAAAATAAACCCTTTTGCGACTTATGTATAAAAATCGTCAGGTACACAGCAAAGGGATAACTTTGAGTACCTATCTATGGTTACCAACTGTAACTTGATGTTTTTATTCCATCTTCTTATTTGATCAATAAATAATAATACATGACCCTTCCGCGTTTTGTGTAGTCTACGATTTACATTAATTAATTGCTTAAAGTTTTTTCCTAAATTCCCAAGATTGACCTTTTATAACATGTCAAGGTGTCAAGACAAACATTAAAGTGTTAAATTGTGTAACCTTGTGTAAATTATATTGTAAGTATTCTTCAAAAGATTGAATGCAGATTGTACATACAGTACCCCCGAGATACCAACGAGCGTCTGAAGTTATCCGCAAGTGGTTTTGCCGTGGTACATTTTAATATATTTAAAACTCGGTGTAAAGACAGTTGGGGTCGTATTTTTTTCGAATACGTCAATATTGTCCTTATTGATTTCGATATTTTAGCATAAATAAGAACACTTAAATAAAGATATTTGAGCTGTGCGGTTGTTTGCAACAGCTAATTCACACGCGCGTTGATATCTCGGGGGGTACTGTACAAAAAAATAAGTTAACCGCAAAACAATACATGCATCGGCCATAGCAACCGAATAATTAGATATCTTTTATTTTATTGAAACTTAATTGTCTTTTCGCCATTTAATTAATCGAAATTAAAGATAAGGTTAGACCTCCTACGAGTCCCATAAAAGTATGTGAGGAAAACAACGCCCCGTTTTGTCATGTTCAGCTCTATCCCAAAATTAGTTTTTTTTAATAGCGCAAATGTGGTCACTGATATAACAGACGGATGAGAGAGGAGTACCTACGTACTGGCGATCTGGGTTTTGTTTTTAATTTACTGCTTACGTACTTCTTAATTTCATAGCGAATAGCTATATGCGGAGCTGAATTGAAGGGCGCATATTATGGGCACCTCTCCACATGCGCCATCTCAGTCAGCGTAGAAGCTAACTCAATGAAGCGAAAAATAAGCAAACCATCGAGTTTTAAAATTGTATTATTTTTGTAACCCTTGTATAATATCTTTTAATTCACAATGTAAACATTATACCTAGACAATCTCCTACATATTAAACTAATGCACGCTCACATTACATTCTACTGCTTAGCATTTCCACTTAGTTCTGTCAGAGGTCGTAGAGTGTGACCTCTGTTACCTCCATTGTCTTTCCAACTGAATTATTCACCCTGGTCGATTAATTATTCTTTTAGACTAAACTTATTCTTTGCTAGTGTTTTAATTGGATCTATGTATGAATGTTTGTATAACTTCGATCAAAAAGTAGCCTACGTCCTTCTTGAAAAGTCCAATCTTTACCAAAATTTATCAAAACCACTGGAGGTTTAGACTTTTAGACGTGAAAACGTAACAAATAGACAGACAAACAAGAGTAACTTTCCCATTTATAATAGGGATTATGGATATGGATGGATTAAAAAGGGTACCTAACCTTAAAGGTTGTCATATCGCATGGCAGCTCATAGCAGTGTTGGATTAATACATTTGCGATAACGCTCAATAAAGTACCAAGCAAATACTCTACTTTTAAGCGATTACGACATCCTTATGTCGCGATAACGTTGATAGCAGGGGCTCAACGACCCGGATTTGTACAATAAATAATGTAAACTATACTTAATATTATCTAAGTGCTTGTCATTTGAGGGCTCGACGCATTGCTATAGCCAGCAATATCAAGGGTAAGATGAAGAATCCGTAGGCATAGACGATTTTTAGCGAAGGTACTATGTATTAATTTACAAACTATGCAGAAATTGTCTGTACGCGCATAACGCAAAAACTACTGCATGGAATTGAATGCAGTTTTCACCGATGTAGTGCATGAGGTCTAACTTAAAATCTGGTGTATGTTTCCAGGGCCGTCTTTAACATATCCGAGTCCTTGGGCATTAGGATACTGTGGGATAAGTTAGGAGACTATTTTAAAAAACAAATGCAGAAAAGGTTGGTTTGGAGGGCCCTAGGCACTTGCCCATAGAGCCCAATGAAAAAGATGGGCCTGTATGTTTCATCTTGACACGCCGCCTAAAGTCGGACTAATAGTAAGTGAGTGAAACTGCTACAACTAGTTTGTTAATAAAATAACTTATTTAATTATATTGCTTATTGATTCATAATGATTGGGACTGTTTTTCAATGAAACTAATTAATCTGTCTAGACATTGGCACAATTAATTTGCGCTCAAGGACTTAATATTAACACGAGACATGCTCAGTAATTATCTATTATGAGACAGTGCTTATCTTTATGCAGTTCCGGATAATCATTAGCACATACATCAGAAACTTCAATAATTAGATAGGTACCAAGTTGAGGAAAACTATAGAATTAGATTTACTGCACAAATGCAGAGGTGTTAGCTCTGTGATGTGTGCCAGCTGTGACCTTTAATTGTTTACCTTTACATCATGTATACATACCATCACGACTGTAGTCCCAAAAGCCATTGGCAGAAATGTACTAATGTACTCCCACAGTTCGCCCGTGTTTAGGTCCCACGTAAGCATGTAAGGTCCCATTTGAGTCCCTTGTAAGCGGGCACGAATCCAAACTGCGAGCTGCTACTGAGGATTTCTTAGTAAAAGCCAAATAACAGTTTCATCATCCTGGAAATCGTGCCCAGGACCTCTACCGTAGCAGTCGTAATATGTAGTTATTATTTGAATATTAAGGTAAGCCAAGATTTTATACTCGATAATATTATGTAGCGTTACGTCTTTGGAAGAAACAACTTGGACAGCTTAGATCTATTAATTCTTCGGCAGCTTTTCTTCTCTAGTAATATAGAGTGGAAAAGTGATACCATTGAAAATTAAAATAACATTGTTTCTAACACCATTGTTAACACTGCACCGATGGTGCCTATAGTATAGCGAGGAACACGACACTACTACGCACGGTAGCAGAATTTAGACCGCTAAAGACACTAACTTAGATGTACTTAGCAAACTTTATCTCACTTTATCAACATTCACTTATGCCTTTTGTATTTGCATTATTATACCTATCATCTTTGTTTACGCATTTTTAATCTGGAGACGAAACTTACTCAGCAACGTCCAAAAAGTATTAAATCAAAAACTAAAGCAGGTAGCCAGGCAGAAATTTACAACTCTACGCTTTCTGTTGAAGTGTTTTATCAGCTAAATTCGGGTATCAGGACTTGTAAAATCTTGACTACCTATACCTATAATATGTAAGCAATAATAATTATAACCAGTGGGAGCTTATGATTTACTTATGTAATTCAGATGTTTCCTATTTTTAAGTGTTTATCTAAAAAAGAAACCTTCACTAATCTACTTGCTAAAGTAGAGTCACATCGTGAGTTGTTAGCGATAAACGTTTCAAGGTGTAAGTACTATCTTATTTATGAGTAGGTACGTTTCGTAATCTTATCTCATAAGCATGTATGAAATGTATTTACCCACACTCAAGGGGGCACCACCCCCTTGTGAGCGTAGTGTGCAGACAGACCACACGAGGTCGCCACTCATTGTAGCCAGCTGATGCTAGCTAGCTAATGATAGTACCTAGGTATATGTGTTAGAGTTTTTTTCCAAAAAGAAAGAAACTAAAGGCACAAACACAGATGATGCAGTTTTACATATCATAGCATGACGCCTGTATGTTTAGGTCCCGTGTAATAGAGGCTAAGCCGCGAGCCTATTGCCACTAACTGGGCACAAATCCAAACTTTGAGCTAGGTTCATGGAAAAACCCAATGACACCTGGAAATCAAAACTCAATCAAACCCCTCTAGCAGTCGCGTCGCGTTTACGACGGAAAGAAGAATGAAGTCATTTTAATGTACTGTAAAGTGCGTCTTTCACTTCTTCACATACATACATAGGCCCATATTTTTACGCCTGTCCTCCATTGGGGTAGGCAGAGACTATATATTTCCGCTTGCTACGATCCTGGCTCACCACTTTCGGTTTACCTACGTTCATTAGCAGCTCCTTATGCACGAACGTCGGTTTAGGGTGCGTTAGGAAGTTAATAGTCACAGCAAAGAAAAATATTGTCTTTGTTAAAGTTTTCTTTAGAAACCTTTTTCTTTAGGTTATCTACTTTGTAACTCATGGATTAGCTATGTAGGAAATAAATGTCTACGTGAGGACCCCCATGTCCTATTTCGGGTGTCATTACATCACATTAGGTAGGTCAGGAGCAATTTGTGCGTGGGCTGTGCTGTGGCAGTGTGAATTTAGGGCCCTAATCTTGAGTACTTCCTCGGTTAAACAAAGTTGTTTTGATCTAGTTAGACGTGTTTGCGTTACAATTAGTATTATGGGTACAATGATAAGATTCAAAATAAGAAAAACAACATTCAAAATAGATAAAACTCAAGAAACAATAGGCATTTATTAATTAGACACACACCGCACATTAGAGGAAACAGTTCCAAACGACAACGCGGTAGGTCCAGAAGATGACAGAATATGTTGGTCTTCTGCTTTAAAAACTGCATAAGGGTGACAAAAAATAAGAATACCTAGTACAAAAGGATCAGAGTGATAAGATAAGTGATGACTCATATAAAAAGTAAACATGAGGTACCTAGTAATTGTAACTAGTGAAGAAATAATTCTTGAGAAACTGGAGTCTTTATATCCGTGATCGAAAAAACCACAAATAAGAACCGTGTAACATTATGAAATAATGTGAGGACTTCTTAATCGTTTCTGTCATAAAGTATACAACAATTTATTACCGCATGTTCATAGCAGTTCGAAATTAACTAATTTTTATTGGAGTTTTATCAGCTCTCAAGAAGATAAAATAAGTAGGTAGGTATTTAAGCGTGTATTACTCATATAATGTCGACTCATCGGGCTTATCCTTCAGGTACTAAGCGAAATATATCAAGTTTATCTACTGGTTATAAATCTTTATGAAACGGATCATCTTTATCAAAAATATCGATATAAATATGCATGATAACAATCCTATTTAGTTTTATCCTAGGTTTTTAAAGCTCACGAACCTCTCGGCGGTAAAAACAATAGATAAATAGAGTCCGGCGGACCGAATTTCTCTTATAAACGTAATACCGAAATAAATCGTAATTCAAACCGGTCTTTTATTTCCAGTGAAGTAGCAGTAGACGAAATAGTACCGTAGGAACCTAGATTAACGGTAGCCAAATCCCAATTATAACATAATTTGATAGAATATTGTCTGGATTTATTTCGGTATTTCCTACGTTTTTGTGGGCAATTCAAGCTCCGCCAGACCCTTAAATAAACATACATTACAGATTTTATCGCAAAATTGTTCGCTAATTTATCGTTCAAGTCTCGATATGGGTAACGCTTTCTTGAAAAAGCTTTTAGCCTCGTTTCGTCGTCGCCTCAAAATCCTCAGTCTAATTATCATAGACTAGTGGGTCTTAGGAATGATGTAATCCCAAAGGAAACCGTCATTATTAATTATTATATATATTTTTCTGTACCAAAGCTGAAATGTGGTCAACGCGACTAGATGACGTGATTGACCAGTCGCACCCTACTGGTCAATCACGTCATCTAGTCGCGATTTGGCGTAATCTAGAAATGCGACCATATTCGGGGTATTTTTAATGAATTTCATTCGAAACTGCTAGATTCTGTGAGTGACTTTTTGCATAGGTAGAGAACATAACACGTTAGGTGTAGCGACAACCTATGGGGCAGAATTTTTTACCTGCTTTACAAGGGTTTATTTTAGCTATGTTTACCTACCTCGCAAACCAGCTTTTAGTAAATTCAAAGGGTAAGTCTCTAAATCCCTTCCAGGTATTTTAAGCTTATTTTCGAGGTTTTAGTTAATTTGATTTAGATTAGAGCGTAAGAAAAACCTATGAAACTGCATGATTGGAAGAGAATTATAATAGTCAGGTTACAGGTTACCTACTTAGCTAGACTTTTTGCTCATTTACAAGGCAAATAAGATTCCGTGTTCAAGCATTTGGTTACCTATACAAATGGAATCAAAACACGTTTTTGCCAAACTATTGACTTAGCAACTAGAAGTAATTATAGCATCCTTGTCCAACAACTTTCTTGTTTAATTATTTCTAAGATTCATTTACCTAATTACATTTATAATAAAAGATGAAAAAGATAACGACCGCATTTATAATTATTTCTGAAAACATCGCAAAAAAGTTCAAGTGCGAATGCCAACTAGCAACCTTCGTGTGACGTTTGTGTATGACAAAATGTCTCGTTTATACGAGTATATACGTATACACGAATCTGAAGAATATAAATTATCATTACGAACGCAGCTCGGTGATGGCGTTGCAGAAAAAGTTTGTATGAGAGACCACTAGTTTTTAGTTTACCACTAAGTAGTTTTTATTTATTCTAGATAGCATATACCTACTACTTAGTAAATTCATAATTCTTATGTGTGTGGTTATATTAGCTTCGACTGTTGCCTAAAATGTGATATGGCAATAACTTCACAAATTGACATAAAACATCGACTACTTAGGTATATAAAAGAAAACTTTTTTATGAAGTATCGAAACCAGGCTGAGTGAATTAGGTGTAAATGTGTACTAATAAGTAACTCAAAAATTATTTACTTACTGCAAATCACAGAAAGAACTTCATACAGATTTGAATTAACTAAATATTTGTTTCATACATTTGGTAAGTAGGTACGTGGAAGGTAGGTACTTACTTTAACATTTACATTTTTTAAGACAAATTATGTAGTAGTGTCTTGGCTTGGGCATGCCCGTCCTAAGGTCAACAGACCCATTATATTGTATGATTAGGTACTTAAGTATATAATTTTGAATAATATTATATATATGTTACTGTAAAAGCCCGAACTACGGTAAATCCTAAGATTTACCAACTCTGACAGGTAAAAGTTCGAAATGTTCCACCATGGTTAGGTTAGATTGTTAGGTTTTTTTTTAAAAAAAAGCTTACTACGCCATGCAAATGTTCCATGGTTTAAAAAATAAAAACAGTCAGAGTTGGTAAATCTTAAGATTTACCGTAGTTCGGGCTTTTACAGTAACATATACAAAGTATATTTTATCGTGAACGTAGTTGATATTAACGTTCTTTATGTATTTTGAAAAATAAAAACAAAATTCGTAGCCGCCGCCGTTGTAGTGTATCTACATTACGTACATACAACGACAATGAATTAATTTGAAATGTTATTTTTTTCAATAGCATTGAGTTAGTAACCTGGCACTCTAGTTATATGTACTTATCTCAATGGTTTAATTTACTGAGTTTAGACACGGTTTGAGGAGCAAAATGCAAATTTTCAACGAAGAGGAGAGCTCTGCCCAGCTGTAAGACAGTACATGGGTTGATGATGATGATGACACGTTAAGGACACGTTCGATATTTGAATTATCTTGTTGAATTTGCATCCGATATTTTTTGACATTTTTTTAAATAAGTATATAACTAGGTACTTATGTATTATCTAAACACTCATAAAAGTATGTTTCTGGAGCAACAATTTTTAATGTGTAAAACCAACAATTGCACAGTATCTCCGGTACAAGAACAATATACCTGATGCATGGGGAATAATGAATGAGTGATAGATAGCCTAGTGGTATGACCGTTGGACTGCCAAGTCAAAGGTCTTGAGTTCGAACCCAAGGTACGCACCTCTGACTTTTCGAAGTCATATGCGTAATAAATAGTTAATTATCACGAGTTTAATTAAATGGTGAAGGAAAATATCGTGAGAAAACCTGCATGCCTGAGAGATTTTCTCAATGGCGTGTGAAGTCTGCCAACCCGCACTAGGCCAGCGTGGTGGACTTATAGCCTAATCCCTCTCATTCTGAGTGGAGACCCGTGCCTAGTAGTGGGACAGTATAATGGGTTGATTATGAATGTGGAATAATGCAATTATTGTCATTGCGTTGTTGTGCATGTATATAATTACAGAGCGGTGCGTGTGAGGGCGCCACAAGTTCAAGGAATTGCACTCGTCTTGCCCTCCTCTTGTTAATGTTACCAATGAAGTATATGCCCTTGACAATTACCTAGAAAATTACTATGTTTTTGTTGTCGGTAAATGTTGAATAGGACTTCTTATGTATGAGTACTTATAATACATCGTTGGGATTACTACTACTGCCTCAGTGTCTAGTGAGCGCTACTGAGGTCCTAGGTTCGGTTCCCGAGGTTCCCCAGATGCACTACCTATAATAGTTTCAAATACTTATACGAGTTTTGTGTTCAAAATTCATAGTTTTGATCCCGTATAGTGGATTTGTACCTGGTAAATGCTAATGAAGTACTCGCCCCCTATTTACTGGATGGCATGTACGTTAAGAACATTTTAAAAGATTCATCGGCGAAATGATTCTTGTTTAAAGTCAAAGATACGGATTTCATATAGCAATAATTATGCTATTAGTGTCAGAGATAATTACGATGCTGAATAATTGATTATTCAAGGTTATCAAGGAGCTAAGCGTAAATGATTGAATGACAGAATAAGTGCCAAGTATAATTTAACCAGCATTCTAATGATGCACATAAAACATTGTTTGTTTCAGTTCCTAGGGGTAGTTTACCGTTTTTCGTTTCCCATAAATTACTATCTTCTTCTTCTTCTTATCGTGTCAATGGTCAAACAATATCGGAGAATAAATTACTATTAGATTCAATGACTACAATTTAATACGAGTTCTACACCGCTGACACGCTATTTTCCATTATTTACTTTACTGTACTTTTTATAGCTTCCATTTGCATGATATAAAGCTAGGATGAGCTACGGATAATAATATCTAGCGTAAGCTTTTGCTCCGCATTTTTACGAAAACGTTTTTCCAGCTTTTACCACATCGATGTGTACCTACCCCTGGAATCAATCATATTTAGAATTTGCAGCAAATCCTTCCTATTTTTAAATAGATTAACATTAAAAAAAGGAAGGATTTGCTGCAAATTGTTATGATTAAATAAGCCGTACAGGTGTTTTATTCAGCCGTTCATTATATGGACCTATTGCTATGTTCTTGTAGGCGCAGTGGCTGCGCAATCGGATTATAGATACCTACACTACGAATAGCAGGTTCAATTATATTTACGAAAAAAATTTTTACAGGTAGTTCCTGGTCTGCGTGTTTATGAATATTAGTGTTTTTAAACGCCCCCACTGTGTAGGGGAAAATCCGAGTGGAGCCTTTTTTACAATACTTAGGTACCTTATAAGCAATAATTTTTAGAGTTGTGAGAGTGATTAGCACAGCATATAGCCTTACCATTTGACTTAATCCCATTTTACTTACCAACGTCATAAGATGAAGTTAGATCCAATAAAAGTTTTAGCTATTGTCTCACATATAATGTAGGTATTTATGTTTTTATTAGGCTACTGAGGTTACTCTCGATGTTTCTCTGGCAGACTTGGGTGTTTCCCAATCGAATGGAAACTTCCCTAAACCTTGACTATTTCAACGGTTTCTGACATGGTTTATATGTTTTTATTTTTTATCTTTAGAGCAATATCTACCATCCATCTTTCCGTCATAGGTACTCAGTGTGCATTCCTAATGGGTTTTCCAAAATTCATAAATGTATCAAGAATTCTTTGCGTTGGTAACAAGTGACTTTTACTTTTTGTTATCAAATTGCTAGCTATAATTAGGAATGTAATAATTTTATCTCGTTTGTAACAAACACACACCCAATCTTTTTTAATGTCACTGATATTTAGATATTCATGAACACAATACTTACCTACTAGTTACTACCTACGCTACCTATGCTAAGTAAAAATTTAACTTGTTAGAATATATTAACAAACTACAAACTGTTTTATCGAGTGTTTTTTTTTATTGTTCCTTTTTCTGAACGAGTAGGATAATTGCCTCATTAATTAGCTTAATGGCCCTGAGCGCGACTGCTACGCTTGAGGCCCTGAGTTCGATTTCCAGGTCGAGAGCAAAGTGTTAAAAACAGCTCGGAGTTTGGAATTTGTGCCCGATTAATGGTAATAGGCTCCCCCCTATTACATGGGACCTACACATACCGGCGAACTGAGGGTGTAGATTAGTACGCCTCTGCCTAACCCTTCGGGGAATACAGGCGTGATGGTATGTATGATTATGATACAATTTACAGCTATTGCAACGTTGCTTACTTATCTACATATCGCACTGCTAACACAAGACTGTATCAACTCAAAAAAAGACAAATTCGACTTATAAATAACTCATCCTTAATAACTAACTTGATAACCCGCAATCTCAGAAATTACTCATAATTAAAGAAATGCCTTATTTTTATCACTAATTTTGAAATAGTGTTCACATTTTTACAATCGTTTACAGGAAAGGAGTAATCAGTTTTCCATCATTTCTGAAAAAAGGTTCATTTTGAGTTGATACAGTCTTGTGTTAGCAGTGCGATATTATGTACACGCTTACAAGACCTTGAGTTTTTTTATGTTACCAAGCTGATACGCAAACCTGTAATTCTTTTCACTCGTCTAAGGAGGACGCGACGTTTGTTTCCATACGAATGTCGTAGGCACTTTTAAGGAGAGTTGACAAAACAGCGCCCCTTAAAAAAATTGTAGGCAAATCTACTCATAAAATAACCATGTACTTAAACATGTAGTTCACTTACCGAGTATTTGCAGAAAGCTGTCTTCCAGCCTCATAGTCGAGGAGAGAAGGTAGTCAGTCCCCTCCAGCTCACTCGGTGCCAACACGTCGCTCCTCATTTTCACCTTATTACCACTACACAGAGTTCAAATTACGACCGCTCAACTTCCTAGAAAGGAGCCATAATTTGTTACCCTATGAATTATTTCCTTGGCTGAGCACTACACTGTATCTTCGTTCACACGCGTTCGATTATTGCGTAACAAATAAATGATTTTTTATGATAAAAAAAAGTTATTTTTAATAAGTTAATCACTGTAAGTTAGGTATATTAGGTATTTGCAGTCAGTTCACTTTGACGTGTCTTGTAATTGTGCGGCCGGTGAGTAAACGGCGTAAACAACCTTACGGAGCCGGTTTACTTGTGTTTCACGTGTATGTATTATTTTGTAAGATAACGCAGATAGTGTTGGCGCGGCGTGTGTGCAGGATGTGCGATGTCTTCGCGCGCGCGCCCGCGCATCAACTCGCGACTCGCGCGCCACGCGGCGCCATCAGCTGATTCACTAGACCACTATAAATAATTGTATGCAGTTGAATAACTACGTTCTGCCGTCAAGTGGAAACTAATGAACGTTATAATTTGTCAGTATTTGACACACACACACTGATGGTTAGTGATGCTAGATTAAAGGTGATTCGATAAATATAATCTCGTAATCCTATTGATCGATGCCATAGATTGTTGTTACCCACTTTTTCCTTACATTAGGTACTTAATTTTTTTACCGCTCGTAGGTAGGTACTACCTACAATCAAGCGAAAAATCAGGTTCAAATAAATCAATTAATAATTATCATAATGATTTTAAATTATGTTGTGTTGTTATGCGGGTGGTGTTGAAGGAACAAACAGAAATGTGAAAAACATTCGGGAAAAAATATAGTACCATGTTAAGTATATTTTTTTTCTCCGGAGAGCCATGCTGCGGCACGAATGGGCCGCTTAGCCTGGAGTGATATCCCGGCCTCACAGAAAACCAGCGTGAAACAACGCTTACGTTATGTTTCGCCGAGTGAGTAAGGAGGCCCAATCCCTTTTAAAAGCAACGCACTTGTGACTCCTCTGGTGTTGCAGGTGTCCATGGGCGGCGGTAATCGCTTAACATAAGGCGATCCGTCTGCTCGTTTGCCTGTCTGTATCCCATAAAATATATATAACTACTTATATGTATTTTTAATTAAGATGATGAAGAAATAAACAAGGGGCCCTAAAAATTATGCGTATTATGTATGTTCTGTTTGAATAATAAAAACACAAGCCTTATTTATCTGCGGTAAGGTTATTCAGGCATTTACTTCCGCACATGACTGTACATGGATAAACAGTATTTATACCTAGATTGATACGAAATTCCTTGTGTGAAATTATCGAAATTAAAATTCTTATCTACAATGTTCTTTATTTACAATGAAATAGTGTTTAAAATTGCATAATATCTAATGGCACATAGTAAAACCTGTTGATTTAGGACATGTGGTATCATTTTACAGCTATATGATTATAGTACTTAAAATTAGGTGTGTTTATTGTCACTAATTCACTGTCTGATAGCAATGTCCTTGCTCCCTTGTAAAATTAATATGGATACTTTGGTGATACGGAATATAGGCGAACTATGCCATTACATAACGAAGGCGCGTGGTCTTCGGCTAAACTTAGCCTATCTAGAATAGATGGACGAGTTGCGTGCGCGTAGGTACCAAAAAGAAATATAAGTAATCTAGATGAAAAGTTTAATTAATCATTCGTTATAAACATAGCAATGTTATCGTCGGGTAACTGTGCAAAAAAGGATTATTATTAAATAACAATGTCTTTGCTTTTATCTAAATAAATATATGAAAATCAGTTTCTTCAGTTCTAGGGCCGGAATCAGATCATTTGTATCAAAGATTTCTTCGAATTTTCCTGCACTAGGTAACTAGATACAAAATAAAGGTGCACTGTAGAAGATTAAGAGTTGTTAACACATTTTTTTCTATTTTATTTGATAACTATGAATTTATATCTATCACCTGTATTTTTATCATTCTTTATTATCCTGCCCTTAATATCCTAATTTGTTTGAGGTCGACACAGTGCTTAGGTACATCTTTTTCTCCATAAGTAGGTATGTCCATCAGCTACTATGTTTAAACTTAGTTCAGTCCTCTCCGCACATCTCTACGGATATCTATGTATTTTCCTCATCAAATATTATTAATATCATACCATTATGCCTGTATTCTCCGAAGGATTAGGCAGAGGCGTGCTAATGTAGATACACCCTGAGTGCGCCGGTATGTTTAGGTCCCATATAATAGCTTATTGCCGGGAACAAATTCCAAACTCCGAGCTGCTACCGAGAATGTCATAGTAAAACCCAATAACTCTTTGGTAAATGAAATGAAATAATCTATATTTATTTTTGCAAGTAGGTACCTAGATGTTTAGAGATACTTTTACAAGGTTTTGTTTTTTTTTATAGCTAGATAGCTTCGGCATTTCCTAACTGATAAACTCTGAGATGAAAAACCGAAACAAACTCAAAGAATCATGGTCTCTTAAAGTCCAGACATGGAAGAATACTTAGATACCTATATGTAAGTGGCACAATGTAGGGCAATGTCTGAAATGGCCTTTTGAGTAAAAAACCATAGCAGCTTTTTTTTTTTTTTTTTTTTTTTTTTTTTTTTTTTTTTTTTTTAAAAACGTTGAGTAGACCAGTCCAAACTGACGGCACGCATACATCAGTCATCGTGTAGCTCAACCATAGTAGACCTGGGAATCGAACCCAGGACCTCTAGCGGAGCAATCGCGCTTAGGGCCACTAGGATAATCCTACTAATATTATAAACGTGAAAGTTTGTGAGTATGGATGTATCGATGTTTGTTACTATTTCATGCCAGAACGGCTGAACGGATCTGGATAAAATTTAATGGATGGATAGATTATAGCCTGGAATAACACATAGACTAGGTAATTTTTATGCAGGTCGGACCCATGTTGTACCCTTAACACCATTCTTTCGAAAACATTAACCTGGATGAAGGAACACAACCTTGAAACTAACTATACAAAAACTAAATTAATCCCTTTCCACCCCTACCAAAAGACTCCTCTAAATATAAATTTTACTTACAATAACCACAAAATAGAATTAGTTAACGAATTTACCTTATTAGGATTAACAATAGATACCAATATCAATTGGAAGCCACATATCCAAAAAATCAAATCGAAACTCCAAATTCGCGTATGCTCTCCGTGAGATAAAAATATCCACAGATATGCAAACAGCGCTGGTCACGTACTATGCGTATGCTTATGCATGGCTGAGCTACGGCATAATTATGTGGGGTAATAGTACAGATGCACCAAGACTCTTCACAGCTCAAAAAAAACTAATTCGCATCCTAGAAAATATACAACAAACAAATAGTTGCAAACCCCATTTCATAAAACATAACATATTAACTGTACCCTGTATATACATACTGGAAATATGTAAATTTATACACAAACACCACTTTTACACAAAACGCGAAGACATACAAACTCGATACACACTACGAAATAAAACACGACTAAATCTACCAAAATCCCGCTCAAAAATACACTCAAATAGCCCTCTAGTCATGTCAATAAAAAAATATAATAAGCTACCAGAAAAAAATAGAACTGAAAAAAATATTCATACATAAATTAAAAAAAATACTATTATGGAAATGCTATTACAGTGTCGACGAGTACTTAAATGATAAATCCCTATAACTCATACACTATACACAATCAGACACAATAAAATAAATATAATCTTAAATATACAATATCCTACATATTACAAAAACTGACAAAAATAAAACTAATAAATCAAATAACCATTAAATAATTATAATAATAATAGTGAATAATAAATAGAAAATTACAATTAGTAAGTACCTAAATTAAATATCCTACAGCGAACTACACTTATTATAAACAATTTTTACCATTAAATAATAATAATAATAATAGAGAATAATAAATTAATGAAGAATAATTAAACGAAATATAACTATTACATTAAATATCCTTTAACGAACTATACATACTTAATATTAACAATTAACGAAGCAATACAGTATAATCTATCTATACTTATAATAAATCTGTAGAGAGGTCAATTCTGTACATGAAATATATTTCCAAAATAACTATCAGCGGGTGATTAGTGATCGATACTGACGCCAAAAATGCAATCAGTAAAATTTTTGTCTGTCTGTCTGTCTGTATGTTCGTTATAGAAACAAAAACCACTCGACGGATTTCAACGAAACTTGGTACAATTGTTCTTCATACTCCTGGGAAGGTTATAGTATACTTTTCATCACGCTACGATCAATAGGAGCAGAGCAGTGAAGGGAAATGTTGGGAAAATGAGTGATTCATGAGAAAGGTTTCAAGCTATAAAATATCACGCTACAACCCTTAGGAACGGGGCAACGCAGGTGAAACCGCGGGCGAAGAACTAGGGAACAAAGTAACTATTCCACGCGGACGAAGTCGCTGGCAAAAGCTAGTAAATTAATAAATTTGAACTTAAGGAAATGTGGTCCTCCTCTCTCCTACTTATTAATTTTGCTGTGCCCGACAGGGTCCATAATTGTTACTGTCTATTATTCTTACCACCTGTATATACATACATTATGGATTGCAATAAATATATGAATATGAATATGTAGACAAAGTCGTGGGCAGAAGGTAGTGAGGATATATTATAAGAATGCGAAGCGCAAGAAGCTGATAACATGGGTCCCGCGACATAATTATGTCGTCACATTATCCCGTGCCCGAAATAACCAACGACAAAAATATTTTCTGACTTTGTTAGACGAAGTTAATCGATTTGGTTCGAATGTCTGATTGATACGACAGATAAAACTTCTAAGGTAGGCCGTTCTTTATCGATTATTATCAGCACGATAAATATTTTTATTGTAGATTTAAAAATTCAGCCTTCGTCAATTGGCTTAATTATTTTGACATCTTTGTATAAAAAATGCGCGTTTAAGTATATAGAAAAATTCTAAGCCGAGCTGAGCTCAACGTGACTAGGACCATTTTATTAAGATAATATTTTATTTTAATCTTTACTTAATCAACAGTGAATTAAGGAGGTTATATTATTGTCCTTCAGATAAAACTACCTAGGTTTTATTACCTATTTTTGGTAATATACTTTATCGTGTTTGCATATCTTCTTATCCGGGATTGGAAGTTATTTAATCTTGAGCGTGCATGTCAAGAATTCATTCGGTGGGGTAAATTTATCGTGGGAGAGCCATGCTCCGGCACGAATGGGCCGGCTCGACCGGAGTGATACCACGGCCTCACAGAAAACCGGCGTCAAACAACGCTTACGTTGTGTTTCGCCGAGTGAGTGAGGTTACCGAAGGCCCAATCCCCTTTTAAAAGGCGGGCAACGCACTTGTGACACCTCTGGTGTTGCGGGTGTCCATGGGCGGCGGTAATAGCTTACCATCAGGCGATCCGTCTGCTCGACTGTCCCCCTATTACCATAAAAAGGAAATATTTTTATTCAGCCTAAAGGCCATTCATACTATCACACCTGTAGGTATTCCCGATAGTTATACTACTATATTCTCAAAGTTTGCCGGTAAATTTTAGATCCCAGGTCCCATGTAACAGGTTGCGAGCCTAACAACCGGTCACAAACAGATTTTCCTTGGTATTAGAAAAACTCAATTACATTTTGTTTAACCTGGGAATCGAAACTCACGCTCCACAGCTGCGATTGCAAGTCAGTCCGAGTTAATTTCAAGAAATTTATGAGGAAACCCAGATAAGTCTTGACTTGCTTACCTACGCATAAAATACACAACAAGTAAACGTGATGATCAATGCTCTGTACAAACATAAAAAAAGAAGTACTATTCGAAACGTAAGAACGTAACGATTCCCAAGCTTATATTTTGTTAGCCACGACCGTGATGAGAAGCAACAGAAGGTAAGTACTGTTTTTAGTCTTACATACCCTGCGACCTCCCTAGGTTACAGGTGATCTATGAGGATTTTCCCTCACACCAAAAAATAAATAAAAGGTCAGGTGACTGCGACGCCCACTGGGATCATGGAGGAATCAGACCTCACTCCCGTAACCCCAGCAAAAAGTGGTGAGGCGAAACACCCGTCTGGTTTTACGGCCAGTTCCAATATCAAATCAGTCAATAGATTTGCTTAATAGATATAGGATTTTGACTTAAATACAAGTAATATCAAAATCTTATCCAAGTAAGCAAATCTATCGACAGATTTGTTTTTGGGAGTGGCCGTTAGTCGGTAGTATGTATGTATGTATGTACGAGTATCTTTGTTAATTCAACGGTCGCTTAAAAATATTCAAATAAGATATTTATATTCGAAAATGCTGTTTACATGTATAGTGGAATTATATCCGCCCCGCCTCAGCATTGCATTGAAAGCAAAGTATACATTATTTATGAAAGTATAATCGTATTCCCAATTTATATTGTGTACGATTTTAAATGCTAAGCATTTTTTATTTTAGGTTGCCTAGAAAAGACGGCTGGTGGCGATAAGGCCGTCACAGTACTTACGTTAGAAAATATTATTTATGTTTCCCTGTGTTAATAACATAACAACACATACCATCATGCCTGTATTCCCCGATGGATTAGGCAGAGGCGTATAATGTACACCCACGGTTCGTCAGTATGTTTAGGTCCCATGTAATAAGGGGCGCGCCTATTGCCATTAACCGGGCACAAATCGAGACTTCGAGCAGCTACTGAGAATTTCATAGAAAAACCCAATAACACTTTGTTCGACCTGGGGATCGAACCCAGGACATCTAGCGTAGCAGTCGCGCTTGGGACCACTAGACTAATGAGGCAGTCAATATGAAGATTACATAAATAAATAGGTTATAAAAATCTAGGTTTTGTTTCTCTATAAGTATAAGTACTTATTAATTTAAAAGAATAACTTAATAAAAATGAATGTCATGATAAATTTAACAAGATCATTTAGTATTTATTTTCTAAAATTTGCAACCTGTCAAAATATACTTATGTAACGTTTTACAATAAGAAAATAAATAGACTTGAATTGGTTGTGAGATACCGATCAATACGGGAACATCTGGGAAATATTTTTTATATGGTCAATAAAAAAAATATAAGTCGAAATCGGTTCACAATCGGCGAAGACATCGCAAACGTACACATGTTAAAATTCGATGAATATTAAAAATGATGGGTCATTTTCTTCTTTTGACATTATCACACACTATGATCATAAATAAACTAAACGTACTAATTAAATTGTCGTAATCCATATAAAATATCGTTTATTACGTTTTCACATAAAATATAAATTGTATAGTTTATTCAATAAAATACATCAAAAAGGCACTTAATTAAAGTACTAATTATGGCGGTACAATCAAGTATTCAAATATTAATTTAATTCAGAATACGCAATTTGAAGCATGTCTCCAACTATTAAAATGATTATATTTCTCGAATCCCAAAATGTGGGAACATGACGTCACAATAATATGAAAGAATAGAAGGTCACCGTATTGAGATTCTTACTCCAATTAATTACGTAAATATTAAAAAAAATAATGGCATTTTTTTGTACAAGCAATACATTTGGCACATTGAGATATATTTTCTCAACAGTATAAACATACAAATACTCCTTACTCAGCAACATAACTCTGTTGTTAATTACAAGAAGGCGTTGTTAATCTTACCAATAACTAATTACCTACTTATCATGTTAGGGACGGAAGAATATAATAACACTGCTTATAAAAGATTGAGAAACTTTAAGTAGTTAACAAAACATGAAATTTGTTCAAATATTATAAATCATTAATTGTTACACTATGTTTTTCTTAAAATAGTCATAAATACGTTACCACTGGAAATAAAATAAAAAGGTACAAAAAATACTACATACTAAAACCCCCCATTTGAACCTTATCTACTAAGGACTACGAAATTATTGCTAACAATGATAATACAGTACCAATTTTAGGGTTTTAATAGATCAGTGGTGCGAGCATAGATCCTACGACATCGATATATCGATATAATCGGATAAAATATCGAATTTTATCGATTTTATCTGTCAAATGCTTAATTGACAGCTTGTGAATGTCATCTCGTCAAGATAACTTTGTCGACTTTTGTATCGTAAATCGTCAAAATGTTATACCATTTTGAAGCCCATAACAGGCTAGTTGACTAAATATTTTTTAGAGTTTTAAAATGTTTACCATAGATAAAGCCGATCAACAAAAACTAGGTTAAAATCGGTTAAAAAAGTAGAAAATTATAAACATTTTAATTGAACGATAGACAGAGAGCGCACTATACCGGTCCGCCTTACAGATTTTAAACTAACACTCGATTTGCGGGAAAGGGACAGAGCATCCCCTCTCAATCGCCGCCAAAAACTTTAAACGCTTAGATCTTAGAAGTTTATTAGCCGATTTACATATTTTTTTCTGAATACCTAAGATTTTATTTACATTTTTTAACACCAGTCAACTACAGTTTTTAAAATGTGTCTAGGGGCCCATACGATAGCATTTTACATCGTTAATTTGATAACACCATTACATTGCAAAGATTACATAAAATTATCGAATTTGTTGCATAATCATATGTAAAGATTTTTCTCATGCTCGCACCACAATCTATAAATCGATGATTATTAACACCCTGACGTTTACGATGATCATGTAGGTGTCCACCATATGCCCTATTGATCACTAGAAAAATGGCGCGCCAGTGGCGTTAATTTGTGACAGGTCAATCACTGGGAATTAAAATTGCGGATTATACGTCTATGAGACAAATGAGACACGGAAACACGTTTAGAAATTACAGGAATAATAAATGTCCTGTAATTAATAAATATAAGTAATTAATTTGTAGAGCAGCATCCTTCTCAATCGCAAAATTATCACAATATCATGTTGTCTCACTTTATTGGCAAGACTCCATTAGAAGTAATACTCATTTTAGCCGTCTCTTAACTGAAACCGTTTAGAGAATAAGGACGTATCACGTAAACAATCAAGCCAGCTAACTATATAAACGCATCTGAAGCAGAGCGATTATCTTATTTGAAATACACTGTGGCATCTTTTGTTTTTTAACGTTACTGAAGCAGATGTTTACGTAAAATTAGATGTCCAATCTCTATAAACAAGTACATAGTTTGGAAGCTTGAAATTTTAGATTCTAGGGAACATATCACGTCAACATTCACTCATTATTAATCTGTAAAATCAATAGTATATCTGTAAAATATATACTCTGTGTAAAGTCAGTGTTATACTATACCAAGAATTCTTAGATGATTCAGATTATCTGCTACGACCAGTTTAGAAGTATGTAGAGCCTGATAGCTGGAAATAGCACGCATTAATTTTTAAGAATTAAAATAAATCCGTGCGTTTTCCAGCTACGACTATAGCTGGCTATGGGCTTACGCTTGACCGCCAGTTCCCGTGATGGAGCGCGCTTGCCTAGAAGAAACCGATTCACTCGTGATTTATAGACACCCAGTCTAGTCTCAAATAAAAGTGAACCAATGGTGACTATGTTGTTTTAGACTAAATCTATACTACAGTACATAAGGCAAGTAATTTTTATACGGACTGGGCGTCGACTTCTTCGCCGTAATCGAGGTCATCGTAAGTCAGGTCCTCGTCGAGGGAATTCACCGCAGTCTCTTTGCCACCGGGACACGCCAGACATCTGTAAATATAGAGTGTAAATATTATATTGAGTTTTTGTGGAAAGATAGATGCTTATAGTATAGCATACTCATAGTCAAATAGTGATTGGTTATCCTATCGAAGCTTTAAAGTCATTGGTACAGTATTGTATAGTAAGTGTGGTTCTTTTTCCTTGCCCAGTTCAAGTTTTCCTTCCACTCGTAAGAATCTTCCCTAGCACGTTTTTGCCGAGCCTTGAGAGCCCTTACGGACTGCAGACTGCCAGAGCCGCAGAAACCTAGGGGATACTTATACCAAGGTGCCTTACGACGGTAGGGTGGTCGCCATCCCATCAGACCCCAAAAGGTCCTACCATCGAGCAAGACAGATTTCTCGCTTCTTACGAGATGCCTATCTGAATGGCAGTGAGGAACTGTATTCCTACCCATCCACACACGGGGTTACAAACATAAGATGTAAAGGTGGAAATCGTCGATACGTAACTACATTTATGTATATTTTACAGCTAAAACAGCAAATAAATTGTTTATACAACAAAAACATTTTCATGATTCGATAAACTCAGAATACCACTACCGACACCCGACATAAATACGCGGAGAAGTAAAATATACGTAACCGGAATGAATTGAATAATATTACTAGTAATACAATTAATAATTCGCATTATAAATTCAATTATATTTTCAATTTATTTATTCATAATCAGTAATTGATTGGCAACACCTGTCGGTAACCCGATACGTCTTCGCTGCGTGTGCGCAACTCAGTATAATAATATGTTAATGTCCAGCAATCCGACCTCGTTACGCAGGTGTGTCTTTGCAATCTTGTCTATTTTTCATACTATTCTCGCTAGATCAGATATACTAACACATTGACACGTTCTTTTAGGGCTGGGTTGAACTTATTATCAACTTTAAAAAGGCTAAAAATAGGAGAAATATTAAAAGAATAAATAATTACCTGCTTTCATTAATACCGTATGATAGGCACTTATCTCCGACACATTCACAGCATCCGTCATGGAACCATCTGGAACATAAATAATAATTGTTAGAATGAAGTAAAATTAAACTTTAGTCTGAATCGAAAACTTTAAAGTCTATGGTAGTATCAAGGTAGGGTAGGCTAGGCTAGATGAAGTGCATTGCGACATACCGGCTAGCTGTGGTGCAGCTGAGCTACTATTAAGCTCTATATAAAGTAACATTACTATCAGGGTCTTTATCCTATTGTAGGTTTTTTTATACTACTAAGGTGGCAAACAAGTATACGGCCCGCCTGATGGTAAGCGGTTTCCGCAGCCTATGGACGCTTGCAACACCAGGAGTATCACTCGCGCGTTGCCGACCCTGTAAATAAAGAGGAATAGTTGGGCTGGCAGCAAAGAAGACAATACCGTGATGCTTATTCTATCTGCCAACACAACGCTTCCTCGCGGAGCTCTGGCGACCTTGCGCACTGTTAGGAACACTACATAGCACGTAGCTATGTTATTTGGCTACGATTTTCTACAAGGTGGAGGTACTTCCCCTGTCGAGATACTCCATTTTTTTTTTTTTTAAAAAAACGTTGCCCCACACTAGGATTTTCTCCTGTATCGTGGGTGCGTTTACAAACACAAATTCTCACAAACACAAACACCCAGACCCAGAGCAACTACCTGCAGATCATACAAATATTTGCTCTGTGTGGGGATCGAACCCACAACACGTTGCGCAGAAGCCGATCGCTCAGCCGCTACGCCAAACGTGTCGTCATTGTGAGTGAAATTTTTCGATTCCACTGTGCCCTACCTCTCTTTAACACACTTGGGCACTTTAGGATAACGAGCCCCTATGACATTAATATGACAATTATCAAAGGCAAAAAACCTAAAGGAGTAGGAATTATGGGGCCCTGTAAATTACCCAATGGCAAAGGCCCAATGGCAAAGGCCCAATGGCCTGATTACTATAGAACATTACCTTAAGCTGTTGGCGCCCATAGAGCGGCAGGAGGCGCGGCACTTGTCGCTGGACATGCACTGTGACATGTAGGCTACCGTGCAGTTGAGGGTTACGACGTCGCGACTAATGGGCTCGGACTCTTGCTCCACGCTCTCTGTAAAGTAAATTAGAACAATTTTAGCTTATATGCAAGCCTGCTACATACGGACGTAATATATCCATACTAATACGAGTATTATAAACGTGAAAGTTTGTGAGTATGGATGGATGTATGAATGTTTGTTACTCTTTCACGCGAGAACGGCTGAAAGCATCTGGATGAAATTTGGCCCAGAGATATATTATAGTCTGGAATAACACATAGGCTACTTTTTATCTAGGTCGGACCCAATCCTGAAGTCCACGCAAACACAGTCGCGGGCAGAAGCTAGTTATAAGCATAAAGGAGTCTGCTCACTACACCGTCTCATACCATGACCGTACTAGGAACGTGTCAGACAAAAAATATTCTTTGTATTGAAAAGTATGGGACTACCTATACTAGACCGTTCCGTCACCGTCGCATGCCATGCACGGAGCGTATCGGCACCGGCAAAATATTCTCGCCGACAACTGTCGACGCTCCGTGCATGGCATAGTCTCATATTGCTCAATACGAATATATTTTTGAACGGCAACTATATGGATATGTCAGCCGAATGATATGCAGATGCTACGGTCTCTTACACAATTTTGTACGACATAGTAGTTCGTATAGTGCTCGTTTCCGTGCCTGATACGTTCCTAGTGCGGTCATGGTACCTATGAGTCGGTGTAGCAGCGGGCACTGGGCAGAATCCTTAAACTTAAATATATTTAGTAAGCGAAAATAAACCTAATCGTTAGTGCGAATATGACTTATAACATTTTCGTGTCCCATTGATGTAACAAGTCAATCTGTGTCATAGCTATATACCAGTTTATGTTATGTCCGAGAACCCAGAAGAACTTCTGGGTAAATGGAACAAGTAAACAATACCATTCGGCTAATCCATGCGTTGTGTTAGATAATGCCTACTTCAGATTGAAATGTAACTACGTAATTTGTCATAAAACGAAAAAGCTAGTTAAAACTTTAATTATTTCCTATTACTGAGTCTATTCATAAGTGCGCTACATAGTCTCCCAAATAATTGAATAGGTATAGTTCTTCAGATTGACGTAAAATATTGTAGCAACGGCACAGCCCACGCGCATTATTCATTGTAATATGAATTCCTATTAATTCATAATTATAAACAACATACACGTCTCTCTCTCGTGGAAGCGACAGGTACCTATACAATAGGAAGCCACATAAACATCATTTCCCAATATCCGCATCGATTTTCCTTATTCTTGACTTGAATGCGCTTGACTCTAGTCTTGCTTGATAGAAAGTAAAAACAGGGTCAGATGGAGTGACAATTAATAATCAAGTACGTAAAAACCCTTCGACCTCTGGTTTTTACAAACATACGACAGATTGATATCTGTAAGCACAGGTCTTACATGAATGTTGTATAGTAGACCTCCAGCAATACAAGGTGAAACCGCATCCAATTTCGGTAGATTTTGTGTGATGACGATGATCGTACAAACATACCAACAAAAAATAATTGTGTTTGCTTCTATTGCTTATATAAATATCCGTCATATTATTTTTTATTAAATAGCTACTGTGTAGACAGACATTTACTATAATTAAATTATATTTTTATATGTATAGATTGCAGTCCAGTTCAGCCCACTCAATTTTACGTCGGTTGGAAATCAATGAAATAAAGCAGTCTCACTCTCAGGTGCAGGTAGATATTACATTCCACACTAATGAATCATGCTCATCTCCGCAGGACGCCGCTTTTTTAAATCCTTCGGCGAAGTTGAATAACACACAATTGTCGACAGGATTATATAATTGACTACTCGTTTAACTGTGATATCTCAGTTATTTTCATCGTAGAGGAGTGGGAGTTTTTTTTACTATTTTACTGGAAAGGATTTTTTAGTAGACAATTAACGGGAATATGTAAATAGATTATCTTTTAAGATCTCTGATAACTGCTAACTGTCCCGCGTTCCTAACTATCGTTTTCGCGGAAGCGTTCTTCCTGTCTGCCCCACACAAAAGAGTGTATTATATAAGTTTTAAAGTCGTTGTTTGACTGTCCTTGGTAGTTCCTAAACGACTCAACAAATTTCCATGCGATCTTTTTGTGTGAGCATAGGCCATTAGATCTTTGTGTGTAATTGCAGATTATTTACATCACTACATAGTATAAAACAGTCGCTGTTGCCGTCTGTCGTCTATGTATACTTAAATCTTTAAAACTACGCAATGGATATTGAAGCGGTTTTTTTTTAATAGATAGAGTGATTCAAGAGGAAGGTTTTAAGCTATTTAACATTACGCTACGACTTTTAGGAATGGGGTAACGCGGGTGAAACTGCGGGCGGGTCGCTAGTGTTACTATAAAACATTGCCTCACATAAGGATTTTCTCCTGTATTGCAGATGTGTTTACAAACATAAATTCAGAACCTGTAGACCATATCAATATCTCCTCATGTAGAAATGAAAACCGCGACACGCGGGGAAAATAGATAAACTTAACTTGCTTTTTAAGTATTTGCCACCAGAAATCAATGATTAATTGCAGTAACTACCTAATTCTCACGGAAATCTTTAGGCACTGCCTCATTGCCAGTTAAAAACTAGCAAGTAGGTTCTTTAACATAGAATTTAGAATGAGAAGTTCAAAATGCAAAATATTGTCTTATGCCATGATTGAATTCAGGTAGATTTTTTTATCAAACCACCTGTCTACGATCTAATGTGCCAAACTAATTTTTTTTTTTTTTTTTTTTTCTTTAAAAAAAACGTTGCCCCACACTAGGATTTTCTCCTGTATCGTGGGTGCGTTTACAAACACAAATTCTCACATACACAAACGCCCAGACCCGGAACAACCACCTGTAGATCATACAAATATTTGCTCCGTGTGGGGATCGAACCCACAACACGTGGCGCAGAAGCCGATCGCTCAACCGCTACGCCAATCGTGTCGTCAAAAAATTAAATATGGACTTGAGGAAACATAATACATGTTTAACTAAGAGGTAATCCGATATCAGCAATATTTTAATACATAATGCAAATTACAAAGGAGTGGTGTGTAGATGATATTCACAAATATAGGTATTAAAATCTTGTTTTATGAGTCATTAGCATTACAGTTGTTTACTAGTCCTTACATAGTTAATAGAACCCATACTTTATGTAAGGCAGGTACATAAATATTGTATATAAACTTTATTGCATTGTTCATTGTCTTTAAATTAAATCAACACTGAAGAAGGAAAAATGTTAAAGCACCATTTTGGTAGCTTTACAGAAGACAGAAGTTTTTTTTAAATAAAAATGTCATTCTTTATTAATTTTCTATGAGGAGTACTCCATGCGCACTCAAACAATAAGTACCTACTCTATGTATGCTGTAAAATACATGAAGCTTCTTCTTTAAAGTTCTTGAAGTGATGCTTTAAACTTATTATTTTTCCATTGTCCACATACATACTTATTATATTTAAATTACTTTCCAAAGCAAAGAGTATTTGAAAACCTTATCAATGAAGATATTGCTGATATCTACTTAATTAATTGATGTATTTGACGGCAGACACTATAGTAAAACAGTAGGTCTAGATGTCAGCCAGTGGGTCACATATTAATGGTGAATCATTATAACAGTTTATTTCAATACTATACCTAAATATAAAAGTACTGTCATGTTGTGGCAAACATGTCTTGAAAATTAATACCCTTTTCTTAAATTTTAAATAAAAAAAACTTACGTAAATGGAAGATTACTGTCTTCTCTGGAACAGCTCTGTATGCTGACAGATCAATATCTACTGGGTAGGTGATAGATAGCCACCTCTGCTGTGGGTCTGGGTCACCGGTAAGGGCAGCAAACAGTCCAGGCACACCATCAGCCAATTCTTCCACATAAGATGTCTTCGATAATTCTGTTTGTGTGTCATTTGGTTTTGGACACATGTCTGTAGGAAAATGGTAACTTATTATAGTGTTATGTAGATACTAAGATAGACAATGTACTAATTATTGTCATTTGTTTTGGGTTTTCTCTGAATTTCACAAACAAACTCCTCCTGCTCTTAGATGAAGCCAGCATTTCCCAAACTATAGACCCACCAGTGGGTTGCGAGCAAAAATCTGATGGTCTTTGGAAACTTAAATTGAATCTTTCATTCTTATGTGGTTATGTTTCTTTTTCTTCATGACAGTAATGGTGAGTCCTGAATTTGAAAGTTTCAATGGGATGGGTTATAGTCTAACAAACTTTGGGGACCACTGCTCTATTGACAGGTAACCATAATCTACAAATTAAAATCTAAAGAATGGACTAGGATGTTAGTATTACAAGATCTGACAATTACATATGAAAGGAGTGTGTTTTAGAAATTAAAACAAAACTATTTTTTTCTTCTAAGATAGGTATACCTAATGACTGCTAATTTGTTCATATTTATTAATGTACTTACCAACACAACTGCAACATTCACTGTACAGGTAGCTGAGGCAATTGAAGCAGTCCTTGCAGCATGAACAATCTTTCAAGTCACACTTACATGATTGAGTTAGCATACATTTTGATACCACACTGGCACAAATAGCTTCGTTACAAGCATATGCTATTGGCACTATGCATATGAGCGCTACAGCAAAGTATATTTTACTAGCCATTGCCAAAATTAAACAAATTGTAGTTACACAAAACTTCGGAATTTACGAAGTTGTAAAAATAAACAATACACGCCTTCTAAATTCTTAAGAATACATGAGTTGACTTGACCTCAATCAATAAGTATACTAATGTGTAACGTAACTTTACTAAAATCTAATGGATTCTACAAATTGACACAATTTATATTTACTTCAAATTTTTACAAACATTATTCTCTCAACATCTGCGTCCGCAACTGAGAAAAGTTTACTTTGATGAATGAATTCATTGAATGAAAAAGCAGTAGGTAATCAAAAAGAGTAGCAAGAACGAATGATATATAATCTACCACAGATAACGATTATAGCACAGACTATTTAGAAATAAAATACTACGTGTTTGTAGTATTACCAGTATATTTCTGTGAGGATGAGGTAATAATTACCTCATCCTCACAGAAATATAAAAGTTGTTTGTATAATAACATTAATAATTTGGTTTGAATCAAGTTTGATTAAAATACCTATCTTGTTATAGTGAGTGAAACAAATAGGCAATAATATTAGTATGAAGAATTATAGGGGCTTGGAAATAAAACTTCCTGTTTCCATATTTTCTGCCTTGGCAACACAAACAATACGGGCGGAAAAAAATGGTCAAACTCAGTCACTGACCTCTGCAGAACTACTCCTACTACTATTACTACTCCTGAAAACAATACAATACCAATCCAAACGTGATCCGATTCCAATGTCAATTTGGCTGTCGGGCGATTTCGTCTCTTGAGCACAAATCCGTTAACCTTGTAGCGGCATCCCTGATTGGCCAATGATTGGGGTCGTTTCCCAATCCTATCTAATTCAATCAATCACCGCGCAATATTGAAACAATTTGGCGCTACTCTCGGATTCAAGAGTACGAAACTTGACGAAACGGCACAATTCCAATCAATTCCAATGTCGATGTATCGGAATTGAGTTCGAGAGTAAGCCCCTGCTCTCATAAATTTTTGTCACATTGATAGATCACTGCGTAGGTATGTACGTCAATGATGTTAATAAGTCATTATTTTTTTAATATAAAAATAATCTAGCTCCCTCTCGCAGGGTATCAAAATGATCCTCTGTCATAATAAAATAAGATTGATACGACACACCTATTCATTAATTTGGCTTTTCGGCTTACTGTGATAAGATTGTCATGGAAAGCATTACGATATGAAATGGGATGATTACTTTTGACTTGTTTATTGGCAAATAGTAGATATGCGTAGGTATTATTTTTTTAATTACTTAGTTATTTTCGTGTGGGGCTACTAGGTAGTTTAATTCGTAGTAAATTAAATTGGTCGCGATGGTAAGTGCTTTGTTAAATTCACCGAATTTTTCTTCACAATGTGTCGTACTTTTAAATTTAATTTAAATAAAAATAAGTCCGCGAAAATTTAACATATTGGCGTGGTGGTCACTTCGCCACAATCGTTGCGCCGCGTGGTGTGGGTTCGATTCCCACTCGAGGCATGTTATGTATTTGTGTATTTCACGTATATTTTTTTCGAGTCTTGGTGTACTTTATGTCCGTTTGTTTGTAATTGTATATTTATGAAGTTCCGACACAGGGCATGTTTCTTAGTGCGCAGATTGCCAGAGTCGCAGCAACCCTGAACTGTTTCTCATTTTGTTATGGATTAAGTCGGCAAACGAGCTGACGAGCCATCTGGTGGTACGCAGTCAAAGTCGCCCATGGCCACCTGCAACACCAGAGGAGTTGCTGATGCGTTGCCGATCTTTAAGAGGACTGCACCTACGGACTACAGACTGCCAGAGCCGTAGCAGCCGAGGGGAACTGGCTCTTACGTGCAAAACACACACAAAGGTGCTTTACGACAGATTCTGTCGTAACGGTGGTCGCCAGCCAATCAGACCCCAAGAGGTTTGATCATTGAACAAATTAGATATTTTCTCGCTTCTTACGAGATGCCGATCTGAACGACTGAAGAATTGTATTCCAACCCGTCCCCACAAGGGATCAGTCGGTAAGAGTACTATCACTCCTAATGCAGACTCAGGGACTCTTTTCCAGAAAAAGGGACACACACACGCGCTTAAAACCCTGTTATTTCGTATGTTGATCAAGTTTCATTTATAGGCGTGGCTATCAGTTCTATGTAGCCTGGTAGCCGTGGCCGCAGTTGCTCACGCGTACAAGAACCCATACTATGCGGCCGGGAGGTCTGTGAACGTGCACCTTTTTGAGTGGAAGTGGGACGATATCGCGGATGAGTGCGAGAGGTTCCTTGGCCCAAGGGGCTATGGTGGTATTCAGGTTAGTGGTCTATCTCTGTTTGTTTTCCTCCAAGTTTTGGACAACAGTCTAAATAGTCAGATAGGATGCAGTTTTAAATCCTGCCTGAGATCGAATTAATGCCGAATACAATAAAAATAACTAGTTAGGTAACTTACTGGTTTCTGACACTTACGCGAATATTAGACATTGAAATAAAACTACTTTTTACGGATTTTATCGCGTTGTATTGATATTATTTGATTCCCGACGTTTCGGATCCTTTACAGCATCCATGGTCACGGGTAGACTAAGTTGTTGGACGTCTTAATGTTACAATTACTAACAGCTACCTTAAATTTTTGTTAATTATTGGCGATCCGATTCACGCAGAACGAGCTCACCGTATCCTTCGGTCTTGCAGTTTTGGACTTGGATTTTGATTTTATGGAATCTATAATGGGGTTCCAAGCAGGTGGTAAGACCCAGCCATCTTCTCTATTGAAATTTGGATGTTTTTTAATTTCAATAGCCTCACGGATCATCCTGGGAAGGAATCGGTTTTCTTTTGCGAGGACTTGTGGTTTATCAAATCTGATGTCGTGCTGGGCCTTGTCTAGAGTATGTTCACAAACTGCTGACTTCTTGAAACGGCGGTGTTTGACATCAGCGATGTGTTCTTTTACGCGGGTCCCTATACTTCTTTTAGTTTGGCCTATGTAAGAGAGACCGCAATCACAATCTAGCTTGTATACACCTGCATCTTGCAGAGGTATGTGGCACCTGTCAAGTGCCACATACCTCATAGTCAGCAGTTTGTGAACATACTCTAGACAAGGCCCAGCACTACATCAGATTTGATAAACCACAAGTCCTCGCAAAAGAAAACCGATTCCTTCCCAGGATGATCCGTGAGGCTATTGAAATTAAAAAACATCCAAATTTCAATAGAGAAGATGGCTGGGTCTTACCACCTGCTTGGAACCCCATTATAGATTCCATAAAATCAAAATCCAAGTCCAAAACTGCAAGACCGAAGGATACGGTGAGCTCGTTCTGCGTGAATCGGATCGCCAATAATTAACAAAAATTTAAGGTAGCTGTTAGTAATTGTAACATTAAGACGTCCAACAACTTAGTCTACCCGTGACCATGGATGCTGTAAAGGATCCGAAACGTCGGGAATCAAATAATATCAATACAACGCGATAAAATCCGTAAAAAGTAGTTTTATTTCAATAGCTTTGATATACTAGACTAGAGCTAGCTATACTAGAGCAGTTAGGTAACTGTTCTAGTATACTTACAAAATATAATGTAGCCATAATCGTTGTGACCCTCAGTCATACATTAATATATGTAATCCTTATGTTATTTTTGGATTAAGTAAGAAAATTAGTTTCTACCTAAATTAGGATTCCAAAATCAAAGTTATAGTTTGAAAAATCTTACCTACCTAAATGATTATAAGAGAACTCATTATTTTAAACAATAATAAATCATATTTAATTGCCCCAGTTTTGTGATCGTAAGCACGGCTGCTACACTGGAATACCATGGGTTTGGTTTCTGGGTCAGTCAAATTGGTTGGATTTTTCTATGAAATTCTCAGTTGCAGCTAGGAGTTTGGATTAGCTCGCACTTTATTATATATGACCTGAACATACTGGCGAACTGTGGGTGTACATTACATTATTATTATCTCAGCCTAACTCTTCGGGTAGAACAAGCAGATTATTGTAACATACCATCACGCCTGTATTTTTTTATACCAATAAGGTGGCAAACAAGCTTACGACCCACCTCATGGTAAGCGGTTACCATAGCCTATGGCGACCCTGTAAATCAAGGAGGAATTTTTGGGCTGGCAGCATAGAAGCCAATGCGTGATGCTTATCCTGTCTGTTAACACAACGATTCCTCGCGGAGCTCTAGCGACCTTGCTCACCGTTAGGAACACAACATAGCATGGAGCTATGTTATTTGGCTATTTTCTGCAAGGTGGAGGTACTTCCCCAGTCGAGCAGATCCAATTATGAATGGAATTATTCTCTTAATAATCTCTGCATTCCCCGGTCTCAGCAGAGGTGTACCAATGTGCACCCACAGTTCGCCGTTATGTTTAGATCCTATGTAATTGGGGGCGACCCTGTTGCCGGGCACAAATCCAGACTCCGAGCTGACTGCTACTGAGAATTTCATTGAAAAACACAATAACACTTTGCTCGACCTGGGGACTGAACCCAGGACCTCTAGCGTAGCAGTCGCGCTTGAGACCACTAGACTAATGAAGACAGTTATTATAACATAGGGTTTCATATATTATTCTAACAGTAACATATACGAATTGTGGACTTAAGCTTCTCATTCCGTCGTGAAATGTAGATAATGATGCCTGGACACGCTAGCAACATTTGATCAGGCGCATTTTCCGCGAGTGCCAATATGGATAAAGGTTTACACCTAGGACTATCACTTATCCTGCTACTTTTCCTACACGCATAAGTACCTATTTATTCACAGATTTCGCCACCTAACGAGAACGTGGTGCTATGGACGTACAATCGTCCGTGGTGGGAGAGGTACCAGCCCATGTCATATGCACTGGTGACGCGTTCCGGCGATGAGCAACAGTTCGCTAATATGCTACGGAGATGTAATGCTGCCGGTGTTAGGTAACATTCCTTTATCCTATTTACAGAAAAGAACATTGCTCCACATTTGCTCCTGTATCTATATCTATCCTGTATACATATGTATGTATAAATTCTTAGATTTATTGCTTAAGCGTTATAGTTTCTAGACTAAATCATACTACAACCTACATATTTAAGTTACATCACATTTTAATTAATTGACAAAGATCAGAATTCTGGGTACGATTCAATTATCCAAAGGAAAACCAAACGGCTACGAAGATTAATGAAAAAAAAACTGACATGCTACCACTGCGAAATAAAATTCGTATGAACTCTAGAAGGGACTTTATTGCTTCAATATAATTATGGATTATGGATAACTTGAACAAGCTCTTTCTATTGTTTTTCTAGTTCTTAGTGGATTATCACGAGACTGTTCTAAGTCTAAAGTCTACACTAATATTATAAAGAGGAATGATTTGTATTTTTGTATGTAACGAATAAACTTAAAAACAACTGGACCGATTTCAAAAATTCTTTTTTCATTAGAAAGGTACATTATCATTGAGTAACATAAGCTACATAATATCACGCTACGCCTCTTAGGAACGGAGCAGCGCGGGTGAAACCGCGAGCGGGTCGCTAGTTATATTAAAATAATGTTATTATCGCTTTAATTTTCCGTTCTAACTGTAGGGTAGCCATAACTGTAGGGATTTTAATAAAACAATTGAACCATCCCATTATTGCACAGAGAAACCCCAACCCGTACTGTCTGCGCCAAACAAGTTGTCTGAAATATTTCAGGATCTACGTGGATGCGGTGATCAACCATATGACGGGAGAACCCCCGGAGAACGTTGGCACGGCTGGCAACACTGCCGTGTTCTCGGACTGGTACTACCCGGCCGTCCCGTTTCGGCGGGAGCATTTCAACTGGCCACACTGTGTCATCAATGGCATGGATTATGTTAACAACGCTTGGAGGGTAAGCAAATCTTCGTAAATTGTCGCCTATAACCAGGCCCGTCTTTTCCATTGGGCAATATGGGCAAGTGCCCAGGGCCCCGCGATCCAAAGGGGCCGCCTAGTTCCACTCCTTTTGATTTTTGCAGTTGTTTATAAAATAGTCCCCTGACATAGTGTCCTCATTGGGGCCCCAGTATCCGAAAGTGCCCAAGGCCATCAATAGGTTAAAGACGGCCCTGCCGACTCTTGAGACTGACGAGGTTTTTTATAGCACAAGAGGTTGTCTAATGCATGTCAGTTTTGCAGTGTCGCCCGTTACAGCTTTTGTTGGTAATTCCGCCTAAAGAATCTTACATCACAAAAGCCCAGACTAGATGGAAATTAGCTCCAGATTAGCAGCTATAGACAGTTAAAACTTGATTTCAGGACAAATAAGTTCTTTCGTCATTGTCTTATACCGTAATGGCTAGAGGACCTCTACCACAAGAATAAAATCCAAATTTCTATTGATGTAGTTATAATCTCTAGGTAATCGTAGGTACCTATAAGGTTATATTTTTCTAGGTGCGTAACTGTGAGCTCGTTGGACTAAAAGATCTGGACCAATCAAATGAACATGTGAGAGAGATGATTGTCAATTTTATGAACAGACTTATTGATCTAGGAGTTGCTGGATTTAGGTAAGTCACGCTGATAGTCAAATAGAAATTATAATCTCAATAGATCAGAAATCTGCTTCTTGTAGGCACATATTAACGAGTTTTGCTTTGAGTTGTGAAAATTTTAATTAGAATGTACAACTAGTTATATTATTCAGAATCGACGCTGCAAAACACATGTGGCCAGAAGACCTACGCATAATCTACGATCGTCTTCACAACCTAAACACGGAACATGGCTTCCCTTCCAACGCTCGACCTTATATCTACCAAGAAGTAATAGATTACGGAGGCGAAGCCATCAGTAGGGACGAATACACCCCAATCGGGGCAGTTACTGAGTTCCGAGTAGGATTGGAACTTAGTAACGCATTCAGAGGGAACAACCAACTTCGATGGCTGTCTTCTTGGGGTCCTCAGTGGGCTTTGCTAGCTAACGAAGATGCCTTAACGTTCATAGACAATCACGACAATGAAAGAGGCCACGGCGGAGGAGGTGGCATTCTGACGTACAAAGAACCTCGTCCATACAAGGGAGCCATAGCGTTCTTGCTCGCGCACCCGTATGGAGAACCTCAAATCATGAGCAGTTTTGACTTCTGGGACTCTGAAGTTGGACCACCTATGGATAGCAACGGAAATATAATTTCACCAGCTATAAATTCTGTAAGTAATTAGTAAGGTACCTAAATATTATTATCTTTAACAAATGCTAAGCTTTTCGCTATCAGGCAAAGGTGTAATTGGTCTGATCAATCATAAAGAAAATAACATCCGGCAACGCACTCGTGACTCCTCTGGTGTTGCGGGTGTCCATGGGCGGCGGTAATCGTTTACCATCAGGCGATCCGTCTGCTCGTTTGCCCTCCTATCCCATAAAAAAAAATAGAATTAGTACATGTTATTTTTTATTGTTATAAGTTCTTATTATTTTAATCCACAATTTTTAAACTATAAAGCATTTAG
Organism: Acronicta aceris; assembly: GCA_910591435.1. Taxonomy (NCBI): domain Eukaryota; kingdom Metazoa; phylum Arthropoda; class Insecta; order Lepidoptera; family Noctuidae; genus Acronicta; species Acronicta aceris. Next base: position 5,245,129 of record OU342774.1, read on the forward strand.
AATTCTAACTGAAATTCCTGTTCTAAATTATAGTATGTAACCGCTATTTTTAAACCTTAGTTTTAAAAAAGTATTTGTACGCCACCACTGGCAAAACATTGTAACTACCTTTGTCAATAATTATTTTCTCAACACCTTATTATGCATGTTTGCTGATATACTCATGTTTTTTACAAATAAATGATCTTATCTTATCTTACCTTACAATAGGCATATTATAAAATTGCTTAGCTTACTTCATACTTAACATTTACCTACAATATTTACAACTAGCTTTTGCCAGCGACTTCGTCCGCGTGGAATAGTTACTTTGTTCCATATGAACTTTCATCCTCTATTTCACCCCTACATTGTAGGTCAAAATTTATCAAAATCCTTCCTTAGGGGATGCCTACATCATAGTAGCTATATGCATGCCAAATTTCAGCCCGATCCCTCCAGTGGTTTGGGCTGTGCGTTGATAGATATCAGATCAGATGTTGATAGATGTGATGTCAGTCAGTCAGTCACCTAACGTAAGAGTAGACAAATATAATCAGAAAGCTCCGAACTGCTAAGCTATCGGGAGTTACACGTGTTATTGTGATTCAACCATAAAAGATAGACATTTGCTGTCGTGGAATATTTTTTATATAATTTTAAGGAGAACATTACCGTCATACATGATTTCTGTGTAGCTTTAACCATTAAGGCTGCACACGCGACGGAAGCTTAAAAAATGGAGTAAGTTCTCCCGTTTTCCCAAGATTTTCCTTCACTGCTCTGCTTCTATTGATCGTAGCGTGATGAAAAGTATACTATAACCTGCCCAGGAGTATGAAGTACAATTGTACCAAGTTTCGTTGAAATCCGTCGAGTGGTTTTTGTTTCTATAACGAACATACAGACAGACAGACAGACAGACAGACAAAAATTTTACTGATTGCATTTTTGGCGTCAGTATCGATCACTAATCTGATAGTTATTTTGGAAATATATTTCATGTACAGAATTGACCTCTCTACAGATTTATTATAAGTATATAGATATAGATTAGGTACGTAGGTACTTACCTATCTACAGTAACGTTATCTACTAATAAACATAATTACTGTGATAAGGATTGGAAGAGAATTGTTTTCGTCTTCTATTTTTTCCTGAGACCCCGTACGTCAACTAAAACATTATTCACTTTTGGCAACAGGACGGCACATGTGGTAACGGCTGGGTGTGCCAACACCGCTGGCGTCAGATATATGCGATGGTTGCCTTCAGGAATGCGGCTGGCAACACTGGCGTCAACGACTGGTGGGACAACGGTAGCAACCAGGTTGCCTTTTGTCGCGGAGGGAATGCTTTCGTTGCTTTCAATAATGATTACTGGGATCTCAACCAGAATTTACAGGTTTGAGGTTATTCTTTAATTGTTGGTAAAAAAACATATAATGAACACCGAAGAAGTTTTAACTGCCTCATTAGTGTGTAGAGGTCCTGAGCGCGACTGCTACGCTAGAGGTCCTGGGTTCGATTCCCAGGTCGAGCAGTGTTATTGAGTTTTTCGATGAAATTCTCAGTAGCAGCTCGGAGTTTGGAATTTGTGCCCGGTTAATGGCAAAAGGCTCGCCCTCTATTACATGGGACAGGACCTAAACATACTGGTACTGTAGGTGTACATTAGTACGCCTCTGCCTAACTCTCTGGGGACACAGGCGTGATCGTATGTAAGTTTCATTCTTTTGCGTTGCCGATTTCGGTTCATTTTCTCATAAAAATATAGGGTTGTGGACACTTCAATAGAACTGACAGATGAGAAAGGGCAGTGAAATCATTGGCATCAACGATCCAAGGGTGCATACCTACATATTTTTTGGTTCTGACTTATTTATGTATCTACCTTTGAAGGTAATTCTACAACTTATAGTGCTTATACTTTAGTGAAGGAAAAATTCAATCGCGGGCAGGATTCGAACCTGCATCTCCTGGTTGGATACACCAGATGCTCTGACCTCAAAGCCACGGCGAACCTCACCCGCCTGATTGAAATTTTGCCTTCACATTCTGAATTTACGTCATAAGGTGACGTTTGACAAGTACAAATTGTCAAAATTCCCGTCAGTATTGTTGATATCGAATTATTTTTATTAGTACCTAAGTACCTAGCTCATTCATTACCGAACAAAATAAACTCTTACATGAATACATTATTTAATTACCAAACTTGATTTATGTCTTTCATATTTATTTCAGATTTCCATATTTTTATAATTAGTAAGCAATGAAACTGTAGCACCATCTTTCATTAAGGTGTCGTGTGTGTTCAGTTGTCTTATTCGTCCTTTATTTCACCTTCACTTACGAGTACATCGACATTTTTTTGTGGCAGACATGACTTTAATAATTGCATAATCAAACCATATACTGTTTCACTGGTGGGCACGAGTCTCTCTCAGAGTGAGAGAGTTTGGCTATAGTCCGCCACGCTAGCCTACCTGCGGGTTTGCAGACTTCACACGCCTTTGAGAATATCTCTCAGGCCTAAAATATATTGTCACGATGGTTTCCTCACGATGTTTTCCGTCACCGTTAAAGCTAGTATTATATTATCTGTGGTTAAAGCAAGTTTTTCCTTATTCGTGATAGGTTGGTAGGATGGTAAACGATACTGCGATCTACGATGGAGCGCGCTTGCCTAGAATATACCGATTCACTCGTAATTTAAAGACACCCAGACTTCCCACTCGGGAAGCGCGATGTCGCTTTTTCGTGCTTAACAATGATTTAATTACTGATTTAATGAACTTTTTACAGACTTGCTTACCAGCGGGCAGATACTGCGACGTGATATCGGGCGACAAGGTGAACGGATCGTGCCAGGGCAAGACGGTGACTGTCGGCAATGATGGCCGCGCGCAAATCTACGTCGGAGCTAACGACTACGACATGATGCTTGCCATACATGTGGGACCTGAGGTACTTAGCCTATTCGGTATACGGCTTAAGATTTCTTTATTTCTTAAAGATACATGTAAACAATTACGAGAAATACATAATTTTAAAAGCAAATAAATGTGCTGATAGGACAACATGTAGTGCGGGTAAACTGAAAAATTGTTACTTCGCTACATAACTAGCCGAGTGACTTACTACGTCACCATTATAATGATGTCTATGTCATTAATTCATTATTCTGATTAGAGAAAGGTTTAAAAGGGGCTTAAATAAAGAGCAGATGCACTTTATAAAAAGGAATTAGTCATGATGACCAATAGTGGACAAGAGAGTCGGGGAGAATCCGATGATCCACTAGGGGTTGATATGATGTTAGATAATTATGGAAGATATTTTACAATGAAGGTGACAAGAAACCTATGATACTAAAAGTTCCTTATAAGTACATAATATAGCATATCTACATACTTATATTCCGAATATTTGTCGCACGATATTTTTTGTGGATTGACCGTAGAATAAGATTTGGGAAACAATTATTATCTCGAGGAATTTTGTAAAATGATAAGAAATAAATAATATTTCTGCCTGGTTACTGTGATATATTCGATTATTCGCAGAACCTGAGAATCACGGTTCAAAGAAATTTACACCATCACTTGATAGATGGCGTTGTGCCGGCCAGCTGAATCGCGATTGAATGACCCTCTCCCATACACTTCGTAGCGTTATCGCTTCTCGGCCTTTTGGCTAAGATCAAAGTGTAGTATCTGTTCTTATCAGCTTAATATCTTAAAGTTCCTTCACTGTGGGACCAGTATATTAAACTGATTTTTGTAAACTGATGGGATGTTCAGGGCTCGCTCCACTCCCGTCACGGGTAGACCCGGCATTCAAATCCGTCGATAGATTTGCTTACTAGAGATAGGATTTTGACATTACTTGTATGAACCTTATGTCAAAATCCTATCTCTAGTAAGCAAATCTTTATTATAGGGACCGGCCATTAGTGATCTATCTATATCTTCTATAACTATCTATACTTATAATAAATCTGTAGAGAGGTCAATTCTGTACATGAAATATATTTCCAAAATAACTATCAGCGGGTGATTAGTGATCGATACTGACACCAAAAATGCAATCAGTAAAATTTTTGTCTGTCTGTCTGTCTGTCTGTATGTTCGTTATAGAAACAAAAACCACTCGACGGATTTCAACGAAACTTGGTACAATTGTTCTTCATACTCCTGGGCAGGTTATAGTATACTTTTCATCACGCTACGATCAATAGGAGCAGAGCAGTGAAGGGAAATGTTGGGAAAACAGGAGAACTTACTCCATTTTTTAAGCTTCCGTCGCGTGTGCAGCCTTAATGGTTAAAGCTACACAGAAATCATGTATGACGGAAATGTTCTCCTTAAAATTATATAAAAATTATTCCAAAGCTATCGCTTAGCAGCATTAACTGCTAAGCTGAACTTGAACTGCTAAGCGATAGCTTAGCATTCTGCTAAGCTATCGCTTAGCAGTTCGGAGCTTTCTGATTATATTTGTCTACTCTTACGTTAGGTGACTGACTGACTGACATAGTGATCTATCAACGCACAGCCCAAACCACTGGAGGGATCGGGCTGAAATTTGGCATGCATATAGTACTATGATGTAGGCATCCCCTAAGAAAGGATTTTGATAAATTTCGACCTACAATGTAGGGGTGAAATAGAGGATGAAAGTTCATATGGAACAAAGTAACTATTCCACGCGGACGAAGTCGCTGGCAAAAGTTAGTAAATAATAAATGATATATCTGGACATACAAAATGATCTACTGTACTGTCTCTAATGAATAAGGTTTACTATTATCTAGTTTTAAAGTACCTACCTATGTAATTCTCAAAGACACCCAAGAAGTATTAGAAAGAACACCGTTCACAACTGGCATTCTGACATTTTTATCCCATTGAGATAAAGTTTAATTTCTTTAGTATTCTAGGTACTGTATCTATACATTTTGAACATTTTTAATTAAGGTTCAGCCAAAATTGTCCTCAGTCGGGAAACCAATAGCTAGCACTTATCAGTAATAAACCTCATAAATTATCCTCTATTATTCAATAATAGTGGATAAAAAATACCGTTGAAACAGTCGCTACTTAACAAACTGTACGGAACAGTCATACATAACATAATCACATGTCCAAAAATAGAACCACTTACAATGTAAATTTTTTCTACTCGTCCGTCAAGGTCAGTTGTAAACCAGTACAAATTAACATAATACCTACTGGTTTGGCTAAGATCAAAAACAACATCTATGTTAGCCTATAATAAAACCGCAATACCTTTTGAATCTTTCCTAAAAGGGGAAGGCATCCGCTACGAAAGGATTTGGGGAAAATTCTCACGGGTTTCGGAAAAACAAAATAATTTTAAAACTAAACTTTTTTGTGTATTGATTGCGTTGATGATTCAGTACAATCCTTGACCCCTCATTAAAATTGCCTCATTAGCCTAGTGATCCTAGGAACGACTCTACGCTACGCTAGAGGTTTTATTCCCAGGTCGAGTAGTGTGATAAAATCTCAGTAGCAGCTCAGAGGTTGGGATGCCTAAATTCCGAGCCCGGTTAGTGGCAACAGACTCGCCCCTTATTACATCGGACCAAAACATACTGACGACGTACTGTAGGTAGTTAGTACACTTCTGTCTAACCCTTCGGGTAATACAGGCGTGATGGTATGTTTTTTTTTTCCTATGTACAAACATCAGCCACTTACAATTTTATTATAAGTAGATAATACTAAGTACCTCGTGTGTATGAATACGATATAGCATGTAAGTTCTACTTAGGTAGGTAATATTATTCATTCTGTGGTCTTACTGTGAAGTCTAAACATTCAGACTAGAGTATAAATACCAGTAGTACCCAGATAAAATTGTTCTGTGACGTAACCCTGTCCTCTGCTTCGACCCTGCACCCTTCGCATGATAACCTTCTTATCTTGTATTTTCTGAAAATCTGCTGTTGATTTTAGATTTAAAATTAGAGCTAATCTATCATAATGGTTCTACTACACCAAAATTGCAAACTATTAAGCGACACTAAAATGCGAAACTAACTTTGTCTGTCTGTTTGTTTGTTGTATTTTGGTATTGATATTGACAGGACCTCATTTTTTTCATATTTTTCTTAAAAATGCTTTAGGTAATGTAATAAATACTAGTAACAATGTATTTCATGAGAATATTAAATCTCTCACGATGTCGAACAAGAAAGGAAAGGAATGAATTGGGAATACATGATAATAATAGGTGTTGTGTTGTACCTATGTGTTAATAGTACCTACTCTATGATTCATTGAAAAAGACACAAGCTAACTATAAGATAAATATTTTTTATGTTTCAGAGCCGACTTTAAATTCAGCACGAATAGTGGAACCTCAAGAGCTCAAGATCCTCGTTCAAGATTTCAACGCTTTTTAACTTTTATACAATATACACTTTTTATAAAAAATATCTTTAGTTTTATTTACAGAAGCTATATGTGAGTGAGTAGCAATATAAAATGTTTAGAATTCTATAATTTCGAGATGAGAGAGAGCTATAGGTATCTATAAGTAGGAAGGTACTTTATCGTCATCGCTTTCACCTGACAACTCCCTTTTTTTAAAATGGCTATGCTGTTATCACATTTATCTATAAACGACGTCATATTGAATTAATTGAATTAATAAATCTACGTTTAGGTACACAAAACAAAATAACATCTAAGCATTTTTTTTATTCGTTATAGGCTTACGCTTGACCGCCAGTTCATCTGATGTTAATCGAAAGCGACACTGCGACAATTCGATGTTATTTTGTTATTCCTCAGTTATTCCATCGCCAAATAACTGAGGAATAAAATTGATATTGACAGAGTTTGTATACAAAAACTGTCAAAAATTCGAATTTATTCCTCCGATAAAGTTATCTGGCGATGGAAAAATCAGCCCGTAACCGAAATTCTAGTTCTCTTACTACATAAGGAAAATTTAAATTTCGATTGAATGCTAATTGATTCTGTCATGAAGCTAATAACCAGCATGGATCGTTGAGAGGAGTGTGATACAATCCTGATAGCCAGGGGTGATTATTTAAAAGCTTGTTGATCGAAATGGTTTCTCATATGTGAAAATATTGTACTCAAATATACCTGAAAATCTTATACGTAGAAGTGATAAGCAAAATATCTCTACGAGTAGATATAGCCTATCAGCACTACCTAGTTTAATACCAGCATGAAAACTAAAACATAACTTTGGAAATAACGCGTTTCTATACTAATACGTACTACTACTACTACACGTTCATTCTTGAACTGTAAAGGACAATATTCCTGAATGCTAGCTCGACAGTACCAACGCGTCGCATTGTATAAAACTTCACTTTGAAACTAGCAGTCAACTAAGTATAACCTGAGTGCAATGAAAACAAAATTATTATACGAAACAGAACAACCTGCGTGACTGGTCTGCTAAAGAGTTGTTCAACGCTGCGGCCGCGCGCACCGGCCGGTGTGGCAGCCGCGCCCCCATTCGACGCGATGGCGCTCCGCTCGCAACTCCTGCGCAACGGTGAGTTTTTTACACTAAATAACAAAATAATTAGAAAAATATTTTCTCCCTCTTACTCTAAAGATCCTTTAGTTTATTAGTGATTAAAATGTGAAAACGGTGTCAGGAAAAAAAAATCCTCACAGTTGGCGACCTTGTAGCATCTTGTTGAAGACTACAGGTTTTTTTAGATAAATAATCACTTTGGAGGCTAAATACACGAGCTGTTGTGACATATTTGTCCTAAGTTCAAGGCATTAATGAATACCGAAGTTAATTGCTATTTAAAAGTCTCTGTAATATGTATTCATGTGCGAAATTCATTATCGTTTGGTACTCTGGTAGAACTGATTAAATATGGTTACAGAAATTTATTAGTACTGAAGGACACTTGAAAATTCGATGCAGGTTAGTTTTATTACAGGCCTGTGTTATTTTCACGTACCTACTAATATAGCTTCTATTCTATGTAGATGTCCCATAATAAGCTATTTATCTAGAGAGACCTTGTACAAAGAAATGCATTATAATCGCCGGGGCTGAGCTGCATGAATACAGATAACAGTTATTTGCCTTCGCTCTTACGTAGGTAGGTAGGTATTTGTTAGGACAAATTGTTGGATATACCTACGTATGCATTTGTGCGATAATGCGCAATATGATAATAGATTATATGTGCATTTACTCAAGCTTCGCATCTGTTGTTCAGAATACGTACCAAACATGGATTCAAAACATGGTAGGTAGGTACCAAAAATATTATCATGTGTGACTTCTGTGAGTCATACGAGCGTTTAAAATAAAGAGCTGCAAATTGTAACTACAGTATCAAAGGGTGACTGTACCTACCTATGAGGAAAATTGAGATCTTGCCAATAAACTCAGAACAACTAGGGGACACACTTGGGAACAATTAGGACAGAATTTGGTAAATGATTTACCCCTGCATAACCTGGAGAACATAAGAGCAAGGGAAGGCAAATTTGGTTGTCCTTCAGTTCGAGTCCGACATAGGAAATAAGGTATGTACAATGGGGCGGCGGAAAATCCATGGGTGTTCTTCTTTTTTTAGGTAGTTAAATGCAGGGATGTCCTCATTCAGTCTCTTTTCATTCTGAAACGACGGTTTCGGCTGAGTTTGTATTCATGAATAAAGATAAATATCTTGCATAGGATGCAACTTCAAGTTGCGCTCGCTCTTTTTATAAGTTATTATTATGACTATAACTATATTTCTTCAACCAAGTTAGTTTAACTGGCTACACTAACGAGGCAGTAAAAACTCTATAATGAGAAATAAATGCGTCATGCTCGTGAGCGGGTGCTGTCTGGGACCCTTTCAAATTTGCTTTTTAAATATAAGTAACACCTATACTTACTGAATAAATCTTACACATCGAACCGCATTCTCAAACTATTTAAAACAAAGTTGTAAAAATTAATAATGTAACCAAGTGTTTTAAAAAAAATATCTATGGAGTTTCTTGCCGGCTCTTCTCCATAAGATCCACTTTTTGGAACCGTGCAACTACAGTTTTGTCTTTTCAAAAGCACCTTTTTTATTGGCATTATTGAAATAAAACATTTTGACTTTGACTTTGTATCGAACCTTAAAGAGTTAAATGACTCTATTATGTGATAAACCAAACTATTGCCAGAATAAGAAATTGATCCTCTAAGACATAATATTTACAGCAATACTCAACTTGTTCCAGTTTTCAATGGCTCCCAAACGCGCCAGTTCCACGAATTAAAGACAAAGGAACGCGCAGGAGTGGCCGCGCTTCGAGATGTGCTGGAGGATCGTCTGCGGGACATCAAACGGGCCAAGACATGGAAACACGAGAGGATCCTCACCTCTCCGCAAGATACAAAGGTAAAGGACTTCATCAAATTTGCATAAAGGGGACCCTTAAGATGAGGACGAGAAATTCAACATCATCGGCAGAGACCATCGGTAGCTTAAAGTATGTATACAAAACTAGGGAACGTCGATATCGAATTGATAGTAGTCCAATTTTTCTAAATAATTCCCTCCTGTTTAGTGATGTAAAGCAACTCTGGCCGAACTACAAATCTATATAGTTACAATATTTTTTATCCCATGTAAGTCTTACCTAACTCTTATTTAGGTACGCTAGCAGTGAAATGATTACCTGTGGGGTAGGGAGCAGTAGTACGTATAGGTGGATATAACGTTTTGGCGTTCGACAACAATCTTACTAATATTATAAACGTAAAAGGTTGTGAGTATGGATATATGGACGTTTGTTACTCTTTCACGCCAGAACGGCTGAACGGATCTGGATGAAATTTGGCACAGAGATAGATTATAGTAGTACTTTTATCCAGGTCGGATATAATTGATTGACGAAACGATTGAGCGATCGGCTTCTGCGACACGTGTTGTGTGTTCGATCCCCACACGGAGCAAATATTTGTATGATCTACAGGTATTTGTTCCGGGTCTGGGCGTTTGTGTATGTGAGAATTTGTGTTTGTAAACGCACTCACGATACAGGAAAAAAAATTCTCAAGTTCACGCGGGCGAAGTCGCGGGCTGAAACTAGTAATAAATAAATGGAACAGCACACAGCATGCTAATTAGTTTAAATGTCACTTCTCCGACGCTCAAAACTTGACTTTTTTGTTTTGTAATCTTTTTGCTGTTTTAAAACTTAATACCTAATTGAAGTAGTTATCCAAGAATTAACTATTAAATTATCAAATTATCTTGCAAAATTAAAATAATAGTTAGGATTGCCACCTATAAAGGATACCTGACCTATTGCTATTTGGCACGTCGTTATGTTATACTACTTATAAATACTTGTATTTAGTAGAAGGAACGTCTGAAATCAATCCCGGTTGTACATTTTGATTATCGAGTTCAAGGATAAAAAAATACATTACTATGTATGTGTGCATGGTTATTTTTGCACATGCATGCGATGCGCCGGTTGCGAAATGAAGTGTTTAAGTTATCGCGTCGCTTCGCGGTAGGATGTTGAGTTGGCGCAGACATAATAATGAAGTTTACGTTTGTAGAGTTATCCATGTGTATGAGTCCAGAGCTCATACACATCAACAAAACGTTTTTTTATTTTCACATGTTCTTCTGAGGATAAATGGATGAATATCCACAAAGAAGTTATCTACGTGAGCCAAGCCTTAGGTACAAAGCTCGCTACGCTAAAATCTGAATCGCGATCAAAAGAATAATCAATATTTGTCTTAAAAGACCTTGTTTTTTTTTTATTTCTATGGGTTTATTTACATATTTGTAGTGTTTGGCATACTCCTATGATTTTCTACTAGGTGACTAAGATAGACTGTAATGAAAGTAATGAGGAAATGTGGTCCGAAAACTCTTCTTTCGTTTTCTGGAATCCTGTAGATACTGCAGCTTATTGCAGGCAAATAGGGTCATCTTATTGACTTGTATTTCTTTGCGATTTATTCATTGATTCAAGTAATTTAATAGTAAAGGAAAAAATTCAATCGCGGGCAGGATTCGAACCTGCGTCTTCTGGTTTGATATACCAGACGCTCTGACCTCTAAGCACCGCGAATGGAATCGCGGGTAGGAATCGAGGGCTTAGAGGTCAGAGCGTCTGGTATATCAAACCAGAAGACGCAGGTTCGAATCCTGCCCGCGATTGAATTTTTTCCTTTACTATTAAATATCTTAATAATCTTAGCATGGAAAATGCAAAAAAATCACAAAAAGATCATTGATTCAATATTTTCAGGTGAAAGTAAAAGGCATTGAAGGAGAGTTCCTCAATTTCTGCGCCAACAATTATTTAGGACTTTCCGTAAGTAAAAAATTATTATTCTTAAAAGATATCTTAAAAGGTAATTGGTACCTTTTAAGATATCTTTTAAGAGTCCGGCGGACCGAATTTCTCTTACAAACGTAATACCGATATAATTCACAATTCAAACATAATTTTATCAAATTGTGTTATTATTCCGAGTCCGATACCGTAAATTTAGGTTCCTACGTTACCATTTTGTCCAAAATACTTCACTGGAAAAAAAATTAAGCAAATGCGTTTTTTGATAAAATTACCAAGTTTGGATCGATTTTCCAATTTTTTAATTCCAGTGAAATAGTAGTAAAGGAAATAGTACTGTAGGAACCTAGATTAACGGTATCCAAATCCGAATAATGACACAATTTGATATAATATTGTCTGGATTACAATTTATTTCGGAATTACGTTTTTGTTGATTTACGAATTATGTTTTTGTCACTCATATTACCACTGATTTAAGAGATGTTGGAAGCCACAGATGAGAAAAATTTAGAGAACCACCAGGTTTTGAGGATAGAAATAGAGATAGGTACCTAAATATCCACTTATTCAGAAGGTGATATTTGATACAAAATATTAAATTCAATTGAATTCATTGTTATTTCATTTTGACTGTTTTTGAATTGAATGTGTTACCTATTTGGATGTATATCTACAGATTGGTGTAAGTTATGTTATTTAGGTTATTCTATTCAATATTCGATTGGTGATTTTTAATCCGTAAAAATGTAAATATGTAACTAGTTATGTTTACCTATCAATTGTTTAACATGATATAAACAATCGAATACCTAAGTACAAAAATCTTTTGGCACATCCATACGGGTTCAAAGTTACATTTTTCGAACAGTAGTTTGATGATATTTCGTTTATGGTAGTTTGATCATAGATGAATACATCTTGGACGTATTAGGTGCGTTATTATAACAGTTATGTCTGTTACACAGAATCACCCGGAAGTAGTAGAAGCTGCAAGAGAAGGCTTGAAGAAATACGGCGCGGGCCTCAGCTCAGTACGATTCATTTGTGGAACTCAAACAATACACAAGGTAAGAAAATTTATTAACAAAAACAAAACCAAATACAAGTCATAAAATCATAGAATGGTACATAAATGAATGCTGGACGGTCTTGTCGCTAAAAGTGATCTCTTGCAGACAATCTTGGATGGACTCAAGAGGAAAGGAAAGGCGATAACTAAGTAGGTAGTCTGGCATTCATAGATATATATAAATATACTATATCTTAAATATAGTACTCTAATTAATGACACAAATAGTTGGTACCTAGGTATAGTAGAGTTATAATTTTCAATATTATCTCATGATTTTCATTTCATATCTGTAAAACAACCAGAAGTTGAGGTAGTGTAGTGATACCTAGATGCTAAGTGCGCGACCAAAGAAAGTAGGTACCTATATATGAAAGACGATGTGGTACTGGAACTAAGTGATGAGATGACGGCTGATAAATTATAAAAAAAGGCGATCTGCGCCGACTCCAAGTCCCTAAATTGGTATAAGAACAGGAGGATTTTGATGATGACACGCTAGCGTCTAAAAATACATCACTAAACTGGTTAGGATCCCAGGAAAATATACTTGGACTAACTATCCCACTTACTAAGTTATTTTAGTGAAGGAAAACACGCGGTGGCTTAGTTTGTCATAGTGTCTGGTGTATCTAACCAGAAGACGCTGTTTCGTATCCTGCCCGCTAATTTTTCCTTAACTAAAAAAACTTTATAATCTTATCATGGAAAAAGGAAAACAATTAAATACAAAAAGATATCCTATTTACTATTACTGTAGGAGCTAGAGGATCGCCTGGCTCGGTTCCACGATCGCGAGGATGCGATCCTCTACGGGTCATGTTTCGACGCAAACGCCGGCCTCTTCGAGTCCATGCTAACGCCTGAAGACGCCGTGTTCTCCGATGCCCTCAACCATGCTTCTATTATTGACGGCATCCGACTCTGCAAGGCCCAGAAGTTTCGTTACCCACATAGGGATCTAAAAGGTGAGAAAAATCCTTTCCAATGATGCAATGTAGGTACCTATAGGATTTAGCAAATACACGGGAAGGTCACAGTTATGAAATATTAGAAGAATTTAGCAAACTTCCTACCAGGCCCATCTTTTTCATTGGGCACTATGGGCAAGTGCCCAGGGCCCCCCAAATCAAGGAGGCCCCCTAGGAGGCCTTTTTGCCTTTGTTTTTTAAAATAGTCTCCTAACTTATCCCCCAGTATCCTAGTGCCCAAGGCCTAGGATATGTTAAAGGCGGCCCTGCTTCCTACATCTACGTATCAAAACGTATATTGGCCTTAGTATATCCAGATCTCTTCTCATGATATTGATTGACATTACTAACTATCGTCAAAAAGCGTTGTCACTGGACCAAATTAAGTGCCGACATTTGTAGGAAAAAAAGAACTGGAATTTGAATTATTTTTAAAATCTTACAATTATCTTATACGCCATCAAACATCAGGCGAACTGGTGGTCAAACGTAAGCCTATCAAGAATTAAAAAAAAACAACTTAAATATGTTTTGTGTACAGTGTTAGAGCACCTGTTAGCTCACAGCGAGGCTCGCATCAAGTTGATCGTTACGGATGGCGTGTTCTCCATGGACGGAACCGTCGCACCGTTGCAGGGCCTCCGGGATCTCGCCGATAAGTACCGCGCTGTACTGGCCGTGGATGACAGCCATGCCACCGGCTTCTTTGGAGAAACGGGCCGGTAAGTTGGTGCCTAATAACTTACGAGACTGCATGATCTCTATGAAATTGATAGGTGACCTATAGGATGTGTGTGTTATCAATTTAAAGGTTGGTTCTTTGGATGGATCTTTATTTCATAAATTGTAGTAAAAATTATCTAAAATGTAATCATTAACATAACATTCCCCGAAGGATTAGTCAGAGATATGGACTAAGTAACGTGGACACCTACAGTTCGCCGGTATATTTCGCCATGTAATGCGATGCGAACCTATTGCCATTAACCGGACACAAATCTAAATTCCGAGCTGATACTAAGAATTTCACAGAAAAACCCAATCAAAATTTGCTCAACTTGATAATCGAACCCAGGACCTCTAGCGTAGCAGTTGCACTTGGGACTACTAAGATAAAGAGGCATTCAAATGAATGAAAGTGTGTAATGTTCAGTGAAAAATGATATAGATACCTACTTACCTATACTTATGTATGTAAATGAAGCTTTACTTCTAAATGAATATAAAATTGTTGTTAAAATAAAACGAGTCCGCGAGGTTGACTGACTATCGTTAGCGAATCTTTAATGAGTTCGAGTTCAAGATAAAATTATGGAATTAGGTCGTGCAACGATTTTCCTTAACAAGTGCATTAAAACCGGTAAATGTAACCGTTCTGTACAATAATTTATATCGGCATTCGTTGATTACTTTATATTATCTTTTACCTATAAATACCTAGGTACCTACATAATTATAATTAGTAGGTCCAATTCTACAGCTTACTGCGAAATCGTAAGCAGCAATGTAGGCTTGGATGGTTTTAAGATTGCAAATGTTATTAATAGAATATTGTAAGCGAATTTTTTTAGAAGAAAAGTCGACCGCGGTATACATCAGTAGGAAGAAAGTCCTCAGATGATTCTTCGTGTTTATAAAAAAAAACATGTATTGTTCATAATTTCAAACAATGTATGGGCTGTTGGAGTAAGAAGTACTTACTTGGATAAGTAGGTAGCCTTACTTTTGCTAGGTGACAACGGCTCCTCAAGTAACAGCCAAGTAATAGCCTAATGACTAGGGCGTCGGACTTTCGATCGTGTGGTTGGCAGTTCGAAACCCATCCATTGCACTACCGACGTGAACCAACTCGTAACACAAGAATTTACCTTAGCACGAGGGGTTACCAAGTATACTAATAATGTGCGACTCACATTGCATGTAAGCTTTATAAAAAAAAGTATTTCCGTGACATACCTCAAAGTCACGGCCCATAATAACAAAATTGCAGTGTGTTGTAACTTTGTATACGATCTTAATATTGAAGGTCACTGCTATGAGAGTCATTCCTCAAGAAATCGTTCGGTCGTGTCATTAAATTGAATAATTACGTAAGTGTTTTCTCATTAGGTACCTACAACCCCTCTCTTATTTTGCTAGTTGTTTCTTACCCCAAACTTACCCAATAAAGGGAGCCGCTCTAGCTTCGCAAAGGTACACAGAGACTGTATAAGCCTCAGTAAACACACTGTAGGTACCTAGTTACACAAAGAAAAAATAAAAGCAGTCAGTCCTACAAAGAAAAAAGAAATAACAAGGTACCTACCGCATTTGCTTCACACTTTACAATTTTACCCTCCTAATTGGGATAATTTTCTCGGCATCTTTATAGGATCCGATTATATAGATAGCTGAATGATTTGTCGATCAACTTTGTAAGAATATATTGCAAATATTTTTGACTGCATCATTAGTGTCGTAGTCCGAAGCCGGACTGCTACGCTAAAGGTCCTGGGTTCGATCCCCAGGTCGAGCAGTGTAATTGAATTTTTCTATGAAATTCTCAGTAGCAGCTTGGATTTGTCCCCGGTTAATGGCAATAGGCTCACCCACTATTACATGGGACCTAAACATACCGGCGAACTGTGGGTGTACATTAGTACACCCCTGCCTAACCCTTCGGGGAATACAGGCGTTATGATATGTTACGTTATTTTTTACTTACGAAGGTACTAAGGCAAAAATAAGTACGTGCATTTTATGCAGTCTTTGCGTTTTTCTGGATTTGTCATGAAATATTTTAATTTTGTTAATTAAAGATTTGTCATTTATTGTTGCAGAGGCACAGAGGAATACTGCGGCATCCTTGGCGCGGCGGACATCATCTGTTCGACGCTGGGCAAGGCAGTGAGCGGAGCCGCGGGAGGATACACCACAGGACCCAAAGAACTCATCACTTTGCTGAGGAACGTGTCCAGACCGTACCTTTTCTCAAATGCACCACCACCGCCAGTTGTAGCTGCTTCGTTAAAGGTATGTCAATCTTGTGATAAAATGAGAGGAAAAGCATCTTTGTCATCTCTTGGACTGACTCATAGTAAACTTTGAAGCGACGGTAGCCTAATGGCTAGGGCGTCGGACTTGCAGTCATGTGATTGCCGGTTCGAAACCCACCCTCATTGCACTACCGACGTGAACCCACTCCTGACACAAGCGTTTAACTTTGCAAGAGAGGTTAACAAGCATACTAGTAATGTGCACATTGCTAGTAAGATAAAAAAAAATATACGTATCTGTATTCATGTATTGAGGCAAAGAAACTCATCGTGAGCTAAAATTGTCTTTAATTGGTCAGATTATTTAAATCAATAGTTCCACTACTATTTGGTTGAATAATTATCGATATACCAAAAAAAAACAAATTAAACCTGTATAAAATAAAATGAGCAACCTATCTATTTCAGTCTCTAGACCTAGTGGAACAAAGTGGAGAGCTTCGACAATGTCTCCGAGACAACACGAGGTCATTCCGCGAAGGGATGAAGTCAGCTGGACTGACCGTGGCCGGGGACGACCACCCCATCTGTCCTGTCATGGTGGGCGACGCACCGCTCGCCGTAGAACTCGCCACCAACATGCTCAGTATGTATTATAGTAAAAAACATAACCCTCCTTCTGGCGCAGGCGGGTAGAAAGGAGTGCCATTAAAATGACAGCATGAACTTATTCCGCGGAGACCTGAAGTCCAGGACTGACACTGATGCCGGAGATTACCATCTCATCTGTCCTGTCACGGGTGACGGACCGAATATCGTGGCACTGGTTTACCTACTCATAATTAGATCACAAAGATAATTTTTAACTTTTCTAATGTGAAAATGAACCATAGTCCTTGCTAATATTACAAACGTGAAAGTTTGTGAGTATGGATGTATGGATGTTTGACTCTTTGACGCCAAAACGGCTGAAGGGATCTGGATAAAATTTGCCACACAGATAGATTATAGTATGAACTAACACATAGGCTACTTTTTATTCAGGTCGGACTGAATCCTGAAGTACACGCAGACAAAGTCACTATGATTCATGATGATCAGATATGAGACAGAAACTAGTATGATATAAAAAAGTGGCCTTTTTAAACCAGCATAATGTATCATCTCCGTGTTGACGAAACAGTATTTGGCAAAGGTGTTTGAAGTCAACCACCATATTCTCTCTCTTTCCGTCTGCAATGTTTGTGTCGCACAGTCGATAAAAGAAAGTAACAGTTACCTATTACGTTCTTTTTTGTTATTTATTGGCACAAGTTGTCCTAGTCAGAGAGATGCCGTCTTCAGAAATTGCTTTTCATAATCAACTTATTTAAAAAAATAGATGATTATGAATTCTGTGAGACACACCTGGGTGTCCTCTCAGAATACGGTAGCTCGTCACTAATTAAAACCTATTTCAGAACGCGGCATCTACGTGGTAGCGTTCAGTTACCCAGTAGTGCCGAAGGACGGCGCACGAGTGCGCGTGCAGCTGAGCGCGGCGCACTCCGCCGACGACGTGCAACGCGCAGTGCACGCCTTCGCCGAGGCTGCCCGGGACATCGGCATTGTTAAGGCATAAACTTGCGTAGTAACATCTTAATAATATCTGGACTTTAGCTAAAGTTAACATAACATACCATCACGCCTGTATTCCCTGAAGGGTTAGGCAGAGATGTACTAATGTAATACTGAAGTTACTACGAGTTGATAACTGGATACTATTGATGATACTTTTTTGTCACATCACGATTAATAACCATAAAAATTAGGGAATTTTCGAAAAAAATATTTTAAAACCCTTTTTTATTCATTTTATAAGAAAAACAATCGCTTAGTGTTAATGAGCTTCGTACCTTCAATTATCTTTGAATTTCGTAATATGTTAGTTATATTTGTAAATATCAAATCTTCGCTTTATGTTTGTGTATGTTTGAATTTATAGGACTGAAATAATAAATGTTTTTACTGTTATTGCATTTTAAATTATGTTTTATTTAATTATGAATTTAACTTCCTATAAAAATCTTTTTTGAACCTAGATACTGCAATACTTACCATCCCTTTCATACAATCCAAACAATCGATAATGTTATAAATAAATAAAATATATAATTATAAATAAATAAGAAAAAAATTCGATCATGTTGCCATAATCGATTCACGAATATATGATTTCATAATATCGATACAAATTTTTATCGAATCATTACCCACACTGCACTGTGATTTCAATTCAGTTTTCCTTTCAGAGGATGAAAGTTTTCATGATTTTAAGCAACTTTCACTATAAGACCAACCAAGAAGTAACGAAAATATCGCTGTCATACATTTTCGTCGGGTAAATAATGCATTTATATAAAGATAATTTTGTTTATAATCCCCTGAAAGGAATCCGAGGAATGAGGTATCAAAAGAAGCTTTTTAAAATGGTATCACTGAACGAACTGTCATTTTTTCCTTTCCACTAAGCACATACAGCTCCATCACGTTTTCAAAAAAGCTTAGCATTCAATGGAAATATTGTGTTCGATTCATTCGAAATTTATTTTTTATAAAAAAACTTATAGCAATTTCCCATGCCATAATAAAACGAAAAGTTGTGTAATAATAACTGATCTATTAACAATAATTTATTACAAGTAATAAAACTCACACTCGCATCGACAACATGACACACTGCGTCCGCGCGTACTACGCTCCGCCGCAATTAAAACTAAATTACAATTAAATATTTACATTGTATCATAATGAACTCTCACTCGACGATATTGCATTGGTGTTTATCACCTTACTATTTCGTTGACACATCTCCTATAAGACGTCCGATAAGATCGAAATTAAAATTAACTATCCATAAATAAAAAGTTATATTATCAAGTTTCTTGACGAAATAGAGATATAAGTACAAACACTAAATACAGTAGAATATATAAAAAATAGATAAACGCAGAGGTCATTTATTTACACAGTGGTGACTGAGTAAAAGAAAGAATATAATTAATTATACTGACTGTTGTGTATGGCCGAGAAATCGTCCGTCCCGTGCGACGGGGTGCCGACAAATGCGACAATTCTAGCCTTATCTATATTTGGAGGGTATCCGTTCTCTGTCTCCGTGACGTCTACATGTATATTAGCCGTGTGGACGTATTTGAGATCAAGACTGAGCGTTTCTCTCGCTATCCGTCAACGGATCACGAGTTGGGAGGGATTATGGGCGTCCCTCATTGTAGCACAGCTGGTTTTCCTGTAACAATCATTTAGGTAAAGTATTTCCCATGAAAACAAAGGATACAAGTAATCAGTGCAGTTCCTAAGGAACTGCTAACGATTAAAGTTCTGATCATGGTGTAACAGTTCACTATCAAAACACACGAAAAACCCGAATCACATCAAGCGAAAGTTACACGATGCAGTCATATTCTCAACTAGTGTTGTGCTACTGTAGTATCAGTAAAGATAGCTAGTGTTGTTGTATCATTCGCGCTCCAAAAGGATTTAAATATTAAAACTCGGTCTCTATGCGGCGTATCAAGGTAAGACTTGCACTAGACTTTAAGTAAGACCACCAGTAATACAATTAGGTAATTGGTGTTTGACAAATGAAAATATGTTCCCCACGCCACGGGACGCCACAAAAAACTATATTTTTTAAGTAATCTCATTTGTCGGCGAGACCCAACCCGCTCAAACGGAAACCGTATAATTATACCATCATAACATACCATCACGCCTGTATTCCCCGAAGGGATAGGCAGAGGCTTATGTACTACTACTAATGTACACCCACAGTTCGCTGGTATGTTTAGGTCCCATGTAATAGTGGGCGAGCCTATCGCCATTAACCGGGCACAAATACCAAACTCCGAGCTGCTATTGAGAATTTCATAGAAAACCCTCACAACACTTTGTTCGAATCTAGGACCTGTAGCGTAGCAGTCGCGCTTGGGAACTCTATACTTACGGGGTACTCGCGACAGAAAAAGTAAATTAGTAAATATTCTATTGTTTACCTGGTGGTAATGAGGTCGTGGTGGTCGAAGTAGTGTTGATGGCGGCGGCCGGGCTCGCCGACGATGCCGGTATTGCTGCCGTAGGCGCAGCTGTGCTTACAGGCTTCTGAAAAAATTTCAACAAACGAAATAGGTAGGTAAATACATTTAATTTTTATTTCATTGCCAACTTATTTAATTCTCATGCTAGCTGCTCTTGTTAGTTGTCGGCGTGTATTGCGACACAAAGGCCTCCTCCAGCTTTTTCGAGTATTCTCTTGACGTGTAGTAGTGGCCCTGCAATCTTTTGAATGTCATCCGACCAACGTTTTCTTTGTCTTCCTCTCTTTCTTTTTGTTTGGAATCTCGGGGTCCATTCTGTTATGTACTTTGTCCATTTCATCTCAAAAAAAACTTAGGTACGTATATACAAACTGCCAAATCAAAGGTCTAGAGTTCCAATCCAATGCACCTCTGACTTTTCGAAGTCACGTGCGTATTAATAGTTAATTTTCACGCGCTTAAACGGTGAAGAAAAACATCGTGAGCAAACCTGCATGCCACATTTTTTCGACGGCGTGTGAAGTCTGCCACCCCGCACTAGGTGGAGGACTATAGCCTAATCCCTCTCATTCTGAGAGGAGACCCGTGTCTAGCAGTGGGACAATATGCTTACGCTAGAGGTCCTGGGTTCGATTCCTAGGTCGACCAGTGTTATTGGGTTTTTCTAATTCTCAATAGCAGCTTGACAAACAGTGTACGAGCGTCATCTCGGTTATTAGTTGTAGTAGGTATTAGAATCGGAGTGATTGAGTGAGTATTGCTCAGTCAAAAATCATTGAGGATTGACCAAAGGCAAGAGTAGCCTGGAAGAAACAAAGCTGCGGCTGAGATATATGTGCAAGTGCATTGAATAGACCTACAAATTGATTTGAGAACGTTTGACGTAGCGGCTGAGCGATGGGCTTTCGCGCCACGTGTTGTGGGTTTAATCCTCACACGGAGCAAATATTTGTCTGACCTACAGGTAGCTGTAACCAACGCCCGGGCGCTGACCTACAGGTAGTTGTTCCGGGTCTGGGCGTTGGTGTATGTGAGAATTTGTGTTTGTAAACGCACCCACAATACAGGAGAAATTCCTAGTGTGGGGCAACGTTTTTTAAAAAAAGAGAAAGAGAAAGGGAAAAATACAAAAGTAGTACTGTATGTGCCTCACAGTTCCGTTGAAAGATATGATTTCAATCAGCACATGTCTTGCGTGTACGCAACCACATCATAAGTGGGTTACAGACGCAAAACCAAACCAGATCCCATGCTGATAATGATCACCCATCCGTAGACACCGCGGCAAACACAGCATAAACTTGCAATTCTAAGTGTAGTTATTACTTTAGCCACGAACATAATATTAGCTTTGTTACTAGGCGTAGTTTATAAATATAACAATTCACGTGCTTGCTATATTAATTGTAATAACATAATGTATTTTAATTAACGTTATCAGTACGAATTGATTTAAACCACGATAACGAGCTGTTTCAGTGAACCAAGAGGCTGATAATGGGTGTTCACTGATTTGAATCAAACGCGTCACATTAGTAACTGCTCACATTAGTTCACGACATTCAAAGATATTGCATTTAAATGACACAATATGTAGGGCACCAGTTCTCGAAATATTTCCTTCCGAATTAATTTGAATGAATAATTACATTATATTTACTCCTGTTTTCCCCGAAAGGTTAGGCAGAGGTGTGCTGCCCTACACTCACAGTTCACCGGTATGTTTAATCAAAGAACAAGCTTTGTGTGTGTCGAATAATCTGGAAAAATGAACTATTTTAAGTAAATGCTCCCATTAACTAAATGTCAAGATGTTTTTTCGATCATTTATTCGATATACCTATTCACCTTTATTCAATGTAAATTTTTGATTAACTTTCATTGAAATTCAAGGTGCCGAAATGTCCCGGAACAACACACAAAGAACTTATTATCCTTAAACCTGGGACCTAGGTATTGAAGACATAACTATAGTCATTATAACAATACCGGAAACTTGGGATTACTCCACGTGAAAGGTCATGGGTCTGCCCATGACTAAAATTAGTACGATAACGTAAACGACAGGTGAGCAAAATGCCTAAAATAACTACATGTAGCGTGTAACCGATTTTACTGTATATATTTTTTTTGTTATGTCTACGAGTATGAGACAGACAGTTCAATCAAAAAGTTATTTTTACAAACATAAATCCAAATTAAATGCTGTTCAGAGTCGAAAGTCAGATAGACACTAATAAAATGTATATGAGACGATCTCGTCGGCAATTCGGCATTGATCATGATCAATTCATCATCCATAGGCCATTTAATTACTCTTATTAATTTATCTCTTCTCGGGACTTAACCTTTAACTTACCGTTGTTTATAAACCGATACCTTTAGAAGCACAGACTACAGTCGAATTCGAAGTCACTCAAGACTATAAAAGAAAAAAAGTAACGCAGTATAAGTACCTCTAAGTCTCGAACTCTAGGTTTCTCAGATCAGTGTAGACTGTAGAAGTAAAAGTTTTTAAGTTTTTTTGGATTAAGTCGACGAGCCACCTGGTGGTAAATAGTCATCGTCGCCCATGGACAACACAACACCAGAGGAGTTGCTGATGCCGACCCATAAGAGCCCCTACGGACTGGAGACTGCCAGAGCGGCAGCAACCGAGGGGAACTGGCTCTTACGTGCAAAAGTCGAAACACACCAAGTTGCTTTACGACAGACTCCGACGTAAGGGTGGACCCCAAGAGGTCTTACAATTAGGCAAAATGCTCAAAAGTTATGCATTTACTTACAGTGATTTCTTGTATCCTGTTCTGCAAGGCCTCGACTTTGGTCGTGAGCGTGGTGTTAAGTGTCGCGATGTCTGTTCGAATGTCTTCGTCACGCTTGGTGTTGGCCGATACGTTGGCGATGGTCTCGTTGGCCTTGGCGTCTAGCTGGTGGAGAAGAGTCCGTATCTCTTCCACCCCGGCTACTGCTGCTAAGGCCTGCTTGTGCGTCGAACTTATTGATCCGTCGAAACCGTTGATCTGGAACAAAAATGAACATTTTTTGAGTAGAGAAAAGCGAGAAATGTCGGGATTTTAAAGAGATTATATTTTCCAATCATATTTGTTTAGCCGTTGTTCTTCTTCGTTACCATCTAATTAAGTGAATATAGATTCACTAGTGCCCGTCGGTAAATGTGATTGTAATTCATAGTTGTTATCTGGCACTTAGCCTCTTGACGAAATCGCTTCGTATAGGTATATAAGATAGGAATACCGGATACAACAGTCAGCAGTTACGTACGTAATCTATAAACGCTAGAAACACGGAGTATTCTTAGCAAGTTGCCATTCTAAGAAAAAGGAGGCAGTTGTAAAGTCCCCTCGTATCACTGGTAAACTTTTATTCATCTATTACGACTCGCCCAGAAGGGGTGGTGAGTGAACTGTACTGTTACCTACTGATAACCGATCCTTCGAATTATTATTGTACCTTGTTAACAGACAACAAAGAAATTCTGTGTAATCCAAGCATTGAAGTAATAGGACTACGGATAATGCGTTGAAAGCGATTATTCGGAGATTATCGGATTTATGACATCTTGTTACAATAAGGCCGTGTCACTGTTCATGAGATAACGATTAGATAAACGTATTGACCCAAATATCAATGACATTTATACACATCGGATGAGCAAACATTTCTCATATCATGTCTGTACGAAAATTTTATCTAGATGAAACGAAAGTCATTTCAAGAAGGGAATTTTGTTCAAATAAACATAGGACTTAACATAACATAACATATCATCACGCCTGTATTCCCCGAAAGGTTAGGCAGAGGCGTACTAATGTACATCCACAGTTCGCCGGTATGTTTAGGTCCCATGTAATAGGGGGCAAGCCTATTGCCATTAACCGGGCACAAATCCAGACTCCGAGCTGCTACTGAGAATTTCATAGAAAAACCCATAACACTGCTCGACCTGGGGATCGAACCCAGAACCTCTAGCGTAGCAGTCGCGCTTGAGACCACTAGACTAATGAGGCAATCAAACATAGGACTTTTAACGTTAAAAAAAAATGTTATGTCAAGAAAGTTTCTTTTCTAAAGTTATCATGACGATATCAGTTCTAAGAAGTTGCAAGTTTGTAACATTATTACACATTAAATCGAATTACCGAATTCGCATAAATGATAGGCAAATAGGGTAGTTGACTGGTCCTTGATTTATTAAAAATAATGGTCCTATAGAAAATTTTTATTGAAAATAATTCGTAGACTGAAAAAAAAAAGATATAACCTTTTTTTATAGTTTTTGGTGGGGATGATCTGTCCCTTTCCCGTAAAATGAATGTTATTATGGAATTTGTATGGCGCATGTACGGTTTGACGTCACAGCGTGCTTAATAATTATGCTGTTTAGCATAAAATTAAAATTCTTATAACTTCCATACTGTTCGATTTGGTCTTGTTGTTCGGCTCTGTTTATGACCACTTTTTTTTGAGACCGTTAAAAGTTTGATTTTTTCACAGTTTTAAGGGACTGTAGACCTAAGTATATGGTTTTAATTTCAACTCGATACCTCCACACGTTCCCGAGATAAAGGGTCTTGACTGACAGACGGACGGACGGACGGACAACAGAGTGATCCTATAAGGGTTCCGTTTTTTTTCCTTTTGAGGTACAGAAAAATAAAAATATCAGAAGAATTGTGTTGTACTATATGTGTGTAGCTTCACTGTTTCTTTGCTGGCAGAAAGCATGGAAATAATAAGGAGTAGGTAAGGACAATTCTATTTTTATATCGTAATGGAATAAAGATCAGAATAGATAGAATCATAATTTGGATAGAGTACCTGTGAACCAAAGGTCGCGACTGTTCTCTGGAGCTCCGCGAGCCGTCGTGGCGTGTCAGCTAGTTTGGGCGCGGCGGAGAGCTGGTCTGACACGGCGGCGAGGTCGTGGGCCGCCTGCTCCAGCCGCTTGGCCAGCTTCTGGTGCTCCTGTTCTAAGATAGCCAGTCTCTCGTTCAGATCGCTGGCATTCGCTCGCAGCTCCTTGGCTGCCGTGTGACATATTTGTAACGCGTCGTCGACACTGTTACTGCTTCTTGATACTGTTAAAGACAAAAACAAATATTTATTTCGAATGATTCTTGTTTTAGCGACCGCTAAATTAATACATAAAAGCTTGCGGCCCACATGTGACCGCGGAGCAGATAAGATAAAAATAATCTTTACATCTTAAATATGCTCCGTAGAATTAAGTCTCAGACGGAACGGGACTCTTGTGATATAAATAGTATCTTTAATATTGATAATTCCTAAAGACATAATAGTTAATTATACATATCAGTGGACTTAGGGATCAATCCGAAGCCGCAATCATTCCCATCGAGATAGTAAATGTCCTTTTAGATTTACAACACGGCAATTAGGCGGAGAGAATAAAAAATTTGAATAAAATTGATGGGTAATATAATTAAGCAATTAACTTTTTTTTTACATCCGGGCGGTCACGTTGGACAGTTTAAGTTTAGGTAATAAGAGCATAAAAAAAGTGTTCGGATTTTATGACGTAAGTATTAATATTAGTTAAGCTATGTATATAAAAAATATATTTGTCAGTATTGTGGAACGGAGGCATATTAACAATATCTAAGCTGTATATCTTTCACGTCTTCGTTCGGTTGGCGGAAACATGAGTCAGAAGGAAGCGGGATTCTTAATTCTCTCCATGTATGTGATACGAGTACCTGTGTGTGATACACTGGCAACTTGCCAAGCGCTGTTATGTGACTTCTACTCATTTATGGGACCAATATTGCATTAGATTTAAAGCGCTCGAGTAGCCTACCAAATTAATTATGCTCTCGCAAATCGTTGGTCTATATCAACAATGTGTTCACATGTTATTACGTCCAAAAACAATTATTTATCTGGGTATGAATTACAAATTGAATGAATGAAATGCTGATGTTAAATATAAATTACTTATTAAATTAAAAGTCCCTATTATTCTAATCAACATAGCAGGATGGTATAGGTTACGAAGGTGATAGAACGTATAAAATATATTATTTATATTGTAAGCGACTTGTGTCGTAATACATTCAATACAATATGATTCCATCTGATGAAAAATCACACATCTAGACAGAAATTTAAAACATCCTTTGCAATATTTGATACCTGCAAGGCGGTACTAGAGCCTAAGTAATAAGTAACATGATATTTTCATGTTTCAGTCATTCAATAAAAGTGAATTAGAAAAGCAAAAAATATTTTCTGCAAGACAAAATGTTATTACTTAAATTACCTTCACAGGTAAACTAAATAGACTTCGAGTGACATTGTATTTAGAATGTGTATTATTAAAGTATACTGTTTATTTTGCCGCCACTGCAGTCACGCGCATATCCAGCTATTTCATTAGACTTAGGTACGACCCGTACGACATGCCCCTGGTCACTTTCCATTGACCATGTAGCTTTGTTACCTATTGTAATAATGAATACTCTGTAGTATTCAGCAACAAAAAACAAATTAAGGACTTGCATGTTATCCTTCCTTAATATTATATACGTGAAAGTTTGTGAGTATGGATGTATGTTACTCTTTCACGCCAGAACGGCTGAACGGATCTGTATAAAATTTGGCACACAGATAGATTATAGCCTGGAATAACGCATAGGGTACTATTTATCCAGGTCGGACCCAAACAGACAAAGTCGCGGGCAGAAGCTAGTATTCTAATATGATTAAACTCTACCTTCGTCTTCGTCTACTTTCAGCAGTACGTAACACGGATCAAAATGTGAATTATACATATTACTTTAAAGGTAGCTAACAATTTTAAATTCTGAATATGAAATTATTTCCGTTTTGAAATAAATTCGAAAACAACTTTTTGATGCCAACCTTCCCTCACCGTTCGACAGTTTTCTATTTTTTTTTTATAAAAAGCTTACTAGCAATGAAGGTCGCATACATTACTAGTATTCTTGTTAACCCCTCGT
Organism: Acronicta aceris; assembly: GCA_910591435.1. Lineage (NCBI taxonomy): Eukaryota > Metazoa > Arthropoda > Insecta > Lepidoptera > Noctuidae > Acronicta > Acronicta aceris. Next base: position 5,272,575 of record OU342774.1, read on the forward strand.
GCTAAGCTAAATGCTTGTGTTACGAGTAGGTTTACGTCGATTATACAATGGGTGTGGTTCGAATCGGCAACCACATGATCGTAAGTCTTCTTTCTATAGGTAAAACTATGCCTCAAAAGAAATTACTTATGGTCAAAGCTTGCAGAACAGATGCACTTTTCTATTAGGTATAGAATTAGTCTTTATAAAAACTCAAGAACCTACAAACATAATATACTCAGTCGGAATAAAAAGATTATATGTGTACATTGAAATTATAAGATAAAACACAGGTTGTGTACCTCAAGGTTCTATATTAGGTCCCGATGTACCTTTCTTTTTATCGTTTGTAAATAGGTACCTAAGTAAGCGAAGCAAAGTGGTAAGCTAACAAACTTATAACCTTCCTTATTACATTCTTGGTGGTAGTAAATAAGAATACACTATATAAATCAAACACACAGTACCCTTTGACCAGGAAGTTACCAGTAAACGCTACCTCGCCGTAACTAAATGATTATTTATTTGTGGACATAAAGGTACAGCGAGTTCCTTGTTTGTTTGTCCATTTAACTCAGAGTCAATGTCAAGGCGAGATGATTAGTGCGACCAGACACGATAGCTATACTCTGCCAAGTGTTCATTATAGAATAGACGTCACCTGCTAGTGTGAAAGCAGAAAATACAAAATATTATATAGTCGGTTCTGTAATACCACTCAGTATTGAAGACTGTTAAATTGGCGAATTAGCTGAATGGTAGACTTTCTGCTCATTTGGCAGCTTAATGTTTTGTTGATTTACGCAGTTCTAGTACGTTTGTTTGACTGTTTGGGACAGGTCACACAGGATTACATACGAAAAATTTAATTGGGTCTCGGTGTCAGGTCTGTTATAGATTTGAGCCTTGATTAGATTTTATCTAAGGGAGCTAAAAAGACTGTAAGCATATTGGTTCATAGTTTCGAGTAACGAACACATTAATTAAATACTAGTAACTATCAAGCCATACTCACTAGTTAAGAAGGTTGAATATCCTCGAATAATGAAAACACATTGAGATAACAGTTTGAGTAAATACAATCTGTGCGCTATAAAAGGAAGATAATTGAATGCAGAATACACATTACACCGTGTAGGTGTGATTCCATTGTTAAATATTAGCATTGAATAAGAATTCGAGCGTACAACAGAGCGCGAGATAATTTTACATAACGAGATGAATCCCGCCCACGCATTGACATTTAAACATTGTTATTATAGACGACGGGAACTTCAAGATGCATTTAATTAAAATATCTATCAAAGGAGCGCTATCATAGAGCAATATACAAGGAATCATTAAACTAGTGTTATTCTAATTGTATTCGATTTCTAAGTTTCAATGTAAACAGTTCTTCTGTTATTTTTAAGAATAATGTGGCCAGATGAGACCGCTTGGTATGAGTGGGTTGGTACCCACTTATACCAAATATTATTATTGAGACGAAATACTCATACTGATTACTCTTGTACGTATATATATCACTGAATTGTTCAAGCCATTACGAACGACGCCATTCGAAAGCTTTCTATAAGCAAGGTCAGACCAATTATTAAGTAAGTATGTGCAGTTACGCGTGCAATTAGGCGTAATGTGCATTAACAGGACAAATGCGAACCTCTGCCCATCTCAATTCGTAGAAAAGCAATCTGTTGCCTGACGTCAACGAAGAGCCAGAGGACGGTTGCTGCGGAGACCACGCACACGCAGAATCCCAGTGCTGCAGCGAGGCGGAAGAAGGGCCGGGAGCGACGACGACGAGATGTGCGGCGGCCCCAGGGCTCTCCCTCGTCACTCGACGCGGACAGCAGTCGACCACCGCGCGAGCCTCCGCCTCCTACTAGCGCGTCCAGCTCCCGCCTCTTCCTCATCTTCTTGCCCACTCGCAGCGGCACCGCCGCATGCACTGCACTCTCCATGACGCACCACAACGCTACCGCAAACGCATCCGCACAACCCTTCACGATACACTCACTTTCACGCTTGAGACGATGGACAACTTTTGAGGTTCTTACACGTGTGAACCGCACCGCGGCTACTTGCCGAATGACCGTAAATTATACTCAGCATATGAAACTACTTAGTGTCTATTTGTTTCTTACACACTGACTATTAACGTATGTCCGAGGTATTATCGTGAGCAATGTTGTGTAAATCTCAGCTACTGTTTGTCTGTGTGCTTAAGATGCTAACATTTGGTTTGTTGACTTCAGACTGTCTTGAAACACAATAGTCCGCCAATGAGCTTGCGAAACGAATCTGCGAAGTTTAATTTCCTGACTTTATCGCTTTATATCACAATCGATAACAGCTTAGAGTTAGTAAATATAGTACCACTATCATACACACATGCATATTTTATAAGGAGAAAGAAATATATGTACAGAAATATATATATATATATATATATATATATATATGTATTCGTGTGTTTTAATTATAGACTTCTGGAAGAGGTTTCTTTGATAATTTAGTAATTACATATTAATATTTTCTATTCAACAAACTGCTTCTCGGGATGGGTCAATCGAAATGATTATTTCAAAAAGTATCCATGAATAATCTTTCCCGCTTCATTGGACCTATTTTGTATTTGGTTTAGGACTTTGATGGTCCATATGACTTGTCTAAGATCGAGTAATCTTGCTTATTTGATCATTTTAATTTGAAATATCAATAATATCACTGTATGTTGATCAGTATACAGAACAACTTGATTTAGACAATTAGCATACACATTCGTATAATGACACCATACCTAGTATATACGTATAGCGCTATTGTGTTATATTAGAAGTATACGTGATCACGTTGATAATGGGTACTTTGGCCACATTCAAGTACATTAGCTCTATCAATGCTAAGTGTATAGGCTACTAAGTATACCTAGTTGTCTAGCTCTTATTTACTTCCTGCTAAACGACATGAATTTATTTGAGGCATTGCTTTTGAACTTTCGGCTTGTATACTAAGAATGATGCTAGATAGATCACTACTTGACGTATTTGAGTGAAATGACTAAATGCAGCTAGTTAAATAGATAAGAGGTCTGTGTAATGTTTAACTCTAAGTGTCTCTATTGTATATTCTGGACTCTGGTAGGTACGATTTTCTTCTGTACTAACTTATTGCACAATTTTAAAACAATCGTCTTTCTGACTTCCACCTTCACTTTTCCACTGAGCATTGAAACGGGAAGAGACGAGAGCTGCTACTTGAATTGAATCTACCATGAATACTAAAAGTTTAAGAAACAATGTTCTAGGTCAAATCATTAAAGTCTAGAACACTAGACCTACACGCAGTACGTGTGAAGTGTGGTCGGCATAATAACCCGCACGTATAAGGTCATTTACACGTTGACATTGGACTGGCATCAAGTCATATCTGATGCTGGCGGCCTTGATCTTGCGACCGGTCGATTCGCTATTGAACATTAGTTAATAAAAAACCTGTAAGGCGAATAAGTAATTATTATTGTGAATAGTCTGAAATACAAATGCGTAGTGCATTGCATCTATATCTATACTTATAATAAATCTGTAGAGAGGTCAATTCTGTACATGAAATATATTTCCAAAATAACTATCAGCGGGTGATTAGTGATCGATACTGACGCCAAAAATGCAATCAGTAAAATTTTTGTCTGTCTGTCTGTCTGTCTATCTGTCTATCTGTCTGTCTGTCTGTATGTTCGTTATAGAAACAAAAACCACTCGACGGATTTCAATGAAACTTGGTACAATTGTTCTTCATACTCCTGGGCAGGTTATAGTATACTTTTCATCACGCTACGATCAATAGGAGCAGAGCAGTGAAGGGAAATGTTGGGAAAATGAGTGATTCATGAAAAGGTTTCAAGCTATAAAACATCACGCTACAACCCTTAGGAACCCCGTTTCTACTTCTTTCTTCTACTACTTCCTACAACCCTTAGGAACGGGGCAACGCAGGTGAAACCGCGGGCGAAAAACTAGGGAACAAAGTAACTATTCCACGCGGACGAAGTCGCTGGCAAAAGCTAGTTTAAAATAAATCTATAATAATTATGCGCATTAATTCGATGAAAAAATTGAAACATATTGATCAGTGATTTGAATTTTCCTGAAACTACATATACATGTTAAGTTGGTTTTTTGCTCATTTTTATTTTATTAAAAAAAGTCGAAGCGCACTGATTTGATAGTGTTTATCGATATCGATTTGTGTAATTAATAAATTAAAGTAGGTATAAAGAAACACCATTCAAGAATTTTAATTTCCTGACCTGTCTATAAATTTGGTCATTAAGAAACAGGAAATTTAGGACAAGTCATTAGGAAGATTTATGAGAATATTACAATGTTATAATTATGTCACTAATAAAATGTTTCTATTGCATACAATCCAAAAATACGTAGAATATCTATACCTATATATAAAAATAAATCCTTATTTCCCTTGGTCATGGCATCACGCGTGAACGGCTGGACGTATTTCGCTATTTCTTTTTTGTGTTTGTTATTTTTTTTTAATTTAATTTCACAAAACACATTACAAAAATAAAGTAAAAATAACCATAGATATCGCTAATACAATGTTTTAACTGGATAGTTACTTAACAAATAGGTATTTGCACACAACAAAACACAATAACTAGACAGATAACAGCTCTATATTATAAGTAGTACCTATAATATACTATATTGTTAGAAGGTTCTTATGATTGAAAAAAATAAGAAATTTTATGAAAATTTAACCTTCACGTTTGTCCCATTGGACACGAGTGAAACTGCGGGCAACAGCTAGTCACATAATACATAAGAATATCATGATAACATCGTTTTGTTTCACGCATTGAGGCCTGACGTCATTTGATACGATAAGACAAGCGAATAGAGGTATGATCAAGGTACGATAACACTATTATTTACAAAACGAGGGACCGTGGCGTTATCGACCTACGAGCCTCTGGACGCGGTGAATGAAAATGAGGCATGCGCAGAAAACCCCACGACTGCGACACCAATATATTTCTTTTTTGAAATAAAGCTAAAATTTTAAATCAAACTGAACGAAATTCAACCAAAGATTTCTATAATTAATACGTCGTGAAAATGTATCAATATAATTCACGTTTTATAAATCAAAACACACAGACAAACAATAAACACACAACTGCGTTACACAAACGCAATACCACTGTCAAACAATTTACACATTTCAACTCGGAATCTAAAAGAAATACACCAACACTCAAAAGATACAACACGAACGATGAACCAATATTTTCAGAATTTCCCAACGGGATTTTAACTGTGTAGAGCAGGAGTCCAGGAGAACGTTGGGCTCTAACTGTCCTCTACGTCACCCAGGCGCGGCGACGCATGCGTACAGAAAACACCGCATCAGATATAAAGTTATACTGGATGGTTTAAGAATAAGATACTGCTAAGAACTAGATTACCTGTCCTATTATTTTGGTATCTAAAGAAGCAGTGGCCAGAATCAGTTTTCGCAATATTTTTGTGGTAAGTATCAAGATTAAGTATTGATCAAAAACAAAAACATCTGCTTCTGCTTGATAAAATTGTTCTAGTAGAGCAAAAAATATTAGATAGCACGCAATAAATGTAAGTTATTTAAAACGCGGGGCTTTCCAGACTCCGACAAACGTTCGTTACTTACAAAATGCATGAGAAATCGCTACAAAAACAAAATGCATGAGAAATCACATCACACAAAAAATATTTTAGATTTGTTTATGTTTCGAGCAGTGCAGTGGTCAGAAAACGCTTAGGAGTTTTGGATACTCTCGTCCATGATGGCCAATTATTTTCGAAGATCAACTTGTGACATTGGTGTGCTCTTTATGTAGTTTCTGATAGAGATTTCAAATGCAACCATTCAATGAAATCCATGTAGTAAAATTCTGTCGATTCCTTTCAGGTATTTCTATACATCCGTGTTTACTACGCTCTAGCGTAACTGGTGCCCTAAATTGTTCTATATTAATTACTTAAGAGCGCAGTAGCTGCAAATTGAACAATATTATATTACCTTGGAGAACTGAAATAATTTTACGAAGAACCAGAGGACCCATGTTCTACGTATGAGTTACGTCTAATTTTTTTTGTTTTGTATTGTGAGTAAATCCGTTGACATTTTCTGGACGAAATTGGCGTACTGATGGATCACGATAGTAAATATTAGTGGATGAAAATTACCTTACAAACGTTTAGCGAACGTACGTACGTGCATAATCTTGCAGTATCTAACGTGTTTATGTTAGATACTGCAAGATTATGTTACATTCTCCTCTCCTTGCATAGGAAGGCATATACTGTATTTTCTATTGCCATGAATATTACAAGGACCTGCATTCGAAGGCAAAATGAGGAACTCGAAGACATAAATTCGATTGTCAGGTGTTGTAAGAGGAATGATTTTGGCTGCGTTACATAATATTAGGAAATAATAGAGATCCCTTTCCCTTAGACTCTTAGTCTTAGGGTTTACCCAATTACAGGCTACGTTTTTGTCTATGTGAATAGTAGAAAACGTCTTAAGGTCTAGATTTATCGTATGTTTAATAGGAAATAAGAAAAGTAGAACCGGGCATAGTCACATTAGTCACGGCTCACAAGATATTTGTGGAGTCGTGATTTTTTTTTTGCGTTAGCGTAGGCATTACTTTTTTATACCACTAAGGAGGTAAGGTTTTTTTATACCGCAAACAAGCATACGGCCCGCCTGATAGTAAACGGTTACCGTAGCCTATGGACGCTTGCAATACCCTGGTATTACAACGCGCGTGATATAACCCCTGGGTTATAACACGCGCGTTGCCGATCCTGTAAATTAAGGAAAAATAGTTGGGCTGGCAGCATAGGAGACATACTGCTATGCATGACATGACAGCGGCGGTAACAAAACACCACCGGTCACTATGTCTTTCGGCTACGATTTTCTGAAAGGTGGAGGTACTTCCCCCAGTCGGGCAGCTCCAATTGTGTATATAGGTATACTGTTGTGAAGATGTCACGTTGAGTGCCTGAATAACCTTGTTTTTTATACCATCACGCCTGTATTCACCGACGGGTTAGGTAGCGGTGTACTAACGTTCATGCACAGTTTGTCGGTATGTTTTAGGTCGCATGTATGGCAGTAGCTGGGTGTTTATTATTGGAACGAAGTTCCTTATTGCGCGTTGTGAAAGGGGGCTAGACGGAAAAAATCTTACGAAAAGTTGTCACGACACGAAAAAGCGACACGAAAGTGTCGTGACACTTTTTGCTATAGTAAGCTATTGTATAATAAGATAATAAGATAGTAGTTCCTTTCGATTAATTTGCCATATGCTAGCATACGTTTATATTATGATTATGATTATATGTATAAATACTCGCTCCGTGCTGATTTTGAACTTGCATCCTATGGCACTGCGCTAATCGAGCCTTCAACTATTTATAAATTTAAACTTCGTTCCATCCGGGTGTCCCTTGACACCTCTCAAGTTTTTGTCATTAACTGGGTACAAATCCAAACTTCGATCTCTTACTGAGAATTTCATAGAAAAACTCAATAACACTGATTAACCTGGGAATTAATTTTAAATTAAATTTAAAAAAAAACCCAGGATCTCATTAGGAGGATACACTAATGAGCAGGGGCGTAGCTACCGCGCGCCGTATCAGCGGTGACAATGATATGTACACACGTGTATAAGCAAAAATTTGTAAAATGCTAACTCTGGTCTAAAGCGAGGACAGAAATTAATGTCGGGCGTTAATGTCGGGAACAAATGATTAATGATACAGGGCTCTTGTAGAGCAAGCTGCCACTGCTAATAAGGTAGTTACCAACCAACATCAGCGTTGTTTTAGTTTAAGTACGAGTACCTATAACGTAAAATGGTGAATATGGTTTGAGTAAATTATCAAGTTTTCTGTTTAAATTGTAGGTAAGTAAGTAGTAGTAGGATAATTGCAAGCATAGCAAATTTTTACAGCTTGAGAAAGTAAAAAGCAAACAACAATATCCGTATCGCATTATTTGTCACTGTACAACTCGCCCATTATGTATGATTGTATGTGTAAAACATGTGGTCGCAATTAAATGAATACTTTTTTTTTTGATAAAGTTGTTATTTATAGAATAATGGTTTTTTGTACTCAGTTTTTAATAACGATTCCTCATATTTTGTCCGACCGCAAAATTATGCATACACTATATTAGAAAACTAGCTATTGCTCGCGATTTTGAGACAAAGGGTATTTTTTTCTTCAAAGTCCAATCTATCTCAACTTAAGTATATCAAAATTCTTTAAAATTGCTTTAGGGGTTTGAACTACGGCTGTACAGTGCCACATTATATCATAAATTTATTAATAACAATGTTAAATATTTTTAATTAGTTGCAAATACTTAGTATGGTATGTCAATAAAAGTTGCTCAAGTAAAATGTTTGCTTTAAATTGTTACAATTGCAAGCCTAATTGCTGACCTTGCATTAGGTAAGGCCTACAACTAATTATTAATAGATTTTCAAATGTGTCCGACACTCCATTAAAGTCCTATTATATTATTATAAGTCGGCTGCTGCACGCGGTAGCATTCGCTTCCCAAAAGAATTTACTATAACCCAGTTTTGAGACGGTGTATCAAGGTGAAATATGCACCAGATTTTAGGTTAGACCTCCAGCAATACGACGACAATAAACCGCCATATTAGCTTTTCTACAATTATAACTATAATGTGGCAATGTACGACGCCGCGCTGGCCTGCGGCGCCCGCGCCTGCCACGCGCGTACGCGTATTGCTGGCGGGTACACTTAAAGTTTATAACCTGGACTAACACATAGGAAAAGTATACTTTGTATACAGGTTGGACCTAATTCTGAAGTCCATACAGACGAAGTCGCGGGCATATTAGCATATGCTCGCGACTTCGTCATTTAAATTCGTCTTTTTTCAAAAAAAAAAATATATTAAAATTTCAAATGTGTATAATGTAACAACAGCTTTAAAATAAAGTAGGTATTTTACCACATGGATGTTACTAATATGGTTTTGTGTGTATATCCTACATATTAAGTACTAATAAAATAAAATTATATTTACACAAAGTCACAATTATGTACTAAAAATACATACTGTATTGTATCAATCACTGTTCCATTCAATTATAATCTATCATGCCTAATTGTTTCTGTAGAGTAGAAAATAATGTTTTTTTCATGTTGTTGTAGTGACATACACATTAAATAAATATTACTTAGCTGAAAATGTATTAAAGTTTTAAGGCTTTATAAGAATTAAAAAAAGAATTATAATAAAATAATTATAGATAGAAAAGTTGGTATAGGCCAACTTAGTGAACAGACTAAATAAATTGCAGATATTCTGATAGAAGAGCAACCTAAACCAAAGACCATGCATGAGGAGGTCAATGACAATATATAATATATAGGTATAGCGTAATCAGTGTGTCAGGATCTCTGCCCATCCCAATAGTAGATAAGCATGAAAATATATGTGTATGCATTAAAATATCAGTATTAAATTGAAACTTACCATGACCAATATCTATGCGCATAGTAGACACTTGATCATAGAGGGCAGCACATATCCATGTCAGCATGAGCAGCCATAGTAGGAGAGTGCCCCTCACTGCCCAACGAAGAGCACATTGTACTTCAGCTCCAATATTATGCTCATGTGCTAATGGGGCTGAGGTTCGGCTGCGCTCGCGTCTGCAAATGAATAACAAATTATTGTATATGTATTCAGGTAATTTAATTATGATGTTTCCAGGACTTACACATTAGATTCAGAGTTACCCTTAGATTTTAATCTCAGCCCTAGTGTAAAGTGGGCCTAGGGCACAAGAACAATCTATTTTGCGTTGTTTGTAATTTCAAGAACTTCATTGTACCAACACTTACAGCAAATAAAATGATTATGATTATGATTAAGCCTCTGTTATCAAAAAATACAAATAAAATAAGTTTTTTTAATCTGTTATATAGGGGACTTTGTCAATACTGACTATGTCACCCCATAAAATAAAAATAATAATTAAAATAATTGGTAAAGATAATTATGTCATGTGTGTCTTAGATGCACAAACCTTGTTATTTTCTTTTTTCTACTAGGAATTATTTCTAGCTGCAGGTCTTCCGACTCTTCAACACTAGACAAGTCCAGGAGGCGAAAGTTTTCCTTGTTGATTTTCGATGATGCAGACATTTTTTATTTCCGCTCATACAACACATACTAATAGTTACTGTTATGTGCGATAGGTACAATGCATTGTTTGCATCGAACAGATAATAATATCGTATTTATTTACTTACGATCATAAATTGACTTCAAGGTTAGAAAAGTTTGAGTCGAAGATACGAAAGCTTACCAAAACAAAGAGGTTATGTATGACGAGATAAACTCAACTCGTCTATGAGCTAATTAGATATGTACGTATTATTATTGCTCAAAGATTTGTTTAATACTAGTTACGCTAAATGGATTGCAAAAATAAAGATTCTAGAAATTCAGAGAGAAACGATGTGATGAAAGTGACCAACTAAAGCAAATGTCAATGTCAATACAATAATGTCTACCACATGTCAACTGTCAACGTATGTCAAACAAAGCCCATAGATTTTCAAGATTTATGATTTTGTATGGAAAATGGGGAAATTCCTGCCTGGCTGATTACCCTGCCTGGCAGGGTGGATTGGATTGTGGTAACCTCAAATTAAAGTTAGGAATGGGATTCATCCAAGAATGTTTTTTATTCGTGATAGGCTTACGCTTGACCGCTAGTTATGTTATAACTATTAATTTTATTGGATTGATCTCAAAAATTTAGGACCACCAAATATCCGGCTGATAGTGATGCGGAGGAGTTCTTTGATGCCCTTTTTTAGTTATATTTAGTTATTATTTCCTTTACTATTAAATAACTTAATAATCTTAGCATGGAAAATGCAAAAAAATCACAAAAAGATATATTTAGTTAGTTTTATTTAAGTTAGTTTAATATTTTATTTAGAGATTATATTAAGTTACTTTATCTTTGGTATATAGGTGAATTAAATTAATAACCTTGCGTACAATTACGTTAATTAAAACTTCAATCAACTGCAACACTGCCGTCAAGGAACAAAACGTAAGCGTATGCATGCATGAGCGCGCAGCAGTGGTTATTAAAGCATTGACAACGTAACGTATCGGGGACAGCTGTCAATTTAATTGTCTCCTCAACTGTCATTTGTCAAATTATGATTGTGTTGTGTCAAATGAGAAATCTGACGTCTTCATTGAACGTCTTCAATGATCAAACTCGGAACTCGTCAATACCTACGAATTTTGTAAATGCAATGGATCGTGTACCAATTTTATTAATTTTTTTTAATATATAACTAAACAATATTATATCGCGTCTTTACAAGAAGTAATCATGAAGGAAAAATGGAATTTCATTTTGTATCTAGTTTGGTTTGCCTACTTGGTTCTGTCAGCGGTTCTAATGTTCGGGCATGGATTCCTGTTATCCCGAAAAACTCTGAATGATGTTACTGAATGTGTGCCGCTCGACAGATTTGGATGTGATGGACATGAAAATTCAACAGGGAGTAGCTTCTGTAGTGAGGATGATAAGATTCGACGAACTTTAGCTGTCCCTGGCGGTCCGCTAGCGTGCGTCCCGAAGCGGTCTAAATTAGTGTTTTTGTTGGTGGATGCTTTGCGGTATGATTTTACAGAGTACGATGAAAGTATTGCAAATCCTCTGCCTTATCAGAACCGGTTACCAGTGATGCGCGAAATGCTGAACCGCTGGCCAGAGCGCACTCGCCTATACCGGTTCATGGCTGATCCGCCGACCACTACCCTCCAGCGTGTAAAGGCCCTCGCCACTGGCTCACTGCCGACTTTCATTGACGCGAGCTCTAATTTTGCTGCTATGGAGTTGCAGGAGGACAATATCATAGATCAGGTAATATTTATACACAAAATAGCAGGTACATGGTTACTGTAATAGGATTTTAAGTTACAGAATGTTTTAAATTTCTATTTTATGAAGTGTAGTCATGTTATTTCCATTTAATATGAGTTAAACCTAATAAGATGCCTATGCAGGTGACTAAGAATGGTGGACGAGCAGTACTCCTTGGAGATGATACATGGTCTCGCTTATTACCAAAACGCTGGCTCAGATCTCATGCTATGTATTCATTCCACACTTGGGACCTGGACACTGTTGACACAGGTAACCTGATATTATAATACTGTGAATTTGTATTATATCAACCTGAAATGAACAATTTTGTATAGCTTTAAAATTCTTATTATATAAAGTTGCAGTAGCTTTGAAATTGTGGTATTTAATATACTATATTATACATAGGAATGGAAAACAAAACCTTACCCTATATAATTTATTTTCCAATCTACAAACTGTTTGCAGAAGTAGATTCAAAAATATATGATGAATTAAGAAGAGATGACTGGAATCTCTTAGTGGCCCATTATTTGGGGATAGACCATGCTGGGCACAGGTACGGGCCCAACCATCGAGAGATGACCAGAAAACTGGATGAGACAAATTCAAGGCTGAAGAAAATATTAGGAATGCTGCCACCAGATGTACTACTCTTTGTAGTGGGAGACCATGGAATGACTGAAACAGGTATGTACAATAATGTAAACAGCTATTTTCTAAAGTGGATAACATAGAAATTATAATATGTTGTATACAATCATTTAAATATTTATACTTTATGTTTATTATCTTTGGGAGTTTAAAAGACAAGGTGTATTCCACTTAACACCTTATGATTATATTGTATGTATCTAACTATGATTAAATTTGTTAAAAGTATTTAAAGATAGACATTAGATAAAACAATATTATCATTACTGAAGACATAATCTAACCTCATTATATTTTTAAAATGTATTTACCAATCAAGATACCATCACCTTATATTATGTTGTGGTAATAGTCTCTGACTTGAAGGAAATATCTGTGGGCTGAAATCAATCTTCATGTCATACCTAGTCATGGGTGATAAATTGGTAATATGTACCTAGTTACAATTTTGAACTTACAAAGAAAGAAACCTAATTTTTCTATGGATTTTTATAACTAGACATGAGAGAGAAATGTTGAGTAAAGTTTGTAATATACTTGATGGGAGAAGTTAATGCTTTAAGCACAGATATTTTCATCAGGTATCACAATAATTATAATATTTAGTAAAGGTGCAAATTTTTCACATTGTTTTAGACTCACATGAATGGACCAACTCTGATGGTAGGTACTATATAGTATTGCTTGCAGTGTAGACAATTTTGTGTGTTAATAATACTATTTTGTTTAGGCTAATCATTTTGCTGATGTGTGTGATTCTAAAGCATTATTGTTAGAATTTGGTCTATAAGAATAGAATTATTGTAGTTAGATCAATATTATTTTTATGAATAGTTACATAATTTTCATTTGCATTTTTAATTTTTCGTGATAATGTTCTGTGAGACTTTTTTTTTTGCGATAGAAGTTCTTTAACAGTTTATTTTACACTCACAAAAGGAAATAATAGTTGTTATTTATTCATTCAGTATCTTCTTTTATGTGATAAATGAAAGCAGAGCTATTAACATCAAACCAATGTTTGATTTCTCAATCAGTTATTTTCCAAGTTAGATAAGTTATGCATGCAAATACATCAGTATTGCTATCACCTAACAAATACAAGAAAAAATTTCTCCATTGCTTTGATCAGGTGATCATGGCGGAGAAAGTAAGGCAGAGCGCACTGCGGCATTCTTCGCATACCGGGGGGCTGGTCTGGCGGGGACGGGAGTAGATATATTGACCGGCAAAGAAGTACAACAGACAGATTTAGCACCGACCCTCAGCGCGGCATTGGGAAGACCGCCACCGGCACCCTCCCTAGGACACCTGCTGTTACCTGTTCTACCCAAATCTAGCATAAGTCACACTTTGCTGCATGTGACTAATAATTTGAAACAGGTAATTTAGAGTAACATAATAAGATAAGCTGTTCATTGAGTAAACCTATGTACACAAAATATAAATTTGTGTAAATATCCACATTTCAACATTTGATTTTTATCTCGCGCTCAATGTTCCGCAGTAGTAATATCTATTTAGAATATCTAAACAACATGTACCATATTAAACAGATAACACAATACATGATTCGCTATGGAGAGGAATCCCAACAAGTGTCGCTAGACCGTCTCGCACATCTTATTAACGCGACAAGAGAACAATTGCATAAAGCCGCGGCCATTACAACTGAAGACGAGCTCAACAATTACGTTGCGGATGTCAGGTAATGCGGAAATCATGGACACAAACGAATTTAAATGTTAGCTAAATGTAATCAGGTTTATTTTTGTTTCAGCACTCTTGTTGACAACATACGAAATGTTTTTCGTGAAGTATGGGTCGAGTTTGACTCGCTATCCATGCTCAGAGCTCTATTACTTCTTCTATTGGCAATATTTTTCAATTGGTTGATAACAGAAGGTCTTCCCATGGAGCGGCTTCCTCATGTATTCGCCAGTACTTTTGTTCCGACTGGACTCATTTCAATGGCTCTCTGCGTCGCCTTGTGCTACACAGCATACTACTTTAATTTTTTAGAAGATCTAGAGCACGCGATTATCTTGAGCACCGGTCTAATATCAGCTAGTATAATATGCGTGCTAATTATAATGCACTGGGATGGCATTTCTCAAAGATGGTACGAAGGGCGTTCCCAGTTCTATGAGCGTTTCGCACGCGCCGCGCTGGTCGCTTCGGCAGCTGTTTTAGTATCGAACAGTTACATAATAGAGGAGGGAGCTAGCCTCGCGTTCCTATCTATAACTGTGTTAGGTTTAATGGCTTGGAATGTAGGAAATGTGAATGCTTTACTGTTATGGATTGGCTGTGGGATAATCTTAGCAGGAAGTAGGTCGTACCGCGGTTGTAGAGAGGAGCAGGGAGATTGTTGGACGGCAGGGGCGGGAGTACCTACGGGGCAGTCATCGCGGCCTGCGCTAGTGTTGGGTATGGGGTCTGTGGCAGCTGTGGTAGCGATCTGCAGGCGGCATGTAGGTTGGCGGGGTTACTGTACTGTAGTAGCAGGACTGCTGGCCTGCGCGCACTGGGCTACGGGATATGGCTCGTTGGGCTCGCCAAGTCGTGCTAAGCTGCTTGCACGGGCCGCGTGGCTAGTCCTCGCGACCATGTTCGCTCTACTATGGAAGCGGGAAGGCCGCGGTGCAAAATTACCGCTGATGGCAAGCTCTCTTATGTTTTTTGTCGCCAACACGTTAGTTCTTGGTGTAGCGTACGCTCCCGCAGCTGTTTTAGTCTTACTACTGGCCTCTTTAGCTCTGAATTTGGTTGCAAATCTGAAGAACGAAGGGTCCACGAAATTTTGTAAGTATTTTTAGTACAAATACTATGAAAATGTGGTACTTACCCACATATTGAATAGTTTTTAAACCTTAAATTGTTTGCAGCACTGACAACCCGATGCAATTCGAGCGTAGCCTGCATGTGGGCATTACTGGCATCATACGCCTTCTACGGCACTGGTCACCACGCGACGCTTGGCCACGTACGATGGGCACCTGCCTTCCATGCTGGAGATCCCAACTATCTAGACATAGGACCACCCATCACTGCTTCTCTAGTCTCCCTTGAATTATTTGGTAAGTTCATGGATGAAACGAGACTGCTTAGTACGAATTTTTTTCACTTATTCAATTGATTTATTTAAAAAGTTAAACAAATTTAAGTTGAATTTAGTCCATAGTTCGCCTCACGGAATATAAAAAACTGGTAGAAGTAGTATGATAGCAATTTTCTATGAAAACCAGTGTTGCCAAACTTACACATTTACTTGTTACACATACTGCTGTAACTGGATTATTATTATTACTTATTGTATTAATAAGACTGGCCCAAAAATGACAATCACATAATTATAATCACGATTACTGTTTGTGAGTTAAAAATTCGACCATATTATCATTGCACATAATTCACATTACAAAATGGCTCGTAACTCTTTACAACTATTTTCTTTGAAATAGATTTCAATACGATCAAGTACCGTTACTCTACGCTAGATGGCATTTATCACTTTTATTTATGAATTAAACTACAGGGCGACTTTAAAAACATGTGACAAAACGAAAATATTTAAGTTATTAGTTTTATAATGTAATTACATTACATGTAATGACATCGGGCAGTTATAATTTTATTATATTTACATTCAATTTATATAGGTGAAAGTGTGTTTTTATGTTTTTACATAGGTACTCCACTGATGTTTGGAGCAGCAGTGCCCCTGTTAGCGTTATGGGGCCAAAACGGCGCGGCCAGGGTGGGCCCCCGCACGCAACTGGCCGCCGTCTTCTCTTTATGCCTCAAGTTCATGCTCTGCTTCGCTATTAGGGTATGTTTAGGATCAACTTTTTATTCATCTTTTTGTCAGAACACATCATTTAGTTGAATAGTGAATTATTTGAGCTTGATTTGATTATTTGGTTATGTCCTATATGGACTAGTTTTATTGGTTAATTTGTGAGCCTAAATCTTGATCAATAATATCATGGTTTCTTATACCACGCCATAAAAACCACGCGAGGATGCAGGGTATGTGTGATTAATACGTAATATTTTGGCAGGTATTTGCTTGTGCGATTTCCGCTACGATTCACTGCCGGCACCTCATGATCTGGGGCGTGTTCACCCCAAAGTTGTTGTTCGAAAGTGGCGCATGCGCGGCTGCTCTCATTGGCACCATCTTCGGCGCATCACTCGCCGTGTGGCACTTGCCGACGCAACACCGCTCCAGTTGACACAAACGAATACATTAGATCGTATTTTTATATGGACATACTGGATCAGTGAGGGCCTCTGTTGAGAGTAGTGATGGGTTTATGCCAGGGCATTTATTTTTTTCGCCCAAAATGCCTGGGCGGAAACCCATCTATATAGATGGGTTTATGCCAGGGCATTTATTTTTTTCGCCCAAAATGCCTGGGCAGAAACCCATCTATAGCTGAGAGTGAATGGGGAAATGCCTGAAAAGAATAACAACCATGAACCTATAAGACAGATTAAATACGGCGGCACGTTATAACAACTGGAGTGAGCGGAATTTTAAGATTTTTGTAATGGTTTCGCTGACTCAATAGCATAAATCCGACTCGAACTTATGGGTTGTAAGTGCCGCCACTTGCTATAATTTCGAGTTGTGTTCCCTATTTGTTGATACGGCTCATCTATACTAAAGGCAGATGCATTCATATTATTGGCAATGCACATGGAAGAAAATTTACACATAAACTCTGTCTGCATTTGTTGAGAACAAGCCTTTGAATCTTTACCTTAGGTACTTACTGGCTACGACCAAGTATTTTCATTAGATTTTTAAAAGCCAAAACTATGTACAAGTTTCCATTTTTTAGGTATAAGTCAAGAGGCCCTTTATTATGCTTGGACAGACTGTTGTAAAACATTGTTATTGTACTGATGTTTGATTGAGATTATTGAGATATTATAAATGTATGCGAATGTGAAAGACATTTATAGTGTTACATTATATTGGAATGTTTTACTGCGTGAGTTCGCAAGTTTATTTACGAAGTTACGGGTTTAATTTTGTGCTTAATGGTTGTATTATTTTTAATATTGTTTTATAATTATGACATGATGTCAATCCAAAGCATTTTACTATAGATATTAAAGATTTATTTAAAATAATTTATTGTATTCTGAACAAACTGCCATAGGATGTTAGTTGTTATTCAAAATGTTTAGATAACATTGTTAGTTTTCTTATATGAAATTTAAAATCTTATTGTAGATTCAAACAAATCAGTATTTTTGTTCTAGTTATCATGCATTAAATTATCGTATCTTATTTTAAATGCTATTAGCCATTTAAGGAATAGGATAGATTTACATATTCCATTGACATTATGAATTTGGTTTTAAATCAATATGTTTCTCTTTTTATAATGATTGTAATAAAATAAAGATTTTTAGCACATAATCGGGTTTTAATAAAAAAGAAAAAAAATATATATTATAACTTTTATTTTCTAGAATACTTTGACTTTTTACTGTCAATGTGAGGAGAATATAGTCTAAAATAAGATATACATATACTATATCTTTAAAACCCCTGAGGTATAGAATCGTAGTCACGTAGCTAGCAATACCCTAAAAAGAAAGCTTGTGACGAATAGCACCTTCACTCACCAATATAACAAATATAATTTGGAAACAAACTGATCCTGAATACAAAATACATTGACACTGATATACGCACATACATGAGTTTGGTGAGCAGATCACGTGGCGGGCGAGGGTGGGTTGTAGGGATTCAAGAGATACTCTGAAAAAGCATTGACAGCGGACGCGCCGCGCACTTCCTTATCAAGTAGAGGCAATTTCGTAACATGAAAATCTTCGTACAAGTCTGCTATTTGCTCTAGATATTTCTCTTGGACTTTGTGCCGAGCCGCGCAAAGATCGCACGGTGCCGATGTCCGTAATAGCAGCTGATTGACGATTATATTGTGCGTGTCGATACCGCATCGCGTAAGCTCCTGGACGAGACGCTCAGTCTCGTACAATGACAGGAATTCAGCAATGCATACACATACAAATGTGGTCTGGTTAGGGTCTTTGAATTGTGTGTTAACTTGTCGGATAACTGATAACATTTCATCCATTTTGTTGCTAAACATATCTGAATTAAATTCAGCCAAGCCAAATAGTGTTGCTACTTGGTTGATGAATGGCGCAACCTGAAAAAAAAAATACATGTAATGTGAGAGTAACATACAACAAACCTAAGTGACACTGACTCAGTGACACATTTGAATTTATAATTAAAGTACCTATGTAAATCTTGATTCCTGCTGTTTGGTTAACAAGTAACTATATAATATGTAATTGGTTTATTAAAGGAATTTGTGATGTAAAATCAGAATGGAACAATGGCTTTTAGAATTAACACACATTGCAGCATACATTATTGCATAATATACCTATGTATTGGCTGGTTTGTATCAACCTAATACTACTACTAATATTATGCTTTACTTTACGTTTGTGGATTATTATAAGGTATACCTTGGATTTCAGCCTCATGAGTTTTCCAAGTCCTCGTTCAACAACCTGTGGGAATGACAGCAGACGCAGGGTGTGTCCTGTGGGTGCAGTGTCAAACACAACTGCACTGAAGTTCATGCCTTTTACCAGTTTCATTACCTGAAATTATCAATATTCTTAAGTAACAATGAACTAACCCAAACAACAAGTAAAAATATGGGATATATACATATATATGGATATGGCAGTCATTTATCAAGAATAAAAAAATACAATATAGGTTTTATATTAATTCTACATTCTGAAGAAATAGAGACCATTAATATTTTAATTAACCTGTGAAGGAATAAACAATATATTATAATAGATAAATCTTAAACTAAAGGGGTAATTAAAAAGAAGTACAGGATTATTCAGAAACGAGATAGCAATTCTATAGAATTATAGTACCCAAAATAAGAACCTAACTACCTAATTAGGTACCTTGAAATATTTAAGGCACTGAAACCTCTTGAATTTTGTAGGTATCTGTTGCATTAGATTGGAAATACATATAATTACTAAAATTAAAATGATGATGTATTAATAAGTAATCATTAAAAAAATAACTTAATTAACTAAAATGAAACTAGAATAATCAATAAACACATCATCATCATCATCATGTCAGCCTATTGCCAACCACACTTACATACTGTTGCACTATTTTATATAACAAATTGAAAATGAACAATGACAGTAATAATATATGTAAAGGCAGGTGTAGTTGGACATAATATTTGTGTAGCAAGCAGCTTGATGAGTCTCACTCACCTCTGCATAACTCATAGCCTCATCAATGCCAGGGAATGCTCCTACAATTTCTTGCATCACTCCCTTGCCCAGCCTCATGGCTTCTGTTTCCCCTTCAAAATATTCCTCTGGCAACTCTGTGAGACCAACATTCGGATCAATCTCCATGGCAAATAAATTACTGAACCCTTTAACTTTGGTTGGTACCTGAAATCAAATTAATTTTGTACTATGCAAAATTTATATTCTGTGCAGATTTTTTGAATGTCTACCATGAATCAATTAGTATGAATGCATTTATTACACTTTCAACCCAAAATATGTATAATAAATACATTCATAGAGTTAATTATTGTTTTAATATTAGTGATGACTAATGAGGGCAATGAAACACCCAAGTGAGTTTGATAGATAACCCCTTACAATTAAGTATTCATTTCAAAATCAATCTGAATGTGATGTAGTTATCTAAAATCGTATGATTGGTTTGATGTCGCGAAAATGTGATAAAAATGAGAAAAAATATATAACCAACCTTCGAGAACTTTTGATCAAATGCATCGGAAATGTTATGAGCTGGATCTGTAGAAATAATCAGGACTGACTCGCGAACCTTAGCGAGCTGAATTGCCAAGCTGCAACTAAAATAATTAACACTATTAGATTTCGTCAGATCGTTTATAAAATGGTGTTTGTGTTGCAAATTACTTACCTGCACGTAGTTTTACCAACACCACCTTTCCCACCAACGAATATCCATCTTAGAGACTTTTGGTCAACCACATTTCTCAAGGAAGGGTCTAATGGTTCAAAATCTTTATTTTCTTCCATTTTTACAGAGTAAATAATTTAAGTATTCAACCAAAATATCTTAAATGTATTCCAAAATTATTAGAAAATCGTAAACCTATTTTTTTGACGTAATGTGTCGTGACGTGACACACAGATTACCTAGAGACCAAAGAGTATAGTATTAAATAGGAAAATATAGACTAATATCTCCTAGTCTGTGCATATAGATAAAGTGACATGCCTATGAGCAAGAGCCACAGGCCACAGAGTACAATAGATTAAGAGCGACGCTTATGCCACACGCGTACAGTGATCATAAAATTATTAAAACAGAACTATACGTCTTTAAACTTCAGCAAGTCAAATATTTGTTATAACTTTTTGCCACACGCTATAAATTACGCTATTGCAACAGATTTTAAACACACACTTACAATTAAATTATTATACCCTTTGCACAGACTACTTAGAGATACTAAATAATCAAATAAATTAACATAATCATCTTTACAGCCATTAAATAAATCCACTTGCGATTTGTGTATGCAAACATTTTCTGCTATGCTGACAGCCGAATGCGTAGTATTTAATCTTATTCTGCCATCGGGAAGATGAGATAGTCTGTGGTGGACCCCGATTCCTGACCTGCTGTACTGTGTGTCAAGTGTCAAGCAAGTGTCAAACACGAAAGTCTACAGTTCGTATCAAGTACAATTCGATCAATTCGTGAATTCGATTTCCGATGAAAATAAATAATTGATGTCTTGATTGTAATGACTGAAATGTGCAAATTAATAAATGAAAATAATGCTCTATCGTCTTTTCCGCGGTCGTTTAACATTCAAGTTCTACGTAGTGTTTACAATAATAGTAATTGTGTCAGTATGTTGTTACTTTTTTCCACCAATTTATTCTATCGCCCCTGTGACTGTGCCTCCAAATCCTCTGCATCCTCGTTCTTCGCGACATTTATCTAAATTAATGACCGTGGTGTTCCGTCAGTTTGAAGATTTTGAAAATGACATCGCGGATAGTGTGCAGTCGTTTGTGTCAGCTTTTCCTAATATTCCCGTGGTTGTAGTGTGTGAAAATACACCTTACCCGCCGTTTCCTTTCTCATTAACGAACGAGACTCTACGTAATGTTAAACTGTTGTCGTTGGAACTGAAGCTGAGTGCTTCGCCACAAGATTTAAATCCGTTGACACACATATTCACTGAGTATGTTTTGTTTGTACCTGATTCAACGCGTGTGTCGCGTCGAGTGCTTCAGCTGGCGATGGTGGCGGCAACGGCGAGTCCCGCACACGCCGTCGCTGTAGGCGTCGGTAACGCGCACCTGATGTGCCAGCAAGTAAAGTGGAACTATGCTGATTGGACACTGCATTACAGTAAGGATGCATCTGGCAAGATCTGTGATGCTGTTCATGGACAACATGCACTGTTGATAAAAACATCTATCCTACAGAAAGTACCACTGCCATTTGCATTACCTTTTCCTGAGTCTTTGTATCTACAGACTGCAGTAAAACATATGAAGGTATGTTTGTGTCAATATTTGTACATTCTATTATTGCATTACATTCTTCATGATTAGTGAAAACTATTTTATTGAATCATAATTCATGGCAATAATTTCAGGTTCAAATATCAGATGGAAAGCTTAGTGCTGGCCGTGGAGTCCTAAAGACTCCAGGGGCAAAGCAGAAGGCATCTCGTCATATGAGGGACTATAGAGTGGCTATGTACAAGCAACTGGGAGTGAAGGCAGTCATCAGAGAGGATGGTAGAGTACAGTGGTTTGGATGCAAGAGAGAGACTCAGGTATCAGTTGTGTTGTTTAATTGTAATTTTTTTCAGAAATTCCCCATGGGAGCATATTTTAGGTTTACAATGTTTACCAATGGTAAGTTACACTGGTAAACAATATATGGTTCTTTAATTAACCACCAGTTTCAAGGTGTGTATTTAATGCCATTTCATAGTTTGGGTATATAATAGAGTGGAAATGTTGAAATATTAAAAACTTTAAAGTTGACAATGATCTCATATTTATTATATTTAATACCTTAACTAGGTATAATATATGAAATTTACCCTATTTTCTGTACTTTTTATGGTCCATAATTATTTCTAGCTTTAAAGCATACCTACATGTTATAACAAAATAAATGTGGAATACAAATAAATGATATCAATATTAAGCTCATACTGCATATTCTTTCATTCAAATTAGTACAGTCCCAATAACTGACTACTTTTGCTGTCAAAAATTGTGTGTTAAGCCCTTCTCCACATTTAAAACGTTCTTTTTTTATGTAGAAATATAATATAGGCATCTTTTTATTATTCATTGAATTAACAGTTTTGGTTTTGTTATGTCTTCAGCGCTGCTACCCATCAGTGCAAGGCACGCCGTCATACTTGTTGTCGGGTCGCAACACCCCGCCATGTTGTCGCCGCAACATGCGTCGCGTTGCCGGTCACGTGTTGCGCGCGCTCTCACAAGCCGGCGCTAGGTGCTGGCTCGAGACCACTTCCTTACTAGGTGCTGTTATTAGGTATGTAATGCCATGTAGGCTTGTATCATTCTTAAATATTACTATTGGTATAATTTGGTACATAATATCTCTATCTAAACATCTAAGTAAAGGTCTCTTCTCTATTCCACTACTACATACATATACATTTCTATTATACACTTGGTACATTATAAATTAGAAATCATACTTAAGATTTTAACTAGGCCTTAGTAGATGAAAACACAATTTAACTTTGTTGTTTCCTAGAAATAGGTCCCACAAATATTTGTACACTTTTGAATATTGGGCTTTCATGCATAAGTAATACTGTATGTTTTCCAATATCTCTGGTTTTAGTGACCAAGATTCTGAGGTATTTGGAAGATCTGAGTTCTTATAAAACACGTGTATATATAACTCCAGAGGTGATGTCCTACCATGGGCCGAGTACGTCGAGATCGGGATCCATGCAACCGACGTGTCGCGCGTGTCGTGGCTGCAGCGCGGCGGTGCGGACGCCGACGGCTTCGTATGGGAGCGAGCCACCAAAGGACATTACTACAGAGTTGCGTACTCCGCGGCTAATCGAGTATACGTGCTGATACTGCCGTTTACGGCGAGGAATGGTACCATGTGGCCTGCTGATTGGGTACTTGCGCATCAGAGGGAATTCCCTGAGAGGCACTTGCATCCACTTGCACAGGTAATATATTCCCATAATGTTTGCTATACTATGTCTATGCCGCAATGTTGTCCCATTAAAGCGCTTTCTCCTGTGAACATGCTATACTATAATTATGATGCAGAAGTTTCATAGGGATAGATGTTTTATACTATTTCATGTTTCCATATTTCAGTGCTTCAAGGCCAGAAATGTGCTTAAGGCGGACCATTCACCTGAGCCCAAATTCAAATTTCAAGTTTTTCTCAGTTTGTAGGTCTATAATAAGTTCTACATTCATGGCAATAGTAGTTGCGTCATTAACTATACAAAATTCACAATGTTTAACTAAAACCATTGCTTAAAATCATTATTGTTAAAAGCTAAAAGTAGTGTATAATGACAATTGTGACCAATTATAGATTTTGGCAAGTTTTTGGCTTGATAAGGATTTTTATGTAAAGGTTTTAGTTCTCAGTTGTGAATGTTGTATAGTTAATGTCGCGATACCTACTGTCATGAATCTAGAACTTGATAAAGACCTACAAACTGCGAAAAATTACTTGAAATTTGAATTTGGGCTCAGGTGAATGGTCCGCCTTAAGCACATTTCTGGCCTTGAAGCACTGAAATATGGAAACATGAAATAGTATAAAACATCTATCCCTATGAAACTTCTGCATCATAATTATAGTATAGCATGTTCACAGGAGAAAGCGCTTTAATGGGACAAAATTTGAATTTCGCGGGCTCAGGTGAACGATTCGCCTTAAGCATTATTTCTCAACCTAGGGATCGCGTCCGCGCTGTCAGCATTATAAACATAATGCAACAAGTCGCATCACGAAAAAGGTTGAGAAACGATGCGCTAAAAGTACTTAAAAATTCTTCAAAGTTCTGTATCTAACTTTAGTTAACTCTTATCAAATGTTTGCAGATAACATTCGCAGGTCGTCAAGCACCTGCACCTAACGACGCCCGGGCCTTTTTGGATCTGAAGTTAGGCGCTAACGCAGTAGAAAGGTGCGACAAATTGGGCCCCAAACTACTTTACCCTTAAGTTTTCATAGATTTTTTGTTTATTAGTGATAATTATTCTAGTCATTGTCTTGGTAAATAATATTTAAAGAGTAATAAAATAGGTAAAGCAAAGTTGGAGGAAGTACCTAATAGTTTAACTAATAACAAATTGAAAAGAAGACGCCAAAGATGCGAGTAATCTCAAAACCTTGATTTGTTGTAATACGCACAATTTAATCTGAATTAGTGAGGTTAAAAATAACACTAGTTTACAAAAAAACGCAGGTGTGAGGCACATTATATCTTGTAGATTTTTTGATGCTAAATCGAAATCCGGCAACAGAATAATTTTAGGACGTCAGAATTTGGAAATATACAAATTTCAAAGTACTGAAAACACTGTTTAGGCGGATATTGGAAGTAATTTTTCCAGGAGAGTAAATTTTTATGGTCATTTCTAACTAAAGCATCCTTTAGTATTCCTCTTCTCCGTTCAAATCCATTTTAGTTTGCTTCGCTATGAGGTATTTTTCTCAAGATATACTATTTTATTTGCATAATGTAGTTTGTTAGTAGAGTACTAAAATTCAAAATAATAATGGAATATCGAAGTGCCGTAGCTAAAAATTTATATCTTGAGAAAAAGAACTCGTAGCGAAGCAAACCAAAATGGATTTGAAAGGAGAAGATAAGTACTAAAGGATGCTTTAGTTAGAAATTACGGTAAAAAATTGCTGTCTTCAAAAAAATTACTTCAAAAACGGCATAAACCGTGTTTTTAGCACTTTGAGATTGGTATATCTCCAAATTCTGACGTCATAGAGCAATTCTTCGGATTCGGATTTAGATTATGTGTCAAAAAATCTACAAGAAATGAAGTGTCTAACACCTGGAGCAAAAAAAAATTTGTACACTAGTGTAATTTATAAAGTAGGTACCTAAGTACCTACCTATAATATTTTTTGGCGATGTATGCCCTTCAAATATTATTTCACTCAGAAATTATATGTAATCTATGTTAAAATTATAAGTAGGTATGTATTGGTTTCTGACACTTACGCGAATATTAGACATTGAAATAAAACTACTTTTTACGGATTTTATCGTCGGGAATCAAATAATATCAATACAACGCGATAAAATCCGTAAAAAGTAGTTTTATTTCAATAGGTATGTATTGTTATAGTCCACATGACTCAGACTTGTAAAGTATCTATCAAGGTCAAAGGCTAGGTGTTAGGTCAACCCTGACAAGTAGAGCTTTCTTTTTTATAGCCTAGCACGAAATCTGTTTAACATTATCAACTACAATACTTTTCTGTAATATGCTAATATACCACGAACACTAGTCAATAGTTGTTAAGTAAGAGATAGTTGATAAGTTAAACTTATTATATTTTTACTAATTTAAGTTTTTAAAACGAGAGCCGTATATTTTCTAGCTTGCTTCTATTAAGAAAACTGGTAAACAGTAGTTTATACTCATGCAAGATAAAAACAAAACTAATGAAGATTTGACGAATTATAAGAAAAGACGACATGAAAATAAATGTAAATAAACTACTTATATAAAACACCACGAGATATCAAACCTCCAAAATCTATAAAAAAATATACATAATATTAAATTAAAATTTAAGATATTTAACATAAATGATTTGAGGGTACTATACTTTTTATTAAGATTTATCTAAATTTGAATATTACCTAAATGTGATCTGTAGCCTAGTCATATTTGCTTGTTATATTAAAAAATAAGAATTAGACATAACTTTCGAGATCTCATGATGTTCTAGTCTCCTAATGGCTTATACACGCTGCCCGGTGACCGACTGGACCAAGTCCGAATGCAAAAAAAATCGCGAATTCTTTTTTCGGCCGAGCATTCTCAGGTCCGTAAAGCTTTGTGCAGATTACAGTCGCGTCTTGCATTGTAAGACTAAACAACGTAATATCACACACAATGTATCAAAATGAAGGCGAATTTTTGCAATGCGACGGTTCGCTCTAATCTGCATGAGCGAGAGCGTGTAGTCCATTTGATGACAATGTGGTGTCAAAAAAAATATTATAATGGGGGCATGTAGAAAACGTTATTGGCACTTACTCGTAAAGGGTATCAATTTATAACACTTCGTCCTTCGGTTGTCGACCCGCGGTCAGCTTGAGCTGTTGTGTACAGGCTATAATATACATAGATAGAGGCGACCATTCAAAATGGCGTTGTTTTGTTTTTAGAGTCTATAAAAAATGCATTTTATAATTATTAAAATGTGCCTTTAGCTTTTTAGGCACCTTTCATTGTATCATTTATTAAATAATTATACAAATATTAAGAATAATGTGTTTTATTTAAACGTAATTAAAACTAGATACATATGTAGTTAAAATATATTCGTTTGTTTATTTTACATTGTTGGCAATCTGGGTTTTTATTTTCCTGCTAAACAAAGTTTCCTTGCCTTATATCCGGATATTAACATCATATTAATAACATGATATTTCAGTCGTCTTCAAACTTTTCGTCCACCACTCCAGTTTGGAACGGCGGGTCACGAACCAGACTTAACAGCTTGTCTAATTTCATTATCTAGTAAGCAAAAATATTTAAAAATATTACTGATTCAATATAGTGATTTATTATGTATCAACCAAAAATTACGTCACTCGTGTTAGTTTGATGTCGTTTTTGAAAAAATAATAATTGAAAAACATGTTTAATTACCTGTAATGTTCGTTGATCGATTCCTTGAGCTTTTTTGGGTGGCTTACACATGACTCGTAGGTTAGGTGATAATTTTAAAACATGGCATGTTCCCCTGGGGATGAAAAATTGTAAGTGAAAATGATATTATAATATAGAAAAAACTAAAAAAGATATTTTAACATCACTCGATGCCCCCAGAGAGATTTGAACTCTCGACCCCTGGTTTACAAGACCAGTGCTCTAACCCCTGAGCTATGGAGGCTATGCGATGAGTGTTGAAATACGTGATTAGATGCTACGACCAGAATATCATGACCAGATACGTATCAAACATTGGAATGCTTTTAATTATTATTAATATGGGTACTTTTTAGATATTATTATTTACAAGGGTGATTTCACAATCAATTTTAGTTGAGATGATTAGTGTTATTATATAAGTATGTATGATGTAAGTACATCAGCTTTATGGATATAAACAACACGCACGCAAGGTTTGATATATTGATGTATTTATTATGTACATAATATAGGAAAAGTCAATTATGTATATTGAATTAATGAATGAATCACTGTGACACTGGCGCCATCTAGTGTTTTTTTTTATTAGCAAGGTTAATGGTACCTCCCAAAGTACTGTTGTTTTTTTCTTGTACATACAGAAATTATAATAACAAAATAATAGGTAGGTAATAAATAATAATGCTTACTTGGTATCTCCGCAGACTATGACAGGCAGTTTGGTGTTAAAGTCGACTCTGGTGAGCTTCTTGGTCTTCTTGGAGACCACAGCCTGCACGCATATCGGCCGGTACTTGTCTACGTTCAGGTCATATATAAATACCTGGGAAAATGTTAAACGGGAAGAGAGTGTTTGTTATTTACATAAGAACTGTCTTGGTAGCCTCACGGCAGGTAGTTGGATTCACGACTTCACGCGTAGAATGGCCACCGTGGTACTTACAACATAATGAGAGGTCCAGCAGTGAACTGACATAATTTTTTTAGGGACTTTTACGTTTAGTGTATTGCCAGCCCCTACATCCCCCGAGCCTATGTTGGTGTCGGCTTCCAGTTTAACCAGATACGGCTGTATATAGAGATAGGTATAAATCGCTGCTTCAGCCTCGCTAGCGAAAAATGCTGGCTACGCCGGTAATTCGGTAAATGAATCTTATAGCTACATATTTACATGCCTCTCTCGCATTGGGGTAGGCAGAGGCAGTCTTCCTTCGACAATTTATAGTTTTTTTAAACGTTGCCCCACTAGGATTTTCTCCTGTATCGTAACTTCGTTTACAAGTCGCCACCTCTTATTACCTCTGGTCCAGAGTTAGTTGTCCGTGAATTCTACTTCAAATTTAAATCTTCATTTTTACATACTTATTCCTTATATTGTATAAGCAGGTACCTTTCCATCAGCAGTACAAGCTGCGAACACGGTGCTGGAGTAGGGCGCCCATTTGACGTCACCCACCGGAGAACCCAGCTCGAACATAAACAGGGGCTCACTGGTGAAATCAGTGAAATATGTACATCAATTAAAATGTTCAACAAATGATACCAAGACTGTGGTAGTGGTAAGAGCACCTGCTTATGAGGCAAGGTGGTCCGAACTCGAGCCATGCTCAGCGGAACATGGAATTCGCGCGTTGGCCAGAAATCTACATTATTGTCAAGAATTAAATTTTGTACTAGGTACTGTTCCAGGTTCCTACTTATGATGCTTAAAAATAAATTTAAAACCTAGCTGATCCCAACTTTGTAACATCACGAAAAAGCAACTTTTAGCTCTATTATGAATAACAAAGCGTTTCTTTTCGCTCTGTTGGAATATGGCGTTTTCAACTGTTTTCAGTCGTTCGAACATCATGCGACGTCACGTATTGAAATGGACCTAATGACTCACTCTCTTCCATCCTCCCATATTTTAACGCGCCAGTCGCCGGAGCAGGAGGCGTAGATGCTGTTATTGAAGAAGTTGTAATTGATCCTGTAGACGGGCATGTGGTGGCCCTCCACGGAGCGCACGTAGTTACGGTTGTACTTCAGCGAGCACGTGTGGATCATGCCGTCTTCCGTCCCCACCATGAAGATTTCTGATTTCTCTGGGTGGAAGCAGATGCAGCTGCCGCAACCTGTGTTAGCGTGGATTAATATAATATAATATACCTAGACTTATACCTATATTTTGTCTGAAGACGACGATAGATCGATTTAATTGATAGCTAGACTAACTTATTGGGTTAGATGACTGATTATTTTTTAAGGGCTCATAAACATTTTGAACATCCATTTCGAACAACAAAAACAAAATGAGTTCAATAATGCGGAAGTTGTAAGCATTTTAATTGTATGTTAGACAGAGCGCACAATAACACTTTGTGACGTCAATCCGTGCGATTCTACACTGACATTCGTTTTGCGAGAAAGGGCCAGAACATCCCCTCCCGAACTCCAAAGTCGATTCCAATTTGAAAATTCCTCGACTTTGAGTCAATTCTTATCCTTTTTTTCAGTAGATATACATATTATATTTAGTCACCTTTGGCTTTTAATAGAACTGTTACTTTTAATAAATGAAACAGTAAAGGCTAGGAAGATGTCTTAGCCTTTTCCCCAATTAAATTGGTTCGGCTTTTCGACTCAGTCCCCCGAGTCTACCCAGATGCAGTTAAATATCAGTATCTACCTATTTGATTGTACATTGAATATTATTGTAATACAATTAAAGTAAAAATTATGTACAACCATTGCTGGTTACACAATTGTATAAATACAGCTGTGCCTAGTCAAATACTGGATTAGCAGTAGTCAATATGAACCCGTTGACGTTGTTACCAAATTGCTGTCGCTAAAAAAATTGAAAAAAAAAACTTCATTCGCTCGAAGAAGGTTTTATGACACAAGTATTCATCAAGATTTGGAAGTGACAGTTACTGTTGACAGAGAGCATGGTGCCATCTGGGCCGGAAATGGGCGGCACGTTGGATGTGAGCGTGATGATGGTGGTCGCCTGCAGCTCGCCTGGCATCACTGCCCACTGGACCACCCGCCCGTCGCCGGATATGGAGAAGAATGACGGCTCTCCGTCGATCAGGCGAGGACCCCAGCGGATCTATGAGATTGCCGAATAATAACTTAGCAGTACGAGAGATCCCAGTACTTAATTTGATAGTTTGTGCTTAGACGGTTATAACTTTTTGGCATATTTTTTAAGTAAGTACAGTTAATACCATATGTAATGGTATCGAAAACTGTCAAATTTCTTCAATCAATTTTCAATGTAATATCCAATTATTAGAGTATTATCCATTGGGCCGGCTCGACCGGAGTGACACCCGGCCTCACAGAAAACCGCCGTCAAACATCGCTTACGTTGTGTTTCGCCGAGTAAGTAGGGTTACCGGAGGCCCAATCCCCTTTTAAAAAGCGGGCAACGCACTTGTGACTGCTCTGGTGTTGCGGGTGTCCGTCTGCTCGTTTGTCCCCCTATCCCATAAAAAAAATATCATACGCTGTTATAATGCTGTTCCGATTATGTTTTTATCTTTATGATTTTTACTTTGATTTTATAGCTAGCTTCCGCTCACAATTTCATTTATCTAAGTTTCATTTCATTAATCTATGTCCGTCTCGAAGTCACAAACTACTTATCCATGCTAGATAAATACCAGCTGCATCAATTATATCTTATTGTCTTGTTATTGTAAGTACTTTATATTTGTTTTTTGGTGTGCAATAAAGAATATTCTGTTCTATTCTATATCGCTAATGTGTGAATATTTTTTTTAAGCATTTAGCAGCAGCATTTAGCAGTTATCTATAGCTGGCCATCTAATACTGTGGCTCAAAATGTATGTCACAAGCCGCTTATTCGAATGCAACGTTGTGTCAGCAAAAGGATCGGTGATGAAATTTCGGATTATGTATGTAAGACTAACTGTTGCCCGCGATTTCACATGCATTCCAAGGGACTTTTTGATAAAATGTAGCATATGTTCTTCACCAAGATTTGGATCTTGGTGAAGATCATACGATCATAAAATTTATAACAAACTAACAGACAGAGTTATTTCCGCATTTATATTAGTTTAAATTTAGAATTTTGAACAAACGAACTTTTTATTTATTTTTAGATTGAAATGTGGGTACCTAGGTACCTACCTACTACAGAGCACTATATGATACGTTAATTAGTAATAGAATATAAACTTCCAATGAGCTCACCTCCCATACGATGTTGCTGTGTTTGTCCCGCACGGAGTCAGATTTGTACTGATATGAAGATTCCAGTGATAGCTGTGCATTGTAGACGCAAACGTTCCCATCGTACAGTCCTAGGAAAAACACAGGATTAGGTACTTTTTTTACAGTATAGACTACAAACCAAAATGTGCCCAGTCACGACTGGGTGACAGATTTTCGAACCTTGACGCCGAGAGCACGCTTTTTCTGTTTTGATGTGGCAGTCAAAGTGGATTATTATTTAGGCTAGAAGACATCCCAGAGATTGAGTTTGCAAGTTCTGTGATTGTGACATGTCATTTTAATTCTCTGTAATTGTTATAAATACTCAATAAAGTGGGGCTCGTGGCTAAGTAATTAATAATTAAGCCGATGAACTGATCTGTAAGGTTAAGCCACGCTCGCTGAGGTCAGTCTGTGGATTGGTGACCATCGAGACCACTCCGTGTCTCGGAGCGTACGTGAAGCCCTCGGTCTTGGTTGTCATACGAATATCTATGACAATTGTCAGAAGCCTAAAAAAGCCTGACATCCAGTCTACCCTTCGGATATCGGTATTGCCCAGAAATTAAGTTTCGGAGGTCTGATGGCAGTCGCTTTGTGTAAAATATTGATAGGTAATGCGCATCTGGTTAGAAGCCGACCCCAATATAGTTGGGAAAAGGCTCGGAGGTTGACGTTAAAAATACATAAACATACCATCACGCCTGTATTCCCCGAAGGGTTAGGCAGTGGCGTACTAATGTACACCCACAGTTCGCCGGTATATTTAGGTCCCATGTAATAGAGGGCGAGCCTATTGCCATTAACCGGGTACAAATCCAGACTCCGAGCTGCTACTGAGAATTTAATAGAAAATCCCAATAACACTTTGCTTGACCTGGGGATCGAACTCCGGACGCGGACCTCTAGCGTAACAGTCGCGCTTGGGACCACTAGACTAATGAGTTTCCTATTTAATACTATACTCTTTGCTAATGAGGCGGTCACGTTAAAAATACTGAATAAAAAACTGCCTCATTACAGGTCGTAGGCGCAACTGTTACGCAGTGTTATTCAGTTTTTCTATTAAATTCTCAGTAACAGGTCACGGTTTGGATTTGTTCTTCGGTAAAAGCTATAACCTCCAAGCTTAACTTTTCTTTTTTTGTTATTTTTTATATCGATTTAACTTAAAGGTATACTTACCGACACAAATTAGATAAGGTATTTCTTTAAACACGTCTAGGCATATGACCGGCGATTCGGTGATCACAGAATACTCCGGGTACGCCGGATTCTTGATGCTGTAAAGGCAGAGACAGCCAATCTTCTGCTGATTCGTAAAGTCCACTGTTGAACAAATTGATCTAGCTAAGTATAGATTTTTTTTTAATTTTTTTTATTTAAGAAAACATTGCCCCACACTAGGATTTTCTCCTGTATCGTGGGTGCGTTTACAAACACAAATTCTCACATACACAAACGCCCAGACCCGGAACAAGTACTGTAGATCATACAAATATTTTGCTCCGTGTGGGGATCGAACCCACAACACGTGACGCAGAAGCCGATCGCTTAGCCGCTACGCCAAACGTGTCGTCGGAGATTAGAGGCAGTGATACCATAATATCGGTCCTAGCTATTGCACAACGCAAATGGGCGGGACATATCAGCCGAAGAGCCGATGGCAGGATGGCAGGAGAGTGTTAGAATGGAGACCAAGGACCGGGCGAAGAAGTGTCGGACGTCAGCCAGCTAGATGGGCTGACGATATAATAAAAATTTTGGGAAATAAATGGACGAGAAAGGCGAAACATCGAGAGGCATGCAATGGCGGAGGCCGACACTATAAAGGCTAAGAAAGAAGATACCATATCAGTAGGACCGCTGCACGGTTTCGAGTTTAAATTTCGAATTTGTGAATTTTCGCAATCATGTGCGTACAGTACCTACCCCCGAAATTTCGTTTTCTTTCTTTTCTTTTTAAAGAAAAACGTTGCCCCGCACTAGGATTTTCTCCTGTGTCGTGGGTGCGTTTACAAACACAAATTCTCACATACACAAACATCCAGACCCGGAACAACTACCTGTAGATCATACAAATATTTGCTCCGTGTGGGGATCGAACCCACAACACGTGACGTAGAAGCCGATCGTTCAGCTGCTACGCCAAACGTGTCGTCGCAAATAATAGTGCGCGTCTGAAGTTAGCCGATGCGAACAGCCGCGCAGGTCAAATAACTTCAGAGTTCGGCGGACCGAATTTCTCTTACAAACGTAATACCGAATTAAATCGTAATTATACGATTCCGATATCGTTAATCTACTCAACCGAATAAATGCAAGCGAATGCAGTTTTTAATAACTTTACAAAGTTTGTAAGTATTTTCCGGTCTTTTATTTCCTGTGAAGTAGTAGTAGTACTACTGTAGTAAACGAAATAGTATCGTAGGAACCTAGAATAACGGTATCTAAATCCGAATAATAATATAATTTTGACAGAATATTCTCTGGATTACGATTCATTTCGGTATTACGTTTTTGTGGGCAATTCAAGGTCCGCCGGACCCCTTAGGTGTTCTAATGCAAAAATATTGAAATCAGTAAGGACAATAATCACGAATGCGAAACATTTATGGCCCCAACTGTCTTTACACCCAGTTTTTATATTAAAATTTACAACGGCACTTGCGGAATTGATTTAATCATAGACCTATAACATTTATGACTGGCATTTACATACATACATACATACATACATAATCAACCCATTATATTGTCCCACTGCTGGGCACGGGTCTCCTCTCAGAATGAGAGGGATTAGGCTATAGTCCACCACGCTGGCCTAGTGCGGGTTGGCAGACTTCACACGCCATCGAGAAAATCTCTCAGGCATGCAGGTTTCCTCACGATGTTTTCCTTCACCGTTTAAGCGCGTGATAATTAACTATTAATACGTACATGACTTTCGAAAAGTCAGAGGTGCGTGCCTTGGGTTCGAACTCGAGACCTTTGACTTGGCAGTCCAACGGTCATACCACTAGGCTATCACTGCTTCACTGGCATTTACGATTGATTATTCATCTAATTCTAAAAGATATGAAATTTAATATTTATACACACTTGACGCAACGCAACCATTTAAGAATAACTTGCAGATGGTTATTTTTATATTTATTTTACCTATAATAGAGATACAATATATTTTTAGTGCGACGACAGTCTCCAAATATATTAAACTGTTAACGCGCGTTAATGCTAAGTGCGTTGCCAAATACATTAAAAACAAAATAAACAAACGAACCGAGTGCTAAAAATACAAGTTTACAATAAAAAAATATATTTTGTGTAACATTTGACCCAAAATCGTGTTCGATCGGAAATCTTCGGGCACCTTCGTGTATTGTTGGCACATAACGACACTCAATGGAGTCGAGTGTCGAGTGGGTATTCACTAACTATTGACTACCCGTTGTCACTCCAATTGCTTCCTATTCAGATTGAGGCTCCAAACTGTTTTGGTACATTGAATGCGACAAATAGGTGTAAGATGATTTATATGGTTGAACGAACAGATTTGCTGACACGAATGAAAATTTGCTGGTATGATAAATCTATTTTAAATATCAGGATCATGATGGGATTTAATTATTCGTGAATTATTTATGAAATAAAAACGAAATCAACATTTTTATATAACTATTAGGTGACAAATAGGTTAGGTTCATTCCCCCGTTAGGTTCATTTTGGGGATGCTTTTCGAAAAGAGGTTTTGCCAAATTGCTCTTGTTTACTGGGTTAATCTGCATAATTATCTATATTGTTATACCACTATTAAATGGAAACTCTGAATATTGCTCGTCTGATGGTAAGCGGGAATATTCGCCAAAGGAGGCTTAGCAACACCAGTGGGATAGGTATATAACCTAAGACCTAACACGACAGTTTCGGTGTCTCATTTTCCAGTAATTTAATCACAAAGTATTTCGTAGCAACAAAATGTAAGGCGTTGCGGCGACACCAGACTGTTGTAGCCTGCAGATTTGAGTCCTTACACCCGGTGCGGTGGAGAGAGAATTTATTCACTTTAACAGTAGATGTCTTTATTCGAGAGCAACATCTCTTTGTTCTGGTGGATTATAGCTATACCATTATAAACATTCCTACTAACATCTTTTACTACCTCCTTAAAGATGATGATGATTGGAGTTCATACCGGCTTCATGCAACCATTCTTTGATGCAGAGTTGACATTGATGCAATGATCTTGTATTCAATTTTGACGGCACCTATACGGTTTGGAGCTGTAACGAAGTACCTATTTAATAATCGATACGTACATGATCCGTAGGCGACGGCGAACAAATCCTGGTAATGTGGGTTCCACTGTACGTCGCAGACAGCATGAGCGCGCATGGGATCAAAGTGGAACTTCCAAAGGGGCAGTAAAGAACCCATGCCTTCGCGGAAGTCATCCGACGGGTCGTCCCAGTAGCGGTAGTCTTGAGCTGTATGTCAAAGTAAATTTGGAGAAAATTGTAATTAAATAAATCATTAAATATGTATACCTGAGGGTAATGTATTTATTTTTGAAAAATCTGATTAAGAATCGCTATTATTAGATAAGGTCATTTAGATATAATGTCTAATTGTTGTAGTGTCGCCTAACGTAAATATAGACGCGAGTACTGGCGGGTTAATCTAGGTATATTTTATGGATTTTTGAGAATATAAGAAGTATCAGTTGTCTTGACAGGAAGAATAAAAGAAGGCATCCAGCAAATTCTGACACTCAAACAGATCCCGTTCTGATTAAATCTATTAAAATCGTGTTGAGTAAAATTTGTCTTGCCCAGAGAAAGGAAGAAAATGCCTGTTCATCTAAACAATTAATATAAATAATAATAGTCATTATGGATAGGAGGGGCTCGTAGCTAAGTAATGACTAAATCGATCAACTGATCTGCAAGGTTGAACTGCGCTCGCTGCGGTTAGTTTGTGGATGGGTGACTATTCTTAACACATCGAGACCCCTCCGGGCGTCGGCGAGCACGTAAAGTCGTC
This sequence comes from Acronicta aceris, assembly GCA_910591435.1. Taxonomy (NCBI): domain Eukaryota; kingdom Metazoa; phylum Arthropoda; class Insecta; order Lepidoptera; family Noctuidae; genus Acronicta; species Acronicta aceris. The sequence continues at coordinate 5,309,525 of OU342774.1, forward strand.
GGTTCCAGTTGTCATACAAACATCTATGACAATTGTTAGTGGTAGTCAGAGGCCCAAAATACCCTGACAGGCAGTCTAGGTACTCTCTGGATATCGATATTGTCTAGAAATTGAGTTTCGGAGGACATATCGGAGGCATCTGGTTAGACTGGAAGCCGACCCTAATATAGTTGGGAAAAGGCTCGGAGGATGATGATGAATAATAGTCATTAAACCTTCTGACTAGCTTTCAGGGTTATGTGATCTTATTTTTGTATTTTGACTTACGAAACTGTGATTCTTTCAAATTCTTATTATAATAAATCTTCATACCAATATCATCATAAATGTTTTGGTTGACGAGTCTCTCAAGGATGGCCCAGGCTTCCCGGATCCTCTGCGCTAGTCGCTCGTCGTGGATCTGCTGCTCCGTCTTCGTATGTTTAGCCTTCTTCTTTTTCATCTGTGATCGTAACAAGTAGCTAATAGGATCAGAAATCCTTACTAATATTATAATCCTTATTATTATTATAAACGTGAAAGTTTGGGAGTATGGATGTTTGTTACTCTTTCACGCCAGAATAGCTGAAAGGATCTGGATAAAATTTGGTATAAAGGCAGATTATAGTCTGGAATAACACATACTACTATTTATCCAGGTCAGACCCAATTCTGAAGTCCACACAGATAAAGTCGCGAGTAGAAGCTTGTAGGTTATACATTTAAGATGCAATACTTTTTACTTTAAGAAAAATAAAAAAAGTTTAATAAGGTTTAATAAATTTTTATAATTTGATTTTTTTAATATGGAGACGTCAAGAAATATTATAAATATCTTCACTCAATGTATATTAAATTCATTAGATTTATTTTGGTAAAAAAATAAAAAACACCGCGACAGCGTGTTCATAGCACGCACACACATACAAATTCCATTTTTGAATTTATTCTATGCCCTAATACTTTGGCTGTTACCACGAAGGTTAGTTACCATTATTATTATTGCAAAGTGATTTTTTATCTAGTTATTTTTTTAGAAATTTCAATCTAGCTGTCCTTTGCACTATCAAAATTAAATAATAAATTTGTACCTACTTATCATTGACATAATTTAAATAAATGGTACCTAATGTACATATTTGGTAACTACTTTAAAAAAAAAACATTACCATAATGATGGATTTTTATACAACTTTACAGATTGAATCACGTTTTTATTGGTTGCGCTCTTTTCTGTTTATCTCCCTCACTCCTTACCTTACATTTATTGTTTTGTGAATTGCATTGTTCTTTGGAAAAACAAGATAAGGTATTAACGCTTTAGGTAAATTTAGATGTAAAGTAATATTTACTAAGATTAATGATACTAATAAGCTGAAGAGTGTTAAGCGTGGAAAGGCAATTATTCTGGTAAGTACCTATTCAAAGAAAAACAAACTAGCGTAGTGTAAGTGATAAAATATTAGGTACCTACAATAATAGCATTTTTGATCCAATGCGATAATTATTGAGTTCAATAGAATCGACGTTTATAATATCGTGATCGTGATTTTCAAATTGAATAATAACTACGCAAATAATAGAATTTGCGTAGTTATTAAACCCAATGAAATATTAAGCATTTCCTCCAACCTTATACAAGGTTCCGTTCTGTAGCGTTAGTAAGTCACTAAAACCAATGATTTTATTTGTGCGTAACTATGAAACTCATCATCATCATCATATCAGCCTATTGCCGTCCACTGCTGAACGTAGGCCTAATGAAATTTAATTTAAATTTTATCTGTGCTCAAATATTTGGGATTCACTTTTACAAACCTTTTTTTCATGACGTGCTACGAAAGATTCGAAAAAAGAGAAATCTGGATGATTAAGCTTGTTCCTATTACTATCTATACCCTATGACTGCGCAGCCCTCAACAAGTGCCACTGCCACTCTGTAGAGTAAGCGCGTCACGTCGTAAATTAATAGAATATAATTATGTGACGATATAAAAGATGACAGGGCCGATGTGGACGAGAATCGCCGTTTTTAGATCCAACCGTAGAGCCATGCAAGAGAGGCATAGTTACATCCAACAGTAGATGCAATTACTTACGCTAAAGAAGAAGATTGTGTTGGATCATGTATTAATATTGTTAAAAAATCGTCTTATACTGTAATCCGTTAGTTTCCCAAAATAAAATAAAGCTACCTACAGGGAAATGAATCTATCAGCCACTCCGCCATTCTTAGAATATTGTCACATATGATTACCCTTTTAGGTTTTTCATCTTCTTTTTCCTTCATTTTCCTGGCGTAGTCTTCCTGGTAGAAGTCGAATATGATACACTGTAGCGCCGTGGCCCCGTAGTTTGCCCGTGGTGGTGGTATTGTCTGGGTTTCCACTGACTACAGACATACATATAGAATAAGTCTTGTTCAGATAATAACATTTTTTATGGTGCTCCCACGTTGTGGTTATAAAACGATTGTATAACAATAATATAATCTTAAACTGTTTTAAAAACAAAGACAATCCATACAGTTCGTTTTCGTGTTTTATACCGCGTATAAAACGATAGTAAAGTGTGGGAAAACCATTAGCCAAAAAGCCATTAAAAAATTCACTGTAAAATGTTAGAAATAATTTTAAGCTAACCAAAACAATTTATTTAAATTCAGTTTTTGTTATAAAGAAATGGAGCTAGATAGGGCAAATTGCGCCATCACAGTGGCGATAGCTCTAACACTCCATTAATGCATTTGCTCTACAGATGTATTTGTGGAGAAGCGTGTGAGGCGGCCGCCCGTCTGAACAGACGAATCTCCCGGTTTTTGAAGTAGAATCGGGAAGAAAGTAGTTCAAACGAAACGAAAGTAGTTCTTGCAGTGAGTGTGGTGTTATATGACTACGGTTATGAAGACTCTTTGAAGATTAAAAGTGAGTACAATTACTGCATACTGAATCGCTATTATGGCGTCTTAAATCTTGTGATATTTTGAATAAAAAGCTCTAAATTCAATACGCATTTAAAATTAGATTAGGGTTCCATTATTCTGGCGTAAGTAAATAGTCTTGAATGTTATGGTGTTAAATGTGTCGAGAGTATTTTGGTGAATGTTTATAAGTGGTGTGTGTATGTTCTACGCAGCAAATGTATGTGTTTCAATATATACGCAATATCTTTCTATCAATAACTTCTATACATTGATATTTATTTGAATTACTGATAGACTTATGATCTTTATGTGAACAATGCACGTGAATAATTTTCTCGCTACTTTTATGCATGTGCTACCAAGTAGCAAACAATTAACACGTGCATTATTTCATATTAATTGTTTGTTTCCTTGAATGGCTTTACTTTTCAAATGTATCGGGTTAATATAATTATTAGGTTATTATATAATTTTACATAGGAATGACTAGATGAGGATTTATTATTATGTTTGTAGTTAATCTAAAATTGATCTAAGAATGAAAATTAGGCGAAAATTTTCTTGGAGTAGCATTATTTTATGTTTATAAAACTGTAAATAAATAATAATTATTAGAAATAAATAATTACTCTTTGCTGTAGGTAATTTGCGTGGAATATATTAGAAACGTGTATTAGTTATTACTAAAATAGAATGTTACCCTATTATATGTAGGTATATTTTTATTCATTATAGGAAACCAGGTTAAAAATGTATTGATCCTTAATATCATAATATGGCAGCATTAACCATTAAGTCATGGTGACCATCATGTTCTTCCAATATCATTGAAGTAACAGGATACCAAGTTTCAAATTGATTAGACCTGTGGAAGTTCCTCACATCCCTTCATGAAGTAGAAAAGAGCTGATAATCTTCAAATGGCTGGCCAGATTTTCTTTAATCATAGCTAAGAACACTTTCAATCACTTGATCGAAAGTTCTTAGGTGACTTCACCTTTCAAACTAAAAAAACGGAATCTCAATCGAACTAAACGATGCAACAGACAGATACACAGATATAACAGTTATTTGCCTATAGATACAGATAGAGATACGCACGTTAAACTTATGACACCCCTGTGTTTTGCATCGGAGGTTTAAAAAGTCTCGAAATGTTTCAAAAGCCCGAATGCAATTTGTTTAAATGATGTTTCCTTGTTTGTTTAGATAGTCGGATTATAAAAATCCGGACGATCATTAAACGACTCACTCTCGATAAAATTTTAACAAAACAAACAACGACAAATTAAAATCGGTTCATCCGTTTGGGAGCTACGATGCCTCAGGCAGACACGTTAAACACTCCTCTATTTGCGGCGGGTGGTAATCTAGAGTCGATGAGCTAATGCTGGTGTAATAGCTTTGGTGTCTACAATATTTGACATATCCGTCCGGAGAAAGAAACTCTGTGAGAAAAGGGAAGACCTTTGCGGAGACCTTTTTTTTTTGGTTTCGTGTGGAAAATCCTCATGGACTTAAGTAAGAGAGGTAGGGCATAGTGGAATCGAATAATTCCACTCACAATTGGAGCTGCTCTTGTAGAAAATCGTAGCCAAATAACATAGCTCCGTGCTATGTTGTGTTCCTAATGGCGAGCAAGGTGTGTGGGGGACCAGTGGTGTTTTGTTACCGCCGCTGTCATATATGGCAGCATGTCTCCTATGCGGCCGGCCCAACTATTCCTCCTTAATTTACAGGGTCGGAAATGCGCGAGCGATATCCCAAGCGTCCATAGGCTACGGTAACCGCTTACCATCAGGCGGGTCGTATGCTTGTTTGCCACCTTAGTGGTATATAAAAAAAAAACTTCCGCCGCCCGGGGAGACGGCTGGGCGTGTCGGACTCCAGCCAGAGTGGGTGATCTACCGATTGAAACCACACAGGTGTTTCACCTCACCTCTTTTTGCTAGGGTTACGGGAGCGAGATTTCATTCCTCCGCGACAACCTAGCCTATCTTAATCTAGCTAATCTAACGAATGAAAAGGTCACTAACTCGTCTAGGGTAGTTGTAGGTGAGTGCAGCTCTTTCGCAGAAGTTGAACTGGTTGGCCAGCTTCTTGATCCGCGGCTTGATGTTGATGACCTCCTCGTCGAACAGGTTGTCTTCTGGTGGCGGTTCTGCACATATTTTTGGAATTTCAATATTCAGACCACACCGAAAAATCTCTAACATTCACGTACTGCTTTTCGAAAATTGGTAAATGGAAATAAACGACTGGAAACCCGGTCGAAATTTCATAAAATTATCAAGAATTATATTCACAACTCGCTGCTCCCCGCGGTTTCACTCGCGATTTAAAGTAATGTTAAACTTTCATCTCCCCCCCTCTCAAATTGTGAAACTTCACTCTAAAATACGTCATTATTTGCTTATGATTAGTATGACAGTACCAGTTTCAGGATAGGTACTCCCTTACAAAAATTCAACCTCCCTTGCCCCCCTTAAAATATGAAAATCCAAAAAAAATCCTAAAACCTGAAACCGTACCTATTTTTACTTATTTATGATGAATAGCTACAATTGCAATTTTGACATTTTACCTTAATATTTATGTGCATCGCTTAGGTACCCGCTAGGTAACCATAACAAAAAATATTCATAACACTTACTCTCTTCTGTTTCGGCTTCTTCCCCGGCGGCCAGCTCGCCCTCCTCCTTCTCTTCATCTGTTTTTTGTGCTTGTCCCTCAGCTTCTGGTTCTTCTTTTTCTACCGGCTTTTGTTCTTCTTCTACGTGGTCATCTGAATAAATGTTTAAAAAATAGATTGTTTCCATATTCAGTAAAGGCATAACTGCGAAATTGGTCAAATCTTCGTTAAACTTCAAAAATTTAGAAATATACTCGTAGCATACTAGTCCTCGGGCATGCTTTTTTTTTCGTCATAAACCTTCCTAGGCATACACACAACATCTCACCAAATTTTCATCGCAATAGGATGAACAGTTTAGCAATGCGTAAAGGACAAACAAAGAAACATTCAATTTTTATTTATAGTTTACTTCTAATAAGAGTAACAATTTGATATTTTAAGTACGGTACCTATAAGAAAAATTCTGTAAATCAGATTAGTGAGAAATTTCATAATTTAATAAAAATTTTACGTTTAGCTTAGCTGCCATCTTAAATGGGTATTATTACAACTCGTGTGCAGCTTTGCCTACTTAAATTTTTCCATAAAAAATCCATAATTTCGGTGTAGTTAGAAGAAGAATATCTTTCACAGGTATGTACGTATATACCATATATCAATCATACACTCGGCAATTGATTTTTATTAAAGATACTGTATTACAAAAACAAATACATTTACTGAACAAAAATAGCATAGTGTTTTAAATAGAAATGCCTACCTACATGGAACGAAAGCTTTACCTGAAAATGTCATGACATGCCATTCAATTACGCGCATAACTCATTTTTTCAGTCAGTATTTCGCAAAGATAAGGATCAAACCGTGCAAAAATAGTCTACTGTGTGTCAGTACGAATAAATAGCCACTCTGCCGCAAATTTCAGTGCAATCGTAGCTCTGAATCGATTAAGGAATCGCTATAAATATTCCGAATTCAATGGAGATTGTCGGTTCGAATGTCAACAAGAGGTTACGGGGGCAAGGTATGCGTACCAAAACGCATAACAATGGTTTATCATGGCGAGATCGTTACGTCTGTATTGTGAATAGAAGTCGGTAGAGTCTGAAATGATTTTCTTTTACATTACTTCTTAATTTACATAAGTTCGCTTGTAAATCAATATTCAAAGTTCTAGACGTTGTATCCGTCTACGTTCATTTTAATTAGGTACCTACTTACATACTCGATTCTATGAAATTGTCGTTTGCTAGTAGATACCTATAAAACTCAGTTGATACTGATATCACTTTATTTTCATCATATAATTTAATTTAAAAATTATATATATTTCATATCTTTTTTATTATTATTATTACTATTTTGAAGTTTATAAATATAACATTTTAATCTCTATTGACACTATTATAACACTGTTACATGTCCGGCTGTGCTGTGCCACAATGAACGTTTGGTAACTCAATTTGTTTTTACTGTTAATATTGGGCCACCAAGATACAGGCTGTGCCTAGTTTGGTGCCCACGGTTATTTCTAATTTTGTATGCCTATAATTTTCACTCGATTTTCTGTCTGTATGTTACTTAACTTGTATGTGTAAATAAATTTGATTTGATTTGATGTCTTTTTTATATTTTTAATCAATAGGTTAGATTATTAAAGAACCCTAAAATATTTTCTTGATAAACGTATTAATATTTCATATGTGTAAATAAATTTGATTTGATTAGATGTCTTTTTTATATTTTTAATCAATAGGTTAGATTATTAAAGAACCCTAAAATATTTCTTTCATAAACGTATTAATATTTCATCATAAAAATAAATATTCAAAACTGCAGATCCGGGAGATTTAAACATCGCCATAATGGCCGCGTGTACTGTTACGTCATTTTCCGCAAAAACAGTCACTGATTATCCTTTTTGAAATTTATTGATCGCTTTATCCAATCAATTGTCTATATTTTAAAGTTTACAAACTAATTTGAACATGAGAGAGGACTGAAATCAATTTTATACCTAGTAATTACAAACCTAAATGTTTGCGGTGACTTCATGACGTCACACTCACAACGCAGACTTAGCAACGCACTGTTTCTACTTTTAAATAATTAAAATCTTGCTAAAAAGCGATTATGTAAAAAAATCAATAATAATCCTTATTATAAAATATAAGTAGGTGTTAAATATAAACGTTATTCACGTCCGTTGAATGGGTATTAGATTTATTTATTTATTTGCCCTGCCGCTGTTTTCATGATCATCGTAATAATAATAATCCTGCCGGCTTCGTCTTTGTTCTTTTTCATATTTAGGTATCATAGTATTAACCAGGCAAGAGAATACCTCTGAGTGCAGCAGTGGCCTCGTGACTCGTGGTGTCAGCTCGCAGATCCGCCCCGATTATTTATCCTGATGAATCCTGAGTTTCTGTTGGGATCCCGACGAGCCCCCACTTGTAGGTGTTAAATATAAACTGCCTTATATTTTTTTTGTTTTATTTCTTGAAATTCTGACTTGGGTACAACTTTTTCTTCTTAATTTTTAATCTTAATTTCTAATCAGTAATAACCAGTCTCTTCCTATATAATGTCGTCTCTCACGTCTTCCTTCCTGTCCCCTCTCGTTCATCTTTTATCCCTTTCCCCCGTATAGAAGTATACGGGGGAAAGGGATAAAAGTAAACTAAGATAAACTTTTACTCAATATATTCGGATACATTCATCCATCACATGCTTACTTACTAACAATGTTCGGTTATACACTCAATCATTCCTACATATACATACCTTCAAATTTAATTTCGTCAGCCGGTGCCTGTTCAGGTTCAGGCTCTTCCTCTTCTTCCTCTTCCGTTGTAGTCTTCTTGACTTTTGCACGTTTCGGTCCAGCATCATCAAAGCCGACCATACCTTAGATATAATATTAAGAATTTTATGTCACATGTAGGTAGGTACTAACAGTATTTATTTAGCACAAGCCGTCCATGGGCTACGGTAACTGCTTACCATCAGGTGGGCCGTAAGGTTGTTTGCCACTTCAGTGATATTTTAAAAAAACCTACTCACCATATCCAGCCGCGATTTGAGCCTTAGCTTCTTCTGAATCCTTACGTATGGCCGTGCCTTGATATATGTACAGTGGGTACGCCTTCCCAAAAGTCGGTTTTGGCTTTACCATGAACTGTCCTTTGCCATAGTGGTACGCCACTTCATCAGCCACCCACTCAGGATTGATTGTGGTCAGAATACGACCCACCTCTTCTTCAAGATCCTAGAAATTAAAAAGTTGTGTACGTCATTCATAATAAACTATCTCTAAAATAAGCGTCAAGACAAGTTATAGCAGCTTCCATATTACATTGATTATGTTTATTATTTCGAACACTCATTACTTGTAAATATTTACGACTATTTAGGAGCCTTACGTCCCTAAACGTTAAATTTCGATTATAGTACGCATGCGCTCAATAGATTTCATAATATTTGCCTTTTACCTTCAGATATAATTTCAGCGTGTGTACATGCCCGTCATATTCAGATGTAAGTTTAAATGAAAATTGGTTAGAAAATATCTTACTGCTTCCGGAACCTCATCCTGGTCGTCAGGCTTGATGAGTGCGCGGGGTTTGAGCCAGTCTAGATTTTCATCTTCAACAAGATTGCCGCGTGACTTTGTCACATCTTTCTGCTAAATAACAGCATTGAATATTATACTAAGTACATTAAGGGATATATAACATATCTGCGTTATGCGATTACGTACATCCAAGCACTGCAATGTTTTGTTTAGAAGCACTTTCTCCTCGTTGATGCTAAGAGCGCGTTTTATCATAGCCTTCAACATTTTACTTAATTTTTGGAATTTACTTCAGAAATAAAGAAATACACAAGCACGCAAGCGATGTCTGACAGCAAATGAAACACTGGTTAGTTTCAGTTTCAGAACTGGAGCGGATTTACGAGTAAATATTCTAGAGACATTTGCATATTGTCTGATAGGTCTTTATTGGGGGCGATCATGTAATTCGACTATAAATAATTCGGCACTTTAGTTAAACGAAGCAAGCGTAAACAAACGATTAAACCGTTGCGTGTCCCAAGCATGTTGGATTGTATCTTTATTCATAATAATTTGTGTTAAACTCCAGGTTTACGGTTCACGCAAAATATCAGCGTTGATTACTTACGTCAACGTCGTCATCAGATTTAGAGGTGACTGATTCAGATTCTAAAACAATAGTTAATAGTTCTGTTTCAGAAGACATGACTTTCTTATTTAAAATATTATCGACTTCAGCATCGGAAGCGCTAATCAGTACTGCAGTGTCTTTACAGCGAGTAGTTCTCACCCCGGTATTAAATGAACTTTGACCCACGAAGTGAACTGCATTAGCAATCGCATTATTAGCTAATGTTGCTAGTACTAGCGAACCAGTAATGCCGAGCAAAAGATTAATAATTCTATTTGTCTGTAATTGTATCACGAAACCTGCAAGCTTGCTCGTAATGACTTTATTTTTATTGGCATCGCTTTGTATTCAGCTTACCTACTACCTACCTATAAAAAATCAGAATAGAAATAAGTCTAAAATCTGTAGAAGTGTGCCTATTTAAATTTTCCCGCAATGAGCATTGTGCAAAAATATCCAGATGCAGGATTCTCGGCCTTCTATCTCCTATGATTGGTATTGTTATGTGTGGGCACCTATCCACAAACCGACCCTTCTAAGTGTAGCTTAACTTCGATTTGCATTTTTTTAGCCCATAAAATTACTTATCTACAAATGCTTTAATTCCTAACTCATAAGGTTTTGTAATTGGAATAGATAACATTGTAAAACGCCCGTAAAAGCTCTTCAGCGATTACATTTTATATCGCTAATTTTCAAGTTATGAATGGGGAATAAATTAAACGCAATCGTTTTTTAATCGACCATTAAAAAACGATTGCGTTTAATTAAAAACGCAAGCTTGCTCGTAATGACTTTATTTTTATTGGCATCGCTTTGTATTCAGCTTACCTACTACCTACCTATAAAAAATCAGAATAGAAATAAGTCTAAAATCTGTAGAAGTGTGCCTATTTAAATTTTCCCGCAATGAGCATTGTGCAAAAATATCCAGATGCAGGATTCTCGGCCTTCTATCTCCTATGATTGGTATTGTTATGTGTGGGCACCTATCCACAAACCGACCCTTCTAAGTGTAGCTTAACTTCGATTTGCATTTTTTTAGCCCATAAAATTACTTATCTACAAATGCTTTAATTCCTAACTCATAAGGTTTTGTAATTGGAATAGATAACATTCTAAAACGCCCGTAAAAGCTCTTCAGCGATTACATTTTATATCGCTAATTTTCAAGTTATGAATGGGGAATAAATTAAACGCAATCGTTTTTTAATCGACCATTAAATGACCTTATACTCTACGGAATAGGGACGAGTGTTTTAGATTTAAAATTGGTTACACTTACAACGCATCATTGCGAGGATTCGATCGGGTGATCGATTTGATTTATTTGCGTTTCTAAGAACTTTTTGTTATTATATACAGCGCATTTTATTATTTCTATTCTCAAATTCCACTGGAATGCATTCTGTTTTTTTGATTTTTATTAGATTTTTGTATTGTCTGATGTTTATTACAACCAATGCTGAATCAGAAACTAGTTGATGATTTATGATGGATTACTACGAATATTTTTTTTCAAACTGTGTAAATGCCATATTTTATCAATTCCATGAATTGAAATTACGCATACCTATCGAAAATTTATTTGTTTTACGGAATCAGACTTTTGAACATAGCTATGAGATTTCATGTCTCATCTCATTTATCTTTAGAAGATCAATATAATTATGTAGCTTTTCCCCACTGCTTTGGAAATATCTGTAACTACATTCATTTCGCATTATTTTATTAAAATCCAAATAAAATAATCACGTAGAAAATTTAAAATTTCCTTGCTATCTGTACAAAGTTAGTAAATTACTTTACTTCCCAGCGCTGGGCGTGTCACCAAATTCTAATTAGTCTCCGTGTCTGGCATTAGCTAGCACTGGAGAAATCACGAACTTCGTGACAATAGCGCGGGTGCGCGACATTAGTATTCAATTCTCCTTGCTTAGACCTACATCGAGCATTCCAACTAGCCTCCTTGGTTTGTCAAACAGTGCTAAATTCAGATCGATGTAATAGTTTAGTTTTAAAAATATGAGAACAGGTAAGTTTTTATTTTAGAAGCCCTCATATATCTAAACAGCTTAGTCATCTGAAAGAGCCAAATACACTAATTCTTCTCTGCTATGAAGTGCGGATGCAGATTCTTAACAATGTTTACATTCTAATGGGTCTTATTGTTCTGTCAACCTCGAAGATACATCATTTCATCATGAAATTCATAATTTATCTTTAAATAAAAAATATTATCTATTTGTCTACTTACTACCTTATGACGATACTTAATCATAAAATGCTTAGCACTTCCCTACCATATTATTCAATTCTAATAAGTATTCATATAAATATTTATTCAAAGCCAACAATTTTGTTACATAACCTTTATGCTTACCTTTACCGCAGACCTTTATTATTTTGTATACAGAACTGAGCTTCGCAGATTTTTATAGGTTTTGAGTAAAGTCTCTACCAAGATTTAGTGTAGCGATATCAGGTACATAAACTTATGACGTCATATTTCGTATACCGCGTCTATGTGTGTTAAAGTGTTTCCGAAATGTACCTAAGTTTTCACTAAAACCCTGTAGAAAATGAACACCAAAAAACACGAATGCGCGATACTTTAATACATGTATTGCCATAAATTAATATGTTGCCATTTTTGGCGTAACGCATAGTTTGCCAGAGATATAAAAAGTCTTATAACGTGAGTAACCAGCTTCATAATAAGGGGTTATGTGCGCCCCTGACTAGGGACCGCACCAGAAGAGTCCCTGAGACGTTTTACTTTTTAAATTCGTATTATTACGTATCCTCATAACTCCATATGACTGCCTCATTAATTAAGTAGAACTAAGCGCGACTGATACGGTTTTTTTATGAAATTCTCAGTAGCAGCCTGGAGTTTCGATTAGTGCCTAGTTGATGCCAGTAGGCTCGCCCCTATCGTCTTTTACATGGGACCTAAACGTCTTCGTAATGCTACTTTAATTGAAAACCTACACGGAAACTACCCCAAATCTATTCTTGTACGTATCATATTTATATCAATATTTTACTAGCTAAGTCAAGGGTGGCCAACCGCACAGGGACTGTACCCACTGTTATGCTTGATCATAATATTATGCTGAATAGCAGGGATGGTAAACGCATGGTATACGCGTCATAAGAGGCACGCAACAGGATTAGGTATATGTGGCATGCAATTGAAATTATTATGTTACGTACTCGGTTTCGTATTCGGATTCGAAATAACGTTTTATTATCGACTAGCTTCCGCCAGCGGCTACGCCCGCTTTATCAACGACCCATGTCACTTCCCAGAACAAAATTATCAAATAATTTTCCCGATTTTGCAACATTTTTTAATTGTGCTCCGCTCCTATTGATCGTAGCGTGATTAAAAGTATACTATAACCTGCCCAGGAGTATGAAGAACAGTTGTAACAAGTTTCGTTGAAATCCGTCGAGGGTTTTTGTTTCTATAACGAACATACAGACAGACAGACAGACAAACATTTTACTGATTGCATTTTTGGCGTCAGTATCGATCACTAATCACCCGCTGATAGTTATTTTGGAAATATATTTCATGTACAGAATTGACCTCTCTACAGATTTATTATAAGTATAGATAGATTATTAGATCGGATTATTTTTGTATAACTCATTACATGATAGAAGAAGAACCGAATCATGCAGGTTTTAAAGAAATAAAATATTAATCTATACTAATATTATAAAGAGGAAAGTTTTGTATGTAAGTATGTTTGTAACGAATTGGCTCAAGAAGTAGTGGACCGATTTCAAAAATTATTTTGCCGTTAGAAAGCTACATTATCACCGAGTAACATATGTTGTATAACATCATGCTACGCCAATTAGGAACGGAGCAGCGCGGGAGAAAACCGCGAGCGGGTCGCTAGTCTATTATAATTTGCCCTGCCGTGGGACAAACTGGGCTAAAAATAAATCATAAAAATAATTATTTGCTTTAAAAATTGCCCAAATAGACGAAGCTATGAATCGCACCCCAAACACACACATCAAGCTATTTTTTTTTACTTTATGTGAAAATACTATCTCTAGTAAGCAAAACTAACTGATTTGTTATAGAAACCGTCTGTGTGAGGTCGGTACTGAAAATGTTTAGCTTGATGTGTAGCCGTGCGTACAAATGCTTTCATGGTTTCAAAACAAGTTACGTCTTTACGAAAACAACAAACCCATATTATTTTATGGCATGCCTCCCGCTTCCGCAAACCTTCCAAATGCAAATTATGTTCAATTTCGGCCATTCAAAAATATAAACAGCAATGAACATAAACATTTACGATAACCATTACCGCTGTGCATCACAGTTGCGTGTTGGATCCGATCATGATCGATGGATGGGGACGCAGGTCATTACCGATAGCGGATATCGTTATAACCGATTTTGATTGCCTTTCTTAATTCCTATTGTGAAAGTCGCAGTGGTGAATTGGCTGTTGAGTCGCCTTGTCGCAGTATGCACTGTACAAAAAGACTATACAACGCGAGATCAGCTTATTAAGGAAACGTAACTTGACGTGTGTAGCTGTGTGTACGAGCATAAACTAAATAGTTTGTAACAGTTATAATGTCTGATTATATACGAACTCTTGCCAAATATGCAGTCCCTAAATATATTATTTTGTAGCGTTTTGAAGGGTTATGCAGCCAGTGAAATTACTGGGCATATGAGACGTCAACTAGTCTCAAGATGACAACCGCGCGATCCACAAAAAAGGTCAGATGTTTAGTTTATTAATATTTAGTTGTGGAGGCTTGTTATTAGCAATTTAGTTTATGCAAATATTTTAATTACCATAATTATATTAGTCTGTAAGCCTTCTTAAAAGTAAATAAATGAATAAATTATTGTCATTAGGCACAGTGTTCGCTGTTTGCTATTTTTATAAGGTTTCAGATATCCAGATTTTCCAATTAATGACAGATAAAACGCACTTTGATTAATGTACTATTAACTAAACTACTTCATTTCAAGCATTGCCGTCTTAAGCGTTGATAGCAAAATTAGGTAACTTCACTATTATATTTCACGAAATATAGCGAAGCTTGGGATTGAAAAGACAGGGTCACAAGGCGTGCATAGACAAACACATGAATATTGTTACACAAATAAATTATCTATTTCAAGATAATGCAGTGATTTATCCTGTGATGGGTGCCTTAACACACAGTATGTAAATACAGTCAGCAACAGATAGATCTGGACGCACAAACCATTCAAAATGATGTGAACAACTAAGGAAATCAAAGTATATCTCAAGGGTTTTCCAGAATGAACACAGTACACGGCAAGTGCTATTCTGACACAAATTTTATCCCATTGAGATAAAGTTCTATTTCTTTGGTATTTTAGATAATTATGAACAGTATGTTCGTCCGATATATTTGATGCTCCCTGTACAAAATGAACGGCCACTGGCCTCAGCTTATCAACTTATGTTGGTCGCCAGGATTCGTGCCAACATTCCAATATGCTTACACCAGTAGCCTTAAGGACTAAGACGGTCACAAACGGCAGCCAATATTGGCCAAGACAGACACAAACACAGGTACAAGGTCGTATTTACAATGGAGCGACGCACACACATGCTGAGTCCTAAGGACTGCTACTCACTCTCAACCGCTTTAGTAGGAATCCTAGGGATTTCTCCTTGGACTTAGATCGCCAGAGTTCTGGCAATTTCTTTTTCATCCCTTGCGGGCTAGGCATCTAAATCAGGCAGTAAACGATTATTATCGATGTTTAGAAATTCTTGTTTGAATGTAATGTTTTGAGTGTTCGTACAAAGAATGCCTGTACCTGTATTTTGTGATTTTGTCTTCGTTGGATTAACCTGTGTACATGTCGTGTTTAAAATTTATTTTGATACTTACCCAGAAATCTGTAAAACAATTTCTTTTAATATACTTTTAGTTATAATAATAACGCTAGTATATATAAATTAAACAATCAGAATTATCACGGATCGTCTATTGCGGCCTTAGAAGCTTCCATTTCAAGATTATTTCATTAGAATATTTCTTTTGCATTAGGAATTTAATAAATGGTAGGTAAGTAGGTCACCCTTGTTCTAGTCTAATCCCTACTGTAGATCAGTGTAGTGCCTGTTCACTGGACTAGCTTCTATTATTCGTCATGTAAATTAGTCTGAGCTCGAATTATGCTAATGCAATGTATAACAAGGCATAATGTAAACAGTAAGACAGCTTACGTAAAACAAATAACTGAGTTGATAGGCCCCTAACGTTTGCACTCGACCGTGTTTGATCAATGATGCTATAATAGATACTTCTTACATAATTTGACTGAAATTATTTGTAGAATTTTATAAGCAATCAAATTATTATTCGATTGAGTCGATGGCTTAGTTTGAATACATAAAAAAGTATCAACTGTATGTTATGCTGGAATTAACGGTACGGTACCGATAAAATATTTTGAACGAGTGTCGATTTTGAGTTCATGTTTGGAGAACTTATTTCAATATTAATTAATCACTTACCTTCTTCGGAGCCATTCTAAGTTGTCGTAAAAATAAATCAAACAAATTAAAAGTAAATACAATAACTAATATTTTCAAAAATCTTGACGTGGAGAAAAAGTTTGACAAATTCGTAAATAAATTTGACAGAGGGATGTGCGCGATGCGGCTGCGCGCGCAGGTCTCCGTTGTCATGGTAACGGGGTGGAACGCCCCTCGACCTTAGTAGTCTTGAGGTTGGGCTGCAGTACTGTGTAGTTTTGACGTGGTTGGATCCTACCGGCATCATCATCTAGTGACCTGTCTTTGTCTAAGGTACATATATTTATCCTGTTTCGTATTATCCTTCTAGATACGTAATAATAATAATGTTGTAGTCAGTTATATTTAGGTACATTGTCATTTCAATAAGTGTGGGCGATTGATAGTATGGTCTGACTGACCATAATTTATTTTATTGTGTCTTTTACTATACTAGCTGCGTGTGGGAGAACAATGAGTTTAATTAAATAGTGTTTGTTATAGACACCGATCTCTATATTTTTCTATGTATACCTACCTATAGAGTATTATACGGGTCAGTGGTGACAGACCAATGAGTTAAAAAGTGCAAAAGCCACGAGGGCGTATTATATGTGGATTTCAGTTCGTGCATTACATTTATTATGTGGTCTTGTCACTCAAACTGGTTCTCTCCATTGAGGTAATTATCAGTGACATTAATAACAGCAAAATTGTTGTATTCTGAACATTCTGGAGATTAGGATTTGGGAAATTAATAGTTACTTATTCATCGTGGTAAAGGCTTAGTAGAATTGATAGGTCGATATGGTCATACATTTTCGCTTTTTGGAATAATATTGTTAAGTATATTCCTATAGATTCAGCATCACATGAAGTCTCCAGATCACAGTAAAGGTTCCCTATCGGTCTTAAGCTTCATCTTATCTTTTTTATCCAAAAGGCTTTGTACAGTACCTAAAGAATGGGGCCCTATTGGTGGGACAAAATTACAGTGGTCGAGAGTTGGTAAAAGACATGGCGTATCATGTATACGCGATGATATGATGACGCGCATACCCACCAATGGTTTCCGATGATGAGGACCATAGAGAAGAAGACATTGTGTCTACATCTATATTCCGTTGAAGCCCAGCTGAAAGAAATTCTGTTAAATTTGTTAGCTGTATTGTGCTTAAGCTTACAGTCCACCGACTTTAGTGCAAGTTGGTACTGGTAAGATGAGCATAAATTCAATAAACAAGCTATATATATTCATCGCCAACCCATTATACTGTCCCACTGCTGGGCACGAGTCTCTCTCAGAGTGAGAGGGGTTAGGCTATTGTCCACCACGCTAGCCTACTGCGGGTTGGCAGCATTCACACGCCTTTGAGAACATCTCTTAGGCGTTTAGGTTTCCTCACAATACGAGTATTTTCCTTCACTGATTAAGCGAGTAATAATTAACAAATATGATTACGAAAATATCGATATTATAGAAGTAAAATATATTTACATTATTATCCACGTGCCTGACCTTTACAATTCGGTTTATAGTGTCGGCGCATTCTATTACGTTCTTGAACCGTTTTCAACATTCACTAAATCTGATTTATGTATTTTTAGAATGCATCGTTGCATTATGCATCATCCTATGCGGGATAGAGTCGTTCTATTTGTGTTTACACTGTAATACCGACATGTTATTTCGTAGGCATTTCGTTTTATAGTGTTGTTTACAACAGTTGAGATTGGTTATTATTATACTGTTGCCACATTGGCTGACCTTTGGAATGTAACATAAAATTGATTAAGTATTATCGAATAATATCAAGGTCGTAGCCAGGAATTCATTAGGGAATTCATTTAACGCACGAAACGCAAAACCGTCTTATTTAAGTCCACTTTTATCAGAGTACCGCTGAATTGTGGAATGTGCTTTCCGAGTGGTTCTTGCCCTGATAGATATATTCTGGGTGTCCTTAAATCACGAGTGAATCGGTTTCTTCTAGGCAAGCGCGGTCCATATTTGATCGCAGTATCCCTTAACATCAGGCGAACTGGAGGTCAAGTGTAAGCCTATCACGAATAAAAAAAGAACACTGTCGAGGGCTGGTTCTATCTGCGGGCTTTAAACAATTAATAAGTAATACCTTCAACTAGCAACCCGCAAACCCTGCCTAAGGCTATAACAAATACATATGTCCCACAGCCAAAATCTTGGATGTTTTTCAATTTCTTTATTTTGCCCTTATGGCATCCAAGTTGTTCCTACAATCGGTACATTTACAATATATCTGTCGGTCGGAATTTTAATAGCTTGTTCTCATTCATTCCAGGTGTGTTAAACTGTGTGGCTAGTGAAACCGAGCAAGCTGGCGGGCGAGGGGGACCGGGGCGGAGGGTTGCTGATCCCTGCCCGAGAGCCTGATGACAGCGGCATCGACAGCGACGACGCTGTGCGAAGATTGATACTTGCCCATCAAAGACCGGTAAAATATATTATGTTAGGTGCATCGTAGTAGAAGAATACTATCGTAAAATGACGCCTACTCCTGTAGGATAATGGTAGGTATTCGTTTTACGTTAAGAACTTAGCTGGCACGTTGTGGCGATTTTAGCCTCCGTGACCCCTGGCTGCTCCATGGAATTAACAGAGGTTCGGGTTTTTAAGCTGTCATCTCAGAATTCTGCAGTGGGCTGCAGAATTGATCTGGGGTGCGTTCGGCATATCTCAGACTCGTCAGATAGACATATGTTAGGTGGTAATCCTGACACCAGTTCCTTGAGAAAACATGAGACAACGAAATAATGCGTGAAAAGTAAATCTATAGCCGGCAATCTGCTTTTCTCAAATTTTCTCTGATGTCACCAACGGATACCTGATCCAAATTAGCAGTAGCAATATAAATCGAAGTACGACCACTTATTCATCCTTAAATTATGATATAATTAATTGCTACTGTTTCCAGTTCGGTGACGAGAGTAGCAGTGATGATGAGCTGCAGGTCCCGTCACCAACCACCCACAGACGACGGAGTGTTCAACGAGTTGCTAGCCTGGTAAGTTTGAAAAGTCCTGTTATAGTCTTAAAACCCTTTAGAATATGGCATCTCTGTAGTTAAAACTACCATAGAGGTTGCAAATTTCTAGCATAAACCCACATAAAGTCAAAGAATATTGGATGTCAACCAAAGACAACAATCGTCATATGATTACGCCAGAAATAGGTAGAATTACCAGGTGTCTGAGGCTCGTGTTTACGTTTGGTGACTAACTTAGGAAATTGATTGAAGCACTCCTGATTTGTGAGACTTTTGTTGGCCTGTGTTAGATGCTGTTGGTGAAGAATATTATCTAAAAATTACTCCAGAAGCTTAGATATTCCTTCATCCATAGTTATATGTAGATATTTAAAAATCAAATATCTGTATAATCAAATCTGTAAATCACCAGTATGGGTATTCTACTTCCTTGAAAAGCTAATCCGCATTAGAGCTGACTTGCATCATACCTCTTATTCTAAGCGGAGACCAACACCCAGCAGCGAACCAGTAAATCGGTTGATTATAGCAATTCTGTCCTAAAAATGCACACTATTCATGATACAATTATAAAACCTTAAAGATAAGACTCCTTATTCAATTTTTCTTCAAACACATTTCAGAAAAACGCGGAGGAAGACCACGATCTGGTCATCATGCAGTGGCCTAAGGACCAGTACAGCAAAGATCAGAAGGTTACTGGGGAGACCAGCCCTGACCGTTCCTCACCACCTCTCTACGAAGTGGAACTGACTGCTTCCGATGAAGATGATGACGCTTCGGTCCTAGAACTGGTCATACCGATGCATACGTCTAGGTACCAAAGAGTCCCCACTTCTTCGCCGAAAAAAACAAAGCCAAAGTTAGCGAAGCGGTATTTCTGTAGCATGATTTGCTGCGGACGTAAATAAATAAGTTTTACGATCTTGATGTTATTAGGTAAGATAAAAGTTTGTGGTTTTTGTGTCGATATTAATAATGTTGTTAAGTATTTAAAAAATGCCCAGTATTTGAGTTAATAGAAAATATATAATAATAAAGCTTTGTCTCTAAGAAAGGCCTACTTAGAACAAGGACTTAAGTTTCCTTACTTCACGCCGTACTACGGGGGCTAACATACATCCTGTGACATAAATATGTCGTCGTATTATCTCGTGTTTATGCATACGTTTGCCACGAGTATATACTACGACAAAATTATTTCGTGTCTCGCATGATAGCCTAGTATTACTACTGCGATCATTTTTAAATTGTGAGAGAATTAAACATTTAAGTACTAAGAATGTGTATACATATATACATATAGTTACCGTAACTAATATTTGAATTATCTTTTTGTGATTTTTTTGCATTTTCCATGCTAAGATTATAAAGTTATCTTAGTGAAGAAAAAATTCAATCGCGGGCATGATTCGAAACTGCGACGGTCAGAGCGTGTGGTGTATCTGGTTAGATACACCACATGCTCTGACCGTTAAGCCACCGCGAGTTTTAATATTATAATTAAATATTTCTGTACTGCTGTGTATAAATATTTCTGTACTGCTGTGTGGACAGATTATCCAGATAATGCCTAGAGTTTTTGACTAATACTTTGTGCCATAACTAGTCTAGTAACAATTAACAAGCTCAATGGAAAAATTATGCACCTACATAGAAAGGCACCGGTTTTTATATTAATTAAAACGATGTCAATTCCAATTTTTACGACAAAGCTTCGGTCAATTAAGTGAAAATGTAAAAATCCAAAGAATAATAATTTGTATGTTGTGTTAGAGATCTTTATCTATGTTTGGCACAGATTATATATTTTGACTGATATTTTTTAAAGGTGTCATTAAAAGTGGACCGTACATAGAGCTGAACAACAAAAACAAAACTAAGGAAGTTATAAGCATTTTAATTGTATGCTAGACAGAGCGTACTATAACACATTGTGACGTCAAACCGTGCGTGCGCCATACGAATTCTGAACTGACATTCGTTTTGCGGGAAAGGAATAGAGCATCCTCACTCAATGCCTACCAAAGACTTTAAAAGCTTATAACATCCTAGAACTTTATGAAAAAAAGAAAGAAAAAGCTATTTACTAGCTGACCCGGCAGACTTCGTACTTTCATATTTATTCACCTTTTAAACCTTTTCTGAACTTCCACAAATAATTCAAGACCAAAATTAGCCAAATCGGTCCAGCCGTTCTCGAGTTTTAGCGAGACTAACGAACAGCAATTACTTTTTATATATATATAGATGACCCGATTTAAATATTTTTTCAGTCTACGAATTATTTTTAATAACATTTTTCAATAGGACCAATTATTTTTAATAAATCAAAGACGGGTCAACTATGATATTATTATGACAGAAACATGAATATGGAGCTAATGGAGACAAATGAAAATATGAAATCGATATTACATGCTGCTTTAAAATATCTACATAAAAAGTTTTTTGAGATAAAACCAGAAAGAAACTTTTTGGTTGTGTGTGGTTAGCTTATGAATTATAAATAGCTGTGGCCGTATTATAACGTATTATTGTGATCGATTTGCGATTGAGAGAGAGAGAGATGTCGCTCTACATTATATAGCGCCGTCCCTTACTTACCTTAAAAAGATGGCGATAATACATTATAATACGGTAGCTGACCTAGGTATTACACGAATTAGACTTCCAATATATTTTTCTTGCATGAGATTGGTTCATTAGTCTAGTGGTCCCAACCGTGACTGCTACGCTAGAGTTAAGGGGTTCGATTCCCAGGTCGAGCAAACTGATATTGGGTTTTTCTATGAAATTCTCAGTACCAGCTTGGAGTTCGGATTTGTGCCCTTTAAGCAATTCTATGCAGCTCATTCTGCGTAAAACGGACGACTAATTGTGCTGTTAATAATTCGACATCAAGACGCACAACACTTCAGTCTGCACGGGCAGACTGAAGTGTTGTGGTCACGGGACCATGGACGCTGTAAAATAATGCGATAAAATCCGTAAAATTCGCTAAGTCTCAGAAATCAGTAACCGAAAAATGATAACTCCGCGTAATAAAGACTGATAAAAACGATGAGTTGACAATTTTAACTAAAAATATATATAAAAATAACGGTAATTGATTGAACAACTACATTTTAGTTTTTTTAGAGCTTACTAGCAATGTCGGTCGCACATTACTAGTATTAACCCCTCGTACTAAGCTAAATGCTTGTCTTATGAGTGGGTTTTCGGTAGTGCAATGGGTGGGTTTCGAACCGTCAACCACATGATCGCAAGTTCGACGCCCCAGCCATTAGGCTACCGCCGCTTCGGTCTTTTATATTTATTATTATTAATGTATTGAGCAGCTTTATTACATGTAATATTTTTAATATAAACATTTTATTCAATTCGTGTGTAGTTGTAAGTATTTTTATATTATTTATGTTTTCGTACTGTAATTTATAAGTATAATTATATTTAATTCATGGCCGATGTTTTCATCGCAAGATAACTGTATTGGAGGAATAAATTCGAATTTATGACAGTTTTTCTATAGGTTTTGACGATAGAATTCTACTCCAAAAAAAAACAGAAATATTTTAATAAGGAATTAAAAACGTTTTTGAGTACAAGAGTTTTTTCTGTAAAAAGGTTATGATATAAATGTGTGAAAAATATAGTATCCTACTTTTTAGTACGTTTAGTAGCTGTGTTTAGATTAATCATATTCTAAAAACAATATTTTTATAATACTGAATTTTATTTCCATATTTTTTTCGATCACAATGAGTGTTCGAAATTGGAATTCCAACATGATAGATGGCCTAATAATAAAAGTGTGTGGATTTGGAAACTTTAAGGGCCTTATTCCAAAATGGTTATTAAACCCCTGTCAACTAATGAACAACAACTAAACACGGTATTAGACAATACCCACTTCAACTGTCTTAGCTCATGGATGTTTTGGAATAAGGTCGCAATTCGTAATTAAAATAATATCTAGGTCTAAACAAAAAGTTTAAAAATAATCTGTGGTCTAAATATTCTGTAATCTACGAGCTAACTAAAACTAACGCTCTTGCACCAACTTCTTAAACATGCTATGAGTCCGGAAGACCGAATTTTTCTAACAAACGTAATACCGAAATAAATAGTAATTCAAAAACAATTTAATCAATTTCTGTTATTATTCGGATTCCGATACCGTTAATCTAGGTTCACTGGAAATAAATGTAAGCGAATGCAATTTTTGATAACTTTATTAAGTTATTTTAGTGAAGGAAAAATTCGATCGCGGGCAGGATTCGAACCTGCCTCTTCTGGTTAGATACACCAGACGCTCTGACCTCTAAGCCACCGCGAGTCCCACTCGCTTGATCGAAATTTGCCTTCACGTTCTGAATTTACGTCATAAGGTGACGTTGGAAAAAATCTAAAATACTTAAATAACTTTATAATCTTAGCATGGAAAATGCAAAAAGATCTCAAAAATATTACTTTATTAAGTTTGGAACGAATTTCCGGTCTTTTATTTCCAGTGAAGTAGTAGTAAGTAGACGAAATAGTGATTAAAGGTATCTACATTAGAATAACAACATAATTTGATAGAATATTGTCTGGATTACGATTTATTTCGGTATTACGTTTTTGTGGGCAATTTAAACTCCGCCGGACCTTTAAGAAGTTCATGCAAGTTGCCGTTAGTTTAATATAAGTGGGTATTTCAACTATCTATTTGTTATTATCTGAAATCTAAATAAATGACGTTCAAATTACATCTGGTTTTGTTTTTTTTGATAGGATAAAAAAACGAGTGAAGTAAAAAAATAAAAAGCATATTTTAGGAAATATATGAAATGAGTTTTATTTTAAAATGTATTATTTCATGAAACCGAGCAAATGGGTGAAGATCCAGTCTTAAAACAATTCATAATACAAACAGAGCAAGACAAACAAATATCTACTTAAAAATATATATAAATATGATAATTTAACAAATGAACGGGAATAACAAATACTTCTACCTAGAGCGCTTTCCTGTCCTTCAATGTCAGACTCCTTAGAAATTGCTAGAATTGGACTACGGTCAGGACTCCTAGAAAACGGAAACATTTATTTAGTAATTATCATTATTAAATGCCTCTTTAGGCTAATGGTCCTAAGCTAGATTAAAGAGCTCGGTGTCCTGG
This sequence comes from Acronicta aceris, assembly GCA_910591435.1. NCBI lineage: Eukaryota > Metazoa > Arthropoda > Insecta > Lepidoptera > Noctuidae > Acronicta > Acronicta aceris. The sequence goes on from OU342774.1 coordinate 5,333,991, forward strand.
GTTCGATTCCCTAGTCGAGCAAATTATTACTGGCATTTTCTATGAAATTCTCAGTAGCAGCTCGGAGTTTGGATCTGTGGCCGGTAATATGCTCGCCCCCTGGGACCTAAACATACCGGCGAACTGTGGGTGTACGTACACTAGGAAACCTCTGCCTAACCCTTCGAGCGATATAGGCGTGCTGATATGTTTATGATTTTAGTAATTATGATGTATGTTTTTAATATTTTGGCAAGCCAAAAAAAGATGTAATTAGATAATATCGTGAATATATTGTGTTCATTGGCATTAAAAACACGTGAAAATTAAAAAGAAAATTCTGTGAGAAAAAAAAGCGTTTCTTGAAAACACAACGTTAAATAAACTCAACAATTCTCGATGGTTAAAGAATTAAGTTCCTTAGTAACTGTTGTGTATACTTAACAAATCCAGCTTACCAACAGTTTTAAATTAAACAAAATGTGGGTATATTAAAATAAAATATTATCGAAAACATGTATAAATGTCATTATTAAGGTTAATTAAAATGATAATCCAAGTATCAATTTCTACTACTACATAGTATACGAATAGGGAACCCTGACTTAGAGTCTATATTATCCATGTGAAGCTAATGTTATAAATGCGAAAGTCATTCTGTTCATTTGTAAACTTCTCACGTCTAAACCACAATTATTTAATAAAAAAAATCGAGAAGATTGATTGAATCCTGAAGAACTACATAGGTATCCTTTGGGATACGAGTGAAACCGCAGGCAACACACATCATCATCATCCCATAGCACCATCCTATAGCATCTTAAAGCGGCGGTAGCCTACTAATGGCTAGGGCTTTGGATTTGCAATCATGTGGTTGCCGGTTTGAACCTCACCCATTGCACTACCGACGTAAACCCACTCGTAACACAAGCATTTAGCTTAGCACGAGGGGTTAACAAGAATACTAGTAATTTGCGACCCACATAGTAAGCTTTTTTAAAAAAAAAATCATAGCCCATCAGCATAATAGTCCACTACTGGACGTAGACTTCTTGTATCCAGCTTCCGCCAGCAATCTTTCGCAAATCATCACTCCATCTTGCCGGAGTTTAATAGACCGTAATTATGTAGTCGCGGAACTTGAGGATCATAAAGAACAAGACAGTCACGGATGGCACAATCTAGAAGGGCCCTCTATCCAGTAGTGGGTGAAATCAAGCTGTGGACTACCGCGGAGGATAGTGAAAATGGCCTATTATGTAACATCTGTAAATTATTTTGAATAAAATGCGCCAGATGGCAGGTTATATGAAATTTCTAGCGAATAAATAGTACCTAGACTTAAAAATTTTAGAGCAACTTTTATAATATTAAAGTCGGTTGTGTAATGTTTTCGGGTTTTTTTCCTTCAGTAGTTTTCGCGTTCATTGACGCGGTCACAAAATATTACTGATCAACTAAATTTACTATTATCGCTATTCGACAACAGATGGCGCTAAATACAACTTTAGTAATGCCGTGATTTATCTAGAATACTAGATAGTTGTACTATTGTAATTAATGACTAGCTATTATAGTCATAAAAGAAGGCACTTTTTGCACATTTCTATGAATAAGTACATCGTAGCAAAAACATAGGAGAAAAAAATCGGGGCAGTCGTGCCTGTTCCGATAACGTGGAGAAGTGGGATGAGCTTATAATATTCTTTGTGCTTTTCTAAATTTGCCAGGAAAAAGATAAAATTGGGCTGAATTTTTTTATACTGAATGCGTTTGTGAGTGTGTGGACTTAGTCTGAAAAAGAGGAGATATTGAAAACTTTTTGGATGCTCTTGGATGAACGGTCCGGGGCAGAGCGTGAATTGCCCACAAAAACGTAATACCGAAATAAATCGTAATCCAGATAATATTCTATCAAATCATGTTATTATTCGGATTTAGATACTATTAATCTAGGTTCCTACGGTCCTATTTCGTATGCTACTACTTCACTGAAAATAAAAGGCCGGAAAATCATTCCAAACTTGGTAAATTTATCAAAAATTGCATTCGCTTAAAATTATTTCTAGTGTTTACAAGTATTCTGGACGAAATGGTAGAGTAGGAACCTAGATTAACGGTATCGGAATCCGAATATTAACAGAATTTGGTTAAATTGTGTTTGAAATACGATTTAATTCGGTATTACGTTTGTAAGAGAAATTCGGTCCGCCGGACTCTTAATATAAATTATGGAACATGTAAAGAGAAGCATGTAAGTAATTAATTTTAAAAAAAAATGATTTTTTTATAATTGTTTTTAGGTACTTTGGTTTTAATTTTTTTTTACCGAGTCAATGTTATCAGTAGGTATGCCAATTACAAAGTTAGATGATGAATGCTGAAAAGCCATATTTTTGCTGCTTCACAAAATTTATCAAGATATCTTAGATTTTTATCGATTTCGTTTACGTTTACCGATTCAAGAATAATTTTCTTTTCTTATTCATTATCTTTCTTTATTCTGACTTTAATATATATATTATATGGCAACAAAATAATCTAAAATCAAAAACCTAATATGTGCGATGCAGTAATCAAACCTGAGATTGTTTATTCGGAAAATGCCACTGCGTCAACTAGGCTGTGAATTAACATTCAGTCAAATGTATTCTGAGCATGTTGGCTTATTAAGTTAAACGAGGTATTAAAGATATTATTCAATTAAATTGAGAAGAAGAATTATTACCCTACATCACACTGCGATCGCTAATCCGGTGCGAACCGTGGTAATTAAGGCAATATTCCCTAACGATCGTCCATGGTAGCGGTCCATTAACAGGACCATGTTCTGGGGACGATTACTGCCTCACATGGGGACAAAAACATTTGAATATTCACTTGGGGTAATATTAACAATTCGACAAATTGTACAGTTACTAATAAAACTGCCCAAATTGTAACCATCTTTCAGGTTCAGTGGGCTGTACAAGTGTCACATAGTTCAATCGCCTGTTATTGCTTAGGTACAATATACCCCGTACCGTACTCTAGACATAGTTGAGTAGCTGGGGTAAATAATACCCCACTTTAAGTGCAGATTATCGAGCTCGAATAAAGCGATACGTTTGCATATTTAACAACCATAAAGCCTAGTCTAGACTGTCTTACGATAAGTGCTTCTTCCAGCAATTCTATGTTAATTCCAACGAGTTAATAAGCCGGTATACACTGAATGAATAATTGTAAGAAAACTGTGGTTCATAATGTCTGAATTCCAGTATAGGTGAGGTTTATTAGGCGCGCTTTTAAAGCATGAGTCGCACGTGAAGGCTGTTTAATCGTGTCTGGGTGGAAGGCGGCGGCGGCCCCGCGTGGCTCCGAGGCGCGGGGCGGCGCCCGACCCGCCGCCAGTCGCGCCACAAGCCCCAGAGGGGCTGCACGTGTCCTCGCTCCCGCCAACCGACTTATGTAACCATCCGCACGGTGAGTCCGCAGCCTCCGTGCCCCTTCCTCCCCTACATCGACCCCGCGACTCGAACCCACGCGCTCTGTCACACGGCCGCCCTCCGCGGAGCGAGCCACCGCGCGACTGATAACCCTCGGATACACTCGTACGTTGTGCTTAACCATCAGCTGAGAGGTGACATAATCGATGCAGTAAGTACCGGTGTCCGGTGAGTGAGAGTATTCGCGGAATGCAGGTGCGTTATGTAACGGGAGTGTCGCGCGTAGTGGGCCAGCCTTGGCTCGGAGCACCGTTTGCGCGGCAGGATGTGACGCTGTTAAGGCCCCGCTTCTCGGAAGATCGTCGCCGGCGCGGCATGCCTCGCTAATGACACTCGTTATCATGAACCATTTCTCATTTGCAAATGCTCTCTACAATCACATGGGAATCGCAATTTCGTTAAATTATCTCGTGTCATGTTATAAGTATCGAACTTGTGGAAAATTGTGTTACTAATTATGTACCTACATAACTTTCTTAGGTGGAAGCATAATAAGAACGTCAGTTAAGAGGTTCTATAGAGGGCTGCCTAATTGGAAGGTCGGAGCCACATAAAAAATCCATTCAATCGTGGAAAATTTGTTGCCGGGATAAGCGGTCCGTACCCACTGATTTATAGAAGAAATTCGTTGGAATCAATATTAATTAATGGTAACGTTTTCGGTTTGATAAAAGCACGAATCGAATGATTTGGAATCGTAATATTATTGATGATGATAAGTTTATATTGTTTTAATAGAGCGCCTCACAGCTAAAAATGTTTTTAGCAAATCCGGAGGGTAGAAATACAATTGAAAAGGCCAAGATACCGATCTGTTCTTGAGAGAACGTCGTTTGGGACGAAAAAAACTGTCAAGTAGATGTCCATTTATCATGATACTGCCTGTGACATTTGGGCATAAGCGTTTTATCTGGACTTATTATCGTAGATAAGTTTTTAGAGGGGAAATTGTTATAGTAATATAATATCATAACTGAAATTCAGGATATGTAGACAAACTTGCAATATCAAAAACAATTTTCGCTATTAATTTCTTCAATGATAGCAAAGCAAGTAAGCTTATGTACCTAAATATTTTGTTGTCATTACAGAAGAAAACAATTATTTGATAAGGTATCATCATGTAGGTACCTAAATAATAATAACGTAATATTATAAAAATTATTGAAAGTAACTATTTACATTATTATGTTTTCTATGGAATCAAATTATTGGGTATGATTTGGGATTGTTCAGATCACTATAAAATAATGAACGTTTCGATTGTACTCGAAATGTTTGCATAATTCTAATTATGAATTGATTTCAGAGAAACTGTAAGAGGCCATTTTGAGGCCTTAGAGAAAACCCATCATTTGCTTGCAGCAAAGCGAGTGACCCGATTAACTTCTGTCTAGCAAACATTTCGAGTACAATCGAATCGTTCATTGTTTTATAGTGATCTCCGCAGGTCTCAATTTCTTCTTTCGATTCAAGGAGGACCTTTTTATATATCTATATCTATACTAGCTGTTGCCCGCGGTTTCACTTGGATCACAAAGGACTTTTCAAGTCAAAAGTTAACCTATGTCCTTCTCCAAGGTCCAATCTATCTTTCTAGCAAAATTCGTCAACATTGATTCAGCGATTTAGGTTTGAAAAGGTAACAGAGAGATGAGACAGATAGACACATGAACAGAGTACTTACCTTCGCATTACGATTATTAGTAGGGATATAATCACTGACTGCGCAGACATAAAAAGTTCCATCGAACTTCTTAAAGGAAAAAATTATTAGTATAAATTATAATGCCACTTGCATTTAATATAGAAATTACGATGTACACAGGTTGAAATTGAATAGACGCGGCAAATTGAAATATATGATTCTTTGAGTAACAAAGAAAATTTAGAACAAGTGATTTAGGAAAAAATAATTATACTTTTTTAATACCTATTTTAGAGAGAGTTAGGTAACGTCTCTTGCGCCTTACTGCTACTTCTCTCGTGAATAGAAAAAAATTGGTAAATGTTAGTAAGTGCAAAGCGTGCATACTTCACGTAGTAACTATATTATAGACGCGACAAATTAAAATATATGTTTCTATACATATAATAACACAAAGGCTATGTATCCAGTCAAACTAGAACATTGGCTAGTGAAGTTACTTTGTTGATGATACCTGTACATTACATTTAGAGTTATAAATAACATGTCACCCACCTTATTAGCCGCGCCAATGAACAGAAAAATGTGCTGTATTAGATATGAGCATCTGATATTGTTTTGATCAGAAAAGAGGTTTTAGCATTGAGGTTTCTTTATTAGTTATCTTTTTTTTTTAAAAAGCTTAATGCCAATGTGGGTACATTGGCATTAAGCCATTGACCTTACTAGTATTCTTGGTAACCCCTCGTGCCAAGCTAAATGCTTGTGTTACGAGTGGATTCACGTCGGCAGTGCAATTAGTGGGTTTCGAACCGGCAACCACATGATTGCAAGTCCGACGCCCTAGCCATTAGGCTACCGCCGTTTCTCTTAATATGTGCATACAAGGGAATCAATATAGCCATTAATTAAAATAAAATATTAACAATGAATCGTTCTGAAAGTATTGTTATTTTAAATTTCCATGTAATTTGGAACAACAATGAGATCTGTTTACTAGACAAATTACAATTTCTACAAAAGTAAATAAGTATGTTTACATTTTTACATGCTGCATAATGAAAAACGTCAGGTGACGTTGGAGCGTTCGATAACACCTGTTTTTTCCAAGAGCTTTCTATTCTAGAAAACTTGCAAACAAACTCATAATTATGTGTCTATATAATATGTTTTCTTACCCTTATTATTGTCTTTTTTTTTTGAAATTTACTTGGAACATATTTGAGGTATACCTAGTGTAGGTATACCAGGTAGGTATCCAATAAAAAAATAATCCATAAAAATGTAATCGGACCACTCCGTCATAAGTTTTGCATTGGTACGTGGTACCTACTAAAAAAAAACGTTTTTTGTCTAAACTCTGCTTAAAAAATCTTATATTCCAGTTTCAAAGAGTCTATTCAAAAACAGAACATTCTATATTTAAATATCGCGCTAAAAATATGCGGTAATAATGCAAGGGGCACAAAAGCAAACTCGGTCCAAAGTAACTACAGCCAAGATCAAGTCCTTTAATACGAATCACTTTTTTTTAAGCTGGATATCGTGTGAACTCTGTATAATTTGTGCATTGTTTATTCTGTTATGTGACTAACAAGGTCAAGAGTTTTTCAATATAAGCTGTTCGTATGATTTGTTGGTATTGATGACGTAATATTGAGAAGTTGACGGGTAGAGGTATATCCGGTAGGTTTGTAAGTATAATACGTTTACGTATAAATATAGTTTATCTAAAAATATATTCACCTTATATGATAATCCACTTAGTTCTAGGAGATTTCTGTTTATAAGTAATTCTGTATGATTTTTGAAAGCAGTGATAGCCTAGTGGTATGACCGTTGGACTGCCAAGTCAAAGGTCTCGAGTTCGAACCTAAGGCACGCACCTCTGACTTTTCGAAGTCATGTACGTATTAATAGTTAATTATCTCGCGCTTAAACGGTGAAGGAAAACATCGTGAGGAAACCTGCATGCCTGAAGATTTTCTCGATGGCGTGTGAAGTCTGCCAACCCGCACGGGGCCAAGCGTGGTGGACTATAGTCTAATCCCTCTCATTCTGAGAGGAGACCCGTGCCCAGCAGTGGGACAATATAATGGGTTGATTATGTTATGTTATGTTATGATTTTAGGATATAAATTAGGTACTTAAATAGCGTTTATGATGCATTAACATAATTATTTATGTACACATATACAAATCATTTATTTCACCAAAAACAAACTACAACATAAAAATAATGACGTTACATAGCGTTAACCCACAATAGTGGGTAATTTAAAAAGGGGATAAATATAATGACCACCAAATTTAGTATATTGATCACCAAAATGCTTACCAAAATGGATAAATGGTCACCAAAAATTAGGTTTAGGTTAGGTTAGAACTTATTTTGGTGATCATTTACTATTTTTGGCAATATAAAGTGATTTTTTGCCATAACATTTTACTAGATCTGGTGGTTAGTTAAAGATAAGCCATTTAAAAATTAGGATTGGTCGAGGTATCTACACTAGACAAGCTGTGTCGTGCAATGTAGAGTTAGATAAAAAAATAATTGGTAAATTAATATTACAATATTGGTTTTAGTAAAACTAGTCATGTATGGATCAGTCTGATCCGGGCGATTTTCTTTGAAATACATTAACGTCAAAATTTTGCAGATATACTTTAAATAATGCGACATTTCAGATCTAAGTGTCACGTCGAAAAAAAAAACAGTTGGGACAAAAAAACGGGATGGTGCCTTATACCTGAAGGCGAACCGTGAACATTATTATTTATCGGACAAAAGTAGTGAGACTTAAAAGGTCGTTAGGTAAACACGAGTTTGTTTTAGAATATTTTTTCCCAAATTTCTGAAACTGAACAAAACTTATTAGATATATGAAATTATATGTCCGTACTTCAACCAGACCCCGCTCTGTGTATAAATAACTCAATGTACGGTGCCCCTAAATACTGTCAACGTTTATGTTTTTCAGAGTTATAAAAGTATTTTGTAAGATATATTTTCTTCCCCACCATTAGGTAGATTTTCCGATAAATTCTTCCGAATTAATATTGTCGTCTGCGCGTCATGTTTCTTCGAGTTCAGAATTAAATCCTATTATTTACAAAGTGTTTATTATTGAGACCGTTTGACAGCTCGTTTCACTGATTATTATTGACTTCGAAACGTATATTATTTACTGCCGCACCCACAGTTGTTCTTGAACTTTAATGAACCATTAACTATTTCTTTAGGGGTATGCAAGTATAAAGGCGTTTACTACGTTAAGTTGGTGCTCGTGCTTATTTTTCTAAGACTCAAGAGCAATGCTACGTGGCACAGACAGTACATACCTAGCTAGCTAGAGTTTGGGGAAAACGCCCAACATAACAGATGCCCTAATAAATTTGTTATATTGGTCGCAAATTCAAATAATTTATCCGTTTTCCTCACGCGTGCCTTTAAGTAGGAAGCGGGTGAGCAAAGCCTCGCGGGTCCGGTCCGATCACAGCCTCGTATGGTCGTGGTGAGTATTATTAATGAAAACTATTAATAAAACGTTGCCCCACACTAGGATTTTCTCCTGTATCGTGGGTGCGTTTACAAACACAAATTCTCACATACACAAACGCCCAGACCCGGAACAAGTTCAGTTACAGTTCAGTTCAGTCTACAGGTGTAGATCATACAAATATTTGCTCCGTGTGGGGATTGAACCCACAACACGTGACGCAGAAGCCGATCGCTCAGCCGCTACGTCAAACGTGTTGTCAAATCAATTATTACTCCTACGTAGCTCCCTACGCCCATGATTATTGGGAAAGGGAAGGCAACTGCGGTTTGTAGTCGGTACGGGTCCGTGTCCCAAGATTGAGGACTATCCTCAGGCCAAACAAAAAATAGTGCGCCTGACGACCATTTATAATATCGTCATTTTTTGAGGCTCTTTAATGTACCTACCCGTAGTCCGTATCGTGCCGTGACAAAGTGCATTAACTTTAATTGATACCTCTGAGTACGGTGGTTAAAAATATAATGGGACTTTGATAACTGTCTTATTTTATTAAGTTTATTGCTGTTTAGTTGTTTGCGTTTTATAACCCGGTTTGAGATCTAACGATGCATATTATGAAGCACTTAATATGAAATAATTACGGGTCATTATTTTAATTTTGAGGAGCCGTTGTTATAAAAAATAAGGATTCGTGTATCGTTCGTGCAAATTTTATCGTTTTAGTTTCTAGAATACATTTCTTAATATTTCTGAACGTCAAAAATTGGCGAATATACACGCAAATAATTGTGACTTTTTTATCAGAGACAAACTAAGGATAAGCGATATTTTTGCTATTCTTAAATAACGTTAAAACGTTTCTATGATTTACAGACAGAAATGTATTTTTTGTGTGAGCTATGATTCATTTTAGTAAAAAATTTGAGCCAGTTGTTACCGCTATGAATAACTAATATATCATTATCTTATCAGAATGTGGATTATGAATGTTGCCGGCTAAAATGGCTAAGAATTTTATTATAAACTAGCTTTTGCCAGCGACTTCGTCTGCGTGGAATAGTTACTTTGTTCCCTAGTTCTTCGCCCGCGTTCTTTCACCTGCGTTGCCCCGTTCCTAAGGGTTGTAGCGTGATGTTTTATAGCTTGAAACCTTTCTCATGAATCACTCATTTTCCCAACATTTCCCTTCACTGCTCTGCTCCTATTGATCGTAGCGTGATGAAAAGTATACTATAACCTGCCCAGGAGTATGAAGAGAAATTGTACCAATTTCGTTGAAATCCGTCGAGTGGTTTTTGTTTCTATAACGAACATACAGACAGACAGACAAAAATTTTACTGATTGCATTTTTGGCGTCAGTATCGATCACTAATCACCCGCTGATAGTTATTTTGGAAATATATTTCATGTACAGAATTGACCTCTCTACAGATTTATTATAAGTATAGATAGAAGATAAAAATAGGTACCTACTTTTTTTTGTAATTGTATTCCCCTTATTAGTATATATATCGCAAAAAGTGATACGTTAGGGCTATTTTAGAAATAATTGTGTAAACTTTGTGTTTTTTACGTATAAATTACGGGTTTGATGGGCAAAGTTGATCAGTATGATGGGTAGAACCACTCCTATAAAGGATGCAAGTGACTAAAATCAGAACCCTGTATAATACTACTAGCTTCTGCCCGCGACTTCGTCTCCGTGGACTTCAGAATTGGGTCCGACCTGGATAAAAAGTACCCTATGTGTTATTCCAGACTATAATCTGTCTCTGTGCAAAATTTATCCAGATCCGTTCAGCTGTACTGGCGTGAAAGAGGAAAAAACGTACATACATCCATACATCCTTCCATGCAACCATACATTTTCACGTTTATAATATTAATAGGATCTGTGTATCGCAGTTGTTATCCGCGTTCAGCTCCACCGAATTCCCAAAAATCCTTTATCCAAATTTGAAATTAAGCCTTATAGTTTTTGATATTTCGTCATTAACCAGTGAGTGAGTGGGTGGGTGAGTGCATGAGTGAGTGAGTAATTGATAGAGAAACCTATGTTGTTTTTATATACCTACCTATACAGAAAATAAAGATTGGCTTTCATTAAAATTCCAACATAAAGCAAGAGCTCTCTCCACGAGCGGCTTTCAGAGAAACATTACCCATTAGAATAAAACCCTGTTAACTCCCAACTTTATGGTTTAAGCTTTTATTTTCCTGTATTATATGTTCCCTTTTGATACAAGAAAGTTGATTATCCTGCTTGTAGTGGCTGAGCGATCAGCTTCCGCGCCACGGGTTGTGGGCTCGATCCTCGTACGGAATTTTGGTATTACTTATTTGTAGTTATTCCGGATTTGGCTGTTAGTGTACCTATGTAGGAAATTGTGTTTCTAAATGCACTCTCGATATGTAAGTAAAATGGGAAAATCCCAAAAATAAATTAAGTATATAATTATTTGAGTAACAATTAACTTTCTTAGTATGGTATCTTGAATACATATACGAGTATGTATATTTTTTTGTGTCATAAACCTGCCCGGGCGTGTATGTGACAATTCATCAAAGTTTTATCGTAATCGGATTTTGTAATCGGATAAACATACCGGGGACCTGTGAGTGTACATTAGTAGATATCTATGCCTCTGCCTAACCTTTCGGGGAATACAGGCGTGATGGTATGTATGTATGTAAGCAAACTATTACAATCATTACGTATTCCGTAATTACAGAAAGAAAAACATACCTAAGTAACATAACAACAAAAAAATTTGTTCGTATAAGCTCGACAGCCCCGGATATACGATTTTTTCGAACCGGGGCAAAACCTTGATAGTGCGCCCCTGTTTTCAGTGTTTGAGAAAAACTGTTAATACTGTCAATGAGTAGCATTTTTGTAACCATTTGTTAAAATAATAATCCTTTAATAAATTTAAACTTTTTATTATATATTATCTAATAACTTTCATTTGTGACATAAATCTTACTTAATCTGTTAAGATGCGTTCATAAATCATTTAGTATGTGTTCAAAAACTAACTGGGCGTATGGAAATACAAAAGTTTGTTATTCAAACATAATTTAATAAGATTCGATTACTTGATAAAAACCTATAAGATTGTAGGAAAAGAGGCTTCATTTGTTCGATATTTCGAATTCTTGTCTCAAGGATTTGGCGCCCCTATGAATCTGCCGCCCGGGGCTAGTGCCCCGGTTTGCCCCCCCTTAGATCCGGGGCTGAAGCTCGAGCATGAACTATTTTAATGACGCACGCCGTCTCGTTTAATATTTATATGTAAAATTCAGTAAGTAGCCTTGGGATATCTAAAAAATATAATTATGCTTTACACATAATTACGATGAATGATTGTATCAGATATTAAAAATTATTTGATAATTTAGGTATGTGTTATAAATACCTAGGTACCTACGTAGGTTTAATTCTGTCTTGGTCATGGTGAATATCACGAATCCCATGGCTGTGACTATAAGGCAAAGGAAGGCAAGTACGGCTTTTAGTTGGTATGAGTCCAACATACCCTGCCGCTTCCCAAGCTGGCAGACGACCCATGAAGATTTTACCTTTAAGAAAAGAAGGAAGAAAGAAAGAAAGGAAGGAAGAATTATCTCTATTTCGACATTGACTACATACTTAGGTATATTTAAGACATGGGTATTTTTCGTTAAATAGTAGTCGCTTGAAGAATGAAACATTTATCCCATCACAATAAAATAGGCATCCAGGGTCGGCTTAATATCAAGCACATTGAAGTTCTTGACGTTATTTTTCACCTGAACCTTTTATTGCTATTATACAACTAACTTATTAATAACTAGCTGTTGTCCGCAATTCCACTCACGTCCCAAAAAGATTAACATACTATAAGTCCGATTCTAGGCGGCGTATCAAGATGAAAGATGCACCAGATTATTTTGTTATTGATTGATTATTTAAGTTAGACCTCTAGCAATAAATACATCGGTGAAAACTGCATTCAGTTCCATGCAGTATTTTTTGCGTGATGCGCGTACAAACATACAGACAGACAGACAAAAATTCTAAAATCGTTATTTTGGCTTCTGTTGTTCTAATAAACACCCACATATTCATATTTCTTTAATATCTATAATGTACAGACATCGGCCTACTACAATTTTACTATAGGTTATAAGTATTATAGATAAGTACAAATAATACTTATAAAAAAAGGTACGTTTATTTTCCTTTAAAAAAAAGAAAGTTTGGGACATCAGAAACGAAATAGTAATCACTTTTTCTAGTCGCCTTCGTCACTGACGAAGAAAGAAATCAAATCAAATGAAGATCAAAGTTATTGTATAAATACATTCCAATACTCTTTTCAAAACCCTTTGCAACTTATTCTGCTTCACGCTACTGAACCAATTATGAGGAAAATTGCTCCGGGGATTTCCTAAAGTCCACAATACGGACAAAGGGTACCTACTATATTTTATTGAAATGAAATACATACCAATTTAGAACTGTTTTGTAGAGGTTTAATTTTATCCAATGTTGTATAAAACCTTTGATGAATTATTAAATTAGTTAATTTATTTTCAAGATTAATAGTACGTACATAGAAACATACATACCATGACGCCTGTTTTCCCCGAAGGGTTAGGCAGAGGCGTATTAATTTACACCCACAGATCGCCAGTATGCTTAGGTCCCATGTTATAGGGTGCGAACATATTGCCATTAAACTCCAAGCTATTAATGAGAATTTTATAGAAGAACCCAATAACACTTTGCTCGACCTAGAAATCGAACCCATGACCTCTAGCGTAGCAGTCGCGCTCAGGACCACTAGGCTAATAAGGCAGAGAATAGTAGGTTCTAATAAATAAACAATCCATGACTCATGATATTTAGCTAAGCCATTCTCAAAGCTAGCTATAGTATGAAAGAGTTATATAGAACAACGTCACATCTTTGTGAGGTAATAAATCATTTGCCGCCTAAACTGTCACTAGTGTCGGGCCTTGTGTACAAGCATTTCGGTACAAAAGCTTGGCGACAAAAGCCTACTCGCGGCCCATTCAAGCTGATGACAGCCCTGGCAAATATTCCGAATTCAAACGATGCGATATTGTATCGAATGCATTCGATCATTAAATAGGTGTCATGTCATTCATGTCATTTTATCAGGCTATGGATTTGACGTTTGTTTTTTAGGAGAAATTTATATTATGAAAAACTAACCAAAATATCGTTACGATAATATTCATCTATAAATTCAAAATATTCAATTATATAAGGTAGATAAATGGAATAATGATAGTCTAAATGCACCGATTGATAAATTAAATACGACGATATACTGGTTTCTGGCACTTATAATATCAATATCTACAACACGATAAAATTCGTAAAAAGTAGTTTAAAACAATGTTTATTAACGACTTTATTTTGTGCAAATTTTTTTTTATTGAACATTGAACGTTGCCGTAATTTATAGATCCAGTTATATTGGGTGAAACTTAATAGACGCGACAAATTAAATTATATGATTCTATGTGTAACAAAGAAAATTTAGAACACAAGATTATGGAAACTAATTATACATTTTTAGTATTGTAAATACAGTTTGGCAAAGTCTCATGCGCCTCTGCTGCTACTTTTCTCGAGAATAGACAAAAACGGTAGATGATAGTAAGTCCAAAGCGTTAATACTTCGCGTTATAACTATCTGCGTAATGGATCGATGGTGCGCGCGGCGCATATTTTCAATCCTTGCTATATCCTCCTTATACACTGACTCCTTGTAGCCTACATTGGTCTCTATAGACCGCGAAAGGATATGTCACTTTTTACTTTGAATAATGAAATCCGATTTGACTTGCAGGATCTGATAACATTTCTCTGAGTCGGAATGTAATGGGGCCACTTTTTGACCCAAATTGCATCCAAGAACTGGGTATCATATCAGCAGTTTACTATAACATGCTATTTATTTAGAGTCAAGCGGTGCACGTGGCTTGGAGTGCTGCCAATTCGGTTAGTGTTGATGCCGCGTGGAATCCAGTGCACTCCATTAGGGTACATGAGCGTAAACATATTGGTTTAGTTTCTTAGTACTTGGCCTGTTATTACCTATAATTATCTATGATTCTTCAGGAGAAGAATCTCTTCGTATCAACTGGCCCGAAGCAGTAAAGAAACCTATTTTATTAATCCCTGACGAAAAAGAGGGGTGTTATAAGTTGTAGTGTGTATCTGTGTATCTGTGTGTCTGTCTGTTTCATCATAGCGCCCAAACGAATAGACCGATTTTTATTCTTTTTTTTTGTTTGAAAGGTTACTTGGTCGAGAGTGTTCTTAGCTATGATTTAAAAAAAGCTGGCCAACCGTTTGAAGATTATCAGCTCTTTTCTAGATCATGAAGGGATGTGCGCAACTTCCACAGGACATTACAAGAACATGGTAACCACGTCTTGATGCTGCGGGGATTTTTAAATTTTTAAATTTAATGTTACCTGTTAGATTTACTAGTTACCTTTCCTGGTGATTGTCAGGCGTGAGGTCTTCAGTTCGATTTCCTTGTGGAGGAGAGTGTTATTGGGTTTCCCATTACGAAATTCTCAGTGGCACTCTAAGTTTTTGGTCAATAGCTTCTGCCTAGCTCTTCGAAAAATACAGGCGCGATTTTATGTTAGTGACAAGCGAAGGTAAGTGCGGTTTTTAATCGATATGAGATCGACATCCTCTGTCGTCTCCCAAAATCATGAGTATTTTCCGCACCAAAATTTGATGCGATTGGTTACTGATAAATAACACCAAAATTAAAAAAGTTAATATTTAAATAGGGCAACTACGTTATTAACTGAATGATTTTAGTATAAAACATTCAAGACGACGATAGATCAGTCTCTACAAAAATCCAAAACTCAGTAGGTAATATCAAATATCGAATGTCGAATAACGTATGCGACATTTCTCGACTGTGTGTAGTCTAGTATTGATTTGCGCGAATAAAACACTTCAGACACAAAATAGCTACAAACGTGTTTTAGAATCGACGATTTCTGGGATGATATTCTGAGAATGTAAGCCAATTTCCATGCTTCTGGGAACGAAGGTTGTGAGGTTGAGCAACGGGTATTAAGGCACTTAGTGGCCTCGCCTCGGGACCCGACGTGAATTGATTTTGCCCACTCAGTGTGTTTGTGTGCACAACGCATTACTCCGACTCCCTGGAAATGCCCCGGAGAATGCGAAGTTTCCTATTTCTGCTAACGTTTAGAGTTGTTTTAAGGATTGATAAAAAAGAACTTCTGTTGTAAAGTGTACTATGTATATGTATATATATATATATTTATTTTATTATTGATAGCTATAGACATCAAATAGCAGTATATAATAAACATTAGACAATTGTAGTAGGTACTAAATTATCAGAAGAAACAAATATACTACTCACGACACTATCCACAGGTTAATATTGTTACGAGCTGGGGTTCGGGATAAATTAAAATCACTAATTTCACCGAAAACAGTCACTTTATTCACCACACAAACACACACAGAAATCACACGAATAGTCACTATACTAGCACTTAACGTCGCACTGATAATTACTTGTAACTTCACTTCGATCTTCACTTGGATGCGTCCAAAACTGAACTGCCCTTCCCGACGCTGTCGACCATTATTTATATGAGCCACGAAGATTCTGGATTCGAAAAATCTCGATAAATCTCAATAATGCGACCCGCCCGCATTTTTGAGACAATAGATGTTTACGTCCTTTATTCAACTTGCGAACAATAGATGTTTACAATCGCCATTGTTAATCCTTTACCTTGAGCCCGGTCTCACGCTATTGTGTTTTGTTTGTTTATCTTTTTGTTGCGGGTGCCGCATTCTAGCATATTCCTCTTGTTTGTTTTCTACCTGCTTCATCGACTAATCCAGAATCTCCGTGACCCATCTCCGTCGTCCTAGTTACTCGGCGTAACACTGCCCCCTCCTAAGACATGCTCGTCCCGAGCATTATTACATCCGTGATAACGTGCCAAACGATCCACATGAACGATTTTCGGAGCACCTCTTGGTCCTTTCTGTATCCGGTAGGTCACATCGTTGATCTTAGTCACGACTTGGTAGGGACCGTCCCATTTTGCCTGTAACTTCGGTGACTTTCCTTTGCTGCGTACCGGGTTATGTAGCCACACTAGTGAGCCTTCGTCGAAGCCCTTATTGTTCATCTTGCGGTCATAGCGGGTCTTCATCTTCTCAGATGTTTGTTGGCCTGATTGTCTGACATGCTCCTTGTTTCCTTTTTGTATATCACTCAGCCCTGTTCTGAACATCCGCACGGGTACTGCTTCCTTAGTCTCTTGCCTGACTACAGAATATGCTTCGTCTCTTTTCTTCCTCCAGTTTTCAGAGCACGGTCTACTCGGAAAACTTCCACGAGACCTGATTTGCTTCGGGCAATTCATCCGGAGGTGGCCTCTTTCTCCACAGATGTGACATCTTGGGGCAGCCATCATCTTCCTTTCTCTATCTTCCTTTCTCCAGCAACTAGCTTGATAGTGTCCCCGTCTTCCACAGATGTAGCATCTAGGCGATATTACACCTTCCCTTCGTACTTCGCTGCGCTTCGGGCAACCCTCCTGGGAGTGGCCCTTTTTCCTGCACAGGTGGCATGTCGGTAACTCAACTTCCCGGAAATGGTGAGCCCAATAGTCCTGTCTGACTACTTCCACTTCCAAAGCATGGGCCAACGCGTCTTTTAAGGTCTTGTGGTGCCCAAGTCTCACAGCGGCTCTGACTTCTAGGTTACGAATTCCATCGACGAACGCCTGAACTAGATTTCCGTCGATATGCGCAGGTGTGGACTGGTAGGCTTTCCGAACCATCTTTTCGACTTCTAGAGCCCACTGCTGTAGTGTCTCTGCATCGCGCTGTACTCGGTCCTTCAACTGGGCACGAAACACGTATTCTAGATGTGCGTCGCCGTATCTTGAGTCCAATGCTTCCAGTAGTTGGTCGTAGGTCATGTCCTTGCCGAGCGCCTCCAGTACAGTTAAAGCCTGGTCGCGGAGGCATAAGGTGAGTGCTGTCTTGGCTTGAGCTTTGTCCCATCCATTTGACTCCACATAGGCTTCAAACTGGAGTCTATAAGCTGACCATGAAGACGTTCCATCAAACGGTGGCATTTTAAATCCACGTACTGAGGGGGTCGCGGGAGTATCAACCACAGGAGCCACAAATCCTTTTCCTGCCTTGAGATCACTAAGGGCCTTCTTTATATCAGCCATCTCAACTTTGGCTTCGGAAATCCAACGCTCATGCTGTTCCACCTGCTCCTTCATTGCGCTTAGCTGTTTGCCAAGAGTTCTATGGAGGTCTTTTATAAGGAGCATCTGTTCATCTTGGCGGCGTGCCTGCTCCTCCTTGTCCTGCTGCATCTGCTCCCGCAGTAGGCGCGCCTGCTCTTCCTGGCGGCGAGCTTGCTCTTCTTTATCCTGCTGCATCTGCTCGCGCAGTAAGCGTGTTTGCTCTTCCTGCCGTTGAGCCTGCTCTTCCTGCCGTTGAGCCTGCTCTTCCTGCCGTTGAGCCTGCTCTTCCTGCCGGCGAGCCTGCTCTTCCTGCCGGCGAGCCTGCTCTTCCTGCCGGCGGGCTTGTTCTTCCTTGTCCTGCTGCATCTGCTCGCGCAGCAGGCGTGTTTGCTCCTGCATCATTACCATCAAGGCCGCCAGGTCAACTGTCGGTGCTGGAGATGATCCTGATGGACCAGCGACTGGGTCATTAGTTGGTCGTTCATGACCTGAAGGTACAGACGGCGAATCTGTGAATCGTCTCTGGTCCATCTCCTGCTGCCGCTGACTTCTTGTACGGATGCCCTCCGTGTCTTCTTTCGGTAAAACCGGCATAATTTATCCCACAACTTCTGACACCAAATGTTACGAGCTGGGGTTCGGGATAAATTAAAATCACTAATTTCACCGAAAACAGTCACTTTATTCACCACACAAACACACACAGAAATCACACGAATAGTCACTATACTAGCACTTAACGTCGCACTGATAATTACTTGTAACTTCACTTCGATCTTCACTTGGATGCGTCCAAAACTGAACTGCCCTTCCCGACGCTGTCGACCATTATTTATATGAGCCACGAAGATTCTGGATTCGAAAAATCTCGATAAATCTCAATAATGCGACCCGCCCGCATTTTTGAGACAATAGATGTTTACGTCCTTTATTCAACTTGCGAACAATAGATGTTTACAATCGCCATTGTTAATCCTTTACCTTGAGCCCGGTCTCACGCTATTGTGTTTTGTTTGTTTATCTTTTTGTTGCGGGTGCCGCATTCTAGCATATTCCTCTTGTTTGTTTTCTACCTGCTTCATCGACTAATCCAGAATCTCCGTGACCCATCTCCGTCGTCCTAGTTACTCGGCGTAACAATATGTAGACATAATTATTATGTAGGGTACTTATTAAAAGAGGCTTTTACTCCTTATTCATAAAAATATAAAACGTCTTATAATCTTCTTGTACCTAATTATCACGTGTCAAAACAAGAAAAAACATATTATAGTTATAAGAAGTTTATAGGACAAAATACGGATATATCGGCCGTGCATAAATCCCATTTCGATAAATTTTGTTTCGATTCGTTTTTTGATAGCGCACGGGGTAACTTAGACTCTAGGCTAACATGTGCGCTAAGAAATATTTTTGTCGTGTCGTCGTTTATCCCGTGCCGAAAGTATTGCGATGCGACAATAATATTTTTTCGTGACATGCATGTTGCCCCTCGGTTGTGTTTTTGTTTTTTGTTTTTGTTTTTTATACGTTTACTATGATTATAATAATTGTTGGTAAAAGGTCCACGTCCTGTACGCGAGATGTGACGGCGCGTGCCCAAATTCCGAGTTCCGATATTAACCCGGGAAATAGTGGTTTTATGCTGACGAGCAGAAAATTACGCTAGAGCCGGAATTTAAATCCAACTCCGCAAATATTCAGCCACAGCCCCAATTCTCGTGTAAAACCGAAGTAGCCGCTAGTATATTATTTCGGAGCCGTTGGTATTCCGAATTCATATTTAAATCATTTGTCTGGTCGCCGCCGCCCCTGCGCTGTGCAAATCGCTGTGGTAGATTCTTTTACTAGAAAATCAAAGATTGTTTTTTGTTTGCTAGGATATGCTTGCAAAAGAAGTCGTTTAAGACGTTGAAACTGTAATTCGAAGTTGTAACTTTCCAAGATTGCAATTTAGTCTTTATACAGTAACAAAATCTAGATAAATATAAAAGTAAGTACATTTAGAATGATCATTGAAGTCTTTTCTGGTAAAAAAAAACATATTTCTGTAAATATTTTACCAGTTCCTAGTTCAGAGGTATTGAGTGACGATTTTTCTACGGTTAATTCAAAATTTTCTATGGGTTTACGATCCCTACATAATATAAGCTTCACAACAAATTTCCTGCAATGACGCGGCACTTCCAGGTGTATCGCACCCCTGTGTCGTACCTTCCCTGCTAATTTGGCGAGGCTCGTCCCTCGTTACGAACAGGAGCAACCGATGTTCTTCTTGTTATTGCCACGTTTTTACAACCTTCTGTTATTTCGGCCCTGTTTCGCGTAAGTCCCAAGCGACAAAAATAACTAACTATGAATTGCTTTGGATATCTGATATTCTTCAATTAATATTTGATCATTTCCACGGAATAGTTATATAATAATTGTTTGATTTTTGGAATTACTTTGTTATATAGATACCTAATAGATAACTAGATGGCGTTACCGTTTCGTTACGGAAGACCTCTGGGAATAAACACCTACACAAACTCCGAGAATCATAGACTAGTATCAAATACGTGAGTGTCAGAAAGGGGAACATTGTCTGAAATGGCCTTTTGAGGAAATCGGTAGGGCCTTTGAGTTGACCAGTCCTAGTTGAAGTCACACATACAGCAGTCATCGTGTGCCTACCTTTACTATATAATTTAGGGAACGCAACTACACAAAGTAACTGCTTTCGGATCTCTGCAATCCGACCTTCATAAAGAGAAACTGGTTTTTGGGCTTTCGAGCTTCCAAGGTATTCACGATTCTTAGAGCTATGAAAACTGGAGCAAACGGCCAAAACGTGTTATTTATTTAACGCATTATACCCAGCCCCGGAGCAAACCGGGGGCAAGCTATGGGGCAAAATCCTGCCTCGGGCGGGACTTTCAGGGGACGCTAAAAGAGGACAAATTTACTAAAGAGTTCTTATTCCCCTGGTTCCCAATATTGCCAAAAGCTCAAACGTTGGGGGAATTGGGCGTCACTATCAAATTTCTGCCAAAGTCCGAAAAAGTCATAGATCCGGGGCTAATGTTATTTTCTCTTTTAGAAAAACTTATTTTAGACTCGAAGTTACTGTTACGAAGGAATCACCGCTAGGGAAACGGGAATAAAGAAACAATAGACCTTTTACATTGACCTTTTTGTTGGGTACTTAATGATCAAAACCAAGCTTTGGTCCTACATAGCGAAGTGAATTGTGATCACTGACAACGATTGCGGAAGGCGGTCGTTCTTTATCGTGGAATGTGTGAATAAATTATCCTTATGTTGGTATAAACGCCGTGGTGGCCGGGAACCGGATGGAGTCGGTATCAAAAGGTCACTGGCAGACCCTTCGATCTTTGCGATTGGGACAGATAATACAATATCTGTATTTGTGTAGAGCACGGGTTCTGAAATTTATGTAGCCCACGTTGAGAATTTTGTTTTTTCTAGAAATATTTCTAGATCTTTTCTTTCATATATAGTTATCAAATATCTACATGGTTTTCTTATTTCAGAATGAGAGGGATAAGACTAAAGTCCTCCACGGTGACCTGGTGCGTTATGATATAGTATTTAGTTTCCTCAGAAAAACAGCAAGTAAAATTAATAAGAGATTTATGTTAGATTTTCTGTTCTGAATTTACTCTTATAGCAGCTCTACATTCAAATTTAAGATGAAAATATATTTACCAACTATTAAATTTCTAAATGCTAAAGACTGTTACTGGAAAAATATTGAAAAACATTATTACTTAACTGTTGACCAAATACTCAAATGCTACTCAATTTTAAGACCTTCGTGCTGTCACTGTCACTTTGACTTAAAGTGATAAAGACAGCACGAGACTTATCGGCGGCGTTTTAAAATTGAGTCGCATTTGAGTATTTGGCCATGCATGATCATTTAAGTATTTGGCCGTGCATGATTATATAGATATTTATAAAGATACCGTCTTACTGTGAATAGAAGGCCTTATAAAAGCCAGATGAAGTTTGATATCGTACCACGTCCAAATGATAGATTTATTCCCTCAAGTAAAATGTTCGCCTAGACAAAATGTTTATTCGATCGACTAGATTCGTTACGATTCGTGTTTGGCTTAGGAAATATAATTGTATCGTTACTTATATTGTTATGCTATAACCTGTCCTTAACCAACTAAGACGTTAGTACTAAGAAGATAGTATCTACGGCAGATTTCTGGTGACACAGCACCCGAAACGGTGCTTTACTACAGACTCCGGGGTAAGGTTGCTAGCCCGTCAGACCCCAAGAGGTCTTACAACCGAAGAAGTCCGATATTTTCTCGCTTTTTACGAAATGCCTGTCTGAATGGCAGTGAGGCATCGTATTCTAATATGTTTCGAGACGGGATAGAATCACATCCGCAATACCACCGCCAGTTTAGCGTAGGTACTCTCTGAATCACGGAGTTTAGTGAATGATTGGCGCTAGCTTCTCTGGTGTTTTTTTTTGCATGAAAAACTCTTTGTGGTCTGACCTAAGGAACTAAAATCTGCATACAAAAGCTCCGGCAGTCGATGCAAAGTACCAATACAATATACAGTTATGATATTTACACATTCTTGGTATTGGTATTGTACTGTATTAATAGGTGGGGAAAAAGTTTCTTCGCATTTAATATGAAAACTCAAGACATTTTTTTTCAAAGTTAATTTACATTTAATTATAATATATATGTACCATTTTGCTCAACGACTTTTTGCCATCTTCTGGATAGTGACATGATCCCATTGTTGTAAAAATTTTGGGACTTCTGATCAAAAAAACCTGACAAGTAGTTTTGGCAGTCCTCTCTTGATGTTAACCTGACACTGCCTAAAGAATTCTGAAGAGATCGAAACAGGTGGAAATCTGAAGGTGCAAGGTCAGGGCTATATGGCGGATGCATTAACACCTCCCAGCCAAACTCTCTTAATTTTTGCTGAGTGGCCAAAGATGTGTGTGGTCTAGCGTTATCGTGATGAAAGACCACACCCTTTCTATTGATTAATTCCGGCCGTTTTCTCCCAATTTCTTGCTTTAATCTCATCAGTTGTTGGCAGTAAAGATCCGAATCGATGGTTCTGCCTGGCGGTAAAAGCTCATAATGAACAATGCCCTTCCAATCCCACCATACACACAGCATCACCTTATTGCGAGTTAACCCGGGTTTTGCCACAGTCTGTGAAGCCTGACCGACCTTTGACCACGACCTTTTTCGCACGTTCTTGTCGTACGTGATCCACTTTTCACCACCAATCAATCAATCTCTTTAAAAACGGTTCAATTTCATTACGTCTCACTAAAGAATCGCAAATGAGTACACGGTTCTTTAGGTTTCTTTCAGTGAGCTCGTGTGGCACCCAAATATCGAGCTTTTTTGTAAACCCAGCTTTTTTCAAATGGGTCAAAACTGTTTTGTGGTCAATCCCCAGTTCTTCAGCTACGTCGTAACTACTGATATGCCGATCTTGCTCCACTTTTTCAAAAATTGCGTCAATTTTATATGTAACAGGGCGACCAGAGCGAGGTGCATCTTTAACATCAAAATTCCCGGATTGAAAAAGCTTAAACCAACTTTGTGCTACTCTTGCTGACACTGTATTAGGTCCATAAACGTCACAATTTTTTTTCGCGG
The DNA here is from genome assembly GCA_910591435.1 of Acronicta aceris. Lineage (NCBI taxonomy): Eukaryota > Metazoa > Arthropoda > Insecta > Lepidoptera > Noctuidae > Acronicta > Acronicta aceris. Next base: position 5,357,585 of record OU342774.1, read on the forward strand.
CTTGCGTTGCATTTTTCCCCTTTTTGTAATAAAACTTTAAAATGTATTGAATTTCTTCATTAGATTCACTCATTTTTACAGAAAGAAAAACAAATGAAAAATAGCGGGAAACAAATTTTTACTAATTTGTTTCTTTTTTAAAATGTAACTTTTTTAATGTTATCAAAATCAGCCAGATAATAACAGTAAATAATAGTACAGCCAAAGATTTTTTATTAAAAGTATTTACATACTAAATGCGAAAAGACTTATTCCCCAACCTAATATATCTGCATATAGGTTTAGGTATACTTAAGTAGGTATAGTAGGTATAGCGTTTTGGTCAATAACCCGTTTTATAAAAGAATTTTAAAATGTAGTACGTTGGCATGTTTTAAAGGCTTTTTTGGATTGTGTTTGAGTGTTCCTCTTTAGAATACATTCTTTATGATACACTTTGTTTTAAAAGTGATTATGCAATTACTCCTTCAAAGTTTTAACATCATATAGGGACTTATTCACTTACTGAGGTTTTAAACCTTGTGGGGCATACATTTAGATCACTGCTCCCGTTACTCGACTCAGGATTTTTCAAAAACCTCACTATTTCGTTGGTTCGTAGGTACGTTAGTTCGGAATGGCGATAATTTCTTACCTCTACGTGCATAAAGCTGAATGCTAGTTTGTCCACTGCTCTTAAAAAAAAAAATACGCACACATGAGTCGTGATTACTTATACATGGACATGTACGACAGGTAACTTGTTAAAAGTATACTATAAACTACGCAAAGCAAAGGAACTTGTTTAAAAAATAAAACCTTTTCACATTCCCTAGGTGCCAAGCAGGTCGCGTAGGTTACCAACCTGCTTTTACGCGCGACGTTTTTTTTTATTTTTTCTTTGCAAGTCTTCGTAAATGTACTTAGTTTATGTGTGCAGTTTTCATAAAAGGCATGTTTTATGAGTTGATAAGTGTGATAAGGCGGTATATTCCTATTAGTTATTATTTAGTTTTAATAAAAACATCCGTTTATGATCAATAACCCTCTATAATATCCTAGGTAGATATGGTTAAATCTGTCATACCTACCTATTTGTTATGATAAGCTAATAATTTATAATCTTTTGAAAATTAAAATCTTTAAATAAAATATTTTTTTTTATAGGTTTGAAGATGACGAAGTTAGTAAATAATGTTAATTCAATTAAATAACCAAGGAAAATTCTTAAACGCAATAAAAATATTTGGTGTAAGAACAAAATATACTTAAGTACAAATCAATACAATTTTCTCTGAAAAGCCACTTTTAGTTTGCAATATCAGTAACAACGTACCTTTACTACTACGATTTTTATCTCTGAAAATATTAAGTTAACGGCATTTCCTATGGGAAACAAGTTTACGAGCGTCGCCGGGGCGCGGGTGTAGTGTTGCAATACTTTTATACCGTCGTTAGGAAGGGTTGCGTCGGGGTAAACATTTTCCGGTACAAGGCTTTTTGCGGCATCGCCTTTTCGAGAACTTTCGCGAAGGTAAAGCTTTGTTTCCTGCCTTATTGTCAACTGCTGGCTACATTAAATGTTACCTTCTTTTAAGTTTTTTATACCTATAACAACTTTTGTTTTGAATTGTTTCTATAGTGGGTTTACACATTCAGTATTATTGACAAAATTTTCTTTCGTCTTGAAGGTGTAAATATTATTGGCAACCTGGTATCAATCTACTGTTAATGCTTCATTCCGTTCATTCGCGAGACGTTAGATGACATGTATAGTCATGTAACTTCTTGCCGTATTAGTCAAGTGGACGCAAATACGGCTGATGAGGATTTTTTTTAAAGTTTACTAGTAATGTGGGTCGCACATTACTAGTATTCTTGTTAACCCCTCGTGCTACGCTAAATGGGTTTACGTCGGTAGTGCAATGGGTGTGTTTCGAATCGGCGACCACATGATCGCAAGTCCGACTATCTAGCCATTAGGCTACTGCCGCTTCAAAAGGTTGAAGACTTGAGTTCTGGGTAGAGTTTAAATTGTGCCTGGAATGGCCATAGGCTCGCCCGCGATGAACTTTGAGTTTTCGGTAGGTTTTTTCTAAACCGACTTTCGGGAATAAAGGCGTAATGGTATGACAGAGAAAAAACGACATACTCTTGCAGTTGCAATATACATATATTTATATAAATAAAAATAGACACGTTAAAAGATTGTCTGTTTGCGTTATATCTTTCAATGCCGCGTGTGAAATATCATTGTTGAAATAAAACATCGAACTCATATATTCGCCAGTCTGTGTATACTGTGCAGTGTTTACCGTACGCCCGCGAAAAGACTCGCTCGAAAATATTTCAAGTGGAAACAAAAACAAATTTAATTTGTTCAACTAACTAGAACGTGGAGCGAGCTAAAACGTTGAATTTTAATAGGTACTTCACAGAAGTGTCTGCACACTCGATATACATATTTAAACGCGATACTCACTTGGGTGAATCGAAAAAAAAAACGGACGCAACCAAATTTCATGTGATCGCTGGATTTTATTTCCGCTTTTGCATCCAATATTGCGAATCCTTACATCCTCACTAATATTATAAACGAGAGTGTTTGTATGTATGGATGTTTGTTACTCTTTCACGCCAGAACGGCTTACTTCCCAATCCGAGAGAATATCCCAATATCCCGTCATATGCGTTGTCTGTCAGTCAGTCAATGTTTTAGGTCAAGTTTAACAAATTCAAACTCCAAGTTAATTCTGCGAATTTGGAAAATTTATCCAGTGTTGTTTAGTTACAATCTATTGGTGACTTATGGAAATTTCTTAAATTGAATCTTTGTGCGTTTACGGTACCGTTTTATACATACCACCATGCATGTATTCCCTGAAGGGTTAGGTAGAGGCGTACTAACACGAACCCACAGTTCGCCAGTAGACCAGTAGTTCCCAAAGACTGACTGACTGAGATCCATCTCGTAAAAACTTCCAAATTCAGGACACACCTATTGTTGTTATGAATAAAAAAGTACATAACAATATAAATGAAGGACTGTATAAATGCATTTTTCATTCAATCCAATATTCGCTCGCGAGTGGGCTAGATAGAGATCATATCATCATCATCATATCAGCCAACGGAAGTTCACTGCTGAACAAAGGCCTTCCCCAAAGACCTCCATAGCGATCGGTCACATGCCGCCTGCATCTAACGACTGCCAGCGACTCTTAACAGGTCGGCTGTCCATCTTGTTGGAGGTCGTCCCACACTGCGCTTTCCGGTGCGTTTCTCTTCCTTTCACCGGAAAGATGGAGATATCATAAGATAATCCCAAATATATAATTACCTTCTTATATTTATATAAAAATTTAAAATTTAAGCATGTACGTGAAATTATTAGGTCGATCCTAATCTCGAAATGGCCCAAAAGGGACATTGTAGCGACCATTATTATAAGTGGCACTGTTATATTAAAAAGCATAATCTTGTGACCAACGATAATGACACAAGCAGATAACATAACAGAATTCGGAATAGCTGGGATTTTACAATTCTCTAACAAATTTAAAATTTAAGGAAGTATACGAAATTATTAGGTTGATCGTAATCTCAAAATGGCCCGAATGGGACATTGTAGCCCCCATTTTTGTAAGTCACACTGTTATTAACTTTCTTAAATAAGGAAAATGATCCGCCTAGTCGTTATTAAGGGCCATTTTGAGAGCAGAAGGATAAGCCATGATAAGGGTAATATATTTTTTATTGAAGTACCTAATTGCTACTAATTAGTGTAGTTTTAGCAAATTTCATTAATATAGAAGTTTTAACTAAGCATATTGTATTTTGTGGTTGGTTTTCGTTACAAAGCTTACTTATCGAAATTATTAGGATCTCTGTTTTAAGATTAACTTAACATACCACCACGCCTGTATTCCCCGAAGGATTAGGCAGATGTGTACTTATGTATACTTACCAACAGTTTGCCAGTATATTTTAGATCCCATGTAATAGGGGTCGAGCCTATTGCCATTAACCGGGCACAAATCCAGACTCAGAGCTGCTACTGAGAATTTCATAGAAAAACCCAATAACACATTGCTCGACCTGGGTGTCGAACCCAAGACCTCTGGCGTAGGAATCGCGCTTGTGACCACTAGACTAATGTTTTAAGATTCTAAGTAGATAATCGTATTCTAAAAAGTAGTATATTAGTTATAACTATTGTAATATCATTGCAGGCAGTGGTCTCGGTAGCTTAGTTGGCTAAAGCGTCCGGTGAACTTAACCCAAGGGTTCAGACCGAACGTGAGTCCGAATTTTTCTTCCATTCTTTATATTTTTCCGAATGTTTATACAATAAAAATAAATAGCAGCTCTGAATTTAGATTTGTGCCGGCTTAATGACTATAAGCTCGTCCCCTATTACATGGGACCTAAACATACCGGGGCGTACTCTGTGTGTATAGCAGTACGTTGTTTTACAAACGGATCCCTCTCAACTTTCTGACACCTATGCTACTCTCAAACTACCTCTATTATACATGTAGCTGACAGATTGTTTATTGAAATATGCCGTTATAAGATAAAGTTGCTACCAGTATGTTGCCGCAAACGTAATAATTATTAAGTTACCTTCAGTTTTAATAGTTAATACAGTAAACTCCCGCTTTCGGGAGTTGCGGTGCTCATAACCCACTTAATGTTGACTTTATGTATTAAGTTTAAGAGCACCATTGCCTACACCTAATTACTTAATTGAATGAACGGAAACGAATTGACATTTTCGAATCAAAATGTCTAAAAAAAATATATTTGTATACTTTTTTTACGTTTTTGTTCGTTTTATCACTTGATTTTACTTTGTTAAAAAAATATTTTATATTTGTTGTTCTGTAGCTGTTAAACTGTATTTTTAAATGATCTACTTTGCTTTGATTTTTATTTTAGTTATGGAAACAAATTATTCCCTAGTCATAACATGCGTCCTTAAACGTACTAACGCCAGCGCACAGTGCATCACTGATCCCAAACGCGGTTGAACCATTTCAAGTGACTTTATGGATGGTACTATTTAAAGCAAAATGGTACTCAAATTTTGAGAGCAACCATTTAATAATTCCATACAAGCTGTATCCGTCAAGTGCGTCTGTTTAATAAATAGCCTGCTATTACACGCCATTTACTATAGTACGCTATTACGATGAATGCGAACGGTCTGGTGCCAACTCACTGCTATTTTTATATCCTAAGCTGTATAATTGGGCTATTCTGTTCTATTTGACCTGTAATTTAATTTATTTTCGTGTGTATGTATATTTTTTTGTCACGCTCTACAGCTTAAACGCCTTGATGGATTTTAGCTTGAAAGGGGTGGTTACATTCTTAATTGTGGGAGTGTTCTTAAAGACATGACAGCAATCAAAATTCAAAATTGTAAAAAGTGAAAGTCAAAGGAATATATCAAGTGGGGTATCATTGGATAGGTCTTTGAAAATCACTTTCGGTCTTTAGGTTTCTTTAATCAGCTTTCATTTTGAATGACCATTTTGTTGTATCTTATGATGAGACATTATTTATTGAGGTATACTTAATTTTTACTTTTTATTGTACAGGAAAAACACATACAGACAGGATATAAATCGTATTTTAAAATATACAATGGGCAGCTTTATCGCAATCAGCGATCTCTTCCGGGCAAAGTTAGGATGGACTCAACAGAAATTAACCACAAAATGGGTTGCTTTGTTGACGGTGCATAATGTGCATATAATTAAATAAGTTGTTAATGATACTAACAGCTACTTTCTATCACCGCACTTCTCGCACTCGGCGTGGAGTTCATCCACATACCTTAGAACCGCTCTGGTCTCATAATGTGCGATTCCAGAGGAATTTCCACACACACTCAGGTTGTGGAATCAGCTCCCCGCTAAGGTTTTCCCAAAGGACTACAGCATGGGGTTCTAAATAAAGGGAGTGAAAAGATTTTTAAAGGGTAGGCAACGCGCGAGTGATATCCATGGTGTTCCAAGCGTCCATAGGCTATGGTAACCACTTACCATCAGGCTGGCCGTATGCTTGTTTACCACCTTAGTGGTATAAAAATATATAATTATATTTTAAAAAACTGTGAGTATGGCTGGGGACCTTGTAAAGAGTAAACTGAATGAGGATAGAACCTACAATACGTGAAATGAAATGAAAAAAAAAAAAAAAAACCTAGCTAGCTCAGCCACTACGCCAAACGTGTTGTTTATGTGTATGATTGCGTCTCATATCAGTACTATAAAAGACCAAGGTTTAGTTAGATAAATTATTAAAGTGTCATAAATCTCAATTATGGTTCATTACAAGTCTGATGTGATGTTGACGACTTGATATATTTGCCTCTTTACATAATCATGCATATTTTAAGGTATTTCCCACGGTGGTTACATCATTTATTAACGTTGATCTACGAATGCTGTCTGTATTGAGCTTGGTTTTTCTAAATCCCATGAGATTTTTTGTAAAACCTTCTATAAGGGACGCCTTATAATCTATAGGATTTTTGCTGTTATTTTTTTTATGGAATTAGGTCATCAAACGAGCTGAGGAGCCACCTGGTGGTAAGTAGTCATAGTCGCCCATGGACACCTGTTACACCAGAGGAGTTGCTGATGCGTTGCCGACCCTTAAGAGCCCCTACGGATTGCAGACTGTCAGAGTCGCTGCAACCGAGGGGAACTAGCTCTTACGTGCAAAAGTCCAAATACACACCAAGGAGCTTTACGACAGATTCCGACGTAAGGGTGGTCGCCAGCCAGTCAGACCCCAAGAGGTCCTACCACTGAGCAAGTCAGATATCGGGACGCCTCTCACGGGATGCCTATCTAAAGGCAGTGAGGAACAATATTCTAACCCGTCCCCACACGGGGAATAAAATTTCAAGTTTGTAAGCTTTATAATTTCTGGGATTTCGGTATTAGTGCATGATTGGGAGGTATTTCTTTCTTTTATTAATAGGTACCACGTTGGATTGTCTTTAGTACTTAATAATTTGGACTGTAGCGTTGGTATTGTAAATGTTTGCCGAAGTTGGCGGGTGTCCTATTTAACGCCAAATGACGGACAAGTTTGATGAGGACGGAGTAGTTGCGATGGATGAAGTACTTTACTTTGTTATCATTATCTGACCGCGCTGTCTGCTAGAGGTTACCTGTTACCTTAAGGGCTGCCGAAACTTTGCTTTTAAGTATAGGGTTTCACTTTTAATTTTCTTTATAGTTCTTTCTTAACCTTAAACAATGCGTCGATAAAGTTTTTGTTTTCGATAACCTTGGAATAAATTATTGAGGGATGAGAGTGAATATAGAATTTTCTAGAAGTGCTAATTATATGCTTTTAAATTAATCTCGAACAGGATAACCAAAGAATACATGCCATTACGCCTGTATCCCCGAAGGGTTAGTCATAATTGTAGATACCGCCGTACACCTATATAAATTTAGCTGAATATGCAATACCAGGCAAATTTGACAAATATACAAATATTTACTCAATAACATTGCTTCACCGAAACAAGAACCTCGTGCTCAGTTGAGATTTCGGTCAGGCACGAGTATCAAAATGTATTTTCAACATTTTTTTGTTCTTGTGGCAACCCTACGCCGAGTTCCTTAAAGTTCTGTAGTTATTTAGAATTAAAATAACGGGTCATCTCACCTAAGGGCTTTAGGCAAAGATAACTAACTAACTTCCAAGTTGCGAAGGAAGTAAACAGTTAAAATATTGATTACATTACTGTAGTATTATAAAGGCTGGATCTTAGTTCAATTGTTTGAGGACACTTCATCGTTGATCAGAGTTAAGTAAATAAAAAATATATTTAAATAATAACTATACTCGTAGTTAGTATGTATATTATGTACATGTATAGGTAATGTACACTAATATTATAAAGCTGAAGAGTTTGTTTGTTTGTTTGTTTGTTTGAACGCGCTAATCGCAGGAATTACTGGTTGGAATTGAAAAAATCTTTTTGTTTTGGATAGTCCATTTGTCGAGGAAGGTCGCATATATACATACCATTCCGCAAAGGGTTACGCAGAGGCGTGCCAATGTACACCCACAGTTCGCCGGTATGATAAAAAATCGTTTTACGGTTTTATTTCTTCACGAATTTTTATAATTTTTTAAACATACCATTACGCCTGTATGTTCCGAAGGGTTAGGCAGAGCTGTACTTACTTTTGTGTGTATGTTTAGGTTCCATGTAATAGGGTATGGCCCGAGCATTGTCATTACCCGAGCTCAAATCCAATCTGAGAATTTCATAGAAAACCCTAATATTTAACAATGCCCGGCCTATTAATCGAATCTGACTCAGAGGTCGCTCTTGTACCTTTTAAAGAATGAATATTTTGAGGTATAAAGTCTCAGCTTTTCTCACGTTTAACTCGGAATATGAATCTAGAAGGTGCACGTAATCATTAATGAGGATATAATCCAAGTATATATAATAATACAACTAAATATACTTATATATACATATCTATAAGTATATATAAGTATACTTGCATCGTATTACCAACATAACAAAGAACAATTATCTTAATACTTGTGTATCAGTGCATTGTGATACAATAATTATGTGTGATTGTCTCTATTGTTATGCAAATGCAAGACTTATAAGGCGAGGTCTGACGTCATAAGAACAGTAGGCTAAACACAGGCATAATGTTTTAATGGTACAATAGTAAGGTCAATGCAGACGGTCTACATGAGAACTGTCAGCTGTATAATTGAGTTCGGATTCGATTTTTTTATTGTTGACGTGTAGTTTTTTTTCCCGACAATCTATCTGACTTTGTCTGTTTAGGTTAGGTTAGTTTCTCTAAAATTTATCTAGGAGACATAGAGGAGAGATAGATTAAATCCTCAGGATGGATATAGGTTTTGGTCTTTGGATGCGAGGGAAACTGCGGACAAGAGCCTAGTAAAGGACAAGTTTCTTCATCATGATCTCCCAGTCATAATGAAAGGGCATAAAGGAAAATCCAGCAAGCTAGCCCAGTGTGAGTTGACAAACTTCAAATGCCAACCCTCAGGTCCGCTGACATTTTTTTCCTTCATCGTGAGCGATTTCAAAAAGGGCGTCCCTTGAATTGAAAATTATAAACTTGAAAGCCCTTTGTCATGATCACTAGCCTATCACTCCTTATCTTATTAGAATAGCTTAGTTTAAATATTGGAAAAAAGCTGGTGGCCATCTACCAGGCCATTTGATGTAGGTATGTAAGTCAAATTGTCGTTTTTCCAAACTTCTTTAAGACGTAAATGGCCCAGTTCCAGAGACTTCTTTATATATTCTACTAGAAACATCTATGAAAACTCAAACCGATTCGCTGAACTTTGAAAACGGCACGTCTGCTTCGATTCTATTTTCCTTCCGTAGTATTCTTTAAATATTCCATTTCCAAAACGGCGTATTTTAAATTGAACATTTTAAATCCGGAATCAATTTGTGTAGGAGCAGCAGTAACAGTCAATGCTCAGCAATTTCTTGGAGTGCAAGTGTGGTGGGGTGAAGCACACAATGGTTGGCACCACAGACGGCGAACGGCGACGAATCCGCGTGTACAATGCTACGTATTTGGGCCGAGACGAGCACCGCGAAAATAGACTTAGAAAATCGATATGGAGGTGCTGGGTCGCGTACTTGCTCACTCTTTAAAATTGTGTCAAGTTTTATTACTCTCTCCGCGTATTGACGCGACACCCGTCTTGGGTTTCTTGGACTAATCAGTGTATACCTTGTGGCGCTTTGGAATCGTCAGATTTATGAATATCAGGATATAAAAAGAAGCAAAAAAGAAGAAAAACTTATTGTATTTAAACTAACTGCTTATTACTATTTAAAAATCGACATTGTTAAAGTTTTGGGGGTAATACACGATTCACGGTCACCTAGTTAGCTACACTTCACTGAAAGCACAGTTTACCTATTTCTAGTCTAAAAATGACTTTAAAATAAAAAATGGTAATTGTAACAAAAAAAAAGTTCCCGTGCAAGTTTGTCAACTCATTAATTGTATTTTTGTATGGAAAGTTGATTTTTTTGGGTTATCATCATTATTTTGCTATTTTTAAGTGACTCTTTAGACTATTAGTCTGTGGTGAAAGAAGATTCATATAATGTTCTCTCCATCTATACTTATAATAAATCTGTAGAGAGGTCAATTCTGTACATGAAATATATTTCCAAAGTAACTATCAGCGGGTGATTAGTGATCGATACTGACGCCAAAAATGCAATCAGTAAAATTTTTGTCTGTCTATCTGTCTGTCTGTCTATATGTTCGTTATAGAAACAAAAACCACTCGACGGATTTCAACGAAACTTGGTACAATTGTTCTTCATACTCCTGGGCAGGTTATAGTATACTTTTCATCACGGTACGATCAATAGGAGCAGAGCAGTGAAGGGAAATGTTGGGAAAATGAGTAATTCATGAGAAAGGTTTCAAGCTATAAAACATCACGCTACAACCCTTAGGAACGGGGCAACGCAGGTGAAACCGCGGGCGAAGAACTAGGGTACAAAGTAACTATTCCACGCGGACGAAGTCGCTGGCAAAAGCTAGTCCTGTATAAAATAAGTGTTTTTATTCTGATTTATTAAGCGGAAAATATTGTAAAAATAAAAATACCCAATATAATAAAAGAAATAAGACCAACAACTTGTTGAGCGGGACAATCTTTTAAAAAGTGCTAAACGCTTTACGCTTTCTGGTTACATAGTTGCTAAGAGATAATTCCTGTAGTCTCAGCAGTTTTTTTAAAACTTAATTTTATTCATTTATTTATTTATGGAATTTATGCCACTAAAGATATATCTTTACAGAGACCTCATGATTTATACAACCTCTTCATATTTTTTTTACGTGGGAGAGCCATGCTTCGTCACAGAAAACCGGCGTCAAACAACGTTTACGTAGATTCGCCGAGTGAGTGAGGTTACAGGAGGCCCAATCCCCTTTTAAAAGGCCGGCAACGCACTCATGACTCCTCTGGTGTTACGGGTGTCTATGGGCGGCGGTAATCGCTTACCATCAGGCGATCCGTCTGCTCGTTTGCCCCCCTACCCATAAAAAAAAATTATAAACGTGTATGGAATCTTTAAAAATCCATCACGTAGTTTCATAATAAGAAATGGAAGGCACGTTAGGTTATCTCTACTGGTCGCCTAAATTATAAAGTCGTCAATATAAACTAGTTAGCTTCGGGTTCAGTGGAGTTCCGTTAAGTTCTGTGAAGCCGCTAAGTAAGTACACATCGCTAAGTGAATTTTGAAGTAAAGTTCATGTGGGAGTTGCTGGTAGGTCATTAATCAATCAGGGCCGGCGCGAATCAATCATCGGGAACACCGCCGCTGAATTGATTTAAGCGTTTCCCATTGCTACTGGTCAAACGTTTAGTTCTAATTTCGAATAAATTTCTTTACTCTCATGCTCTTATTTTTTAGCATTTCGTAATTCCAGAATTACAATAAAATACGGGCATGGTTACAATACGCGTTAATTGAAGCGGAGTTTCTTAATACAGACTTTATTTTCAAGGAGGTTCCAATCACTAAATAATCAGTTTAGTTGTAGTCGTATCTGGCGCGTTTTTTTTTTGAACAGTTTTATAATAAAATATTGATTAGTATTGCTCACTAATTGCCATAATTAGTGGTAGTTTTGATAGATTGTTTCAAATATTGCGGAAAAAACGAGTCTAATTATTCGATGTGTGCTATCATAAATATATATTGATTTTGGAGCGGAACCCTCTAAGCGCGAATTTAGTTTACTCTTGACTGGTTTTTATTACGTTGTGCAATTTGGCAGAGGATTGAGAGTATAATTTAATATTTATGAATTGTGGTATCAGTGTATTCTTTTTTGGTATAATTTTAACAAACTGCATGAAAAAAATAGCATTATTTTATTATTTCCATGAGATGATACAGTAGATACTATGCTTCAATTGAGACCTTATATCTACGTTAAGGTTTCAAGCAGTCTATAGTTTCTCCTCACCCCTGTGGGAGAAAGGCGTGAGTATATGTATGTACGTAAGATTAAATATAAGGGTGAATTCACTGCACGTAATATCCGGTAATTTCCACTGCATCATTGGATTGTTTCTGAATGTTTCGTTCAAAGTGCCGCCCACATGTTACATGCAAAATTGTTGTTAATTAACGAGTGTAGTTGGCACGAGTTGTAAACAAAAAGTAAATTAATGTTCAATATCTGCGGTACACAGGATGAGCGGGCACCGTAATGAGTTTATACGTTTTATAGTAAATATATTAATTAAGTAAACAGTATTTATTGTATTTTGCGTTTATTTAAGTAAGCATTTTCTGAGGTAGTCTTTTTTTATTGCACAAGAACACAGTTGTACAATACCTTTATTTATCAGCTTTGCGTATACGTATATTATTATGATTATATTGTTTTTTCTTTATTTATATTAAAAATTTATATTAAAAAGTTGAAAGACTGGTTTGCATCCGTGATTCTCACTTTTTAAGGTCCAGTTGAAAAAAAGCGCCAGGAAGCTCACCCGCGCGGCGCGGTAGATCTGGCATTTGGCTGAACTGGGCCTATTTGATACACAATGTTTATTTCTTTTTGTTTTATTTTCTCGCTGTCGTTTTATTTTATAAGATAATTATATATTATATTTGTTTATGCTATTGGGTGCAGTGTCCATGACTGTGTCAATAAACCCTATTTCTTTCTTAAGTATACAAACCAGTAGGTATATTATTATGTAAATCCGGTGGTATCACTTGCGCGTCGTCATTTAATGACTCCAATTAAAGCTTATTGGTCCAGTAATTTTACTAGGTACAGGGTCTTTCAAACTAGAATACAATAATGTTCGCACATTAATGAAGTGGCCGTAGTCTAATGGCTAGGGCGTCGGTCTTACGATCTTGTGGTTGCCGGTTCGAAACCTACCCATTCACTACAGACGTGAACCCACTCGTAACACAAGCATTTAGCCCGAGGGGTTAACAAGAACATAATAAATGCATTTAAAGGGGCCCCAATCACTAACTGCAAGAAGAAATTGGTAAGAAGTAAGCAATCTTTGTATTTGTATTGCTTACATCGCAAAATTTCTTGCTCTTTCCGTATGAAAAATGATCACATTCACTGCTAAATAGAAGTCCTTGAAAACATTACTTCGTTTTCATGCAGTATTCTGTTCACTCCACTGGGAGACGAGCTTGAAACAAAACAAATCGTCGAGAACAATGCTGGAGCTCAAATGTAGGTAATTATACCATTTAACGAGCACAATTATTAAACTAGAGTGCAGTGCAAATAACACCAGTTTCCTCGCTACCGTCAAAGGGGTTGAAAGCCTCAAACGCTGTGCATGTATTGAAACGGTACATATATAATGTAATATATGTGTTGTAAGACTTGATCTACATAAGATACCATCACGCCTGTATTCCCCGAAGGGTTAGGCAGAGATGTACACCCACAGTTCGCCGGTATATTTTAATCCCATGTAATAGGGATAAAGCAGTGATAGCCTAGAGGTATGACCGTTGGACTGCGTAGTCAAAGCTCTTGAGTTCGAACCCAAGGCATGCACCTCTGACTTTTCGAAGTCATGTGCGTATTAATACTCGTAGTTAATTATAACGCGCTTAAACGGTGAAGGAAAACATCGTGAGGAAACCTGCATGCCTGAGAGACATTCGACGGTGTGTGAAGTCTGCCAACCCGCACTAGACCAGCGTGGTGGATTATCGCCTAATTCCTCTCATTTGAGAGGAGACTCGTGCCCAGCAGTGGGACATATATAATGGGTTGATTATGTATGTAATAGGGGGTGAGCCTATTGCCATTAACCGGGCACAAATCCAAACTTCGAGCTGCAACTGAGAAATTCATAGAAAAACCCAGTAAAACTGCTCGATCTTCGATTCGGACCCACGATAAGCAGCGCTCGCGCTCGGGACCACTAGACTAATTAGGCAGTCTCGGGTTAGTCTACCATCTATAATGTAATGTAGATTCTACATTATCGCATAGGTCAACAGTTGTATTTTGTGATTTATATATTATTATACGTCATGGTTATTTATTGTGCATTTTGTACAATTAATTTTTATAAAATACTATGTCCGTCACATTCCAAAAGACTTTACGTGACTAAAGATAGCCTGTCTTTGCCCCAGGATGTTAAATGAATCTCTGTGCCAAATTTTGACAAAATCTGTTCAGTAGTTGAGGCGTGAAAAGGTAATAAATAAACCGACAGTTAGTTTCGCGTTCATAATATTAGAATAGTTATCAAAATGTTGTGTCCTACTTAGGTACTAATGGAAGAAAAGACTGCCAGTGCCTTTTATAATTAACATTCACTTTGTGTTAAATTAGATAATAAATTAGAATTTTAAAATATCAAATTACTTTCTAAGTAGATTTGGGAATGAGATGACAGTCGTTCAATTTCAGTAAAAGAAAGACGGACAAGAGCGAGACTTTGCAGTAATCGTGCGACCGACAAATCTATCACGGGTTCTATTTAAAAATAGACTAAGTATGTAGGTATCTCATATCACCACGTACTTCTTCTTCTTCATCTTGAAGAAAGACAAGCATCTCATAAATGAAATTGTTGTGCCAGGATAGTAGCAAGTGGAAATCATTAGTCTCTGCCTAAGTACCCTAATGGGAGACAGGCGTAAACAAATGTATGTGTAAATAATTATGTATTTATTAATGTCTTACAAAAAGGTCTCTTACATTGAAATAAAACTACTTTTTACGGATTTTATCGCGTTGTATTGATATTATTTGATTCCCGACGTTTCGGATCCTACAGTACAGTACAGCATCCATGGTAACGGGTGGACTAAGTTGTTGGACGTCTTAATGTTGCAATTACTTTACTACAGCAACAGCTACCTTTACAACAGCTACCATACATTTTTGTTAATTATTGGATTCACGCAGAACGAGCTCACCGTATCCTTCGGTATTTTATAGAATCTATAATGGGGTTCCAAGCAGGTGGTAAGACCCAGCTATCTTCTCTATTGAAATTTGGATGGTTTTTAATTTCAATAGTCTCGCGAATCATCCTTGGAAGGAATCGGTTTTTCTTTTGCGAGGACTTGTGGTTTATCAAATCTTATATAGTGCTGGACCTTGTCTAGAGTAGAGAGCTTCAAATAAAAAAAAATTGACAAAAATATGAATATTGTCCTTAATAATTTCGATATTTTTGCACAAAATCATTTATCTAAGTGATTTTACTTATGCACCATTTAGCTTTTTAGCAGTTCGGAACGGCTTACTTATTTTGACAGTACTGTACTCACAATATGCCGTCAATCTGACAGGCAAGTTTCTTAGAAGATTAGCCTTAGTTTCAAAATAAATAAAAATTGTTGTTGTAATAGTTTGACAAGCGGCTAAAATATATCGGACACAAAACGTGATCAGTTTAACATTACATTTATGAGACCGGTGACAGTTAGCAGTCGTGTCGCCTGCCAAGCTAATTTCAATTTTAAATTCGAGCTTTATGATTTATTAACATAATTCTCATTTATTTGAACGAAATAGGAAGATATTTTGAGGAACCCTCGGGTGACCTTATAGCTACGGTAATCGTAAAATTTCTGTCCTCAATTTTTTTATATAGAAGTTTCATTATCCGTTCCATGGTCGAGCAAAGTATTAATTGCGTCTTTCTTTAGTCTGGATTTGTGCTCGGTTAATGGCAATAAGCTCGTCCCCCTCTCTTACATGGGACCTAAAAACATGTCGATGTGTCAACTGCCTAACCCTCCGCGGATGCAGGCGTAAATCGTGATCGTAGATCACGATAGATTTTATAATTGTACTTTTGTTCCATTCTACAAAAATATACTAATATTATTTTTTTATGACTTGAATATTTACAAACTCCTTGCTTAAATAATGCACTAATATTTAAAAAAAGCTGATTCTAGAGATTTACTCTCATTTACTTAGTTAATATTTTGCTACGGTTCCGTTTTGTATTCAGGACAGCGACGATTGGAGGGTTGGGGAATTATTAGAAGTAGCAACAAATCCGCAAAGGTATGGCAGCTTTATCGTGTACACGTTTAATATAAAAGTAGATACTAGCTGTGCCTCGCGGTGTTACTTACGTTAATCTTAGTTTTCACAATTTCTCACAGAAAACCGGCGTTAAAGAACGCTTACGTTGTGTTTCGCCGAGTGAGTGAGGTTACCGGAGGCTCAATCCCCTTTTAAAAGGTCGGCAACGCACTCGTGACTCCTCTGGTGTTGCGGGTGTCCATGGGCGGCGGTAATCGCTTACCATCAGACGATCCGTCTGCTCGTTTGCCCTCCTATCCCATAAAAAAGAATAAAAAAATCCAATCCGAAGTACTTTCTGAAGTGGTAGAAATTAGGCATTTTCTTTTTAAAATCATTGTCATAACCAGAAGGTTAATTTAAAAGGAAATTCATAATTCAATCTAAGATACCATGATTTTTTGACGTGATAAACCAGATAAAATGTCAATAGCAGCGTTCAGTGACTCGGAACGAGTATTTTTGAAGTTACGAATTAACTTTTAATGAAGTAATGGACTTTTTGCTAATCTTGCAAGATGTCTGAAACATTTGTTACGAATACCACGAAAATATATAGTTACTTATATTTTTGCTTTACTTTTCTTTTGGCACACCATACAGTTCCGAAGTTTCTTTATTATCCCGCGTTTCGACTTGGTTCATTTAATCGGAGATATATCGAGATATATAAGCCACTAGATTAAGCTACAACACTATGTACCGAAAGAGATAGTACTCAGAAAATGTTTTGAAGCAACTACTTGACGTTTTCTTCATGATTTGTGTGTTTTGTGTTCAGATAAGTTTCAATATAAAGTTTTTTAATAACAAACTATAACTTCAATAGACTTTGTTATAATGATACAAGATACATTATGAGCAGTGTACGCTTTCGAAGTGGAGGGATTAGAAGCTTTCAAAAGATTAACTGGGGCAGACCTCCATCTGACCATTTCATTAAAACTTCCTGCAGCCTCTGGCACCCTAATTACATTCAAAACAAAAATCATTTCGTGACTCAATTAAATGTATGTGTAATCCAGGACTCACCCAAAAGTACGAATTAGTTATGACACTGACGTACGTTTCACACGTTCGGTAATTGTTACTCATATTTAAGCGTATATTTTGTTCGTGTAATGCGTATCAACATTTTTCGTTTCGTGAAATTAATTTTGACGCTCTGATTCAATTACCGCGGGGTCGATCAATCGTAATTTCCTCTCGATTCATTCGATTTGCTGCTCTAATTATGAATTTTATTTGTTTCAGATACAACAACGGGAAGCAGCGCTCACCTCAAAATTAAGAATAAATTAGTATAATATAAAATTAATCGAATAAACGACGAAGCGCCTTCTATTTTCCAATTACGCAGTAGTTAGCTTAATTAAAAGTATAAGATAGTGTAGTCAAGTGGCTTGTGGTTGTGAGGCGCGTGTATTGTCGCGCGCGTCGGTCGCTGGTGTCGCGGGGATCAATGGTCGGCGAGTGTGGTGCACGCGCGAGCCGGCTCACGGCGTGAGAGAGTCGCGCGCGGGTGCGCGAGCGGTCGGCAAGATTGAGGTGGTGGCCGGGTGCGGTTGGGGCAGGCGTGCGCGCGTGCGGCCGCTGCACGCGCTGGGCCGCGCGGCCGGCATGTTGGCGTCGCAGCGCTCGCAGTCCTGCAACGAGGAGGGCGCGTTCTTCGGGGCGCGCGCGCTGCGCCGGCCGCGCGGCAAGGGCAGCGGGAGCCCCACCTGCTAGGGGTACGCCATGTCGCTGCGCAGCCTGCACCGGCGGCTATCGTCCGCCAATAACACGTGAGTAGCACTAATACTTAAATAGAATACAAACCTGCTTGTTATAGATATGTAGGTATTGATGTGTCATGAATGACCTATTATGACCGCTATGTCGTCGCGGGAAGCGAAGGGAGCATCTTGTCCGCTTAAAAATAAATTTTATATTATATTATTAAATGAATGCGGGTCGATTTGGTAAACTATTAATATTTAAGATGCTTCAATGTGCTCTAACGATGAGTCATCAAAATGTCGAAGGGGCAACCGTCAGGATGTGAATATTCAATTACCGAACCTAAATCCTGAGCGCAATGCCATAAATCCACCAAGGGCGACCAAAAACAGACCTTATGGCAGAACAACAAGATTGATTTTAAACGTACGTGATACCTAACTGGCTTAACTTCTAGCGGCCACAATTAGGGGCGATGATCCTGGCATAATTTATGTTAATTTGTGGGTGCACATACCCTATACGTTATAGGAGAGAATGATGCCAGATTCAGTGATCCAAAGAAGACTTCATCTCATTCAAAATATTGATAGCAAATACATAAATCAATTTGAGTGACGTATCAAAAGGGTCGGTTGTCCGGACAAGGTCGAGGGGCAGTGATTGTTGTAGGCGTCCGACCGGACGTCTGTTGCTTGAGTAGGTACAGTAATTGGCACGCATACCCCACGCCACGTTGAATGGCCTGAACATTTGCATTCATCGTGACTGCAGCGGAAGCTACAGCATTATGATTTGCCGTTTTCAATTAAACCTATGCTTATGTATGTTTCGTTCCGCTTACAATATCTGTTTCCATTCAAAACTGATGCCCATTTAACTCATTTGCTTGAGTGTATAGATTTTGTTTTTGATTAATTTATGAATACTTATCATAGAAATATAATAATAATTTGATTAAAATTATTTCAATAATAAAAATTATACAGATCCTTTAATAAGTAAGATTTTACTTCTAAATATGTTTATAGTTCACACACTGAACGCTGTGAGATTTTCCATCTCATAAATCAATCACTGTTCATTTTTATGGAAAATCCAATGATAACATTGATTTTTCTATATTGTTAGGCATAAATATGGAGTGGATGTTTTAGAACTAGCCGAGTTACCGTACTGCCCTCGTTTTTCCCAATCCCGTGCGAATTTCCTCAAATTCCTTAGTCTCTAGACCTTTTATTTGGCAGTCTAATGATAATTTCACTAGGCTATCACGGCTATCGACTATAACGGCTATATGCTATAACGGCTATAGACTATAACGGCTATAGACTATAACGGCTATAGACTGTAACGGCTATAGGCAATCACGGTTTTTTCAATACTTATCCTTTGTCTGAATTTTTACAATTGCTTGTAAATATATAATATATAAATATAATATAATATTTGAGTAAGTTTTCGTTGTATATGAAAACAGTTTTGAAATGTATCGTAGTCATGACAGATTATGTTTGGCACAAAAAAAATATTCTAAAGCGATTATCTTTCTTGTTATAAATATTTATAATATCATCGCGATCTTCAAAGCGTAAATAAGACTGTGAAATAAAACATTAGCCAGAATTGTTTGATACAATATATATAGTCATAATGTTTACTTTTAACTGTGAACCTAAGTTTAGATGTACCAACACGTTTTAACTCCATATTACCCCGTGTGGGGACGGGTCAGAATACTGTTCTTCACTGTCACTCAGATAGGCATCTCGTAAGAGCCGAGAAAATATCTGACTTGCTCGGTGGTAGAATCTGACTTGGGGTCTGACTGGCTGGCGACCACCCTTACGTCGGAATCTGTCGTAAAGCACCTATTTGTGTGTTGCGACTTTTGCGCATATGAGCCAGTTCCGCTTCGGTTACTGCGGTTCTGGCTGTCTGTAGTCCGTAGGGGCTCTTAAAGCTCATTAATACATCAGCAACTCCTCTAGTGTTGCAGGTGTCCATTAGTCTAGTGGTCCCAAGCGCGACTGCTACGCTAGAGGTCCTGGGTTCAATCCCCAGGTCGAGCAAAGTATTATTGGGTTTTTCTATGAAATTATCCACCTCGGAGTGAGAATTTGGCAATAGGCGCGCCCTCTATTACTTGGGACCTAAACATACCGGCGAACTGTGGGTGTACATTATTACGCCTCTACCTAACCCTTCTGGGAATACAGGCGTGATCTTATGTTATGTTATATTACGAGGCTCCCTTTTGCTGTCGGGTAATCAGATATTACACAGGCCAGCGTAGCACACAGGAATGTGACGTAGCTTCAAACTCGTAGTATTTCGTAGCAACGGTTCCTGTTATGTCTACGGCGTAGTCGCTTGCACGGCCGATGTAACTTTAACCTTGTGGTCACGGCAAGACAGTTGAAATTTGCACAACATTTATAACTGATGCTTAGGTCTTTGCTAGTGAATAAGGGTCACCACAAAGTGGATTTCTAACCGCGGTCTGTGTAGAATGTATTTCCGCCCTTTACGTACATAGTGATGGCATGCGTAGCCGTAAAAGTGCTATTGTTTAACCCACTTAACGGTAATTAAATCCACGATTTAGTGGTTTCTTTTATTTTTACGTTGTGTGCTTACACTTTTAATGAAAGTTAAGTGTTCTTTATATAATAGCTAAGCTCTCCTAGAAGTCAATACAGGATAAGGTTCTGATAATTGTGTCTATAAATTAGTGTAAGTAGCCTGGAGCCGTTCTAAAACGTAGCTTTTGAACGCAACTTTGTTTTCGTGGATGTAATCACAATAAGACAGCCTATATGTTACTCCGGGTTAGTGTTGCTTTGAGATCTATAGTTCTAGGGACTAACTCCTGCAGACAAACATAGCTATATACCTAAATTACATCTTAATAATATAATATTTGTTATAGTTTAGATAAATGATTAAATAAACAGAAAAGACTAGCTTAATAATATTCGCGTAAACCGTGAAGGATAAGATCTTGAAGAAACGTGCATGCTTAAAGGATTTTTGTCGACGGTGTGCGAAGTCTGCCAATCTGAGTTAGCCCAGCGCGGTGGGCGCTGGCGTAGCGAGGGACTTTGCCAAAGGGGGCAGACATCTCGCTAAACTAACCACAGTCGCATAATGTATACCATACCATAGTCATAATAATGACAGATCAATAAATAATTCTTCAACACTGATGATATTTCTAGGGAAGAAACCTCTTCTCTAGAAATATCGTCAGTTTACCTAGTTACACCCATGGTGGTAGCCTATTAGCATATCCTCTCACTCGTTCTATCACCGCACTTCTCGCCATCGGCGTGGAGATCATCCTCATACCTTAGAACCACTCTGGTCTCATACTGTGCGACTCTAGAGGAATTTCCTCCCACGCACACTTAGGCTGCGGAATCAGCTCCCCGCCGAGGTTTTCCCAAAGGACTACAGCATGGGGTTCTTCAAAAAAAGTGTGAAAAGATTTTGACAGGGTCGGCAACGCGCGAGCGACACCCTTGGTGTTGTAACCGTCCATAGGCTACGGTAACCGCTTACCATCAGGCGGGCCGTATGCTTGTTTGCCACCTTAGTGGTATAAAAAATAACAATAATAATCTCTCTCGTTTTGTCAGGAGAATCGGGCCCAGCACAGAAACGAGACGGTAAAAATAGGTTGACAACAAAATAAAAAAGTAATGTTAGTAAAATTTATTGTCAAAAATAACGTGGTGAATTTGTTGGCGATAGTTGTGAAACTGGAGTTAACAAAGGATATTTTTTAGCTTTATAGGCGTTTAATATAGTGTCGGTATTCACGAGATTTAGTGGAACAATTGGAATGGTTGTCGGTAAAATATTGTGTAGCGACACTACCCGCGATATATCGTATACCTACAATAGGGGATTTTGTGGCGTCGATGAAATGGGCCTAACTACGTCAGTAGGAAGAAGAACGTGAGGAGAATAAGAAGGCCGGAATTAGAAGCGGACCTTTCCCTTTGACAACGTTTAATTTCTATGCTTAAGCTTCAGCAATATATATGTGAAATGACAATATTTTCAAAGGTTTTGTTCCAAACTTACTTTTTCGCCTGTTTGTAATTACGGGTCAGTACAAAGTTGTCTAAACTACTATGGTTTCTCCTTCAATTTTCATCAATATCATATACATCATCTTTTATCAATATAATGTATCATCATGCGGTATGTGTAAGTCCCATGTACGGTTAACATTTTCGGTTAACGGTAACCGGAAACAAATCCAAACTCCGAGCTGCTACTGAGGGTTTTATAGAAAATTCAATAAGGTTTTGGTCGCTTTCGTCGAATATCATAAAAAAATGCGTCTCTGAATGTGGCAGTAATATTTTGGTACCGCGAATCCGATTCACACCTCTATTACTTACTGTGTATCCAAGTCTGAAATATACATTTATCTAAGTTCAACGTAAAATCAATTCTCGCTGGGCGCAGTGAGCGCTAAAGTTAGCTCAATGCTTATAAATACAGCCAAACAAGAGGCTACGTCATAAGGCAATTCTTCAAATAGCTCCCCTAAGAATTCAAACTAAAATAGCGAGATGTTTGCTGACGTCATTTTGTTGAGTGACGTCATGCGACCTTGGCTCCGGCCCAAAAGGTTCGATGTCGGAATATCTCATATTACAATAAACGTCATGATTGTAATCTCCAAAAGGGTGGGCAAGGGTTCTCGTCCATACATGTTTCCTTTACTAATAGAGAATAGCCGTGACCGTGGTTGCTGTAAAGGATCCGCAACGTCAGGAATTAAATAATATCAATACAACGCGATAAAATCCGAAAATGTAATTTTATTACAATATACGGTAGGGTTTAATTTGATATGACAGTAATCATGCGAAGTTATAAGTATATTTGTAAGGAATAAAAAAATATACAATCCTACTAACTACTAAACAGTTTCACCGAAAATTTGGGATAGAGGTTAAGCTGTCTGTTTGTTTGTTACGTTTTCAAGCCCAAACCACTGAACCTATTTTAATGAATTTTGGTTTAGAGATAGATTGTACCATAAAGAAGGACATACATTCCTTTTTGTCATAAAAAGAATTATAGGATGCGAAACGCGAAAATGAAACTATGGGCTAAATAACTAGTAATATTTGTTTTTTTTTCTATATTATATTCTTCGATTTGAAACTTAGATTGCACTACTGGATAGCTTAGGATAGATGATGAATAGACAAATAAAAGAGTAGCCTCAATATTCAAAAGCATATAGTAATAACCACGGCCAACGCAATGATGAATCGGTATTTCGGACGTAATTATAAACACATTTAACGTGGGAGAGCCATGTCTCGGCGCGAATGTGCCGGCTCGACCGGAGTGATACCACGGCCTCACAGAAAATCGGTGTTAAACAACGCTTACGTTGTGTTTCGCGCGTGTCAGTGAGGTTACCGGACGCCCAATCCCCTTTTAAAATGCGGGCAACGCACTTGTGACTCCTCTGGTGTTGCGGGTGTCCATGGGCGGCGCTAATCGCTTACCATCAGGTGATCCGTCTATTCATTTGTCCCCCTATCCCATAAAAAAAACAAACAGGTATACTGTTAATGCAAAAACGCTGATTTGTAAAGTAACATCTGTATGGATTCAAGCTCAATTTGTTTCTTACAATAAAAGATAATGAAAATCGTTACATCACACATAAAAACATGGAGTTCTTCTGGAGTAATTTACCAACAAAATTATATATGTATATAAAGGTGTATGGCAGACGGGTTCGCTTAAGAAGCAAACATCGAAAGAGAAACCACAATACCATCTGTGCAAGCTAGAGTAAGACGGGTAGTGTTATTTGGCAAGCAAGGTTAAGGGGACAACTTGAGGTGAGCGCTCGATCTTGGCACCACTGACGCTGAGGTTTTTTCATAATACAAATATTAAAGGACCCAGATCGATTTCAAGGTTGAAATTAAACTTATGTTGGCTTCGTGTACTTTAAGACTTTGGTTATTTAAAAAGTAATATAATTAATCTACGAGTTACTGTCTACATAGTTTTTATACACGCTAGGCAGTTTCTGAAGTTTTGTGAAAGAAAAATATGCGCTAAGGTAGGATAACGATTCGAACCCACGATTTGATACACTAACTGACAATTTATCCACTAAGACGCGAGGTCAATATCCATGATGTCGAGTTACGTACTATGTCTTAGATCAGCTCAGATTATTTCTGACGCATTTTGTTACAGTAATACAATAATTTTCACAATTTACCAAAGACAAATGAAAATTATCCATTTAAACAAAATAATAATATAATTGATTTGATTAGAATAATTTAATACTCTAATCAAATCAATTTACAAACAATCTGTTAAATAAAGAGTTATTGGAATAAAATAACTTTTAAAATTACTTTTAATAATGTTAGGTGCACAACAGTTTCGCATATTCGATTTGGTTTGATCATTTGTTTTCGACACCGAATTCCGAAACTGTTGTGCACCTTACATTATTTTGAAGGCGGTTTTACTGTTTGTTAAAAGTTATTTGATTTCAACATTTTGAGTGGCGAGTCGAATTTTTCGTACCTAGACGATGTCATCATTTCTTCCGTCGTCGGTACGTGTTTATTGTCATTTTATTCTAAATTTTGTTATCAGATCTTCACCAAACTTGAATAGAACCACCTTAAGAGTATACTCGTTCTTCTTATGAAGTTGGTAAAAATCGGTAGATACTTAGCCGTTTTATTAATTGCTTTAACTACTGTGTAACGATTATTCCAGTTTAATATGCGAGAGAGAATTTCTGCAATTCTAAGCAGTTTATTTATAGAACCCTTTATAATTCTAACTATAAATAGCTTTAGAGGGAATTTATTCACGTTTCAGATACGAAAATAGCTTATCACCGTTGAGCCAGGAAAAATCAATTGATTTCGATTCAACCGTAATCAGAACCAACAAAAACGACCGTACCCTTTAGAATTTCCTTTAATATTCAGTTAAGATTTTTTGGGGATCTGTTTCAAAATAAGATAATTTGAGGGGAAGAAAACCATATTTAAACTTTTGGTGGTGTATCTTAAGAAGCGATGGAAGGAGTTATATCTATCAAAAAACATAACCCTTCTTCCCAGTGAAAACAATGTTATGCTTATAAAATAGCTTTATAAAGAAAACTTTTGACATTCATTTCCTTCATATTTTTCGTGTACGAAGTCTAAGAAAGAAAAATAAAAAGAATAGTTACAGCTTAATCAATGGTATTATGTTATGTTATTCCCAAAACTAGACTGAAGCCTGTATTTTGGAAGATAGTGCTCAGTCAAAAGATATGACCCTGTCGACACTATAATGAACGTCGGTTATATACCTACATTTATTTTATATTAGTTTTATGTTGTAAATATATTTTAATTAATAACATAATAGTATGTAAGTGTTGTGATTATGAGTAGTAGAAGGATGAGTGAGTGAGAGTGAGTGAGTATGTGGAATGAGTGTGTATGAGTTTACTTTAATTGATATAGATTGAGGCACAACAACTGAGGGATCTCCACAGAGAAAAGGGACGAGTGCTAACATAATTAGTGAGAATAGATTTGAATCTCCCGTGTAAACTTATAGGTATCATCCTACTAATATTATAAACGTGCATGTTTGTGAGGATGTATGGATGTGTGGATGTATGGATGTTTGTTACTCTTTCACGCAAAATCTACGGAATGGATTTTAATGAAACTTTACAATAATATAGCTCATACATCAGAATAACATAATTATATGCTATAATTTATAAAGATATTGTGTTAATTATGCTGTCTACGCGGACAAAGTCGCGGGCCGGTAGCAAGTCAGTAATATATCTCAGAAATAGTGTACCTACATACTCAAAGTTTTGATGGTTACTCACGAAGCGTAAGTAATATGTTTGTGCGGAACCCTTCAGTGTGCGACAGCGTTTAATATTTGCTGGGTTTTGTGAATGAGTATAACTGGAGCGGTGACCGCATATAGCTTCTAAATATTCATGGGTCCGGCGAATGAAAACGATAAATTTGTAAAAGTGCAGGCGGGTCGGCGAGAACGCGTCCGCTCGCAAAACTTAACGATGTCCATTTATACACACATATAAACATCCAACAGTAAAAAATAACGCTGTTATTTATCAATAAAGTGTTGGAAATCATATTTTTAAAAACGAGTTCTATAACCATAATAACAGCATAAATAATGTGTACTTAAAATATAGGTACCTATTCTTAAACAATTACGATGGGTCTACGACATTCCAAGTCACGAGTTCACGACCTTTCACCGAAACTGCTTTTCGCTCATAATTTAATAAAAAAATGCATTCAAAGTCCAAAAAAATATCAAGGCTATTCGGAAAATTAATTCCAATTCCAGTAATTTTATAAAAATATATTATGTCAATAAAAACTGCACTCTTAAAAATATTTATAATATCGTCCAAAAATATTCCCATATCACGATTTATATATTTTAATATACCTACCCACTACGCTTGAAAACAGTTAAAAATACTTGGGCCGATAGATTTATATACAAGACTAGCTATACCCTGCGGTATTACTCGTGTTGATGTGATTCGGATACCTGACAGAGATTTTTTAACACCGTGTATACAGATAAATATGAGATATAGCACTACGTTCTAGTAAGTTCTAGAAAGAAAATAAAAAAAT
The DNA here is from genome assembly GCA_910591435.1 of Acronicta aceris. Lineage (NCBI taxonomy): Eukaryota > Metazoa > Arthropoda > Insecta > Lepidoptera > Noctuidae > Acronicta > Acronicta aceris. The sequence continues at coordinate 5,384,148 of OU342774.1, forward strand.
CCTACAGTGACCAAGTGTACAATTCCATATAACTATTAAATAAAGTTGCATATTTTAGTTCATCTGTTGCAACTAGATGGCGTTCTACCGGTCGGTTGAATCGCGTTATGGTTTCGTTACCGGCAATAGTATAAGTATTTTTTGGACCTATATTAAATTGTCTTCGATTACATCAAAGTTGGGTTTTATTCACCAAGCATATTTCAAAGATAAACTAAATCAATTGGACATAGTTTTTTTGACCTACTGTATACAGATATAATATATGAGATAGAACACTACGTTCTAGTAAGTCCTAGAAAGAAAATAAAAAATTCCTACAGTGACCAAGCGTATTTCAAAGATAAACTAAATCAAGAACAAACAAGCTTCCACAACCACCGAGCGGTGGTTATGTAAATATTGGAGGGTACAACGAACAAAGTGCTCAATGTATGTGTATACGATCATTTCCACCGACTCATATCGTGTTTACAGCGATAACTGAATCGAAAATGAAATGACAATCCAATCGATTGGCTGCAAAAGCAAATTATTGTTGAACTAAATTGTCAATGGAATTTAACCGTATCGTTCACACGGTAGAATGATTATGGAATAATTGCACCATCACGCTTGTATTCTTGGAAGGGTTAGGCAGATGTACTAAATAATGTACGACCCACAATTCGCCTGAATATACGGGCACCAATTCAAACTCCGAGCTGCTACTGGAAATCGAACCCAGGATTTATAGCGTAGCAGTCGCATTTGGGACCACTAGACTAATGAGGAGGTTTTAATTTAGTAATTTTAAGAATTCTAATAAGGACAAATGAAGGGTATCATTTTTCATAAGTAGTATAAATTAAAAAAAAATATAAATATGGCACTTCTAAGAGACAGCCCACGTGAATGTTATGTCTGTGCGCTTTACCTAGAATTGTTATCAGTCTGTGAGCTTTCGTAAAAACAAATATATTTCACTTTTTTGACTCAGATTTGACTTGAGAAAGAGAATTAAAACGATTTTAATTATTCATCATAATAAAACGAAAAAGAAAATAAATAATGCCTCGGTCACAGTTTTTTTTATTTTTTTTTATACCACTGAGGTGGAAAACTATCATACGGCCCGTCTGATGGTAAGCGGAGCCTATGGATGCTTGCAACATCAGGGGTGTCACTCGCGCGTTGCCGACCGTGTAAATTAAGGAGGAATAGTTGGGCTGGCAGCATAGGAGACATGCTGCCATACATGACAGCGGCGGTAACAAAACACCACCGGAGCTCTGGCGACCTTGCTCACCGTTATGTTATGTTATTTGGCTACGATTTTCTGCAAGGTAAAGGTTCTGCGAGGTGCTTCCCCAGTCGAGCAGCTCCAATTGTAAGTGAAATTATTCGATTCCACTATGCCATACCTCTCTTGGAACAGATAATATAATAGCCTTTGTGTTTGTAGAAGTTTATTCTTGATTTAGTTTATTTTTGAAATATGCTTCGTCATTGTAGGTATTGTTTATTTTCTTCTCGATTCTCGACGATTTTAATTCTTCATCATAATAAAACGACAAACATGCAAATTAGGATGCGTGTTGCATGTCCACGACAATTTGGCGTAGGATATAAGTACGAACGGGTTAGCATAAAAGGGTTAAAGCGCTTTAAATTTACCCCTGCTCCAGGGCTAGAAAGGGCTTTGACGAATCACAGCAATTGACAAAATTACTAAGGAGCTGCTTCGAATTTCAAATATAGATATTTTTCCATGGGACCTCCCGACTAATGAAGCGGTCTTCATTTAGTATTTTTACATATTTCAATAAGGACAAATTAAGGGTATATTTTTCATAAGTAGTTATAGAAAAAAATATTGAATTGGTACGCCCACTGCTAAGAGACAGCTTAAGTGGGTATAGGTTAGCATCATAGTACTTAGAGGGTCAAAGCGGTTAAAATTGCTCCAGGGCTAGAAAGGGCTTTGACGAATCATAGCATGTTTCAGTTGACGAAATTACGAAGAAGCTGCTTCGAATTTCGAATATAGATATCTATTTTTCCTTGCGACCTCGAGACTAATAAAGCGGTCTTAATTTAGTATTTTTACGGACAAATTAAGGGTATATTTCTTTATAAGTATAAATAGAAAAAATATTGAATAGGTAGGTACGCCCTCTACTAACAGACAGCCTAATTGGGTGTTATGTCTGAGCGCTTTACCTAGAAATTCTTTCCTAAAAATAAATAAATTTTATCGTGTATTATGTCTGCGACAATTTGGCGTAGGATGTATGTACGTATGGTAACATCAAAGTACTTGGGAGGGGGGGGGGGGGGGCTGGGAGAATACAAAGGTCATTCGATAGATCATAGTGTCTCCCACTTACATGTGTTCGTTAATTATGCGCAGGAGTTGTCTCCATAAGTATAATATGTACTGGTTTCTGACATTTACGCGAATATGAGACATTTAAATTCCATTCAATCAAAATCCCAACCCAAAACTGCAAGAATTCATTCTGCGTGAATCGGATCGCTAATAATTAACAAAAATGTAGCGTAGCTGTTAGTGATTGTAACATTAAAACTTCCAACAACTTAGTCTACCCGTGACCATGGATGCTGTAAAGGATACGAAACGTCGCCTCAATGTGGCCTTCTTAGCCGTCCTCCCTCTGCAGAGCTAAACAGGCCATTTTTGATAAATTCAGGCAGATTCTAGTAGGCATTTGCTAAAGTCCGAGTCTGTCGTAAAGCACCTTGGTGTGTTTCGACTTTTGCACGTAAGAGCCACTTCCACTCGGCTGCTGCGGCTGTGACTATAGCAGTCTGCAGTCCGTAGGGGCTCTTAAGGGTCGGTAACGCATCAGCAACTCCTCTGGTGTTGCAGGTGTCCATGGGCGACGATGACTACTTACCACCAGGTTGCTCGTCAACTCGTTTGCTGTCTTGTTCCATAAAAAAGAAAGAATTTTAATTCCGCTAAAATTTATATCTTTATTTAGCATGCGTTAATGTCAAATATAATAAAAAAAACGATTACTTTTATACACTGTATGTACAAAGTCTTCATTATTGATGGTACGTATATTCTATTTTATCGAGGTGAGTCCGGCGGACCTTGAATTGCCCACAAAAACGTAATACCGAAGTAAATCGTAATCCAGACAATATTCTATCAAATTATGTTATTATTCGGATTTGGATACCGTTAATCTAAGTTCCTACGATACTTTTCTAAAGTTGCCGGGAAAAAGATAAAATTGAGCTGAATTCTTTAAAGAATGATTTTTTTATACTGAATGCGTTTGCGAGTGCGTGGACTTAGTCTGAAAAAGAGAAGATATTGAAATCTTTTTGGATGCTCAACTTAAGGGTCCGACGGAGCGTAAATTGCCCACAAAATCGTAATACCGAATTAAATCGTAATCCAGACAATATTCTATCAAATCATGTTATTATTCGGATTTAGATACTATTAATCTAGGTTCCTACGGTCCTATTTCGTCTACTACTACTTCACTGGATATAAAAGACCGGAAAATCGTTCGAAACTTGTTAAAGTTATCAAAAATTGCATTTGCTTGCATTTATTTCCAGTGAAGTATTTTGGACGAAATGGTAGAGTTGGAACCTAGATTAACGGTATCGGCATCCGAATATTAACAGAATTTGATTAAATTGTGTTTGAATTACGATTTATTTTGGTATTACATTTGTAATAGAAATTCGGTCCGCCGGACCCTTAATTGCAATTCGAACTTGACATATATCGGTGACACGTCCAAATTATCACTCGTCCAGCTTAACACTAGTGTAAAACAGGCACTTGATTTCATTCGCTAATGGTCCACGGTGCTGGCGTCCCGCCAAAACTTCTTATTCAATCAATACATGTCACCGTTTATAGGCAAGATGATTTTTTATTCATGCAAGACAAGTACATTCGTTTTTTTTTGTATCTAGTTTATTGTTTACAATAAAGAATATTTTAGTCTTCACAATGTTACCTATGGAAAAGTGACTGGTTGAAAAATTATAATAATATGTTTAAGTATAATTATCACATTTTGTAAAAATATTCCTAAGTATTAGTTTATATTCATAATTTATCCATGCTTGACTGCCGCATTAGTCTAATGGCCCCAAGAGCGACTGCTACGCTAGAGGTCCTGGGTTCGATCCCCAGCTCAAGAATAGTGTTATTGAGTTTTTCTATGAAATTCTTAGTAGAGTCTAGATTTGTATCCGGTTAATGGCAATAGGCTCGCCCCGTATTACATGGGACCTAAACATACCGGCGAACTGTGGGTGTACGCCTCTGCCCTTCGGGGAATACAGGCGTGATGGTGTGTTATATTGTCCATGCTTATCCATGTCAGATGCAAAGCCAATTCAGAATTGGTTTAATTAAAACTATCCGTAAATTATTTATGTGTTAAAATGTTTAAAAAATTGCAGTGATAGCCTACTCCATACTGCCTTGATAATAAAGAATGCAGTAATCGATATTTTAGGGATTTTCACTTTTTACGAGATATGGAATCCCAAGCGGGTCACATACATGGAAAAAAAAATCATATAAATGTTCACTGGAAGTATATCATACTTCCCGTCAAATTTCTTTATTTTCTTTTAAAAAATTATAAGAATTTAAAATTCTTTATTATCAAGGCAGTATACGAGTTCGTCGAATTATTCGAGTTCAAATCCAAGACACGCGCCTCTGACTTGTTGTAGTCATGTGCTTGTTAGTAATTAATTTTATCACTCGTTTAGTCGGCGAAGGAAAACGTAGCGCTACCCAGTAATGGTGTTTGCAACAGATAAAGTTTTTACTGGAAATTCAAGAATTCCGTTCCCATGGAATGATTTAAAAACAAAAATATGGGTACGTATCTACATAATACGTTTATAATAATAAACTCTCGGAAGTGGCTCCTTTAACTTAAGGTGGATCGTTCAGCTGAGCCCGCGAAATTCAAATTTCAAGTGATTTTTCGCAGTTTGTTGGTCTATAACAAGTTCTAGATTCATGGCAGTTGTAATTGCGACATTAACTATACAACATTCACAATTGAGAACTAAAACCTTTACTTATAAATCCTTATCAAGCCAAAAACTTGGCGCAATCTGTGTAATTGGTCAAAATTGACATTTTACACTGCTTTAACTACAATAATGATTTTTAAGCAATGGTTTTAGATAAAAACCGTGAATTTTGTATAGTTAATGTCGCAATTACCATTACCATGAATGCAGTACTTATTATAGACCTACAAACTGCGAAAAACCACTTGAAATTTGAATTTCGCGGGCTCAGCTGAACGATCCACCTTAAACACTATTAATCAAAGTAATTGATTTAATGAAAAATCTTTCAAACTTGAAATAAATCTGAAGGCAATTTTGATAAGAAAGCCGTCGTCTCAAAAAGGGGTGCATTATAAAATCGTTTACGTAAAGCTGATAGCGCATCGATAGACTAGTTGTAAGGACAGGTGCGATAGCTATCTGATGGCCTTGGTTCGATCGTGCTACCCTATCTGACGAGCCGTGTCGGTTGAGTTGAATTATTGAGCGTTTTTCCTACTAACTGGGAAGGACTGTTACGTACGTATGTAGCCCTTCGCCTTATTTTACAAGGGTAACATGCAAATGCATTATTTTTTATCTTTCTATCCATCTTGAGATACATAATACATACTTAAGTTGTTCAATATGTATATGTTCAAAGTTGAGTAATGTGTTTAAAATTACAGAACTTTGAAAATATTAAAAAAAGACTATTGCTAAACTGGTTATGTAGAAATAAAAGAGTTAGTCACAGTCACATGTGATGACTTATCTGATACCTACCTATTTAATCCGACCTTGCTGCTCTGTTTGACGCCAAATTATTGACCGTATTTCCAACTAAAATGCTTGGTTTGTTTCCCGCCTTATTTATTATGCAAATCCTTCTTCATCGAATCTCAACACTTTGCGAAGAACCTACCTGCCCAATTTTAAGATGGTAGACTTTAATGTATCTTAAAATACTATGTGAACAAAACAACAAATTTTTACCCACATAGTTTCCAACTTCCTGTGCGGAAGCTAAAAAGGCCACATTTAGCAATTCCCAATCAAATTATGATTCATCTAAAGTGGCCTTATTAACCATGCAATTCGTTATTTTTGATAATTATGCGATTATCAAACTACTCTTTACATGGGAGAGCCATGCTTCAGCACGAATGGGCCGGCTCGACCGGAGTGATACCAAGGCCTCACAGAAAACCGGCGTTAAACAACGATTAGTTGTGTTTCGCCGAGTGAGTGAGATTACCGGAGGCCCAATTCCCTTTTAAAAGGTCGGCAACGCGCTCGTGCCTCCTCTGGTGTTGCGAGTGTCCATGGGCGGCGGTAATCGCTTACCATCAGGCGATCCGTCTGGTCGTTTGCCCTCCTATCACATAAAAAAACTAACTGCCTTACAACAGCGGACATCAAACTTACGTTAACTTAAGTTACGTGTATAGCCAAAAATACTTTAAAAATTGTGATGACCCACGGAATGACCCAAATGTCAAAAGTTGGCTACGGGCCAGAATGTGCTATCTGCCAATTATGGGGTGAAATACTAACCGTCCCCAATTTTCACTTTTTAATTATAAAACTCTTGAGTTTAATATTTGACAACGGTGCATTGTATTTATTATTTTTTCGTGTAACCACTTGACCTGGTTATTGGATCAACTTTTGCGATTGCGACATCAAAAAAGGTTCATTTTTATTATCAGATTCAGCTATTTTAAATGTTTGTTTTAAAGGTTACGTCATTTTTCACTTTATGCGTAGCTTCGATTGGAAATTTATGTATGTTTGCCTTGCATCTAAATACATAAAGGCTCATTATTATTTAAAGCTTTGCACCTCATTTTTTACTAGTTATTTTTTATTGTAAGTATTTGGCTATAATGATTGCGAAACCTTTTCTAAAGATATAAATTTAAGTGGAAGAAAAATCAAACTTTTTTATAGATATGTATATGGTTCCATTATTGATTTTAAGTAATCTGCAGAGTCGTTCATTCGTGGAATTCAGACTGAACACCTTAATTTCTTGATTGTAATGAATACGTGAACTATGTAGACAGAACACTGCCGTTTTGGATTAGGAGTCCGCTGTAACCGCTATATTTTACCAACAAAACATACAAGTATCTATTTACCTACACCATTATTAAGGTCAAAACATCTATCAATTAAATAAACTTGAATACCAATAAAAGTTGCTCCGTAATCCGTTACTATTCCATGTTCATGACACATTTGCGAATTCCAATCTCGTATAAACATTTATTCCTGAGTCATACATATAAAGGTATTGGCAACGCTTACGGAATGGGCCTGAGGTGTGTTCGAATGAATAAAAACGTGGGAAAAATAAAAAGGGAAATAGGGCACGCTCCGCTCTATTGCTCCTTACCACGATATCAAAATCCATCGCCGACTGAGCTCTATATAAATTTATTATTGAGCAAACTTCCCCTTTGCCATTGTCTTTTAAATCACAGGGTATTGTCTGAAAATACTGCTTCTCTATTCTGTATACCTATCTGTATACATTGTAAGATCTTTGATCTAAATAAACGACGTTGATTTAAGATATAAACGTTTTGCGTTTGGGTAATATTTGGGAGTGATAAAACAGAAATTGTATACAATTAATCTTTGCTTGTTTTGCTCTTTTGGCTAATAAATAGGCCAAAATTATTTGAGCTTACCCCCCTTTTTGTGAGATCCTTTGTGATATTTTAGGTGACCCAATTTATTTTTATCATTCTTTCATTATTCTTAACTTTCCCGATTTAAGGCGGATCGTTCGCCTAAGCCCGCGAAATTCAAATTTCAGGAAATTTTTCGTAGTTTGTAGGTTTATAATATGTTCTAAAGGTTTTAGTTCTCAGTTGTGAATGTTGTATAATTAATGTCGCGATTACTTCTGCCATGAATGAACTTGTTATAGACCTACAAACTGTACTGCAACGATCAGCCTTAAAATGTTAACCACGTAATATTAAAAAAAAAACCGATAACATGCTAACGGGCACTTGTATGATACCTTAGTTGAACAGAACAGAAAAAATAGAATGTATTTCCCCCACAAGTTGTGAAGTGGGGAAAATAGGTTAATATGGCCCTCAAAGGCGATGAGCTTACACGCCATTGCCAACTTTGTCATTCAAGTATCGCTATAAGCGGCTTTAATACAATACCCAAGCACGTTTTAAACGTAGACGTTTAATTTGATAATACGATATGGCGATTTTTTTAAACTTTAACAACCCTCTGTTATAACCCAACCTATAGGTATATACTACTATATAGGTATTTTTTAAGCTATGCAATAGCTTAAAAAATACCTATAACAATACTTGGGTTATTGTGCTGGCTTTCGATGTCTCACTGCAAGTTTCATCCAAATGGGTGCAGTAGTTTAGTGTTGCGAAGTAGTAGCAAACGAACAGAGAGAGTAACAGGTGATCGTCACCGCTACCTTTATAGAAGCTTGTCTTCAAAAAATCTTTTAGGTAGATACTACACTTAATAATATTACATGTCTAGATTTTTTGTTTAGTCTGCAGAAGGTAGTGACCGGAGATGACTCATACATTTGGTCTTCTTTTATTTGAAGTTGATTTACATAAATGAATACTTAATTTGAGCACCCACACAGGCCACCTACTCGAACAAACCCGGTTGTTTTGTTTCATTTATTGTAAACTGTATAAAGGTCAAAATACACATAACACATCGGCATCGGATTAGCTACGCGTCGTCGCATCATCAATAAATAGCACCGACCAGCAATGCCGTCGGCTCTGCGCCTTCGGTGCTGCCACGATGATATAAGATAATGCTGTTTCAGTATGATACTAAAAATTCTAAAATTTAAGCTGTAGTCATGTCGATTTACCTAAGTTAAGTGTGCTTTGACTATAAGTTGCGTTATAGAGAATGATTATAATTTAGGAATACATTATTATTATATTTTAATTCTTGCAATCTTGTAGCAACGGGTCGCACTTTACTAGTATTCTTGTTAACCCCTCGTGCTAAGCTAAATGCTTTTGTTACGAGTGGGTTCACATCGGTAGTGCAATGTGTGGGTTTCGAAACGGTGACCACATGATGGCAAGTTCGAAGCCCTAGTCATTAGGCTAACACCGCTTAAACCGCATACCTGCACGTACATTCTTAGACGTACCTGATGAAAAGCACGATCAGGGTCAAAAACAGAACAAGTATCTAAATACCCTTTAGGGCTCTACCTCTCATATATACTCGAATTCACACAGTAAAACTGTTGGAGCCGGTCTTAAAAGCGCGTCGTCAATGCACGCTCTAAATGTGACCCTGCCACCAAGCCATTCTTCCCAGAGTGTAGAGAGGAAGTTTTGTGTGATTCACGATATACGGGCATAAAAATGGGTTGTAACATGAATTCTTAACCGATCCCGCACGAGCCCATATTGAATTTGAACCCATAATGTACCACCAATACAATTCGTAAGTCAGGAACTCCATTACTCCTCTGTTCCACCTAAATTCATGTTACAACCTATTTTTATGCCCGTATCTCGTGAGTAATATTCGCATTCAGATTATGTCATGCATTTTATAACCGTACATAATATCAGTGTGTCGCCCACAGTGCACTTGTGTAGTCATCAGTCTGTTGGTGAACTTTATCGCGTCCTCCGTGAGTCGTGACTAATAGATATTGTGGCCAGACACACAGTGATGTCTTCGCCAAGCCATCCATTAATCAATTCACGATACACTCGCAGCTTCCTCACTTATTCATTACATGTATTTGAATCAATACATGCATATCGTATATGGGTAGTTCAACATAATATAAAATCAGGGTGGCTAAAATAGCCGCTATTTATAAATATAATTCATACGGCTACATATCATGCTATATATTGCCAGTATAGTCAGACGTCTGTTTGTCCGAAAACCCTTCCTCATGAATCACAATATTTTGATTAAAAACCTAAACATTCTTTACTACACAGCTTTCTTAAAAAAATGTGATTAATCAAGTGGCTATTTTAGCCTCTCACAGAGGCTATAGTTTTAGTATCTCGATAAGATAAGCATCGCGGAAAATTTGGATAAGAAGGCAAAAATGCAGGTACATACTATTTGTATTTTATCAAAGTAATCGTAGCTAAAAGTGGGGTTCGTGGGTAAATAGTAACTACGCAACAGTAATTATCAAACTGCAAGAGCTACGGTCACCATTCATAGCTCATTAAGACTCCTATGTGTCTCACGGTCCTAGCTTTCTTAAAAGCATCTATGTCAATCGTTAGTGGTAGACAGAAGTGGGTTAGAAGGTCTTCGGTGATCTAAAGACACTTTTAAAAAGTTAATCTTTTAGATTTCATTACTAGATGGCGCTAGCGTTTCTAACCTTTGAGAAGAAACACCAAAAAGAAACTTAAAAGGTCCCTTTAGAAGTCATGTGTGCTTTATAAACTTAAACGATAGATACAATACAGCACAATTCATACAAACTTAACTTGTACAGTAATCAATGATGACCTAAATAGACACCCTTCGCGTTTCTACCCTTTGGAGTTTTGCAATTACGGAAAATGATGCAACATACAGTGAATACTGATAGTAGGTACACTCGCTCGCATATAGAAAAGTCAAATTAAAATATACCGACGGCAGATTGTTTTTCATTCTGTCTGATTTTTGTAATATTTAGAGTAAGATCTAAACTAAATTCATACTATCACGCCCCTAAAACCGAATGGTTAAGCAGATATGTACTAATGTACCATCTGAGATAAATCCTAAATGTTTATAAAAACTTTAAGGATTAACTAAATACCTGTCATTTAAAATGATAGTTTCCCAAACTATCTGACTGACTGCCTCATTAGACTAGTGGTCCCAAGCGCGACTGCTACACTAGAGGTCCAGGGTTCGATCCCTAGGTCGAACAAAGTGTTATTGAATTTTTCTACGAAATTCTCAGTAGCAGCTCGGAGTCTGGATTTGTACCCGGTTAATGGCTATAGGCTCGCCCCTTATAGCGTGGGACCTAAACATCCCGGCGAACTGTGGGTGTACATTAAGTACGCCTCTGCCTAACCCTTCAGGGAATACAAGCGTGATGGTATATTTTCCCAAACTACACTCAAGTTTCCATAGCGTGAGTTGACAATTTTGACTACGTTTATCATAGAGTATCTCATTTTTATGTGAAACCTCCATGCTCGGTCAAGTACATTTTAGAAACCAATAACATTAGATGGTTTAAAATTATAACGAAATTGTTTCTAAAAATCTATGTATAACATACTTACTAAATTACTTATTTAAAAATAATAATTGTTATATGTATACGTTAGAATTTTGTTTAATAGTGTCAGAAACTACTTTTGTACCTGGCTACTACTATGGCTTAACAAGTTTGACGGTTTTAAATTCTCCATCGTAGGGTGCTTTGGCATGGCATATTTTCAGTTTTCATTTCTCGGTCAGTGGCAAGGTCCACGATTGATACTTTTATATTTATTTTAATACCTGTTAACATTATTAAAAATATTACGTCTTTTAACTTTTGACTGTTCCGCTGATCTGGTATCGTCGTGTGACGAATTCTTGAGCTTATAATATGGTTGAGCTACACAATGACTGATGCATGCGTGCTGTCGGATGGGACTGGTCTACTCAAAGACGCTATGGATCTTTCTTCAAAAGGCCATTTCAGACACTGCCCTGCATTGTATCACTCACATATTCTGATACTATTATGTCTGGTCTTCAAAAGAGACCACGATTCTCTGAGTTTGCTTCGGTGTTTCTTCTCAGAGGTCGTCAGCTAGGAAAGGCCGACACCATCTAGTACTTAAAAAATTGACATGTAAAAGTTTCTTTAAAAGATCTATTTACAGAATTAAATATCATTCCATTATGGAGTGCGAATTGTGTATTCCAATTCCAACTATCTATTCCTTCCATTTTCGGGTAAACTATGTTAATTTTAACTTCACATTACTCAATTGTTTATAAGTTTGTCTGTCCTGTAGTCTGGTTAGGACTGAGCCCAGTGGTTCATATTTCAAAGTTTTAGACCGTTTCTTGGCTGTTTCTATCGATCGAAGTTATGCAACAACAGATGGTGGCTACTGTAATGAATTTTGTTAAACATTTTTTATTACAAATTGTGAAGTTTCGTGCTTCTTCGTTGTGGCTTAGTATTTTATAGAGTTAAAAAGTTGTGTTTCCATTGAGAGTAAATAATTACAGTTGTAGTTGTAGGAGAAACTTAAATCGATTCTTGTGTTGTCTTGCAACTTGTAGATAAATTGATTCTATTCATGCATTGAAAATATACTCTGATCCACTTCTGTCTAACTCTTCGGGGAATACAAGCGTGATGTGATGGTATGCTATGTTTTAAAGGATAGTGATGTACCTATACATACTACAGCTAGTGATGTTTGTTTTAATTTTCATGATAGCTTATTATCAGGTATAGGGCATCACCCAGGTTGCTACTGAGAATGTCCTATCAATGCGTCAATAACGTTTTATTTTCCAACCATGCAATCAAATTCATGTTCCACAGTCGTATTCCAGTGTAGTTTCAATGTATAACAGAACGGAAATGAAAATAGTGAGATAATGTGACAGGAACACTGTTATAGAATATCGATTATAAACAATCTTTATTCGATTTAAAACGTCAATCACCGACGTCCGCAGGAGACGTAACTTGCTGTAAAAAAGTTTTCAAACTTGCCATGTTTGAACCCAGTTTGTCAAATAAAAAGCGGAACGAGAAATTTCTTTGTGTGAGCGATTGGATCGGGATGATATAGAATTGAAACCCAACTGTGGTTGAAAGTGGACGATTGTTGGTTTCTTACATTTCCAACTTCAATTTATTCCTCAATGATGTTAAATTTCGAACATAGTTATTGGCAGGAAACTTGGTGGCAATGGTGACAAGACTTTTTGGGATAAAACGTATCCGTTTCCAAAATTCAATTGATATCTCTATACTAAAATTTATCAAAATTGGTTCAGGGGTTTATTATGTAACAAACTTAACAGTTTGTTAACAAAAATGTAAGGTAGCTCTTAGTAATTTTAATATTAAGACATTAAACACGTTAGTCTGCCCGTGATACTGTAAAGGATACAAAGGTCAGAAATTAAATAATACCTATCAATATACCGCGAAAACATCCGTAAATCGCAGTTATATCTCAATTATTATGGATTGTTATAGGATAGATTAGCGTGGCTTTCAATGTTTCTTCCATAAAATCTTTTGTTTATAAAGAAAACAAGGTAATAATTAATTAATCAGGTAGGTAACAAATGCTATAATTATTTTGCCGTCTTAATAATGTGATGATTTAGTAAAATATCGTAGGCCGCGTTTGGGCCCAGTGAAAAAGCATTTTTGACAGAGCAAGGGCGGGGTCAAAATAATGAAGATAAAGGGGGTTATTATGGGCGAAACGGCAGCCGCCTTCAATTTCCCTGCCTGGGCCAACTTGATTTAATAAATTAAAACATAAAATGAGATTTGAACACAGCGATAACAGGCATTAGAGATAAAATATTAAAAATGCTTACATATTTTATAATTTTTCCTTTTTTGTTGAGACCAACAATGGAAATGAGTCGATGCTCGGTGTGAGTTGGTTGGTTCTTGGTACCTACCTAAATCGCAAATGGGAGCTGATGTCACGTGGATATAATTCTAGGTTTATCTCACTGGCGTAACTCAACTATGACAATGACTTGACGTAGCCAAACTAGACCATACTAGTATTACCTAGACTAAAAATACTATATCTCCGCTGTGGTGTGCCTTGGTGTTTAAGGCTGGAAAATAACAACACGTCTGCTCCGTTCTGTGTGTGTTTTATTGCGGTCTAAGTATTAAATAATTACAAATAAACGTAACGTTGACATAAACACTTATATTAGGTCACTACGTCGGGGTGGCTAAAATAGCCACTTTTGATGCATCATAGTATGATTTACGGACACGGCTACATATCGTACTTTACCAGTGTAAGCTGACTTCTCGTTCATATTGGCTAGGGCTTTAGTATCTCGATTATATAAGAATCGCGGGGAATTGGAATAAGCTTGCATAAAGCACAGTAGGAAAAGTTTAGCACGATATACAACGTACGACAAACAGCCATGAGTCCCAGAATCATATTGTGATTCATCAAAGTAGCTAGTTTAGCCCCCTAGTTGTTAAAATTCCATATTTTGTCCATTTCTTTTGATTCTATAGCCTTGCGTTTCACCACTATGTCGCCTGATTTTAAGCGAAGATGCGGTGGAAGATGGTTCACGCTTGCCTAAAAGTAACTACTTCAATCTTTTCACTAGTTACACTACTTTTTAACATACCATTTATTTCCCAACTAGACGCAGTAGCCAAGAGAGTGGATACGGTTTAATTAAAATAATGAAACTTCATGTTTCCAAGATTAAAGGAATCAGATAAGTTGTTTATCGGCTATGGAAAGCGCTCAATAGAAATACATTGTTGAGGGATTTTATTTCGACTTTTAACGGAATTTCTTTCAGAGACAACCCTATTAATTGGAGACAATAACTCTGGAATTCTTCGCATCGAGTGCCCGAATAACTCAGTTATGAAAAACGGCTTGGAAATATTTTGCTATCATTAAATATTATGATTCGTTGGATTTAGGAGGCATATAACTGGTACTTATGGAAATATTTGAGGGAGGCCTTTGTTCAACACTGGACTCCTATTGGCTGATATGATAATTATGATGAAATTATGATTTTAAAGAATTTTTATTAGTAGGTTTGTGTAAAATATACCGATGTTCAGCCCCATCCTTATCCTTACTAATATTATAAACGTGAAAGTTTGTGAGTAAGGATGGATGTATGGATGTTTGTTACTCTTTCACGCCAAAACGGCTGAACGGATCTGGTTACAATTTGGCACACAGATAGGTCTGTCTGGAATAACACAGAGGCTTTTTATCCAGAGAGGACCTCATCCTGAAGTCCACGCAGACAAAGTCGCGGGCAGAAGCTAGTTTGGTTATATTGGAAGCTGATCATTTCTAGAGCAGCTGAGCGTAAGAACTACCAGGCCGTAAACTAGCGTCTATAACCTTGACCGATATACCTAAGCACTAGACGAAATAGAATCTATTTTCTACTACTGTTATTCCAATAAATCTTGTGATAATGGCAGCGCGATTTATATAAATAGGTAAGATAACTGTTTAATACTGACATTATGAATAAATATACAAGCAATATCGGTTTGGTTTTCTCGAGATTTGGATTATCCAACCGTATCCCATCGGCAGAGGTGTACTGATGCTCACACGCAGTTTACCAGTATATTTTAAGATCTCACGTAATACGGGTGAGTCTATTGCCACTGACCGGGCACACATCAATACTCTGAGCTGTATCTTAAAATTTCATTAAAAAACTCAGTAATACTTTGCTGTGCTAGACCATAGACTCAACAGTCCCACTGGTGTCCACAACTTGAGACAGTATTTAGTCATCCTAGCGAACCTAGGAGAAGTCTAAGAATAATTTATAATATCGATACAAAAACGTGAAGCGGCGGTAGCCTAATGGCTAGGGCTTCGGACTTGCGATCACGTGGTTGCCGGTTTGCAACCACCCATTGTACTACCGACGTGAACCCACTCGTGACACAAGCATTTAGCTTAGCACGAGGGCTTAACAAGAATACTAGTAATGTGCGACCCACATTAATAGTCAGCTTTTTAAAAAAAAAAAACTAAATTCATAGGTGCAGCCCATCCTTATTCAAACCGGTTTAAAGTCATAAGTCACAGCAGTCATAAGTCATCCGAGTCATAAGTCGTAATTAGTCAGGACCGCGACCCGCTAGCTGACGTACAATTAATCAATTATTTCACTTCATTAGCCCACTCAGATTGGCTCATCCCCTCGTGGGGTAACAGCGGGTTAAGCATTTTAACCGGGACACGGTTGATTCATTAAATTGTTAATATAACATTTTGTTTTCTACGGGTCAAGGATTTTCTAATAACATAACTAATTGAAGAGATAACATACTATCACGCCTGTATTCCCTGAAGGGTAAGGCAGAGGTGTAGGTACTAATTTACACCCACAGTTGATATGTTTTGGTCCCATGTAATAGGGGGCGAGTCTATTGCCACTCCTGGAGCTCTTGATCTGCTACTGAGAATTTCATATAAAAACTCAATAACACTTTGCTCGACCTAGGAATCGAACCCAGGACCTCTAGCGCAGCAGTAGCGTTTGGGACCACTGGACTTATGAGGCTGTCAAGAGATTTTATTTGAAAACAGAAATTCACCGGTATTTCCGTGTGAATCGTGTTTATTTAGGATGTTAAATGTATATTATAATGTCAAAAACGATGTTGCATGTTGTTGAAATCAAAGGAAAATTAATTAAATTAATGAATTAATCAGTTAATGGACAGCGTATGAGTATGAATTTTTTGCCTAAAGGAGAAATAAACATTATGTCATATCAAACTTAATATTACCTTGGACGTTAATTACTCGAATCATGCTGACATTTTTTATTGCAAAGTTTCGTGGCATTTTGAGTGAATTCTTTAATTGCAAAAAAAAACTATTTTATTAAGTAAACTTAGTAGTAGTTATTAAGTAAAACTTAAGTTTTACTTAATAAAATCAAACTTAAAACTTAAGTAGTTTTTTTATGGGGTAGGGGGCAAACGAGCAGACGGATCACCTGATGGTAAGCTATTACCGCCGCCTATGGACACTTGCAAGACCAGGATTTACAAGTGCGTATCCTCACTCACTCAGCGAAATACAATGTAAGCGTTCTTTCACGCCGGTTTTCTGTGAGGCCGTGGTATCCGAACTGGCCTGAAGCATAGCTCTCCCATGGTAAAACTACTACGACTACTATTAAGATATTTTTATATAATTATGATCCTACTGCTGGGCAAAGGTTTCTCCCATCTCCATCCACTGATCTCTGTTACGTGCCTGAGGCCAGTCTGCCCGGAAATTTTCCAAGCTTCCCGCCCCTCCCGTCAGCGTTTTCTGGGCCTTGGCTCTCTTTCTTTATAAACAGATTATTCGATTATTTTTTCGAGTTTATTGGTTATTTGATTTCAGTTGAGTGCATAATAGTGTAGCAATCCCGATAAAATTAACTACCTAGAAGTAATAAAGCCTTTAAACACAACTCGGTCATTGTTTTCAAATATTTTAATATTCCATTAAAATACTAATAAAATAGTACATTTTTAAATTTGTTATATTTCTTTTTATATATCTTTATTTTCATATTATTTTGGGGTAAATAATTTTTTTTTTTTTTTTTAAAGTTGCCCCACACTAGGATTTTCTCCTGTATCGTGGGTGCGTTTACAAACACAAATTCTCACATACACAAACGCCCAGACCCGGAGCAACTACCTGTAGATCATACAAATATTTGCTCCGTGTGGGGATCGAACCCACAACACGTGACGCAGAAGCCGATCGCTCAGCCGCTACGCCAAACGTGTCGTCAAAAATAGAACAAATTTAGAAAATGTGTTTTGTCTTTTGAGTCTTATTACTTAAATCAAGCAAATCTTATTAATACCTATTACGAATTTTGGAACGTAATGATATTTCACCCATTAAAGTAACAAAAGTTATTTATTTATAGTATCTATCTATGATTAATTAGTGAGTCTAAGTTCATGTTTACTTACGAGATTTGACCTCAGGTAGGGGTCCAGGTGTAAACAGGGTACAGGGGTTGGTACTTACACACGGTTGACCTACTTACGATTCCTTTCATCACTTACATGTTAACGATTTCTGGAAATGACGTTAGCTACTGAATTAAATGATAAGACTCTGTGTAGAGATGCTTGCGATTATTCTGACGTGTAGATCAAGTCGGAAATTGTTACGTAAACATATTATACCATCATATCTGAAGGGTGGAGATTTTAGGTTATATTGTACTGATGTACAACTTGTCTTTCCTCTGAGGTACAGGTACAACTGCTGTGTAACCTAAAATTGACCGATATGCAGTGGTCTCAAACCAACCGACTTTTCGGTATTTTTACCGATATGAGGAACCATATCGGTGAAAATACCGAAAAGTCGGTCGTTTCTACCGAAATGAACCGATTTTTCTACGATTTCTAATTAGATTTATGTTGTTGATCTCAATGGTCGTATTAACGACTACTTAGTCTGTTATATTACTTTTAATAATGGCGTTAGGCAGAGGCGTACTTAATGTACACCCACAGTTCGCCTGGTATGTTTAGGTCCCATGTTATAGGGGCGAGCCTATAGCCATTAACCGGGCACAAATCCAGACTCCGAGCTGCTACTGAGAATTTCATAGAAAACTCAATAACACTTTGCTTGACCTGGGGATCGAACCCAGGACCTCTAGCGTAGCAGTCGCGCTTGGGACCACTAGACTAATGAGGCAGTAAAATAAAGATATTTATTGTTAATCCGATTTAAATGTGATTAATTGATAAAAATAGTACACTTAATTTTTATATTAATTAAATGCCCATTGTTACTTGTTATTATTAAAGATAACTGTGAAAAAATACTTATTAATCCCTAAATTTTTTAATGAAGAGATTTGATTAAATATTGCTTTTATGTGTTTAGCATCCTGAATCTAAGTAAGCAAATTGTATGTATATACGAACTTAACTTCATTTTCAGCTCTGTCTTACTATAATTAATTAAATTAAGCCCCCGTCAGATGTTAGCCACTAACCGAGGATCTCGGCAGACTAATAGGATTAATACAAATTGGTACAGATCGGTAGCATTCAATCTGTGAAGAGCTCCTTGTACACAATGCAATAATATCGGTAAATATGCCTCAGCCAATTCCACTCACAGTCCTATACAAACGGAATGAAAATCGATAGCCCAGAGCGTATTAATGAGACAAGGTGGCGTGCGAAAATAATGGCTGTGGTACCTACTTGGAACATCACAGAAGGGGATCGTGGCTAAGTAATAACTACGCTTAGCAATTCTACTAATAAACGTTATGACGTCAAACCGTGCATGCGCCATACAAATTTAGTTTTGCGCGAAACGGACAGCATCCCCACTCAATCCCCACCAAAAACTTAAAAAGCTTATAACTTTTAACTTGAACTTTATGACTCGATTTAAATTATTTTTTCAGTCTAGGAATTATTTTTAATAACATTTTTCAATAGGAACATTATTAAGTTATTTTTTAGTAAAGGAAAAAATTCAATCGCGGGCAGGTTTCAAACCTGCGTCTTCTGGTTTGATATACCAGACGCTCTGACCTCTAAGCCACCGCGAACCCTACCCGCATGATTGAAATTTTGCCTTCACATTCTGAATTTACGTCATAAGGTGACGTAATCGCGGGCAGGTTCGAATCCTGCCCGCGATTGAATTTTTTCCTTTACTAAAAAATAACTTAATAATCTTAGCATGGAAAATGCAAAAAAAATCACAAATAGATAGGACCATTATTTTTAATAAATCAAAGACCTGGCAACTAGCCTATTGTTAGTGGTAGTCAGAATTCCGATAAAAACCAGTTCATTCTTAGAAAATCGGTATTGACCAAAAATTGAATGGATTGGAGGTCTGATTATAGTTGCTTCTATATCTGGTGTTATTATACTTATGTTATATTTTAGTATATATTGTGTATAAGATAACTTGCGCATTGTTTTGTAAACTAGAATGCGCAGTGTTAAAGTTCTCGACCTAGTTTGTTATCTGTGATTGAGAAATGCCTTTCCTATAGATTTTATCTGTTTATATACTTAAGTAGGTACTTAAAATATATATCCACTTATTCCATACAGCAGAAATTACCAAAACCATGCATACTCCTTTTGCTTCGTCCACTGTTCACGTTCATACATTTTATAAGGTATCTATTTAAAATACAAATTAATATTTTTTTCTTGTTGAAAAACTGACTGGTCGTTGTCGGCTCAAACTTTATGATAGTTCGTAATTCTCTATTCGTAGCTGTCAGTACTGGCTGACAGATACCATTAGGGGAAAAATGCAGCGCTCTATGATGTATTGATACTTCAGGAAACACGCATGAAGGTAAACATATTACACGATGTAAGTATGCGAGTAAATACTAGTACCTATAAATACCACTACACTCACGCCTTTTTCATAAGAAAAAGGCGTGAGTGTTAATAAGTGGTAATATAAATTAGCATAGGCAGAAACTACAAAACGAAACCTGCTAGTTATTTTAGTGAAGGAAAAATTCGACTGCGGGCAGGATTCGAATCTGCGGCTTCTGGTTAGATACACCAGACGCTATGACCACTAAGCCACATTCAGAATTTACGTCTTGTGACGTAACTTCACTAAAATAACTTTAACTTTTAATCTTAGCATGGAAAATGCAAAAAAAACACAAAAAGATAGAAACCTGCTAGTATTCGTACATATCTACTGGTTTGCCTCATCTACCGTATTGCCAGATCTATCAATTGTAAATCTGTAATCAATTGACAACACTGCCGACTATTGGTCACCAAGGCTGCTGATTGTGTTTTGGGGCGATAAATGTCGACAAGTTGATGTCTATTGGACTGGACAGTGCGGTTGCTCTTTGTTCCCCAGCATGGGGTACTTACCCCACGACTTCGAACTTCATTATAATGTTCATAGCGTACCATCACACCTGTTTTCCCCGGAGGATAAACAGAGGTGTACTAATATGCACCCAAGTTCACCAGAATCCAAGTAACTCCGAGCTGCTATTGATAGAAAAATCTGATTACAATTTGCTCGACCTGAGAATCAACCGCAGTACCCGTAGCGTTAGTACCACTAGACTAATTAGGCAATGTAATGTTCATTGTCTCCTAAAGCAAGGGCCAGTGGTCAAACGAACGTGAAGACAGATAACATCGTATGTGCAGATTTGCGCGTATACAAATAACATTATACTTCTAGGCAAGCGTACTCCACCATAGATCACTTAACATCAGGCGAACTGGCGGTCAAGCGTAAGCCTATCAAGAATTTAAAAAAATATCTTTGGTACCTGGTCCAGTTTGTGCGACATGGTAATAAAAAGCATTTATATGCTTTGCCTAACCCTTTTAGGAATATAGTCGTAACAGTTATGTTGTCCAGTAATATTGACGAAGAGTTTATACCTACTGTAACGTTACGAGGTGCAGATGGGCCAATTTATGGATTTATGCTGACCAAAGCCCATAACGTCTTGTTTTACTACTGAAAATCATTACGTTTATGGCTGTGGATATAGATAGGGTAATTTACTAGTTATTAATGTTAGTGGCACGAATCTCCTGGGGTGCTAAAATGTCCAATTTTCAAGAATCACCATCATCATGGTGGACATTCCGAAAACCCAAACGAAACGCTTTAAGTTCACTTTTATCATGCGTACCGCCGAAATGTGGAATGAGCTTCTCGATTCGATTTCCCCGATAGATATAGAAGAAACCGATTCACTCGTGATTTCAAGACACCCAGATTGTCTTGAAATCACGAATTAATCGGTTTCGTCTAGGCAAGCGCGCTCCATCGTAGATCGCATTATCGCTTAAAATCAGGCGAAATGGTGGTCAAGCGTAATTCTATCAAGAAAAAAATAATATATAGTATGTATATAATAAAAAAAACGATTTGATTCATTAAGCAGTGATAGCTGCTGCTGCTGTTTACTGCCTTATTAGCCTAGTGGTCCTGAGCACGACTGCTACACTAGAGGTCCCGGGTTCGATTCCCAGGTCAAGCAAAGTTTTATTGGGTTTTCTGTGAACTTCTCAGTAGCAGCTCCGAGTTTATAATTTGTACCCGGTTAATGACAATAGGCTCGCCCCTCTATTACATGGGACCTAAACATACCGGCGAACTGTGGGTGTACATTAGCACACCTCTGCCTAACCGTTCGGGGAATACAGGCGTGATGGTATATAAGCAGTGCTAGCTTAGTAATATGACCAATGAACATTAGACTGCCAAAGGAAAATTAATGGATTAATGAATGGATACATTGAATTCAGATTTTTCGAAGTCATGTGCGTATTAATATCTAAATTAAAAAGTAAGAAAATTAGATATTTTCCATGTGACAGACCATTTATTCTTATTCTTCCTTTGAGACAAGTTTTAATTAGCTGTCAATTTTCACGATCTACCCAATAAAATGAGAACGAGATTTTATGAGTCGTCAGTTTATTGGGCTTTTCAAGTCTTTTTCTACCAAATCCACGATTCTACAGAAATTTAAAACAGACGCAAAGCCCACAGACTGTGTAACCGATCAGAACTCAATTTACGGCAAAATGAAAGAAGACACTTGATTCCAATCCAATCATGATAGCGGTGTAAGTGGGCGCGCACACTTAGCGACTGTGATTGTCTGCGCACTGCCCCTTAAATGGTTTCTTAACATTCTGCAATTATTACGAGTGTTATTCGAAGATAACGTGTGCTATAACCATTAAATGCTTTTGAATTACCATTCCTGGGATGAATTTTGTTAATGTTCGTATTTTGTACTCAACACTTGAAAAATATAAATACATAAATAAAATAATAACTTATTTGACTAAACAATTATACGTTCAAAATGGAGGTAAGTCTTTAACTAAATCATATTCTCGGCATTCAGTTGGTCTCCCCTTTTAACAGCTTGTCTTTTGGCCTAGGCCTTCTCTAAGGCATTCCACTTGTTTCTGTCCTTTGCTGTACGTAACCATTCTGAGCCTGCTTCTTTAATAACATCATCTTCCCATTGCTTTAACTGTCTTCCTATAATCATTATTGCTCGGTGGTAAGACTTCTTGGGGTCTGACTGGCTGGCCACTCTTACGTCGGAGTCTGTCGTAAAGCACCTTGATGTGTGTTTCGAGTATTGCACGTAAGAGCCAATTCCCCTCGGTTGCTGCGGCTCAGACAGTCTGCAGTCCGTAGGGGCTCCTATGGGGCGACAACGCATCAGCAACTCCTCTGGTGTTGCAGATGTCCATGGGCGACGATGACTACTTACCGTCAGGTGGCTCGTCAGCTCGTTTGCCGACTTAATCCATAAAAAAGATAATAAATATTTTTAATGCGTAATACTTTTGATACGGTTCAATTCAGTGCGTAATGGAATGCTTCTAAGTTTTTATTATAAGTGTTCATTAGTCCGAAACGTAAACATAATTATTGTTATTAAAATTTTTCATACACGCATGTCCAAAAGATATTCAAAATGTTTATTCAATTACGTCAGCATGTCAGGACTTTTTGTTTGAAATTGAATTAACTTTGCACAACGTAACGTTTTGCGAATTTCGTTTGATATTTTTTGGTTATAATGAAGTTATGGTGGTCGTCGTGTCGATGGGAAAAGGTTATTTTTCCATGATATGAAATGTTTGGTTTATTAATTTTGATATAACCGAGCGCCGTGAGGCCGAGAGTTTATTTGCCGGTTTTTTCAGATTAATATTTTCGTTCATATTTCGGTAACCGATTTGCTCATTCTTTGTTCAACCATTGCTTTCTATTTAAAAAAAATTAAAACATTTATTTGTAAACAAATGTCATTTATATTTTAACCTTAGATTTTATTATCTTTTTGTGATTTTTTTGCATTTTCCATGCTAAGATTATAAAGTTACTTTAGTAAAGGAAAAATTCAATCGCGGGCAGGATTCGAACCTGCGTCTTCTGGTTTGATATACCAGACGCTCTGACCACTAAGCCACCGCGAACACCACCCGCCTGATTGAAATTTGCCTTCACATTCTGAGTTTACGTCATAAGGTGACGTTGGCAACATCTATTGAGAAGCAAGTTATCTTGTTCGCGGTGGCTTAGTAGTCAGAGCGTCTGGTATATCAAACCAGAAGACGCAGGTTCGAATCCTGCCAGTGATTGAATTTTTCCTTTACTAAAATAACTTAGATTTTATTATAAAAAAGAATATGTATTTGCAA
This sequence comes from Acronicta aceris, assembly GCA_910591435.1. Classification (NCBI taxonomy): domain Eukaryota; kingdom Metazoa; phylum Arthropoda; class Insecta; order Lepidoptera; family Noctuidae; genus Acronicta; species Acronicta aceris. Next base: position 5,408,212 of record OU342774.1, read on the forward strand.
TGAATGAGTAATGATTTGTTTGCAACGTACGCTTTATTGAAAGAAAACAAGATACACATTCTTCTGTAAAACTAAGGTTCCCATCTCAAGCAGTCTGCTTCATATTGGGTATCCATGTAGTTATGTAGTTGTTATGTAGTTTTTAACGACTAGGGAACAAGCCCTGTTACACGGATTTTACGAAACAAATATACCATGGAAACTGCAACCAGACTCAAAATAAATAGGTATGTGTGGTCCATAAAAATATTTGCCTTGTGTGGGAATCAAACACTCATGCACCACCCCAGATGCAACGGTAGCGATGAAGTCACCGACCACCTTAATAGCTATCACAAAACGTGCAGTCGAATAAGATTAAAAAGAAAATCCCTATCACCCACTAATATTCCTAAATCGATGCATTCTATTATCATATATCGTCCCCAGACCCACATTAGATACAAGAAAGTTCTCCCCATTTGCTGCTAACTGAAATTACCGAACTTAAGAGCTACGGGACCGGAGGCCATTCGTTTCATCCCCCCCACCGACCCTCGGCGTAATTAAGGTCCGCTTATCCCACTAGCTTGTTGGACAGTTCTATTAACAGGCTGTTTCCTCACTTATGTAATCCTGGATACTTTTTGTGTGGAATAATCGTGTTGCTACTTGTGTCGTGGTTTTTGTTGCAGGCCGTAAGATATGATATACTTATACAGGCTGTTTATGAAAACGGGACAATTGCTATATGCCATAGTATAACGTGATTATACCTTAGGTAATATGAATTATAATTATATTAATTTATAATTTAAATATTAATTAATATACCCATTTTGTATACCTATATTATGATTGTGTTTTTTTTTTCAATAACCGTTAAATAAATGACAAATAAAAATACCTATATTCCATAAAAAAAATCGATTAGTTTACAGGTTTTAGCACTTTGTTCAGCCTGGCAATCGAACCCGTAACCTCACACTTGACAGCCGCCTTAGTGATCACTATATTAATAAGATAGCTTTTTTTAAAAAAAACGTTGCCCCACACTAGGATTTTCTCCTGTATCGTGGGTGCGTTTACAAACACAAATTCTCACATACACAAACGTCCAGACCCGGAACAACTACCTGTAGATCATACAAATATTTGCTCCGAGTGGGGATCGAACCCACAACACGTGGCGCAGAAGTCGATCGCTCAACCGCTACGCCAATCGTGTCGTCAAAATTCCAAAAAAAATCTTTATTCCAAAAAAGTTATTTCTACGTAAATAATAATTGTACCATTCGTTATAACAACTGCGTCAAACGCGATTAACCCCCGATGAAAAATTAACTGGTAAAGTGAGAATGATTTTAGCACGGCGCTGATAATATCTCAATGTCCGGTACACGTAACGATAATGTTTTAACTTACGTGACTTTTAGCACTTACTCAAACTAATTGTGTAAGTTTAGCCTAACTAGGAGTTCGACAATACATCAAGCTTGTTGCACTACAAATATCACCCTTATTTCAATGGAATATGGGCGGTTCAAACGGCTACCTGTATAAATAACTTGATGTGTCACTGTTTGTACTACGTACAGTGACTAGTATCTCTGGCAATAGACTTCAGTATCTCTGGCATTTATAATGAAGGGTCAACAGTACATCATGGTATACAAAACTGACAAATTTATTTAATCAATTTTCTATTTAATCTCTAAACAATAAAGTTTATAATCCATTGGGGAAATTTGACAGTTTGTAATAACTTGATGTTGATGCAATGGTTACTTCATTTCCTTGCACAAGATGTAAACTATCCCCTTGCCTTTTATCAAAATTCGTTCAACGTGAATACGTTTTTTACGAATGAACAGATCGACAAAGAGACAGAGAACTTTCGAACAGACTGCGGGTACCTAAAGTGGTTAATAAATCTCCACGATCGTTGCGCCGCTTGTCGTGGGTTCGATTCCCAAAAACAGCTTGAGAAAGAAGACAATTTATTACTAGTAAATGTTGAAATGTATTGCTTATTGCAAAAAAAAGTTTTTAGTTGAAAAGTTGCAATAAAGTTTTGATTTAAGGGTCCGGCGGAGTGTGAATTGCCCACAAAAACGTAATACCGAAATAAATCGTAAACCAGACAATATTCTATCAAATTATGTTATCATTCGGATTTAGATCCAAACTTGGTAAAGTTATCAAAAATTGCATTCGCTTACAATTATTTCGCTGAAGTATTTTGGACGAAATAGGATCGTAGGAACCTAGATTAACAGTATCTAAATCCGAATGATAACATAATTTGATGGAATATTGTCTGGATTACGATTTATTTCGATACTAGCTTTTGCCAGCGACTTCGTCCGCGTGGAATAGTTACTTTGTTCCCTAGTTCTTCGCCCGTGGTTTCACCTGCGTTGCCCCGTTCCTAAGGGTTGTAGCGTGATGTTTTATAGCTTGAAACCTTTCCCATGAATCACTCATTTTCCCAACATTTCCCTTCACTGCTCTGCTCCTATTGATCGTAGCGTGATGAAAAGTATACTATAACCTGTGGTTTGGGCTGTGCGTTGATAGATCACTATGTCAGTCAGTCAGTCACCTAACGTAAGAGTAGACAAATATAATCAGAAAGCTCCGAACTGCTAAGCTATCGGGAGTTACACGTGTTATTGTGGGTCAACCATAAAAGATAGACATTTGCTGTCGTGGAATATTTTTTATATAATTTTAAGGAGAACATTTCCGTCATACATGATTTCTGTGTAGCTTTAACCATTAAGGCTGCACACGCGACGGAAGCTTGAAAAATGGAGTTAGTTCTCCTGTTTTCCCAACATTTCCCTTCACTGCTCTGCTCCTATTGATCGTAGCGTGATGAAAAGTATACTATAACCTGCCCAGGAGTATGAAGAACAATTGTACCAAGTTTCGTTGAAATTCGTCGAGTGGTTTTTGTTTCTATTACGAACATACAGACAGACAGACAGACAGACAAAAATTTTACTGATTGCATTTTTGGCGTCAGTATCGATCACTAATCACCCGCTGATAGTTATTTTGGAAATATATTTCATGTACAGAATTGACCTCTCTACAGATTTATTATAAGTATAGAAGAAGATTACGTTTGTGAGAAAAAATCGGTCCGCTGGACTCTTAAGGATCAGTTAAAGAATTAATCCAAGCATAAAACTTGATTTATTGTTTTAAATACAGTACAGGACCCTCGGTGTTTAAGAATTGCACTCGACCTGGTTTTCTCAAGTACCCTGACCGAAGTATAAGTACTGTCTCCCAAGAAAAAATATATATTCGAAAAGTTTCGCCCTCGTAAGCGACAACTTAATTATTTTACAACAATGGTCATCCTGTTTTAAGTAACTCTTTTGTGTTTAGGTACAGAGAAATTCCTGTTCATTTTAAGGCAAATTTTAACTCGTCATAATTTACAAAGTTCTGACAGCATTCTTACTACAGACTTTGCGCAGTTGATAGCTATGTCCTCGGTATTGTAGTTATTTTCAGTTTTTAGAGTTTAGGGACGTTAAAGTTTGTAGTAGGTTTGAAAGGTGTTATCAATAAAGTCCTTTGTTCAAAAAAACTGTTTACGTTTGACGCTTGTTAGTTATAAATATTATTTAAAAACGAAACTGGGAATATAACGGATTTTGAACAAAAAACAGATAAAATTGTTCAAAATACGTAACTCTTCTGGTCTTTAAATCTCTTGACTAAAACTGTCATTAATATGTAATGCACTGTGTATTGTCAATTATTCACGAGTCGGAAAATACGTAACCTCTTTGTAAGAATTGTTCGGTTATACATTATGCATGGCATTGGAACTTTCTCTCTTCATTCTGAATGACTGATGCGTACAAGCTACAGTAATGTCACATTTTATCCTCATATGCCTCCATTATACATCCAGTTCCTCAGGATATGACAGGGGTCGAGTCAATTTCTGTTAACCGCGCAAAAATACAAACGCAGGTTACCTGTCATGCTCGTGGCGAATCCATACGTATGAAAGCAACTGCAGTTTTAAGTTTGTACGATTCTATATACTCAGCCGCCTCCGGAGATGGCAGAAGAACCATGAGAATTTTCCGCGTTCCAAAAGGGTTTAGCGCTGAACTCGTAACTTTAATACCTGTACACTTACTTGCAATGTTTTATAAGCTATATGTAACGCCCGACGCAAAAAATAAGGGTGTTATGAGTTTAACGTGTTTCTCTTCCTGTGTCTGCCTGCTGCATAGTAGCGTAGCTTCCAAACGAATGGACCGATTTTGATTCTGTTTTTTTTTCGTTTGAAAGGTGATTTGATGAAGGTGATGGTGATGAAGGTGATGAAGGTGAAGGTGGTTTGATCAAGAGTGTTCTTAGCTATGATTTAAGAATCTGGTCAGCCATTTGAAGATTATCAGCTCTTTTTTAATTGATGAAGGGACGTGAGCAACTTTCACAAGTCTGATGGATTTGAAACTTGGTATCCTGTTACTTCATCGATATTGCAAGAACATGGTTACCATGAGTTGATGCTGCGGGGTTTTTAAATTTTGGCGTGTGAAGTCTGCCAACCCGCACTAGGCCAGCGTGGTGGACTATAGCCTAATCCCTCTCATTCTGAGAGGAGACCCGTGCCCAGCAATGGGACAGTATAATGGGTTGATTAAGTGTGTTATAAAACACTGTGAACATTATAAAACAGAAGCTGTTACTTCTTACAACGAGTAGATTCACATTAAATGCAATACTCTTAGACTGCCTACACACGGTCAGCTACAGCTGTGGCAGCCAGGAAGCAATATACAGACCGCTCACGCTGTTTATGATCCGCACATCAATCACTCTCGGAGACACAGTCGGCTGCAGTTGAAAGCTGTCAACTGTTTTAACCCTTACGTAATTGTTAAATGTATTGCATACACCATTTTTGGGACGAAATGGATAAATAGTCATTGCTAGTGAGCTCTTAGATTAAGTAGCTAGTGTACACTGTAACTTTTGAACCGATTTCTGATATTTACGCTAATAGCGATTTCCAAGTTATTATGGATTATATCCATAAAACCTATATAAATTTGTTATTTCTAATGGCTTCAAATATCCACAAGAATAGGAAAAATATGTACAAAAAACATACATAAACACATTGGATTACGGAAAAGCTTCACCTTTGGCAAGCAAAATATCCCATGGCCCAATCCTAAACAGTCGGAAAAATAATTTAAATAATTAATATAAGTCTGAAAATCCATTTGTTATTTAGAATGGCTCAAGTGTATAATTATCATTTATAGATTAATGAATTAACCAATAGAGACTAAGTAGGTAATAATTATAATATTTAATGCAAGATAAGATGCTAATCCTTGTCATATCTTTTTCTTCATAAGTGGATCGAGAAAAAATCTGTAAAGTTTTATGCTTTATTGATATAAGAATGCAATACCTATATGATGCCCCACCTACAAAGCAAAAGGTTTTTCGTGCATAAAGACGAGTACGTACCAGTAGGTCATACAAAGCTATGTTCTCACAGTATAATGCCGTGTTTCGGGCCCGGTTTCTCCAGTAATGAGGCGTAGGTTGCGTGCTCATTATGGTATTTCGTTAAGTAGTTAAGTGTTGGGTAGTGTACTAAGATGTAATGCGAAATTTTGTGCACGACTGGTTTTACCGTGGACCGATTATATCACCAAATTATGTGATAAGTTTTAAAACTTGCATACCTACGTTATTTATCATTGCTCATAATTTCGGCAGTCGACATAACACCATTTCCATTGGTTTGGGTTAAAAATTCAGTAAATAAGATAAGTTTTCTTTAAGCTGAGTCGCTCTCTTCTAATATGTAATGTGACAATTCTTCGTGTCACCGACTCTAGCCGTTGCAGTCATGGTCGCATCGTCCACACAATAAGTTCATGTTACATTACATGATACATTAAACGTGTCTTGACTCGGCATTACGAGCGTAATTTCTCGGAATCTAGGGGTGCTATCAAGAAAATCGAACTACAAAATTTCTGCTGCGATTTTCTACCTGGAAAGAGGTTCGGACCCGACGACGACGTTTTGTTTGATTTTCGCAATTTGATTTCTTCTCTTGCGTTGATCCTAGTACCGAGTATTATTTATTAAAGTACATACTTGGAAGTTTGACAATATACTAACAGTAAAATCGTAAGATTATTTCATGTTTTTTCGATCCGAAATTTTGACGTTAGATTTTCGGAATAGATGTCATGATCATATACATAATAAACGTCTACTCCAGGGTTAACTGCGAAACGTATTGTTCTGTTGGTTGCAGGTGACGTGTGCCCGACACGCTGTTACGTGCAACTGTTACTGTATTCTGAAGTGTTAATACATTATTATATTGTATAATGTTTTATAAGTAGGTTGTGTCGAGTGACCGAATTATACGAGCACGAGAAACTATAATGATTTAGAAAAGTCAAGTAATATCGCCAGGGGAGGCGGGGGCAGGTTATTTGGTTTAGGACATCGCTAAAAATTACACTTACAAGGGGTCGTGATCACTTAGTCACGATGTGTAGTTAACTTAAGAAATTGGAAGTACTTTATATATTGTTAAGCAGGTATGTGTGTGTGTGTGTTCAAGAAGGCAAGTTTATGTAAGACAACCTCTGAGAACATAATTACTTAGGTTATAAATAATTAACGCATCTAATAAAAATAATTATTTATTCTCACCTCAACAACATTAACAACCATAATTATCTGCCATCTACTCTTTTGAAAAAAAAATGTAATTAAAAACAGACACCAATACACCTTCAGTTCGCGGTTCCAGGCTATCATAAAAATTAAGTTTACGATGTACCCGAGCGCGTCAATATAACGGGCTATAAAGACGGTCGAACGCCCGACCAGCGTTTAATTACTCGTCCCAATGATGTCGCTGACAAATTGCTGACAAGTCTGAGCGCGGCATATTGTTGTTATGTGCTCTGTGGCTTCCTGCGTTCCTATTAACAGCCAGATCGATTTATGTTGCTTTGTTGGACATTGTTATTAGAGGCTAGTTTTTGTATTGATATATATTCTCAAGGGATCTTCGGAATTAATGGTCAGACAGCTATGATATCTTGGGAGCATAATTATTATAGTAATAAAATGAAGAGACTGTTATTTAAATTATTAAAGTCTAATTTGTGTGGGTTATGGGAACACGAGATGGTTAAGCATGCTTTTTGAGCGCTGAGAACTTGCTTGACAAGCAAACTACGTGCGATATTAATACTTATATAAAACTAGCGGGCCCGGCAAACGTTGTCTTGCCCTGTATCATCATCTTCCTGCTCTTTATTTGTCGTCGGCGCAGCATGTCCTTTTCTTCCATTCATCACATTCCCATGTCTTGCCCTATATATTAAAAAAAATCGTAGAACCCGATTGCGGTGCCACCTACCGGCTCAAATTGTGAATCTAAACCATCCAGTAACCCAATTAAACATACACAAAAAAGAAATCAAAATCACACCAGCAGCTTATGAGAAGTTCGGACAATGCACAGAACGCCATCTACTTACTGGCCTTGCCGAAACAGAAATCGACATCATGTTCATTCATGTCCGTGTTTTATTTCTGTCAAATCTGTCAATCCGTTCCCGAAACAATGTAGGTATGAGAAAATAAATTTTCATCATAATGTTTTTTTTCGATGTTTTAATAGTTATTCTGCTATTCGGGGAGGAGACAAATTCAACAAACAGAATATCATAAAAATCGGTTCACCCGTTCTCGAGTTATACGTGTTGTAACAAACCCGACTTTGTTTTATATATATAAGATGACCCGGTGTACTTCGTATCACCTGCCGTAACGATTTGAAAAAAAATAGCTGAAAATTTTGATTTTCTACTCTTAATCGTTCTGACTGCAAGTCTATTTTCCATGTTATGGTTCATGCAGTTATTCTATTACAGACTCGAATGTCAACAAATAAAGTGCCTATTTTTTTCGGTTTGCCCCGGTTGCGCCATACCTATTAAAAAAAATTCAGATCTAAAAAAGTCTAGCAACACAAAATGTCATCAAATGTCTTTGAAAGGCTATCTTGAGTCGTTTGAAAAATACTCAAAACAGTTTTTTCTATGAAATAGCTATCATGTTCTTGACTACTGACTCCAGTCTGAATCCATTCTTCTAGGTCGCACCAAATAGACGATTGACATCAATTTTTTTTTTCTGCATTCCAGCAAAATAGTTTAAACACATTAAATACTCTTTTTTATATGCACGATTTCAAACAATGACAACCATCATACTATGTGGCAACTATGACAACTATCAAAATAACAGTTTATGTGGGTTTAGGTTGGTAAAAATGTAAAATTAAATTATCCCACGGGAACGTGATAAAAAATATCCTATGTCCTTCTCCTGGTTTTAAGCTACCTCCCTATCAGTTTTCAGCCAAATCAGTTCAGCCGTTCTTGAGTTATAAATAGTGTAACTAACACAACTTTCTTTTATATATAGATTATATTTTTATAATGGTTTTCAAGAACACTTAATCATCTAGGGTACCCTTAAAAACATTATTTTTCTGTCCGAGGAAAGATTTTTTTCTCTTATCTATATATAAATACGAAACTAACTGTCTGTTGGTTACCATTTCACGCAGAACCATTTTTAAAATTTTTGGTAAGCACACAGATAGATTAGACCTTAGGTAAAGGATATAGGCTACCTTTTGTCTCGAAAACTCCTTTGGGATTAGAGCAAAGCCGCGGGCAAAAGCTAATAAATGGTATTATATATTAAAGGTAAACATTATTAGGTACAACTACAGATAATATAATACTAGTAACAACATTCCCTTTACCTAGTATGACTTTCCTTCTAATCCTAAACTAGGCTAAATTATACACATTAGTAAGTTTTATAATGAAACTAACTCCCACAAGCTAACTATATACAGAAATTTAATAAATTGCTATTTGCAAATTGTATTTTAGAATTCGCAGATTTTGCGTTCATACTTAGTTTTGTGGTAGTTATACAAGAAACAGTATTTTGCATGGAGTAAATGAGAAGTGATATTTATTTATGTATCTTTTCAATAGATCTTTTAATTAAAGACACTTTTACAAGTCAATGTTTTTAAGCTTGATAGCGCCGGCATTCCGATGATCTCTGAGAAAGAACGCCTTATGTGGGCGCCGAACGCCGTATTAGGTTCTTGGCTGAAACAAACTAAGAGAATCATGGGCTCTTTTAAAGTCCAGACATAGTAGTAATGTCTGAAACGGCCTTTTGAAGAAGGAATATTTATTAGATTTTATATCAATGGTAACGCAATGTAAAAGTTAGCCCAGGGAGCATATAGCAATTCCGCTAGGATCAATAGATACATACGTATTTAGAACCACTGGTTTCGGAGGTTGGGTGATCAGCATAATGAATCCCTAAAAATATAGTAATAGTTACGAGGTATATTTCCGTCTAAAAAATAATTTAACCATATTTAATTTTCACTATTGCTTTTTCTTATGTCTAGGGTTATTCGACCACGTTAGCTTAACGTGAGTTGGCAGACTTCACAGATCTTTAAGCACAACCATACGTGCTTAAAGATCTGTGAAGTCTGCCTGCTGCACATTGAAGATAATTCCATAATTATCTTCAATGTGCAGCTTTCCTCATGATGTTTGCCTTCACCGTAAAACGTAGGTATTTGAATCCGCATGTGAATTAGAAAAGTCAGAGGTGACTGGCCTGTAATTACACCGTAAAATTTCCTATCATAAATGAAATGCTATCCTATTGCCAAATAGGATATACCTATCTATACTACCGCCCAGTCTTTTTAAATGTCTTCGATGTATGGACTTGAAAATTAAAAAATCATACATAATTTGTTACAATAGCCAAAAAAATTGAGTTATGCGATGGGTGGATCCATGCGAATGAATGAAAGAGTGATTGATTGAATGAACGTGTGGACTTTGGGAAACCGCTCATTTCCACAACGTATCCGTGCATAATCGTGTCAAATTTAACGATGAATTTTATGAGCGCTGTCGAATATTTTATACCTACTTTGTGGAGTTTATTAAGCGAGTAATGGGATTTTTTGTCCAAATAAAATTACCATCATTTAAGGTTGGTTTTATAGACATGATGCTAGACAATTAGGTGCAATTAGCTAGGCTTTTTGGTAAAATGGCAATGCAGTTCAATACCACGGACTATGAAACCTAAGTATGGGTGCTTCATACAGCTTGTCCATACATAACATTAATACAAAATTTTTTCACGCCTGTATTTCTAGAATGACCAAAGCACTGACGTATCTACATCACAGATAGGGTTGCCAACCTTACTTTATTATAACGTATCTTACTTTATTCTTCGTAAATATACTTTATACTTTTGCCTAAAGATAAAGTATCAAAAACACTTTATTTCCCATCTTATTCGGATATGTAAAAATAAGATAATTTCACATTTGTTCTTTGTTCCTGCCACTCAAGCTTTTTGATAATGATAGTGGCGAGAAGAGATACCAGAGATAGAGACAGATTGTCCATAACTTTAATAAAAATGTAGTAATTTTTAAGTTGTAGTTATACCTAGGTATTTCTATATTATTTGTTGATATTAAAACTTTCAAAGTCAGTAAAAATATTCAAAAATATGTTTTAAGGTAATAAAAACATAAATTTGAAAAATACTATTTTCTTGCAAATACTTTTTTTTTCCTATTCATAGTATTGGATACGCTATTGTTCTCAAAAAAAGTTGTCAACCCTAATCACAGAGGTCTTGCCCATGCTCTATCCCATGCAATAGAAGACAAATCCATTATTATAACCCGACCCAAATTCAAATTCCAAACTGATTCTGTGAATTGCCTAAAAACTCGATAACACTAGTCGATCTGGCGACCACTAGACTGTACCAAAGAGACAGCAATTATTTTTGTAAAATGGCGTTCTCAAACCAAAATCTCCCAAACTACAAAAAATAACATCATCACGTCACGAATCGTACTCCGTTTTGCAGTGGGACATTCATCATTTTTTCCGTATTTTTATACCGTTGCGTTCCCCACTAAAACAACTACATCGTTATGTTCCAAGCGCTAACTGTCAGTATTTGCCCAGTGGCTCCCTTGTTTACAAAAGCCACAAATATTTGACGGACTACAGTTGAATGTTGCCCACTCATTACTACAAAAGTAGTTGTAGTTAGTAATAGTTACTTAACTAGCTGTTTATTTTTTGGGTAGGTAGGTATTATTTATTTATTTAATTACTTTTGAAAACTTACAGCTAACGTACAAATATAATAAAAATATATTACAGTATAATATACCATCACGCCTGTATTCCCCGAAGGGTTAGGCAGAGGTGTATTATTGTACACCTACAGTTCGCCGGTATGTTTAGGTCCCATGTAATAGGGGGCAAGTCTATTGCTAGTAACCGGGCACTAATCCAAACTCCGCGCTACTACTGGGAATTCCATAGAAAAACCCAATAAAACTTTGTTCGACCTGGGAATCGATCCCAGGACCTCTAGTGTAGTAGTTGTGCCTTCATATTTCATGGTTACTTTCAAATCACTGTCGGTGTTATACTGATTTCTGACTCGTACGCAAATATAAAAACACTAAGTATTGTACAAAGATCGCCTTTTGTTCATTAAGTAGAACGAACAGATTTAAGGTGCTGGTCCAAAAAATGGTCGGGCTCTGTTTAATCATAGTGTTGTCCCGAAATTGTCTCAACTAACAAAATAAAACTCCGTATATCTGAGTCAGTAGCGTTAGGCAGAGAGATGAAAAAAGTTCTAGAACATTTTCTACAAATACAACATGAAACTGTCTTATTTATATTTATTTGCCAAGGCGTGTTTTCCACGGTAGCAGACGTCGGTGAAAATACACGGTCGAGGCATCCCGATCTAATCTCGGTGCCTTGAAGCCTGAGCCTCAATTTGCAAAAAGGTAGAAGTTTCTACTCCATTTCGTCGCTTTATAAGATCGTGGAGCGAGACAGAGCTTATTTTCTGCCACGAAATGTAAGTAAAGGCCTGGTTACACGAACATAGTTTTTAGCAGTGTTTTCTCCGTAGTCCAATAAATAACTGGCTATCTTCTAATGATCTAATGATGACACGAATCCCATGACTCGAATATAAGAAAAGCGAAGACAAGTACAGTCTTAGCCCGTATAAGTCCAACGTAAGTACCCCGCTGATTTTTCCCACATCACAAAAAGATCACGAAACACAGTGATATACAAGTCTGTAATATTTTTTTACTGTATACGTTCACAGATTGCTACTGACTGATCACAAAAGTCAGAATACGTACCTTTACGTGCCTTTACGAGACAAATATATAAAAAGACAAATGAGAATGAAGATGCAGTGGAATGAAGAAAAATAACGTGACGCTGGTTACGGATGTGAGGGTAGGAGCGAAATTGTTTTCTCGTTAATGTTCCCGGATGGCACCACGCTTTTATATCAGCTATAAATCAGAGTACCATAACATTTACTTAATGACCGTAAGTACTCTTTACAGATTGAAATTTTGTGTGGAATCGTGAAATAATTTAGAAATGTTTTCTTTGTTTTTTGAACAGGGAGTTAATGGAAATTATACAGTTGTTCGAAATTGTATGGTCGCGAAAATACAATTGCACAGATTCAAGTGATAATGAACTGTTCCGTAAACGTTCTGAGTATCTTGTTATTATGTTGGTAGTTTTGGACACTAAAATTATATAATAACTTAAATAGTTACTGTTTTTTTGCTCAACACTAGCATTTTCTCCTGTATTGTAAACGCGTTTACAAATAGAAACGCCCTAGCAACTGAAGGCGATATAAATCGCCTAAATAAAAAAAAAGATATCACCTGTAGGTGATATAAATATTTGTTCCATTCACGGATCGAATCTATAAACCAAACCGATCACTAATCGAAACGCATCGTCTGTCTTTCCTGCGTTTTTCAAAGTCAAGACTACTTGAAATATTCCGAACCTAGGTTATCCAAGGCTTGCTAAGTGAGAGATTAAATGACTTACCAACATCTAGAATCATAATTCTAGATCTTTATTGCTGAATACTTCATTAAATCACTTGAGAACTGTGTTAGTACTTTTAATCCCCCTCTTAATATCCACAATTAACATTAATAAAGTGTAATCAACAACCTCAGTTCAAACCTTCATCAGACTAATTTGACGCAAACTATTTCCATTTTGTTAATTCGATGGAGCGGCAAAGGGCTGCAATTCTTCTAAACGGCTCACATTACGTCTTGGAATGTTGTGTATAGGCCATTAGTCAACGTCAGCGTGCTCTGAATAGTTGATGGCTGCTGTATCGCCCACCTGCAACCCTCATTACGTAGCCCTTGAGAAGCTGGATGGACTGAGATCGTTACATTAAACGAGAATATATTTTACAAAACTGTAAGAGTCGTTTTCCGGTTAATATGATAAATAGTCCAATATTTATGTGTAAATAATTAAAAAAATCAAAAATCATCGCCTTAAATTTAACTCACAGACGTAATGCCTCTGACTACATGAGATTGTTCATCTTGTTTGGCAGTCGGGTTTTTTTAAAACTTTTTTATTTTAAATTTTTTTACATTGAGACCAATCTAACGACGCCTGTCGAGATAAAATCCATTAAGTCGATTAGGCTACAGAGCGTGCCAAAGAAATATACATATATACACTCGTAAAACATACACATCCTTCTGGCGCCAGAAGGAGGTGTTTTTTTACTCGACTGCGCAGTCGATTACATCTTTTCTCCATATTACGATTTTTTCATATACGGATTTGTGTAATTTTTACATGATGTAGCCTCCTGTAAATATGGTAACACTAAATTATACATTGTTATTGCCCAACTATATAAATAAATGAATAAACGTCATATTATATTAATTGGGGGAGGTACCTACGAGTAGTATTGTTGTAAAATTTACATTTATGTAATGGTTAGGATGCCTTTAATGTCCAAAGTTTTGAGTATAATACGCGGTAGAGTTATCCAATTTGTTACGAGACATATTAATTGCCTTTAGCTACCTAAGTACCTATCGCTGGAATAGCTCATTAAAGGAACAATAACCCTTGACCACACATATTTCGTTGATGTGTAAATATCATGGTTGAGCTCGTTAGTCATTAAGAATCCTAAATTATGTTTTTTTTTTCATTCTTGATAGGCTTACGCTTGACCGCCAGTTCACCTGATGTTAAGTGACACTGCAATCTACGATGGAGCACGCTTGCCTAGAATAAACTGATTCACTCGTGATTTAAAGACACCCAGATTATATCTATCGGCGAAGACCCATTCGAGAAGCGCATTCCACACTTCAGCGGCACACAAGATAAAAGGGTTTCGTTCGGGTTTTTGGAATGTCCATCAGAAATCGATGTCGCTTTTTCGTGTTTCTGGTCTTCCGATAATAGACAGTTAAGCTACATGACTGGTGTATGAACGTATGCAGTTAGTTGGAACTGATCTATGTTTGTTTCATTTAAAAGGCAATTTCAGGTATACCACCCTACATTGCATGATAAATATTTACAGAAATAAATATAATTAATTAACATAACTTACCATCACGCCTCTTTCCCCGAAGAGTAAGGCAGAGTTGTTCTAATATACACCCACAGTTTGTCGGTACGTTTAGGTTCCATGTAATGGCGGCGCGCCTATAGCTATTAACCGGGCATAAGTGCTAACTTCGAGCTGCGACTGGGAATTTCACTTTACTTCTTACAATTTGCTCGACCTGGAAATCGAACCCAGGACGTCTAGCGTAACAGTTTTCAGGTTCATCTCCATAAGATCTACTATTTGGTACCGTGTACCTAGTTTTTGACAGTAAAAAAGCATCTGTAAAAGCGGTCTAATTGAAATAAAAAAAATGATCTTTTTTAAGTTGTATCAAAATAAAAATAGTATCAATATTGTATCTTCTATCTGTAAAAATCATAATAAAATTGAATTTGAATGTATTGCGAGTGAGAGGCAATTTGAATTGTTTTCACTACGATGTTGTTTTACATAAAAAAAAACTTTAACTTCAATTATTATCTCGAAACTAATATTTTCAAAAAAATTAATTCATTATTTTGAAAAGTTAACTAAGGATGCGTGCGTTGCATTCGTACTGAAGACCTTTGACTTTACAATACTGATGGCAAATTGCGAAGAAAAACTACGAAAACCATGGAATACGGTACACACACGGTACATAGACATAGGTCAACATCTATGTCTATCTACGATATTCACATGTTCACTGAAACTTTATTCTCAGAAGCATTATCAATTACCACAAGGCTAATACAATTATGTAGGGTTAAACGCGTTAATTAATTCAATATCCTATTATGATATATGTATCTATCTCTGTTGACATAGTATATCATTGGCAATTAATTGCATTTAAATCATAAGTACACAGGTAATGTTTCAATGGATATTGAGAGGGCCTGCAGAGACGGTTCCTATACTACCTTTCATATGGTGATCACTTAGCAAAAAAGCTTCCAAGTTACTTGCAAAGGTGAATCGTATATGCATGCTAGCTATCCGTAGGAAGTTCTTGGAAATAATATTCCGACACAAAGTGTTTGAATCAACTCCTGAACAGTCTATCGATAAACATACCATCTCGTTTAGCTAGGAAAAGCGCTTATATTTTTTTCTCTATTCCATATGCAAAGTCAAACGGACATAACGCTTCAATACTGCTCTTGACTTTGCAGGCAATACAATATGATCTCAAAAACCAGTGCCATTGATATCAACGATTCATTGGCAATGAATTTTGCAGTGGTGTGTATATATTGTATAATACATACATACATATATACACTCACGCCTTTCTCCCACAGGGGTAGGCAGAAACTATAGACTGCCACTTGCTACGATTCTTGCATACTTCTTTTGCTTCTTCCACATTCATAACATCTTCTGATAAATACACATTCACATTTCATTGTTTAATATATTGTGTATAATATATGTGCCTATTACTGTATTTGCTTTTATATAGTATTTTTTTTATTACTATTAAGCTATTAATTTAATTTGTATGTAACGCAATTTACTTTTCAATTGTATTGTTTATTGTGTTTATATGTAGGTATTGTTTAATTTTGTGCTAAAATTCCTCCTATAATTGAGGGAGTACATTTCACTATACAAATGTCGATCGCCTGAAAATGAATGATGTATATCTCTTGTCGGAGGTCCTTAATTTATAAATAAATAAATGTAGGGAGCTTAATATATGCTCTGATCAGATGCCTCTGACGTCGTTGTCCGCTGTCTACTAGAATCATCATTTTTAGAATACTCTGTTCTTGCTCGGTACAGAAATACTATTTTTTTACTTAGATTTCTGTACTGATGACGTTAGACTGCCATTATCGCAGCAGTTAACAGCTTTTAACCTTATAGTTGACGGTTTAAATTCGAAAATTGTAACGTCAATATTATTTTTACAGTAAAATCAAGGTTTGGTTTTGTAATGTATGATAATGAAAGGATTTTAGTAGTTGGCAAATAATAAACGTTACTTTACGTTACAAACACAGACTGAAACACACACATAAACACATTGTATTAATTAATAGTAAATGGTTTCCACCACTTTATTTTCATTTTATTTGTTTTATTTATTAATATTATGTAAATTTTATAAGAAATGCCTAAGGGTATAACAAAAATGTAATGATCAACGAAGGGGCTTCTACAACACAGTTATTAGGCACTAGCTGACGAGTTAGGGAAATCTTTTCAGTTCTTTGTAATATACCTTTGCCCAATTATGAATTATTATTAATCTCCAAACTGTCATAATTTTCTTTTATTTATATATGGTAATTCGTCAGTTGTCAATTTGAGCATTATACTTGTCTAAATCCACCACTAAGCTCTAATACATTGTTTACTTTCGCCGCAAGAACCATAAAGCTAGATATATTGCGCGTTATCAGGATATTAAAGTTTATGCCTCTTAAAGATATTAATAGCCTCTGTGTGCGGCAACAATGCTTTCTAAATGCCAAGTAAAGGCCACGCCCCATGTGGGACCGAAGCCTTGATATCGCCACACGGGGGAATTTTTATCTTCGCCAAAAAAAAAAAAAATACACCATCATGCTTATACAGCGAAGGGTTGGGCAGAGATATACGAATGTACCACGGATAACATAAACTAATTTAGTAGTTGGACAGTAAGTTTAATGGTGTGTTTAGGTCCTATGGAATAGCGGGTGAGCCTATTGCTATTAACCGGGCACAAATACAAAGTCAGAGCTGCTGCTGAGATTTTCAAAGAAAAATCTAATAAGACTAGGAACTCTAGTGTAACAGTCGTGCTCAGGACCACTAGGTGGATGAGGCAAAAATAGAAAAACCTAACAAGACTGCTAGAACTCGACCGAAGGAATCGAACCCAGAAACTCTAGTGTAGCAGTCGCTTACGACTATCGTTTAAAACATCCAACAGTAATCATAAAACAATAAAATAAAAAGTAAGTGTAACATTATGACGAAATAAACTTTAGTTGTCGAAAACAATAAAGTAATTGAATCCTATAAAATTCCAGGGCAATTCCAAAACCATGTAACTTAAACATCAACTAACAGTACAAATAAAAACATATATTTTACTGTTTGCGTTAGAAACTTTTTTATTGCAAACTGCGGACAGTTTACGAAATAAAAAAAGTTGTTTAAAAATGTATACAGGCGGTGTTGCAACGCAAATGTTTAGTTTGATTTTCATTTTTTTTTGCGGTGATTCCGTATCGCTATGCTACGACCGTAGCACGTAGCTCGTAGCACGGCTACGGCTACGGTGACAGAGAAAGGGTAGAAAGGTAGGTATGACGTAATATATACCATCACGCCTGTATTTCCAGGAGGGTTAGGCAGAGGCGTACTAGGCACTGTACACCCACAGTTCGCACATGTTCAGGTCCCATATAATAGGAAGCGAGCCTATTGCTATTGACCAGACACAAATACAGACTCTGAGCTGCTACTGGGAATTTCTTAATAAAGAAAAGTTATCTCGAAAAGTTATCCGCATGTATAAATTTTAATATAAAAACTGGGTGTAAAGACAGTTGGGGTCGTAACTGTTTCGCATTCGTGATTATTGATTACTGATTTCGATACTTTTGCAAAAATACACTTATTTAAGGGTCCACAAAATTGACGTCCACAAAAACGTAATCCAGACAATATTCTATCAAATTATGTTATTATTCGAATTTAAATACAATCTATGTTCCTACGGTACTATTTCGTGTACTACTACTACACTGGAAATAAATGACCGGAAAAACGTTCCAAACTTGGTACAGTTATCAAAAATTGCATTCGCTTACGTTTATTTCCAGTAAAGTATTTTGGACGAAATGGTAGAGTAGGAACCTAGATTAACGGTATCGGAATCCAAATAATTACAGAATTTGATTAAATTGTATTTGAATTACGATTTATTTCGGTATTACGTTTGTAAGAGAAATACGGTCCGCCGGACTCTTAAGTAATTTTATCTGCGCGGTCATTCGGAACGGCTATGTTCAGGCAGGCATAGTTATTTTGACTGAATTATATGAATTATTTTTAGATAACAGTCTTCTTTCACTGTTATTTTCATAGTTATTTGGTTAAGTTGAAAATTAATATTATCCCTACATTAATTGCATTCAATTATCTATACTTATAATAAATCTGTAAATATATTTCCAAAATAATTATCAGCGGGTGATTAGTGATCAATACTGACGCCAAAAATGCAATCAGTACAATTTTTGTCTGTCTGTCTGTATGTTCGTTATAGAAACAAAAACCACTCGACGGATTTCAACGAAACTTGGTACAATTGTTCTTCATACTCCTGGGCAGGTTATAGTATACTTCTCATCACGCTACGATCAATAGGAGCAGAGCAGTGAAGGGAAATGTTGGGAAAATGAGTGATTCATGAGAAAGGTTTCAAGCTATAAAACATCACGCTACAACCCTTAGGAACGGGGCAACGCAGGTGAAACCGCGGGCGAAGAACTAGGGAACAAAGTAACTTTTGCACGCGGACGAAGTCGCTGGCAAAAGGTAGTTAGTAATAAGCAGTCCAAAAACTTGACAACCAGTCTTCCTTTTGTATAGCTGAATTCCCCAGAAATTGGGTAGCGTATGTATGATGGCAGTAATTTCTTGTAAAATACTAATATTCAGTCGTATCTGGTTAGGTTGGAAGGCGATCCAGGTGGTAACAGAAAAAAAAAATTAACTTTAGATATACTTATATATTTTTTTTAAGTTTACATGAAAAGATAAAAAAGAAAATAGAAAAAGACAAAATG
Source organism: Acronicta aceris (assembly GCA_910591435.1). NCBI lineage: Eukaryota > Metazoa > Arthropoda > Insecta > Lepidoptera > Noctuidae > Acronicta > Acronicta aceris. The sequence goes on from OU342774.1 coordinate 5,427,618, forward strand.
GTCTTGGGCTCAGCTTGATGGTCGACAGTATGTAGCGTGTCAACCGCTGGTATTCTGTCGAAGTCAATCATGCAGTTCGCCAATAAATGCAGTGCATTTTCCTGCTATTAAAAAATATTCAGTATATAAAATAAATAAAAAATAAAAACCAAGAAGGATGACTTTTATATCCCTTGTTATCTCAGCTTTCTTGTTATTAGTTTCGCCATATATTTTATATAATAAAGTACATTTTGTTATTTATGTGTTTAACATAAATCTGGTAGCGTCTAGAAAGTTTATCACCACAGTAGTATTACGTTTCTACCATCCCACGAATTCAGGCCAAGCACTCGCATTTAAAATGAAAACTTCCACATTTCTTGAGGACAGTTTGTCTTTTTAATTCTCACTGTTATTCTAAGCTTTATTATTTTAGTGCACTGTAGTGTAATTTCTGATTAAATAAGAGGTCGTTCCTGTTCCGCGTTTCTGTTTAGTTTGGTGTGTGGTGTAGTGTTAAAAAATAACAAAAAAATATGTTAGAGTTTGCACTTCATTTCAAATATTTTTTGGTTATCTCGTTTTGACGGTTTGAGTTGAATTGAGTACAATGAAGAATATTATTCTTTATAATATGTCTATTATTTTTTCCGGGTTTGGACGTGCCTAACATTTCATTGATTTTGTGTTATTTAAATAACACAAATAATCTGTATTTATATTAATTAGATTATTCATAGCAAAATAAATATTTTCAAGATATTTCTAAATAAATACATCTGAATCTTATAACTCTAGAATATTATCTATGGACTAAATTTAAAATACTTCCCTTTAATTAAAGCGTGCGTGCATGCAGTCTTTTCGTGTTAGTATTGTCGTCTTTAAGAATAAAACAGCTCGTGTCTGTAATTCAAAATGGCGTCATGAATATAATGTCTTTAAACAGTATCGTGAGACTCCAATTTATTATTACCAACCAATTTATTATTTCTTACTATCTTGTTTGTATTGTAAGAGTATTATTCAGTATTTCAAAACAAATGAAATATGGGTATAACTCTCAGAACAATGAGTGTATATATCCGGCCAATTATTTTATTTATTTAGTTTCCAATTAATCTGTTCTTTATTATTATGCGAACTAAAAATATATTCAGCTATCAGCACTATAAGGAGTCAAAGAGATAATTTTTGTTTTCTCAACTTGTTCGCGTCGGTTCGCGTTGTGTGCGGTGAATAAAATAAAATACTTTTCTTTCTTTCTAATGAATTAATTGTCATTCATTGATATGACAATCTGCAATACAAGCAACACTTGACATTGACAGATGTCACGCCTGTCACCCCGCTAATGTGTTACCAACTCAAAAAATGAACAAAATCGCACAATTAAGAATCAAGAGAAAAGCAAGACGAAGTTAATTCAAGTGGATTGCGGAAACCCGCAGGCGTCGCTTAAAAAAAAATATTCAGAATATCATGTAAAAGATTATATTTTATTCCCGACATTTCTAGGACGCTTTTTAATTTATAAAATTAAGATATCCCGAGAGTGCACTGTGAATTGCGAGTATATTTGTTACGGTTGAATTTATTTTAGTTGTTTGTTTGTTTTGCTACTGGATTATGCATATTAGGGGTGGCATGCACGCGACGTTGTGTTTGGATAGGTGTACGTGTCACCTTGCCTTGTTATTCAAGCATAATGTAAAATTACAAATTTTATTTTTTCATTTAGCACTCGCACGATTAGCTATAATTACTTTGAAACACAATGAACTAATGGTTCTGTAGCTGTACATGGATTTTATTTTAAAATGTTTGACATGTTTGGGACTTTTAAAGAATCATTAATAAATATAAATAAATTTAATCGTACTGGTTTCTGACACTTACGCGAATATAAGACATTGAAATAAAACTACTTTTTACGGATTTTATTTCAAATATAATCGTGCTTATTTTCTTAGGTGCCTCTTCGTGGCATTTCCGCTGGCATTCACCTCATTGTTTGTGTCAGTCTCTTCAATCTTCAATATTCAATAGGTAAACTTAAAATAAAATAAGTAATGGACAAAAGAAGATACACCAATGTAATTTAATATTAACCTAGGAATACAACACGGGAACTATTTCGCTAACGTTGTAACAAAGACAAATAACTCGTAACTGCATTGTTGTGCTTTCTAGTATCAAACATATTGACCCTATAATGCTTTCTTATCTTTTGATGAAATATCCCTCCATACTATTATTAAGAATGCAAAATTAACTCTACTTGTTTGTGTCCCTTTGCGCCGAAACCGTAAGACAGATTTCGATGAAAATTGACAAGGCGTGGATTGCATCTTGAGGCTACTTTTTGTCTCAAAAAGTCCTTTGGGATCCGAGTGAAACCTAGTAGAAATAGCTAGTACCATAAGTTAACAGACCTTCCGGTAGTTATCGAGTACCGCCAAACCTTTCATTTGATACGTATAATATTTTAATAACACGTAAGTAACACGATTAAATCGTTACCATATAGGTCTTGAACGGAGCGGTAATATCTCGATTACATTAGTCGATTACTCGGTCGATGTAATCGTTATTCAGGGTAACCGATTATTATTATAAGAGCGGTAAGAGTAAGTACTATGATTTTTAAAGTTAAGTGATAAAATATTTTATCACTTCCCTTAACGCATCTCATGTTAACTTTCAAGCCTTTTCCACATGTTAGGGTCGATAATTTGGAGCTAGCTTACTAGTTTTAGCAAAAATCAGAATTAACTATAGCAATAAAAAAAAAATTGAAATTTGAAGGAGCATTACCTACTTTAAAATAAAAAATACTGTCACGCATAAGAAATGTAAACTCATTTAATGCATTCAAAACTCAACTTATGGAGTGCCGTGTAATAAAGAAAACTAGGAATACGTAATCGCAAACCAATCACTTCTGGAGAAATGAATGCATTGGATGGATAAATATTAATAACGAATTTGCAACTGACCATGACAAACTTATGGTAGTTTTAAGATTTTAGTACCTATTGATCTCGAGTAAGTGACATAATTATGTTTTTATTGAGAATAAAGATCCCTTAAACTTAATTTCCACCACCATAGACGCAGACTTATTAATTATGAGCCTTGCACAAGCATCAATCCGTGAGCTAGATTTGCCCTACACAAGCGGCGGTAGCGTAATGGCTAGGGGGTTAGACTTGCGATCATGTGGTTGCCGGTTCGAAACCCACCCATTGCACTACCGATGTGAATCCACTCGTAACACAATCATTTAGCTTAGCACGAGGGGTTAACAAGAATACACCACCCACCACCCACATTACTAGTAAGCTTTAAAAAAAATTATATGCTAAGTCTTCAGTCGTCCTTGAGTCCATATTCCTAAACTTTATTACAAACGATACTGACTTTGAAAGTTTTTGACAATTAAGACAACTGAATAGAATATCTAACGAAGACTAAAGGCATCTGAAATACTAAACAACAATATTCGTATTATCGTAATTGCTAAACGAAAACTGTAATGTGTTTAGATCAGCAGTTGATAAGTTGTTTGTTATTTTATTATTATCGAGCCAAGTTATGTACTATGCATGTCTGAAGATAGCCACTCCGGAGGTCCGCGCAGGTAAAATCACGTATACAATGTGTTAACAAAATCCTGTTCGATCCTTGAAGGTATTGTTAGGTATCGAGATTCGGTTATATAACAAGAAAAAAAATCCCCGAAAAAAAGAATTATATAACGAGGAAAATAAAATGGAAATACCTACGGTGACAGCGACACCGTCCCTGGGTGCCCAACATAATAAGGATTATGATGGTTCTATAATATTTAAAAAAAAAGCTGGATTTTGGGGTAATTGTGGCAATTTACTATATATATTATAGGATACACAATAATACTTTTTTGCAATGGTAAAAACGTTAGCCAATGAGACTATTATATCATTCGCATCGTTGTAAAAAAAATACTTTTTGCAATAACTATTTTTGGGGATTTTAGTGTTCCTTATTTAAAAATATGTACTCTTTAAAAGTGTTGTTGCAACATGTTTTTACTTTTACTATTATGATATTTTGTTCATACTAGTTCGAAAGTTGTTTACCTCGATAAAATGTCGTGGCTGCACTTTTTTCTCGAGAAAACCTTATTATGCTAATATTGTGAACAGTTTACGTCGAATAGGATGTTATTTGTTGTCTAACTTATTATGTTTATTATTTAAATGGAATGTAGCCACATTGCCCTTCAAAATAAAAATTACTATGTATTTACCGTACAATTACTGGGGATTGAGGCAGAGTATAATAACATAGTTGTACAAGTGAGGTCTCAAGACAACGCGCGAGTGATACTACTGGTGTTGCTGGCCTCTATAGGCGGTTATCACTTATCATCACGCAGTCCGTATGTTTGTTTGTCATTTTATGATTAAAACAAATGTTCAAAATATTCTTCTCACGGCCAATAGTCATAATTTTACATCCAGTGATGTCTACAATCGATTTCTACAAAAGTTAAAGGCGAATCGCAAAATGTTCCAGTATATCACTATATAGTGAGAGTTATTTCGCGCGATTGTGACATATCCTCTGAGAGGCGGTGTGATTTAAAATACAGGCGACAGGTCCCGAGGGCTGAACTGCCAACACCTCGTGCCACTCCATGGATTATGTGAGAGAAAATCTCTATTTGTGTACGACGCGATCGGAATTGAGTTGCGACTTTGCTGCTACTGTTGTTTTGATTGCTTTGTAGTGATGGGAAAATTATTAGACTATTTATATTATCATTTCGAAAAGAAGAAGGTTTTCTAAGGCTGGTATAACTCATTATATTACAAACTAGCTTCTGCCCGCGACTTTGTCTGCGTGGAGTTTAGAATTGGGTCCGACCTGCATAAAAAGTAGCCTATGTGTTATTCCAGACTATAATCTATCTCTGTGCCAAATTTAATCCAGATCCGTTCAGCCGTTCTGGCGTGAAGGAGTAACAAACATCCATACATCCACACATCCATACATCTATACTCACAAACTTTCACGTTTATAATATTAGTAAGGATTAGCGCGTATCAGAGTATTCTAATTTCATTGCATTTCTGTCAAATTCGAAGAAAAGATAATGACTTAAACTTGGTGCTTAAAAGATAATGACTAGATGTTTTATTAAACACTAAATATTCAATACTGGTTTCTGACACTTACGCGAATATTAGACATTGAAATAAAACTACTTTTTACGAATTTTATCGCGTTGTATTGATATTATTTAATTCCCGACGTTTCGGATCCTTTACAGCATCCGGTCTCAAGTAGAGTAAGTTGTTGGACGTCATAATGTTGCAATTACTAACAGCGACCTATATACAACGAAGCGTTTTATATACAACGTGATAAAATCCGTAAAAAAGTGTTTTATTTCAATGACTAGATATTCAATCCAAATTTTTCCTCATAAAAACTCAATATTAGCGAAAAAATACTCTTACTTTGCACCAGAACTTCAGAACTGATACTCATACATACATACATTACATCCCGAAAGGACTTTTTGAGACAAAAGGTATATCTTATGTCCCCGAAGGTCCAATCTATCTTTACACCAAAATTCATCAAAGTTGGTTCAGCAGTTTAGGCGTGAAAACGTAACAGACAAACAGTTACTTTTGCATTTATAATATTAAGTTTGGATAGTGTGAAGACGTCTTCCCATATTTTTGGTAAAAAAATATATGTAACGTAATACCAGAACTCAGAAATGAGATTTACGGGATTCGGCCTGTGAATGAAATATTCTGACGCATTGCCCTTTTTAATGAGGCTGTGCGGCGTCGTTAATAACCCGCGGCCGTACTGTGGGTATCGATAACTCGTCTAGAGGAGTTTCCCTCCTCATTATTCGTATTTTTTAAGGAAGAAGCGAGCAGACGGCTTCTATATAATAAACCGACTTCACTATCTCTGATTTTTTAATGACCTGTATTTTCAAGGAAAATGATTTCGTTTTAATTACAGAATGTGAGGATTAGCTTTAAAAAATCTGTATTGTTTAAAATCTGTGTTCTTTAAATTTGAGTTTAAAAATCAATATGGTACCTTGCAGTTGTAGGTACCTACAGTACTTATCTATTTATTTATTTTTTCAGGTAAGTTCGACTGTCTTCATTTGTGCCTGCTCCTTATAATGTAAGTAACTTTACAGCGGTACGTGATACAAATTTATTTAGTCAAATTGTTAGGATTGGATTGTATCTATTTTAAGTAAATTTCCATTTACAACCGATTAACATCGCTAATAGATTGGATAAAACGTATTTTAAAATAAAATTTCAAATATAGAACGCAGAAACATCCGCTATAAATAGCACTTTACCGAACTATTTTTCATTAAACCCAGCCAGCCGTGGCCATACTTTGCGAGTAATTTCATTATTCTAGAAAGTGAAAATAGGCTAAAATATATGTGATGTTTACTAGGCTTGCACCGTAGAACAATTATGTAGTCCATACACCCATATAGCGAGCGTGGGACCAATTTGGAACCCAGCCAATGGGAACACGTTCTCGATAACTGAATATGCAAGTGGACACAACTGGTATTAGGGCTGTCTCTGCCATCATGTAGCAGGTAACTGAATCACTTAGGTTTAGTGAACTTTTATGTTCTCGAAATTGGTGCGGGATTTTCGAAAAAGGGTTACTGTCATAGATGCTTTATTCGATCATCCATAGTTGGATAGAGGTGACTTGCATTTCATTTTAAAGTTTCGATGCTATGTGAACTGTAATGTGCTCTGAAGATTTATTTTTTACTATTTCCTTGGTTAGCTTTTAAGTCATTGAAAAAAAACATATTATACCAAATCTGTGGAATATGAATCATTAATGTGTCTGTAGTTACTCGAGACACCAAACTTAGATAGCATCTTATTTAGCATTTTTTCTTCCGGAATCAATGCATATTTAAGACTTATAGCAGTTCCTTAGCAATTTCCTGTCAGTTGCATTCATCAAAAGTGGCCTTTTAACACACCGGTTCCAGTTAATTATAAGAACTTATCTGAAGGGAAATTCTATCATATTTATACAAAGGGTCTCATCAGAAGAGATTATGAATGGTACATGCTAATATCCTATTTTCGAGGACATTGATTACCAATCCTTTTGTTTTCTTTCCATTGTGCTTCTGAATTCCAACCACAGCTTGGGTACAAATAAACTGAAACAACGTCCAAACTAATGCATTTAAACTAATACATTGAAACTAACGCAGAATAGGCGGTAGCCTTCTTCGAACACGTTCGTACAAATGTCACCTGAGCACGATTACAATTAGCTCCCGTGTTTCTCTCACAACTTCGGAGTATCAATAACAAATGTAGCGCATACATTTACTTGAGTTTCAAATTGTTAGCCTAACTTCCTCGAACATGATTGTAGGCACAAGAAGTCACAATATCACGTATGAAGTATCAATTTGTATTAGTAGCTAGGTACATGTTAATGTGTACTACCAAGTTATTTTATTTGATTATTATTCAGCCTCCCTATATTTATTGCAGTTTTAATTTTTCTAAAATATTATGAATATTTTTACTCAGCCGCGCATACAATTACGAGTATTTTAGACGCCAGACGTTATTAAATATAATTATTGCACTATTTGAAGACATATTTACATAACATACCATCACGCCTGTATTCCCCGAAGGGTTAGGCAGAGGCGTACTTAATGTACACCCACAGTTCGCCGGTATGTTTAAGTCCCATGTTATAGGGGGCGAGCCTATAGCCATTAACCGGGCACAAATCCAGACTCCGAGCTGCTACTGAGAATTTCATGGAAAAACTCAATAACACTTTGCTCGACCTGGGGATCGAACCCAGGACCTCAAGTGTAGCAGTCGCACTTGGGACCACTGGACTAATGAGGCAGTATGAGAAGACATATTTATCAGACAATATTCATCAACTCTTTACATAATTTTAATAAAAAATCGTAGGGTTTATTTATTCTCTTTTCTATTTTAATGTGCAGTAACTATATAATAAATATGTCTCTAAATTCGTTTATACTAGCACAATAGAGACTCAATGAATTTCTGTCTTCGTCGGTCCACACTTATACGGGTCAAACTTTCTGTAAACGACGTAGAGCTTGTCTTATTCATACTCTTAGCTCGCAAGTATTGTCTCTTGATTTCTGAACTGGAGCAAACTCCAGGCAATAGTTATTAGCTGTGTACATACATTTAGCAGTTGTCTCCTAGGCACCAATTTATAGAATGCTTGCTGAACTTAAGATTGTTGGAATAGCTAGTGATAGTTGGACTTGTGTTGAATGGCCCTGTTTGGTTTGCACGTGTATATACCTACGTTATATATGATAAGATTACATTAAAATATTTTTTTCAAATATAGGTAACACCAGCGTTTCCTTTTGTCTTATTAGACTACGAGTGTATGTATAAAAAATGACGCTTATAAAAATAGACTATGGGTATATAAAATGCTATGTTAGCCCAATGACATTTAGGCCAATGGACTGTTAAATTGATGCTCCAGTTACGATCTAAGCCCTCTAAGTTATCGATATGACATGCATATTAACAATTAATGAAATATTGGTGAAACGTTGATGAAAAAATTGGATGCCTACACCATTTCTATGCCTTGGCCAGCGTAATGGACTATAGCTTAGCCCCTCTCATTCTGAAACTCTTCGCAGGCTACATGTTTCTTTCTAAATAGCAAAGAAACTAAAATTTATAATGTTAGGGTTGATTGTATAATCATCATTACGTAATTGTGTCTATATCACACAGTACTATTTATAGCCTATAGTTGATTGATGTCTATGTACCCTTTCAACAGAATACTCGTGAACATTACCAGAGACAAAATACAAAATAAATTCCAAATAAAGTATTCTATTCACATTTAAATCGGGAGATGTATATTTTTTAAATGTTATAACTGCGGATTTATCAGGCTGAGACTCAACGCCGCGTGTTGGCTTAACGCGACTGTCAGTCCTATGAAATTTATTTTATTTATCCGCTTGGTGGACGGAAGTTAGCATTTTTATGTAGCTAGAGAATAAAATACATACAACATTCTGATTGAAATTTTGACGCTATATCAAGTTAGTGTTTTATTTCAATAACACTTTCTACGATCTATTAGGCTCCAAATAATTGCATTATTCCAAGTCGAGAAAACAGTCCACAAAGCCTCCATAGACACACCTTGTTTGTAGATAAAGTTCCATAGTCTATTAGCGATTCCCATGGCCCTAGACAGGATAGGAGATCATGTAGTATATAGCAACCGTTTTATGAGAATGTTATACCGTCGATCTATTTTATATATCGATGCCCCCAAGCAATAAGTCGGTAACGGTAAAATCCAAATTTTACAGGAGAAATGTTTTACTGTTTTTGTTAAATATCTTTCCAACAAGTCGGAGTACTGCGGCCATTGATATATCAAAATGAAAGCTATTTTTTTGTGAAATGTAATTGTCATATCAACATGGAATTATGTAGGCGCTAAACCTAGCAATCTAAGAAAATATATATTACAAGAAATGTGATAATTAAATTATTTTACTAATGGTACTTACGGGATTATTGCAGTAAATTTGACAAAATTGTTAAAAAGTAATAATACATTACGGACTTCTCTAACGTTATTTTTTGTAGTAGAGATGATGCGTAACGTATTAATACGATGTTATTGTGGTTATTTTTAATAGACATACTAACAGTATTGTTATATAACATTGTTTTTCCAGGATAACTCATAATAAGATTTTTATGCAACCATCTGATACCATTAAAATTTTCGGATTGTTTAAAATGCAATAGGTCAGGGTTTATTAGAATAAAATACAGATGATCAGTATATTAATAATGTTTAATAATGAAAAATTAAATTATAAGGCTTCAAAAATATTTGAGTATCAAAAATATTAATTATATCAAGATAACAATTGAAACAATTATAGGTAACTTGAATTAGAAAACATGTCATTTATTAGAAAACAAGTCAGCTTCATAAAATATTAACTATACGGCAAGTATAATAATTGAACAGAATAAAAATGACATTACAAAATCATGTTAGGTTTTAGCAACATTTAGATAATAACAATCACAGTGAAACCCATTAATTGAACACCGAAGTCTCAGTCTTCATCCGTATCACTGATGTTTTCATTCGTGGCTTCAGTAAACGTCAACGACTCAAAAAAGGGATGGTAACATCTCGGAATTGCTCCACTTTTACATAAACTAAGTAGGTCTGTATGTAAAGCTTTACTAATCGGAAGGGGTTGGTGGTATGCATGTTTCAACTCTACATTATCTAGACCTCCAGATACATCTAGAGTACGTTTTCGTCCCCTTCTTCTACCACTCAAGGTAGAAGAATGTGGATTATTTATATCCAGCTCCAAATATATATCTTCAAAATTGTATTTAAAAAAAGTTTATTTTCTTCCAAATTTGATACATTAACCTCCATTACATTAGCCCAGTGGATTACATTTCCGCCTATATCACGCCACCAACACTGTATATTTGATCAGGAGTATATAAAACTTTATTTTTTAGATTTTTCTCTATACATGCATGCATGGAGTCTCCCTCATTTCGGCTATGTCCAGTTTCAAAAAACCTGTGCGTGATGGAAATGCCGAGTAATTTGGGAGCATAAACGTAAAGGGCAAAAATGTATCGATTTTTATTTTGGCCATAACAGCCGTCTGAGAATAATAAAAATTTGTATTGTAATAATGACTTTTTCATGTTCAGTTTTTAAAAAAAGTAACAAAGCCCTTCCTATTTCAGTGCTGCCTCTTTTTGCTATTTGGTAGTGCCAAACATAACAGTACAGTAGAGCATCAAAGACAGTGAAATTGTAGACAGGATATTTTCGTTTGTAATGAAACGTACCCACATCAGACTGGGGTATATTTAAAACTTTTTGCAGATCAAAAATGGCTATTGTTGTATTGTCTTGGTCAGCTGTATCTATTCCTTCTTTTTTTAATAATCTAATCATTTCTTTTTTCTGTAAATGGCATCTATGTTTTTCTTCTAGAGTAGCTTTTACTGTAGAATCAGCCTGCTCATAAACAGAGCATGAAGGACATTGGTCTGTTTTTGGTTTAAAAAATGAGTAGTTATATTGTGAATTAAAAACGGTTTCATATTGACGCTTTGTTGCCATTACAACATCGGTGTAATCTTGTTGTGCAAACCACATAATATAAAAGCGATATAGAATATACATTTTTGATATATTCAAATATTCTGAGAGATATTCTCTTTTAGAACTCTTCCTCGTATAGTGGGATTCCACTTTAGGAAATAGTTCAATGTGTGCTTTAATAGTAGCCTCTGTGACAGTATTCATTTTATTTGGTCGGTTGTCATGCATCCCCCTTTTATATTTTAAGCCTTCATCTGATTTTGTATTTTTTTCAATTGCTGTGTATACCATTTGTTCACCGATTTGCAAAGTATTTAAAAAAAAATGTCTTGCAGACACTTATTATTTCATTATTTAAAGGAAAAAAGTATTAACTTCACAAATGAACCAATAAAGCACTGACACGTAAATTATACTAATAAAATCTTTAACTCGAAGTAGGTAACAATATTATTTTAGAGTAACATGCCACATCAAATGAAACGAAAATTTGCAACTGTTTGTGTAAACATACATTTTACACGTGGGAGAGCCATGCTTCGGCACGAATGGGCCGACTCGACCGGAGTGATACCACGGCCTCACGGAAAACCGGCGTTAAACAACGCTTATGTTGTGTTTCACCGAGTGAGTGAGGTTACCGGAGGCCCAATCCTCTTTTAAAAGGTCGGCAACGCACTTGTGACCCCTCTTGTGGTGTTGCGGGTGTCCATGGGCGGCGGTAATCGCTTACCATCAGGTGATCCGTCTGCTCGTTTGCCCTCCTATCCCATAAAAAAAAACATTACGCACCGGTCGACGGACGGCCATCGCGTGTGGGGGGGGGGGGTGGCATATGTCTATTACTGAGAAATGCATCTTGCAAACTATCGGGCGGCAAAATAAAAACAGATAACGGAACTAAATGTGTTACAATTTTGAATAAATGATACGTATTGAAATGTTACGCATAATTATTAGCCAATTATTTACTTTAAAAACATTGTTAGTGTTTATTACGGAGTAAGAATATTTTAAATAATTCGACAAGAAATCTGTGTAAGGGTTTACCAAAAACTCTATGAAGTTTATTTACGCCAATAATCCGGTATCCGCGACTTACCAAAATAAAATATGAAAGAAACTTTTGTATTGATGTGTAACAATACTTTTACCGTCATAATTTTGTTTGCATATTTCCCTACAATAAAAGTGTATGTCATTATAACTTCGTTAATATCACTTGGAAAAATCTGAAAAAAAAATTTGAGATGTCTCCCAACCCATAGATGCCGAATTTGACATAACAGCATTAAGTCCATAATAGCACATTACCGACTTATTGCTTGGGGGCGTCGATATATTTAATTTTAAATAAAAACAGTGGATCGATACAATAATTTAAAAATAACTTAACTTTATAATGCCTATGTACTAATTCCACGTTAATATGTCTATATTAAAATAACGTTTTATATACACATACGTAAGATGCATGCAAGTAAAATTGCCAGTGTTTCATGTGGCGTCATAACACGAATGCAGCAGAATAATGTGAACGTCATCGTGAAGTAAAGCCGGTTTCATAGAGGATTTTGTTTCTCTAAATTGCATAATCGTATAATTCGCATACCTTTCTAGAATATTCATTTGTTCCAGGATAGCTTTTTCACTTATTTTAATATTGCATTAGCATAAACATTATTAAGAACAGAATGGTTATTTTATAAATTCTTTTGTAATATTTTTTCACCAGAAGGCTCTCAAAATCGCGCTGCAGATTGCTCATACTTGTTGCAGTATAGTATTAAAATAGGAGCAATAATGTGAAATTCCCACAAGATGACATATCATAAATACGTACGAGTACGACGTATGTCGTAGCTGGTACCTATATCGAATATGAATATTGCGTTACTAAGTATAGGGAGAATGGAGGAGCAAGTACGGTTTTAGTCGGTACCAGTTCCACATACACCGATAATCCGCGAAGACACATCAAAAAAATTAATTTCATGACTGTTGAAATAAACTTTGTTTCTTTCAATACCGTGTGATGAGGATCTAATTCGGGCGAAGCGCAGTCACAGTATCGTAGCGGAGCGGCGGCATGGCGTGCTTCCAGCGCCGCTGACTTATAAAGCACATTACTGTCGAAGACACATGTGCTGGTATCATTTGTAGCCTCTTATAGTCTGCTTAGAATTTCGGTAAAATCTTGGCTTTGTTTGCACATAATGTAATCATTTAAGAAGCAGTATTGCAGCAGCTAAGGTTGTTATTTTAGACCGAGTTAAAGTTAAAAGTATCAAGTAAGAAATTGAATGCGTGTGCCAAATGTACACAAAAAACTATATGATAGTTATTACTAACAGCTAGAAGCCCAAAAGTTTAAAATCAGGTCTAACTTTATGATAGCCAAAGACAGACATATATTTTGCCAAAATAGCCATTTTAGGCCCCCAAGAAATGGATGTATTATAATAGCCTAGTGAATATTCCAATCACTTTCCTGATCAATGTCCGTTACAATATTCACAGATTTTGACACGGCTGACCGCAACGTATCGTGGAACTTTATATTTCACGAGATACGTGTGAGTTACTACATAATATAACATTTGAATGAAAGTGGTTAATTATCCGGTTTGGAAAGCTTTACGAGTATTATGTCTGAATGTGATTAACAGAGACAAATCGCTGAATCAAAAAACTTGATAATTAGCAGGCTACTTACCATATTTAACGAAGGCATCAGTTAAGATAGGATTTAGAACACATTTGAGGTGGTTAAGCTATCGCTTTCTGTAACACGGGTTGTGGATTCAATCCCTACAGGGAAAAAAGTTATTTTAGTAAAGGAAGAATTCAATCGCGGGCAGGATTCGAACCTGTGTCTCCTGGTTGAATACACCAGACGCTCTGACCTCTAAGCCTCCGCGAACCCCACTCACCTGATTGAAATTATACACAAAAAGATACCTACAGGGAATATTTCTATGATCTATAGATAGTTGTACCGGATCTGTGTCGGAGGTCAAAACTAGGAACATTATCCTAGTTTGAATGTTTTTTATGAAATAAATGATAAAAAAAAATTAATGATAAGAAATTCTCACGAAAGGAAAAAATATTATTTACTCAGGCAACAACACGGGGAAAAACTAGTACCTAACGAATAAAACTGGTCTATCTAATGGTCAAAACTAGAAACGCCAACTATAGAAAATTCAATAAAGAGAGCGCGGAGCATCCTGTCCGCATTAGAAAATTTATGTGAATAAAATTCAATGGGCGGGGCTTTGGCAGAACACAATTTTCAGAAACGATGTGTTGAGTGATACCAGTAACAGCGAATCAACATTTAGCACTGTAAGAGTCCGTTCACATATACCACCTCGGAGTTCAGAGCAAGTTTTGAAAATATTTATAATAAACTTTTAGGTTTGAATAATTATTCATTTTCACATAATTTGTAATAAGATAATGTTCGCGAGCCATCACTTGCTCACACCGTGAGCAGCCGACCGGCTCCGCCTGCATTCGCTTTGGTGCTCGCGCAGTCGAGCGTAGAGCACATCGCTACGATTTTTTTCGGTTTGTGTGAAAAAACAAGAGCTCTACGATATTCTCCGACCCGTTCTGTGTGAACGGACCCCTATGTAGTAGCATGGTGGATAATGAAACCGGTAATGCCTAAACATGTGTTTGATTTTGGAGATCAAGGAAATGTATGGTATTTTTTATTACACTCCACTTAACATATCATCACGCCTCTACTCGTATTCCCGAAGAGGTGTACTTATTCTGAGTTACTTTTAATATTATAGATAGCTGTTGCCTGCGATTTTGCTCGCACTCCAAAAGGACTATTATTGAGATGAAATGTAGTGTATGTGTTTTTTCAGAATGCAATGTATCTCCTTAGCAAATTTTGTCGAAATTGCTTTTGCTTTTTAGAAACAGACAAATAGACTTATTTTCGTATTTATAATTGTATTATGGATTTAAACATTTTACGTGGGAGAGCCATGCTTCGGCACGAATGGACCGGGTCGACCGGAGTGACACTACGGCCTCACAGAAAACCGGCGTTAAACAACGCTTACGTTGTGTTTCGCCGAGTGAGTGAGGTTACCGGCGGCCCAATTTCCTTTTAAAAGGTCGGCAACGCACTCGTGACTCCTCTGGTGTTGCGGGTGTCCATGGGCGGCGGTAATCGCTTACCATCAGGCGATCCGTCTGCTCGTTTGCCCTCCTATCCCATAAAAAAAAGTATAGTTCCTCCTTTTCTAATTTGTCTTTGTGTCATTCTTAAAATCTTCTTTTTTTATACTGTACTATAATCTACTTAAATAAATAAAAAACTCTTCTTTTTTACGTCTAATACTTAGTACTTATTTGGAAGTGAACCGGGGAAACACCTCGATAGTCTACAAAACTTGTTACTGTCTTGGCAGCCGCCGCCATCTGTTTGGGCAATTTGGCAAACTTTAAAACCAATATACCGTACTTCTTGAGAAAAAGAACCTGTTGGTATTATTAGATGTAGAGAAAAGATTTTTCTATATTTTAGGTAAAAAAAATACTACAGATGAGACCGGTAGGAGTTATGAAGCTTATTTTGGAATTTTATCGGTTCTATGATAACATAGCATAAATTATAATTTACTATCAAGCTTTAGATTCCTTGAAGTGTTAGGCAGGGTGTTTGAGGCGAAGCCTTTTGCTATTTATATCAGCATAAATTTTAACTCCAAGCTGCTGCTGATAATTGAATTAAATTCCCCACGAGACAGTTCTCAACCTGCGAATCGAACCCAACCCAACGCTCAGCTGCCCGTTTGCTCCCACGAGACCAATGCAATGATCTCTCCTCACGTGCAACAAATCATCATCATTTCAGCCAAAAGACGTCCAATACTGAACAAAAGCCTCCTACAAAAACCGGAGTCCGGCCAGCCTTTACCAGGTCGTCCATCCATCTCGTCGAAGGTCGTCCCACACTGCGTTTTCCGGTGTCACCGGAAATAGCAAAGAATAGTAACTATTTTATAAACATATAACAAGCTTCTGCCCGCGACTTTGTCTGCATGGACTTCATAAAACTGGATTGGATAAAAAGCCTTTGTATTGATTTCTGAGACCTACGCGAATATTCGATATATTGAAAATTGAAGGGTAAGTGTCAATAAATAGGACATCAAGACGCACAACAACTCAGTCTGCCCGTGACCATGGACGCTGTAAAGGGTCGGAAACTTCGGGATTATTGATGTGAGTTTGACGCGATAGATCCGTAAGCCGTTTTGTTTTCAAAAAGCCTATGTGTTATTTCAGGCTATAATCTATATGTGCCAAATTTCATCCAAATCCGTTCTACCGTTCTGGCGTGAAAGAGTAACCATCTCAAAAACTTTCACGTTTATAATATTAGTAAGGATTCACGTTCTGCTCTGTTTTGACGAAACAATCTTAATATCAATAATATCAAAGATAATCTCTTAATCTTACCGGAGGCCCAATCATCTTTTAAAAGGTCGGCAATGCACTTTGACGCCTCTGGTATTGCGGGTGTTCATGGGCGGCGGTAATCGCTTACCATCAGGTGATCCGTCTGCTCGTTTGTCCCCCTATCCCATAAAAAAAAATCTTCAATGTTTTTGAATAACCACTATGGGGAACTATGCACGCAAACTAACGCTAAACTATCTTTTAAAAAATATTGAAACAATTTCACCCTATGAAAAAGTTTTGCAATTTCCATCCACAAAGGCCTAATACAAAAACAGGATAAAATCATGCTTGGGGGTTTCAAATTCTTTTAGGTGTAATTAACGTGTTCCGGTTTGAAGGGCAATGTAACCAGTGAAATTCCTGGACCTAAGAGGCTTAACAACTGAGGTCTCAAGATGACAATACGCTAGTAATACTACACGTTGGCCAGGCTATTAACTCAAAAAAGCCAATTTGTCATGAGAGCGATTTGAAGTTTACAAACACAAATTCTCGCATACACAAAACGCCCAGACCCGGAACAATTACCTGTAGATCATACAAATATTTGTTCCGTGCGGGGATCGAACCCACAACACGTAGGTAGCGTAAAAGCCGATTGCTCAGGCGCTACGCCAACCGTCAAATAATACTAACGATAGATGGACAGCTGAGAAAAGGAAGATCTTGGAGGATCTTGTACGTGAATTGTAAAAATGCGAAAGAAAGCTATGTTCATAACGGAAAAACGAAGAGGCAGATGTCCCATTGTTGGAGTAATTACCTGTACTTAATGGAAAATGGTTTCGGGAAACTGAAATTTCCTCCCTAAAATGATTTTATTTTTAATATTCTTGTTGACTATGAATTATTTCGGCGAACAGACAAGTGTTTTGTAAAGGTTATTCCGTATTTTAAAATGCTTTTACTTTTATGTGGATTATTCAGGAAATCAAAAGTCTATGATTTTTAAAACAACTTGAACTTTGCCGGTAGGTATGAATGGCGCATTGGCTAAGCGATCGGCTTCTGCGCCCCTGGTCTCGGATTCGATTCTCGCACAGAGTAAATATTTATATGGCCTTGAGAACAGCTACGTGCTGTTCTCAAGTCAAGCAAGGTATTTAAAAAAACCAGCAACGTTGCTACATTATCTCTGTTACCTCGTATTAGCTTTGTATTTTGACTTTAACCAATGATACTGTGTCTTCCTTAAGATGACGTTTGGCATCCGAAACACGAAGGAATCTCGAAGAATGGACACCCATCCGTAGACTGACCGCGCCAAGTGTAGCTTAACCTTACAGATAAATTAATCAGCATAAGTAATTACTTAGTAGCCATTTGACCCGAAGACAAAAGAAGACATAAGTTTAAAAAAATAGATTAACACTACCTAAACTATGGTTACTAATACGGATCAACAATCTTAACCTTTAGCATTTAAACTAATAGAAGAAAATGGTATAAGTAGGTACTTGACTGCCTAGGGGCTGTGTAACCGAATACTCGTGCCTAGCAACATGGCCGCTAGTGTTTCTCTCATTATTATCGATGTGTTATCGACAAGTCTTTAGTAGTAACTAGTGTTGTGTCGTATACACATAACTATCGATAATCCCAGAAATATATAATATCGAGTTATCGACTATTGGTATTTCATACATCATACTATCTTGCGTTTGCTGGTTTAATTTAGTTTATTGGTGTTCAATGCCATTAAGCGATCAACGAACTAAAATCAGAGCAACTTCTGAGAATTAGCTTGGAGAAAACCCAATAACTCTTTGATCGGTCTGAAAATTGAGTACAGGACCTCATGGTCGGCAGGTGCACCTGCGACTTAATGATGAAAAACATTATATTAGTTTTATGTGTATTACTAACGGAAAATACCACTTTTATATCAATCAAATATCAAATAATCATTTATTTTCAGGCATCTATGACCCATAGATATGTACCTCACAAGCTAACATATATAAAATATATACAAAATAGTGTTAGTAGATAGGGCTTAAGATTATGTTAGTTGCACTTCACTTTGTACTTATTATCTTTGCGTGCTGTCGTGTGACACTTGTCCGCGGAAGCGACGGAACACCACGTTCTGCGGCCAAAAGTCCTCTTCCATGACGAGGGGCAGAAAGCAATTCGGTACTCGCACCACGAACGCCTTAAAGTTGACGTTTCGGCGCGACTCCAGTAACTGCACCCTCGGCGAGTGCTTTGACTTCTAGCGCACGTACACCACGATGTCCTCCGCGCTAGTGGTGTAGTGCAGGCGGGAGATATACCGGTGTGTTCGGCTTGGCGGCGGTAGGAGCGTTGCCGCAGCGGTTCTTATTGCTTCGCATTCTTTTGTAATAGGTTCTGCTGCGGCTGCAGGCACTGGCATCCATGGATTGCCGACATAAGTGATAAACACGAGGGTTGAAAAAGATTTGACTCTTGTCGTAGTTGGTATACCTACCTACTTGTAATTAAAATTATTACGAATTCACATTGTTATTAAAATTAAAATGATTGTATCTGTAAAAGAAACAGGAAAAGCCGTGGACTAATGCTAACGCTTATAATTAATTAAATTAAACAACAATAGGTACCTACTCAATTACTGAGGCAATAATTATTTGCTAAAAGCTACAAATGCCACAATTTTCTATTTAACATTGATTTATGACAAAATTACACGAAAGCGAATAATAATTATCAATGAGAGGCCACAATATAAATGGTAAACGGCTAAACTGTTCTCACTAAAATATTATTTCATATTACACATATTTAGCAGCGAATTATTAGCCAGTGCTTAGTTCGGTTCGTTGATTTTATGAAACAATGTTTACATGATAATCAAGCAATTCATTTTCCCAGCTATAAACCTACCTACGGCATTTGTATTTTTACATGCGCATAATTGCATAGATAATGCTCTTTATTATACAGAAGACTTTTTACATTTGGCCCACCTCCTTTGATCTGTAATCAAGCCAAAAATGAAAATGTAATCATGGCGATCACAAGCATATTCATAACATAGTCGTTCCCAGAACGCATTTCAAAAATGTATCGATAGATAGATAAGGTGACGTAACATCCCTACACTAATAAGAGATCATAACATTAATGTGAAGGATCTTCTTCGTATCGAGAAAAAGGGGTTGTGCAAGTAATGTTAATTGGTCCAATATCAGTTATATTGAATCACGATATGATGAATGGTACTTTAAATGGATTATTGTTTACATTACATTCAAACAATAAACAATAGAGTGTTGAGCGTGCCCTTAGGGCCTAATTAAAATTTATTTTAAAAAAAATTTGGAGAGATAGAAAAAGAATGCCAGTGCCAGACACACACACAAAAATGGCAAATTAAAAAGAACCGGTATATTATCAATCAATCGAAATACATCAATCTATCATTGTTAATCGATGTCGATAAGTGACAATTAACTACGCAGTTCTGAATGACTATTTATTTAGGATTTTGCACAATATTCCATAAGGCACTCTCTCTGGTTTTTCTTCCCTGTAGTTTAGAATCAAAGTATCGAACTAACGCAAATATTTTTACTGTATTATAAAGTTTACTTTGAAAAATAATAGTTGTAACAACAAGTTTGTAGTTTGAATTCAAGTACTAAAATATGTTTACCCATGTTTCTTCGTAACTTGGCACTAGTGTCGAGCAGAACGGAACACGATACAACAAAGGAGGAAAAGGAGAACCGTGCTAGAATTTTACTTGACTACTGTAGACATTTTATATTTTTATTACTTTTATTACTGTCGATATTAATAGCAGCTCATTTCTCTACACCATTTTTTATTATATTTTCTTTAAAACCTAATTATTAACCAATTATTAACCTAGTGGTTCCCCGCAGTTTCACTTCCATCCCAAAGAACGTTTTTCCCGTGCCCAATATTTCTATACCGAATATCAAATTTATTATTAAATTATGAAAACTTTACAAACAATATAAGTCTGGATGTTAGAAAACAAATAGATATTGAGTGAGATTCTCAGGAATATAAAATCAGGTCTCTGTCAAATCTGAGTTTGTCGTTTCTTCTCAGAGGTCGTCAGCTAGGAATTGCCGACGCCGTCTTGTTAAAAAAATTGTAAAATATTAACTTCAAAATGTCTTTAAAATATCTATTTGCAGAAATAAATATCATTAATAATTAACATTTATCAAGAAATCCTACGTTACAAGATATTTGTGCCTAATTTGAAAATACGTGAAATATCTATCAAAACAAGTGGACATATGGATTATGTAAAGCCTCTTGTATATTTTCAAACGTAAACGTTGCGTAGGGACACTCCCTGGAGACTCGCCCTGCCCTCGCACGAAACTTTTAAATAATACAGTAGTTGTAACAATAATTCCGTTCTCAATGTCGCCTGGCGTGAAGTGGTCCCCCGCGTGTCACTGCAATTGTACGTTGTCATTTCATTTGATTTTTTTTGCTAAATATCTTTAACCAACATGAGTTGGATATAATTGTATCATAGTTTAATTACAATATGTGATATAGGTTTTTAAATACGATAAAACTTATCACAGATCGTGCATGATTTACAATAAACACTTGAAATCAAATCTGAATGAATGGAGAATTTTTATCAAATTCTCATGTTCCTTATCGCCAATTTATCCCAAATCCTAATGGAAATATATGGGCGATCACAAATTCTGTTAGATGATTTAAGCACAGCATTTAGCGAACAATAATAAAATGGTATATAAGGTAAGTACTAAAATGCTGTCTTTTTTAATAATTTTCCGGCATTAAGAAGAGTTTCGAAAGCTTTCGGGATAAAGCACTCTATATAATTTTACGATCAGGGTTGCTGTAACGTTTACATGTATTCATGTTTTTATTACCTACTACTAAGATGGTTCTCGAGTGGAGACCACACCTAACGAGATGAACAGACAACCTGGTAAAGGGTGTTGGGAGTCATTGGATGCAGGTGGCACGGTATACACGGTCCTTGTGGAAGTCTATGAGCGAAGCGTTTGTTGAGCAGTGGACCTCTTTTCACTCTCTTTATGATGATGATTTTGATGATTAAGATAAGATACAACCGAACGAAACGCTTAAGGGTCCGGCGGAGCTACGATACTATTTCGGCTACTATTACTTCACTGAAAATAGAAAGAAAATCGTTCCAAACTTGGTTACGTTATAAAAAATTACATTTGCTTACATTTATTTCCAGTGAAGTATTTTGGACGAAATGGTAGACGGACGGAATGGTAGACGAAATGGACGAGTAGGAACCTAGATTAACGGTATCGGAATCCGAATAATAACAGAATTTGATTAAATTGTGTTTGAATTACGACTTATTTCAGTATTACGTTTGTAAGAGAAATTCGGTCAGCCGGACTCTTAAAGTCCACTTTTATCATGGGTACCGCTAAAATGTAGAATGCGCTTCCCAAGTGGGCCTTCCCGATAGATCTGGGTGTCTTTAAATCACAAGTGAATCGGTTTCGTCTAGGCAAGCGCGCTCCATCATAGATCGCAGTGTCGCTTAACATCAGGGAACTGGCGGTCAAAAGTAAGCCTATGAGGAATAAAAAAAAACAAGCAAAAGACCCGCCTGGTGGTAAGCGGTAACCGTAGTACACGAGGAACACCACGGTATTACTTCGCGTTATCATGTTGAGACGTCATTTGTTAATCAATTGATATGATTGAGTAATAAGGAAACAAACATCCATACTATTGCATTTTCATTATTAGTATAATTCCAATGTGAATGAAAAATAGTTTGACGGTGTGACAGTCTTATAGCGGTGTAAACAGCGTCAGTGGAGCGTCACACGCGAGCTTCATGACGCCGTCACGCGACCTACGTACCTACGTAGCTACAGACTACTCTACCTGCCTACATTATTCACCAACATCGAAGGCGAACAAGCGATGAGAGCTTTACGGAAGCGATTTGGAATCTTAATATTATTCCAAATCGGGAACGCTTGCCGTCAAACTTACACTTTTCTGTATAATCCTATTCTATAATGATATTTATTTCTCAAAATCATTATGAATGTTGTTCTACTTTGGTTCTTAATGGAAATAGAAGAAGTAATGTTATTTTTTTATTTCTTGAATAAACAATCGCCATTTTCCGTCACATTTAACAATTAGCAAGAGCTACTTTACACAAATATGAATACAGTTTGTGAATGTATGATAATTCTCCGACATATAAATATAATTATTACCTGAATCTGTCAGTTCCATATATTATCATGTTAAAATTAATAATTACTTTAAGCTATAACTAAGCGTCTTATTTGTTATACACTAATTGGGGTAATTTACTGTTCAAATTCTTGTTGTTGTTATAATAAACTAGATGTAGTCCGCGATGTTACTCGTTTTGGCTTTACGTCATAATAAGGAATCTATTCGAAGTCTTTTCTAGGAAACATCGACTTTTTACTTGGTCCAAACTCCAATCCGCCTGAGGATTTCATAGAAGTCCCAATAACTTCACTTCCCAATTGCTAAAATACAGGCCCACCTAGTTTTGCAGTTGTAGTGTGCAGCTCGCCTAACCTTATAGGTAAGTGTAACTGCACATGCTTTTGTTAATCATTATTACACGGAACATTGACCCGAACTGTTCACTTTTATTCGCACCTACGTTACTTTATTACATGGTAACCCCATTTGTATATACCAGTAGCCACAGTATACAATGTATACATTATAATTGTGTAGTCTGTAATTCTGATAGTGAGAAATAAACATTTTAATATTATTTATTATTAACTCTTTCTTTGACTTAAAAATCGAACCCAATATACAGCTGAAAATAAAATAAATATAATTAATGTTTCTATTACCTACATCATTTTGGTCATTAATTCAAATCGCTATAAGTCTCACTGTCGCTTGCAAATTGGGCTGCTTAACGCGATTAATTCAGTTACAAAATGGGTGCAGTAACAGTAGCAAAATACATACAAAAAGTATGTACTATGTAGTTTTTACGCGTCAGCTTGTATTGTGTGAATGTGTCGCCTGCAAGTTGAACGACGCTTACTTATATACAAATATGCATTTGTCTACTTATTTTCAGTATACTGGATGCTCTGCATTTTGTTGATTATTCAGTATGTTAATATAATACACATGACGAGTTGTACAGTACGTAGTATTAAAAAAAAAACACCTGTAGATATCGATTCTGAACAATCGTGACATTCAAAAGTCGAGAGGTTCGTGGCTATATTAAATGCTGGTCAATCGATCTATAAGGCTCTATTTCAGTCTACGGATGGGTGACCAAGATCCTCGTAAATCGAATTCCTCGAGAGTACCAACGACGGTCCCGATTTAAATAGTAATAGTCTATAACAATCGTCAGTTATAGTCAGAAGACCGAAAAATCTGACATGGTAGTGTGAACGCATGGTAGTATGTGCGGACTTTCATACAAACACCCCCCTTTTCACTACGTTAGAGTAGAATTTCCAAAAATTCTTTCTTAGTGCTCATCTACAGTGCAAAAGGAAACAGCATGCAAACTTTCAGGAATCTAGCTCCTGTAGTTTAGGCTGTGCGTTGATACGTCAGTCAGTCAGTCAGGTTCTTCTGTTATAGTATTTTATTTAAAGATATATTATTATTTAAAGATATATATATATATATATATTTTATTTAAAGATAACTAGATAGATCTGATGCTAGTTATATTATATAAGGAAGACAATAGATTTAGGTTGAGGTTATCAATAGGGGTGGGCCCAGAGGCCACGGGCTGAAAATGTCACGAGTGATGGAAATGCCTGCAGGAAACGAAGTAAGGTCGTTCCTACTTCATAATAGTCACGAAGTACTCACACTCAGTGGGACACAGTCACAACTTTTCAGTTGTATGGTAACAAAATGGAAATTGAAATTCAAGAGTTTGTGCTTCGTGTGAGAATTGTATACTTTTTAAAATCAATGCAATTATACAGGGGAAATTAAAGATTTTTAGCGCGTAATATTATTTAGAGTACTGATTAATCCTCAGTAGGTATCATTTAAGAGTTATATTATAAACAGGTTTGTAAGATTTTTTTCAGTTCTAACATCATGCTATAAATCTGTTTATTTATGTTCATATAAGAAAAAAAAAATGGTTTACAGCATGCACCATACATTGTTAGCATTAATTTTTTTTTGTTTTAGTAATTTTTTTTATTCAATTTAATACATTACATGGAAAATGCATTTCTGAGAGCTCTCGTAGTTTTAAATTCTAATGAAGATTATAAATTATAATCACTAACACTAGATCAAACAGAGTGAACTTTTTAATCGGAATTATATCATGTAACAAAACAAATAATAAATTATATTTTAAGTAGTTTTCTACCCCACATAACACGTGAGCAGGTAAACACAATTTACCCCAAAGACATAACTTACCCTATAAATCCAAAATGTATCCTCAAATCGCTCACAATTACTTAATATCCAACAAAATTGCCTTCCGTATATAAGGTTTGCGAGGTCACAATGGGGTTGGGCCTGATATGGGTCGCCGAGACGGTGACCGAAGATCCGTCAGCAAAACATCCAGTAGGTACAGAAGATTTTAATTTAAACAGTACTACAGAAAAGACAAGCAGCAGACAAGTGTTAGAGCGGAGACCGCGTTTAGGCAAGCGTATTGTGGGACGCCCTGCGACGCGGTGGACCGACGATTTGATGAAGGTGGCTGGCAGCGGATGGGTGCGAGCTGCTCAAGACCAGGATGGTTGGCGCTCTTTGGGGGAGGCCTACGTTCAGCAGTGGACGGCAATAGGCTAATATGATGATGATGATAATGATGACATCGTGTAAGTTGATCTGGTTGCTCCCAATCCAATAGAATTTTCTCAAAATCGTTCCTTAGCATATGCCTATTATCTTATGGAACCTTTCTGCCAAATTTCAAGTTTCTATGTTTTATAGTTCCTTAGAGAAAAACTGTTTTGCTTTTAAAGATAGATCTTTTATTTTTCTTGTTGAAATGTTGTAAATTTTAGTTTAGTTGAAATGATGATGACCAATAACAATCTATAAATTACTAACTTCACATAAAATACGGTATTTTTTTCTATAAAGTAATGTTATAAAATTAAGAATAATAAATTGTCCATAAAGGATTTAACCGTCTGTGAATAACGGTCATTGAAAGAGGATTACAAGGCATTCACTCGACTGAACGCTTGCTACGGTATTCAACATTTTTATTCGCGAAGTATCAATTCATATGATTTATAACCACATTTATGTCATTCAAAAATAATAATTTCACAAAAAATTTTTTAGTAAAGGAAAAATTCAATCTCGGGCAGGATTCGAACCTGCGTCTCCTGGTTGGATACACCAGACGCTCTGACCTCTAAGCCACCGCAGGTTCAAATCCTGCCCGCGATTGAATTTTTCCTTTACTAAAATAACCTTATAATCTTAGCATGGAAAATGCATAAAAATCACAAAGAGATATGTATTCACAAAAATTTTTTTATTTTTTTCAAACAGAAATTCTACCTCTGCCAGACAGGAAACGAATCAGCAACCTTGGGTTTGGTACCCTGGACTAATCTACCGAAATCTCTTTCCATGACATTAAATACTCCGAAACATCAGCTATTGATAATTCCCAAAAGTTTTTGTAGTTTAATTTAGCTAAACTAAAAAAGTGTATAATAATGACTAATTAATTTTTCAAGCATAAATACGTAGATGTAAAATAATCGGTTCAGCTTCAAATGGGATATTGCAATGTCTGAAATTTTCCGTAAAGATAGGGCACAATAAAATAGCGTGGTTACCCAGGGTACGGAGAAGAACGTTGCAAATGGACCCATTTATTTTATACACCTAAAATTAATTACTATGCTTAAATAGTACACCTCTGCAAACCCTTCAAGCATTTTTCCTAAATTGTATATGTGTCAGCGTAAGTATTTATTTTGTTTGAGAAGCGAGATTTATATATCATTTTAATAGGTATAATAGCAACATAATAAAATCTCGTAATGACGCAGTAATAGGAGTATAAAGTTATACATACACTCACGCCTACCCCCGAAAGGGGTAGGCAGAAACTACATGGCGTTCTGTGATTTCTTTCATAGGTACATCTATCGCTTTGCCCACAGTCATATATTTTGTAATACACACACACACCGATTGCGGGTACTACACACCTGACCTTTTTGAAAGACCTCACTGGTAGGGTCGGTGTATATCTTTCTAGGGCGCCCCTCCCGTCGACTTCACTGACATTCGCTTTTTAATGTTGATTTAGAATGACATTCCCTTTAATCCCATCCCTCGACATGCCCAAACCATCTCAACATATTCTTCTCCTTTCGTATCACAACGTATTCTGATTTTTTCAATCTATCATTAAAGATAATGTTCGTAATTTAACCACAAACACTGCCTCTTCGATGCCCAGATTGAGCAAAGTGTTAATGGGTTTTTCTATGAAATTCTCAGTAGCAGCTCGGAGTCTGGATTTGTACCCGGTTAATGGCAATAGGCTCGCCCCTATTATATGGGACCTAAACATACCGACGAACTGTGGGTGGACATTAAGTACACCTCTGTCCAACCCTTCGGGGAATACAGGCGTCATGGTATGTTAAGTTTAACTAATAACACCACTTGGCGTGGCTTTTATTAAGAGTGTTTTTTATACACAGAACAAAAAACATCGTGGTTTTATACTTAATGAAGCAGTTATTATCTTCCTAATTATATTGTTATAATGTTGATGAGCGTTCTTTGGCCTACTATCCTAGGTGCACCGAGCTAAGACAAAAGTAGACCCATAACTTTCGTGTTTGTTTGCACCGCGTGTTTAGATTTGCTGCGATTTGTAATAATGGAGGTTTGAATAAAAAATGTGTTACTATTCAAAATTAAATAATTGAGTAAGCCGCTATATTTAAGAAAAATATAAATAGAATATTTGAATTTTTGATTATAGAACGGATTCAAATTTTCACATCATGAGCCGGAATCTAAATACCGAACTATATCTAAGTATTTTAATTTAGAAATCAGAATAGAATCGAATGTTAACATTACGTTTTCATAGGCAATTTAGTTTGATTGACAGGGTTTGTTTTTTTTTTCATAGGATTACTGCGGCCGGCACTCTGTAGGTGCGTCTTAAAGATTACTTGGGGGTCGTTAAGAGATTTCCGGCTTACACAACTTGGCTTCATCGTCTTAGTGAACTTTGCCGCTTTGCAATAAAAATGCTGTCTTTCGCGTTCTTAGAATTACTTTATTTACTAACATTATTGACCCAATATGTACTGGTTGTTTATATGGAGCACGAGTACTCTCAGGTCAAATAATATACTATTGTATTCGACCTCAGAACCATTCTCAAGACCGTACTGTGGGTAAAGCCATCCTATGCAATTACATGCAATTGATTGCCTCGCAAATTATCCCTAAGATTGCTTGATTTATACCGGCCGTTGGTGCCTTTAGACTAATAAAGTAGTTATTTTAATACAACATACATACATACATACACTAACGCCTTTCTCCCACAGGGGTAGGTA
Organism: Acronicta aceris; assembly: GCA_910591435.1. Taxonomy (NCBI): domain Eukaryota; kingdom Metazoa; phylum Arthropoda; class Insecta; order Lepidoptera; family Noctuidae; genus Acronicta; species Acronicta aceris. The sequence continues at coordinate 5,455,916 of OU342774.1, forward strand.
GAAACTACAGATCGCCACTTGCTACGATTCTTGCATACTTCTTTTGCTTCTTCCATATTCATACATCTTCTCATACACGTGTCGGTTGCGAATGGGTAATAGGCGTCTGACCTTTTTGAAGGACCTCAAACTTCAATTAATTATTAAAAAAATATATTAATTAAAGAAGTCCTAGACTATATTCTTGATAAAACTGTCATACATTTTTTGGTTGCTATCCGTACTTTCAAGCCGAACTATGTTAAGCCGACGTACGGTTGGCAGCGGCTTACGATAATGTGACTCGCAATGTCGAACATTAATTACTTACCAAAGCCGGCCATTCCTGACAAGCCGGCTAAGCCCTGATAGATTTTTTTAGATAAATTCGTAAATCATTTAGCTTCGAGTCTGTTAACTAACTGTTCTATCAACGTGATTGAAAGGGTAGTTTTTACAGTGTTAAAATGTAGCCAAATTTATCAATTACCCATGTAGATCTTGTTTGTCCCAATTTCATATGGGAAATGCCCCTTAAATTTTGGGAATTCCTACATGTATATAAAGTTACTCACTAAAGTCTATCTAAATAATCCTTTGAGTTGGTTTCGGTGGTTCTTCTCAGAGTAAGAAAACGCTGGCGTCATCTAGTACAAAAAATTTAAAACACTGTTTTGTAAAAGATACTTTATGTTTCACAGAAATAACTATAATATAATTTAGCGGTTCATTTGTTCAGTCAGTTTTTTCATTTATTTGAACAGACAGTGATATCTCAGTGATCATGAAATAATTTGAATATGTAGGTCCAACTCTATAATGAACTGGATGGGTAGGAAGTTGCCCAGGCAGGATATATTATTTATCTGGAATAAAGGGTGTGGTTTGTGCTTGGGTAATTTTCCACAATTGTATGACGCGTTCGTAGCCTTTGTTTAATACATTTTATGGGATGAAGAATTGCAGTAGTTAGTTTCCATTAATTCCAAATTAAGCGGCGGCAGCCTAATGGCTAGGGCGTCGGACGTGCGATCATGTGTTTGCCGGTTTGAAATCCAACCATTGCTCTACCGACGTGAACCCACTCGTAACACAAGCATTTAGTTTAGCACGAGGGGTTAACAAGAATACTAGTAATGCGTGACCCACATTGCTAGTAAGTTTAAAAAAAATGGAACCTAATTACTTTAGTGGTTGCTGCGACTGCTGCGCGTGAACTCCTAGGTTTAGTTCCCAGATCAAGTAAAATATTGTGTATTTCTTTCTATTCAATGCATGAGCAGCTTCAAGCTTCAAAGATTTGGACCTGGTCTATTATAGGTTCGCCCTCTATTACATGAGACCAGACCTAAATAGATACCAGCTGTGATTGTAAAAGAGTACACCTCTGCCTAACTTTTCAGAAACGGGCGTGATCGTCATGTGACTTTTTGTTATAATTTTATACCATGGACAATCTCTAAGGAATTCTGCAGAACAAGAAATCGGGCCTTTGTAGGAAAATGCAGCCTACTTCGAATTAATTAAGATGGCACGGCATCAAGAATCCCCTTGACGCTATCATTAGCAGTGAAAGTAATTTTAATTGCCAAGATAACTCTGGGAAAGTCCTACTGTATCTTAAATATGTTTAAAGAGAATAAAGTACAAATAGAGCATATTAGGCGTATTTATTTTTTTATAATATACTTATAAAATGAACAAAAAAATACATATCTAATGTTGTTTATTAACTTTGTATTTAAGTAACATTTTTGATGTTTCTAATTTCAAGTCATTTTTGTTAAAATTTATTATAAATTAATAATAATCGCTACAAAACTTTTGGACGTCTAAAACTTGAACGCATCAAATGAATGCTGGCACTCGATACAAACAAGCAGTTTGAAAAAAGAATCATATTTTTTTTCTTTTCGGGGGAAACTTTAACCGTTATTCCGCCACGATAGTGTCTGGTCTGTCGTCGCACTAATTAGACGGAGCCACTTCACCCGAGAGCCCTCGCTTTAAGGCGAAAGACTTTCTTTGGGAGTACACCGATGTGCTCTACTTAATTTACATGCATTCTGCCATCTATGTTGAGATCGAAATGAATGAAAAAGTGAGCTAACAACCGCTTATGTGTCAAGTTGTGGATTAAAGAGGAGGGGAATATTTTGTGTGCTGTGTTCCCAAAATAATATTTATAATACACACGTACCATCAACAAAAGAGTTAAGTAGCTATGCAGGCAGCTAATGACATTTGTGTTTTGTCAAAACGCAGGTGTTGTCTGCTGCCTTTACCGAATCTTTAGCGGATAATTAATTATTTTTAACGCAATCTATGTTAAGAAACAGATAGCATTAGTTGCCTGCATACCTACCTCTTGTGTTGACTGTATATTGCAAAGATTTGTGTATTGAAAAATTAGTCTATGTTCAATACTTTGCCGTCATGGAAGATTAATTGATTACCTGTCATGTTTTTGCAAAGGCAATTTCTCATGACCATTTTATATCTTGGTCTACATAATAAGACTCCAACCTTGACTTACCGACGGATAACCTACAGTAAAACACATAAAACGTATAGTGAACTAGTGGATAAGAAGAGTTCCTAATATAACATATTAGCAACATCACGCCTGTATTAGGAACCTCCCTGAAGTTGGGTAGAGGTTTACTACTAATATACTCCCTCAGTGCATCGGTATGTTTAGGTCCCATATATGTGCGAACCAATTGTCAATCGGGCACAAATCTAAACTCCTACTGTAAATTTTCTAAAAGACAGTACTTACTAACTCTTCTTCTTGGGAAAAACCTAGTACTGGACGCTTAGCGACCAAACTGGCTGTACCACAATGTAAACGTGATGATTTTAGGTTATGAGAAACGGATGGCGCTATTTAATGTGTAGAGCAGCATCCCTCTCTCTCAATCGCAAAAACGATCGCAAAAATATGTTGTAGTACGCCTGGGGAAAGAGGCAGTTAGTTTTAACCGACTACTGTGCAGTGCAGTGGGAGCCTAGTGATACATAGTACATTGTATCATTAATTAAATTATAGGACTGATTGAAATCACTTGTGTACTAATAAAAAGATTATTCGCTTAAATGGCAACCGAAAGTTTGGACTCGTGAAATCTGACAACCCGTACTTGGCCACCTTGGTGGACTCTACCCCTTACCTTTCTAAAAGGAGGGAGGACGGAGACTGGTACAGTAAATGGAAAGAGTTCAATTCAACTTAATAAAAAAAAAAACAATTTTTAACATTTACAACACTTTTGATTAAGCTGAAACATTATAAAAACACATAAAAACTCCCCATAAATTAAAAATATTCAAGCACAAGTGTCAAAAATATTAACATTCTACTCAAATGGTCGTTTATTTTATATTTTTATTTTCCCGCCTCTGTAGTCGTTTATGCGACACTGGCCTGTTATAAGCTCTCAAAATGTCGGAAAAATATAAAAACAAAATTAACAACGGACTAAGATGACGTTAATTACCGTTGTTGCGTTTCGTGAGTATACTGAACTAGTTTCTGAAATTTAAAAATAATAATAAAGAAAATAAGTATGTTATAGGTAAGTTACGTATTCAGGCTTGCGCTATAAATATTTAACTATTTACTTACTATTAAAATAGAAGAAACCCTTTTATATTAAATTTATTCATTATTCAATGAATAAAATAAATATCGCATCGAAAAACCCATTGAGACCATAACTAAACCAGTTCTATGCAAAAAAAAAATGGCAAAGATGAGATAAGATAATTTTTTATTTGCATAAAAAAAATATTGACCATAAATTATTTTGATGGACTCAAATTGAATTTAGAACGACGATGAGCTAATTGGGTTCTACGAAAATGTGTTGCTATAAAAATAATAATCTCCTTTTAATTCGTCGCTTAAGGCGTCGTTCAGTTATTTATTCAAGAGGGCTGGTCGTCCTGTCCCATAATTTCAGATATTACGACATTACGCCTCTAGGGGTGGCCTTCGAACATTCCCTAAATCCCTGCGAGTTATGTTGGAGAACTAAAAGCTTTAACATAACTGGTCGGCAAAAACGCTAAAATATTATCGGTTTTCTTGAGATTTCAAAACACTAACATTTATTTTAGCTATTAGATAAAAGTAAAATAACTACATTAGATTAAAAATTTAAAGATATCCCCGATACTGCCATTTTGTGGCGGCGGCCATCTTGGATTTGAAATTTATCATAGTGTATATAGTATTTTACTAATCAAGCCTTTTCATTTGATACCCATATTGAGTTGTGAAAAAATATGTAATCCGCCATTTTGTGGTGTTGGCCATCTTGGACCGATTTTCATCAAACATAGCTAAGAACACACCCGACTAATTCACCTTACAAACAAAAAAAAACAAAATCTAAATCGATTCATCCGTTCGGGAGCTACGATGCCACAGACACACACACACACACAGAGATAGACACGTCAAACTAACGCCCTGTCGTTTTTACGTCGGGGGTTAATAACTTTTAATCACATGTCATCTAATAGCTTCCCAATAATAAACTGCCTCGTAAGTCTGGTGCTCCCAAGTGCGACTGCTACGCTATCGGTCCTGGGTTGGATTCCTAGGTCGGGCAAAGTTTGGTTATGAAATTCTCAATGGCAGCTCGGAGTTTGCGATTTGTTGCCGGTTAATGGCAATAGGCTTGCTGCCTATTACATGGGACCGTCGAACTGTGGGTGTATATGAGTACGCCTCTGCTTAACCCTTCGTGGAATACAAGCATGATGGAATGATGATAAAATAACTTTTAATCTGCATTTTTTATAAATATGACAGTTATTTTTAAATTCGATTGCGTGGGAGGGATAACCAATTAACGGAAGGCATTATCGCGCCAAACGCGAGTGCAATTGTGGCGACAAATGTTGGCATACGGATTTGAGCACAAAATTATAGCTCACAATTGGTAATGCATAATAAATTTTTTTGACAACACATTTTTTGTAGCGGTTAAGGTGATCACCTCGTCACTATCGCATGTCGTGGGCTCGATTCCCATCTAACCCAAATATTTGTGTATTCCAAGGATATTGTTTGAGTCTAGGTGTATTTTGTGTGTGTTCATTGTACATACGCTTGTGAAGTCCTACACGACATAGGGCTTGCTCCCTAGTATGGAAGGTGTCTTTCAATATTTATCTACTATCTATCTACTATCTTTTTGTAATTTTTTGGCATTTTCCATGCTAAGATTATTAAGTTATTTTTTTAGTACTATCTATCTATTTATATAAAGGAAGAACCTGACTGAATGACTGACGTATCAACGCACAGCCGAAACTACAGGAGCTAACATCCCTGACAGTTTGCATGCTGGCTCCTTTTGCACTGTAGACGAGCACTAAGAAATGATTTTTGGAAATGCAAGCCCTCAGGTGGTGACAAGGAGGCTGACAGTTGTATGAAAGTACACTCACTACCAAGCCTTTGACAGGATGACAACGTCAAGATAAGTACAGCTGTCATTCGTTGTTGACATTTTGACAGTTGTTTTCTTCCTTTTAAATTAGACTTAACACATTTTATGATATGAAACCTCCATGGTGTAGGTACGAAAAATAACTAAGTACGCAGGCGAAGCTGCGCACGGGAAGTCTAGTTTATTTATATTATAACATCCCATCACGCCTGTATTCCTTGAAGGGTTAGTCAGAGGTATACCAATGTACACCCACAGTTTGCCGGTATGTTTATGTCTCATGTAATAGGAGGCGAGTCTTTTGCCATGAACCGGGCATAAATACCAAACTCCGAGTGGGAATTTTATAAAAAAAAACAATAAAACTTTGCTCGACCTGGGAATTATTATTAATTTATCTTCAATATTAAAATATTGGTGAGTGTAGTCTGCATTAATCGCCATGTAATATAGCCATTAATCAAATTTTACCAGTTGCTCGTAAAAGCGGCAATTATTAATAAAGAACGTTTAATAGTAAATGTTGGCATATTATTTATGAAGCTCTCGACTCCAGTAATATCAGCTAGCTTCTGAGTGGGCGTGCTGGTGACGTAAAAGTATTGCTCTTAATGACTCTAGTAGCTACTACGAAATATTGTGAATACCAGCGTAGTTTAATTAATTGTGTTCATATTTCTTTTATCACACCTGGCCTTTTTAAATATGTTTGATAGAAGCAGGGAAACTGACAAAAATTAAACTTATAATATATACATATACACATATATACATATACGTTTGTAAATGTACAGTCAGTGATTCGTAATCATTCAATCTTCGGCCTCTCCATCATCAACAACCACTAATCACTCAAAATCACCCACGGCTGGATTCGGGCCTTCCTCAGCTTATGCCATCCAGCTCTAAATTATCCTGTTTTCAGCCCAGCCTATATTCTAACCCTCACGTTGCCCCACAAAACTCAATCCTCAGGCTCTTGACCCGACCGACTTAAATCCTACAATTTACTTGGCAACTCAACCAACTACAGATATACTTTTTTAGAATACCTTTGACGAAGAAAATCTTACTCGACATTGGACGTAGAGATTTCTTTTTATTCTATTAGCAACACTGATCTCTATACCCATAGAGTATTATAGAGGTCAGTGATCAGCAATAACAGGGTTTTTTAAGTTTGAATCCTGCCAATCTCTCTGTTTCCATCGTAACTTCTAAATTACCCAATCTATTTTGATGTGGCCTTTTTTGTTTTAAAGATTAATTAAAATTGGTTCTTCATAGCATTTTTTTTTTGTAGAAATCAGTTAAGCTGCTTAAGATCGTACTTCGAAACCAAAATGTTGAATTAGAAGTATATTATTTTTAGTAAGTATATACATTTGTAAATACTTGTTTTCTTTACCTATATGTGCGTTTATTTGTGCAAAAACTACATCAAATAAAATAAATCCTTTCTATCTACTTATTGTCAGCGATACTTTGAGAAATAACAAAGGATTAAAACCTTTTTCTTGGCTAAAACGCCGTCAATTCGGATCTGTTGAAACAATAGGAGCAAAAAATACTTGGTCCAGATCTGAGATGAAATGATTGACGAGCCGGGGGGTTGCGGGGTGGGGAGGGTACACATATCAGATTATATATCTCGGGTTGATATGTGTTATGCCTACAGTAAGATCTAGAGTCGATTTGGAACATAAATCATTCTTAAATCAGATTAGCTTTAGCTGGTTTTAACACAGATATTTTTAACCTGAATTAGTTGTCTGGAATCAATATGTTTTTGGAATATTTTATTCTGATTCTTTTATATAATTATGACTAACTATTACGCGCGGTTTCACTAACACCTCATAAGATTTTGGGGTCCTGGGTTCGATCCCCAGGCCGAGCAAAGTCTTATTGGGTTTTTCTATGAAATTCTCAGCAGCAGCTCGCTCGCCCCCTATGAAATGGGACCTAAACAACTGTGGGTGTACATTAGTACGTCTCTGCCTAACCCTTCGGGCAATACAGGCGTGATGGTATGTTATGTGTAAATTAGCCTTAAAATGTCCTTCCTCGTTGTCCAATCTATCTTTATACCAAAATTTATTAAAATTGATTCAGCGGTTTAGGCGTGGAAGCGTAGCAAAGAAAAGACAGAATTACTTTCACATTTATGGAAGTATATGGATGAATTTAACTGCATTAAGGGTCTAGTAGCCGCAAGCCCAGCTGCTGAATGTCCGGTCCTGAGTTCGATATCCAGGTAGAGCAGCGTTATTGGGTTTTTCTATTAGGACATTTTCAGTAACAGCTTAGAGTTTTGATTTGTGCTTGAGCGATATTCTGGTCCCTTTTAATATTCTAAAACATATATATAAGACTGTGTACAGTAAACGCTCAAAAGTCCATAAGCACGCTAAGGATTATAATGCTACTAGTGGACCCAGCAGACGTTGTCCTGCCCTGAAAATAACCCAAAACTCGATTGCAGCGCCACCTACCGGGTCCAATTGTGAATCTAAACCATTCCCAGATCCCCTTGACCACACACAAAAAAATTCATCAAAATCGGTCAAGTCGTTTGAGAGAAGTTCAGTCACATACACACTCACAGAAGAATTATATATATAAAGATGTAATGCTATGAACAGTACGAGCGAGCTCGATACAGCCAGTGCGTGTCACTTGTTAACGACAATGAATAGAAGGTCGTAAGTCAAACTAAACGTCAAGCTATTGCGTTGTGAGATTGCCTATGGACTTTGGGTCGTCACTGTACATAGAAATTTACCCCAAAATACACGCTATTCTCCTGAGTGCAATAATTATAGTCGGGTTTAAATTGTGAGAGATATATGTACCTATACCGCTAGCAGCTAATTCGTATAAGTACCAGGGTTTTGTAATACAATAATGGATTCCCTAGAGTGCAAGTTTAATAGACATGTTTTTATAGCTTAAAGCTGTCAGTCGCTTACGTTAAGTGACAATAAATAAAAGTGTCACTGAAAGTCAGAAGAACAATTCTATTAACTTAAAATAGTCAAAATATAGATTCAAAAGGTTTATTTCAAATTGAAATCTTTGACTGCCTCATTAGTCTAGTGGTCCCAAGCGCGACTGCTACTCTAGAGGTCCTGGGTTCGATCCCCAGGTCGAGCAAAGTGTTATTGGGTTTTTCTATGAAATTCTCAGTAGCAGCTCGGAGTCTGGATTTGTGCCCGGTTAATGGCAATAGGCTCCCCCCCTATTACATGGGACCTAAACATACCGGCGAACTGTGGGTGTACATTAGTACGCCTCTGCCTAACCCTTCGGGGAATACAGGCGTGATGGTATGATGGTATGTTATGAAATCTTTGTTGCGATTGGGTTTTTGTGTAAGTATTAAAAAAAATCCGTAAAAAATAAATAAAAAAAATCCGTATCGATATGAAACCCTGTAAGGGCAAAGCAGTTTTCGTAATTATTTATAACTAGCTTCTGCCCGCGACTTTGTCTGCGTGGACTTCAGGATTGGGTCCGATCTGGATAAAAGTAGCCTATGTGTTATTCCAGGCTATAATCTATCTGTCTGCCAAATTTTATCAAGATCCGTTCAGCCGTTCTGGTGTGAATGAGTAACAAACATCCATACATCCATACTCACAAACTTTCACGTTTATAATATTAAGTAAGGAACTTTTTTCCTTGAATGATTAGGTACCTTACTCACCTTACTTACCTTACTTACTTAAAACGTTTGCTACGCTAGAGATGCACAGTTTTAATGGATTTTTATTGGGTTTTCGTATGATCATTAGCAGCTCAGAGTTTGGATTTGTGTCCGGTTAATGGCCCTTATTACATGGGACCTAAACATACCAGCGAACTATGGGTGTTCAATAGTGCATCTCTGCCTAACTCTTCACGGAATACAGATGTTATGGTATGTATACTTAAAAAAATATGGACATAATAACTTATAACCTTGCACGATATCATTGAAACTGATCTTTCTCTTTGAATTTCCATATTTTTTAATAATACCAGAACGCCGATTGATAGTGAGCGGCATATCTAATCGATTCCTATTCATCGTGAGTCGGTATCGATTGCTGCGTTTAATAAAGCTGTATAATCGAGCACTGACGCGTGGTGACGAGCGATACGCGTACAAAGTTACATGTTTGTATCTCTACTAATACAGGATATCATTCTCATTTTATGAATAAATACCTACGTAGCCCTGTAGAATTTTTTACACCAGAAAAGGCCTTACAATTATGTGTTGTCCATGAAACACATACATATAAACGAACCCACGACTTGTAGCACAGAAGCCTATCGCACGACCTCTAAGACATTCGTGCCATCAAATAGTCATTGGTATCTTTCTCGTTAGAACATTTCCCCAATAAGTATGCAGTTAGACTCCAATCCTAGCCGTATAAAGAAAAAATACAAATAAGTTTTCTAAAGATACTTTCACATGTCAATGGTTTTCTAATATTAGATGAGACCGGCATTTCCTATCGGCTTATGTATAACTAACCACCAGACCTAGTAAAATGTAACGGCAAAAAATCACTTTATATTGCCAATAATAGTAAATGATTACCAAAAAGGTGAAAAAGGTGGCTCTAAAATGGGGATTGGACAACTTGCGATCCTACTTAAAGCAACCATATACAAATTATTATTGTCTTTTATTAATCTTTTCAGGTAGAGTTCGGCTGTGGTGATTGCAGTTCGAACCTAACCTAAACCTAATATTTGGTAGCCATTTATCCATTTTGGTGATCAATTTACTAAATTTGGTGGTCATTATAACTATCCCCTTTCCTGACGACCTCTAAGAAGAAGCACCGAAACAAACTCAAAGAATCATGGTTGCTTGTAAAGTCCAGAGGCCATAGGTATTGATTATTGTGTGAGTGTCACATCGCAATATCTAGAACGGCCTTTTTAGCAAGCTGTAGCAGCTTTGAATTAACAGACACCAAGCATGGACAGCTCAACCAGATATGAGGCTCAACTGCCCAAAGCACAACAATACGAATTAGAAAGCATTTGCATAGGTCGCGGGGCTTTTAAAATCGTGTGCCATTTTATTTACTGGATGTAACCCACAAATGGAGTGGCTGCTTATCTTGGACAGAAAATCTCAAATTGATAACCAGCGATTACATTAGCAGTGGTGTTAATTTGGTTATATTATAAATCTAATCTAAGCCGTCATGCGTAAAAGCCTCCTGACAGCCACTCCATATACGGCATAGAACCTTTTTAAGTGAATTTTGTATTTTTCCTCCATTAAAATCTACTGTCACCAACGAACCAGACCAGACGGACGGACCAGAGGGCCCAAAATGGCTCAATTTTGATGAAGAATATGATTCACAGCCTCATCATGCTTTATTTTCCAGTATCAGCTGATCTCGCATTGTGATTTAGTACCTATAATGGGAGGTCCGCTTATCTACAGGAAATCTATAGTACTATATATGTATATAGCAGTGTATTTATGAATCATATTGTGTTTAAAAGCGGCTATTTTATTGATATTGGACTTTCTACTATCGGAAGACCAGAAGCACAAAAAAGCGTCATCGATTCATGGTGGACATTCCAAAAACCCGAACGATACGCTTTAAGTCCACTTTTACCATGCGTATCGCGGAAATATGGAATGCACTTCCCGAGTGGGTCTTCCCTGATAGATATAATCTGGTTGTCTTTAAATCACGAGAAAATCGGTTTCTTCTAGGCAAGCGCGCTCCATCGTAGATCGCAGTATCGCTTAACATCAGGCGAACTGGCGGTCAAGCGTAAGCCTATCACAAATAAAAAAATATATAATGGCCTTGATATTCTGTAGCACAATCAGGAGTTCAGTGAGCGAAGAAAAACAATAGTAAAGATGTCATAATTTTCTTATACCAATATCATCATGTCATTGATGAAAAAAGAAAAATATGCCAACCAGACCATTCCTCCAATACAAAAGTTTTAGTAGCAGGTTTTTCATTCTAGTTACAGCACAGTTCCACAGAACCCACTAACAATATATAATCCTATGAGAGACTGCTCAAAGTGCTCAAGCAATCAGACATTCTAATCGCTCATACGCCTATCGTATGTTTGAACAAGACACGGAGCAGTAATGTTTCTATTAGATATCCCGATTGAAGCCAATCAGCTGTTAGACTATAACCTATTTTATAATGCGGAAATTTCGGATAGTGATGGATCGTGATAATCCCTTATGGGGATGGGAACGGGTTAAGTCAAAATCAAAGTTCTTTATTGGTTCATGTGTAAATATACATAGAACTAAACATTCGAAGGGTTAGACAGAGGTATACTATTGTACAACCACAGTTCGCCGAATATGTTTAGGTCCCATGTACCTAATTGCGAGCCTTTTGCCATGAACCTGGCACAAATGTCAAACTCCGTGCTGCTACTTAGACTCATAGAAAAACTCAATAACACTATTCAACCTGGGAATCAAACCCAGGACCTCTAGCGTAGCAGTTGCGCTTGGAACCACTAGACTCATGAGTCAGTTATTTATTAAAAATAAGAATACGGTTAGAATACCTAGAGTTCCTCACTACCATCCTGATAGGCATCTCATAGAGGCGAGATAATTTCTTGGCAGTAGGATCTCATGGAGTCTGACTGGCTGGCGACCACCCTTACGTTGGAGTCTGTCGTAAAGCACCATAGTGTGTGTTTCGACTTTTGGGCGTGAGAGCCAGTTCTCCCTCGATTTCTGCGGCTCCCATCAGAAATTCGTAAGGGCTCTTAAAGCTCGGCAACGCCTCTATTGTTGTGTATGGGTAGCAATGACTACTTACCATCAGATGGCTAGACTGCACGTTTGCCGACATAAACCTTAAAAAAATTTAGTGCCGGACGTCAAACCCCGAGAGGTAATAAATACCTCTTGGGGCTGAGCAATACTGGTATGCTTCCGAAAAACCGGTCTTTTCTATCACTGACGATCTAGCGTGGGGTGGTAATTTTATTTTGTAGGGTGCTGTCTGTCGGTACTGCTCAGCACTAACTTGCTGTAGCAATCCTTTTTTTTAAATGAATTAATCTTACACATCAAAGTGCATAACTGCATAATTCTCAGCAACTATTACTTAAAACAAAGTTGTAAAGCTTAATATTGTAATATTTTTTTTTTAAAGAGTATCTATGGAGTTTCTTCCCGGCTCTTCTCTATAAGACCCAACTTTTGGAACCGTGCAAATAGTTTTGACTTTTCAAAAGTACTTACTTTAGTGGTGTAATTGAACTAAAACATTTTGAGTTTGACTTTAATAAAAGCTAAATATTTATTTAGTTCAAAATCAATTTAATAAAACTGTATCAGTATCATATGTCATTATGTAATTTAAGTAGGCTAGCGTTCAAAATACTGAAATTCATGAGAATCTTTTGAGAAGCGATGAGCTCAAAACACACACATTCACTTTAACTGATACTTAAGTCCATCCTACGAAGCTTTTTCAAAGAGAAAAAATATAATGCAATTACGCGCGTTTCATGGAACGGTAATCTGCCTCGGGAGAAGTCTTATTTTAACTCAGACAGATAAAAAGAGATAACAAATTATTTTTGAATCACAGTTTAAAGTCTATCGGCTCGAATGACTACGGCTAAGAGATTCATATAGGTACCATCACGACAGTATTCCTCGAACGGTTTGGCAGGGGTTTACCAATGTACCTACACCATTAGCTGGTATGTTTATTGTTTAGGTGCCATGTAAGAGGGGGCGAGCCTATTGTCGTTAAATGGGCATAAATCCAAACTATTAGCTGCTATTGAGAATTTCATAAAAAAACACGGCTCGCCCTCGCACTTAAGATTTAAGTCTTAAGACGACTAAAGAGATAACTTAGATAGGTATTAAATTTCATTCATTAAAAGTGAATTATTGAAGTTTGTTAGGAATGATGGCTCAAATTATGGAACTGAAAAATTATCATCGGGCTGACGTTATCACAAACCGAGTAGACCTTCATTATGCCTCTATTGTCCCTACGGTTAGGAAATCAGGCCTTCTTTTACATAGATTACTATCCTCGGGGATTTTGCGGTAGTACATAGGCTTTGCATACCTTCCAAGTAAAATTTCTAAGTCACAAATCAGTTTCTTTACGATTATTTCCTTCCTTTGCCGTTAGATCTGTACAATGTAGAGTATTGATAGTGACAATACTACATAGTTCCATTCGTGTTAAACCGCCTAAATTCTAACTTGGTTTACTCCCAACTCCAGTAGCATTGTTGCACTAACTGCTATTTAACTATTAAGGTACTCGAAGGTCGTGTACCATAAGCTTTATCGGGAATAGGTTTCTTGACATTTAGATAATTGGTTCTATAATATTTCAACATAGGTACCTACTAAAAGGAATCATCTTCCTGTACAAATGCGTCAATATTTTTTTATGTAAAATTTTTGAGATTGCTTTTTGAGAAACTCTTCTCGAGAACAGGTTTATGTATGAATTAGGAATATAACAGGCACAGTACAGTAACATAGGCACAGTTTGTTTATTATACATATTTCTTGTACGTAATTCACATTCCCCCTTCCCTTAATATAACTGGGCGTATCGAATTACTGAGCCGTTCAGTCAATCAGTCATCATAACAGGCCGTAAACGTCGGCCGTAAAACGCGCGTCTCCCTCTATAAACCGCTACAATGAAAGAGCTCGCTATTACGTTACTCAGCTGACATACAAACTATGTAGTAACATACAATAGTAGGTATATAAATATTATTAGAACACAGTGTTAGCCGACGTTGGTCATAAGCCGTAAGCTTAAAATTGGGTTGATCACATCCGCCGCATGTCAGACAAGCTGCGCAAAACGCACCGCTGAGCGGAACTCACAAAACGTTAGACGACGTCACGGCAGACCCAGAAGTAGATGCCGGGACGAGCTTTTTTGCAAGGATTGGCCGCAGAAAGCTCTAAATCGAGAGGAGTGGAAGGAGGCCTTTGGCCTGCAATAACGAATAGACGATAACGACTGAATAAAAATAAGGGATAGTGTAATGATATGACCGTTGGACTTCCAAGTAGTGTCGTTAGAAATCATGTGTGTATAGGTAAATATCACGCGCTTCAACGGTGAAGGAGAAACATCGCGAGGAAACCTTCATGCCTGAAAGATTTTCTCAATGGCGTGTTAAGTCTGCCAACCCGCACTAGGCCAGCGTGGTGGACAATAGCCGGAGCCCTCTCATTCTGAGAAGAGACCCGTGCTTATCAGGAGACGAGAACAATTTAGCCACAATTCGCTAAATTCCTATAGACAATTATCTACGCCGTGATAATTATAATCTTTCACTAAACACACAATAAATAAATGTAAGCAAAATAATCTACATATTGTAATTTCTCAAATCCGCGTTAGAACTAACAAATTATCACAGTCGAGTTACCAATCAATTGTTTTGTTTTGATAAACTACATTTGTGTTGCCAGCTGGCTAAATGTAGACAATATTATTTCGGGATACCTACTTTAGAAACGAATAAGCACTATGGTTTTGCGAGCTTACGATACTATTATTTTGATGATACTGGTGAATAAACACTGCTCATATTATCGCTACACATTAACTACGTATCTAATATGTGAAAACATTATTATTTACATAAATATACATTTTAACACTACTCTGAGAAACCGATTTATCTGATTTTATCCTATGAAATGAAATCAGATAAAACGATTTCTTACTTATTCTTATCTATTACCAATGTAGAGTTTATAGTATTATTTTGATGGTAAGGTATTTATACGATTGGATTCATGCGAAGTGTAACATTTTACACGTAGCGCCATCTATTGTTGAGTAGGAGTAGTGTTGTTTGAAAGATTAAGAGAAAAGCTTTTGTTAGTTCTGCTGTTTTCCGTCGTAGCATATACAATGTGATTCATTTGTTACGTACCTACCTACTATTATTAGAACGTGAAATAAGATTAATTGCAACAACTGTAACCAGGTTTTCTGAAACTGATTATTTTATAGGTCTAAAGGCATTCCCAGTTAGATCATTTTGTTAACAAGTATTAAATGACTACTCATTAACTACCTACTCGTGCAGGCATAAGTTGGTTTGGGTTACCTATAGGTACCTACTAAATATAAATATAAACATAAAAATCAAATCAAATAAAAAACGTTTCTAATTTTAATTAATAATTCCTTGTTACGTCGTAAGTGAGCCGGATGTCGTTCAACACAATGCAACAAACATAGCTATAAGTCTAAAGGATTGTTAGTAGCGTTTCAAAGAAACCATTTCCTTTTGTGCTAGTCACAAAGACCACTGTTCAAGGCTATGAAGGCTGTATGTTTGTTCAGCAGCCAATATTGCAGATTAGCTCACGACCAACATTCCTTTAGCTTACCTGAGAAAAGGTAAAACTAACACAACAATATTGTGGTTCGCTAGTCTGCCGATAGATGGCGTTGTGATTTTTTCCTGAATATTTTTATTCCATAGTAAAGTACTTTTTTAGTTTAGTTCAATTTGAGTTAATAATTTATTTATTGAATAAAGTTTTAGTTAAAAAAATCCTTGAACCATTTTCACTTTAGGTGGAAATCGTCAAAGATAATCTTTTCAACATAAATTATATTACTTTGGCTGTCGGTAATAATATATTTAGTAAAAATATCTTGTGGACTATTGAATTCAACCTTATTAAGGTATACCTATGTAATATTGCTTTATACCTTAAATGATTTTAAACAATAGTAGTGTAGTGTAAAAGAAATGACATATCTAATTAAAAAACCACAGAAAAGGGATCGAGCTCAATTCAATAAATACGTGAACTTAATGCCTACTTCAATTCCCACAAACTTATTTAACCATCAAAAAAGAAATGATATCTTTTTAATCTCAAGAGTATAATTTTTAATGCAAAAGGTTTGGTTGAAGTAGCTGGGAGCAATCACTTGCTCCTTTCATTTTTAATGATACGGATAGTGAGAGGTTTATCCCTAGAGTTTAGGATAATTGAGCTCAGCTGGACGGGTGTTGAACGCACAAATGTCAAGCGTCAAGTTAGGACTTGCGGGAGGGGCGGCGTTCGTCGCTTCAGGTGCGGGGCGCGGCGGCGCGTCGGCCACCGCCACGACCAGTGCTCGCCCGGCCCCCATCCCGCGCGCATGTCCCCTACGACATACCCCTTCACTACAATTTCCACACAACGCGACTCCGTTACATAATAACCCCCGAAGGGCACATTAAAACCCCATAGTGTTAAGGCTTCTTTCTGTGATCAAATTTTAGTAAGTTTTACACGCGTAGTTTAGGTTAGCGTTACGTAAGCCGCCGCCGTCCACGAAGCTTCGCTTGCCACCGCTTTATTGTGATATTCGGTTGTGATATATTCATTTTAGGCTAGCTTTTTGCTCGTAGGTATTATCACAAGCTAGTGATCTGTTGATAATTGCACTGTTACTTATTAGGTTTGATTGTGTGACGGAGTCGTGTACGTCTAAGCCGCCGTTTTGACGTTGTGGAAATTGGGTCCTGGTATCCTGTAACTTGTTGATCGTGTTTATTCCCATCCGTTTCCTTATTCCTGTCTATCCTGGTCGTATGGTGAGCACTGTGGGGACTCGGTCGGTGTTCGCGCGGACTTGTTGATCGCGGGGTGATAATGCGCGCTTAGCGCTCCCGAGTGTGGCTCGTCACGGATTCGCGCGGCTGGTGGCGGCCCGCCACGCCATCTGGCGGCTGCGGCGCTCCGGCTCGCAGCCGGCGCATGACAACAATGACCATGAACAGACCAACCATCTGTACGTTTCTTCCTCTATCTTCAACGCTCAATGTCTGTCTTGCAAGCTTCTGTAATCATGTACAACCATTGCCTTCACTGTTTTTTATTTAATTTTCCACCTCTTTATGCTTCAGTATCAAAGAGAACGGGCGCTTTTCTACTAAAATGATGTTAATGAAGCTTAAAGAGCCCCACTCGTTTTAAAAAGCGGGTAAATAAGCAAAGAGTCTGTGCAAAGAGACCAGTCAAACGTATTTCCACGGCAACTCTTTTACGTTAAGTTTATTTTGCCCTGACTGCCAGCTGCTCACCCGCTTTACATTTCCAGTTTTCATATTTCCCATTTCACGTTGGAGTTGCGGTCCCAGTATGCTGTTTGCATCGTCGGTCATAATGCAATGCCTGCCATAATAAATTGTATTCCCACAATTATTGTTGTTTTATTTTGCATTTTGATGTCAATCACCTCAACAATGTTTGGATAAACGTTTATGCTTATTGTAGCTTTTTGTATAGAAAGGTGTAATCGATGTTTAGATAACGCATTTATTAGATAGATATATGTTGTTCAATATTACATATCCAGATGGATAATACTTGTGCATCAAATTCACTCACTGTCGATTTTGTTACGTAATGGCGCCCGAATGGGACAAATTTCTTGTACATTGAAATCTTCAATTTTTTGCTACATACTACATGAACAGATACATAGCATAAACTTTTAAATTCTGAATACAATAGGATAATTACTTAAAACAAAATTAATAGAGAGCCATTAACATTATTAAAATACGCTCAGTTCATAGTTCTTATGGAAAAATATCGACTTTTTCAATAACAAAAATAGAATTTAAGCTTAATTATTTAAAAAGGTTAATTAGCTAATGTAATTCAAACTGTGAATATGTTATTACTTACGTTACGTTACGTTACTGTGAATACTATAGTTTTAAATAAACCACTCTGAGAATAGCATATTCATGTGTATGAATAATTCAATTCTAAACATGCTTGCATTTATTTCCTAATGGTTTTAGAGACACATAATTATGTACAACAAGATAAAGTAATAAAGTTTAAAATTGTGCTACAATTTTGAAATTTTCCCATTGACTGGAGCCAAATGTGAAGCGAAAATAGGCCAGTGGCCGTATTACCATACGATGCAATACGACATCGGCGTTACTTTCGAGCCAAAAAGTGTAACGTAATAAAACCAGTCCTTGCCCTGACCTTGACCAGAAGTTTCTGAACGCTTACCAGCGTAGGGATATCGCAAAGTGAATCGCATGAGTTGCGAATACTTGACAATGATGGATTCCATAAAGTACTGCGTGTTTCAATATAGATGTTCTTGAATAAGTAATGGCACCCACCGTGGGACACTAATAAAGTAATTGTCTTTTTTTACTAATAAATAGCTGTGCAAAACTGTTGTTTTGGTCAGAATGTTGACGACTTATTCTGTTAATCATTTATTAACAGAATAAGTCGTCGCTTTTGTCTAAAAAAAGATGAGACATTCGTAGGCGTCGTAAATTCGAATTGGTTTACGGCGCCCACACATTCTTCTGTCTATTTTTAGAATTCTTTTAGGGCCAGTGATTCCGAGTTATATTGCAATTTAACTGATATCCTACTGAGCTAGATCCCTTTCTACTGTATAGAATATTAAACTTTTAATAAGAAAAAGATATTGTTACACTGTTAAGTAGTTATTGTAACAATATTCTATAACCATTAAAAAGATTTTCAGTGAGTTATAAAGTTAGTTGACCCACATTCACAGTAATTCTTATTGGCGCCCAATCTGGGACTATATATTGTTTTTTATTCTCCAGTAACAAACACTTTACCGTTTAAAGTTTGCAATTTAATATTGGTTTCCTTGGTTTGGTTAATCATAAAATATCTTAAAATTTCACGTCTTTTTATTCATCGATACACCATACTTACGACCTTAAACTTTTTATTAAATTCTTGATATTCTAATGAAAAGCACTATTTCATAATAACAGCTGGAACTGATGTCATAATATCCCCTCTGAAGCACAGAGTTAATCGTGATAACATCCACTCATTAGAGACGCGTTATCCTATTTTATTATAGAAGATTGCAGTGCTTACCCACTTTAAGGAAATATTAAACTAAGTAGCTTATTACTTACGAGTATTACCGAAGATATTCAACATATAAAATATTCTTGTTGTATTGTTTTGAAATAAATTTACATATTACTGAATTTATTATATTATATTGATATTATACTGCTTGATTAGTTCAGTGGTCGTTACTGTCGTTAGCGCAACTACTACGAAAGAGGTTCTGGGTTCGATTCCCAGTTCAAGTGTTATTTTGTTTGTCTATAAAATTACCAGTAGTAGTTTGGATTTGTGCCCGGTTAATGGCAATAGTCTCGTTCCTATTACGACTTTGTACACTGTACAAGTGTTTGTGTGTAAGTAGGTCCGTCTCTCCCCTTCGGAGAATTCACGTAGGATGATATGTTTATTGTAAACTAATATTATTTAATTCTATATGTTTCGGATATTTTACAGCATCCATGGTCGCTGTCTTTATAAAAATTTTCATTATTTAATTTTCGTCGCACATAACATAACTAGCACATTATATCTTCCTTCCATAATGTACCCATATAATAATAAATAATTTTCTTGATCGATTGTAGTATCTTACCCTTAAAATTAAAAACTTAAATATTAACAGAAGAAATTGGTCAGAAATGCCGTGTATCGATTTTCTCGAACGTCCAAGTTTTTCACAGCACTACGCAAGGAATAACTCGTAAAGTAATGTTTATTACTTGTTTGTGTTCGTAATATCGAATAGAAAATGGATTAGGTAGACGTGTCTTATAATAGCTATTATAATTATTGCTTCACTCGACATTATAGCAGCCCCGAATGAGTAAACAATAAAGTTAGGGCATTGACATTAAATACATTACAAATCGATATTTTTGTTAACGAATGAACTTTTGGTCTTCTTTTGTCATGCTACAAAATTTACATACAGGTATTTTTTTGCTTTTATAAGTATAGTCTCCATTCGTAAATGATGGAAGACTAGTGTAAATCGTAAATCCAGAGTCCTGTTATTAGGACTTGATTACAAAAGTGAGCTAACCTGAATTGGACTTTTGATCGTTAGCACTCGAATGATATAGACTGCCTCATTAGTTTAGTATCTGTAACGCTCCTGCTCCACCTGCATCTGAACGCGTTAACTAAAACATTACAGAGATGTAACATTTTCATCACAAAAAAAAACCGCATTAATAAAGGCGCATTTTGACGTAGGCCTCAACTCTACGTTAAACACAACTGTTACGAATTGCAATAGGCTTACCCCAAAGGTACCTAAAACATACCAAAGAATTATAGGTGAACATCAGCACACCTATGTAACCCTTCGAGGTACAGCTGTTTGGTTACTTAAATTTACAATAATAACAGCCGTAAAGCATCAAATTCGATAGCTCCAAATTTCCCTAAACCTAATCCAGCTAATATTCATTATAACGGGCTCATTATTTAATAAACTACTGTCTGTCAAGTCAGTCAATATTAATGTGGGCCTCATAATACAGGCAGGACAACTTTTTATAAAAACCTTTTAGAGACGGTAGGACGTGGGCGGGGTAAGAAGCTAGGTTGGGGAAGGGGAGCAATTCCCAATCGACTCACGTACAAGCGCCAGCTTCAAACTCCAGCGTCTAGTTAGGATGGAATACATTTTTACTTTTACGTAACATTGTCGTTATTGTTTTTATTAATTTCTTTTGTGTTGTATTTTTTTCTTTATTCTCCTTTTTTTAAGGAATACTTTTGTATAAATATAGTTAGGAAAATACTAGGATGATAGCCATTTTCCATTAGTCTTTTTGTTTCTGTAGGAGGTATTGAGTCTAACCCGATCAATATTGTACACGAAGCGACTACCTTCACAAACCTAATTTTAGGCATGACGATGTTTTAAGGTTTTTGCCTAATCAAGATTTTCAACCTTCAGACTACCACTAACGATTGAAATTGGTGTTCTCACAATATCCGAGATCGATGGCTTAACTTGCTTTTCAATGCCGCTGCTTTCCATTATTAGACTGACCGCGGGAGGCAGCTTAATCATGCAGATAAATTGATCAGCGTAATCATTACCTATCCTGGAAGCCCTCCTCTTTTGTAGAAATGAATTATTTATGTAAAATTTTTTTTTTTTTTGGGAAAGCAAAATAAATTCTATGGAAATGCGCCGGACGCGTTAGCCAATTAAGCTACAATTTAACCAGAAGAATGCATGGAATCATGCCTGAGATCAAATTCTCCTTTTACTTATAAATGTATAGGTATATTTAAAAATGTTTATAATTCTAATACATTAAAAAAATCACGAATTAACTATATTTACAACATATCCAAACATATTAGGCGTTAATTGGCGACCAAAATGTTGTGAATTTGATTTTACCCCTAGGAAAAATACATAGGTATAAGTAATACTTGTGGATAAAGAGTTATTGCTTCATTAGCCTAGTGGTCCTGAGCGCGATTGCTACGCTAGATGTCCTGAGATTGATTCCCAGGTCGAGCTATGTTATTGATGTGGGTTTTTCTATGAAATTCTCAGTAGCAGCTCGGAGTCCGGTTAATGGCAATAGGCTCGCCCCCTATTACATGGGTCCTAAACATACATGCGAACTGTGGGTGTACATTAGTACGCCTCTGTCTAAGCCTTAGGGAAATTCAGGCGTGATGGTATGAGGGGGTACTGAGGGGCAAGAACATAAGTCAGTTCAGGCCCATGTAGATTCAAAACAAATGTAAAGTTCCCAGCTTATTGTCGACCCGTGTGAATAAAACCTCTTCAGAGATAGTTGACGCCCGCAATCTCTTGGCCTACATTTAATTAATCCTTACATTAAAAAAGGTCAGGTGCATGACGAGAGCTCCACGCCATGTGCCGTATAGCATGAATGGGCAATGGCACATTCAGGTCCTAATGTTGACTTTTTTTTGCAAAAATATTCATGCATGCCGCAGTATTTTTTTAAGTTAAAAATGTACAAGTAAATAAGTATAATAGATGGGTAGATAGAACTAAGCTGCTGGATCGTCTTGGTACGACCGCATTACTAGCTAGGCATAACTGCTTCATTAGCCTAGTATTTATCAGTGCGACTGCTACGCTAGAAGTCCTGGGTTCGATTCCCATGTCAAACAAAGTGTTATTCTCATTTGCTGCTCGGAGTCTGGATTTGTGCCCGGTTAATGGCTATAAGCTAGCCCCCTAAACATGGAACGTAAACATACCGGCAAACTGTGGGTGTACATTAAGTACGCCTCTGCCGGTTAGGCTTCGGAGAATACAGGCGTGATGGTATGTATGTAGAAAAACTAACACACAAATTCTGAAAAAGATCTATTGACATAAGTCCTTACTGACCCTTACCTACTCCGAATTGTTACCAGAAACATTGTCTTATACGACGGCGGAAACTTTTGCGATATTATACTTACAAATTAAACGAGAGATACCAATATTTACATACGCTATATCCTAACAATAACAAGTTTGTTTGTGATATTTGTGTCGCGTTACACAAACAGAAGGAAGACAAAGGAAAATAATGTAAATAATCTCCTCTTTAGGAAAGCATAAAAATTGTTCCGAATAGCTGTGATAAAAGCTTCTATTACGCTATTGGCTGCGTACAAGCATACATTATATCCCACCCACCACTAATGCAAATGAGTTAAAGATAGCATTGAAAAATGATTTTGCTACGAGGCGTAGGCTGGTCACGTAGTCGTCTACGAGCTACGGAGCGGCGTAGCGGCTCATAGAGCTATATCCGAACGACTATGTCATTTGAATAAAACTCCAGCACGTTTTTAAAGGAATATTATATGTAGATATTTTTATTTCTAGTTTTTTTTTTATGGTATAGGAGGGCAAACGAGCAGACGGATCGCCTGATGGTCAACGATTACCGCCGCCCATGGACACCCGCAACACCAGAGGAGTCACAAGTGCGTTGCCGACCTTTTAAAAGGGGATTGGGCCTCCGGTAACCTCACTCACTCGACGAAACACAACGTAAGCGTTGTTTAACGCCGTTTTCTGTGAGGCCGTGGTATCACTCCGGTCGAGCCGGCCCATTCGTGCCGAAGCATGGCTCTCCCAAGTAAAAATTATACGTACACGTAGATTGAACGGAAAGGAATTTAAAACATTGTGATTGTCGCACGCCTTTCATTTTTAGGTTGCGTATATACCATCACGCTTATGTTACCCGAAGGAGTAGACAGACGTGTACTAATGTACATTGTGCAGTTCACTCGGATGATTAAGTCCCACGTAGTAGTAGTCCCGTAGTCCCGCCCGGTTAATGGCGATAAGCTTGCCCATAAGAGGCATTAACCGGGCACAAATCCAAACTCCAAGCTGCTTTTGAGAATTTCATAGAAATACCTAATCAACACTGCTCGACCACATCAAATCCAGGACCTCTAGCGTAGCAATCGTGCTTGGGTCCAATAGATAATGAGGCAGTTCCATAACAATCTCGAGGAGCTCGTCGCTTGTGGCTAAACGTGACGGTGGCTCAGCTCTGCAGGCCCTGCTGACTTTACCTAACTAATTCCAAGTAACCTCCTTGCATTAATCACAAGGTTGCGTCAAAAGGTAGTGTTGCCATATTGATTCGGTGATTTAGGCGAAGGTCGACACGCGAACAGTCTGAAAGTAAAAGCGTACAGGCCCACTTCTGATGAGTTTGTTAGAATGTTTCTTCTTGGGCATCTCTATTTATAGACATAATAAGCCAACTTCTGATTAAAACATTACACATTACCTCTATGGCGACAATGGCTTGTTATATCAGCATTTGGAATATTACATCAGATATTTACATAGCCTGCATTGCCGAATACTTGGCTGACAGGTACTAATGCACACCGATAGTTCTATGGGGTTTTCTATGATATTCTCAGTACCAGCTCGGGGTTTAAACTTGTGTCCGGATAATGGCAATAGGCCAGCATGGACTATAGCCTAAACTCTTTCACTCTGAGAGAGACCCGTGCCCAATGAATTGGGTTGTTGATGAATGGTAACAGGCTCATCCCCCATTACATGGAACCTAAACATACCTTCTGGCAAACTGTGAGTGTACATAAGAACACCTCTGCCTAATCCTTTGCGGAAAACAAGCGTAATAGTATATGTATCCTTACTAATATTATAAACGTGTGTAAAATTTGTGAGTATAGGTGTTTGTTACTCTTTCACGCCAGAACGGCAGAACAGATCTAGATGAGATTTGGCACACAGATAGATGCCTGAGAGATATGAGCCTGGAATTACACATAGGCTACTTTTTATCCAGGTTGGACCCAATCCACGCAGACAAAGTCGCGGTCAGAAGCTAATGCACTATAATTTCCTGGGCGACTATTTTTCCATTATACTTTACTTTTTTTTTCTTTACTTTTAAAAAAAACGTTGCCCCATACTAGGATTTTCTCCTGTATCGTGGGTGCGTTTACAAACACAAATTCTCACATACACAAACGCCCAGACCCGGAACAAGTACCTGTAGATCATACAAATATTTGCTCCGTGTGGGGATCGAACCCATAACACGTGACGCAGAAGCCGATCGCTCAGCCGCTACGCCAAACGTGTCGTCGTATTGTTTTGTTTTAGATACAGTTCGGCTGACAATTCCCGCAGCCGATGCAATGATTAGTTCGTAGAAACAATATGGCGGTCAGCCTACACTTACGTTTACGTCATGTTAAATATTCATACAAATGATCGAAGTATGACGGTTCTTTATAAAACCTTGAATATTCGCCAAGGACAAATAAATACAGGGCTTGCTATTAAATTGAACAGTCGTGTAATAAAAATAATGGAATACCTCAATACAAAAAAAAATAAAGGCAGGGTTGGTGCAGCGGTTGAGCTTCGGCTTCTGTACCACTGGTCGCAGCTTCGATTCCCACTCAGAATAAATATTTGTAAGGGGTGTAACTAACCATTTACATACAGTATGCACAATGATTTTCATATCTCTGTTAACCTTTCTGGGAAGTTGTTTATAATCATGAGTACTTTACTCATGACTATAAACAACTTTTACTGTGAGATCAATCCTGAAATATCGAAAAAGATCAACTGTTTCATACACTTTCGGGTAAATAATTGCTGTAGCCCTAATAGAGCATTCAGGAAGAGATCTTCCTTCTTCCTTCCTTCCTTCTTCTTCCTTCCAGAGGAAGAGATATGCCGGTTGTTAATAGATATTAACAAGCGGCATACCATCATGTTTATATCCCCCGAAAGGACAAGCAAAAGTGTGCTAATGTACACCCACAGTTCACCGGTATGTTTAGGTTCCATGTAGGTAGGCGAGCCTTTTGCCAGTAACCGGGCACAAAGATGGCAAAGAAGGGCACGGAGATGGGATTTGAAATCCTCAGAAATTTCATAGGAAAACCCAATAAACCTTTGCTCGACCTGGGAATCGAACTAAGGATCTCGAGCGTAGTCTCTCTTAATACCACTAGACAAATGAGGTAACAAGCGACAGTTACCTGTTTATTTACTATAAAATAAAATTGGCAACTTTATCGTCGACCTAACCCTAGTCATTCTTCGCTAATTTATTTTAGCGCTAACCTAAACACAACTAATATCGATTCAGCAAAAAGCAGATTTTATGGTTTGCATTTATTATGTTACAAGGTGTATAATTTCTTTATACAACGCCAGGTGGGGGGTAAGTGGGAGGGCCGTGCCCACCCTAGACTAGTCTCGTACCTACCCTAGAATTTGATGGAAATTTAAAAATAAGAACCTTGAAAATGCTATGGAGCACCTACAGACACTGCCTACCTAATGGTTCAATTTGGATTTACGCGGAATGAAAGGTAATTTTTGGAACAAAATTGTAAATAGTATTTTGAACTTAATCTTTAGTGTGGAACGATTCCAAGTAGATTCCCTCGACGTCACCAACAGTACTTTCAGAAGTCGCGTGAATTCGCTAGTGGACGCGCGAGTCATTTTGGTCAAATCTAATTTGAACGTTAAATAATGAAGATAAAGTTCAAAATGCCATGTAAATTTCGTGACGCTTCGCTTCTATTCCGCGACAATATAAATTGACCCATACAGCACGCACATTAAATTCAAACTGAAACTTTTTCGTGAAAGGGTCAGTGACACCCACAAGTGGCTACTTAGTTGTCATTAAGCATAACAAAAAAAAGGTTAACGACAAATGAGACTAGTTACTATTTATAAGTAAAGGAAACCGTACGATATAAGAATTTTGATAGCATCCTATTTAAACTGTCATTAGTCTAGTGATCCCAAACGAGACTGCTACGCTATAGGTCCTTGGTTAGATACCAGGTCGAGCAAAATGTTATTGGGTTTTTCTATGAAATTCTCATTCAGCTCGCAGTTTATGATTTGTGCCCGGTTTAATTACGTTGCCCCACACTAGGATTTTCTCCAGTATCGTGTGTGCGTTTACAAACACAAATTCTCACATACACAAACGTCCAGACCCGGAACAACTATCTGTAGATCATACAAATATTTTCTCCGTGTGGGGATCGAACCCACAACACGTGGCGCAGAAGCCGCTCGCTCAGCCGCTATGCCAAACGTGTCGTCATAAACGTGTCGGTAATGGCAATAGGCTCGCCCCTATTATCTATATGGAACATAAACATACCGGCAAACTATTCAAGTGTAAATTAGTACACCTCTGCCTAACCCTTCGGGGAATACAGGCGTGATAGTGTGTTATGTAAATCCTTCTTAAACCTCTTTTCAACTAAAAGTTTCGATCTTTCTTGTTTTGGATTCTGGAGTTGGCAAAGCCACGCATAAGAATAAGTTAGTATTAGATATTCGAACAATATAAGTTTATAATAAACTAAGAATATAGACTCTCAATTCAATATAATATATACAATCCTCAACGTAACCAACCCCTGGCGACATGAAAGTTTTCACACACTGATTGCAAAGACAGAGTGACGTGGCGGAAAAATAAGTTTTGTCCCAGGCATCACCATAACCGAGAAGCGGTGGTAGCTTAATGGCTAGGCGTCAGACTTGTGATCATGGGTTGCCGGTTCGAAACCCACTCATTGCACTACCGACGTGAAACCGCTCGTAACACAAGCATAGCACGAGAGGTTAACAAGAATACTAGTAATATGCGACCCAAATTGATAGTAAGCTTTAAAAAAATTAGACAGAAATAAAATGCTCTTATGTAAACCTTTAAAACCACTTAATTATCCTGCTCAATGGTTCAATTATATAAGCCATAAAACGCATCGTTCACTGTCATTAAACAACCAAACACATCGTAAACATACGTTTGGTGTGGACCTGTCCACTGATGTAAATAACCCTTAACAATGTTTTATTTCAAACTAACTTTTCGCCCGCGGTTCCACCCACGTTGCCCCGTTCCTAAGAGTTGTAGCGTGATGTTTATTAGCTTGAAATCTTCCTCATGAATCCCTCCGTTTATCGGTAAAAAGTTGAAAACCTCGTAAAAATCCTTACAATAGTTTTTCGCGAACACACACAGACAGACACGCCGAGGGACTTTGTTTTATAAAATGTATAGGCACTGGGAAATGCAAGCATAAAAGTTATAAATAAGTCATCATGATACCACCACGCCTGTATTCCCCGAAAGGTTATTAATGTACACCCACAGTTCGCCGATATGTTTAGGTCCCGTGTAATAGGGGTTTAATTGCTATTAACCGGACACAAATTCAGACAAGCTGCTACTGAGAAATTCATGTAAAAATCCAATAACATTTGCTCGACCTGGGAATAAAATTCATGACCTCAAACATAGAAGTCGCGCTTGAGACCACTAGTAGACTAGTGGTATCAAAAGTTAACCCTTTAACCGTCCATGTCGCCGACAAAAAACATAATATTTTGAAATTATAAAGACATAATATATTGAAAAACCACACTTGCCTTTCCTATAATCGAGGTCATGGAACTAGTGGCCACATTCGCCACAACCCCAACAAGCTAAGACCACAATACACCCTAAGTTAATTAACAATGTCGCAGATAAAGGAAGATCAATTACGCTGGAAATCCTGAATTACTGCTAAATTTTGCATATTGTATTCATTATTCACTTGAAATATTCCAACTTTTCATTTTAATATATAAGTGGAACATTTTATCAATTGCATGACATCACTGCAAGTCTCTCGAGATGTGTCACTGTCTTTAACATATTTGTCACGACCCAGTGACATAATACAGGACAAAGCTTAAAGAGCTCTTGAAATATAATGACATAACTGACCCATCTAGGTCGACTTTGTCATACATTTTCTCTCTCACGGATTTGTATAAATGGATTGGTTGCAGAATAGTGATCTAATTTCGTAGAAGTCCTTGCCAACATTCGTGTAGGTCTGAAGGTTAATACAAAATTTAATCTACAATTTCAAGATGACCTAGGAGTTTGAAAGTTATGTAGGTTATCTACTCGAATCTCTGTGATACCAGAGGAATTTTCTCCCACGCACACTCAAGTTGTGGATTCAGCTCCCCACCGAGGTTTTTCCAAAGGACTACAGCATGGAATTCTTCAAAAAGAGTGTGAAAAGATTTTTATAGGGTCGGTAACGCGCGAATGATACTCCTTGTGTTGCAAGAGTCCATAGGCGGTAACCGCTTACAATCAGGCAGGCCGTATGCTTGTTTGCCACCTTAGTGGTATAATACTCAACCACGTCAGACCCGACAATTTGAATCAAAAACCCTTCATACTTAGGTACTCCTCTCACCATGAGATATATTATCGTAAGAACATCTCTATATCAGACGATAGCTGAACAAACTGGCATTTAATATTCCAGATAATTATTGTCCTTAATTTGGAAAGCAAATAAAAATAAGTTCTTACAGCACCTAGTTTTTGACATTTCAAAAGTACCTGTAGGTAATATTGGTCAATTGAAATAAAACATTTGAATTTGCATCTTAGAGTACCTACAAATTTAAAAAATATCTGTCCGTATCAACACTCTCATCATCGCAACTAGGCACACGGATTTGCAGAAATTTAATAAGAAATATTACTTGCCTATTATGAAGTGTGTTTTGTTAATATACTTTTATTAATTATTATTATTTTTACTTTAATTCGCATTTACGCATGCACTCTAAATAACTTTGGAAAATTCTTCATTTGCAATATAACATAACATTCCATTCCTTGGTAACATACCATCACGCCTGTATTTCATATTTTCATCGCAAAGGCGTACTAATGTACACCCACATTTCGCCGGTATACTTAGGTCCCATGTAATAAAGTAAGGGGCGAACCTATTTCCACAACCGGGTACAAATCCCAAATTCCGAGCTGTTACTAAAAATTTCATAGAAAATCCCAATAACACTGCTCAACCTGGGAATCAAACCCTAGACCTCTAGCAGAGCAGTCGCGCTCAGGACCACTAGGCTAGGCTAACGAGGCAGTTTTCATTTGCAATACTTAATTGTTGCCCAAAATTCCGTGCCTACTTTAAAACTGATACGTACTTTCAACCAATGAAACGACAGCAAATAAACGTCTCTATGTCGTATCCAGTCAGTGTCGAGACGCAACGCCGTAGGCAGCGATATTGACCCGTCTATATTTAGAAGCGTAAGTTCTGCGAACCGAGTCGAGCGAGCGATCGCTTTTATCGCTCGCCTACTGTTTTCACTGGTGTGATTAGCGATAGCGACGCGCTGTCTCGACTTGGCGATGTCTGACTTTATGGCGAACGGTTATGAATTGATTGGTCGATATAAGTTATAGGCCAATCAATGTTATAGTTTGTGATTTGACGGTGGAAACTGAATTTGGAGCGAATGTGTTTGAAATGAAATTATATTTATTTCTGTAGATTCTCTTTTAAATCACACTCTGTGAATACAGAGTCGTACAATGAATTTTATCCCTAAGAAGGTTCCCTTTAAGACTGGATTGGATCTACCTTTGTTTTGGATATTTGGCATTATACCGTAAGAGAATTTTATATAAGTAAAATACTATCAAGAATACCTACTTACAAAAAGTCTACATTTTAAGGCGTATATTACACCATTGTATAGATCTCTGTCTTCTGACTCGAGCCTAAGGTATACTTATTGACACACTAGCGAACAACCCGCGACTTCGCCCGCGTAGACTGCTTAATTAACACAACATTATCTTTATAAATTATCGCCTATGGGTTATTCTCATGTATGAGTTATATTATTTTAAAGTTTCACTAAAAATACATACAGTAATTTTTTCGTGAAAGAGTAACAAACATATATATACATCACCATACATCCGCAAAAACTTACATATTTATAATATTAGTAGGATTAATTCAGATTTTTTCGTTATTAATCATTTCGCCATCCCTATTTTGTATCTAACTATAATATTGAAGCTGCCAACGCGTCAACAACGGCCAATAATCAGAAAATAATGACCCAAATACAATTTCAACGCATTCTACGCGTATTTTAGAACAAACGAGCCCAATAAAGCTTGCTATAAACCAGAGTGAACCCTTACAATTAGGGGCCGGATCCTCCGAGGCGCTGCGGGCTAATTTGATATTTCGAATAAATCGTATTGTCTTCAGTAGCTTTTTCAATCACAATAAATCGGCGATTGGCATGCGAGCTTTTAGGAAATTGTTGGGTAAAGATATTTGATGTAGGTAATAGTGTTAGCGGCTATTTATAATATAAAATATAAGTAAGTATAAGTAGCAATATTGGTGACCTAATTCCGCCGAAATTAATTGAAATTTCCGCTTATCATCTGACGCCTCCTTATGCTTAAGTAGACTAATCTTATTTTTATTAGTTATTATAAATAAATACTATAATAAAATTATAGCTTCTTAGTAGAATTTGAATTTATCTATATATAAAAATAATACTATCTGATTATTGTCACACTAGTCAGCACGAAAAAGGTTGGCAACCCTTTATTGGTTTAGGTTTTTACACCTATAGGAACTTTATAGAGCCATTTTACATATGTAGGTGGCCTCCCGAGGATTTTCTTAACCTTTGGTAGGTTAAGAAAATCCTCGGCAAGAGGACATGAATTTGAAAATGTTATCTGTTCATTTGAAGTAACAATTATTTACGCAAATAATATCACTGATTCGTACAAGTAACGCCATCTTGGCAGTATACAGAGACAAGTCATTTAGTTTCAGTTTGAGGGTGTAGTAAACTAAGTACCTGGCACCGTATAATTTACGAAAAATAATGCGTGAA
Organism: Acronicta aceris; assembly: GCA_910591435.1. Taxonomy (NCBI): domain Eukaryota; kingdom Metazoa; phylum Arthropoda; class Insecta; order Lepidoptera; family Noctuidae; genus Acronicta; species Acronicta aceris. The sequence continues at coordinate 5,487,552 of OU342774.1, forward strand.
AAATGGGCAAGGTACATTACATGGATATGTAATGTGATACGTAAATGCATATATTATTAAATACGTTCTCAGAAATGATAACAACACTGCTTGATAATTTTTAAAACAATGAATATTCAAAAAAATTTAAATTCATTAACATGCTGATCAAACATTGTGCATAATTTATGAAACTGCAATGTTATATGCTTTGGTTATTGTTTTATAGAAAAAAAAAACAACATTTTTAATGTTTATTATGTTGATGCATTTATGCTATAGGTACGATAACTGTTTTCATAGTAGATTTAAAGATCAATTTTATAATATTTTATTGAAAAATACAGAACTAAATATATTTTATTTCAATTTAGTTCTCTAACTCAGTCTAGTTCGAAAGTAATTTGATGACGCAAAAGTTTCAGTCACTGAAAAAGCTTTCAAGTTAACCGACTCAGTAGCGCCACGCAAGCAGAGTAGAACCAACGAGTAGTACCAATTCACTAACACAGAGGGCGCTTTCATATGCTTTAGTTCGGCTACTTGCCACTAGATGGCGTTAATGAAACATGTTAATTTATTTTCATTTGAAATTATAGGTAAATTTTATATTAACCAGACGCTACTTTATTTGTTGATTGCCTGTAATACAAATTAATCACTGCAATGAACATCCAATTTTACATTAATAATATTGTTCCAATTTTCAACCCTAAAATGGGGCAGTGTGACGTAACAGTGTCGAGCGAACACGGCAGTTGTTTGCGAAAGTCATCGATGTCGGCACAAGATACACCTGTAAAGTGGTACAATATCGACCCTGACCTCGAGGTCGCGTGCCGCCTACCTGAGCTTCCAGGGTTACACCGTCTACCAATAATTAGAGGGGCCGCCGTTAGATTTTATCGAGTGGGATTTTGTGATTTGGTTGCGAATCGCGCGTATTCTTTTGTTGGTTACATAAAGCTATTCGGTCTTTAAAGGATAAAGATGTTTTAAAGGATATTCCGATTGTTATCTAGTGAAAAAAATCACACAAAGGTAACTAGAAAGTTTTGGGGTTTTATTTTGCTTGTGAGAGTTAAAAGATAAACGTCATGTGATAATACTCGTAGTATGCTTAGGTAGGTAGGTATTTATTTATCTATTATAATGAACTAATTCCTCACTAGTTGCTGTTGCCCGCAGTTTCACTCACGTCCCAAAAAGATTAGCAGTCTGATTCTAGGCAGCGTATTAAGATGAAAAATGTATCAGATTTTAAATTGCTCTAGCAATACATCGGTGAAAACTTGATTTAATTCCATGCAGTAGCTTTTGCGTGATGCGCGAAACATAGAAACATACAGACGGATAGATTTGGCTTCTGTTAAGTACTCTAATAATAGGTATTATAGAAAAACTAGTTTTTCTATAACATCAGAAAGTACAGTAAAGAGTACAGACATCGGCCTGTTACAATTTTATTATTAGGTATAGATTACGGTCTCTAATAATAATATAAGTACGGGTAGTGGGTATATTAATTAATTAAATTAATGAAAGGTACATAAATAATTCACCCTACATGTATTTCATTTTAAATAAATACCGACTGGTCTAGTGGTCATAAGCGCGGCTGTTAAACATGAGTCCCGGGTTTGAATTCCGGGCAGTGATTTTCGTTTTGGCAGGATTTGCGCCCAATTTGTAGCAATAAGTCTGGGTGTAAATACATCAGTAATTGATTATTATCTGAGTCAGTTTTGAGTTTTTTGACGGTATTAAATACTTACTTCTTAGAGGTCTTCAACGAGGAAATGCCGGCGCCATTTACTTAGTTTAAAAACTTTAAAAGATTCACTGAGACTAACTGAATGACTTTATAACATCTAGCTAAATATTTACAGAAATAAATATATCATACTTCATTACACCCCTCCTTAACTTTTAAGAATCTTAGTAATCTTATCTAATCTTAGTAATCTTAATCTTACTTAGGCTTAATTTTATGTTGTATTAGCGACCCGCTTGCGATTTCACCCGCGCTGCTCCGTTCATAAGAAGCGTAGCGAGATATAATATAGCCTATAACCTCCCTCGATAAATGGACTATCCAACACAAAAATATTAAATTAAAATAATTTTTTAAATCTGTTTAGTAGATCCAGAGATTACAACCTCACAAACTTACAAACTTTACCTCTTTATAACATTAGTACCTATAGATTATCCGTATCTATCAACGATTCATCAATTCGATTCACCAATGCAACTGATGGTTACTCAGATACAGATAAATAATTTTTCCTTTCCTAGAAAAATGGAATTGGAATTTAATAAAAACCTAGATTATGATCTAACTGCCTTTTAATAACATTCGATATAGCGATTTTTACCTTATTTACATGTTACATATATGTAGACACCACTATTCGATTTTTAGCGGAGCCGACACGGAATGGTACAAAAAAGCTAAATGCAGAAATGCATGCATGACCTAGCTAAGAACCTAGTGCACCATATTTCATAATATTAAACAACAATTTGATATAGGTACTTAAGAGTCCGGCGGACCGAATTTCTCTTACAAACGTAATACCGAAATAAATCGTAATTCAAACACAATTTAATCAAATTCTGTTATTATTCGGATTCCGATACCATTAATCTAGGTTTCTACTCTACCATGCGAATGCAATTTTTGTTAACTTTACAAGGTTTGGAACGATTTTCCGGTATTATATTTCCAGTGAAGTAGTAGTAGACGAAATAGTAGGAACCTAGATTAATGGTATCCAAATCCGAATAATAACATAATTTGATAGAATATTGTCTGGATTACGATTTATTTCGGTATTACGTTTTTGTGGGCAATTCAAGCTCCGCCGGACCGTTAACATGTCTTATTTAGTAGGTAGGTACCTAAACAATCCTGCCTCTGTAAAGTGGATTTTTTAAATAGCGTCGTTTAATAATCTTGAATGACAAAATACATGGGTAGCTGATCAGACTGGCCTGCTCAGTACACATAGTTTTATTAAGAACTGCCTAACTTTATGTGATTTTTTGTTGCATTTTCCATGCTATTTATAAAGTTATTTTAGTGAAGGAAAAATTCAATCACGGGCAGGATAATATTTAGTGCCGAATCATAAAAAAAAAACAAATTTAAAAAGATTGGTATGAAAAATAGTTTACGTCCTATTCTCAGATCTACTGAATATACACCCGAAATTTCATAGGAATCGGTCAAGCTTTTTCGAGGGGTTTTGTTACAAACACTGCGACACGAGAATTTTATATATTAGAAGAGAGATAGACATATCGATTGGTTATTCCACCATCTAAGAAATAATGACAGTACATTACACATAGATGCTTACATAATTAATATATGAGCAATACTTACTTACATTTTATTTACCTCCTGCACTTGGGGATTTTTTTCCTCTACAGTGATTGTGTAACAAAGTAATGACCACATCGTACCTATTCAACTATTTCAGATAATTAGGTGGTATTGAGTTATGAAATGATTTTTGTTACGCAGCTATAATTTGTTGAGATGCATTGAAATTATGACATAACTTACTTTACAGTTAGTTCGATGTTGTAACTAAAATAACTTTATAATCTTAGCATGGAAAATGCAAAAAAGAATCACAAAAGATGTCAGTAGATTTATTTACTAGTAATGTCAAAATCCTATCTCTAGTAAGCAAATCTACTGACGGATTTATTAAAGGAACCGGCCGTAAGTGTAATATAAGCCTATATTAATAGGCTTAGAGATCAGCTCATACGGTCTTTAAATCACGAGTGAATCGGTTTTTTCTAGGCAAGCGCGCTCCATTGTAGATCGCGGTATCGCGTAACATCAGGTGAACTGGCGGTCAAGCGTAAGCCTATCACGAATTAAAAAAAAATACTAGAAATGTATGGCCGATTGTGTAGCCATGTAGGTACAGTATACAGCACATAAATGTACCACAATTCAAAGATAATATAATAAATTAATAATAATATATTCTAATAATATAATAAATTTCAAAGATAATAAACTCTATTATTTGGAGATTAAATTGAAAATCGATTTAAGAAATTTTACAGTTTTGTGGTTCATCAAAATTGCGAATTTAGCTCCACTGTATCTTGCTTAAGCTCTTAAAATTTTCGAATCATTTACTGAAAGTACCTCTGAGTGTATTAAAAAAAGTTTTAATATAAAAAGATAAGGGTTCGACGGAGGCGTACATCCGCAATTCATCAGTAAGTATATTTATAGGTTCCATGTAATACATAAAAAAGTTTTCAATAAAAATATAATGTCTATGGTTTACTTGTTACTTGTTGTTCAAAGTAAACGCTTTTTACTAAGTAAACAATAAATTTATTTATTTTAGTAAGCCATAAAGCAGTCTTTCAGAATTACGTTTTTGGCAACATTTTCAATTGATTCTCCATATTACAATTTTAGATACATTAATGGTATCCACGTGTGTTACTTAAGATCATCATCGTGCATTAAACTGCATTATAGATAAGGTAAAAGGATTGTTTTAGTATCAACTCCATAAAACTGCTTTCCAATTTCAATTTCTAGTTTTGATTGAGCACCGCGCCACGCTTAGTACCTAATATCTAAATATGTAGTTACCTTCCAGCGTACACAAGTATTAGTGTTATGACTAACACTAATACGTTTTTTATAAATTAAGTCCTCTAAGAGATTAAATTCCTATACCTAGTTATGTGAAAAAGATTATTTTTCATTTAATATGCCTAAATGTGGTTAGTCTTCTTTTAAATAGGAAGATGTACCAATTTTTTTCTGGCGAATAGGGCATAAGTATCGTAGGAGAAATTGTTGAGTACAATTGGTAGACCCTCACCCTTTTATCGAGACTAAATCGGCAACCAAAGTAAGGATAGGAAGCAGTTGCATCTTTGACATAATTAAAAAAATACTTGTACTTTAAGAGCTAAAGAGACACAGTTTTCACCGTTTCAATATTAGGCCGCAATGGTGCAGAAAACGAGCCTTTTAACGTTTATATATCCAATCCTGAATTGAATAAAACCCATTTAGGACTGACTTGGTTCACGGACCGACCCAAGAGCTTCAGTAACGAGAAGGTAGTTTGGATCCTGTTTTGTATTTTCCAAGAGGTTAAAGATAGGTTTTTCACATGTAGGTATATAAATATATATATATATATACAAACCCTTCCCCGAATTTTTTTTTATAAATATCTATTTGGAGACTCAATGTAATTTGGTACTACCTACTACTCGTAAGTATAACTTATTTTTTATATCGGTTAAAACAATGATTAAAGTGTCTCGAGTGTTGTACCGAAAGTATTGCGCCTTAACTATGATTGGAACGGATAATTTCACTAAGTATGGTTTCAATCAATATTCTATACTTTAAATTTATGTTTAGGTATTCATCCTCATCATCAACCTATATCAGTCCACTGCTGGACGTAGGCCTCCCCTAATGTGCGTCATTTCACCCTTTTCTCGACTTGTCCCAACCAGATTCCGCAAGTAACCTTTCCCGAATCATCACTCCATCTTTTCGGAGGGCTTCCTACACTACGTTTGCATAACTACTGAATAATATAAAAGCAATTAGATAGTACATAATGGCTACTGAAACGTTAGAATACGTCAATAGTTACAATATTGCGTAGGCGTCGTTTCAATCGCTAAGTGATTGCATGCGTACGACTTCTAACTATAGGCAAATATGCTATCTCGTGCAATATAGAAACGACCTCTGGGGAAACTATCACATGATTGGTCTTACACAATAACAGAGGTTATGCATATTAACTTACTTACCTACTTACTTTCTTTAATTATAATAATATACTTTTTGCTCGATTCTAGGATCTCTTGGGGTCTAACTGGCTGGCGACCACCCTTACGTACGGAGTCTGTCGTAAAGCACCTTGGCGTGTGTTTCGACTTTTGCGCGGAACAGTCAATTACCCTCGGTCGCAGCGGCTTTGGCAGTCTGCACTCCGTAGGGGTTGGCAACGCATCAGCAACTCCTCTGGTGTTGCAGGTGTCCATGGGCGACGATGACTACTTACCACCAGGTGGCTCGTCAGCTCGTTTGCCGAATTAATTCCATAAAAAAAACATAACTTATATATTTTTTTAATATTCATATGGCAATGAAGCGCAAGTCCTTACTCGTGTGTAAAAGTGTGTTCGTGCAAGCTACCCTGTGTTTTTTTTTTCAAAATGGTGGCCGGCGGAATTTACAAATCAAATGATATAAATTATGAGTGTACATTTTAGGTACAGTCGGAAATAGAATTAAATTACAAATTGGATGTGTAATCCGGCGATCGCGTGTTAGGTTTAATCACAGCTAATGCAGTCTCGCTTACGTTTGCTCTGAGCCACAGATTATATTTATTACTATCGTTAGGTACCTACTATCTAGTACTCTGAACGGAAACTGTATCGAGAGTTTGCAGTCCTCACACGCGTTCCATTTTGAGGATTTAGTGCAATATGACACTTTGAACACAGAATCGATGCATTTTAAACTACATGCTTTACATGCCGGTACAAGCTGTCGTCGCATTGTATAAACTGTTTGTACTGGCTAGTTTTGATGAATCTTTACATGGGAGAGCCATGCTTCGGCACGAATTGACCGGCTCGACCGGAGTGATACCACGGCCTCACAGAAATCCGGCATTAAACAACGCTTACGTTGTGTTTCACCGAGTGAGTGAGGATACCGGAGGCCCAAACCCCTTTTAAATGGTCAGCAACGCACTTGTAACTCCTATGGTGTTGCGGGTGTCCATGGGCGGCGGGATTCGCTTACCATCAGGCGATCCGTCTGCTCGTTTGCCCTCCTATCACATAAAGAAAAATCTAATTCCCCAAACCAACCAACCACCTCATTAGTCTAGTGGTCCTGAGCGCGACTGCTAGAGGTCCTGGGTTCTATTCCCAGATTGACCAAGTGTTATTGGTTTTTATATGAAATTCTCAGTAGCAGCTCGGGGTTTAAGATTTGTGTGTTAGTGGCAATAGGCTCGCCCCCTATTACATGGGACCTAAACATAATGGCAAATTTTGGATGTACATTTGTAGGCCTCTGCCTAATCCTGTATATGTAATCTGTTATATTATGATTCACCAATGATTACAAACTAGGGAGGCTCCCAATGTCGAGCAAAGTACAAATAATAAACTGGAAATAAAAAACCGGAAAATCGTTCCAAACTTGGTAAAGTTATCAAAAATTGCATTCGTTTACATTTATTTCCAGTGAAATATATTGGATGAAATGGTAACGTAGGAACCTAGATTAACGGTATCGGAATCCGAATAATAACAGAATTTAATTAAATTGTGTTCGAATTACGATTATTTTCAGTATAACGTTTGTAAGAGAAATTCGGTCCGCCGGACTCTTAATAAGCTATGTACAATTGTACATAGATCTACTTAGTTAGTACCCTTCTCTATTATATCCATGACGGCTACTTTTCATAGGAAAATTTCGATCCGTAGCAGCAGTAATAGGGTTTCACCGTTTCAGTTTAATTAGTGTTCAAATAAGTTCAATCGTAGCTCAATTAACCTTGCAGTCAAGCTATCACAGCCTTAACCTACATGGATGTGGAAGCCAAAGGCTGCATGATTCATTATCTGTGTTCGTCATACTGTATCAGATTCAGAAGTTAAAAAGCTTTTTCGCTTGTGTGTACTTGTGTGAGTGTCAAGCTCCAGGTGTATTGCTGGGGGTCTCGACTGGTAATAAAAATAGTTCTTGATCAACTATATTTCGATAGGCGCTAATTACAATAAAAGTGAAGACGATCGATGCGTGCGCGCGGTGGCGTAACGTCGAGTGAGTGACCCGCTGAGGTAGTCTGAAAGGGGTCCGCTATTGAATGATAGAACCGGTCCCCAATCGAGTCCTCGGCATGGCTCGATGTGACGTCAGGAACAGAGAAGTGTTATGAATTATATATTATAATAATAACTCTTTATTTCAAATGACCAGGACTCATATTGTTAGTAACAATATTTACTTAAAGCTATATTAGTAATACAGCGATGTGGGTTGCTTTTATTCATTTTTTAATTTAATTATGAATCATTGCCTCGGAATTCAGAATTATGTTTTTCCGCGTTATCTTACGGTGTTGTCGTAGCGAATTTTACTAAAGTAATATGTATTATCCAGCGATAACCAAAATTATCTATATTGACCCCCAAGGGTCGACAATGACCTGCAAGGGGTCCATGTCAGTGGGGAGAAAAATTGTCGGCCTATAAGATGTAAATGGGGTCCATGATGGTGGATCTCATTTGAGCAGGTTTTGACTTTAATTTTGGCTTTCCATAAATACTTATTCCATATTCATACATGGATATTAGGTACCTATTTACTTACTGTAGAATACTTTCTTATAAAATTTAGGTAACATATGTTTTCACACCACACGTCTAGTGAAGTTATAATTTAGATAAGTCTTTCAAAGTGTCAAAAATTAGTATTTATTTACAACAATTTATTATTAGGTAAGGAAGGGGTCTACCTAAAACCGAAAAAAATCCAAGTGGTCAACAAGATAAAAAAGTTTGAGAATCTCTGATCTCCACCAAAAGTAAATTAGTACACCTCTGCCTAACCCTCCGGAGAATACAGGCGTGATTATGTTATATACTATGAACCTGCCGTAACATTTTTATGGAAGCTAGGTATACATCATGTATGAAATTGTAAAGCCTACACGGCTGGTATAATTAATAACCATGTAACATGCAAATGCATGACTGATAGTTGCCACGTATAAGCCGCGTCCCTAGCGCTCAAGGCACTCCCCAGCGGCGCATCGATCAATCATTACTAATAATTTGTGAATTTCCTCGTTGAGTTAGTTTAATTTCAATATTAATTTAGTACGACGATTTTGGTCTGGTATGTTTACGATTTCATTATATTACCTTACATACAAGGTGGAGACGACAATAAATCAAACGTAGATACATATACTAGTCTATAATTATAACAAAAAGAATCCATATTTATTTTTTATTGAGTAGGTACCTATTTATGTCGGCAAACGAAAACGGTAATACCCTAGTGATATGACCATTGGACTACCAAGTCAAAGGTCTCGAGTTCGAATCCAAGGCTTCTCGAAGGAACACATCGTCAGGAAAATTGCATGCCTGAGAGATTTCCTCGACGCCGCGACGGCGTGTGAAGTTTGCCAACCCGCACTAGGCTAACGTGATGGACTATATAGCCTAATCCCTCTCATTCTGAGAGAAGACCCGTGTCTAGCAGTGGGACAGTATAATAGGGTGATTATGTTATGTTATGTCGGCAAACGAGCCGCCTGATGGTATAAGTAGTAATTGCCGCCCATTGACACATGCAACGCCAGAGGAGCTAATGCATTTCCCAACTTCTGCGAACTGTAAATGGGTGCCGCAGCAACCGTGGGTGAGCGTAAGAGTGATCGCCAGTCAGACCACAAGAGGTGAGCAACTGTATTCTTATCTGTCCCGATACGTGACACAACAAATTGATGACATACTAATACGGAAAGGTGTGACACCTTTCGGTCTACCTAGAATATAAACTGTGGTTTCATTTATCGTCGTCTCCATCCTATATAAGTATTTCCGTATCTCTTAAACCCAATCGGTTTAATGACTTGAGGGTTGATTTTTCAATTGTTAGATATCTTACTCAGGAATAAAATTGAAGTATAGAAAAACTCAAAAAATCGATTTTATTCCTGGCGAGTAAATCCTAGATAGTATTATAATCAAGCCTCCATTCAATTTGAATACTTATACATTTCCATACATTGTGTTGTTTGATATTAATTCCGACAATGAGACTGTCTCACGAAACAAGGCCTGAATACACCGTTTTGCGCGAAGCCTTTTAGCCTTAACTAGGTTCTGTCTAAATCTCATTTAGGAATTAAAGTGGGTACGCTCCGCGTTTTAGCTACAACTCGGTGCACAATTATACCTTACTGTTTTGCAAAATTAAACACTTTGTTTAGACTGTCTACTGTAATCTCTATGTTCTTTGTAGCAAGATACTTTGTTACTAAAATTGCGGTACCTAAGAATTAATTAATTAATTTTTAGTTTTAATTGTTGGGGTGATGGGGGAGACGGAGTGACTTTTAATATACAGTTATAAAATTTATTTCTCAAAATATGATAAATTCACTTAGGTACAGAGAAATTATAAACTAATTAAATGAAGTTTGCCATCAAGCGTGGCCTATTAGGTAGTAGAAATAATCTTTCTTATCGATAGCTTAAATATGAAAGAAAAGTACAAACTTATTAGCTACATTTTTTTTATACCACTAAGGTGGCAAACGAGCAACCGGCCCGCCTGACGGTAAGCGGTTACCGTAGCCTATGGACGCTTGCATCACCATGGGTATCATTCGCACATTACCGACCCTGTAAATTAAGGACAAATAGTTGGGCTGGCAGCATAGGAGACAGTCTGCCATGCATGACAGCGGCGGTAACAAACAAAACACCACCGGTCCCCCACACTGCCAACACAGCGTTTCCTCGCGGAGCTCCGGCGACCTTGCTCACCGTTAGGAACACAATATAGCACGGAGCTATGTTATTTGGCTACAATTTTCTACAAGGCGGACGGACTTCCTCAGTCGAGCAGGAAAGTATATAGAGGACAGTCGCCGGTATATTGGGCCCATGTAATAGGGGTGCGAGCTTGTTGCCATAAACTGGAGACAAATCCAAACTTCCATCTTGTTTTTCGCGTGTCTCACTACGTAATTATGTCCTGTGTGTATTCTTTTTGGTGTTTGTGAATAAAATAAATCAATAACGACTTTTATAACGGCTTAACGTGCCCTTCGAGGCACGGAGAGATCACACATCCATAGACTGATAGGTGCAGCAAAACCTTTTTTTGGAGTGCGGAAAATCCTCATGGATCCTTTGCCACCTTGGGTTGGTAGGGTATGTCGCACTCGTACTGACAAAAGACCACACTTAACTTGCACTTCACCGTGATGTCACGGGTCACGGCCATGATGGGCTGAACGCTGGACCACCGCTTCAAACGTAACCAACTTTAATATAAATTTTATCTTACCAACTTCAAGCGATAACTTACAAAGAAAACTGTTTACATTATTCAGTTTCATTTAAGGGAGAAAATGTTCATCAATTAGAACATAATGGTAATTATAGGTGAGAAGTTAATTGCATCCGCGTAGATTACTAATGATTGTTTATATTATGTTGTATGTAATATATTAGCAAAAGATCCAAACAATTCGTTTCCTACAGGGTTTAGATATATAAAACAAAAAGATATAACATTTATTTCTATTTCTTGATATTTTAAGGGTTATTAAAACAAACAACCTCTCACCCTTAATGCACCTTCTCCGTTCTACCTAGATTTTATGATTACCTACCTAATTATTCATAGATTCATAAAATAACTTGTTACCGTGGGATAACCATGCTTCGGCACGAATGGGCCGGCTCGACCAGACCGGAGTGATACCATGGCCTCACAGAAAACCGTCGTGAAAGAACGCTTACGTTGTGTTTCGCCGAGTGACAGGATACCGGAGGCCCAATCCCCTTTTAAAAGACCGGCAACGCACTCGTGACTCCTCTGGTGTTGCGGGTGTCCATGGGTGATAGTAATCGCTTACTATCAGGCGATCCGCGTGCTCGTCTCCCCCATCCCATAAAAAAAAATCTTCGAAAAGATTGTTCCAACCCGCCTATATTCCCCGAAGGTCTACTAATGTAGACCATATATCTATTGGTAAGTAATACACTTTATTAACTATCGCTTTAGATTCAAAACAGTTTATGAACAGGTAACGTAACTATCTTCAGACTCATTCTTATGTAACATTGTACATCAAATCCTTTCTGTATGCCTTTAAATAATTCTATTATCCGTAAGACAAATAAGAGATTGTCTCAAATACAAGACATTCGTGCTTATGTGGAGTGCCTAGTGGCGAAACTCGAGCGTGTCAAGTACCCTGCTTCAGATTTCTTTGAACACTTCAATATCGTGTGACAACAAACGGTTTTTGCTACAGGATGACAGCCGAGTGTCTGAGTACCCTGAGTAACATTATCTGAAAATATACTTAGAACTTTTTAAAAAATAAAAACGAAGGATTATAAAACTAAAACCCAACTTACAAAAAAATGAAACAAGAAAATATTCCTGTGTCACCTTTCTAATAGACAATTTATACATAAAATAACAACAAGAGATGACTCATTAGTCTAGTGGTCCCAAGCGCGACTGCTACGCTAGAGGTCCTGGGTTCGATCCCTAGCAAAGTGTTATTGGGTTTTCCTATGAAATTTTCATTAGTAGCTCGGAGTCTGGATTTGTGCCCGGTTAATGGCAATAGGCTCGCCCCCTATTACATGGAACCTAAAAACATACCAGCGAACTGTGGGTGTACATTGGTACGCCTCTACCTAACCCCTCGGGGAATACAGGCGTGATAGTATGTTTCAACTTACAAAAAAATGAAACAAGTAAATATTCCTGTGTAACCTTTCTAATAGACAATTTATACATAACATGACGCCGGTAATCCACGAAAGGTTAAGCAAAGGTATACATAATGTAAGTACATCCAAAGTTTGCCCGTTAAAATATCCTAAATTAATATTAACATTATCTATTAACAAAACAAAAATTAAATTTCGTCTCTTACATGATTTAATTGGACTACAAGCAAAAGTTTTTCACTTATCATTTCATTCAATTAACAGTACAACAAGAATAACAATAAAACGACGTACACAACCGCAGTTTCAGTGGCAAACATATTATACAGTTTTTGTAAACGTCCATTTATGCTACGTCCATTGTAAATTGAGCTGCGATGCTTCATTAAGCTTCATGCTTTATTGTTACCAGGGAGTTGTGTGCAAAGGGCGAGGTAGGTCAATTTATTCTGGTGTTTTTGAGAGGGATTCCCGGTATCAAACCACCCTCGTTCGGGGCCGTGCGGCGGCCATACGTCATACCAGACACTCGTATCCCAGGAGACTAGAGCTGAAACATACAGCATTCCAACCGATGAAATTATACGCCGACCTTCGAATGGAAATAACGTAGTAAAACCTATCACGAACTTTCTATGTTCTGATTTCAGAACGTGACGTTAAGTAAATTATAGGTACCTAAATTGTTTTATCCTTCTACGTTGTATAGATAAATACTTTTTAAAAGCGTTTTTAATTTTTAGTACCTACTAGATGGCGCCGAGTTTCCAAACTGAAGAAGGAAGAAAGCAATTTTGAAGAGAATCAGTCTCAACTAACGTTGAACGCATGTGTACATCAGTCACCGTGTAGCTCGACCATAATTTAGGAAGATTAATTACAAATAATTAATCAAAGGTGCCAGACAGGATTGTGAAGCTTGATGAAAAATTTTGCTTGGAAGCATCTATACCTATATAAGGCCATACAATCCGTAAAACATATTATTTCACTGTGAACATTTAAGTTTTCCATAGTATTTCGCAGTTTACAACTTTTGAATGATTTATAATAGGTAAATTGGGACTGCCTCATTATTCTACAGGTCCTGGGTTCAATCCCCAGGTCGATCAAAGTGTTAGTGGGTTTTTCTATGAATTTCTCAGTAGCAGTAGTAGTAGAGTCTGGATTTGTGTCCAGTTAATGGCAATAGGCTCGCCCCCTATTACATGGGACCTAAACATACTGGCGAATTGTGGGTGTACATTAGTACACCTCTGCCTAACCCTTCGGAGAATACAGGCGTGATGGTATGATAGGTAATTAAAACTCCACGCGAGTTTTGTTGGATTGGATATTTTGGATCTTTTAGACACTCATGTCGGTTATTTGATTATATCGGTATAAGGCGATAAAATCCATAAAACGTGAATTAAGATCAATATTTTATTGCAAAAACATGGTTTTGTGATTTTAGCCTCTTTTCAGTCGCGTTCGACCTCGATATTAATCTAAAGTTCTAGGTATAATCTTCCCTTGTTATTCATCTCTATTTATAACCTTGTGTTCTTTTCATTTTAAAATATAAATTCAAAAACACAATAAAGACAGCATTACTTGCACGATTTAAGCTATCTTGATTGTATTAAGCTTCGCCTTGGAGGCGCGTCCAAAGGTTACATTATATAACGCCATTAACAAAGTTTCCAATGGCAATGAAACAAAATGTAACAAGTGCAAACTTTGCTCCTAGCAATTATAAGGTAGGTTAAGTTCAGTTCGGTTCGAGCACCAAAGTTTTCCTCAGAGGATTTTTACCGAATACCGGTATTCGTATGAATAATGTGCCGTACGAGTTCGAGCGAAAATTATTTGTTCGTGGAAATTTTTGAAAGAAATGGTTCCCGGTAGTGTTTGGTTGAGCTAAGCGTGGGATGAACGATTTCCTGGTACATCTCTAGTGCCTCAGAATTCTGAGAAAATCTATCGTGTAGTGCTTTAGAATTCTAGGAAATACACCGCTTATTTGTTGTATTATTGATCACATTGGCAGGAGTTGATAAACAGCTACGAATTAATCCTTGCGTGGTATAATCTCATTATAACCGCAATCACATATATTCGTATTTTCGTCTACGGACAAAAAAGGTTATTTATTTCTTACAGCAATTTCTCGCATCGTTATCGATGAGCTAAATACCATAACGTAAAAGTAAGTAGACAGCGATTCCACAAAAACCAGTAAAACTAATCAAATATACCCTGATTAATTCTCTCGAGTTTTGGTTCTTTGCAGTAGTTGGGTAGGTTCTGTAGACATTAAAAGATAAATTTGAATAGAAGAAAAAAAATATTTCAGACAAGATTTGAAGCTGCGTCCCTCTGGTTAAAGACAAAGACCGGACGGTTTAGCCAACTAAGTTAACGAGACCACTGTCTGCAATGTGGAATCCTGCAGGTTCAAATCCTGCCTGTCTTTAAAAATGTTTAGCATGCGTAATGCCAAATATAATAAAAAATAAATAATAATAAATATTTCATTATCATTATATTAACTCACAGACATTGTTAAGAACCATACTAAAGGTGCTTATACTAAAGAATTCGTTACGTCTTACGTACAATTCTGTTTTATAGGCCACTTGGAACTCGTACAAGCTAAGAAAACCCCCTAGATTGAGTCACCTACTTGAATAAGTATTTATTGATCATGCCCCACGGACTAACCTATATAAGTTGAACGGAGGTTTCGAGCGATTGGCTTAAATCAAGTCGCGTACGTGAATTCCAACTAGAGAGACGGTGGAATGGAATACGATTTACTTCAGCTAATTTAATTGTTTCTATAGCTGTGATACGGCTATGGACGGCTACGTTGCAGTTCTTGAGTTCGGATACAACCTTTCACCTTTAGAAATCATTATTAACCGGGAAGGAAAACATCGTAAGGAAACCTGAATGCGTGAAAGATACTCGACAGTGACTTGTGCACACTTGTGGAACAGTAATTGGTGTGATATGACGAATCGTTAGTATATTTGCACCCGTAGGTACTTTTCTCAAATTAAAATCTATACCAATAAATTAAATTGAAGTATCTGTCTGTGATTTTGTCAGCGGTGTCATATGTCTATCTGAAAGTTTGTCTCGAATAAGCACCGATAAGGTTCAACAGATTTCAATAAAAATTATAGGGAATAAAACGTAAAGCACTATGGTGTGTGTTTCCCTTCGGTTGCCGCGGCTCTGGCCATCTGCAATCCGTAGGGGATCTTAGGGGTCGGCAACTCCTGATGTCATCGCCAGAGGAAATCGTCCTCTGGTGTCCTCATGCAACACCAAAGGACGATGACTACTTACTACCAGGTGGCTCGTCAGTTCGTTTGCCGACTTAACTAATAAAAGAAATTTAACTGAAATTTTCGTGCAAGTGCCATTTCAATGTCTTGCAGAATTCAGAAGATATGAATATAAATATTTGTAGGATTGAAAATACGTAGACTGAACCCGGGTATCACCGAGAGACACTGCTATTTTCTAATAAAGGTTCAATTTCAATTTATTTCAAAGGAAAACTACAGCATTATGCATTATGGTATGATTTGTCGAGCGTTTCCATGAAGAAGATATTAATGTGTTAAATACAATGGATACAGATACTAATATTATCTATGTATCATAAAATTTACTCGATAATTATTTAAACAATGAAGATATAAATTAAAGGAATAAATTATAATTTTCTTGCGTCATTTTGTAACGAGTGTAAAACACAGCAATAACTTTATAAAACCCACATAAATCAAAGGAAATAATCTAAATTTACTCCTACATTGGTCTTTTTGTCGCAAGCTGGCTACTCGAGCACGAGGCCCTGAGTACGATTCCTAGGCCGAGTAACATGCTGTGGTTTTTCTTTATACACCGTCACATTTACTTAAATGTAACGGTGTAGAATTGTCATAAATAGGAAGTTTTGTGCCCGGGAAATAGCTATAGTCTCGCGTTATTACAGGAGTCCGAAACTCAAATCGGCGAACAACTCTGCCTATCCTTTGAGGATACACGGGTAATGGTATGTTATGTTATGTACTTAAAATCGTGTGTATTTGTTGCGTTTTGTACACACATAATTAGTAACATGACGATTCTTTGTTCTACGTGAAATTTAAGGTAACAATGCTGCCGCGTTGTCTATTCGTAAGAACGTACTCCGTTTAGCTACGGTCAATATTCTTACCGCTGAGACAATGGCGGCAGGAAAAATAAGCCGAAATACCGAAATATTATATTGGAACTTAAAAAAAATAATTTTGCTCCATAAAAATTTAAGCTTCTATATTTTATAGAATGGTACCTACTTTAATGCTCCCATTGTTTAGTTTTATATAAGTAGGCAATTCGTGAACAATTTATTTGATTTATAACATAACATAACATACCATCACGCCTGTATTCCCCAAAGGATTAGGCAGACGTGTACCTATGTACACCCACAGTTCGCTGGTATGTTTAGGTCCCATTAAATTGGGGACGAGCCGGGCAAATCCAGACTCCGAGATGCTACTGAGAATTTCATAGAAAAACCCAATATCACTTTGCTCGACCTGGGGATCGAACCCAGGACCTCTAGCAGTCGCGCTTGGGACCACTAAACCAATGAGGCAGTCTTATTTAATTAATATTGTATGTAATTTGTTAAAAACTTAGATGAGTCCACGTTCTTGCTTAGAATGTAGCTTATGGCCCTGCAAATTGCTACCTTGTAAATCTTTGTCGAAATCGGTTCAGTGGGTTAAGAGTGAAAAGTTAAAAACAGCTAAAACAGATTCTATTCTAATAAGATTGTAACGGTTTCTTTAGATTCCTAGATTACAAGTATCCAAATAAAGTAATGATTGCTCCAGTATCATATCGTTTACCTTATTCTACAATCACGTTACTCTTCCTCGTTGCATAGTCAATGACCAAGTAATTAAATGATTGATTTTTAATTGATGTGGGCTCATTATACACGTAATATCGGTCACCTTAATGTAATATAACGGAAAAGGAAATCAACTAAGGTAACCTGCATTACCAACAACAGAAACTTCAAAGACAAGTGACATCTAGTAATTAGCATTACTTAGTCTTTTTTTTTAATTCCTGAGGGCAAACTGACACGGGCGCTATCATTTATTGTAATATGAAAATTATTTTTTTATGAAATTCTCAACTGCTTCTTGTATATTTATTTATGGCCAGTGAATAGAAATAGGGTCGCTTTATATGTAACCTCAAATAACCTAACTAAATGATAAGTTTTTATGATTGTTTATCGTATTTATTTGCATATTAGTATAATTCATTTTTTTTTATTGGTATACCAACAGCAATACATATTAAATTGTTCTAAAAAAATAAGTATATATATTACAATAGTACAAATATTAGGCTAGAGCCTAATATAAAGATTTTTTCATTACTCTTTTTATCCATAGACTGCGCGGCCATTCTATTATATAACATACCATCACGCCTGTTTTCTCCGAACGGTGAGGCAGAGGCGTACTAATGTACACCCACAGTTCGCCGGTATGTTTAGGTCCGATGTAATAGGGGCGAGCCTATTGCCATTAACCGGGCACAAATCCAGACTCCGAGCTGCTACTGAGAATGTCATATAAAAACCCAATAACACTTTACTCGACCTGGGGATCGAACCCATTACTTCTAGCGTAGCAGTCGCGTTTGGGACTACACAGTCTATTATATTATTACTCTAATAATAATTATACGTCATTATTATTCGAAAACGAAGCATTAAACCAGCTTTTATACTGTGTCACGTGCGGAAACCATTGAAAAATCATTGGCAGAAACCCTACGTAAAGATTGTGTCCCACTTTACGCCGGCGCCGGCGCCGACGGTCGAAAGCCTATCAAAGCCTACATTATTTCCTTTGTTTCTTTCTTAGACATAAAGTATTGAGTTCCAAGACCCAATTCTGTAGCAACAATACGTAGCTAAACAAGAAGACGATAGTACAAGATAAAAGTATTTTTTTTTATTACAGAAGCACAAAAACTTTTATTTATTTATAATAAGTTAAATAAATATCACGAGTGAATCGGTTTCTTCTAGGCAAGCGCGCTCCATCGTAGATCGCAGTATCGCTTAATATCAGGCGAACTGGCAGTCAAGCGTAAGCCTATCACGAATAAAAAAAAAGGTTAAATATATTTTTAGCTATCACATTCTCGCTATCATGTTTTTTTTTATGTATGGCGTAAGCTGTTGATTCAGGGAATCTTTACAGCTTAACCGAACTTGGCCCGCGATGTTTTCATTCACCGTTTAATGATGATGATATTTAAGCGAGTGATAAATTAATCATTAATACTTATGATTCCGAAAAGTCAGAGGTGCGTGCCCCTAATTATTTACCAAATAGAATGTTTTTATTTTTTCAGATGACTTTTTCAATAAATACCTAGTTGATTGTGGAACCAAGTACATAAATTCTTTTAACAAACACATATGAATATAATCATACCATACCATCACGCCTGTCGCCGATATGTTTAGGTCACATGTAATAGGGGGCTAGCCTATTGCCACTAACCGGGCACATATCGCAAACTCTGAGCTGCTACTGAGAATTTCATAAAAATCCCCAATAACACATTGCTCGACCTGGGAATCGAACCCAGGACCACGGGACTAATGAGGCAGCTATTAGAGTAGAGGATTTAGGGGAGGCCGCAGGGCTGTAACTCCGGATGATCCGGAAGATACCTCCCCTAAATCCGGGCTTGGCTCTCCTCGTGTCCTGGCATCCTCCTGACACCATTATACCCGATTAGCGCCCCACCAGTTATTACTACGTATTTATAGTTTGGAAACAGATGTTTCTAGTAAGTATGGCGTTTATATTGCATTTTTATATCTCTTGAATCGTCAGAAAATCGCATATGAGATCATTTTAAAAATAAAATGCACGCAAAGATCAAAGCACTACACAGATGTGGTTTTATATGCGACCTGAATACTTAATACTTTTTGATATTACTGGAGCGGATTTTATACTTTTCAATGTGTTTTTTTAATAGAAAAAAACCTGTCATTATTATTCAAAGCAGTAGTTTCTAATAAGGCTCAAGAATTTTATCGATATTATTATTGCTCTGTAGGTACCTACTAGGTACATCTATACAATATCGATAATTATTTTCTAATTCACATAGTCCCAATATCAAATTAACTTGAACGTTGCTGCAATTTTGTGAAGCTATGTCTATTGACTGTGTATCATACATAACATACTATCACGTCCGCTTTATCCGCAGGGTTAGGCAGAGAAGTACTTATATATGTACAAACATAGTTCGCCGATATGTTTAGGTAACAAGATACAAATCCAAACTCCTAGATGCCTCTGAGAATTTCATAGAAAAATAACACTTTGCTCGACCTGGGAATCGCACCCAAGACCTCTACGCTAATGAGGCAACAACAATAGTATCCTGTCGATCATTTCGAACAGGCTGGACAGTCGATAGATTTCTCGTAGGATTCAAAAAAACACAACCTGGAAAAGAGCACTCGCAAGTACCAGGTTTGTCTCCAAAGATAAATCCGTATGCCGAATGTCGGAAAGGACACGGAAGGACTTTCGGCAAGGAAGGACTTTGAGGAGGAAGGTGGTTTTGTCCGCAGTGAGTCGCTGCTGCCCCATTTCCCATAGAATGGTGCAGCCGCGGTGAAGCGTCGGACATTACTGCCGCTGTGTTTGTTATACAAGAATTTGTTTAGAATGTAAATAAAATTATCATAATCACTAACATAGGATAAATTTGTTTACTAACAAATGAGTTATATCATAGTTACTTGAAATAAAAAAAATACATACATACCATCACGCCTGTACTCCCCGAAGGGTTAGGCAGAGGCCTACTAATGTACACCCACAGTTCGCCTGGTATGTTTAGGTCCCATGTAATAGGGGGCGAGCCTATTGCCATTAACCTGGCACAAATCCCGACTCCGAGCTGCTACTGAGAATTTCATAGAAAAACTCAACAACACTTGCTCGACCTGGGGATCGAATCCAGGACCTCAAGCGTAGCAGTCGCGCTTGGGACCACTAGACTAATGACTGCCTCATTAGTCTAGTGGTCCCAAATAATTGAATTGAATAATATTCGTGTGTATATTTGAAGCGGTGGTTGCCTAATAGCTAAGGCGTTGGACTTGCAATCATGTGGTTGCCGGTTTGAAACCCACCCATTGCACTACCGACGTGAACCCACTGGTAACACAAGCATTTAGCTTAGCACGAGGGTTAACAAGAATAGTATGTAATAGTAAGCTTTTAAAAATATATATATTGGTCTATATTCTTATAAGTGTGTGTTGTTTGTCACCAGATGCGAGGACGGTGGAGGCGGCGCGGCGACAGGCACGGGCGGGCGTGCGGCGTCGCTGCGGCTCGCGAACGGGCGCGTGGCCGCCCAGTCGGCGGAGCAGCTCCCGCACTCGCCCGCCGACTGCGCCTCCGTGCGCATCTCCATGGACAACACCAACACCTGCTGCACCGACTCGCTCGTCACCGCCCTCGACGACGAGACATTGCTGCTAGGTACATATTTTTTAACTACTTTTCCCGCCCCGTGTGGGGACGGATTAGAATACAGTTCCGCACTGCCACTCAGATAGGCATCTCATAAGAGCCGAGAAAATATCTGACTTGCTCGGTGGTAGGACCTCTTGTGGTTTGACTGGCAAGCGACCACCCTTACGTCGGAGACTGTCGTAAAGAACCTTGAATGACCAATGACCAATGTGTTTTGACATTTGCGTGTGAGAACCAGTTCTCTCTCGGTTGCTGTGGACCTGGCTATCTGCAGTCCGTAGGGGCTCTTAAAGCTCGACAACGCATCAGCAACTCCTCTGGTGTTGCAGGTATCCACAGGCGGCGATGACTACTTACCATCAGGTGGCTCGTCTACTCATTTGCCAACATAATCAATAAAAAAAACACCTTTACGGATATCGTTAGCCCGTATACATCCACTGCTGGACGTAGACTTATTTTAATTTTGAAACTAGATCCGTGCTTTCGCTGGCCATTTCCGTAAATGGGAGGAACAATCTGTACAATTGTCGCCCCTATCAGATTCGCGATCACAGCACTATTATGACCAAATTCAAGATTTTGAAATGATCGGACAATTACTATCATGGTTGGTTGTCAGGTTATTTAGTAAATTACCCCAATAGACAAAGTCATGTATAATCCCTGTTTCCTTTCACTATGTTTCCCCTTCTCCCCCCCCCTTCCCCCCTTCACTATGTTTGTTTATTGACATACTACTATCGGCAATAAATAGCTAATGAGTGTATTGGGTTGAGTTTTCAACACCTTTTTTAGAACGATTTCTATGTATTTTTTCTATCGATTGTAAAATATGTATGCTGTTGGTACACCTAATTAAATAAATAAACCTTACTTCACAAAAGCTTATAGACTAGCCCGAGGCGTAAGCAGAAATACTCAATAATAAATAGAAGTTTTTTCGTTTCATCGCTAAAACAAGTGACAATATCAATTCCTAATTCGTATATTGCATTACTTCGAAAATAATGCCATGGTTGACGCTCCCGATTATTTTAAACGTCGAACTTCAAACCGCTTTCAGTGACCATCCTATGACTGCTCAGCAAGTACAGTCGTGAAGTCGTGACGGTATTCACCCTCGCCTCTTATTGGTTAGAAGGGCGGATTCAAATCAAGTGCCAGCGACTCCGACCTCCTGAAATATGCAAAGGTCAAATACGTTGGCACGAAACTCCTTGCACAATACTACGTACTATTAGTGACGTATGCACTTACTTCGACCCCTTTTAAAAGTATTGTGACCCATATACATACATACACAATTTACATTGGAACTCAAATGCTACTAAGTACTATGTCTGGACTTTAAGAGCGACCATGATTCTCTGAGTTTATTTTGGTGTTTCTTCTCAGAGGTCGTCAAGCTACACAATACCCATGAACAGCTAGATTTTATCTTTGATTACTAGATTATCTGATTCAAGACTGGCTTATTCGTGATAGGCTTACGCTTGACCGCCAGTTCGCCTGATGTTATGCGATATACGATAGAGCGGGCTTGCCTAGAAGAAACCAATTCACTCGTGATTTAAAAACATCCAGATTATATCTATCGGGAAAGACCCACTTGGGAAGCGCATTCCACATTTCATTGGTACGCATGATAAAAGTTTGTTCGGGTTTTGAAATGTCCATCATGCTTCTGGTCGTTCGACGGTAAAAAGGGCTAGGGGGGAAAAACGTGATGACGATGACGTTATTTTATGACGTCAATCGTGACGCTCTTTTAATATTTTTTATAATATTAAATAAATCAGCATTAGCATTTACGTCACGTCAACCACGACTTTGTTTACAAAACTCAGGTAAATAAGTTTGTGTAATTACCTAAATTAGTTTCGTTATAAGTCTAGTGCAGTGATAGCCTAGTGGTATGACCGTTGGACTGTCAAGTCAAAGGTCTCGAGTTCGAACCGAAGGCATGCACCTCTGACTTTTCGAAGTCATTTGCGTATTAAATAGTTAATTATCACGCGCTTAAAACGGTGAAGGAAAACATCGTGAGGAAACCTGCATGCCTGAGAGATTTTCTTAATGGCGTGTGAAGTCTGCCAACCCGCAGTAGGCCAGCGTGCTGGACCATAGCGTAATCCCTCTCATTCTGAGAGGAGACCCGTGACCAGCAGTGGGGCAGTATAATAGATTGATTATGAGATAAGTCTAAAGGATAATTTAGTAGGTAGGTGTTATATATTATATTTTTCCCATAAAGATTACCATTGCACTCATATATCAAATACAGCTAATAATATTTTACAAATTTAAATTGTGATTCGTTTTAGTCAGTTAGGAATGGGTCGGCCGTCGTCGCGCCAAAAAAATCCAAATAACGTTTCCCGTTCTATTTAGGTACCTACTGAGTTAATTTTATTACACTTTTAAATAACCAACACGTTAACAAAAACTTGATCGGTATGTATAAATAGGAAACTGAAAATGCTGACTCATTCCTTAATAACATCCGAATCAGTATCATTGATAATACCTAGAATATTATTTTTTAAATTAGAGGCTATTGTGTTGCGGGGCCTTTAACGACAAGTAATAACTACTATTTAGACTAATTTGGTTGTTTAACCAAATACTTTTTTTTAATTCACACACACTCACGTTACCATCACACCTCAATGTAGGAAATCTATTAATTACCAGTGTAATTACTATATTATATACTAGTTCTTCGCCCGCGGTTTCACCTGCGTTGCCCCGCTCCTAAGGGTTGTAACGTGATGTTTTATAGCTTGAAACCGTTCTCATGAATCACTAATTTTCCCAACATTTCCCTTCACTGCTCTGCTCCTATTGATTGTAGCATGATGAAAAGTATACTATAACCTGCCCAGAAGAACAATTGAAGATGAATGAAGACCAATTGTACCAAGTTTCGTTGAAATCCGTCGAGTGGTTTTTGTTTCTATAACGAACATACAGACAGACAGACAAAAATTTTACTGATTGCATTTTTGGCGTCAGTATCGATCACTAATCACCCGCTGATAGTTATTTTGGAAATATATTTCATGTACAGAATTGACCTCTCTACAGATTTATTATAAGTATAGATTATTAGGTATCTATAATTGCCTAAGCGCGGTTCGATTCCCAGGTCGAGCAAAGTCATTGGGGGTTTTCTATGAAATTCTCAGTAGCAGCTCGGAATTGGATTTGTGCCTGGTTAATAACTATAGGTTCGCCCCCTATTACATGGGACTGTACCTACGTTTAGTACACCTCTGCCTAACCCTCCGGGAAACACAAGCGTGATGATATGTTTTTATATTATTTACCTACTATTAACATAAGATAAGATAAGATTTATTTATTTGCATAGAATGTAGGTAATTAATACAATTAGGTGGTACAATATTTTTGAGATCCATATACATTCTGCCTCATGGCGTGCAAAATTTATTAACTTACAATATTTAATATAATATGAATTAAAATCACCAATTGAATTGAACAGAACATTAGAATATTTATAAAAAGATACATCTACAAATAAATACAACGATAGATCTAACAGAAACGAACGAAATGTCACAATCAAAATACTATATTCTTAATTAGCGTATTTGACTAAACAATTTTATATCAAGTACGCTCTGTGAGTAGGGAACGTTTGGAACACTAATATCGATACATAACTCTGTGTTAGCCGCACTAAGGTCGGTACAACACTGCCTATCCTGTGCAAACAGATTCAACGTAGATCGAAGCGGGTTCGATCCTGATCACATTACGCCATTATACTACAGATCAGACCATCTAACCTATTACCTTCCCATTTTAACTCGTCTAGTCACGTTCCTATAATACCCACGATTCGTCTTGATCTATTTTTTATATTTTGGCGTTGCTCGCTACGCCCCACTCAATCAAGAGCCTTAAGTATTTGCTCTAGGCACAATCTTTTATACTTAAGATGGCAGATACTGATTTCTTTGAATTAAGTTATCAAGACTGTATCACGTAATGCCTATGCCTTTGAACTTGTACAATGGTTTTCATTACTGATAGTTAAATTAAAAAGTACCCCGTGCGTCATTATTGACGCCATATTAAAATTTATCATGACCGAAGAGGTATTCGTCACGAAGGGAAGTACCCTCACTAAGATAGTCAGTTTTTTTTATAAGATTTTGCCGCAATGACGCTGACGCACCAAAATACCCCAGCGAAATAATAACAAAGGCTGTATTACATAAGAAAGGTTACTAAAATGGTCGACTAAAACCGAGTCAAAGGTCATCGTTGAAACTTCCGTCTGCAGTTAGAGTTTTTGTCGGTGCGAGTGAATCACAGAAATGACTCCGCGAAGCATCATAACCCTCCGGAACTCGGTCACCAATCTCAGTAAAAAAATTTTTTCGACGCATACATACCCGGTACAAACAAGTGTAAACAGAAGATTCAGTCGGCGATGGTAGCTCGCACGGATATGAAACCCATTTCCTGAAACAATTAAGGCGCACCGACATTAAATTTGCAAAGGTGACGCCCGCCGCTCTCCGTCCGAACGATTAAACATTCAGCGATATAGCTCGCGCGCTTTTCGGACAATCGAAAAGAATGCTGCGAAGCTCTTGGGAAAAACGCGGGAATTAGAACGAGCTCTTCCAATCTTATGTAGCCACGTCAATTGAGTGGGCAAAAAGGAAAAACAATCAAGTGTCATGTCATTACAATGCTATGTTTATTATCAACTAATTGATTCTACCATAGACTCATTCTCGTAAGTTTTAGCAACCCAATTTATATAGTTACAAGTGTAATTATCCTATTAGCAATAGTTCGCACTTTAATTGTACGCACTTAAAGTGCGTGTAATTGGTGCAATTTGTTGTTTAACATTGTATTAAAATTCGGTGGGCAGGGACTAGCAAGTTAGCATTGACCATGAATGTTGGCCTGGGCATGTGCGTTGTGCGGCCAGCATTGCTGTCAGGAGGCGAGGCGCGCATGGCTCGCTTCCGCGGCCGAGTGGCGACTCGCTCCGTGCAGTCCTACGCCGCCCAGTGGAGCGCGATGACATGCCGCGCACAACCCCCCACGAGTAAAGCTCTAATACGCGAACGAAGCTCGCCGACAATACAATCAAACTAACGTGTATCGCGTGTGCAGTGTTAAATATCGACGGATTTGTTTCACCGTGTTTGAAAATTATTCAAGAAAAATGTCGCGAAGGGGATTTTGTCACGTTCGTAGATAATTTGAATTTCAGTGTCAAAGCTTATAAATGTTGTAAATGTCTCTATGTTCGGGTTTGTTTTGTCTCGTCAGCTGGGGCTTAGGGGACTAACAATGAAATTGAATGAAAAAAAATTAATTGAAGGGGAACAATTAGGTAATATTGTTCAATACTTTGATTTCAATATCATAGTGTAAATAAAGACTCGAAAATTCAGACAAGTGTTAATCAAAATGATTAAATTTATTAATCATGCTAAATATCCTATTTTGTTTTCAAATAATTATAATATTTTCATTTTTATAAAAGTGTTGAACAAAAAAAACGAATTCAAAATAGGATATGCTGCCTCAGCAAAATAAAACTATTTTAATATAAACAAGCTTAATGCAAATTTTAATGACGTTATCGCATGTCCTAACACAGTGTAACAAATCTAAACCGCCGCATTTATCGACATTGAAAAAACATCATTCACATTTTATCAAAGCCATTGAAGAGGAGCATAACTAACAGAAATAAATGTAAAACTGGGTTAACACATAGTTCTTAGTGCCAAACGGGCTTGCCTCACCATCGCTGCATCGCGCTCTGATTACAACACTCAAAATAGTAAAGATTCCTGATATAAATGCCTAAAATAATAATAAATCATACTGTTACATTTTTTTTAAATTTTCGAAATTTTTGGGTAATAAGTAATGCTAAGATGAAGACAAAGATCAAATCAATGGACGTAAAGAGGTGGTATGGTATACCAATAAGGTATGTTTCTGTCTGCCACTACTGTTTGTTTAAAAATACACGGTTGATTTAAAAATATAAAAATATCATCGTATTGTGACTTTAACATGCAGTGTTAAGGAAAATTGAACAGTTAGAACCAAATTATATTAAGTGACCTGATTAGGTAACACAGAATGAACCGATACAAATTACCTATAAATGTAATTTTAGGAACACCAAATAATTTAAATTCTCAGCGTACAATACAAAAAATACGTGCAATAACCAGCGGCAATATTAGTAAGCACAGTGTAACGTGTGTAGAAGATGATCGCAATCCGATCTTGATTAGCCTCCAGAGTATTCCGACACAGCAGCTGGCGCACTTGATACCAACCTCACCCGACACCCCAGTCCAATTGACATAACCCACGATTCCGAACCACACATATTGCTTACAACCCACTTGAGTCTTGACATTGCAACAATATTATTTACCATTCGAAGTCACGTGGCGCGAACGTCGCACGGGATGATTAATTCATATTTATTAAACAAATTAACGATTCTAGTGTAGCATTAGATGGTCGACGACTAATTGCCGGGCAGAAGTGAAGATTAGAAAAAAAATCGTAGACTATATTCGGAAAGGTTGGAGTCAGGCAACCGGAACGGTATCGACGCGAGAATAATTGTGACGCTGCGCTGATAAAAACGTAATATCTGCCATTCAGGTTAGAGTCGGGAATAGTTTGTAGTCAGCGACGCGAATCTATTGTCGCCTCTCGCGTAACTGTGATAAAAACCACAGAAACTAGTCATATTTGTAAAACGTAGTTTTTATAACAAATTTGACCTCAGCAATTGAAGCTGTGTCTTCCGATTTGATACACCAACACATAACATACCGTCTCACCCGTACGAAGGTTTAGACAGCGGTATAGGTACTAATGTACTCTCACAGTCGCCGATACATTTCATAATTATAATCAGCTCATTTACATTGTCCCACTGCTGGGCACGGGTCTCTTCTCAGAATTAGAGGGATTAGTCCACCACGCTGGCATAATACGGGTTGGCAGACTTCACAAGCCGTCGAGAAAATCTCTCAGGCATACAGGTTTCCTCACGATGTTTTCCTTCACCGTTTAAGCGCGTGATATTAACTATTATTTGAATTTGAAATTATTTTTATGGAACTTCCTATCAATCCCAGTGTGGGGCAAAGTTTTAAAAAAAAAGAACCTTATGTCAAATTTCAACAACAATAGCGAAGGGTAGGGAGAGTTTTTTTATGTGATGGCAAACGAGCAAACGGTTCGCCTGATGGTAAGCGATTACCGCCGCCCATTGACACCCGCAACACCAGAAAAGTGACAAGTGCGTTGCCGGCTTTTTAAAAGGGGATTGGGCCTCCGGTATCCTCACTCACTCGGCGAAACACAACGTAAGCGTTGTTTCACGCTGGTTTTGTGTTAGGCCGTGGTATCAATCCGGACGAGCCTGCCCATTCGTACTGAAGCGTGGCTCTCCCGCCGTAAAAATAGGAATGGTTTTCTTAAAAAAAAATGTTTACGTAATAATAAAATGTGTTAATACAATAAAAAAAGTAACTAGTTCAAGAATTATGTGCAGTAATAGTCTAGTAATATGACTATTAGACTTTTCGAAGGCATGTGCTTATTAATATATAATAATTACGCGCTTAAACAGTGCAGGAAAACATCGTGAGGAAAGCTGCATGCCTGAGAGATTTTCTCGATGGCATCTGGCAACCCGCATTAGGCCGGCCTGTGGCCTATAGCCTTATCCCTCTCACTCTGAGGAGACCTATGCACAACTTGATGTAGGCCAAAAAAAGTTACGCTTTAAGTCCACTTTTATAATGCGTACTGCTGATATGTACTGATAATATGGAATGCACTTCCCGAGTGGGTCTTCTCTGATAGATATAATCTGGGTGTCTTTAAATCACGAGTGAATCGGTTTTTCCGCGCTCCATCGTAGATCGCAGTATTGCTTAACATCAGGCAAACTGGCGGTCAAGCGTAAGCCTATCACGAATAAAAAAAAAAAAGAACTATTGAATTCCTATAAAGTTCGTCAAAATACTAAACTAAGATACCGCCTACACATACCTAATTTAACGCCTACACTACCACGCAGTTCTCTCCTGAAATTGATGGCTATATTCTGTGTAAACTGTACCATTGACAAATTTTCTCTACCGTCCAACATTGTTAGGTTTCAGTCTATTGTTGAATTTGCCCACGCATTTCTAAGTTTCGTTAGATATTTACGGTATTAGGTATTAGACACATTATCGCATTTATTTCTTTTGAGACCTTAAGAGTCCGGTGAACCGACCGAATTTCTCTTACAAACGTAATACCGAAATAAAACGTAATTCAAACACAATTTAATTAGATTATGTTATTCTTCGGATTCCGATACCGTTAATCTAGGTTCCTACTCTACCATTTCGCCCAGAATACTTCACTGGAAATAAATACAAGCGAATGCAATTTTTGATAACTTTACCAAGTTTGGAACAAATTTCACACACAACCAAAACACACAGTAGTGTGGACTTACCAAAACACACAGTAGTGTGTTCAGGTAAGTCCTATGCATTAGGGGGCCAACCTACTGCCAAGCAGGCACAAATCCAAACTTCAATCTACTATTGAGGATTTCATAACCTATTAACCACTGTGGCACACATCTCGGGACCTTTATCTTATAAAGGTATTCAACGGTTTGGATTAATTTTGTTTATTATTTTTCGACGGTTATTTATCCTTTCGAAATTATCCTATTCTCACTCTATAATAAATACTGATGATAATTTATTCCAGTGGTGTCATGTTAACATTATTCGGCGTCAAACTGTTTTGCATGCCAATATATGAGCGTCAGGAACCACATTTTGCAAATGACGTGAAGCGAGGCTCGACCGAATTCTGTTACATGAGGTTGAGATAGTGACGGTCGTAATTGTGAAATGATAGCAACTTATCAAACCAAGATTACACAATTCATACAATAAGCTATAAAGGAATAGGTTTTATACTTTAAAAAAAAACGATAAAAAAAATCTACAACTTTCAGAATATGATAACAATTTTTATTTCCCATGGTTTTTTTTCGATCGAACTATTATTTTCTAGCATTTAAAAATAAAGTTGAGTACAACTTTTGTTGATTGGAGACAATAACTTTTTTGTACAAATGTAACATAAATCCAGTGACTGCAACCATTCATATTGACAATAGAAATTACGATCATTCATAACGAAAAATGATGTATTATAAAAGTACGGAGAGATACCGTGTGAAAATACTGAAATTTGGGTCATGTGTGTAGTGTGCCCAGTGTTGCATTAAAATAGTTAAAAAAAAAAAATTTATTATTTGGAAAATGTTTTGAATACAACTAAAGTATTTAATGTATAAGATCGTTTGAATATATTTTTTAACTTTATTATAACAATAAAATCGAGTATAAAAATAAATTGAACCCCACCCATTGCACTACCGACGTGCAATGGGTGAGTTCACTAGAGACTATTATACTATTACTAGTATTCATATTTATTTAAAAAAATATATATTTAGATATGTACCTAAATGAAGTTTAAATTAATATAATAGAAACTTATTCAGTGCCAAAGTAAATAAAATAAATAGAACATACCAAAAACAGATTATGATTTAAATGATAAAACAAAATTGTTATAAAAGAAAATCCCCATGAAAAGTTCATACAAACCTTGCCCTAATAGTTACAAACACAACAAAAAATCAGCGAAATCGATTCATTCGCGCCATTCTCAAGTGATGATCTTAGGTACAGGCAGCAATTGTTTTTATTTAATATAAATATTGACCGTTTTAGATGTTTTAATGTTTGAAAAATAATCAAACAAAAATATATATTAAAACAAAAAACTTTTATTATTGAATGCTGATCATCACCGTTAACATTTTATCTTATTACGTAAATTGTAGTTTTCATTTGCAACAATTAAAAGGACCATAATGTGTTACCAGACGGCCAATTGTAATCTGATGCTAATTTATATGATAAAGGGCCAAATTTTCAACGCCAGATATCTTTATCGGAGGAATAAATTAGAATTTTTAACAGTTTTTCTATACAAAATCTGTCATACCTCAATTTTATTCCTCAGTTAAAATATATCTAACGATTATTATTATATTCATCTTTTAATAAACAAACAAATATTAAGCAACACATAAGATCGCTTCGACTCACTCGTTAATTACGGAAACAAATTAAAATTGTTCTAAGTTAATTTAGTTACAGCATATAATGAGTGCAATGTGGTAAAAACTGGTTTTTATCTGAATTTAGTATGTACGCAAATTCTTTTATAATATACATTAACGACCTACGAGTATAAGAAGCTTTGTCTGCGTAAATAAAAATTATGCTTTAAAAAAGAATTCGTTAGCCTGAAAATAACAAATACAACAGAAATAAAACAGCCAAACATGTCGAGTCGCTCTCAAGTGATGTTTTTTTTGGGATAGGAGCCCTCCTATCCCATAGAAAACAAAAAAAAAAACGAGCAGACGGATCACCTGATGGTAAGCGATTACCGCCGCCCATGGACACCCGCAACACCAGAGGAGTCACGAGTGCGTTGCCGACCTTTTAAAAGGGGATCGGGCCTCCGGTAACCTCACTCACTCGGCGAAACACAACGTAAGCGTTGTTTAACGCCGGTTTCCTGTGAGGCCGTGGTATCACTCCGGTCGAGCCGGCCCATTCGTGCCGAAGCTTGGCTCTCCCACGTAAGATCGTACTTATACAGGGCAATAGATTTATATTTATATGTGTATTTAATGTAATATGTGTATTTATGTATCTTCTAATATGTCTCTAAGTTTGAAGGGTTCATCTATTTTCTTTAATAATATTTTTTATAAATAACATTTGCTATCTTCTATGTCTCTAAGTTTGAAGGGTTCATCTATTTAAAAAAAAAACTTAATTAGCAAATATGGGTCACACATTACTAGTATTCTTGTTAACTTCTCGTGTTATGCTAAATGCTTGTGTTACCAGTGGGTTCACGTCGGTAGTGCAATGGGTGAGTTTCAAACCGGCAACTACATGATCGCAAGTCCTACGCCCTAGCCATTAGGCTACCGCCGCTTTCAAATTAAATAACATAAACGTCATCAAATGTCACTATCTCGAAACATCTAGTGTAAATGGATGCAACCTGCGACCTGGAAATCGAACTCAGAACCGTTTTTGATGATAATAATTGATTTGAAGTTCATACGAATATAATAATTACTATTTCAGCCTACTTTTGCCTATACCTTATTAACTAATATACTATCTATACATATAATAAGTGTGTGGGAAGTCGTATCGCCAATTGGAAAAAAATAAGTAGTGATTAATTGAAACCGAAGAGTTAAAAGCAGACATACAGCGCGAAGCTGTTTTGTAAAATAGCTAGCGGTTATGTAAAATAGCCAATTATACAATCGAACTGCTAGTATATGTATACTCGTAGATAGAAACACAAATTCAACTAGAAAATATACAGATATATATTTTATAGTAGGTACTTTTTTGCCATTTAGCTGTGTTTTATAGCAATGTCGGACTTTATATTGTGACAAGTGACGACTTTATTCCATGTTATTTATTGGACGCGAGCAGTTGCTGTCAAAACAAAAATTTATTACTCAGTTGTTCTTTTGTGCACTACGTTTGTGAGATTTTTATATTAAAAACCTTTGCGGACATGTTTTAAAGTCTGTCGTACATGTTATATCACTTTAAAAACGTTTAAAAGCTTGGAATACTTACTAAATAAACAACAGAATAAACTTTTTAAATAATTAATTAGGAAATTTATTTTTATCATTTCATTTAGTTTTAAGATTATAATTTAACTGTTCGCGGAACGCGTGAACCTAATAACATACATATACCTATGTAGTACCTACTCACATTATTTCCTATGGGATAGGCAGAAACTACAAAACGCAATTTCAAATATTGCCATACTATTTTTCCTTCATTCACGTTCATCTTGTTAAAATAATATACACCTAAAAAGTACATAGTAAATATCAAAACTATTGAATCAACTTTTGTATAAAAACACACATACTTATACCTAATTATAATTTGTGCCATATTATTATAGAACAAAGTATGTCGCACAGTGGAATATTGAGGATTGTATCAATATGGTGCTTGCCAACTTTTCGAAGTTATGTGCGTATTAATAGTTAATTATCACGCGCTTAAACGGTGAAGGAAAACATCGTGAGGAAACCTGCATGCCTGAGAGATTTTCTCGACGGCGTGTTAAGTCTGCCAACCCGCATTAGACTAGCTTGGTGGACTTCAGCCTAATCCCTCTCATTCTGAGAGGAGACCCGTGCCAAACAGTGGGACAATGTAATGGGTTCTTATATAATATGACTTAGGGCCGCTTTTCCATCGCCAGATAACTTTATCGGAGGAATAAATTCGAATTTTTGACAGATTTTGTATAAAAAACTGTCAAACGTCAATTTTATATATTTCGTTATCAACATATTCTGAACTGATATTCAAATCCTAGTACAAATCTGTTCTAGTCTATTGAAGTCTACCGTAGGTAATGTTACATCACTATACAGAGGTTTTAAAAGTTAGGAAATATCAAGTTTTATTTACTTAGCTGCATCACTTTCATTAGTGATGTGCAGCTGTGCAATTAAGAAGACTTCAAAACGCGTCCCCAAAGGTTCTATAAAACAAACGTTATAAAAACAAATTAACAATTGAAAATTAACAAATGAACATTTAAGTTACTGTTATGTAGGTATTTACTTCATTAGCGTACATTATTTCATACAGAAAGCTTTTAAGATATCTGTTGTTGATTTACATACCTAATATATAAACAATAAATATGAACAGCTGTTTAGAGACGATTATTTGAGAATTAATTGATAGTAGGTCATATTCTTACTCCTGTTTGAGTCATACGCGAAGTAAGACATTGAAACAGCGATAAACTACGCAAAAATTCGTTTTATCTAATTAATTTAGTCGCATTCGAGTCCCCGTGCTCGAAAACCATAATAGATTTCCTGTCTGTAATTTCTCGATTAATGAGTTAATATACTACTATGTATTATTAAAATTGGAATTGGATTGATTTTTGTTCCTCAATCACGCCAGAAAGGCTGATGGATCTTCTGGATATTGATGTTTATCACGGAGATAGGGCTTGTACACAAAACTGCGATGCGACGTCGCATCGCAGTTTTGTGTTAAAAAGCCCATAGATTTTATATGTGCCACATAGGCTAATTTTTATCGAGATACGTTTAAGTGTTAATGATTTTGTTATAAGTATCAATAGAATAGAAACTGCCTCATTAGCCCAGTGGTCCTGAGCGCAACTACTACGCTAGAGATGCAGTGTTGTTGGGTATTAATTTCTCAGTAGCAGCTCGGAGTTTGGAATTTGTGTCCTGTTAATAGCAACAGGCTCGCCCCCTATTCCATGGGACCTAAACATACCGGCGAACTGTGGGTGTACATTAGTTCGCCTCGTGAAGTCACAAATTGATTATTAAAATTTGACGTATCGCTATCAAAGTCTTGGGTAACTGGAATCATCGTGAACTCTCAAAACCACGTGCCGCGACCGGTTCCGCGCTGTAGTATTTTAATTACATTCGTTGTTTATAATAAATGCTAATAAAATTAAGGCACTACTGTATATATGTCAGTTTTATTTTAACCTCACAGCAAGTATGTTGTGTTTACGCGACGCCATATTTGATCGCGTATACGTTTGGTGTTTTGTTATATTTTCGCGTAAAAGTTGACAAATATGGACCTCTTCAAGCGAATCGGCTCGTCGCTTCGTGAAGGACTTGCGAACGCTGTTTATTTACCGCGACTAGCAAGAAATGCAAGAGGAAATTCGCAAAGTAAGGTTTATATCAAGATTTCAACTGTTTTTCTGCGATAAAATTACTTTTAATGTAACATTGAAATACCTGTCATCTAGGAAAATGGTTGCTGTGAGATATTTTAATAAACATTCTTCTCACTGCTGCATACTTTATTCATGCAACCTTATGTAATGTATGCGTAAAATTTAAAGAGAAAATATTCCGCGTTCCAAATTTTAAATGTAAGTAAGTCTATTGAATAATCATAAACCGTATCATTTTTGGAATAAGAACAAAATGGTATAAAGCTAACAGACATTTTGCTTCTGTAATTCACGATTACTGAATAAAACATACCTACATTTGTGGGGAAAACCTACTTAATAATAATAATGACATCAGTTTAATTTAATTAAAATATGCAGTTTGTTTCGTTTTAAGATTACACTATTGTTCGTGGAATGCGTGAAAATAATAACATGATTATATTACACAGACAGTACACACACACACACACACCTTTTCCCATAGGAGTAGGCAGAAACTAGTAAATTACTCAACGCAACTCGTTTCGATTTTGCTTAGGTATTCCTTTTATTTTCATAATTACATTTACCATAAAATCATACATAGGTACATATTTTAAATTGTCACGATTGACGCCAGTGAACAATTATTTAAAAAAAGAATAAATTTTATACTACGTAAATTTTGGTCTCCAATTCGGATTTCAAACGTATTTTTCTGTGTTACCAGTTTTAACTGTTTTGTTTTTTTTTTTGTTCTCTATATATTTTGTATATTCCGTCAACAACAAAAACTAAATAGAGGACGAAACGAATAGAAAGCCACATCTGTTGCCGGACACCAAAAAACTGGCATGTTTTCACACTTAATCTATCTGTTATCATCCTTCCACTAGAAAAACTACAGCTGGAGGACCGACCTACTTCACAGATGTTATTTTGACAAATAGGTCTGGTATGGAATTTGTTTAGACCGTATATTCGTTTTCTAGTATTAAGGGTCTGGCGGAGCTTGAATTGCCCACAAAAACGTAATACCAAAATAAATCGTAACCCAGACAATATTCTATCTAATTCAATAATTATGTTATTCTCATTTGGATACCGTTAATCTAACAAAAAAAGGTTTCTACGATACTACTTCATTGGATATAAAAGACCGGGAAATCGTTCCAAACTTTTTAAAGTTATCAAAAATTGCATTCGCTTACATTTATTTCCGGTGAAGTATTTTGGACGAACTGGTAGAGTAGGAACCTAGATTAACGGTATCAGAATCCGAAAAATAACAGAATATGCTTAAATTGTGTTTGAATTACAATTTATTTCAGTATTACGTTTGTAAGGGAAATTCGGTCCGCCGGACTCTAAACTCAGTTGCTTTATAGACTTCCATGTTTTATAGGATAATATTAAATCGTTTTGTTTCTAAGAATGCGTATATATTAATACTTCTCAAGTTAAAAACAATTTAATAACTTATCCCATCTGACGCAATATAAAAAAATACAATTATCTGTTTAGTTTTCACTTTATTTTAATAATTCAATCGGCACAACCCTCGCCATTCCGCGGCTAAAATAACAGCTTGCTAGATAAAACAAATGTACAGCCAGATAAATTGCGGGAAATGGCCACAACATTTTAGAGTTACACAAACAAGCAATTTCCGTGCCAATCTGACCAATGTTCGAAATTCGAATTCACCAACAATTAATCGATACGTTGGACACTCGGCTATTTAGATGGCTCAAACTTCGAAGTGAAAACAAAGGACTAGAAGAACAAAATCCATAGCTAAACATTGTGTACACAGTACTCACTGAATTGATTTCTAACGTCTTATCGCAGACGACCTTTTAGCTCAAGTTGGATCTTTCGTCACAGTTTGCTAATCCACAATCAATGGCTACGTTCCTTCAGCCACATGCACCACCATGTGAGTTAAGTAGTACAGGCATTTAAGCGTGACATATTTAAAACATAGCATGTAGGCTTTTAATACTGAGAATTTCTAGCATAATTCAACAATAATTTCTCACGCTTAGCAATGGGCTCGGAAAGTCGAGAGCATATTGAGAGTAGTAATATTTTGCTTCAATTATAAGTACTTACATTGTTTTAGTTGTCGCCAGGAGATTAAATGGCGATTTAATCATTCTGATCTGAGCTTTTTGTAACTGTTAACTTAAATACTGGATTTTAGACCTTTAATTTTAAGGATTTTAAGACTGGATCTTGCCACCTCTTCTATTCGCCCAATTCTATTCACGAAAATACTCGCAAACGATGGGCGATATTGTTCTACAGTCTTAGCGTTATTATTATCTCTTGGACAGATTAACCCTCTATTATTCGCTGATCAACATCGTATCGCATTTTGGAGTAGTTTACAGGTTATTAGCACCGCCAGCAGACATTATAGTGTCATTGAAAGAGTTCATTTACTTTCACCGAAGTTACAAATATATATCTTTTTCTTCGCGCCATATGTCTTTTTCTTCCATATATCTTTATCAGCTGTCATCTCATTCACTTCCATTAAAGCCACACCATCTCTCACATAGTCCATTCATCTCTCTCCTTGTCATTTTTAAACAACTTGAAGTCAAATATTGGTATTTTTTTCTACAATTAAGACGTAATTTGAAGAGACCTGAAATAAAAGAGTAGGTTAGAATGCTAAATGGAAAAGATTATCACATTTGGCTTAAGCAAAAATACCAGTGTTATTGATTATTAATATGAGTGTTTAAATTAGTTGGCATTGTCACGCGTGACTGCAATAAATCTCACCACACTATGGAACTCGTTTGAGTGGCAATAGACTGACATTGAAAAGGACGACATCTTTCTATGCCCTTGACGGCATTCATAGCGTGTTTTGTCTGGTTAGGGCTCTGACATAATATTGTCGCTGTTCGGAGAAGTAGGTAGTTCATTACAATGCATTGTTTGTAATAACATTGTTCTGTTCTAGAAATTGGATAGCCAGGGTTTGTATGCAGTCCACACAGCGTTTGCGCGACGTTCTATGTATGAAAGTTTTTTCACATAAGTTAAATCGTTCCGCGTCGCTTATCTCTTGTATCAATAGCTTCTCGTTGATATCTGTCAACAAACATTTTTACCGTCTTGTAGTTTTCTTCTTCCGTGCAGGTCGCCCGCGACTTCTATGGTGTCAGCATGAGTAACAGCAGGGTTATATAAATAGGATAACCACAGATAATAGGTCTACAAGTAAAACCAGACTATCATTTCTACTCACATAGGCTCTTATGAAAAGACGTCCAGGGCCGTAAAGAGCGGCAATGTTTCTGAACACTTTCTGTGCAAAGTTTTTATTATGTTGCAAATCGGCTGACAGTCGTGGAGAATTTGACTGATAGTTTTCGTTCCGTGTGACAGTTTTAACGCCGCTACCATCCGACTACATTGTTCGCGCATCAGTACGCTCGGCTAGCTCAACCGACAATACGTGAACGTAAATGCCGAGCCTTGATCTTAGCACTGACGAACATAATTTGATTGTAGAACGTCTGTCAAGCTTGTATTTGACGTTTAGAAACGGTTCGGATCTGTTCGGATTCACTCATTATTGTGACCTAATTGTCTATGATTAGCGTAAACTTTTTCTTTTACACCGAGTCATAAAAATCGTTGCTGACGTTGTTCTGAATTTGAAATTTTGGGATAGGTATACCTTCAAAAGTCATTCGAGGTTTTTATTTCACAGTTGCTCTAAGGATAGTAATAATATAGGTAAACGTTGTGTTAATTAGTAGATTTAAATGCTTTTACGTATATATTTAAACTCAAACAACCAAACACAAACATAATATTAATGCTATTCATCTAATAAAATTACTGATTTTGCAATAAATAAACCAGTTGATTGATTTAAAATAATCAATATAATAATCAAATGGTCTCATGAAAAAATTGACAATAAATTAAGCCGTTCAAGAAAAATAACATTAAAATCACTTAAAAAATAAGTAAGTTTAATTTTATGCTAGACAGAGAACACGCTAAAAGAACGACGTCAAGTGTTCTGTGTGCCATACAAATTCTATTATGACACTCGTTTTGTGGGAAAGAGAAAGAGCAATCCCCACCAAAAACTTTTAACGCTTGTATCTTAGAACTTTATGAGTCACACACCTTTTGCACTAAGCCTGCTATTTCAAATAAATCAAACAACAGCCAAAATACAAAACATACTATATTATATGACAACTAAGTTGGAACAGCTGTTTTTGTATTGTCTGTTTGTCAAGGCAATCTTGAACACGGCTGACCCTGTAGCGTTTCTGAATCTAAAACAACAGACGTTTTCTTCTTTTTATTTGCGAGCTTCTTAAATTAGGAACGTACGCAGACATTGTTATGACTAAGTCTATGCGTATTATTTCAAAATAAAAAATACCTTACAATAACCGTTACCGTCAAAAACCATACAATATTGAAGTTATTAATCCAAGCTTTTAAAACGTGGGAGACCCATGCTTCGGCACGGATGGGCCGGCTCGACCGGAGTGATACCACGGCCTCACAGAAACCCGGCGTTAAACAACGCTTACGTTGGGTTTCGCCGAGTGAGTGAGGTTACCGGAGGCCCGATCCTCTTTTAAAGGTCGGCAACGCACTTGTGACTCCTCTTTTGGTGTTACGGGTGTCCATGGGCGGCGGTAATCGCTTACCATCAGGTGATCCGCCTGCTCGTTTGCCCTACTACCCCCTAAAAAAAAAACTAGTTTCTGATATTGCAAAAGTACCTGTAATAATGGTCTTATTAAAATAAACAATTGACTTGATTTATTTACAATGCAGTAAGAAACAGAAAAATCTCGCTTCCTATAATAACAAATACTTACCTCAATTATTTAGGATAAACTCAAAACAATAAGTAAGTAAGTACATCCTTAGTAATTTGCCTATCAGAAGGTATTATATTTACCGATGGACTGTGACATTGTCTAAGTACCAATGATAACGTGTTCATATGTGACCCCCACGTCCACCCTGTGGCCCCAGTCACTACCGTCCCAGATAACGAATAGCATAACAATATCAATATAATACAATTATAGTTGCAATGATACGTTCGAAAGGGCTCGTGGCATTGATATGCAAGGTTTAGCAAGTCTTACCGCGCTCGGTCAATGGATGGATTAGGAAAATTAGTACTATAGTTCTTTTTAACATAACATACTATCACGCCTGTATTCGCCGAAAGGTTAGGCAGAGCCGTACTAATATACACCCACAGTTCGCCGGTATGTTTAGGTCCCATGTAATAGAGGAGGAGCCTATTGCCATTAACCGGGCACAAATACAGACTCCGAGCTGCTACTGAGAATTTCATAGAAAAACGCAATAACACTGCTCGACCTAGCGATCTAACCCAGGACCTCTAGCGTAGCAGTCGCGCTTGGGACTACTAGACTAATGAGGCAGTCAGTCATAGTGCTTTTTATTATTAAAAAAAACACCTCCTGCACCAACTCTGTGTTGCGGCCTTGCGGGGGACTCTGTAATCATACAAATAATGGACACAAGAAAATGGGAAAAAGCTGGAGTATGTATGATGGATCGTAATAACACTTAAATAGCTTCAATAAAATTGTGTATATATATTTAAGTTTTCCTCATAAAGTAAAATGTAAAAAAACTTTTCAAATAATTGGAACGATTCGTCATTCGGTTGCGTCATTAATTAAATGTTAATTTTGGCGGTCAATCACTCAATTACGGGTGCATTCAGTACACTATTTTCAATTCAACGTTATTTTATGGAATCACTTGGTATTTTAATTTCATCGACAACATATTGATTGATCATCAATTATTGTTTATCACACACGATTTTCTCCAAAACACATCAGTAAAGTTTATTTTCAAATCTCAAATTATGGGAAGGCAGATGAAATCCTACTAAGCTCAACGATTACATAAAAATCTAGTAATAAAAACCAAAAAACACAAATGTTTTTATCATCACTGCATTTATACATTTTCTTATGTACACGGCATACAAATAATAATTATTCTAATGAGAAGTTTCTTCTTAAACGTTTTATGTAAATATTTACTGCTATTTCATCATTATGTTCTATTTTGAAATTATGTGTTGATCCTTTTTTGCCCCTACACTAGGTTTCACACAAGACGAAATAATGACTTCGCACTTCAATTCA
Source organism: Acronicta aceris (assembly GCA_910591435.1). Lineage (NCBI taxonomy): Eukaryota > Metazoa > Arthropoda > Insecta > Lepidoptera > Noctuidae > Acronicta > Acronicta aceris. The sequence goes on from OU342774.1 coordinate 5,528,815, forward strand.
CATTATAATTTGTAATAAATATTTATCAACGTTTTTATATTCAATTGTAGTAGGTTTTCTTACTTTAATCAAATTCTTTGAAGATATTATTTTAGACTAAAACTTTATCTAAAATAACTACCTACATTAAAAAATGTCTTTTTGAGACAAAAGATATGAACGTAAATTTGAGTGAAAAAAAAGCATTCGAGCGTGTACACCCGACCTAAGTCCTAATACCCATCTTCATTAATTTTTGAGACATTGTTGTTTTAGGGCAGAGCTACACATGACGTGTCCCTTTCAAAGTGTCAATTACAAATGAATGAATGGTTTTTGTAAGAAGTTTAACTAAGCGTTTGTTTTTACGCTACATTCTTACTTTTTTTGCTGACACTCGCAAGACTAGTTAGTAATGTACCTAATTAAGAGAATGGGACTTACATAACCTGCAATATTTTATTTTGAACTATATAACCTTTTTTTATTTTACTATAATAATACATAGGTTTATCTAACCTTTGATTGTAAATTAACAACTTTTTTTATTGAATTCGTTATTGAACTCCAATTTCATACTACCTATAAGTATAAATTATACTAAGCAGGTACTAAATACGCGGAAATGTATAGCAACATACCACGTACAGTATAGTTTTACCGCAAAGCTGTGGAAGGTCGGAAGCAGGCCATAAGTTTAGCCACAAGAAAGTATTGATCTCGCTTGGACCCAGAAACTCTGTCGCAAATAATAACAGAAATGCTTTTATTTTTCATGTACCAATGCGCTGCAGTTTCCTTTCCGTATCCAATGCATTTATGTCAAATATTCTTTTTCTACATCGATGTTGAATCATGATATGGCGGGAAAACCTAATCCGTTTTATTTCAAGAATTAAAACCGCATTGCGTTTTAACGATATAGCCATCATATTGATTTTGTAATAAATACCACATTATGTGTGTCATAACATAACTCTTTTATACCTTTGACTCTTTCGATATCGTTAAAATAGCGTGACTTGCAATTAATTTATCGATCATTTTTCCTCAAATTGAGTTAGTTTAGCGGTTTAGGTTCACCTCGTCGCGTCGGTAATATTGCCTTGAGATCACAGATATTTGTTTCAAACTTTCGAGTTTGGATGTAGGTATTTTGTATGTAGTTGAATTGTATATCCTCCAGAAATCAGAGCTTACTCTAGTGCGGGACAACTCACCCAAAGCTGTCTCGTTTTTTAAGATCGTTTCTAAAAAGTTTTCACTAGCACAGTTCACGAGCATAAATGTGTATACATTTGAAAAAATTCAAATCCGTTTTGGAATGATGATTGAAATGTTATAGCATTGTCGAACCAATAATAAGTAAACCAATAAAAAGTAGTGTTTTATCAAAGTTGGAGTCGTCATTCCAGGAAAAAATCTTTTTCGATTTTTAATACTAGGTACTGTAGGCATCGAATCTAAAGGGGAAGGCGCAGCTAATTAAACTTGGAAATTAAATTAATACTGTTATTTATTATGAGGCAAAGCCTTATTTCTTAAACACAAGTCTGTCAAGACCCTTCTCTCAGACTAGACAGTTTTTACGTCAGTATAAAAATTCAAAATGATTGTTTATTCTTTAATCTTTTCCAACCAGCAACCCAACAATGATCGTCTCTTTGTAGCAATCTCTACAGTACTGTGTAAATGTGTATAATTATTTATGCTGGTGATTGTACTTACAGGAACATTGATGTCACCAATAATGTCGGTTCCGAGGAGACTAGTTCCACTATATACCTATATGTATTGTATATCTATTGTTCAATGATTAAACTTATCAAGTGACCGGAGCGGCGTCTGTAATTCCCTTCAAAGACGTCAAACGGGCTTGAAGGTCGATTTAGTTGATTCACTAGCCAGCCTACCCTTGCTTCTTCTCTGTACTTTCAGTCTTGGCAGAGCGGTCATGGTCGAAGTCAAAATTCGCAAAATTTTTCATTCCCCGAAGGGTTAGGCACAGTTGTAGTAATGTAGGTACACACACAGTTCGCCAGTTAATATTAAAATTACCCAGTCAATTATATATTATTATTAATAATATTCATATCTTAATATATTAATTAAATCATAAATAAAATAAATTTTATTATTATTATATAAAAAGTCTCCTTTATAGCCTAATTGCGGGCCATACAAATATATTTTTCCGTGCGGCAATTGAACCCGATCAGCAAACCGCTATGCTAACCGTGCCATTACCGAGTCAACTTCACACTTATTCTTATTGACCTCTTTGTGGTTAAAAAAGTTTCCAAACCGCAAACTACATTCAAGACGGTCATATTGTTCAAACTCAAATAGCAGTCTCTAAATTTTCCAGAATTTTGGAACGTAACCCACTTTACTTCTGCGTATGAATAATGAAATATGTCTCTAATTAAAAACTAGAACATCGAAGTTGACAGAGGATTGAAAAGTCAATAGGCAGAGCTGTACTAAGCACACCTACAGTTCACCGGTACGGTTATAGATCCTATGTGATAGGGGGCGAGCCTATTACCATATACTCAGGGACAAATCCAAATTCCGAGAACTTCATTAAAAAAACAACAATCACAGTGGTTGACCCGGAAATCGAACCCTCATGCTCAGTAGTGGAACTCGCGACATAATTTAAAGCTTGTCTTCGGGGTAAGCAGAAACTGTAGATTTCCCTGCTACGAACCTAGCACACTCCTTTCGCTTCATCTACGTTAATTAACCTCCTCAAGCATAGGGTTTAGGGTATTCTTAATTTAACCTTATTTGAATTTTGACGACATGTTTGGCGTAGTGGTTGAGCGATCGGCTTCGGCCTGGTGTTGTGGGTTCGAACACCACACGGAGCAAATATTTTTATAACCTACTGGTAGTTGCTCCGGGTCTGGGTGTCTGTGTATGTGAAAATTTGTGTTTGTAAAAGCACCCAAAAAAATCAGTGAAAATCGTGTGGGGCAACGTTTTTTTGTCCGCAATTTGACTATCGAATGTTTCACCTTGAACTTTTAATATCTGTACTGTATTTTCATTGTATTTTGGCACATAGCTACTCTCCCATAAATGTTGTGTTGCCAATTTTGCGTGTAAGATAGAATGCTTTTACCAATCTCTTACGCTATGCTAGAAGTATTGAATAAAATAGAGACAACTTATAGCAATATCATAATGGATTTTGAAATTGAATATTTATAAAGCTATGCAAGTTTTGACCGCGCACGGTAGGTACCTAAGTATTATTAAATTCAATGTCATGAAGACGTATAATTTGTAACTACTTGCAATTTTAAACTTTATACAGTTAATCTATGCTCCAATTTCTTATAATTAGCAACAGAATTCGCGGGTATATGTAAATCCCATATAATAAGGGGCAAGCCTATTGCCATTAACCTGGCACAAATCTTAACTACGAGTTGTTACTGAGACTTTCATAGAAAAACTCAGTAACAATTTGCTCGACCTGCAAATTGAACCCAGGACCTAAGACTAATAAGGCATTTATGAAACATTTATAAATTAATAAGAAGATCAAACATACCTGAGTTATTTCTTTCAGTCTTAAACATACGGTCGAATTTCCTGCGTACGCGCCACCGTATAGACATGTAATTGAGCGTAGCATATTAATTTCCATAAATTATATACCGTAACCAATAGCTCTCAACTCAACTGTCCCAATACCGATCAACGATCGTAAACAAAAGCAAATTATGACGTCACCAATAATTCGTAGTGGCGTAGCACCGTAGCACCTGACCCGATTCGGTGAAACCATTCCCCACTTCTTGAAATCCTTGAATAATTAAAACCATTCGCGCAGTAACGTCGAGATGTGTACATCAGGAATAAATAATATATAATACTGCCTAAAGGCCAGGGCGCAAAACTTAGCTGGTTGTACAAAAAATAATGAAGCTTACTTCTTACGCTTGACCGCCAGTTCGCCTGATGTTAAGCGATACTACGATCTACGATACGATGGAGTTCGCTTACCTATAAGATATTAACATACAGACATATTCATAATAATGGTTAGTTTTGTTACCTATGCATTTACCTCTTAAGTATAACTAAGAGATAAAGATTATTTTAATTAGTACTTTTCTTAATTGATCATATTTGGAAATCGTCACTTATTTTATGCTAGTGCATTCACTATCATTACAATATTAGAAAAGTGTAATGTATGGATCACACTAAAATGTATATTATTTGCCGTTAACACAATGCTTTACTTTTTATTGTATTTACAATTAACTCGTCATTAATTTTAAACAATTTAATGTCTTTAATAAAACACTTTAATGTATTATCCATTGCGTTAGTTATATCATGTAATTGCAAAGCTGTAATTCATATTAATACTTATACTTACATAAATAAGTGGGTACGGATAATTTGTTACGCCAAAACGTTGGACAAACGGTTCGGAGGGCGGTCATTCCCACGACTGCATAAAATAAAATTGCTAAAGGCCACGGTCGTGCGCGCGCGCAAGGTTCCTTCCTTCCTGTTCTTGTATGAACGTTACGAGTATCGAAATACACTTATGCAGAATTGCGACTTATGTTAAGAGGTTGTGAATACGAGTAATAATAAGTTAAGGACGTATAAAAACTGCTTTGGATAAAAAGAAATAAAACATGAAGTTAAAAATCTAGCTATTCAAATTTTCTGTATTTATCCAGATAAGGTAAACCTGTATAACTGTACGTAAGGCGTATAAATATTTGTTCTGTATGGGAATCGAACCCGCAACTCTTTACGCCGAAATCGATCGTTGGACTCCGTCAAATAGTGTCGTCAAACTTATATTAAACAATAAAATTAAACTGTTTATGGCCTTTAATTTATATTATCAATACCAAAATGTTTTTATTTGCAATAATACGAGTAATAACGGAAGTACTTCCGACTAACTACATCCGATTTACTTCTTATACACTTGAATTCTATTTAAATAAAACTTAAAAAATAACAACACAAGAGTTGTGTCAGTTATATCGACTTAACCTCAGTTTAGAAACGAGCTGTCATAAATAACACATCTGTTTATCATTAGCAGTAAGTCGTGGGTTAAATAAACATAACATTAACGATAGATTGGATAAACGGGCGGTGTTTTCACGTTAATGAATGACACACATCTCACTTCACACTGCATGCCTAAGGCCGGGTCCATACCTGTAGTTGTTGCTAGCTATAGGATACAAAATATTAAGCTACCTTGTAACATACTAACACGATACAGCATGGTTACATAAGTATAAAGGAGATCACCGCTACGAAATTCCTGCAGTATCTACCTAAATAGGAGAGGCAGGGTTTAGCGGTGAACTCCAATTTAACTAGTGGCCATCACAATAGACCTACTACGGTCGCAGTGATACTATAGCCCGCAAATAAATAATTAAAAAAAATAATTAGTGAAGTAGTTTTTGGCATAACCCGGCTATTATGGATACTATTACGAATACTCGATACGATTTGATTTCGATACGTCAAGATGATACATTTGTATCATCACATGATGTACACATTTCCCGATAACTTCACTATTTATATGACATGAACTGATAGCTTTATGTGTCGGACGGAGGCGATTTAATTTCTCGTCCGTCTTCAATCCATCCTTCAGTTTATTAAAACGGGATGTACATACATACATACATGATATTCTAGGTCAATAGCTACTTCGTTCCCAAACGACAAGCAAATATTACTGGTGTTGTATAAATTATAGATATTTGCTCCGCATGCTAACGACAGCTTAAAGTGATAATGCAAATGAAGTGTTAATACGTGTAAGTTCACTTGCGGAAGAGGAGACTTTCAAGAACGAGGTTTCCGTGCGGGACATACACACTGCAAATCATATTAATCGCAACTTCCCGCTTCGCGTTGATACGCACAGAATAAATCTTTGATATACAGACCAGATACCCAGTTTTTTGAGCCTGTAGTGTATGTGAAATTTGTGTTGCGGATTAGTGGTATGAATTATCGACAGTCAAGATAAACGTCGCCGAGGCACCTCTGACTTTTGAAATGTTATGATAATTAATCATTAATTCTCACTCACTCAAATCCTGAAGGAAAACATCATGTGGAAACTTGGATGCCTGAGAGATTTTTACGACAGCATGTGAAGTCTGCCATTCCGTATTAGACCAAGAAACCCATATGAGACAGTAAGTGGGATTGATGATAGTGACCCAAATTACTGAGTAGTATGTTATGGATTAGTATAACTAATTTAAGCACAGCCTATAAGCCATATTATGTATACTGTGAATAAGTGTGGAGCAATTAAAAAAACCAATAAGTAATTAGATGTGTAAGTATTGTCGACTCAATGATACAACGCTAAGACTCAGTATAGATTGATGTAATAACTTTTTAGAAAAAGAAAACTGATCTCGAACGTTTTGTAGTCAACCTTTAAAATGATTACCTACCTAATGGCACCAACGAAAACGTATAACTAACTTGAAATCATATCCTTTAGGTTAAAACATACATACGGGTTGGATTGATAACCTCCTTTCTTATTTTGTAGTCGGTTAAATACAATGTTCACAGTGACGGCCCCCAGACAATAATTGTCCGTCGGCTGTTGATTACTTGAACACGCCTCGGTTCAACGAAACTTCACAGTACGAACACCTTGAAACATTGTTATGTCACGAGGCGTCCTTTTAAAAAACACGTAATTGAGTAGCGCAGGCGCAGTGTTATTTGCCCTAGCTTTAGCTCTCTAGGGACGCGTCACTGTTGCAACTAATAGTAAGAGTTTTTGAATGTCTTGAATCCCCTTCAAAGCATTAATTAATATTAGTTATTAATGGCCAGTCCCTATATCAAATCCGTCGATAGATTTGCTTACTAGAGATAGGATTTTGACATTACTTGAATGAACCTTATGTCAAAATAGTATCCCTAGTAAGCAAATCTATCGACGGATTTAATATAGCGACTGGCCATTAATGAACATCGAATCGCAGAAAGAATACCTACTTCAGAATATATCTATAATCAGCATATTTTAAAATACAGAAATTATAAATATTGCCACAGGGAACCTAATGCCATAACAGGCACACATATCGAACCCAGAAACGCGGTAACGCGCTAGTAATATCCTAGTGTTGCTAACGTCGATAGGTTATGGTTACAGCTTACCATCAGGCGGGCTGATGTTCTTAGTAATAAACAAAAAACTATGATTTTTCGTGATTACATAATTATTATAATAAAGGCACTTTAACTTACAAAAAAGCGATAAAATGATTCTTCCATTACTACTGCAGTGTACAGCAATTTTATTGTTTTCATAAAATTTGTGTTTGCAGAGAAAATACTCCAACTGCGCTCACCACTTAAGTAATTAGCTTACTAGAGACGGCAATATCTTCATTAATTTACTTAACTTATCTACTTGCACTAAGATAACAGTTTCCCACTTCAAAGATAAAAGAAAACATATTCACTAAATAGTAGGTTTAAACACTGGTTTAAACCTACTATTTAGTGATTTTCAAAGTTGAAAAACCAACCTACTGAGGTTGGTCTGAAAGCATAAAATTAACTTTGAATTTCTTCTATCCACCTAGAACTTTATTCCTTTACTATCTCTAATCTCTAAAATAATACCTTTGAATATGGCGCTTTGTCCTAGAAAAAACTTTTAATAAGTACCTACTCACAAATAACTAGCCGCTACCCGCAGCTTCACTCCCGATATAGCTTTATATATATCTTCTTTTTACATATTTGTTCTATATAAGTACATATTCAACGCCGATCTATCCATCGTAGATCGCAGTGTAGCTTAGCATCAGGCCAACAAGAATAAAAAAAAATAACAAAATAAATAAGTTGCTTTTGCATTTATAATATCAAGTCCGGATTGCGATACCTCTAACATTCCGTTTGTTAAAAATATTTTTTACGTGGCGAAGCATGGCCCTCATGCTTCGCCACTAATGGGCCGGCTCGACCGGAGTTATACCACGGCCTCACAGAAAACCGGCGTTAAACAAAGCTTACGTTGCGTTTCGCCGAGTGAGTGAGGTTACCGGAGGCCCAATCCCCTTTTAAAAGGTCGGCAACGCACTCTTGACTCCTCTAGTGTTGCGGGTGTAAATGGGCGGCGATAATCGCTTACCATCAGACGATCCGTCTGCTCGTTTGCCCTCCTATCCCATAAAAAAAACCTTTGAAAAATAATTAGCGTGCGTAGGCGTCCATCATTTATCAATATTATTTATAAGTCTAAACAACATTAGTCTGGTTGATGGTCCTATATGTGACGTGTTTACGTCAGTGTATGATATCACCAGCACACAATACTGGCCCATGTAGGTACAGGTTTAAATCATACCCGTGAATGTATGAGACACAATGCAGCATGATTGGACTCGCAAATAATGATGTTATACTGGAAATCTGGACTACCTATTGTAGATCGCTAACAATTTGATTGTACATTAGTGTCATTGTAAATACTCGTATGTCACATTGATATTTTAAGAGTATATACCATTTGAAATCGCAGTTGAAAAGTTAACTGAAATAACCTAGAGGTCCCAGATCGAGTCATGTTATTGGGCTTTTCTATGAAATTCTCAATATCAGCTGATTTGTGCCAGATCAATGACAAAATCCACAAATTTGAATGTAAAAATTTACGCAGGTTTAGCTGCGCACGAGTTGATGGTGTAATAAAATAATAATACTACGATATAAAATAATAATACGCTAAACTAGAATTTGTTATGTAACCCGGTAGTCTGCGTTCGCCATGATGACGAAACAAGTGACGATCTAGTTCACAAAATCACTATTTAATTGAACAGGCCAAAACGAGAGAAGGGACCATACATCATTTGAATATGAAGAATCGTATTCAAAGCGATTGTAAACAGTAGGATTAGCTCCGCACGTCATTTGCGTGTTTCGACAATTTCAAAAGGCAGACAACGTTTTGCACGCTACGTTTAATTATATGTAAATACACTACATGCCATTAATGAGATGTCAAATTTGTATACTCTTTTGTACGTAAAGTTTGCTGAATTACTTTGGCCTAAGAATATTGGCGTGACAGAAACATCTGACGCTAAAGTCATTGGAATTTACTCGAAAACTAATATTATTTGCGTATGATTTAATATTGATTTAAGTTACAGAAGCAAGTGGTAATGAAACCTGTTACATTTACAAAGCGTCACGCGTTATGAGATAATTAAACTTAATTAATTCGCACAGATTCTGTTATTTGAACAACATTTTTCTCTTTAAAGTTCTATTTTTATCATTATAGCCATTTATGGTGTTTTGATGGGACTCCCTTTACTCATTAATCCGTCAAATAATCATTACACGCAATTTGCCTTTTTCTGTAAATTTTCTATTTTCTTCCTTAAAACCGTAACCGAAACTAAACGTATTGTCAACAAAAATGTATACCAAAATCTATTATTAACAAGATCCAGGGACCCATTTACGCAGCTTATGAGGAGTTCAGACAATGCACAGAACGAACAAAACCTCACAGAAAACGACGCCATATTTATTTGTGTTCGTGTTTTATTTCTTTCAAATCTGTCAATCCGTTCCCGATACAAAATGTATGAGAAAATAAATTTTCGTCTTAATGTTCTTTTCCTAGAATTTTTTGATGTTTTAACAGTTATTCTGCTATTCGGGGAGAAGACCAATCCAACAAACCAAAGATAATAACAATCGGTCCACCAGTTCTCCAGTTACAAGTGTTGTAACAAACCTGACTTCGTTTTATATATATAGATACTCATCACTTACTTTACTTGTTTGTATAGTGGTCCTAAGCGCGACTGCTACGCTAGTAATCCTGGATTCAATTCCCAGGTCCAGCAAAATGTTATTGGGATTTTTGCCAATGGCAATAGGCTCCCATAATACATGGGACGTAAACATTCCGGCGAACACAGGCCTGATGGTATGGTATGATGACTTAACTTATAAAAGAAATTACTTTGAGAAACAGCTATGAACACTAGACACATTGATAACAATTATACAATACAATTAACACATTTAAAGAAAAAATTTGTACCTACTTACAATAATTACCTTATCGGTCGTTTACTCGATTTCTCCACAGTAATAATGCTAAAGGCTGTCAATTATCTTGTAGGTAATTATCGCGTACGGTCCGCATCAAGAGCAAATATCAGAGTTAAATAGAGTGTAAATACGTAAAGACTGATTAAGATTTTGATAACAACAACAAAAACGCGTAGAATTAGTTATATGAATCATTACTATAATATGTAATATACTGCCTCATTAGCCTAGTGGTCCTGAGCGCGACTGCTACGCTAGAGGTCTTGGGTTCGATTCCCAGGTCGAGCAAAGTGATAGTGGGTTTTTCTATGAAATTCTTAGTAGCAGCTCGGAGTTTAGGATTTGCCTTCATCATCACATGGGACCTAAACATACCGGCGAACTGTGGGTGTTAGTACGCCTCTGCCTAATCCTTCAGGGAATACAGGCGTGATGGTATGTTATGCAATATAATTCATTTAGTTTGAGGTCAATTTTAATTCAGCACGCTGCCGCTGGTACGAACAATAAATAGATATTGCATTGTGCCTGTAATTTCTCTTGACGAATTAAAGGTGGTCGAAAGAAAACCAAAAAAAAAGCAATAACATAGTCCGTAGCGTTCTCATCTGCCCACTCCTGTATATTCTCGTATACTCTTAAATAAATTTGTTTGAAATCAAACAGTGTAAGTTATAGCTAATTAATTAAACTTATGTATAACGTTTGACGCATTACGTGGGAGAGCCATGCTTCGGCACGAATGGGCCGGCTCGACCGGAGTGATACCACGGCCTCACAGAAAACCGGCGTCAAACAACGCTTACGTTGTGTTTCGCCGAGTGAGTGAGGTTACCCGAGGCCCAATACCCTTTTAAAAGTTCGCCAACGCACTTGTGACTCCTATGGTGTTGCGGGTGTCCATGGGCGACGGTCACCGCTTACCATCAGGCGATCCGTCTGCTCGTTTGCCTTCCTATTCTATAAAAAAAAAAACAGAAATAACAATAAATAAATCACTTCTGCCACCGACCGTACAGTGACACGATTATTGTTCATCACTCTTACTTGTAATGGTCTTAAGTGTATTTTCCGTAATACACAGGGACTTCCCTGTAGCAGGGTTTATGTTATGAATTCGAATAAAATTGTAATTTACGGAGTCTGTAAGCACAAAGTATTCTCGTTCGCCCCTTCTTAAATAGTTCGGTAAAGCACCTACCAAAAAAAAACCATTCCCCAAGATGTTATCTATAAGTTTTATAACTTATGCCTAGCTATTATAGGTATGGTAAATTCAGAGGAAAAGTAGTGGCATAGAATGGTACCTCCTTACTACTGAGATAAATATGGTTAAAGAAACTTTATTCTCAATAAAACATATAACATGTCACTTACTTGAGAACAATATTAAAATAATAATTACATACTTCACCCCTCGTAGTGTCCCATCTAAAAAGACGTCGAAGAAATTATGCTTTGGTCTTGCAAGCACATCTACCGAGCGTGGGTTTCTAAATTCGATTCCCTGGACTTTACCTACCTACTTACCTGGTATTCCATTTGAAAATTCTCAATAGAAGTCGGAGTTGGATGTGAACCACAGTTAAAATGTGTGCCCGATTAATAGTCACGGCTCACCCCCTATTACATGGGTCTAGTAATGAACCGTATTTGGACATCAGTAGGAACTGCATAGCCTTTCGGAATACACAGGCGTGACTGTTTTAATCTTTAGTGTTTACGTCAGATAGTTTAAATAATGAGCTTAATTAAAATACTCAAAATTCTAGGTCTTACAATGTGATATTCACACAAAAGAAATAAAATTAAGAAATGCAAATTATCTTTAAAAATTTAAATGATACTCTGTATTTATTTTTAGAAAATATTTAAAAAATATGTTAAGCTGAGCTTAACTTTTCAACTGCCGACGTTAACGGTAAAATTGATGTAATCAGCAATCGCGTCAAATTGCGTCACTAATGTAATACTAATAAAAAAAAATTGCGTGTCTGCGAAGACTAATCAATGTCATATTTATCGTATTGCTTTGATGATACTGAATACACAATAATGTGAGATAACGTCACCGTAGAATACTGTCTTTTTCTCACAGTATTCTATTATACTTAGCAGCAATATTCTTGAATTTAAAATGATTATTACAATCAAAATAATACATAACAAAAGACGTTCAATAAAGTTAATAGTAATTTTATTTAGTCAAAATATTGCAAGCTTATTTTTTTTATAAATATTTTTTAATAAAATAGGAAACCTATTTCAACCCTTATGTTTGCTTTAGCCGCCACTAACATCGTTAAATAGTCAAGATTCAAATCAAACGGTTGGATGACAATCTAATTACAGGACCAATACGGAAGTTTATTTCATAGAGTACTATGAAATAAAAAATGACCAAACAGGTTATGCGCGAAAATACGTACCTACATAAAAAATATTCTGACTATCTGTTTCAGATCATTTCATATCATTTAAATTTTATTCACAGCACACGTTCATTTTATGAAACAAAATTTAAATTCACCGATAACCGAAATCGATAGTGCACATATACGCATCGATACTAAATCGATATAATTCGAACTGTGTCTCGAAATACACGTTCTTTAAATTCAAGGTCACCAGTCTATTTATCCGCGATTTGTTTGCCATCCTTGAGTCATTTCTTTCACAGAAGTGAACAGTCAATGAACTTTCGTGATGTATTGGATTTTCATTCAAATGATAATTCAACTATGCAGATTTTCAAGGTAACTTGACAATATTTACCTACACGACATTTTACGAACTAGTAAACAAAAATGTTTGTTGTCAAATCCGACAACAGTAGCCCTAGCACGAACATCTATCAAATTCGTGATGTAAAGGTATCGTGTCCGCGACACGTTAACGGAGATGACAAAAGTTGGTAGCACGAAGCACACTGGCGACCATCGAGATCTCGTCAGGATTCCTTTAGTGACGTCATCCTAATGTAAGTAGAGTTGTGTCCATGTGAACCAACCGAATGCCTTGTTGAATGAATGAAACGTTCGAAACCATATAACAAATAGTTTCATATGATTTTACTTATAATTAAACGGTTTACTTATTAAAAGTTAATTATTATATATATGTTTTCGTAAAGAAAAGCTATAAATACGTTATAAGAAATTATAAACTCACATTATTTTTAAAGAAATTAAATGTGTTTGTAGATAACAAATAAAAATGTTCCATGGTATCCGAATGAGTCTACTTGACATTAACAGCGACGTCATGGCAACGCAGTTTGTTTACGTTTCTCTAACATACTTTTGATTTACTTTGTAGTGGTTTTTATTATTTTTAATTATTATGATAACGAATCACTTACAATACGCAATGATGATGGAAATTATAGAATCGTGAGTATTAAAACCCCTTAAAACAGTGTTGGACTAAGCGCGCCGGGGGCCCGGGGCGGAAACACAGAATGAGGTCCCCCAAACCCATCTAGGTATTTAAAATTAATTCATGTGTTGGTACTTCTCGTAAAGTACTTTAGTGATAACTCTCCTTCTGTCGCAGTTGGGGAAACAACCGAATACCTACCAAAAAAGATGTGAACAAGATGATCAATCTCATGCAGTCGGAGGCATCGTCTTAAATTTAACTGTAAAGAGCAATTGCCTCCGACTGCATGACATTGGTCATATTGTTTCCATCTTTTAACCCGACTGCGCAAAAAGGAGGGTTATGTTTTCCGGGTGTACTCGAAAAACATAAACCTTCTTCTGGCGCAGTCCTAGACCCTATGCATAGAAGGTCTAAACAAATTAAGTGCGACCAATGGGTAATGAGAAATAAATCGAGGACTTAATCAACCATAAATTTTATAAATATTGTTTATTTTATTATACATAGATTGGAATACTCCGGGTACAAGTACTCAATCGAATTTGGTACCTCCTCCACTACCTTATTGAAGACCATCCTCCATCTCCTCCTGTTGCTCCTGTGGACGAAGAGTGGAGACCACAAAAAAAGGATTTAACAAAAATGTTTATTGATTGTGGGAATATTATTATGAAGTAGAAAAAGAGTGATTCCGGATAAAGGCTGGGGAATTGAGAGTGAGACATTTTGAGGCGCAAGAAAGAGTAAGGGAGATGGATGTAGAGCTATGTTGCAGGCTCAATAGCAGGAGTTCATGAAAGAGACCATGGAAGTTTTTGTTAGGTTTATGGAGAAAGTCTTTGGCTTGTAATGAACTATAAAATTAAAATAAAAAAAAAACCTAGTAAAATTTATTTATTTCTATAGTCTACACATTGTATACCGATTATATTTTAAAAAATATTCAATTATAAAAATTTAATCTTTTCCAAATTAATATTAGAAAATAAATAAAACGTGATTTACTCACCTAGTTTCTCTTGCTTCACTTCTCTCATTTTGAAATTAATTTGCAGCATTAAAATAATTTAGCGGACTACGGTCGTATATTGGCGGTCTTTGCATTTTAGGTATTTGAAGTAATTGTTCCGATAATTACATACTTTGTAGTGGTTTTATAGCGGCGATAGCCTAAAGGTTAGGGCGTCGGACTAGCGATCCTAACTGACTGGGTTCCCAACCGGCAAATGTAGTTGCCAGTTGGGAACCCACCCATTATACTACCGACGTAAACCCACTCGTAACACAAGCATTTAGCACGAGGGGTTAACAAGAATATTAAAAAAAAGGAATAGGTACTCTTAAACTCTTTAAAACACACACTAGGTATTTTTATTGAGATAAACAATATCCAAATTAAATAGAAGGTAGATCATAATAATTATTACTGCTACAACAGCCTAGTGGTTCTATGCACGACTGCTACGCTAAATATCCTGGCGCCTCTATTGTGCGTAAAAGGAACTAATTTTAGTTGTCACATTTTGTATTGCTATCGTATCGTCACGTTGAAACATAATTGGAAGCACGAACGTTGTTTTGACGTATGGTATCGTAAATCCCAACGGCTGGCTATCGAGCATTGTCGGAACTTTATTCACTTAGAATTTGTCGGTGAGGAAAGTTTCGAAACATTTTAAATTATAGTTTTAAACGTATTTGCAGAGTTTTTAAGATTAGTTGGTGTTTTCAAAGCGTTTTTATAATGTACTTCACTTATCGGAGCAATTATACAACCCAAAAAGAAGAATACGAAGACTATCACTATACTAACGTAGACCTTTATATTATTTTGTTGCTGCAAGTTTACTTGAAAATTAGGGAAGAGGATTGCTGTGAGTAAAATAGGTATTGTGTTTATAAATTGGTGTTTTATTTATTTGTCGACTAATAATTTGGAAAAGATGAATTAGTTACTTCGTTTTAATTATTGTACTTACCGTATTTAAACTTTAGCACCACTGCGTATAGTAAATGCCTCATTAGTGGTCGTTACCGCGACTGCTACGCTAGGTCGTAGGTTCGATTCCGAATTTCATAGAAAAACTCAATAAGACTGGTCGATCTGGGAATCAAACCTACGACAGAGGCTTTAGGTTCGATTCCCAGTTCGAGCAAAGTAGTAGGTATATCTACGTAAGTAGTTAGTGGTCCCAAGCAAGACTGCTAAATAAGAGAGCTTAGCAGTCGGGCTCGGAACCATTACACTAAAAAGGCAGTTTTTTTTATCATCAAAGATTAGTATTTTTACTCATTTGTTTTCAAATATTATGCTTGTACCTATACGTTGTATAACTGCCTCATTAGCCTAGTGGTCCTGAGCGCAACTGCTACTCTAGAGGTCCTGGGTTCGATTCCCAGTTCGAGTAAAGTGTTATTGAGATTTTCTATGAAGTTCTTAATAAGCTCGGAGTTTGGGATTTGTGCCTAGTTAATAGTAGATAATAGGCTCGCCCCCTATTACATGGGACCTAAATATACCGGCGAACTGTGGGTGTACATTAGTACACCTCTGCCTAACCTTTCGGGGAATACAGGCGTGATGGTATGTTATATTATGCTTATAATTAGGTTGCAATGGTAACCGTTGTTATTGTCTGTTAGATATGATATTTATTCCGTTGCTATCCTCAAAGACAAAGCCGCAGCGCAAGACCCCCACAGCGCAGTGTGACCGGGTTTAGCTAGTTTCTAAAAAAAATATAAAATCCACTAGAAATAAAACGGGAATATACGGTATACCATCCATGTAAGTGGTTGCTAAGAAACATATACATACTTAAATTTGGTATAACGTCATCGTCGATGTCAAATAGAGTCGTTCGAATTGCATGAAACATTTAATTTTTAAACTACTTTATCATTTATGATAATCTTTAAAATAATGTGACTTTATGGTCTCCCATACCTTATTTTGTATTTTTCTTCATGCTAAGTATATATTGCATTTTTAATTTCTAAAAAATAAAGCGTTTAGTTAAAAGTAAAAATATATCAACTATTTTGATTTAGGTTTCGAACGTCTCATTCATTCAATAAGGCATTCGTTTGGTTCACATGGACACATCTCTACTTACATTAGGATGACGTCACTACGTAATTGTATCGAGCTTCCGATAGTCGCCAGAGTGTGCTTCATGCTACCAACTATCGTCACTCTCCGTTAAGGTATCGGGGGCTCGATAACTTTACGTTATTAATTTGATAGTTGTTTGTGCTTGGTCTATGACATTAGTACGCATCTGCCTAACCCTTCAGAGAATACAAGCGTGATATATGTATCTTAAGGGTCCGGCGGAGCTTGAATTGCCCACAAAAACGTAATTCCGACATAAATCGTAATCCAGACAATATTCTATCAAATTATGTTATTATTCGGATTTGGATACCATTAATCTAGGTTCCTACGGTACGATTTCGTGTACTACTAGTTCACTGCATATAAAAAACCGAAAAATCGTTCCAAACTTGGTAAAGTTATCAAAAATTGCATTCGCTTACATTTATTTTCAGTGAAGTATTTTAGACAAAATGGTTACGTGGGAACCTAGATTAACGGTATCCGAATCCGAATAATAACAGAATTTGATTAAATTGCGTTTGAATTACGATTAATTTCGGAATTACGTTTGTAAGAAAAATTCGCTCCGCCGGACTCTTAATTTATACATTAAATACTAACTTTGGAGCTTCATAACAACGAGTACTTTCGTGTCTTAGCGAACATCAAATCAAATCAAATCTTTACAAACTTTGCCCGAAAATCAATTAGACTCTCAGGTGAAGATAATGAAAACTCTAACTGTCCGTCTAACTAGTGTTAAAACTATAATTTAATATATTTATTATGAAACTTAGATCGCGCTCCATCGTAGATCGCAGAATCGCTTAACTTCAGGCGACTGGCGGTCAAGGGTCAGCCATTCACGGATTAAAAAAACACTTTTGTCACCGATAAATTTTAAGTGAATAAAATTTTGACAATGCTCGATTGGTGCTCTTTGGCTCTTCTTCGGCCTACGTTCAGCAGTGGATGGCAATAAGATGATTTATGATGATGATGAATGCTCTATAGCCAGCCTTCGAGTTTTACGGTACCATACGTCAAAACAACGTTCGTGCTTCCAATTTAGTACATTATATTTTGAATTACGTTTATGACGATACGATTCCGATACGACAGTTTTCAAAATGCTTCGTGCTACCAAAATTTGTTCCTTTTACGTACGATAGAGGCGCTGGTCCAAATCTCATACAAATTGGTCTCCATGACGATACGAATACTTTTTCGCAAGTTGTTCGTGCTAAGGCTATTGGTCTCCATGACGATACGAATACTTTTTCGCAAGTTGTTCGTGCTAAGGCTACAGATTGAGGAGACTAGGTTAGAGTCGTTCTACTATTGTCAAATTTATAAGAAAACCACTTACAATTTTTTCTAAGAGTGTGCATTCACATCTACATAGTCAAAAGGGTAAAATAAGATTGACATAATCGATTATCGATTATAAAAGAAATAAGAAAAGGTAAAAGAAGGAGTTTGTGGCTAAGTGTAATTGATTGCAAGGTTAGCTGCACTGACCATTCTTGGCACATCGAGACTTCACCGTAGGTCAGAAAGCACGTTAACCACCACCGTACCGCTGTATTGTGGAATGCGCTTCCCGAGTGGGTCTTTCCCAATAGATATAATCTGGGTGTCTTTATTTAAATCACGAATAGATCGAAGTGTCACTTAACATCAGGCAAACTGGCGGTCAAGCGTATAATAAAATAAACACATTTTTCGTGGTAGTCAGAAGATGAAAAGTTTGCTAACCTTAGGATACCGCTATTATCTAGAAATTGGGTTAATTGTTTCGTGTAAATTATTGATATGCAGCCGCATCTGCTTAAATTGGAAGCCGATATTTTTTCAGAATTTATGTAGGTACCTATTTAATACATTTTCATAACATACCATCACGCCAGTTTTCACGAAGAGTTAGGCAGACTTTATTCGACCTGGGAATCGAACGCAGGACCTCTAGCGTAGCAGTTGCGTTCAGAACCACTAGACCATAGGTTCTGAACCTTTTATGGACTACCCCCTTTACAAGAAAAAAGATCAAATACCCCCTTTACATAATAGTTAATCATACCAAATTTATTTTACCAGCGCTCACTAGGGGGCGGAATCGCTCCCGTTGGGAACCTATAAGTCTAAGCTAATGGAGCAGTAATACGTTTTCATAGTCATAAATCATAAAATTACTTACTTATTATAATAATATGCCTATGTTAAATGTCAAAAGGATTGACAAATTATTTTTTGAGCTCCTACAAAGTTCTTTAATGTATTTGTCTAACAAATTGCAGGTCATACGTGGCTGTGAGAAATGGACGCATTTGTTAAGAATTGCAAAATAATACGTAGATTGTATTTGACAAATGATATGACTTAACTTGCGACCCGTGCGCAGTATTGCGTGCGAAAATTTTACATTTAAAATTTCCGACTTTTTAACCTATAGGTTAAACTTAAAACTGCATTCAATTCCGTGCAGTCGTTTTGCGCGATGCGTGTACAAACATAGAGACAAAAAAATTTAAAAAATATATATTTTGTCTTCTGTTGCTCTAATAAAGACCCCCATATTAGTTTTACTTCTATATCGTACATACAAAATTGTAACCTGTTACAATTTTATTCTATGTATAGATTATAGATAGGACTCCTTGTCTCCTATATTTTACAACATGTTCTTATTTCGGAGGAAGAAAGAATAACCAGAGAAAGTACTCGTAGAAAAGATATTAAAAATAAAATTATACCAAAATTTAATATTGTTAAGCATAGTCCTCAGTATCAAGCCATATTATTATATAACAAACTGCCAGCTTGCTTAAAAAGTAAAATAAACACAAACTCATTTAAAATAAAGCTTAAAAGTTTCCTATTGAATAAATGCTTGTACTCCACTGATGAACTGTAAGCACTTATAAATAATTGTAATAATAATATCAAATATTTATGAAATGTTGTTGTATGTAAATTTCTTTAATTTTAATGTTAATTGTTTAATAATAATCATAAATTGTAAATTTTATGCATGTTACCTAAATATCAAACACAATGTAAATTGTTCTTGATTAAATAAAAAAAAATATTACACATCGAATCAATGTATTTGATATAAATTTACAAAAGCATATCATATCAGCACGCTTGCATGCAACCCCAAAGAGCTAGTCTAAGGTGTATTAATGTTACATCCATGGTTCGCCGATATGTCACCATTATTGGACAACTCTCAATTCCAAGCTACTATTGAGATTTTCATAGAAAAAACCATTAATACCTACTGCTCGAAGTGGGAACGCACCCAGACTTCTAGCGTAGCAGTCACGCGAAAACATAACATAAAAAATATATTATCACGCCTGTATTCCCCAAAGGGTTAGGCAGAGGCATACTAATGGACACCCACAGTTCCACGGTATATCTAGGCCCCATGTAATAGGGGGTGAACTTGCAAATCGCACAGTCCGAGCTGCTACTAAGAATATCATAGAAAAACCCATTAAGACTGCTCAAAATTTTCTATAAATAAATCACTCTGCTATTTTTAAACCTGAAAGGAAAAAAAACAACTACAATTATCAAAAAGTACCGAAAACTAAACATTACGGTTCGCACTAACTGATTTAAATTGTTATTTTAAAGTGAAGTGTTCTGCGAATGTTATGCCGCCTTGTTGTTACTGCACACTGCACACGAATGTTCGTCTTATTAACAATGAATTTACGGACTATACACGCTTGTTATCCTATATTGGGTAAACAGGATTGTTAGTATCAACAGCGAATTTTCGCACAGGAGAAAGAATCTCCCATCCATTGTTGAACTGGATGTTAAACCATACGTAGTTGCGAAGGCTAACGATATTAAGTTCGATTCCCACCCGAGAAATATTTGAATTTTCAAACTGGAAATGTAAATAAAATTATATACCAGTATACTGCAATTGAGCATACACTTAAGATATTATCACGCCTGTATTCCCCAAAGGGTTAGGCAGAGGCATACTAATGGACACCCACAGTTCCACGGTATATCTAGGCCCCATGTAATAGGGGGTGAACTTGCAAATCGCACAGTCCGAGCTGCTACTAAGAATATCATAGAAAAACTAGAAGGTGAAGCTTAGGTGCTAGAATTACCTAATCCAATCCATTTTCCTCATTCAACTAATATTGTGAATCGAGGAATATGAGATCTAAAGATGTTAAAATATTTTGTTTATTACTCATATATTCTACAAATTCACAAGTCCACAGAAAGGACATGTTACAATATGAAAAGATGAAAAGCAAATTAAGAAATAAATTTGAAACAGGGGCGTTTACTTCTCTAGTCAGTCGGTAAGTTTTATACAAAAAAATGCCATTTTGCCTACCCCGTAGGCTTGGAAATTAAAGTTGCTATGCTACGAGTTATAATTATAGTTTTTCCTCAATGCATAAAGATTAATACTGAATAGTTTCAAACAGCTGTCAATTATAAACAAGACCACAGAAGAGACAGTTGTCAACTGCTTACATTTACATATTAAAGAAGGTCCATCCTGTAGACATACTTTCCTATTTAAAAAAATAGTTATGTATTGTTATATAAAGTGATAACCGACTTTTCATTTTGATCGCGTTTTTTCTGTAAATAGGTACAGTTGGTATCTAATGACTCTAGATATAATGTCGTATGACAAAAACGAACGAATCAAGAAAATAAAGTTAACAGACTTGCGTGTACAGAAAATTAATTTTATAACTACATCATAATGACAACCGACAAAATTATAAAGTAGTAGATATAATTTAGTTTTATTATTCAAAAGCTAGGAATATGAATAACTTTGTAGACATAACTGGGGGTTGGTATAGTTTAGGGCTAAAATTCCTATACATATCCTATATTTTATATTTTTGATCTAAATGTTCGGGAAAATCGTTAAAAAATATTTCACTTTCTAAAGAAAGTCACTGATACGGTAAGTTGGTTTGTAATATAATTCACTTTTGAAAGATCAAACGTTGTTAGTTTTCATTATGTACAGGAATTCTTATTAAAATAGCTTCATCCTTCGACACAGTAATTTTTAGTTCCTGAAAGCTATAGAAATTAATTGTAGCTTGGGAAAGTTTCAACAGTAGACACATTCTTATTTATCCGCAAAAAATCTGTACATCTCTAAACACTTACGTAGGTACACAGGAAAGTTATTGTGTGGTTTTATTCGATAGGAGTACTACATCACTTTGCTCGGTTTACTGATTTAGTATATCTAAAGAACTTGAACAAATAATAAAGTATTTTAAGTAATTTTATTCTTCTTTCCTTTACTAAAAAATAACTTGCAAAAAAATCACAAAAAGATAATTTTATGGTCATCAGATAACATGTGAATTATGACGTTAAGATAAAAAGCTACAAAATATACTTATTATTAGTTTATTTTCGTCTTCGAACTCAAAACAACTTTTGATATTTGACACAAGACTTTATGAGATAATTTAGAAACAGTCGAGCTGATTCGAAAGTGGTACTTTCGCGAACTTTCTGCAGTGTATAGACCACCGTGTTGCTATTTTAAGTAGGTAAACAGTGACACATAATTAATTTTAATTACTGTCTTACTAGTTATTAATGTCACTCGATCATCACTCAACCCTTGAACAAAGATAGACGCCATAAATTATTTATCAAGTTGCCACCACAGGAGATAAAATGAAATGAGTCGTAATCTCATCGACCCATAAAACTGCTGTAAATATTAGACCTATTAGCTGAGGAATACCACTGATCTGCTTCTGGTTTCGTCAGTCATTGGCATTAATTGGTCTATGTATTGAAAAAAATATCAGTGCATGGTGGCTTGCGGACTCGGGCGGGCGTTCGGTTCGTTCGTTTACGATACATGGTATTATAAGCTCAGTGGGTATATTTCGGGGGGCGCCGTGGCGTATCTCATCGAAAGCGAGCCCTGCCACCACTGGCCGGTCAATTGTATAGTGCTATGTGCGTCGATCAGTCGCGCTCGCCTCTCCGCACGTCGCCGCCGCCCGCGCCGCTCGCCCATCAAAATGACATTCTCAATACATTGACGTTAAATTAAAAACATTCAACATGTGTTGTGCCAGGTTCACCAACTACCTGTTCCGTAGTGTTGTGAAGTACACATGTGGACTAGCCAGCCGCGAAAGTAAGTACAATCTGCGTCAAAACGTGCGCCACACACCAACCGCTCAATCTGCAGTGTTCCCGACGCTAAAATTAAACCCGATAACGTTCTGTATATTATCATCATATGTGACTACAAAATTCATTGTAACTTATCAACGGCAATGGAACATAAACTTTACTACATTGTGATGTGTTTATGAATAGTTTAATGCTTGTTTTTATTGACGTCTCGTCAAATTACGAAACTATAAATATTCTTAAAGGTGCAAAACATTTTTGCTAGCGTCCTAGTGTTGTGCAGCCAAGTTTTAATGCACAATCACCACACGTCCTCAAAGCAACTTTCTAGAATGTTTCTCAGAATTAACTTGTGTATGTAAGCACACAGTAATGTATGCACAGGAACACATTGTGTAAACTGAAGCTTACTCATAACATTCGTTTGTATTTGGAGCTAAAATTGCGTTTGTGATATTCGAATAAACCAATTATTGATACATTAACATCAGTAGATATTAATTAATCAACATGCATGAAGTCACGTGAAAGGTTGACGCAACCCAGTATAATACAACTTCACTAAAATAAAACTGAATAAATAAGTTATATTTTATTTATAGCCGTGCTTGAAACCCAACTCGCATAGGAAAACAATATTACCTTCATCATTAATGACTTCTTAGAAACTATTGTTGGTTATCAAACAGTAACCACTTAAGTTCCAATATGATATAAAATAAAAATTGCATTCGAATGACGTTAACGACATTAGGTCATGAGTCAAGGACTAATATGTCATTTATATTGCCATGCAATATAAATGACATAGCATTCGTATGAAAGTTAGATAGAATATTCTATAATGTACACCATATTATTGTAACATGGTTTGCAAACGAATATCATTTTGAATAGGTACAATGGAGGTCTAATCGCTAAACGCGATATCATCCAGACATCCTTAGAATAAATTAAGGGGGGATGGTAGCCGGTGGTGTACTGTTTACATAAAATTCTATAAATACTTACACTACACATTATAATAAATATAAACACAATAAATTACTTAAAATCAGAACATTTTAAAGTAAACGGCTTCGTAGCAAAACAATAAATAATTATACAATACTTCACGGTAATATTGAAGAATCCAATTTATTTCTTTGTTACCTCGTTAAATCATAAATTAATTTACCGTGTAATTGTAAGATGCGATTTGATTTAAACGGAAAGAAAATAAACATTTTTGACAGGTATTGGCAAGTCGTGACTTAAAACTTTACGATTACTATGCGGATCAAATGAATAGTCTCGAATATCTAGATCACTGTCCACTATGTCGACATTTGCTTACTCCACTGTATAGGTCTATTTAGTTGCCTCATTATACTACAACTTGTTAATCACCGACGCAATGGACGCAATTACTCCATAAGCGAAACACTTAGGAAAACGAAGTAGGTACACGATGTAACTTTGTGTAGGTCGACAGTGCTTCTTTTACAATATTGAATAGAAGCGGGAACAATTATTATTTCTTTAGTTAGGAGTTAGCAATTATTATTTCTTTATTATTTACCTTTATTTATAACAGTACGTACTCTATTTTAATTTAGCTTTTCCGCGCCTAATTATGTCACGCTAATCAAATGGCGTCAAGTTAAAGTTATCTTACTTAGTGTTTAATTATCGGTCTCCAAGGTAACTCGGATTATTATAGTAAATCTAGCCAAGGATATCTAAATGCTTGTAAAATAATTAATCAATTCGAGACATCTAAACTCAAAAACCGGTTTTTTCATGTGTGTCATTACATTTCGCCCCTTCTAAAAAAATAATTATATATTTTACACGAAGGGGCAAAATCTAGGGGCCGAGTGGTACGTACTTTACACAATTTCTAAAGCGTAGATATAAATAGGTCGCTAATTAACAAAGTTTATAATAAAGTGTTTACAAAATAAGCGTTTTTTTTAGTTAAGTATAACTAATCATTGACCATAGGTAGGACTCCAATCCGCAATTTTTATTCACAAAAATGTTATCTTTAGAAATAATCGTTTATTTATTTTTTTAAAACACAAATATTAGTTTAATGAATAAATCTAGCGTGCCAATTTTTATTTCCAATTAAAAGAATAAACCGCCGTAACCTTGACCAGGCGGCCAAACATTATCCTTTTGTCTCAATTGGCCCGTAATTGCTGGGGACGTGTTCTGTTCTATTCTCAGATACAATTTGCACTTACTGTCTTGTCAAATTGCACCTTAACTGTTGGTCCGCGTTAAAACTTATTATGCCACGGCAGGACGAATTGAATGAAAAGATCGAGCTCTAACCAAACGAATAACGACTCGCCATGCATAACATCGAAAGTATACTAGAAACTCGTAACAGCGTACATGCGATAACGTCAAACAAAATGCATTAACATAATTATACAATTTTATTCTTTTTGCAGCCAAAATCTAAAGCCAAATCAAAATTAGTCAATTATACATAGTCATTGGGAAGTTAATTAAAGATTATGGGAGTAATAGTGTAAATACTAATATTATATAAAGTGTCGTCGTGCTGTCTGTGTTGTCTCCGATGTGTGTTATATGTGATGTGCTTGAGAACTGCATGGATCGCCACGTGGATTAAATTTATCACTAACCGCTAACCGCAAATCGTGAAGTTTACGAGAAATCTAAAAAAACTAAAGATGCCTAAAGGTAAGTGTCGCTTAAATCCGCTTAGTACAATATTACAGATTGATTAACCATGATTCATGTATTTAAAAGTATTTTCCTTAAAATATTTCTCGTTATTCCAAGAAGTTGAGATGCTAAATCTCCATTTTGAAATGTTGTTAATGGTTGAAGTAAAGGATATGCAATGATTAATTATTTGTATTGCAATTATTAGCTGACCCCGGCCACGCATCCAATCGTCCGAATGCAACCTTGTATCGAAATTTCAAAACAATCCGTGAAGAAATTTCGGGGATTTAAGATTTCGAGCACACGACATACCTACACATTTTATTTTGAACCTGGGAAGCTCTATACAGATTTGAAGAAGCATTGTGTAAGCCAGCTATCAAGTCCACGGCTATGTATATGGAATGTTTATAATTCCCTGGTGGATCACGTGTCCGCATCTCGTGACATCACCGCCACTAAACTCAATCGTCAACCGCTGATTTCAAGGCTGATAATAAAAGGCAAGAAATGCAACTAAGTTAAGAATAAAGGAATGTATCAATCACATTCCTATTCCACGCTTCATGCAATAACTTCACAAGTCTTCCCGTGAATTTAACGGAGTTGGTCCACAGGCTATTGGTGGATTGCAACGAAATCCACCTGCTCATTTAAACTACTATTCCGAACAAAGCTTCCCATTTAATTAAAGTTTTTGAACACTCAAACCAATAAAGCGGCGCAGTAACAAATAATAATTCCAGGAGCCATAAATCTAACTGATGTTTATTGTTTCAGCGATAATTAATCATTATTGTTTATAGCAAAATCTGTTTCGTCTTTTCATCTCTCTGCTTGATACGTTGAGGTCGCGTATATCAAGAATGTTTTTATTCAGAGTACTTGCGCTCATATAATAAGAATGAAGTAATCGTTTGTAACATACATCTGTTTATTCAATTTCCATTGCAATGAACGCGCAAAGCAGAGCATGTAGGCACATACATTATTGAACAGAATAAGAGATTCAAACAGAGCACTACATTTTCTAGAAGTTTTACTATCTGAGAAAGGTGGTCGCAGAAATAGCGAGTGTATATTCTGGTGTATATGTGGGAATAAAAATCTTGAAATTTATTACTTATCCTATCTGGAATTATTTCACCTCTACTTTTATAAAAGCTGAAACAAAAAGCAGAGGAAAACCCAAGTTTACTTCATAATAGATAATTCAAACAGGAACAGGATGGTTTCATGGACTAGGCTTGTTAAAGAAACGACAAAATATTTGATAAGTGAAACGATTTTGCTATTAGGGCAGTGTCGCACGCATCGCTTGATTGGTCGTCTCCCGTTTCACTGTTGTCGCCACTTGAATCAATGAAGTGCCATTGGCTCATTGTTTAATCGTCTGTGTTATCAGCTGTAATGAACATGCCCGAGATGTTCGTGCATGCGGCTCGTTAAAGCACCCAATCATGATACATCGACATTCAGGCATTCTGCCGCGAAACGCATTGTTTTTGCTTTACAACCGTGCGATTTTGTACGCCCATTTCCAACAATATTTGTTTTGAAGTCTGAAATTACCAACAACGTCGCTAATTAAACACCCGCAGATTTGCTTCAGTAAATTTTGTAATACCATTGCCCTTATTAGATTGTTTTCTTTGTAGCAAACCCGCCATCTGTTCGTAGAATATCGAATGTAATTCAGTCGAAAACATGCATGATATAACCACCACACTGTATGTTTTTGTTCGACCTTTGAAAAAGTCAATGTTATTTAACAAACAGATATGCTCGTCTTTGTAGTTCAATTGAGTTACAGTCGGAATCGCACTCATTGTGTTTTAAATGTGATTATGTCTCACGAGAATATTATGAACAATATTGGAGTATAAAATAAACTTTCGTATTCACATAGTTACAAATGTTTTATTTGAAACAGTTCGGGGGAAGCGAATGCATTTAAAGAACAATAACATTAGCTCGATTGGCGCGCCTCGGGCGTCGCGCCCGTGAGCCGTGCATGTATGTTCCGCGTTCACATCTCTATTGATTTTGGAACAATTGTGCACTACAAACGTCACTGACCCTGGCTTATTGTTGGAATAGTGAACAGCACTTTAGGGTTGACATTACGTTCAGCGGTTTCGGTCATAGAAGATGAATAGAATTTGGTCTAACACGTGTGGCCCGAATATGACGATGTTTTACACGTGTCGAGACTCGAGTTTCCAATGTTCAATGTTTATACAACATTTTGCAAGTATTAGAATCTAATGAACTATGGAAGGGGAACAGAATGTGGAAAAAACTAATATAATATCGAGTGAACACCTAGATCATATATAGGTATATAAATCTCTTTCCAAATCAAGGGCAAGCTTAGTGCTTGTCTATTATCAAGTTTCTTTGTAAACGTACAATATTAACATGGGATGCATATGAGATGTTCTCCATATGGGAACGTTCGGACAACATCTGGTACGCTACACGCCAGAAAAGCCGGAACTGATTAACATCTAACTTCTTCGTCGATTGTTTCTATCGTCATGTCCCTAGTATTGTTAGTAAACATCAAAAGAGGCTATATCTATTTAGTGGTAATAGGTGCCAGGATAATTCTACGGGGAAGTTTATCCTAAAGCTTTTCCGAGCCTATGTGCCAGATATATTAATTATACATAGAATCCTATCCATAATAGTCTTTATCCCCAAACTATAAGTATCGATTTTTCTATCAGATGTATTATACGCAGACCAATACGCTATCCTGATCTACCGTGCGATCGCATTTATTATGATTTATTAAGATTAATCTTTCGCAAGTTCAACCTACATACAGCTAACTAGTAGTTACCGATACAAACAAGCCGAACTACAAGTAGCATTCTTGCAATAAAGGGTGGATCCCATCCGCTCCACTATTGGCCTTCTCAGTTTACGGGGCCGAAACCCAGACTCTTTCAATAAAAGCACAAGCATCCATATTGCTTCAGAGTCAGTGTATGTGGTCCCAAATATGTATTTTGTCTTCTTCCATATTCTTATTGTAAATTTTGTTGACAGGCGACGCCGATATGTCGCTGAAGCAGGGCAGCGGCACCGGCAAAGTCCACTTCGGTGGTTTGGACGATGTGTCCTTGTACGGCACGCCAGTGGAACCAGCACCGCCGGCGACCGACGCCAAGCAAGGCTTCCTGCGCAACCAGCTGCAGGCTCTCTTCCAGCCCACCGACAACAAACTAGCCATGAAACTCTTCGGCTCTAAAAAGGCCCTGATGAAGGAACGCATCAGGCAGAAAGCTGCGGGGCATTGGGTCATACATCCGTGCAGTAGTTTCAGGTGAGTGCATTTTTTTTGTTTTTGAATGTACTCGTTGAGGAAAATTCAGACTTTTTATATATTAATATGTTTTTACGACATCTGTAGTCGGTCTATTACGGTCACCACTCGATGAGTTATTATTATAAACTGCGGACATTATAAACAAGGACACTGGATTTAAATAGGGTATTTTCAGAAGTACTCGTATTTGTACTTAAAGACTTCAATATGAAATGACCTAAAAATTACCCTGGATTAAAAAATGATATGCCGACAATAACAATAGTTTAAATTCGCCGATGTCAAAATATACGCCAAAATATTTAGGCCGGATGACAGCACGAAATTTTGAATTTTAGAAATGAATTTTAGAAAACTGTTTTTATCATCTATCTGATGAGTTCCTGATACTATAAACATAATTCAGCGACATTTTCGTGAATTAAATATGCATGCATGCATCAATGAGATATTTCAATACTTTTATTAAAAACTAAGGACCCAGAAGAGATTCTCCCATTATAATATTAACGAGTCATTTACTATTAACCAACAGTCTATTGTTTATAGCAGTAGCATTGGTAAACTTTAACATTTTTATATTTTTAGTATCTCTTTTGACGAGCGCTCGTAATTTTTGACGTAAACGCAGGCAGGCATGTGCGTTTTGTTCGTCCGTCGCGTTCAATGTCAAGTTTTTCACAAGCATTCGTTGTTTGGTAATGACGAAATGATATTTTCGGTTTGATGCGTTTTATTATGTTTAGAAAAGTAAATTTTTGTAAGCGTTTATAAATTCAGATGTTATGCGTTGGTTTTATCACATTTTTCATTTTGTGTTTTATACCAACGTTCTAATTTCAGATTAGTACTCTCATTCATTACGGTCAAATATGCTTACGTAATAGATAATTTACTACAATGAAACCTGGGATGATTAAATATTTAAGAAACCATGCGAGAAATTAAAGTGTAATATAGTTTATTATCAATGTATATATGTAATAGATATAATAGACTGTATAGATAAGTTAAGATACTTTTATTATCATTATGAATGTGATAATTTATCACATCCATAAAAAGATTAAACAAAATAAATAAAACAAATTAGCTTAAAATAGAATTGTGTTCACAAATGAGATTGTCCAATTTGTGTTTAGGTACCTATATTGATATTAGAAATGTTATCTGTTTTTTTTTCCTAGTATTTACATAGATACAAATATACACCAATTTATGTAAAACTTGGAAGATATCTCCTGCCACTTTGCACATGACCTTGACTATTTCCTCATGAAAATACTTAATTAAAGGTTAAACAAAAATATTATCAAATAAACACCTCGAATTTGACAACATGCAGATAGATAACGGTTACAAGGAAAATAAAATTAGCATATCAATGGAACATTACTGCACTCTTTTAAACATTTCATTAATTCTACATGGGTTACCTTTGTTTCTAATTAAAAAAAGGATCTAAGTAGAAAATGCCATCAGTGCCGTGTGTGAATCGTCAAGCGATCAATATCCAAAAGGCTTGTTTGTTATGTGTATAATTTTTATGCCCACGTAAAAATGTTAACCATAAATAAGAATTTGTGTTTTTATCCGATAGATAAAAAAAAAGTTAAATACGGTCCAAAAATATGGAAATTATAAGCATTTTAATTGTACACTAGACAGAGAAATGACATCCGAACCTAAATTTAATATTTTCAATTATTTATTTTCTTTTCCGTTTGCCGTATCTCAATCCCAAAAACTTTAAACACTTTTATACGATCACCAAAATTTATTAGCTGTAAATTATTAGATATATATTTTTTTTTCAATATACGAAATATTACATTTATTTTTAAGAAATCTAACACCTGTCCACAACCCTATAAAATAAATAAATAAAAATATTTATTTGCTAGAAATATGGTATTTTAGAAGATCTTTTACTAATACAATAATTGTTCTTCATATTTCGCCTACTTATCTCAGCATGCAAATTAAGGGTTTTTAGATAGCTACCTACAATTTTCTTAACACTAATAAAGACACAGTCCAGAATTTCAGTCATAGGTAAATCTTCATAGCCATCGGTGAAGAAGTTAATGAGAAACATTTACATTTTTATTTATATAGATTATTTCGAGTATGTATTAAGAAAAACAAAACAATCGTAATAAATACTTATTTGTTTTAAATAAAAATTTAAATATAAAATGTAATATACCTATATTGCAAAATTAACAGTGCACAGTGTGCCAATCTAGTGTTATTGGAACCTATCACAAAGGCTCTACAACTATTTCGCTGTCAATTGTTCAGCTGGTAAACGTAGCACTTAGTCATATACCGATCATTTTGTTCAGCGGAGCGTTCAGCAAGTGTTGAATGTGTAATTACACACAGAACGATTATCTCGTTGTAAATTGTCATTTGTCCTGACTGTACTAACTATAGACATTTTTTAATTATAGATAAAATCTGTCATGTTTTTGTAAGAAACCTTTTTGCTTTGACTAAAGTTAATAAATTAGGCATTCTCTCAACGTTACACGTAGGTAACAGTAAATTATACTTGCATACAATTATTTATATTGTACTAGTTGTTGCCCGGGATTCACTCGCATGCCAAAGGACTTTTTGAGACAAAAGGTGTCTCAATACCACAATTCATCAAAATTGTTTCAGCGGAAATAAAACTACTTTTTACGGATTTTATCGCGTTTAAAAAGTAGTTTTATTTCAATGTCTAATAATCGCGTAAGTGTCAGAAACCAGTTTGTTTCAGCGGTTTAAACGAAAACAAACAGACAGACTTACTTTTGCTACAGTTAACTTTAAGTTATTTTGGACGGCAATAATAATCATTACCTTTTCTAAACTACGTCTCTTAGGTTCCAATTCAGGTATGCTGATCCTAAGAGTCGGCCAGATGTTTTTTTTTAATTTACCAAAACTGTGAAACCAGTCACAACGACGCGCTCTCTAAAGAATGTTGATTGATCATTTTCATTTCCAACCGTCGCACGTGCAGCATAACCTTGCAAATTGATCGTTCCGCGATATTGTTATTTAACCACGATAACCTCACGCCAATAACATTAACAACTAGAAGTAAAAAATGATTAAATATTTTGAAATTATATGGGTGTGACATAAATTTTTAATAACAAACAATTACGTGGAAAGTATCCTTCTACGCTTAGCGTTTTCGCGATCTGGGAAAAACATAATTATAAACAAAAATGTGTGGTTTTTTTTAGTTTAGTATGGCAACATATTTAATTATGTAGGTAGATAACTTTACATGTCTGAGTAACATTGAATTACGTTAGTAACTATTGTTTTATCTATGTAAACCTATATTTAAAAGAAGAACCTGACTGACTGACCTACTGACTGACATATCAACGCACCGCCGAAACTACACGAGCTAGATCCCTGAAAGTTTGCAGGCTTGTTCCTTTTGCACTGTAGATGAGCACTAAGAAAGGATTTTTGGGAATTCCACCCCTAAGGTGGTGAAAAGTTTGTACGAAAGTACACTACCTTGCGTTTGACACATATAACGTCAAGATATATACAGCTGTCATTCGCTGTTGACAATTGTTTTCTTCCTTATAAATTGGACTTGAGACATTTTATGATATGAAACCTCCATGGTGTAGGTATAGTGGGCTCAGTTTAATTAGAAACAAAAATTATCTAAGTACGCAGGCGAAGCTACGCAGGGTAAGTCTAGTTCAAAATAACTAAACGACGATTTTAAACGTCAAAATATATTTTTTTATCCGTAGTACTTAGAACGTCTACATTACCGCAGGGTTAGGTAGAGGTGTACAAATGTACACAGTTCCAACATAGATAAAAAGGTGCTAATGTTAAAAAAAAAACTTAACTATAACTCGAAACCTAAAAAGATTTAACCCGTTAAAGCTCTAACCCGAAATTATAATTTAAGTGATTAATACCTCGGTTTCAATCATTCCCGTGAGAATGTTCTACAAAAACAATATAATTTATGACCCAAAAATATTTTCCCCGTTTGAATATATAGGAAGTAATTAGCATAGGTTGTTGCGCCGGGCCCGCCTGCGCGACCTTCGTTATATGCTTCAGTAGGTACTCCGTTACACAGAACGAAGCTAATATTATAATACCAAACACTTTTTATTAGTCATTCACATTTTGTTTTTTATTGAAATTACAGTTAGATATGTGTATATGTAATCTGAATATTTTTAGACGTATTTAAGTTTATGACGAATGAATTTATCTATCAGGTTTTTTGACTCAATTGCTGAAACAATTTTGATTCGAAGTGTTTCTGGGAAGTTGGAAGCCAAGAGTACAGAGGTATTGGTAGTACAGGCTCTGATATCCATTAGGTACATAAATTATCCTAAGATTACTAAGTGATGATTGACGGGTTTATTTTATTTTACTTTATTTATAACATCAACGATTATAACCTAATCCAGAGAGGCTTAAAATTCAAATTTGTCTCTGGGATCAACTCATATTTAGAATTAAAACCCTTAGCAGTTCCTGAGCAATTTTCGAATATTTATGAATCATAATTATGATGATTCAGCGGTCATTTTAGCCCGGCTGATAAAGTATTTTACAGCAGATGATAAAAAATAAATTGGTACGTCACTATATCGAATAAAAATGTCAGTCACGGCAACATTGTTCCGCGGGTAACCATTCATAAAGCGGCAAAGATTACAATCACTTATATACAATAGTAAAGTACTCGCATAGATCCAATACGATATGACTGCAAATATGTATGGGTTAACGTGGTTATAGTTTCGTATTTATTAAAAAACGAAACTATAACCACGTTCAAAGTGAACCCACTCGTAACACAAGCATTTTAGATTAGCACGAGGGGTTAACAAGAATACTAGTAATGTGCGACCCACGTTACTAGTAAGCATTTTTAAAAAAGAAAAAAAAAATTACCTCGTCTGTTGAGTTTGTGACCGCCCTGGAACAAAGCGGATAGGTACTGTCCTCTTTTCGAATGCCAGTAAAGCGCAGGTAGGGTTGCCAACTATACTGTTCAAATCAGTATTATACTTACTGTTTTTCCCTACATTAATTACACTTAACAAAAATAAAGTATACAAAATACTGTTTTCAGCATCAAAATGCCTAAAACTAAACACACTCTACGTCAGTGCAGCGTAGTCACAATAGTGGTGTATAAAAAACTGTTTTTTTAAATACTGTTTATTTTCCTTCTCAAACCTAAACATATTTTTTTCGTGTAAAAATATTTGGCAACCCTAGTAAATTGTCGCCATATCAGAGCGCAAGCGCATTGTTATAACTACCTGCCTATACTCTAGAGGACATAAGATCACTAAAAGCTTAAAAAAATAAAGTGATTAATAGTCATTAAATAGGAATACTTTTACAGAATTGATCGCGGCATTTCGACTATGCATCTACCTACCTATGAGGCGGTGACCATGGATACATGTTTATAAGGACACAAAAGTTGGTCCGCTGCTACTAATGTTTTAAGTAATACGGGGCGAACCTATTACTACTAACTGGACACAAATCCGAACTCCGGCTTACAACATTTTGTTAAAATGATAAATAAATTAAAAATATATATATATAATTTTAAGGAAAAATCAAATAATACTTTACTTGACCTGGGAATCGAAAATAGCCCCTCGCACTATAAGGCAGTAACTGAACTGCCTCATTAGCCTAGTGGTCCTGAGCGCGACTCCTACGCTAGAGGTACTGGGTTCAATTTCCAGATCGAGCAAAGTGTAATTGGGTTTTTCTATGAAATTCTCAGTAGCAGCTCGGAGTTTAGGATCGGTGCCCGGTAGTTAACGACAATAGGTTCGCCTCCTATTACATGGGACCTAAACATACCGGCGAACTGTGGGTGTATATCAGTACGCCTCTGCCTAACCCTTCGGGGAATACAAGCGTAATGGTATGAAGTTTGAGTGTGATCACAATCATCATGACCTCCAACGTCGACATTCAATGCTCCACTTCGCAAAATCTAACTAATAATCTCCTTGATGGCTAGACCGTATGGCTGATCATCACCTTGGCCTATATAAAAAGCACGATTGACTTCCGAATATAAATAACATCTAAAAATACATTCATAACAAAGTGAACGCCCACCTGTACAGTCATCGTACCTAACCTTTGTCCATACTTAATTGCAGATAGGTATTGTTTGGAACAATAAATTAGACCTTTAAACGAAGCTTGCCGGGCTGTCATCCTGCATAATGTGTATTAATTTACGAGTCACTCAGGCATGAATATTTCACAGGTAACCGTAAAAACCGGTAAAAAATCATAATATGAAATTACTTGTTATATAATAACACATATACAGGCAACTGTTAAAATTAATTGCAATGAATTATACTAATAAGAAATAAATAGTTCTTTTGGAACGCAAGCAACAGCAAGTCATAAAAAGAGATAGCACGTTCAAACAAAAAATAAGCTCTTCAGTTATTTTATTATATTAAGTATAGATTACAAAGAGTAAGTATATTTATTTTAAAATGTGATTAGTTAATAGAGTGTTTTCGTGTTAGTTAGCTGTACAGTAAAACTCACAAATACCCTATTCTGAACTTTATTTGGACAGAAAATACTAATTAGGCCCCATCACAAAATCCTATAAACGAGAAAACCTTGCAAAGCATGCTAGAGAAACTTCGCAATTAAATCCTTTAACGTGTATCCGACATTTTGAATCCATGGTACACAGCTAAAAGGACAGTAAAAAGACCGATAAGAATTATAAATTAATAAACGATTAAGAGCCTTATTGCAATTGCTCTAATTAGCTAAAGACACTTTTAAATATACATTTATCTTTGTTATTTTGACGACAATCAAGTAAAACAGTACTGAAGATATGACCTTGGATATGACCTACATTTTATAGCGATATCTAATGTCAGTTTTTCCAAATTTTGTCTAATTGCTAGAATTCGGTCGTAATTCGACAACTAGGTCTAATACCCAAAAAATTACTAAATCTAACTACCTTCGTTATCGCACTGAGTTACGATTACGATTTAACAAATTCATTTCATGTGATTATTAATTTTACCTATTTCATTAAACATTTTTGTAAAAGTTTAATACACCGAAGCACAACGTATGAAACTAAATTAAAAATCCAAAACAGTCATGAATAATTTGATTAATATTGATGGCACGTGATGTTCATTACGTATTCATTCAATTAGCAATCATTTCGATAGCCAATGACTATGTTTGTTCAGTCATTTTCTATCCGTGCTGCATAACTAAAAAATAAATCAATCCGATTTTAATGAGCAATGACATGATATTCTATATTTAAATTAATATGTGTGTTGGTTGAGTGAAAGGCACCCAACTCGAGCAAGCTTTCTCGCAAATGATTAGATGGTAGGCAAGTATGAATAATGTTGGGTTGTTTAAGGTGAAATCCAACGATAGTCGTTTATCGGACGTTGTCATCCGTCCAACATCCGACAGCTTGCTGCTATCCGCTCGAGTTGCTGTCTCGATTAGATACCGTGAATCGATTGAGCGATTCGATACTTGATATTGAATTCATCTCGACGCTAAAGACTGGTGGTCTTCGAGATTTAAAATGTTTCTTTTTTAAATTAAATAGTTGTTGCCTCTATTTAGGCCACGAACAGTACCTATAAATAGATTAAAATGCAAATAACCATAGATATTGGAACTGAATAAAACCTTGCTAATGTTGAAGATCAAAATGATCCATTAGTGGCCTTGGCATCTGTTACTTGTTCATTCACACCAGATAATCCACGTTACACGTACAGAATGTTTAAATGATACGTTCCTGAAACATCTGCTTTATGTATCGCGTTTGGATTTCTTCAGTGAAATAATATGCAATAATAAAGGACCTTCGATATTCTAGTCTCGATATTGAAGTACGATCTATTTAATATTTTGACAACAATAAAACAAAGAAAATCGAAGCACCCATTTCCGAATGAAAATGTAACTGGTATTTTTATTTTCATTATATTGTCCGTCACGGACGGACCTACGACTTGCGCATTGATTGATCGATGGACTTTTGCACCACGGAGCGCGGGTTCGATTTCTGCACGGAAAATAAAACTTGTATGGTCCACTGTTTCCGAGTCTGGGTGTTTATGGGATTCTGTGTTTGTGTTTATTTGCAACTGGTATAAAGATGAAAATCTTACTGCGGATCATTTTTTTCTTTTAGGGGAAGATTAACAACTAATAAATACATGTACTTATATATATAAAGATTGTTGTACTTAAACTTACCTACGGTTCCATAGGACATCAACTAACTAACACGGTTAAACCTGGTAGGTATCTCGGACAGGAAAACAGCGTAAATATTCCACATCGGTAACGATTTAGTATTATGCCTTTAATAAAACCACATCATTGACTGCCTAATCATTTGACAGACTAATGATAGTCTAGTGGTCCTAAGCGAGGCTACGCTAGAGGTCCTGAATTCAATTCCCAGGTCAAGCAAATTGTTATTGTTTTTTTTTTAAATTCTCAGTAGCAGCTCGGAGTTTGTATTTTTGTCCAGGTAATGGCAAAATGTTCGCGCATATTGCCTGGCACCTAGATATCGCCGGTATGTCCGTAAGTGAGTGATAACTGTAAGTGTACATAAGCATACCTCTGCCTAACCCTTCGGGTAATACAGGCATAATTGTATGTTATTTTATGTTGAAAATCAGTAGGTACCTAATACGAATAGGCAAGTTTCCAATCCGCTTTTCGTTGCGGTTTCAATTCCCAGAAGTGATAATTTTTTTTCTTTATTGTGATTTAAGGACGGAACATCAAAAATAAAATAAATAAATCCAGTTACTTAAACGCTTGATTTTATATACATAAACTCACGCCTTTTTCCCATAGGGGTAGGCAGAAACTACAGAACGCCACTTGCTACGAATCTTGCATACTTATTTCGCATCGTTCACATTTATACATACTGTAAAAGGACGTCAAAATCCTTCAACGCATCAGTACATACAAATAAAACTACACCAAATCACGAAGAATAGCGACCAGCGAGTACAATCAGTACACTGCCATTAACAAAATCAACAAAGTACCTAACAATGTTCATCAAAAGCTATTGCGGCTTATTGACAGAACAATGGGGAGCGTGTGCTTCGCGTAATGACCGGACAATACATGAGAACGACTGTACCCACGTTGGCCGGTGTGCTGTGCGGAAACAATCTCATTGGAAGGAGATACAACCGGTTAGATTGAATCTCAGCGCCAATATCAAGTGTACCCTAGTAAACTTTGATGCTAAGCGTCAATACAATCCAGAGATTGTAATCCTTTTGCTGTCATTAAATGTGAGTGCAAGTTTATCTGGCCTTTTAGCTATTTTATTGAAAGTCATAACATACCATCACGCGTATATTCCCCGAAGGGTTAGGCAGAGGTGTACTTATGTACTTACATACACAGCTATGTTTAGGTCCCATGTAATAATTGGCGAGCCTTTTACCATTAACCGAGCACAAGTCCGAACTCCGAGTCTCTATTGGGAATTTCATAGAATATCCCAATAACACTGCTCGACCTGGTAATCGAACACAGGACCTCTATCGTAACGTAACACTAGTCGCGCATTTGACCACTAGACTAAAGAGGCACACAGTGACTTCTAAATTCAAAATTGATTTTGACAGTTATGTTTATCAAATCTGTTAATTTTTGTGTCACGCGTGATAACCGTTCTAAAACAATTATAATATCAAATTTGGGTCTATGTAAAATCGATCTTATTCCGTCAACATTTTTGTTGAAATAAATATTCATTAAATATGAACTAAATAATTCTTTGGACTTAGACACTATTCTTGTTTAAAAATAAAACAAAACAAATTCCTACATGAACTCGTAGGTCCCTAGAAATTTATTACGTAGTTAGGTAGTAGGTACTTGAAACACTGAACTCCCATTGTCGTACTTACTCACGTTAAAATATAGCCCAAACTTTACGTGTGAAATTTCAAACAGTTGGAACTTTCAACAAGTGAAAGAAATACTGTAACACTGATTCAAGTGTATTTTAAAACATCTTACTTTGAATTTTCTTTAAGTTTCTCACTGAAACAAAGCTTAGCACCTCTTTAAAATACTCTATTTTAAAATTGCTTTCAGAATAGAAATTGTGGAGGGCCGAGAAGTGTGTTGCCCCTCACACCAAAGGGAGGATCCTCCGACCAGGCGGGTGTTTTGCCTGGCGGGCCACGGTCCGACGGTTGATGTCGGGCGGTTGTATATATCCATGTTGTGTTGCAAACTTCACTTGCGCGATTCAGGACTTGCCCGACTATTTTCTATGTAGCGCGGTAGATGTCGCTCCAGAAATTGAGAAACATTTTTTAATCAGTCAGTATGATCATTCTGGTTAGATTAGATATTTTTGACAAAATCCGATTAAGCTGTTACAGCATAATCGAATAAAACGCTCGTCTTTGGATAGATCAAACATAATAATAAATATTCCATATTTAAAATATTGGATTCAAAAGTTTTTCTGTTCCAAACGGTTTGTAAACAAAGGGTTCCAATTACGTTATTCCAATAGATTGCCTGCCGTCACACGTCACAGGGATAGCCACAAATTGGATAGCACCTGGTCGAGTCCGGATAGAACTAAGTCGCACAATACTTCCGTCTCTGCCATTGCTACGTGTAGCATAGATTGCTTGTGGCACCTTCAGACAGCACCTGAGGCGAACATTGATTCTACTGTAAGGCCAGACCAATTATACGCGTACACCTTATTTCTAGGTCAATTTTCTTGAACTTTAAACAAAAGACGATGATGGATTAGTTCAGAAATGTATGTAGGCATCATTTAGCAAATAGAAAAGAAGTTCAAAGTAATTTATATGAGCAAATGGATCGTAAAACACGAACATAAACTTAGTGCCCACACTTATGGCCAGTGACGCAACATCATAATTAACTCAATTACAGACAGTTTCTTATATTGTTCACATGACCGCGACAAATGGAAATTACTGAGTTTATCGAAGAAACAACTCAGACAGTCTAAATTTAAATTGTTTCATATGATAATGGGAGAAGATAACAGATGAAAATTATCCGCCTTTTTATACTTTCACACCATATTCATACCACCATTTAAGCCGAGCAACGCCAGTAGATATTGATTTTTTCATCGAGATTGTTTAACGAGTCTGAAAGCACGGGCGATACGAATAAAAACTGAAATTCATGTCTGTTTCGGACAAAAATATGGCGGGCGGCGAGGGATCCTCTCTCTGTTATTTTATTACTGGCTGAATACACCGACAAAATTAGTTACAAAAAAAACAAGCGAGTATTTTAAACATAACTTTGTGAAATTTCGTCATAATGCTCGCTTTTCGTCTCTCTGCGGAAATAGCATAGTTTTTTGTACGAGTACGTACAAAAGTTTTTAATGCCACAGACAAAAAAAACTAGCAATGAGTGCTTTGTCCTATTCGATGGTAGTACCTACCTAGAATATTATGTTGAAGGAAAATATCGTATGCTTTCCTAAGAGATTTTCACGAAGAGCCCCCGCCGTTTGACATCTGTCAACCCGCTCTAGGCCAGCGTGGTATAGTCCGCCACACTCATTCTAATAGGGACCTGTGCAATGAGACGATAGATAAATGATGGTGATGATGACAAAGTTACATCAGTCTATATTCACAAGCAATATCGAGTGGTCGAAGGATGTCTATTATGATCCTTCGACCACTTATGATTTATATGATGTTTGATTCTATTCTACTTAATTATGATTTTGTATGCTTGATTTTTTGCATACCGCTATATGCGGTATAATCTGGTCCTAATACTTGTATCTTATATTATTTTTTTGTAACACCAATGGTCACAATATTTAACATACCATCACGCCTGTATTCCCCGAAGGGTTAGGCAGAGGCGTAGATTCGCCGGTATGTTAAGGTCCCATGTAATAGAGGGCGAGCCTATTGCCATTAACCGGGCACAAATCCAGACTCCAAGCTGCTACTTAGAAATTCATAGAAAAACCCGATAACACTGCTGGACCTGGGGATCGAACCCAGGACCTCTAGCGTAGCAGTCGCGCTTGGGACCACTAGACTAATGAGGCAGTTGTCACAATATTTTTGCAAATAAATATTCTGATTCTGATTCATATGTAAACGTAGGCACAAACAACACACTATCGGATTGCACCAGAACTTAAATCAAGGGCAAATGCAATAACAAATGGCGCTACTAGGAAACGAAGAAATTGCTTATCGATATTGTTTCCTACAACGACCGTATCGCGGGTAATGTTTTATAAACATTAGCCGTATGAGAAGCGCGGACAATGAGAATATAGCCGAACAAAGCTCCATGACTCTGCACTACATTACAACAGACTTGTATGCTTGTATTCTCTCTAGAAACGAAAGAATACACTTACATGCTACATAATAATACGTAGCGTCTGTTCTCATTGTACAGTAGCTTAAAATATTAAGGCGCGGAGCTCGAAGTCTTAGGTATAATATATACATGTTACGTAACTGGGTAGATATACAATATAGATACATGCTACGTAACTTACTTGGGTAAAATGCCGAATTGTATCGCTTAAACGTTTATTGTGCCCAATAAAAGGTAAAAAGATTGTCTAAAGAGAGGTAGCCATGCGATTCCTAAGGATTGGATTCTTACATAAGTGTTCTCTCTCTTTTAAGGATTTGAAGAAGAGGTTTCCCGGTGGGTCTTTTTACGATTTCTGAAAAAGAAGCAGAGAAAAGATACGCGAGTGGAGTCTTTAGGATGTTTCGGAAAGAGAGGGAGCGAGGGGATTTTTATGGATTTTTGTAAGAGATACATAAGGGGATTGAAGATTTAAAAAGCCAATTACAGTCCCACTCCTGAGCATAAGTCTCCGCCCAGATTAAAAGGTGTTTAGTTAAGAGTTCTGCATTTCTCACTTTTCTCACCGTTCATATTAAATTAGCAACGCCCGTAATGACTCCCGTAGACCAAGACATAAAGCGTTTTCTGAGAAACTTTTTATGATTAAGTTATACCATACAGCGGCGGTACTAACGTCCTTATCTGATAAGAATAAATCACTTGGAGAACATAAATGCTATAATAGTT
The DNA here is from genome assembly GCA_910591435.1 of Acronicta aceris. Lineage (NCBI taxonomy): Eukaryota > Metazoa > Arthropoda > Insecta > Lepidoptera > Noctuidae > Acronicta > Acronicta aceris. The sequence goes on from OU342774.1 coordinate 5,570,817, forward strand.
TATGGTGTTTTGTTTGATGGCCTCCTTACACATTACACCTGTGGGTCACGTAGGACCAGGAATCTGATTACTTCCTGGGTAATTTATGGGGAAGTATATTTTCTTTGCAAAAATCACTACTTACTTTAAACCGTCGGCCCTAGAGACTAAGGGTTTTGTAAGGTAATATAAGGTATGTTACCACCATCACGCCCCTCAGGGTTAGGCAGAGGTGTACTGATGTGCATACACAGCTCATCGGTGTTTTTAGGTCTGACGTGATAGGGGGCAGACCTATTGCCATTAAACCAGACACAGATCTAAACTCCAAGGTCCAAGCTGATACTGAGAATTTAATAAGATTTCATAGGAATATCCCAATAACACTTTCTTTGACTGAGAATAGAACCCGGGACATAACACTCAACAGGTGCTGTTGCTATCACTAAAACACTGAAGCAATCATACGAACCATATTATCTTCGTTATTATGCAAAAATGTAAAAACAAAAGAATTCGTTCTATTTTTAAATTATCCATGTAATTTCCTTAGCATGACATATGGCTGGTTCATCGGCGGCTTGATTGCTATTCAACTATTAATATCCGGAGTTAGATTCTACATCCGGTGCCGCATTGATCAATATTTGATTAAAAACGCCAAATCTGTACAAATCGCAATAGTTACGTGAAAATAAATCTTGGAAAGTAAGTACCATTACGCATTGTTCAACTTGTTTTTGATGCTGAGAATGAGAATTAATCATTTCTTTTTATTTTCAGTCATACGGTGATTTAACATGTAGATAAAATTTAACATAACATAACATACCATCACGCCTCTATTCCCCGAAAGGTTAGGCAGAGGCGTACTAATGTACACCCACAGTTCGCCGGTATGTTTAGGTCCCATGTAATAGGGGGCGAGCCTATTGCCATTAACCGGGCACAAATCCAGACTCCGAGCTGCTACTGAGAATTTCATAGAAAAACCCAATAACACTTTGCTCGACCTGGGGATCGAACCCAGGACCTCTAGCGTAGCAGTCGCGCTTGGGACCACTAGACTAATGAGGCAGTCTAGATAAAATTTATATATATTTTTAATGTATTCGTACAAATAACTTAATTTTCATGCCTCATTTCTTCAAAGTTAGGGTTGCAAACCTAAAAAATAAGAGACATTTTTTTTATTCAAATCTATAGGCAAAAAATACCTTTCCTAACACGCTAATTAATTTAACTGTTCATAACCGCACGCGAATTAGAGTGGTGCCTACTAAGAAAATGAGCGTGAAGCTATGCATTTATACTGCATAGGTAAACATAGACATCGATCTTTATACTACACTGCACGTGCGCAAACGCAGATTGATTAAAAGTATCGAATGCTGACGTCACAGTCACTGGACACTGCGTCATGCACGTGACAAACGCATAATTTACTCATAATCTTGCTAATTAAGGACTATTTCAATATCTATAAATTATACAACAAATTATGGATTTTAAATATCAATATCCTCATGAAATGTCGTTATTTATTATGATTTGTTCACGTGTCACGTGTACCGTGTTCTCTGATTTATTGGTTGGGGTTTTCTATGTATAAACTTTACATTTATATAGGTATGTCTTTATTCGATTGATTTAAAATAATTAACTTGAAGTTGAACTTAAATAACATAAGTTAATTATATTCTGTCAGAATTTTATTCAAGAACCTTTAAAGTAAAGTTGTTGATACACACCACATAACACATTATTTTCTTACTTACTATCTAGCGTGGTATTACTTGATTACACAAGCTAAATTTATTGATATTTCTATGTTGCCTTATCAGTGTTATATGACTTTGATCTCTACCTAGAATAAAACTAAATCGATTTCTCTCTGTAATTCTAATTTGACAACTTCTGTATGGCTGCGTATGGCCGAACCTAATGATACCGTATAAGTAATCATTCCTATAAAGGTAGTTACAGACGATAAACGGAGCCTCCAACTGGTGTATGATTCCTAACACAATAGTTCTGCATCAATATCATATGTACAAGTTCATGCAATGCTGCTCGTTTGTAGACCACTGAATAATGCTGACTTTAACTAATGTAATTGAATTTGAAATAGCAACTAAGGGCCTTCCTTCGTAACACTAAAAGCGTTACTAGAATATTCAATGCGAGACTGCTTCATTAGTTTAGTGATCCTGGTTTCGATTCCCAGGGCCAATTATTACGTGGGAGAGCCATGCTTCGGCACGAATGGGCCGGCTCGACCGGAGTGATACCACGGCCTCACAGAAAACCGGCGTTAAACAACGCTTACGTTGTGTTTCGCTGAGTGAGTGAGGTTACCGGAGGCCCAATCCCCTTTTAAAAGGTCGGCAACGCACTCGTGACTCCTCTGGTCTTGCGGGTGTCCATGGGCGGCGGTAATCGCTTACCATCAGGCGATCCGTCTGCTCGTTTGCGCTCCTATCCTATAAAAAAAAAGGTCAATCAATGTGTTATTAGGTTTTTTATTTAGGTATCAACATAAAATGCAGTTTTTACATCTTATGTACCAACATATGATGTAAAACTTGCAAGCATCTGATTATAAGAGAAAAATTAGCACGAAAGAGCGACATCGATTCATGGTGGATATTCAGAGCACCCGAAACGCTTTAAGTCCACTTTTATCATGCGTACCGCTGAAATGTGGTATGCGCTTCCCGAGTGGGTCTTACCCGATATAATCTGGGTGTCTTTAAATCATAAGTGAATCGGTTTTGTCTAGGCAAGCGCATCGCAGATCGCAGTATCGCTTAACATCAGGCGAACTGGCGGTCAAGCGTAAGCCTATAGCCACGAATAACAAAAAAAAAATAACGGAAATCCAAGACAAGTATATTATGATGCGTTTATACAAATATGTAACATGTAATATTACAAATAACTATATTTAAATTACCTGTATGTACTACCTATAGGTATGTATGTACTACCTATATGTAACAAGGAAAATTATTGTTTATAATTATTTATTATCTACTTTGGCCCAATTAAAATTAAGTTTCAATTATTGGCTTTGCTTAGCAATCGAACAATAACAACGAATGCATGATTAAATCTTGCCCTAGGTACAATTATTCTTTCACAAAATTTATAGCATAACGCGTTATACTATAATTAAAAGAATAATTAAATAATTTGTCACATGCAACTGTCCATATCCGCAAAACAGGTACATAAATTCTGCCCGCGATTGAATTTTTTCCTTTACTAAAAAATTACTTAATAATCTTAGCATGGAAAATGCAAAAAAATCACAAAAATATAGGTACATAACGGTTATAAATACCGCTACGCTAAATAGGCTAGTGCTACACTAGCTTCACCGCAAACCATAAACACAATGTCTTCCATGCGGTCTACGCTTTAAAACACAAAAATCTAATACATAGGTATGTACGTACAACTATAGTTCCTCATGCCATGCTCTGAATTCCTTAATGGTAGTATGGTAGTTTAAAAATCAGAATCGCTGAAAATTTCATGGATCAGTCACGATTAGAAGTTTCATTTTTTCATTCGCAGCGGTCCTACTCCAATCTTGATTTGACTCGTGCATCGCCATCCATCTATCATATTAAGCGTTATATCAAATAATTATAAGGTTAAGTTTGCTTTTCTGAGATCCCAAACAACAGTGCTGCATGACAGCACATAACTACGGGTTACCAGATTCTTCGAGTCTGAAAACGCCCCCACAAGACCATACCCTAGTGAACAATAGCCACGTGAAGGTTATTCAGCTATTGGGGGAAATCATAAAGTTTTGGTTCACCGAATCCATTTGTCTACGTTAATACCTTCTTCAGCTAAATATAATGACATCAATAACAATAATATTTAACACTCAACTGGATTAAAAATAATGATTAATTAAATCTAACGACCATTTCGACACAACCATTTATACAGCGTGCCCAAACAGAACACAGAAAGGCTTTTTATTTTTTGTTGATATCAATTATATGGAACCAATCTCGAAATGCAGTGTGGATCCATCTTAATAACGATTCAGTCTGGTTGACTTTCATTAGTGTAATGGTGTTAAATAGAAGTCGGCGGGTTGTAACAATGGCCGATTAAAGGCTTTCAGCAAGAGATCTTTAAGCGCTGCGCAAACATAGAAACTTTTATCGGACTCAATTCCAGACAATCTTGTAAAGGTTTTACATAAAAAATATGTGGTAACCTGCCATAAAGACCTTAATGGATATTGTAGGAATAGTGATATTTTATTTTATACCACTAAGCTGGCAAACAAGCTTACGGCCTGCCTGATGGTAAGCTGTTACCGTAGCATATGGACCTTTGCAACAAATAGTAGGAAATATGATCAAAGCTTGAGGTAAAACATTCTTGATATTAAGATTAGTGTAAGATAGTTGAAGCTTTTTTCGAAGATCGGTCGAAAAGCGACTCAAATCGTTACCGACATAATCTCGTAAAATAATTTCGAAATTATTTTTTCTCGATGTCTTATAAAAAGATGTTACATGTATAACAGTGTAACTTATGACTTATGATAATAAGTACAATGCTGGGCATGTACATAGATAGTATATACCGCCTTATATATAGCATATCATACAATATGATTTTGAATTCCAGAATAAAGGGAGGTGACCTCTGCTTGATAAACACCGCAAAGCATTAACAACATAATCCCATAAAATATTGTAAATAACATGTTTTTGTGTCATTATGCACACTTAAAAATAATGTTTACAATATTGTAGTATGTAGCTGGTGATTTACATAGCGACGTTAGGTAATTTATTCATCATATTCATTACACACTCGTATCCAAGTGATGCTACAATTAAAATGACATTCTACTACTCCCGATGCACTAAAGTATATGTTAAGATGTACTTTACTGCCGTCTTAACCTATCCCGGGGCCCTAGGTCACACGAGAATGTGGGACCCTGTTGGAAAAAAATAATTTTGTCAAGTATTTTATTTTACCCCTTGAATCTGGAAAACTTGTAGAAGTTTTGGAGAAGTCACAATTTTATTATAATTTTGGAAAAACTCTGGCCCTTTCAAATTTCTTAATAAGTAGACAGTCTATTAAAAAAGAATTATAAATGGTAGCGAAATATAAAACTAGATACATAATGTAGTAACTGGCAGTTATTATTACCGTTCAGTTCTGGCAGACAATCCAAAAAACTTCCTCATTTACTCTGTAAATATTTGTGTTGGACTATATCAATCTAAAATAATTATATAAGCGAATATACTGGCTTTGCCCCCACGTGAGTGTGGGGGCTCTCGGCCCGTGCCCCGTGTGCCTATGGTAAATACGCTACTGCAAATCGTCATACCATAACCAAAACTCACAACTCGCCGATATTATGTACGATGATACCATGAATGCAGGCAGCCTTCAAAAACACTCCCTTACCGCTTCCCAGCTACACGGTGCTCTTCGTTATGATCACTTTAAAGAAATGTATAATTTGATATTACTAACTGTTAATTATCTTATATCCGAATCTATGATTTTACTCTTAAACAAAAACGTCGGGGTTTTAATAATGTAGTAAATATAACGCTATAAAATCCGTAAAGGGGATTTGTTTCAATCCTTTAGTCTCAAACCATTGAAGTTGCAAAATAACCATAATAATATGGTTGCAAACATCATGTCTCATTAGATCCAAATCTCGAAATCTCCAATAAGTAGTAGACATTATCGTCGGATTTAACCAGCCTTTAATAAATTATAAATCATTTTGTCATGTTTTTTAACTGATCAAAATATCTTGCACACAAGAAATTGCATGCTTACGTAACTCACATTGTGTACCATAAGTACATAGACGAGGAACTTGAAGACGATGCCGTCTTCCGATAAATTCAGAAGTCGTTTCTCCTAAGAAAATTGGATTGCCAACAATTCAGTGTTAGCGCAGCGAACAAAATAAATTTCGAAGCATATAAGTATGTTAGTACCAAGGATTTGGAGGTTCTGTGGACACAACCTCATTGAACTGTATTGACTCAAAAAATTTATACCTAATTGAAGTGTCTTTTTAATGTAGCAACGAGTTCACACGCTGTGAAGTGTGTGATTAACTTAATTGCAATCTCATACACGCAATCTTACACATTTAAGAATATTTGTTTATTCCCAAAGTACAAGTAATGTAACTTTTCATTGATGTTTTGTCCTCCTATCCCATAAAAAAAATGATCAATTAACATTACTACGAGTAGTAGTTTTTGACTATCTCTATCATTGAGTGACCTTGAAAAATGGCCTTGAAAAACTAGATATAAGAAATGGAGCTAGAAATGTAATTCCAAAGCCAAAACTGTGCGTAAGCGAACTTTATACCTATTATTTATATTCTCAAAGCGTTGGGCGAATTTCGACACCCTGGGATTTTCCTAATAATGTTGTCACAATTCACTAGAATTTTTGTTTCTAAGAGTAAAAGTTACCTAGAAACCTAACTTATATAACTGCATACATTTCAGAAATCGACAATATCAATATTTAACTACTTACTAGCAATATTATAAAGCTTTTTACTTTTAAAATGACTACCGTGTAGATAGAAATTGTGGAAGTTTGAACCTAAATACTTTTATACATTTAGTTGATACCTCTCATACAATAGCACATAGAAAATTCATTGATATCGAGCCCCTGTCGCTTGAAGACCAAGGGCTAATGCTTAATTTACACTTAGGTATGGCTTTAAACGGAAAGATAAGCCAAACAGAATATTAACAAAGTTCAATAAACTCATAAAGACATAGACTAGTAATTATTATGTACCTGAAATAGATAAACTCGTAAGACAATAGTAACAAACATCCCTATCGTCGTCTTCTCGCAAAGTTTTAATTAAATACGTACACACGGCAGATTTGTTTGTCTTACCACTTTGTCTTATGAACGAAGTTCAGAACACAACTCTACCGACCATCTTTTCCTTTAGAAACAGTGGTATTCAGGCACAACTACAGAAAGAGGTTCAATGACCTTTAACCTATAAAGCCTAACAAAAGTAAGTACAAACAGTACCTAAGTACAAATAACTAATTAAAATTAATTACACACAAGTCCGAAGTAAGTAATGTTTCCTCGAGGCGAGGTTTCAGGAAATTTCTTTCAAAAGATTTCAAACGATTTTATCTATAAACGAAATCGGGAGCAGAAAATAGTGTGACCGGTCATAGAGTATTTATAGAATTCCACGTTCAATTCATGCATTAAGAAATATGTACAATGTGAGATCGTGCCGAGGTTTGTAAATAAAGTAGGTACGAGAAAAGATACCATTTACGTAATAAGGTTACTGCATGTACCTACAAGTTATTTTAACAAGAGAAGTACCTCAAGTTCGACCTAATACACAAACGACATAACTCACCAATTAAAAACTTGAGCAATGTCCGAACTTTCCCCCTAACGACGTTGTAATAAGAGCAGGTACCCCACTGGGAAAATGTTCCACTATAAAATATTACTCTAGATTTATTTCAACCAACTTTCGCTCTTCAGACTTCATACCTAATCTTTCTGCTGAAAATAATCTTACAAAATTCTGAACAAAAAAGAAATGTCTGGAACTGAGGCAGATTAAATGTTTAAGGAACTTCCCCCAAGTTACGTGATTGTATTAAATTAATTAACTTCGGCGCAAAGTTAATTAAACGTGGAAGACGGAATTGTGATTTATAAAAAATAGTATAACAGAATATAATTGAGGTTTATAAACAAGGTACAATGTAAAGAGGTACATTGATTACAGTCCAGATAATGAAGAAGGTGTTTTGTTTCAGTTTTGCTTATTTTGTTTTTCTACGTCTCTATCAGAGAAAATGACGTGTTCTATGGCTGCAGTTATCGTGTTAATTTCTTATTTAATATGAGAGTAGAACTTTATTTTCTTAGCCAGATATTCCAAGAAAACCTGCAGTAAACTTACGTTACGACATACATGATATGGTCGGTGCTCGCGGTAGTTACTTGAGTGGTCTGTGGGCGATTTTCACAACAAATACGATTGCATTTTCTTTAAGTAGATCCAATAATGGAATGGAAATAGCGGCTTAGCTTAATATAATATAAAACATTAGACTTTTTTTTATTCTAACATTAAAATTGCTACCATTGTTAAGCGATGTCTACATGAAATAAAACAAGCTGGGCTGCTAATATACTGAATTAAACATTGGAAAAGGGTAAGGTCATTTATACCCCCGAGAACTTCAGCAGGGACTTCAGACGACCTCAGCAGACTGTGGGTTAAATATTGATGTTGTAATTTGCTTGTGGAGACACTACGGTTACGTTATGTCAAGTAAACACTTGAATTTGAAGTAAGAAACTGTGATAAATTTATTAACTATTAGTGCAATAAGATTCGCCTTTTTTCGTTGAAAAATAGACTACAGTCTGTTAACATTTCCACGAGAGAAACATTACCTACCAGAATTATCTTACTGTAAAATATACGTATATTGTGTCATCACGAAAGCATGCACAGATTCAATGGTGTGTCGACGAGTCAGTCGGACAGACCTATGCTTAATTAGCGCAAAAAATAATAATAATAATATTGCCCATAGTCCATCATATAATACGGTATCTAATTAATGGTAATTTTCCGAAATAAAAATAAAAATAAAAACATCGAAATATTCTAGTGATATCAGTATCACAGTGATTGTATTGTAAATTGAACTAGGTATCTTTTGAAATGGTTCCAAATCCTGCGACTATTCCCATCTGTTATCTTGTTTGCTCATAAAGTCCAAAATACTCGTGTTTATCGGTATCCAAATTATTACGATTTCTCAGAAAACGATGTAATTATTTTTACGTAGTTTAGACGTGATACGAATTATAGCTAATTTCTAGTGATATTTAGCGGATGTTTTCTTATGTGTTGATGACAAATTAATGAATATATTTACACGGTAATATTTCACAGTTGGTCTGATAGTGAAAGCTGTTTATAATCATGAGTACTTTCATTCACTTCAGTGAATTTCAGTTCAACAGTGAATTAAAAATCACTGTGATAAAACTACACGTCTTAGAGGACTGCAGACAATTCTTGAAGCTGGGTAATGCTAACCCATATTAGTCCTGTGTGGTGGACTAGAAATGGATCTTCCAAGAATGATAACATAATCTTCCTTTTTTGTAAAGATCTTCTTTAATACTACGGCTATGAATTGATTTCAAGATTTATATTTTAGTATACACTTACACACATGGTCATGACAGATTACTAATCGGGATACATATTAAACAGTAATAAGTGCATTGACACTATGACTTCATGGCGACAAGCAAGAATCCTGCGACAAGTGAACGGTAACTTTTTAATTTTTAATGTGCCGAAATTATCTGACATTGTGCATTCACTGACAAAAAAAAGTTTGAATAACATTTCTTGATTCATTTGTATCATAATATTTAATTTATAAAACGGTATTTACTTGACATGTAGACGTAACAACCAAACAAAAAGACGAAATTATTTTCGCATTTATAATTTTAGTATGGATGAAATAGTAGTCTTTAATGATTACAAGTCAAGTCAGTGACGTGTTGAATACACGTCAAGTATCTTCGTAACCACAGACTCAAGTACTTGTAATCCGACCTTTATACACGAGAAATTGGCAACATTCACTTTGCAGTTACAAGCGGCTGTGAAGGGCGAAACAGTATGTGTGAGTGTACAGTACTAGTATTATAAATGCTAAAGTAACTCTATCTCTCTGTTTATGTTACTTTTTCACGCGACCACTGAACAGATGTCGATCAAGTTTTGCAAGGAGATATTGCATACTGGGGAAGAACATAGGTTATCTTGTCTTTTTTCTTAAGCCATTGCTATCCCACGGCTGAGCAAAGGCTTCCCCCAAGGTCCTTCCAGATACTCTTTTCATACGCACCTCTCGAGGTATGCATCTTTAGTCTTCCCACCACCTCATTCTGGACCGGCCTCGACATCGCCTCTTTAGGTATCCATTGTGTGGAGACTTGTTCAGCGGTCTTATTCCCTACAATAAAACATCTAAGTTCTCCTTTTAGAAGCGCGTGAAACCGAAAACTAGCGTTATTATAGCGATAGCCTGAAACAGGTTTAACCTAGTTCAGGCAGGCTGTTTATAAGTATTAAAGTCGGGCAGACTAAACTATCCTAAGATTACTTTTAGATTTATATTAAGCATTATTTGGATTTACCTATGTAAGGATTTTTCTTTTTGGAACATTATATAAATATTTGTAAAAGATTAAATAAAGATGAAAAAAAAATTTATTAACAGAGAACAGATATGTTCGCCGTAGGTCATAAATGTAACGGTTGTGGTGAATGTCACGAATCCCATGGTCGTGACTATAGGGCAAATGAAGGCAAGTACGGTTTATAGTCGGTAAGAGTACGACATACCCTGCCCTTCCCCAGGTACTAGACGATCCATGAGGATTTCCGTACTATAAAGAAATGTCACAAATGTAATAGAGGTAGAGCTTATTGCCATTATCCATACACAAATCTAAACTTCGACGAACCGTCGCTTGGCGGTCGCGCCGTTGAATGATGCAGTTACAAAAAAAAAAACAGAAAACCTATCTACAAAGTATTTGAGAATTTCATGTGACTTCCTAATTTCAATTCTTAAATGCAGGGTTTATAATAACTAGCTAGTCATTGATCCGAATAAATATAGCTAGAGATATTAAGGGTCCGTCTGAGCTTGAATTGCCCACAAAAACGTAATACCGAAATAAATCGTAATCCAGCAATATACTATAAAATTATGTTATTATTCGAATTTGGATACCGTTAGTCTAGGTTCCTACAATACTATTTCATCTACTACTACTTCACTGGAAATAAAAGACCGGAAAATCGTTCCAAACTTGATAAAGTTATCAAAAATTGCATTCGCTTGCATTTATTTCCAGTGAAGTATTTTGGACGAAATGGTAACGTAGGAATAGATTAACGGTATCGCAATAGGGATAATAACAGAATTTGATGAAATTGTGTTTAAATTACGATGTATTTCGGTATTACATTTGTAGGCGAAATTCGGTCCGCTGGACTCTTAACTAGGGAAACGATATAAGTAAGACGTACTTTGTCGTTTACCCTAAACAGATATCCAATAAACGTTATAAATGCCAAAGCTGCATTAAAAGAAATTTAATTTCGTGGCTATAAAACTGCAAAGTCTTTTAAGCTGACTCATAAAGCTTATTTTTAATGTCGGCGAGAGCGGTTTACTGCGAAGATTACTGACGTCCAGTGGAGATCACTCCTGACTCAATTTATGGGCACTGCTGACTTCTATGATGGACTGTTATGGCTATGAGAAATATAGGTCAGTGCAGAAAAGCTTGGTATAGGTTGGGTGGATCAATGAAGAGATAGATGATTATAAAACTTATACCTAAAAAGGAGTTTCGTGAATGTTTATGATGCTATATTTAAATTAAATGAATTATTATTATAAAATCCCGACCATGTCAATATCACGTAAAGGGGCCGAAACGTCAGAATTTACATGTGTAAATAAAATCCGTAAGTGATAATTCAATACAGCATCAAAGAGCATAAGTAGTAACCGCATTTTGTGTTGGTCCTTTGTTTATTTTGTCTTTTGTATACAACTTATTACTTACACATTAGCGGAACCAAAACAGTGTACACGAGCGAACACCGGAACTGTTTTAGTTGTTTAGAGAAAGAAAAACCGCAACACTGTGATTGAACAAGTTCGTGCAGTTGGCAATAACAGTTATTCCACAATTTACACTCGGGACTATTGTTAGCTTTGTTACAATTCACTATATTATATTAAAGATATAAGACGACATACCTACCTTTAAATTTTCACCGTAAGTATATAATTATCAAAGTAGTTCATAATATCATAATAATAGGTGTACCACTGCATTGTACAGAACACCATATGGAGTGAAATTCATTGAACATTTAATCCGTTTCGTCCGCAAGCTCACTCTGTTGATATAAACTGCAATAAGAGGATTACACGCACGACTGGGAAAGGAATGCGTTTGCACACCCCGCATCAAAATAGGTGATTTAATTCATGAATAAATCTGGGGCTAGATAAATATGAAAATCATAATAAAATGTCACATCTAGATTCTATTTCACATGTAGCAAGAAATAATTGTTTTTTTTTTATTCATGAAACAACACAGACGTGTTGTAGGTACTGCTGTCGGGAGATGTTAACTCAAAGTTGATTCTTTCTTCAAAAGGCCATCCTATATTTATCCCTACATTGTGATACTGGCATAATAATAATACCTATGATGTATGGACTTTAAAGAGACCATGATTCTATGTTTCTTTCGGCGCAAAAAAAGTTATGCACTAGATTGAAGTCACCAGAATCGATTATAACACTGAAATCGGTACCATCCAACGACAATTGTCAAGCATATTCGTGCACTGAATTTAGAACATAAAGTTGCCCAAATTCCTAGTATAGGAACACCTGTCTAGTTCGTATGAAGAATAGCAGCGTAACACGTAAGCACAAAAAGACGTTCTGTAGCCTTAGCACGAACAACTTGCGAAAAAGTATTCGTATCGTCATGGAGACCAATTTGTATGAGATTTGGACCAGCGCCTCTATCGTACGTAAAAGGAACAAATTTTGGTAGCACGAAGCATTTTGAAAACTGTCGTATCGGAATCGTATCGTCATAAACGTAATTCAAAATATAATGTACTAAATTGGAAGCACGAACGTTGTTTTGACGTATGGTACCGTAAAACTCGAAGGCTGGCTATAGAGCATTCATCATCATCATCATAAATCATCTTATTGCCATCCACTGCTGAACGTAGGCCGAAGAAGAGCCAAAGAGCACCAATCGAGCATTGTCAAAATTTTATTCACTTAAAATTTATCGGTGACAAAAGTGTTTTTTTAATCCGTGAATGGCTTACCCTTGACCGCCAGTCGCCTGAAGTTAAGCGATTCTGCGATCTACGATGGAGTGCGATCTAAGTTTCATAATAAATATATTAAATTATAGTTTTAACACTAGTTAGACGGACAGTTAGAGTTTTCATTATCTTCACCTGAGAGTCTAATTGATTTTCGGGCAAAGTTTGTAAAGATTTGATTTGATGTTCGCTAAGACACGAAAGTACTCGTTGTTATGAAGCTCCAAAGTTAGTATTTAATGTATAAATTAAGAGTCCGGCGGAGCGAATTTTTCTTACAAACGTAATTCCGAAATTAATCGTAATTCAAACGCAATTTAATCAAATTCTGTTATTATTCGGATTCGGATACCGTTAATCTAGGTTCCCACGTAACCATTTTGTCTAAAATACTTCACTGAAAATAAATGTAAGCGAATTCAATTTTTGATAACTTTACCAAGTTTGGAACGATTTTTCGGTTTTTTATATGCAGTGAACTAGTAGTACACGAAATCGTACCGTAGGAACCTAGATTAATGGTATCCAAATCCGAATAATAACACAATTTGATAGAATATTGTCTGGATTACGATTTATGTCGGAATTACGTTTTTGTGGGCAATTCAAGCTCCGCCGGACCCTTAAGATACATATATCACGCTTATATTCTCTGAAGGGTTAGGCAGATGCGTAGTAATGTCATAGCCAAAGCACAAACAACTATCAAATTAATAACGTAAAGGTATCGAGCCCCCGATAGCTTAACGGAGAGCGACGATAGTTGGTAGCATGAAGCACACTCTGGCGACTAACGAAAGCTCGATACAATTACGTAGTGACGTCATCCTAATGTAAGTAGAGATGTGTCCATGTGAACCAAACGAATGCCTTATTGAATGAATGGGACGTTCGAAACCTAAATCAAAATAGTTGATATATTTTTACTTTTAACTAAACGCTTTATTTTTTAGAAATTAAAAATGCAATATATACTTAGCATGAAGAAAAATACAAAATAAGGTATGGGAGACCATAAAGTCACATTATTTTAAAGATTATCATAAATGATAAAGTAGTTTAAAAATAAAATGTTTCATGCAATTCGAACGACTCTATTTGACATCGACGATGACGTTATACCAAATTTAAGTATGTATATGTTTCTTAGCAACCACTTACATCGATGGTATACCGTATATTCCCGTTTTATTTCTAGTGGATTTTATATTTTTTTTAGAAACTAGCTAAACCCGGCCACACTGCGCTGTGGGAGTCTTGCGCTGCGGCTTTGTCTTTGAGGATAGCAACGGAATAAATATCATATCTAACAGACAATAACAACGGTTACCATTGCAACCTAATTATAAGCATAACATAACATACCATCACGCCTGTATTCCCCGAAAGGTTAGGCAGAGGCGTACTAATGTACACCCACAGTTCGCCGGCATGTTTAGGTCCCATGTAATAGGGGGCGAGCCTATTACTATTAACTAGGCACAAATCCCAAACTCCGAGCTTATTAAGAACTTCATAGAAAATCTCAATAACACTTTACTCGAACTGGGAATCGAACCCAGGACCTCTAGAGTAGCAGTTGCGCTCAGGACCACTAGGCTAACGAGGCAGTTATACAACGTATAGGTACAAGCATAATATTTGAAAACAAATGAGTAAAAATAGTAATCTTTGATGATAAAAAATCTGCCTTTTTAGTGTAATGGTTCCGAGCCCGACTGCTAAGCTCTCTTATTTAGCAGTCTTGCTTGGGACCACTAACTACTTACGTAGATATACCTACTACTTTGCTCGAACTGGGAATCGAACCTAAAGCCTCTGTCGTAGGTTTGATTCCCAGATCGACCAGTCTTATTGAGTTTTTCTATGAAATTCGGAATCGAACCTAGGACCTAGCGTAGCAGTCGCGGTAACGACCACTAATGAGGCATTTACTATACGCAGTGGTGCTAAAGTTTAGATACGGTAAGTACAATAATTAAAACGAAGTAGCTAATTCATCTTTTCCAAATTATTAGTCGACAAATAAATAAAACACCAATTTAAACACAATACCTATTTTACTCACAGCAATCCTCTTCCCTAATTTTCAAGTAAACTTGCAGTAATAAAATAATATAAAGGTCTACGTTAGTATAGTGATAGTCTTCGTATTCTTCTTTTTGGGTTGTATAATTGCTCCGATAAGTGAAGTACACATTACAAAAACGCTTTGAAAACACCAACTAATCTTAAAAACTCTGCAAATACGTTTAAAACTATAATTTAAAATGTTTCGAAACTTTCCTCACCGACAAATTCTAAGTGAATAAAGTTCCGACAATGCTCGATAGCCAGCCTTTGGGATTTACGATACCATACGTCAAAACAACGTTCGTGCTTCCAATTATGTTTCAACGTGACGATACGATAGCAATACAAAATGTGACAACCAAAATTAGTTCCTTTTACGCACAATAGAGGCGCCAGGATATTTAGCGTAGCAGTCGTGCATAGAACCACTAGGTTGATGTAGCAGTAATAATTATTATGATCTACCTTCAATTTGGATATTGTTTATCTCAATAAAAATACCTAGTGTGTGTTTTAAAGACTTTAAGAGTACCTATTCCTTTTTTTTAATATTCTTGTTAACCCCTCGTGCTAAATGCTTGTGTTACGAGTGGGTTTACGTCGGTAGTATAATGGGTGGGTTCCCAACTGGCAACTACATTTGCCGGTTGGGAACCCAGTCAGTTGGGATCGCCAGTCCGACGCCCTAACCATTAGGCTATCGCCGCTTTAAAACCACTAAAAAGTATGTAATTATCGGAACAATTACTTCAAATACCTAAAATGCAAAGACCGCCAATATACGACCGTAGTCCGCTAAATTATTTTAATGCTGCAAATTAATTTCAAAATGAGAGAAGTGAAGTAAGAGAAACTAGGTGAGTAAATCACGTTTTATTTATTTCTAATTTTAATTTGGAAAAGATTAATTTTTTTTGACTGCCTCATTAGTCTAGTCTAGTCTAGCTGGTCCCAAGCGCGACTGCTACACTAGAGGTCCTGGGTTCGATCACCAGGTCGAGCAAAGTGTTATTGGGTTTTTTCTATGAAATTCTCAGTAGCAGCTCAGAGTCTGGAGTCGTGCCCGGTGAATGGCTATAGGCTCGCCCCCTATAACATGGGACCTAAACATACCGGCGAACTGTGGGTGTACATTAAGTACGCCTCTGCCTAGCCCTTCGGGGAATACAGGCGTGATGGTATGTTATGTTTAAATTTTTATAATTGAATATTTTAAAATATAATAGGTATACAATGTGTAGAGTATAGAAATAAATAAATTTTACTAGGTTTTTTTTTTATTTTAATTTTATAGTTCATTACAAGCCAAAGACTTTCTCCATTAACCTAACAAAAACTTCCATGGTCTCTTTCATGAACTCCTGCCATTGAGCCTCTCTTTTTCTACTTCATAATATTATTCCCACAATCAATAAACATTTTTGTTAAATCCTTTTTTTGTGGTCTCCACTCTTCGTCCACAGGAGCAACAGGAGATGGAGGATGGTCTTCAATAAGGTAGTGGAGGAGGTACCACATTCGATTGAGTACTTGTATCCGGAGTATTCCAATCTATGTATAATAAAATAAACAATATTTATAAAATTTATGGTTGATTAAGTCCTCGATTTATTTCTCATTACCCATTGGTCGCACTTAATTTGTTTAGACCTTCTATGCATAGGGTCTAGTGAAGGGTAAAAACTTATTCATTTTTACCCGACTGCGCCAGAAGAAGGATTTTCCGAGTGTACTCGAAAAACATAACCCTCCTTTTTGCGCAGTCGGGTTATAAGATGGAAACAATATGACCAATGTCATGCAGTCGGAGGCAATTGCTCTTTACAGTTAAATTTAAGACGATGCCTCCGACTGCATGAGATTGATCATCTTGTTCCCATCTTTTTTGGTAGGTAGTCGGTTTTTTCCCCAACTGCGACAGAAGGAGAGTTATCACTAATGTACTTTACGAGAAGTACCAACACATGAATTAATTTTAAATACCTAGATGGGGGTTTGGGGGACCTCATTCTGTGTTTCCGCCCCGGGCCCCTGGCGCGCTTAGTCCAACACTGTTTTAAGAGGTTTTAATACTCACGATTCTATAATTTCCACCATCATTGCGTATTGTAAGTGATTCGTTATCATAATTATTAAAAATAATAAAAACCACTACAAAGTAAATCAAAAATATGTTAGAGAAACGTAAACAAACTGCGTTGCCATGACGTCGCTGTTAATGTCAAGTAGACTCATTCGGATACCATGGAACATTTTTATTTGATATCTACAAACACATTTAATTTCTTTAAAAATAATGTGAGTTCATAATTTCTTAAAACGTATTTATAGCTTTTCTTTACGAAAACATATATATAATAATTAACTTTTAATAACTAAACCGTTTAAATATAAGTAAAATCATATGAAACTATTTGTTATATGGTTTCGAACGTTTCATTCATTCAACAAGGCATTCGGTTGGTTCACATGGACACAACTCTACTTACATTAGGATGACGTCACTAAAGGAATCCTAACGAGATTTCGATGGTCGCCAGTGTGCTTCGTGCTACCAACTTTTGTCATCTCCGTTAACGTGTCGAGGACACGATACCTTTACATCACGAATTTGATAGATGTTCGTGCTAGGGCTACTGAATTTAAAATATACGTTAGTAATCGATTTGAAATCGAGTCATAAAATTGAGTAATAACATTTGCAAATAAAATCTATTGTTGTCTATGGATACGATCATGTGTTTTAAATTTCGTACACGATTTAGATTTTATTGACATAAGTGCCAATGTGTTTTGGAAAATTTTTGCATCTACGTTCATCTTCAAGGTAAACACGTAATAAGTTACGGAACGCGCGCACTGTACCTACCGAAATAAGTTATTTTTTATATGAAGAGCGCGCAGACTAGCGCACATTAAGCATTCCTCGTTCCTCGTGCTTTTTACAACCAAAACTCAAAATACTACCGGGAGAGGCAATACCTACTTTACCAAATGTGATATAAATTATCTGATTCTGAATAAACGACTACATTTATAAATATTTTAGCTTATATTCTATACATTCTTCGCTATTCAATAGTGACTTCACCCTACAGTACAAAGATTTGGGTACGAATTTTCTCGCAAAAAAAAAAAAAAAATGTGTACATAGTGTCTTCATCGTCAATAAAAGTTAGTCTCTTATTCTTAGCTATCTTGAAACGTTATTCCCTAATAGAACAGCTACCAAAATTAGCACTAGGACCTTCTATAGAGATAATTTAACTTATCCTGAATCATTGGAGAACACATTAATTCTTTGAATTAAACTGTAAAAGAATCATGATATCAAATTCAATTCATAATAAATAACACTATAAATAAAGTATTATTTTTTGACACTTACGCGAATATTAGACATTAAAATAAAACTACTTTTTACGGATTTTATCGCGTTGTAACATAACATACCATCACGCCTGTATTCCCCGAAGGGTTAGGCAGAGGTGTACTTAATGTACACCCACAGTTCGCCGGTATGTTTAGGTACCATGTTATAGGGGGCGAGCCTATAGCCATTAACCGAGCACAAATCCAGACTCCGAGCTGCTAATGAGAATTTCATAGAAAAACCCAATAACACTTTGCTCGACCTGGGGATCGAACCCAGGACCTCTAGTGTAGCAGTCTCACTTGGGACCACTAGACTAATGAGGCAGTCTATATCACAACAGTATAGGAGATATATTAGCCATTTCTCATACTATATGTGCTGTGGTTGTTCGGATCGAGATTATTCCGCCATTAATCTTACTTTGTCCTACCTTCAAACTAACTATTAGATTTATTGGTAGAACACACTACGTGCGAAAATACAAAATTAAATGCTAGACGCTAAACAGAAGAAAAATCGTCTATCTATTTAATCTAAATGTTTTTCCCTGTCTGTATTAATAAAAAAAAATCTCATAAAAATTAAACCTTACCTTGACCTTAATTTTATTGAATTTCGAATCAAATTTCCGTTAAATATTTACGTAGACATTTAATTAAGCATTTAAGAAACTTTAACCAGCGTAAAAATACTCCTTGACATTATAACTGTTTGGCAAACATATTTATTTGAACCGAGTTTAGCGTTTAATGTCTAAATAGAGAATCACGATTCACGTGACATATACCGACAATGCTAATTTGTTTGTTCCGACAAAATAAAGTTACATTAAAAAACAAGGATTCCTATCCGGTTGGCCGAGTTTCCTACTTTATTTTCGAATTAATATAACTATACTTTCCTAGATACTGCACGAAAATAAGGAGTAGGTGCCGAATATCATTTTAAATAAAGATTTTCTTGCGCCAAGCCATCGCGCTCCATTATAAATATTTATACTAAATTATAATTTTTAGACGTAGGTAGCCTGTTTTATTTTTATTATGAAGCGTGTTATATTTTGTGCGTTTAGCGGTTAAAAACGTCAGCTAATATTTGCCGAGTTAAAAAGACCGCTTTTTGATGAATATAGTTATATAATTTTTGATAGTATGATTCAAATTATAATAAAATTGCTAAATATCTACAATGCGTTCTAAAAATGAATTGCTTTTAGAAGAATTTGCCATAACCCCCTGGTAGGACAAGCCGGCTGCATCGTCATCATTTGGTGCATAGTCGCAATTCCACCGTAAGACAAAGCTATATTAATTAGCAGACACAATAGAAAAGCTGTTGTTTTGACCACGGGGTCACGGTTTCTTTGATGAATTAACATAACATACCATCACGCCTTTATTCCCCGAAGGGTTAGGCAGAGGCGTACTAATGTACACCCACAGTTCGCCGGTATGTTTAGGTCCCATGTAATAGGGGGCGAGCCTATTGCCATTAATCGGGCACAAATCCAGACTCCGAGCTGCTACTGAGAATTTCATAGAAAAACTCAATAACACTTTGCTCGACCTGGGGATTGAACCCAGGACCTCTAGGGTAGCAGTCGCGCTTGGGACCACTAGACTAATGATAATGATAATTTGATGAATTATTATTTTAATAATCTATAAATTTCCTTAAAAATTATTTCATACTAAAATGTTGCTAAAAAGTTATCGTTATATCGTCTGTAAAACATTGTGGACCATACCGGAACTATCACGGATTTCAAAAACTTTAAGCGATTACACAAACGTATTGCTTATAAAGAATGAATCTGTAACTGTAAATAGAATGCTGAATACTCTTTGGTCGTGCCTAAACAATAGTGTAGAATTGGGTTGGAGGGGAAAAAGGCGGTTGCGACACGTTCAGGTGGCTTCGTGCTCCTCACACAAGTGACTCTCAGCCACTCTGCCCTCGTCGAGCCCCCTCGAACCTCTGCCGACGTCGACGTCAAAATTTTCTTTACTTTCGATACCTATTTCCGTTATAAGATTGGACATTTCTTATAATCAGATGTATTCGGCAGATAAATGAAAGACGAACTTAAAATTGAAGTCAATGTAGTACATCACGATGATATCGATGGTATCAATGATAAGGAAACTTAATTACTGCGTACCAATAACTTTAAAAAAATGCACTTGAATTTTTTTTTCAGAAGTTAAAGCTAAAATAAGCATTTTGGCGTTATCTTCTGAACCAAATATCAGACACCAAAAGAATTAAAATGACAAAACAGGGCCGTGTTTAAATAATTGTCAAAAAATCAGTTTAATAATAATAATATAAACAATTAACAGAATTGTTAACTTAAAAAACTAAATCCTTTCATAGTAAATCCGTGTAACGCAATAAATAAGTCATTTAGATAAATAAAGTCTCAACCACAAATTTGATAGCATAAAATAACAAAAAATATTGAAACTAAATAATAACAAAAACGTCAATACTTAAGAGTCCGCGGACCGAATTTCTCTTGCAAACGTAATAACGATATAAATCGTAATTCAAACACAATTTAATCAAATTCTGATATTATTCGGATTCCAATACCGGTAATCTAGGTTTCTAATCTACGTACTCTTTCGTCCAAAATACTACACTGGAAATAAATGTAAGCGAATGTAATTTTGGATAACTTTACCAAGTTTGGAACTATTTTCTGGTCTTTTAATTTCCAACGAAGTAGTAGTAGACGAAATAGTACCGTAGGAACCTAGATTAACGGTATCCAAATCCGAATAATAACATAATTTGATAGAATATTGTCTGGATTACGATTTATTTCGGTATTACATTTTTGTGGGGAATTCGAGCTCCGTCGGACCCTTAAGCTTTCGTTCTCAATTGAAGGTTACTAAGTCGAAGTAGGTACCTACTGCTGCCAGTCTTTTGATCATGCCAATGCGCCGCCAAGACTTTCACGATACGAGATAAGAACACTCCAAAACATAATAAAGATGTTACAAACTTTCAACGGACTATGTCTATTGGCTATGTTACATTGGACAACTTATGTTACATATTTGCTTTGTGTAGTTTTTTCGTGTTAGGTTTTAAGGTAAATAAAATATTAACGAAGGACACTTCGTTAATATTTTATTTAATGGTTGTTGCATTTATTACATAACATATTTATACATATATCTACCTACTTAGGCAGAGGCGTACTAATGTGGAAATCGAACCTAGGACCTCTAACGTAGCCGTCGCGCTTATGACCACTAGACTAATGAAGCAGTTATTAATATTTTAAGAACTGTAAATAAAAGTATTAAGTTTATGTATTGAATAATAAGTTCTTTCTGAAATAAATCTAACTCATAAAAGATATGAATTAGGTAATAAATTAGATAAAGTTTATTACATTTCTTTAGAAACATAAAATAATGCTGACAGGCCGATGTCTTATCACTTACAACATTGATTATTGCAAACAAAAACTCATATCTAAGTACATACTTACATTTAAAACCAAAAATATGGGCTTATTTTTTATAAAGATTAACATCAAAAACAAAATAATTTTGAGTCATTTTTCTTCTAATCCAAGGGCGATGTTGTACTCGGGATAAAGTGTTGAATAATACAAAAGGGATCTATTAAATAATCAAGTTATATTGAAGCTACCTACCAAGCTAAGGCGGGCTTTCCACTGCGAAAGGAGTGAACGAGAAATACTTGAGCGGAACGGAATCATTAAAAAGTGATGCCATGCCCTAATGAAAACTTTTGACGTTATCGCAATAATGACACACCAGCTGAGTAGGTTGGTCTTTTTTTATATGTAAACAATCAATATGTATAAAAACACAAAAGCGTGACTATTGCGCTAGATGTCCTGGGTTCGATTTACAGGTCGAGCAAAATGTTATTGGGTTTTTAATATTAATTTCTCAGTAGCAGCTCGAAATTTGAGATTTGTGCCAATAATAATAAAGACAATAGGCTCGCCCCCTCTTACATGGGAGTTGGGACGTAAACATACATATAAGCGAACTGTGTAGGTGCATTAGTACATCTCTGCCTAACCCTTCGGGGAATACAGGCTTGATGGTGCGTTATATATAAAAATAGTAGTAGTAATAGGTGTCGATACTCGGCTGATGTTACCACATTAAGTTTAAGCGAAGTAAGCAAACACTTTACCTTACTTCCAGGACCCATTCCCCCGTTTCATGTTTTATATAGATACCTGCGGAGCCCGCTCAGCTCGCAGTAGAAGTCGTCCTTACAATTGCGTGTACTCGCCTTACCTGTGAATCTGATCACCTTATTTATTTATAAAACCAGAATCTCGTTGAACGCCTACACAGAATGTTGAAAACGAATGCTGAAAGATCGGTGTTGTGATTGTTGTTAAATGTAGAGCAGTGAAAGAATAAAGGTACAACGTTTGTTCAAGAAAAAATAACTTGAGCGATGTTTAAATAAAATACTTTTATACTTCACGTAATCGAACCTAGTTTTCTTTAGAAGCAAGTTACCAAGCGTCAGTTTCTGTAGAGAAAGCGGTAGATGTCGCTAATTGACACATACCTACGTAGCAATTTATAAAGTAGCTCCTGTCATGTCTTCAGCCAGAGTATTGTATACAGACACTAAATTCGTAATCCCTCAAAACAAATTTACTCTGTGTAATCCGTTGCATAGGAGATGACAGTTAGGCATTATCCCATTATGCAAAAGCCTGGAAGCTCAGCGAGCGTAACACAATTGTCCGGAATAGTGTGTACACGGTATAAAGGTGTTGCATCTCGTTTCCTCTATGGATAGATCCAATATGTAGAAGAGAGACAAAAGCAAGTCCGTTATGGTCCAGTCGCTTACTGCAAGCTTAACGAGGTGATGCAAATTTCAGCTGTAGCACACAAAGGTTTGTAGCTTTTCTTTTAGACTATCTATGTTGTCACAAACACACCAAGACGAGAGATAAACTGTTGTAAATAAGCAAATTTCTATTCAAATTAAAGCTGTACTTACACGAGCTTCCAGATTTCCCAAAATTTGTTTTATCATAGATTATAAATTATAAATACGACTATTAATTTTATTGCATTTACGACACATAGGTATACAACTACTACATACCTATCTATTAATTCATAGTTGGTGTAATGGGTGTATTGATTAAATTAATAAACTAATTCTACACCACAGCTGTCAAATCAAACAGCTGTCCTTGTTATATTTTTTAGAGAAACAATTTATTAGTATTTGCATATTTGCGATGGTAATTTAGGCGTCGCTCCAGCCCCCAGCCTTGTAAAGGTCAGCGGTGACATTTCCTTGACTTTCGCCACACTGAAATGTGAGGGACGAATATTATTGAAATACCTACATTTCTACAAGGAATTTACTTTCAAAGTAGTCACTCTAAATTCAAAGACCATGAATGGTAGATTGTTATTCGAATTAAAGTTTTATGAATGAATGTGTAATGTGGTCCAAATGTCAGGCTTCTAATTTGCTTGCTTACATGGTAGAAAAATAACAAAGTATAAGGCAGAATGAGGTTAACGCTGGTCAGTATCTAGTAGTATAACCCGCGGTAGTCTAACGTGGCGAACTAAGTATTGCCTAACCCCTCTCACTCCGAGAATAGACCGATACCCAGCAGTAAGACAGTATATGGGTTGATGATGAGACGAGTAGAACCTAATTTCTAACATTATACAGAATTGTAAATGGAATTAATATGTTAATGCCATGGTTCAATTAATTTAGAAACAGAAATAAAGCTTATAACTAATCCATTCTTCTTAAAAACTCAATTGAGCGCTAGGTGCCTTCTAGCTAAGCTAAACACAAGCTAGACAACGCAAGCTCGTTTAAGTGAAACGACATGTGTTCCCTTGAGGAGCAAACTGCTCCGCCCGTTAGACAACCAGCTGACTTTGATTAACAAATCCCTCAACAGCTAAAGTGCTATGCAGGTTTGATATGAATTTGTGAAATATGGACATTATATTACTATAACCGATATATTGTCATAAAAGGTATTATCACTGGTATTCCGCTTAACCTTTTGAGCGCCACAGTCATGTATAGACATACCATGACGCCTGTATTCCCGAAGGGTTAGGCAGAGGCGTACCTACTAATGTACTGCTACTGAGAATTTCATAGAAAACCTCAATAACACTTTGCTCGACCTGGGGATCGAACCCAGGACCTCTAGCGTAGCAGTCGCGCTTGGGACCACTAGACTTATGAGGCAGTCAGGCATTAATAATATACGTTATTTATATTTGAAAGACAAAAGAAAGTATAAGTTTACGTCAGTTTAGAATCTTCACTGAATGTTACCCTAACACCCTTAACAAAACTCGTTACATAGTTACGAGCTTCTGATGGTTTTCCTGTGTATCTGAACATTTGAAGTAGTCTAGACACACGAATAGTCGTCTATCACGCTACCCTGACATCAGGGACAAAGTACACATTGTTACTTCTTCGTAACATGCGTGAGAAGGTTTCAAGACCTAAGACTTCTTATGTCTTGGTACACAAAACAAAAGAGTAATTTAAATAGATAATTCTGGTACGTTTACGTCCCATGTTGTAGGAGGCGAGCCTATTGCCATTAACGGGCATAAACCCGTACTTCAAGCTGCTACTGAGGATTTCATAGAAAATCTCAATAATATTTTCCTCGACCTGGGAATTTAAACCCAGAACCTCTAGAATAGCAGTCGCATTTAGGACCACTAGACCAACGAGGCAGCTATAATAAATAACCTATCAAACTTGACCTTTTGCTTTTGCAAAAGATGCTATAAATCTAAAAGTAGATATTCTCAGCCAATATTTGTTACAGCTTTATATGTATAATCAAGTGCTTCATTGTTTTAATACTCAAAGGCCGTGAATCTCGGATTCTTTTAATGTGCTACTTACACAGTCTAAATACATAAGTCTATATATCTGTCTGACCTTTGAAAGTAAGCACAAGCTCTGACAAAAGCCCACTTGTCGCGAAAGCCGAGCAAATTAGCTCCCAATTCAAAGCAAGTGCCATTCTGCCGCATCATAAATGTAAAATTGTATGGCGTTTATATATTGTTAATATATGCGCCTTTCGGGAGATACTGTGACAATGTCGTAGTCTAGAGTTTTGTATAACGTTTAACCTAACTTGAACTATGACTGGTGGGTACGATAACTTAGGTAGGTAGGTACTATTAAACCTTTGTTTTTAGTACTTTTTGTTAATCAAGTGTTAAGTAAATAAGCTTTTATCGTTGTATTCTTTTCTAATCAAATGATTGACAGGAACAAAGTCATTGCTCATTCATTTGTACCATTTCTTTTAAATTCACCAGTATCATTGTCGTACTGGTAGGTATATAATTAGAAAAAAAATCTACAAATAACACACTAAATGTTACCTTGAGTGTACGAGTATTCTGTTTTCGGAACTCATTGCTATTATGGTATGGGTTGTTTATGTAATAAATAAATAAGCAAAGTATCTGTGGAAATAACTGCTCGCACATTACATTGTGGATTTACCTTAGCAATTAATTTGTCAAAAACAAGTGCTTCTAATTGTCAAAATATTTACAAATTGCGAATAACAATACAGGCTTTATGTCGATATATGTATGCGTGTTATTCGACAAATGTTTGGTTATTCATAATTTCCATTGTTATTGTACATGGGTAATTAACCACCGCGATGAATAAAGTGTTTATGCACTTATAACTGTGAATAAACTGTTTACCTACATGTTTTGAATAATGACATAGCGTTCTATTATTTTCCTATTTACAGCCGGAGCCGGTAAATGATTAAAAAAGTTGTATAATTATTAAATATTTGTTATTGTTGTTGGATTTCCTGAAATTCACAATATATTTTGAAATTTATGTACGATTTATTATTATAAACCCATGGAGATTTATGTAGGTCAGTTTTTCAATATTAGAATACTAACTCAATTATCGAACAATAATTGACACTAGACACAATAATATTACTTGTAGATCGAATACCAAACGTTAGACATCGAACTAAAATCGATAATATAAGAATCGGTGGAGATGGGCAAGGTACTTGACAAGACGAAACGATCTTAGATAAACCAAAGCAGTAAGCAAATAGTGGCCCAGGGATTATATAGAGAGACCATCAGCCCGATGGTCGGACGATATTGTGACGGCACCGTGGCGAACAATGGGTTCAAAACTTGTACAAGATCGTCAACAGTGGCGGAATAGAGAAGAACCATGTGTTACCGGCTGAATAGATAGGATAGGTGAATGTCTGAGTACTGAACAGTTCCTTTCAAAATCCCCTGTAAAAATCCCTTTTTAAATAATTTTATACAGTCTAAACAAATACCCAGGTAGCTTCCCAGTTTTCCTGCGGAAGCGACGGAAATACATAATATTTTATTGATATTTGCGCAAGAGTTCCGCATGATATCTAAGTTTTATTACAGGAAGCTTTCCATCGCTTGCCGCATATACACTTGAATAGACATGATTTGTTTACAGTGCGTAACGTTGGTTGAATGCAACATAGGTCGTCGAGCACTTAGCAAATATGAGTAGCCGCGTCCAACCCATTGAACATTATGTAGGGAAACAGAAATTTAATTTGACCGTACCTATAAAAAAAAAATTAAACGTATCATCACGCCTGTATTCTCCGAAGGGTTAAGCAGAGGTGTACTAATGTACACCAACAGTTCGCCGGTATGTTTAAGTACCATGTAATAGGGGGCGAGCCTATAACCATTAACCGGCACAAATTCCAAACTCCGAGCTGCTACTAAGAATTTCATAGAAAAACCCAATAACAGCGGAAGTGAAGTTGAAGCGGCGGTATCATAATGGCTAGGGCGTCGGACTTGCGACCATGTGGTTGCCGGTTCGAAACCCACCCATTGCACCACCGACGTGAACCCACTCGTAACACAAGCATTTAGATACTGTAATGTGTGACCCACATTGCTAGAATACGAATAGAAATTGAAATTAAACTTACTATTAAGAGAGGTGCATATCGAAGTTGTGTGTATCTGTGAATCTGTTCGTGGTATCGTAACTCCCAAAGGGATGAACCAATTTTAATTTAGTTATTTTGTTTGAAAGTTGATTTGATTGAGAGAATTTTGAACTATGATTATGAAAACCCCAATTGTTACATGTAATTTAATTATGTCGTACATATCTGGATGCCGACATCAAACGCAAAGGTAAAATTTAACCGACACGTTAAGGCCGCGTTACCAGATTAATCAGACCGCCAACAGACATTAACTTTATAAGCCGCAAACCGGCCGGCAACGGCAATACTAGACGAATTAACTTGCTTACGTCACAAACTTGGATTTACACCAAGTTTATGCAACTTATTACTTGCTGACAAACTAAGACTTGATGAGATATTATAATTTGCAAGCATAAGCTTTCGTTTTGTGGTTTCGCTGAATGTGCTTTTGTGAAATCTTTTGCGTCAAGGGCGAGGCAGATAAATTGCACTAGATATATTTATTAAATATCATATTATATTCAGCGTAATTTATCAGTATTTTACAAACATGCACCCATCACGCCTGTATTCCCCGATGTAGAAGTAACAAATAATAAAAGACAATGCAAAATCGAGGCCAAAGTCGAGGCCCTTAAGCAATTTTCTGAATTAAACTGTATTTTTAATAGTTAATCAAATCATAACAATAATCAAACCATATAATTAATAGAATTAAATTCTTAATAAAATAGTTAGGTATATTACCTAATTCAAATATTAAAAAAAAGTAACGCGTCACAAAAAAAAATTGCTTAAAATGTAAAAATATAATTAAGTACGTCGCTAAGCTACAGCGAAATAAGATGCAGGAACTTTAATATTCTTGAAAGACTTTTTGGCAAACACAATTCCATTGTTCTTGGCAAAATGTGTCAAACCTACCTAACCTATTTACCAGAGAGAATAAAAAGTACATATAATTCCAACACTGACCAGTTTTCTGAAATTAAAAATCCAAGGATCTAAGTTACATCTGTCATCCTCATCATCTGTCAAGAAAGACACCGCTACCTCTGTAAAAAATATTTTTAAAGAATAACAATACCAAGCGTGGTAGGTATTCCATTTGTGTATCTTTTCAATACCTATATCTTTTCATGTCATCAAGTGCCATTAAAGGCAATGGAATCTTCAATTGATTAAAATGTAAATGTTCAATTTTTCACTAACTAAATCATTTACATTTACCTATTGATAAACATGATTAATGATCGATCATCAAACATTTATAATGCAAAATTGTCTTAATTTACTCTTTACGCATCATCAGTCACTTCACTGTTTAGTGATGTGCAATGATAATAGAGCAGAAGTCGATTACCTAATCAACTGTTAGATACTGCAGTTTATTATACGACCATAAACACTGAGTCAGTGACAGCAACATATACAACCAAGATAACATGGTAGATGAACAATTCCGACGAAATAACTATGAGTAGATAATTGAAGTTAGCCGTTCCGAGCGGCTTTGCATGTAAACTTTACCTGGTAAAGTCACCCAAATATCTAAGTGATTTTGTGCAAAAATAAATTAGTTAGGACAATACACTAATATGAAAATTTTAAGACAACTGTCTTTACGCTGTTTTTACACAGTTGAGTACTATGTTATGTTATTATGATAATTACGCAGAGGTGTAGGTACACTTACTGTTCGCCTGTATGTTTTTAAGTAAGTAGGTACCATGTAATATGGGGTGAACCTATTACCATTAACAAATTTATATTCCAACAAACATAATAAATAAAGTTTCAAGTAATAAAATGTAGTTATGTTGTAACATCTGATTACATAATGAACACTAGCATGTAATCTGATCAATACAGATAGCTCACGTGAACTAGTAGGTTCGATATAATTAGCAATATTGCCATTTTGGTCGGGTCACCGCACACGCGTATCTCTGTACGCTTGTCTGGGCTTAATTTGACGCGGAAATGTTCCGAATTATCCGTTACCCGCTTATGAATTAAACCTCATTTGACAATTACAGGTGAACCGAATAATAGGGACTGTCGAACTTGGCTCTGTGTTTTAGAATATAAAAACAAACCTACCATTTTGAACAGTCTCAGATTTTTGTGTTATATTCCAAGGTTAAACACCTCATAGGTTTCTCTAAAAGATAGATCTATATGTATTAAATATATAAAATATTATATGAAAATTCATTTCGTCGTTCCTCATCGTTGATCGTCCGTCGTACTTATAGTTATTAGTTATTACCAATTTTGTTTAAATTTAATAGAATTGTTCGTAAGCAAAAATTAAATCCAACAGATATCAGATTTTTCCTCCAGAAGAAGATATTTAGCTAGAAGATCGCT
This sequence comes from Acronicta aceris, assembly GCA_910591435.1. Taxonomy (NCBI): domain Eukaryota; kingdom Metazoa; phylum Arthropoda; class Insecta; order Lepidoptera; family Noctuidae; genus Acronicta; species Acronicta aceris. The sequence continues at coordinate 5,600,691 of OU342774.1, forward strand.
ATTGGTCTACTGAATATTTCGATAGAACATAAAGACACAAGATTAAACATAAACTGTGTATTTCTAAACCAGAATTATGTGTCATACTATCGTGATACCTACTACAAGACTAATGACAGTTATTAAATTTTGACGCCCACATGTTATGTCAATTTCTCTGCTATGTATCGACATACCTCAGATTCAGAAGTTATGTAAGCTAGTGCAAATAAGCCATCACGCGTTGACGATCGTCCGTTATAGTCCATTCCCTCTAACGACCTCTTAGAATGGCTTCATACGGAGCCGAATATGTGGTGAAAATTCGCCCTGTGATGACATAATGAGCGTCATCAAACTGCGTTTCAATCTGTTGATTACGTTTCCATATCGCTATCATTTCCGGGGCATTTTCACGATGTTTTTTTTAAAGCTTACTATCAAAGTGGGTCGCACATTACTAGTATTCTCGTTAACCCTTCGTGCTAAGCTACATGCTTGTGTTAAGAGTGGGTTCACGTCGGTAGTGCAAGTTTCGAACCACATTAGGCCATTACTACTTGCCATTAGGCTACCGCCGCTTTAAATTACAAAGTTTGCAATGTTTGATGCTTCTTCAAAACAACCAAGCCACATGGCTGCCTTGCAAAGCTGCTGTGACATCGCAACGCCCCGTCTAGATTAATGAATGGCTCCCAGACATTTATATAATTTGGATACAAACCCACACATATTTCACCAACATTGAACCCTTCTCTTTCACGTAGGTCTTGTGAAGGATTTCGCTGTCTTGTTTTTTTCGTCCAGTTTTAACAACCTCCATGGTTTTTTGTATCAGTTATCTAACCCCTTGTCGATCTTCCCCGTTTAACGATGCCTTGTTTGACAGAAATGAAACCAAGTCATCTCAATCCAAACGCCCTTTGAACGGGTATTTTCAAGATTTAAACACAAGGATATTACTCAATGGAGTTATAACCACAGGGTCGGAAACCTTTATTTAATAAAGATCTATGTACTACGTTTCTACACGTACAGAATGTACAGATTAGGGTCGTCATCTCACGTGATGTGATCGTTAATCTTACCATTGTTTGAGCTTTTATCGACAGAGGAGTACCCATAGTGAGAGCTCTTTGCTGCCTTAATTAACAAATGCGTACAATTTAACGCTTTATCTGGTTCTATACATCACTTCATACATACATATACCTATGTATGTACTTTTTGCATAAACTGTTACTGGGATACCAAGATTGTCTCTCATAATACATGACTTGATGAGTGTTGCCTCACATATTATCCAGACTACTTGAAAATTAAAATAACGAAACCACTTAAAATGTAATAATACCTCATCTGCATCAAGTGTAGACGGGTACTGTCGGCCTAGAAAAAAAAATGATGGATAACATTTACAAAACATCTTTATTTAAATATGTAAAATTGCTACCGAAACCAGGCCTTGAGCGGAATATTATCAACATTTATAAATTTCTGAGGCATTCAGATTTTTACAGCATCTCCATAACTTTTAATATTTAGTTCAGTATCTACTTCATTTTAGTGGATCACTTCATGAGCCATCGAACTTTATTCATTCAATGAAAAGTTTTCGCTTTGAAAAAACTGAGATTGCTTTTGGATTGCCCTCTCTTTACATTGTAATCACATTGAATCTGAATTGAAATCTGAACTATTACAGTTGGTTCCTCATGCGATTGCGCTATTTGAATATACAACAATAGGTAAGTGCATCGAATTAAGGTTAATTAAACCAATGACTATTAATGTTCGCAATGAATGCGATGGGCACAACAAATTCAACTCTATCACGCACCTAATAGAGATTACACCGGACGAACTAATGTGAGTCCAATCACGTAAATTGATAGCGATACTCTAGATAAATGTACGCATATTAGCTGTATAATGTTGCGATTCTGATGAGCTCTTCATTTATTTGTCCCAACATTGTATTACAAGAAAAATAAAAGTAACGTTTTAAAAGAGCGTCGATAAAACTAAAATATAATGAAAATTGACACCTAACATCGGAATGTTATTTATAGTTTAATATAAAATGTTATTACGAAACTCCTACGCCCCATGATATTCTATGAACACTGATATTTTAACAGCCCTTTTCTATCGACCGCTGCGCCCGTAACTCTCAGGCTGAGCTTTACGACGATACATGGCCCGCGATTCTCCACTACATTTTTCCAAAAAGAAATACTTTACTATATTACTTACGTATTTGTATAAATATTTGCTATTTTATATATATATTTATAGCTATTGAGACAGGTTAGGAAGACGTAGAGCATGAGTGACGATGATCGCAATCATCATAATCATCAACTTACTCAGTGATCATGTAGCATTCTATTAGTGAAATATTTTTTTAAATCAGTCTTATTTCTATTTATTAGTCACATAAGCAGTAGTGTTTTACATTCCTAATGTTTTAATAAATATCTAACATTAAAACTTTTTTAATTTAAGTCTGTGTGTGGAAGGGTGGAAGTAACATTTATGTATTTTAAACATTAATTATTATTTTTTAGTTTAGTCGGGAAAATGTAAAGAGCATTGCGTCGGTTTTTTATTATTTTCCAAAACTTGTGTTTCTCCGGAGTTTAGTGTATAATTATAGTGGATAGTTAACCACTAAGTATTCGTGAACGTGTGCGAGTGTAGACAAATTATATAAAATTGAAAATCGTAACTTTTGTGTTCAAACTTCGCAAGGATAGCAAGATACACGTAGCTGCATAATATATCTACATCAGGTAATTTTGGCGAGAATGTCCGTTGTTTTGTGCCGGTAAATAATCTTTTATAATCCCAACAAAAGATTGGATTGGATAATGCCTTAGATGAGGATAACGTAGAAATCAAAGAAGTGCCTTAAACTGACTCATAAAAGTATTTTTTTAAATTAAGTATTTTGCCTCAGTTTATGGCAAAATGCTTTTATCATAGCGAAAACACCTCTAGTCATATGTATGAATTTACATAATAGATATTGTGTTCATCTTTCATTAACACATCGATAAATCACTGTTGTTTTCATCATGATCATGATATCAACCAATAGAAGTCTACTGCTGAACAAAGGCCTCCCCCAAAAACTTCCACAAGAACCGGTTATATGCCGCCTGCATCCAAAGACTCCCAGCACCCTTAACCAGGTCGTCCGCCCATCTCGTTGGAGGTCGTTCCACACTGCGCTTTCCGGTGCATAGTCTCGACAGGATAACCTATCTGCCCCAGGGGCCATCAGTTCTAAGCTTGCTAATCCTTTGAGCTATGTCGGCAACTTTAGTTATTCTACAGATATCCTTTTTATTTTATTTCTGATTCGATCGCATAAAGAAATCTGTTGCAGCGATTCTGCCATGACTACGATATCGTCTGCAAATCAAAGGTGATATAGGTAATTATAATGATCATCAACCCATTTACTTTTCAACTAATGGGGACGGGTCTCCTTTTAGAAAGAAAAAATATCAAAATACCTGGTAATGTAAATTTTCTACAATTTGCACGTAAACCTTTAAGCTTTCGTAATTAACAAGTTGGTTAATGTCGATCGTTTCGCTTTGCCCGCGAAATTCAAATTTCGAGTGGTTTTTCGCAGTTTGTAGGTGTATAACAAGTTCTAGATTCATGGTAGTTGTAATTGCGACATCAACTATACAACATTCACGACTGAGAACTAAAACGTTTACTAATAAATCCTTATCAAGCCAAAAACTTGGCGCAATCTGTGTAATTGGTCAAAATTGACATTTTACACTACTTTTAGCTCCAATAATGATTTTTAAGCAATGGTTTTAGATAAAAATTGTGAATTTTGTATAGTTAATATCACAATCACCATGAATGCAGAACTTATTATTAGACCTACAAACTGCGAAAAACCACTCGAAATTTGAATTTCGCGGGCACAGCGAAACGATCCGCCTTAAGTGATAAAACAACTTTAAAACACGTAGCACGAAAAAATCTTGATAGTCAAGGATGAAAAATGTATAAAGTCACATTCAGGACAAATTAAAGTGCTAAAGTTTAGTGATACTATTTCTCATTAGCCAGACATTCTTCATTGTTAGGAACGTGATTATGGAGTGTTTATTAATTTAATATCGTTCCTTAAAACAAGATTTTAGAAAGCCCAATATGCATTGAAACCCAGCCTCAACTCTGTAACATCTGGCAGTAAATGATCTGTAAGTGTTTTAGTGTTGCCATGCCTGTGGCAAAAAAAAATACCAGTTTGAATCATCATCATTAACAAATTTATTGTCCTACTGGCTATAGAAGTTTTTGGCAGACGTTGAACAAATCCTTTCTTTCCTTCGCCTTTAGCATTTTAATAATAATTATAATATAATATCAAACACGGTTCTAGCTTCATGTTAATACTTGCATTGTAATAAAAATTTTATTATATACGAGCAATTACCTACAGGTAGCATATGTTTTGCTTTTGAGAATGTGTTTTGAAAACTACCGGTTATTCCGTTAGTTTATTTTCGTCATGTTTAATAAGCAAAGGTCAGTCGTGAGAACATATCTCCGTTTATCATTATCTCTCTCACGTACCTTTACAACTCACAAGACGAATTAGACTTACCTGAAATCAACTCTAAAATCTAGTTAAGGATCCTGCAGTAGACTTCAAACATTAATAGGTACTATACAAATTATAAAAATAAACGAACTTATAAGAATAACTTTTTACCTTTTAAATAATCAATACATAATGTAAACAAGTACTTATCTATGTATGTTTATCAGATTTATCATCGCAAGTTTCGAGAGTAAACGCACAGATCAGTTTCTGCACTTAATTTGTCCTGTAAAATAACTTTACAGCACAATTTATTAGAGCAATTCGATAGCAATAAGCTCCCGGATTTACGGAATGCAAAACGTAATGGCTATAAAACACAGCGCAATAACAACTACACAATGTTTTAGTGCGGTACTAGACCAGCACGGATTATGGCCGTAAATGTGACAGGAACAGGCTGATAATTATACATAATTATATATAATTATTAATTAGTATTCAAATTATTTCCATACATTTTAGGCACGACACTAAGCTTGTTCCCTAATGAGAGAAACGTCTTCTCTAAAAGAAAAAAAAACGACATAAAATTAAATGCTATCCATTGGTAAGTGCATCACTTGAGAACTATTGGACCGATTTGTCTACTTTAAAAAACATCGTATTAGTATTTTTTCTTTAAACAAAATTAAAAGAAACATATTTAAAAAAATTGAGAAGCTGTCCGAAAATTCGGGAATAACTGAAAATGTTTAGAAACCAGCAGGTTTACTACGAAGTGACAGGTTCGGAATTTACGTTCAGCAGTCTTGCTTGTGACTGCGGGACCAAAAAGGTATTCACTTACAAACTATGCAAACTATTACTTACAAAATGCTTAGTGATATACTATTAGTTATAAAACATAGCTAAAGAAAGCTTAATACCGCAATAACGTTGCAAAAATTTATGGCTCATTTTCCTTGTAAAAGTGTAGTAAATATAAATCTTCCAAGTCAACAGACAGCTTTGTCGGTACAGTCAGTTTCAATAGGTAGGTACTGTCCTAGTATATTGAAGCAGCGATTTTAAGAAATATGGTGCGCACTAGGAGAATTTTACCGGGGAAAGACAACTTCTATTTTGTTTAAAAAACAAAATAACTTACATAAAATAAGGCAAGGTTTTTATATTCATATTTTAAAATTAAGATAGGTAATTAGGATATTTAGCTCATTGCCTTATTGATCTAGTGACAAACGCGGATGCTAAGCGTTAGGTCCAGCAAATGTTAGATAAGTATAAGGATTTTCTATGAATTTCTCTGTAGCAATTTGGAGCTCACATTTGTGCCTTCTTTATTCAGTAAGAATTATGCACTTATCTATCTATACCTGCACCTCTGCTAAAACCTTCGGATGATACAAACCTGATAGTATGTTAGAATTATTAATAATATGTTGTAGTGAGTTGCTAACACTGGTCAAATAAATGCAATAACAAATTGGTTCGTCATCTCTCTATTACATATTACCTCATTGGTCTAAATCTCTACAGAAATGCATACACTCTAAGACGTATAGATTAAAGAAACACATGGTATTGTTTTGAATATAGGTACCTACCTAATCAACACACAATGTGCACAGTATAATGTATATTCGTAATTCCTCTAATGCTCAAATGTTGTTCCTCATTATCAAACTCGTACCCTTACTTGTATTCAAAGGTGTACCCAGTTTTAGAATTACTACATTATTATAATTATTTAGAGAACAATAAGAGGGTTATGCTTACATAAGCGGGATGCGGGAGGCAATGACCTAATTATTGTGACGCTATAGGTACTTAGGGAAAATGAAATTCTACCGCAGCTGTGGACTGCAAAGGGGTTTATTTGATTATATTATCAATTCAACCTCTTTTCTTCTTTAGTTATTTTTATTAGCGTTGAGTCCTAGGTTTATTATCGTATAATTTAACAAAAATGCCTAGGGTAGTATGTCCACTAAATTTTTCTGTGCATCCAGTAGCAATGAAACAATTTGACAGGACTGCACAGTTTCAGGGATTCATAGATCTTTTGATTGATAGATTATTCATTCACACATTCGTAATTATGCGAACTGTGCATAAAATTAAACTTAGACGGAGATTGAATTACTTCTAAAAACAATTTGGTATGAATCTGAACACAATGACACCCTTTCTGTATCATTACGATATGCAAGACAAATTTTGACATGATATCGTTTTATATCGTTTTGACAACACAATACCGCTTTTCATCCTGCACACCTTCATTTTCGTCAGCAGGAAAGCTATAGTAACACTAAATACGCTCCTTTGAAATTGAATAAAAACAAAAGGAAATTATTAAATTATTACTACATACATACAACTTTATGATCATTTTCTACTTTCAGACCGTTCAGACAGCATTTAATCCGTGTGTAAAACCCAAGTAGGTAATTAATAATTTACTCCTATATTAAAATGAGCGTGTAATCGTTTTCATTTTATAGAATAGGTACCTCCTATTAGATATTAAATTCTAAAGGATTTACAAAGACACTTTTCTTACCTCAAAAAATGTCTTCATAAAATAAATAATAAGTACCTACGCTAATTAAATCACCATTTTCACTCGTGATCAAAATTATATTCGTCTCTACATATATGAATCTAAACCACGATAAACTCAAAGCAGCCATTAAAAGTTCTAAGTTAGTTTTTCTAGTTGGAACTACGAAGCGGTCTTTTCCCACTAGAGTTATAGTGGTGATTTTTCTAGCTTATTGTTGGGAATTGCCGTCATTTACCTCTTTAAATTTCTGGCTGCCGGATCTAAAGATTTCGTGTACTTTCGCTAAGCTTCAACAAAACTGCATGATTTTAATAACATTCATAATAAAGTTATTTTTTAGTAAAGGAAAAAAATAACTTTATAATCTTAGCATGGAAAATGCAAAAAATCACAAAAAGATAACATTCATAATACATCTTGTCGATGTCAAAGCAAAACCACATTAGCAATTGCAAGATTAAAAATTGATTTCGTACTAAGTCCATTACGTGCTTTACGTGGGAGCGCCATGCTTCGGCACAAATGGGCCGGCTCGACCGGAGTGATACCACGGCCTCATAGAAAACCGGCGTTAAACAACGCTTACGTTGTGTTTCGCCGAGTGAGTGAGGTTACCGGAGGCCCAATCCCCTTTTAAAAGGTCGGCAACACACTTGTGACTCCTAAGGTGTTGCGGGTGTCCATGGGCGGCGGTAATCGCTTACCATCAGGCGATCCGTATGCCAGTTTGCCCTCCTATTCTATAAAAAAATTAGGATTCGAATTAAATCAGGTCCTTAAAAAAGAGCGGAGAATATATTTTCAAATTCACTTCTGTTGTGTCTGCAACACTATAAAAATCCTTACCTAGAATTACACAGGGTCAGTCTCGTTGAGCACAAAGTGTTGGATCGTTGCGGGGGGCAGGTGCGGCCAGATTATACGGTAGATGAGATCATTCCACGGACAATTGCTGGCTCAATCGCCTCTCAATTAGGTAATTGTAGTTATGAGCTCGGTACGCGTCCTGCTACCGACTGACAACAATGTAAGTGCCTACAACTGGATTACTCACCTTACAAAATCGGCTATCTTTACCCTAGGCGAGAAACTTATTTTTCTATATAGTTGAAAGTATCATTTTAGTAGAAGTTGAAATATCAACCCATATCATCATTCACAGCTCTATATCACTGTTGCGTACAGTATGTGCCTCTGTATTGCGGCTGTTGTTTAACGCCGGTTTTCTGTAAGGCCCTGGTATCACTCCGGTCGAGCCGGCCCATTCGTGCCGAAGCATGGCTCTCCCACGTAAAAAATATACGATATTCATAAAATAGTCGATATCATACCGAAAAGAGACCATAAAGATCGACACATCGTTTATTGAGTTATGGTCGTTGCTCAACCAGCTAAGGAATAGCAACTCCCAAAGCCCTTTTGATATAAGTAGCAATAAAGCATTTTTTTTATTGTTTTTCTTTATTTCCATAAGCCCCAATAATTTTTTTTTTTTTTTTTTAAAAAACGTTGCCCCACACTAGGATTTTCTCCTGTATCGTGGGTGCGTTTACAAACACAAATTCTCACATACACAAACGCCCAGACCCGGAACAACCACCTGTAGATCATACAAATATTTGCTCCGTGTGGGGATCGAACCCACAACACGTGGCGCAGAAGCCGATCGCTCAACCGCTACGCCAATCGTGTCGTCAAATTCAATGTCATGTACACAATGATAGGTTATAATGTGTATTTGAATGGTCATTAATTGTGTTATTTGTTTTGTCTACAGATTCTATTGGGACCTGTGTATGTTACTACTGCTGGTGGCCAACTTAATCATCCTGCCAGTCGCCATCTCATTCTTCAACGATGACCTCAGCACGCGCTGGATAGCCTTCAATTGTCTTTCGGACACCATATTTCTTATAGATATCGTTGTTAATTTTAGAACAGGTAAAATTTCCATTATTTATATATCTATAAAAATAATTGAGTCCTACTTTCTGACATCTGATGCATTTCTCTCCTCTTTCTAGGAATAATGCAGCAAGATAATGCAGAGCAAGTGATATTAGATCCCAAGTTAATAGCGAAGCACTATTTGAGGACATGGTTCTTCCTTGACCTCATCTCTAGTATACCACTAGATTATATATTTTTGATCTTCAATCAGGTAAACGTACGTTGCAATTTGGCCGTGTTGTTCTTATTACTATAGTTTTAAACTGTCTTTTATGTTGTTGATATTCTGTTTCAGCTTGGGTGTTCATTTGTTTTATAGACAATATGTTGTTATTGTTTTCATTTTGTTTTTGTTTCTCATTGTGAACTTTTACCCAACCGCCACGAGAACCTGTGCGTCATCGTGTATTCAATTTAGTATTTGTATTATCAGGGTCTAAGAGAAAATGCAAAGGTTTGATTAAGCACACCACTTTTTTTCATCAAGTCTCTTAATTTTATTTATTATAATTTCGGCACACTCAGCAAAATATCACCTGCACGTTTACCATCAGTAACCCATATGATTTCTCAATGTTGTTCTATCCTCCGCTGTATCAGCGACCTTACTTTATGTGATCGTATGGGATACTTAATCCTTTTCTAAAAACTTTTGGAGATTTTAATCAGCACTTTCCAACTTACTGCACGAGCTATTCTAAAATGCTTCCACGAAATCGCACTCTGTTGTTCCGAAGGTCTTAATTGTATATCTTTATTTGGTAATTACAAATTAAACACCTGTATTTCCTATTCTTAAGTCTACAGTGGTCACATGCACGTCGTCTTCTTCCTTCCTCCTAATATTTGATTTCCTACCTTCAGAGTTGTTTACAGCATGGTCTCAAAGCTTCTTCATATAAAAATTACCACTCCTGAGTATATTTGTTTTTCAATTTGTAACAAGTTTTGGGTTATATTACATATATATATATATATATAATTTGTCTTTTAGTTCTAACTTTACCAACTACAACACGACCAAATTGTAATATTTAACAGCCTACACTGACAAATTTATATGGTCATACTAGTACAACTTATTAATTACATCAGTACTGAAGCTTAATATAATAGTTTAGACACAGAAAGATATTTACAAGCTACTCTTTACATAGTTTACAGCTTTCACTAAATAGAATATTCCCCACTTGAACGAAACTAAAATTGTAAATTTACAAAACATAATTATAACATGTTTATTATGCTTCAGCACTTTTCTTTGGCTGACAAAATCTTTCGAAAACTGCAATTATGCATGTCTTCAACACTTCGTCTGTAAAAATTCAACAAACTACTACTGAGATGCTCTGAACACTTTTGGAGCATCAATGGTATAATCATCAAAATTAAAATTATGTGTTTTGTGTTGACAGGACTTTAGTGAAAGCTTTCAAATTCTTCACGCGGGTCGTGCGCTAAGGATACTTCGGTTAGCAAAACTACTATCTCTGGTGCGGTTGCTGCGGCTCTCCAGGCTCGTCCGATATGTTTCACAATGGGAGGAAGTATATGTAAGCCATCATAATCTTCCAACCCACCTAGAATGGGTTACCCTAACTACTTGCCACTAACACTGCTCTAATAATACATTACGCTCACATTTACTAACACGACATGACTAAATACGCTACTAAAACTTAATTATAATATTGGATTAATAATATTATTTGCAATATTGAAATTACCTCAAATTTACATCGTCTGACAAACTTTGATATTGGCAACTACTATGCGTAAATCTAATGATATATGTTATTATAATGATGAGTAATAATGTTAATTGTTTTAGCGTAGTGATCCTAAAGACGTTATTATGGAATTGTGTTGTAATCCTGTATTATACCATTGATCCCGCCTCCACTGTATGTGAGCCCCACGTCCCGCTCTGCACTTCTCTACTGCTTCTCTGCAAGCTTCTTTCTGCCTGAGCACGCTCTCACTCGTGACGTCTGGTTCTATCTCTTGTTTCTGCGCCCGCGCCGCGAACGACTCCCGCGTACGACGTGTCCGCCGACCCGAACCGTCCCACAAAACCTGCCGATATGAAATATTATTTGCCAAAACGTTCATATTAAGTTGCCGCTTTTTCAAAGCCTCTAGTACTATTATTGGTACGCTGAAGCTGACGTTCCACAAATACAAAACATAAAATCAATAAACGTCATAAAATTCCCACTCACATGAAATCGCGACAAACGAAATCGAACTCCAACTCCAATCAAATACCAGCCTAGTAGGTGAGCACGTAGTTTCCAAATAAATACTAACATGTAGACCTTTAGAGGAAAAAGCCTTACTCGCATTCCGAGAATTACACTTCGTCTCATAAGGGGATAAATAAACAGATCATTACCAAAAACTGTTGCGTAACATTAGAAAGTTAGAGTTGACAACATAAAGATTAGGTAGTGGTTACATCCGTGCAATGTATAACCAACGGTTATGAAGCGGAGAGTCAGTGAGAAGTGGAGTACGGGGAGGGTGGTGGCGACGACATCGCAGTGACGGTGTTGTGTGCAGATGAGCCCTGCCCCGCAGCCGCGCGACGAGCCGGGCGACGCGGACGGCGGCTCGCGCGACCTCGCCTCGCAGGTGCAGCATGCCCCGCCGCGCGCTAGCGCATCCGTAGGGGACTAGCCCGCGTCCGCTCGTCTCGGTGTTAGTGCATCCTGTGTGTGCCTGCACGCGCCCCAGCCCTGCCCCGCACACCTCGCGACGACCTTTGCCCGCCGACCCCTCCGCGCTTCGGGCGCGCCTGGCTCTCTTCCTACTATCTCGTGTTTCTCGCTTGTTTTCTAGATCTTGCAGAATCTTCAAAAAAAGCGCACGGAACGGAGGGGACGCCTCAGCTCCGACGTTGCCAAAAAGAAGGGTGACACCAAAAGCAATCTGATCTTCAAGGTAACCAGGGTCGGCACGAGCCGGCGCGCATGTGCTCGTTCGCCCGCTTAGCATGTTGCCGGCGGCGCCGCCCGGCGTCCTTTAGTCCGCTGCGTTCGCTTCGCTTTCTCTCTTTCTTTGGCGTTTCTGTTTCCAACCCTCGTCCCGCCGGCAGCCGCGCGGGCTGAGGCGCGCAGGTTGCGGTCACGCGACCGCACGGCGGCCGCGGTCGCGCGACCTGCACTGGACCGCCACCACGCATGCTCGCTCGACGACTCGTCTCACGCGTTCATATTTTATTTCTCACTACTTTACGACTCCATGGTAGAGAATCATCGCGATGCTTGACCTCGAGCGTCCTTGTCGCGCGCAGTCCGCACGGCTTCCTTTAGAGGCGACATCACCTTATTTTCCGACTGTATTAATATATTTTCTTCTCTTTTCAGTTCCTCAACATGGCATCGGTTTTCATGCGGATATTCAACCTGATCTGCATGATGTTGTTGATCGGACACTGGTCTGGTTGTCTACAGTTCCTCGTGCCTATGCTGCAAGGATTTCCACCAAACTCTTGGGTTGCAATAAATGAACTACAGGTCATTATACAAATACTTATTAGAAAACATTTCAAATGGGATAAATAATGATCAATTTATTAGTCGCCTAGTTAGATAAAGATTTTTATAGGTAGGTATATCACGAGGTTTAATCACTCAAGTTAATTTGTACCTATGTAGGTACTATAGAAAATAGATCATTTTTAATTTTCGACGGTGGCCCCGCAATTGTCGACTGTAAGTGGAATCAAATACGTTCGCAAGTTACAAATATTAGATATTATATTAGATATAAGATATAATAGAGATATTAGATATAATAGGTAATCTAAATAGGAAGTGGCATGGTTCTCAGCAGTCTCAGAATTGCCTCTGTCCTCACACACATAATGCCGTTTTAGATGAACTGTGACATTTTCTCATGTGTCGGGAGCTCAGAGTTACTAGTTACTCTCTGAGTTCGCGGATATGTCACCTTTATCTATGGTATGTAGATAAAACGTCAATAGTCAACACCTCTTAGTTAACATCTATAGCTGAGTGGTCAATCCTTCAGGTAAATTTGAATCCATGCAGAGATACATGGCATGATCATCATCATCATCCACAGCCTAACTTCACCCACTGCTGAGTATAGGCCTCCCTCATGTTGTGCCATCCATCGGTCTTGTGCTGCTCTTATCCAGGTACGCCCTCCGACGAGAATAATGTCATCGACCCATCTCGCTGCTGGACATCCGACACTCCTCTTGCCCCCTCGGCCACCACTCCGTATACGTCGTACTAAATACTAAAACTGCATATCGTGGTTAATTACTGCACGTATAAGTATATACAGTACATATAGGTTTAAAAAAACAATGCTAAATATGCTGTCAATCTGAACTTAACTGTTGCCGTTGATACTTTTCCAGGAGGCGTTTTGGTTGGAGCAATACTCGTGGGCGCTGTTCAAGGCCATGTCCCACATGCTTTGCATCGGGTACGGCCGCTTCCCGCCCCAGTCGCTCACCGACATGTGGCTCACCATGCTCTCCATGATCTCCGGAGCCACCTGCTACGCCCTCTTCCTCGGTCACGCCACCAATCTCATTCAGAGTCTTGACTCCTCACGAAGACAGTACAGAGAAAAGGTAAATCTCATACTCTATCCCTACTACCGCATTCATAATTAACAATGTTCATTGAAATCAATCACCATTTTAGTGGATTATCTTAACCACTTTCCTTAAAAATGTCGGAGATAAATTGTTATGAACACCTGCGCAGAGTCAACTTTAAGGATATGAAATGGACGAAGTTTCGGTAACTGAACTTCTGTATAAGTATTTCATAAGTATCGAACATTACATTCAAATCGTACAGCATGTGTTTGACTAAATTTTCTATGTAATATCCCCATCTAATAAATCGATCACTAAAGCCTTCATTGCCTGTTTCAGAGATTAGACGTGAGTACAAAGAGAATGTTTGTTTAGTGTTTCACTGGTTGTTATATTACAGATTCAATCATCTGCACAAATACTCATGTCTCCCATCAAAATAACAAATGTCATCATTTCGTACATTTCACAAATATTAACGGGTGTTCATAACTGTTTACTTCCATGGGTACACTAACAGCTGGACTTTGTCGTTAGGGCTATACATATTATACAGTGTATTGTTGATGAGTCGGTTGTTTGCAGGTGTGTAGTTTGTACTTCAATGTAAAGTGAAATTGTCTCTAACAGTCAGTGGTTTTTGGAAGATGCATGATTTAAAATTTGCTGTAGGCGTGTGTTGAACGCGACATTAAATTATTTCACTTTTAAAAGCTTACTGTGTACGTATTGTAGGTGAAACAAGTGGAGGAGTACATGGCTTACCGCAAGCTGCCTCGAGAGATGCGACAACGTATCACAGAGTACTTCGAGCACCGCTACCAGGGCAAGTTCTTCGATGAAGAGCTGATCCTAGGCGAGCTGAGCGAGAAGTTGCGTGAAGACGTCATCAACTACAACTGTCGTTCACTCGTCGCTTCTGTACCGTTCTTCGCTAACGCCGACTCAAACTTCGTATCCGACGTTGTGACCAAACTACGTTATGAAGTCTTCCAACCTGGTAAGTTTCTAGAACAACAAATTACGAACATGTATGAAATTAAAATTACCTATCCTACTTATATTATCAAAATACTCAAATTAAACATTATGATTTCAGGTGATATTATCATCAAGGAAGGAACTATTGGGAGCAAAATGTATTTCATCCAAGAAGGCATTGTAGACATTGTGATGGCAAATGGGGAAGTGGCAACGAGTTTATCAGACGGTTCCTATTTTGGTGAAATCTGTCTCCTAACGAACGCTCGAAGAGTGGCCTCCGTCCGCGCTGAGACATATTGTAATCTATTCTCCCTATCAGTGGACCACTTCAACGCCGTGCTCGATCAGTACCCGCTCATGCGGCGGACCATGGAAAGCGTGGCGGCCGAACGACTAAACAAGATAGGGAAAAACCCGAACCTCGTGGCGCATCGGGAGGACGACACGACGTCGGAGGGGAACACTATCAACGCAGTGGTGAACGCGTTGGCGGCCGAGGCGGAACACGTGAGCCTCTCGGACGATAGCGTGGCGCGGCTGTCGGAGCGCTCGCTGGGGCTAGCGCTGCAGCCGTTGCAGGCGGCGTCGTGCCGCATGGCGGGCGTGGCGCTGCCGGGGCTGGGCGTGGCGGCGGCGCTGCCGCGGCCCAAGTCCGAGCACGACTTCAGCTCGGCGGGCGCGGCCGCGGCGCCGCTCTCCTCCGCGGCCGCTGCCTTCCACAAGTCGGACGCGGGCATCGCGCCCTGACGCCGCACGCTGTGCTAGTGCGCGACATAGCAATACTAGGCTTAGTGCGAGCGCCCCGCGGCACGCTCGCTAGTTGTAGCGTAGACACGAGTATTATAGCTGCGACTTCGTCGGGCGCGCGGAACACGCGCCGCCCGTTGAATCTCATTTTGTGATCTTATACTTAATTCTCCTGTGTTATAATTTAGGTTAAATTTTATATCATTGACGCTGTGAGGAATCGAAGAATACGTGACGTATTCCGATTGTATAGATATACCTGTTATATATTGAAGAATGATACTATTGAATCTTTATAGAGATACCTTGCCATTAAAGATGAAATAATTATATAGACTAGACTGAAATGTAAAGATATCACTATTTTATGCTTTGTTGGCGTATGAAATAGACCTCTATTGTTGATGCGGATATTCGATCGCGAAGTTAAGTACGAAGTGTATAAACGTTCCTGATTATCACGATTCAGAGATTATTATATAGGAAGCTGTTTATGTATACATGTTGGGTCGTGGGAGGATCACGGAGAAGGTGCAAGGGCGCGGGTCAGCGTCAACCGATCAGAACAGACACGCGCAGCTCGACACGTCTCAGTCTGAACTTTACCGGACTAGAGTAAAATTAAGACGCAGGTGGAGAGCTTCGGCGTGGTCCAGACGAGCCCGCGCCGCACAACTGCACAAGCGACGCACAACTTAAGAGCCTCACGCGCGATTCCGATAGCACACGGTTGCTTTCTTCATTTAATTATAAGTAGTAATATCTACCGATAATCGGCATAATTAGCGCAAACAATTCTCTCAGTTTTTTTAAGTAGAGGTGGATCAGTAGCGCTTCGAATCTTTTGAGAGTCGTTTCTTTATGTAAATATTGAAATATCGAGGGTTTGCCTTACCGCGGTTCGTTTGAGCGGAGTGTTAGCGGGCGTTCGTTCGAGCGGTCCAGTCAATTATCCCGAGCGCTCGCAATACGCGACGGACGTCTCGGTTCTCGATGCACTACTACACTTCATACCTTGTTTTTAATTGTAGGTAAAAATAATTTATTGTCGATAGTGATCATTTCGTAGGAGTAAGTAGGCCGGAGCGTTAACAAATTCGGACGAATTACATTATGTGATAGAGCAGCGGTCGGCTGCGCTGTGCCGTGCAGCCGCCGGCTCGGCGATACACGTAGATGAACCAGTAGATAGCTCCGTTACTGTGCATGACACGACTCTTTAACTTTAAATTTATCTATCGTTTGATTCTTTCAATAGCCACTTTAGTTAAGTATTTGTATATGGCAATGAAAATGGCTTACTGCAGACGCTTATAAATTTTTGAATAACTGTAGCCTAACTTAGGTATCCTACATATTATTATGAGCAACATATCCTAGCGAAGCTCAGTGCAGGATTAGTTTTGGTCGCCGAGCTGACTGCTGCACCGGCGCCGCAAATTTTGGCACGAATCATCGTTGATTAATTCTTATAGTGTCATGACAATTTGTAAAGATGGTTTTGCAAATGTTGACTTTTTAGCCAAAATATAGTTAATGAATGACGAACCAATACGCAGTAGCTTACTTGTAGATGAACGCAGCCTAGTTCTCAGTTTTGGCGACTAACACCAATAGATACTTTGTACTCGTAAGATATTTATACAATACATCGGTCTTAGCAGAGTGACTATCTGTCAATTTATCTACAAAGAAAATATATAATTGCGTTTCATTCCCAGAAGCATTTATTTGTTGTTATTTTATCAACCTAACATAACATTACCGCTTTTGTAAATTATATAAATTTTATAGAAGAGATCTATTTTTATTGTGAAGTTGATCTACTGGATGTAAGTAAAAGAACCTATATAAAATTTATTTCTTTTTAATCTGAACTGTTATTTGTTACATATTTTAATTATTTCTGGTAACTATTGTCACCAAAAGTGCTCATCGCTGTCAAGAAAATTAGAGAAAAAATGCATTAAAGAATGAAGAAAACTGCCCCGTTGTTTGAATTACTGATTCGTTTTGTACCCATTTGATAATTATGTAGCTGGTAAGTAGGTACTTACTTTTTATCTGGGTAGATATAACAGCTGTGAGTGTCCCATTTCCCCGACCATATAGCGCGGGGTAGGTAGGGATCGGTTTGTACCGACCTAAGGTACCTTTGTCGTCGTCAATTTCATTTTTATAATCGTCGTGGATTATCAGCCATATGGGGCAGTGGTGGGTGAAGCTGTTGGACTCGTACAAACCGATCCCTACCTACCCCGCACTATATGGTCGGCGCAATGGGACACTCACAGCTGTTATATCTACCCAGATGAAAATAATTGACCCTATCGGAAACCCTACTAGTAATGTGCGACCCACATTAGCTTATTATAGCTTATCGGTTTTTTATCACGAAAAACCATCATCGATTCACGGTGGACATTCCAAAAACCCGAACGTAACGCTTTACGTCCACTTTTATAATGCGTACTGCTGAAATATGGAATGCGCTTCCCGAGTGGGTCTTCCCTGATGGATATAATCTGGGTGTCTGAATCGGTTTCTTCTAGGCAAGCGCGCTCCATCGTAGATCGCAGTATCGCTTAACATCAGGCAAACTGGCGACCAAGCGTAAGCTTATCACGAAAAAAAAAAAACATTTCTAGTAAGTTTAAAAAAAAACAACAGGATGACTTATTTGACTGCACATTTGGTGTAGCAGATACGTCACTGCCGCGTGCCGCTGCGCTGAGTGTGGTGGTTCGATTCCTACTCGAGGCAAATCTTTGTGTGATCTACAAATATTTGTTTCCTAGTCTAGATGAAGGTATGGTGTTGGTAATACTATTTAGGTTTGTAATTCCCCCACGACACAGGATTTATTTCATAGTACGGGCGCACTATTTTAACGAAAGCAAACTGTATCAATAATAATTAATAATAATTAAATATATATTTTAGATTTAATAGTAAAAGAAATTGTAGAATAAAAAGTAAAAGTAGGTACTTATGTACATTACATTCTCACGTCCCTATTGTCTTATCAAAGTCAATTACGCGCGTCTGAAGTTAGCCGTTGCGAACAGCGGCACAGGTCAAATATCTTATTTAAGTGTTTTATGCAAAAATACCGAAATCAGTACAAGACAATATTGACGTACGCGAAAAATTATGACCCCAACTGTGTTTATCTACACCGAGTTTTTATACTTATTAAACTTTACCACGGCAAAACCATTTGCTCGTAACTTCCCGTTGCTATTTCGGGGGTACTGTCCTGTCATTATGGGCCATAAATAATTCCGATCGTGTTAGATTAGCATACCTTAGCGATGTTACTAGCAGCTTTTCTGAACCGATCTTTAAAATACATTGGAGACGATACCGGAATTAAGGTATATACAGCCAATGTAGTCAACGTTATCATGACCATTTCCAAGTTTTATAGATATTTAAGTAAGTATCTATCATACAATGAACTAACAATATCTCACCGTACAGGAACACAGAAACACGATGACACGAAATTACCAACAACAACGCTACATGTTAGCACAATAATTATCGTCATAATATCTATTTGTCTACAACATATTTTTAAAATTACATTCCCTAAAGGTATTTTTTTTTTTTATTCGTGATAGGCTTACGCTTGATCGCTAGTTTGCCTGATGTTAAGCGATACTGCGATCTACGATGGAGCGCGCTTGCCTAGAAGAAACCGATTCACTCGTGATTTAAAGACACCCAGATTATATCTATCAGGGATCAGGGAAGACCCACTCGGGAAGTGCATTCCATATTTCAGCAAGTATGTAAGTACCCTTACACCTTTGAGTACGTACTCTTTCCAAATTTCCCGCCACAACGTGGTAAACACCACCTTTGTTTTTTTTTAAAGGAATTTTATGACCTGGTAACTTAGACCAACTTAGGTCATGTCTTTTTTGTAGTTTATACACATCACTTTATCCCCAGTAAAACAGTGGAAACTTCACTATGGCTTCGATGGAGTTCAGGAGTGAATACAAAAGTCACGATTTTAATTTTATATCATTTGCCTACACTCGCACACGTTCACAAACACTTAATGGTTAACTATCCAGTATAATTACACATTAAACTTCGGGGAAACACAAATTTTGGAAATAAAAAAACCGACAAAATGCACTTTACATTTTACCGCCTAAACTCTACCTTTTTTTAAAAAACTGCGACCTTCACCATTGTTTTTCTTTCTCTGGGGTTGCAACTATGTAGCAGCTTCGATTATATGTATTGCTTGGCTCGTCGACATTGCAAAGTTTTATTATTTTTGCTTCAAGCCTCTAGTAACTCAATCATGAACATCACAAAAAAGAAAAAGGGCGTAAGCAATAACCTTCCATTTCTACCATGAAAATAGTGTTGTCCAATGTTGCCATGTCAAAAATCAGACTGACGGTGTAAATGATTTTTATTTCAAATAGAATTTTTGAAATAAAAATCCGGGCAAGTGGGATTCGAACTCGCTCACCGAGGGTTCCGTATAAAGTAGATTTTTATGATTTAATTACAAATGTACAGTTTTCACATTTTTCCCTATACTTGCAGTATAAGGCGGTTTTACTTGCCAAATTTCATAGTTCTAGGTCAACGGAAAATACCCTATAAATTTTGATTCCCTTGAGAGTGTCGAAATATACGTTTGTTTGCGGCATAAACGGCCGTATCTTTTATTATGTTAACTTAGAAGTTTGTTTTTTTCACAGCTGCAAGGGACTGTACACCTTAGTACCTATATGGTTTTAATATTCAACTCGATACCTTCACGCGGTCCCAGTTAAAGGGCCTTGACAGACAGATGGACGGACGAATATATACGAATATAATATACATCTGAATATATCTGTCTATATATCTAACTATGCATTTTCAGGAGGAAGATTCTAAGAAATGGCAGTGTAACTTACGGTGTACCTACTATTTTTTAATAAAACGACCGTTTTACCTCACAAATCAACTGTTTATTGTGAAAATTAATGCATTTAATATAAATGTAATTTAGAAAATTAACAGATACTCTAATAAACAAATTAGTTTGAATCTGATACGTACATTTCCTCGTTCACATTTCCGCATTATATTGCTGCGATGCACCAGAGCATCAACTCGGCTTTTGTTTATAGTAAAATAGTTTTCACAATTATAAGCATCAATGTCACGATGTTAGAGAATAAAGAATACGAGCCGTGATTTGTTTGCGATACAGAAGTTGCAGGTTAAGGCCGGTTTCCACCAAAGTGGAGAGAAGGGATATTTTAATTTTAACGGACTAAAATTCTAATTCGAATAAATCAACAATCGCAATAAAAATAGAAAGTGGCTCCCATCCATTTTATTTTTCTACAGGTATTCGTGCATCTGCAAATTACGTACAGTAGATTTTGTCCCAGACTATTTACAGATACCAGTATGATTTTGTCACCGATTCACCGTTGTCATGCTTCGATAGTAGGTAGTAAATTAGTAATTAGGTATTTAGTGCTGATTACGGTGAATTACCGTAATGATTATGTGAATTCATCCGCTAGAGGCGCTAGTGTAGAGTTAGGTGTCCGAAATGTCAAATTACGGGTGTGCTACGCGGTTTTATTTCTATTTATAATAATTTAATGAATATTTTGCAATATAATAATGAAATAATTTTAATAATTATAGCAAATACTAGCTTTTGCCAGCGACTTCGTCCGCGTGGAATAGTTACTTTGTTCCCTAGTTCTTCGCCCGCGGTTTCACCTGCGTTGCCCCGTTCCTAAGGGTTGTAGCGTGATGTTTTATAGCTTGAAACCTTTCTCATGAATAACTGATTTTCCCAACATTTCCCTTCACTGCTCTGCTCCTATTGATCGTAGCGTGATGAAAAGTATACTATAACCTGTGGTTTGGGCTGTGCGTTGATAGATCACTATGTCAGTCAGTCAGTCACCTAACGTAAGAGTAGACAAATATAATCAGAAAGCTCCGAACTGCTAAGCTATCGGGAGTTACACGTGTTATTGTGAGTCAACCATAAAAGATAGACATTTGCTGTCGTGGAATATTTTTTATATAATTTTAAGGAGAACATTTCCGTCATACATGATTTCTGTGTAGCTTTAACCATTAAGGCTGCACACGCGACGGAAGCTTAAAAAATTGAGTAAGTTCTCCTGTTTTCCCAACATTTCCCTTCACTGCTCTGCTCCTATTGATCATAGCGTGATGAAAAGTATACTATAACCTGCCCAGGAGTATGAAGAAATTGTACCAAGTTTCGTTGAAATCCGTCGAGTGGATTTTGTTTCTATAACGAACATACAGACAGACAGACAGACAGACAGACAAAAATTTTACTGATTGCATTTTTGGCGTCAGTATCGATCACTAATCACCCGCTGATAGTTATTATTTTGGAAATATATTTCATGTCCAGAATTGACCTCTCTACAGATTTATTATAAGTATAGAATAGATGAGTTACGGATCAATAAATGTTAGTTAGTGTTTTGTGACAATTTTATCTTTCGGTCCTCTTTTTTTTCCAAACGGGACTACATAAATATCTGCGGCATGCTAGATATTTTTTCGGTACGATGTAAAGGTATTAAATATGATATAATAGACTTAATTTTCATGGGCGTATAACAAACATTAAAAGCTATACTTCAGGACCTTAATCGGCAGTGGCGATATCTAGGGAGCTTAAAAACGGTAAACCTCATTGCGGTGCACATTGCAACATTGGTCTACCTAGTCTTGTTTGTGTCAACTGTCAATAGTGTCAATGTCTGACTTAATGTCAAATAAACGATGGGCGACGACCGTCGTCCGTGGACGTCTTAATATTTTTTTCTAATGCAAATCGCAATTTAATTATTCGTGCTGCAGTGCATAGTGTTCTACTGTTCTATAGTCATAGTATGGATTGGGAGCAAAGTAATTTATAATCAATTAAATAATTTATCTTTACAAACATTAGGAATACAATTTCATCATTAAGTAAATAGTTGTAAATATTTGAAGCGAAACTATAAAATACCGCAATGTCGACGAGACGAGCAAGAATCAAAGCTACTGTTACTTCATTGCCACCCCGGAGAAAGAATAACGATGGTCCAGACACCACCAAAGCAAAGTTACATGAGAAAGAAACTATTGAAAAAGCAACCAGGAGTCCTAAAACGCCACGAGGTATTATTAAAAATAAGGACAGTAATTCGCCCAAACCAGTTTCTCCACTAAACTCACCGCATTCGACAAATAATACAAGCGACACTCTGACAAATATTTTAAAAAATCAAATAGAAAGAGTACCTTCGCCTGTGGTTATATCAGAAGCAACAAAAGATGTTGGAACACCAAAAAGATCCGAAAAAGTATCTGTAATCACAAGTATATACAGTGTTAAATCCAATGTATTTGTATCTCCAAAAAGTGTTGGCAGCCCTCTTAGGAAACCTACCTCAGCAAGTCCTATCAGGAAGCCCAGTTTATCGCCTCTAGTAAACTCTTCAAGGATAGACTTAAATATTCAAAGGTTTACTCCAGTTACACCTGAAAATTCTAAACAAAACAAAATTGCAAATAAAGTTTCAGACATTGACAAAAATGATGGGAAATCAAAAAATATTGAACAGGGTCCAGTAAGCACAAATGTTGCAACAAATTCTAAAAGTGATGTTCCAGATGGTATGTAATTCTTTTTTCTCTGCTTTACACCAACTTATAAAGATGAAATAATTCTGTGCGATTTAAAAAATATGGTTGATGGTTTACAAGTGAGGTCCTTTATTCACTATGACAATTTTATAATTCCTAATCTAATCAGCCCTACTTGTAAAGTAACCACACATTGTTAGGATTCAGTTTAGTATAAAAGTAAGGAATTATGTCATCAAGAATAAGAAGTAGACCCTCTTAACCATCAAGAAAAGACAACTTTAAAGTCCTTTTGAATATTATTTTCAATTAGTATGGATTCAATATGTGTGGTTTTGAATCAAGGAATTATGAAGTACTGTAGAAAATTAAAAAAAAATACAACAGACTGGTTTCTGACACTTACATAATATATGAACATTAGACATTGAAATAAGACTACTGTTATTTTAGTGAAGGAAAAATTCGATTGTGGGCAGGATTACATTGCATCTTCTGGTTAGATACACAAGACACTGACCTCTAAGCCACTGCGAGTCCCACCCACTAGATCGAAATTTGCCTTAACATTCTGAATTTATGTCATAAGGTGACATATCTTTATAATCTTAGCAAGGAAAATGTAAAAAAATCACAAAAAGAAAGACTACTGTTTCCAGATTGGAGAAAATTATTGTAAGAGTATTATTTTTAGATTACAATGTCCCAAGTGTACCTGAAAGCATCACTGAAGACACAGTCATGGATGGCATTGTGCCTTTACAAGCAGTGTCCAGTGCCCCCAAGCCTATTGCATTGCTCAAGAATGAGATTATATCAGAAAATGCTGAAGTATTGTTTGACCCCATTGTTCCTCTACCTTCACCAAGCAAAGTGCGGCCTAAGCTTCGTCCTGTGCCAAGACTCGCGCCTTTAAGAAGAAATAGTATACAGGTAATAATTTTGTAACAAAGCTACAGTGACAAGGCATCACACAACCTGATTCCTATCGGCTTACCATTCAAACAGCCACATCACATCATATTTAGCATGTGCTACTGTAAAAATCAGCATGTCTTGCCCTTCACAAATTAACCCATTACCACTGCAAAATATAATCTATTTAAGTATAATAATTATTATTTTGTGTTGTCTGAAAGCAATACAAATATTTAACTACCTATTAAATATTTTCCCTTTTCGAATTGAAGTGGTATAACCTACCTAAAGAGAGCCCTCTTTAGGTAAGTTATACCATACTCTATGTTTCAATCTTAAGTAAACACTCAAACAGTTGTGACAGTATTGTTACATGTTATGTAATTATATACATATTGTGTAGAACATTTAATTACACTTCATTATGACATATTGTTATCATTTTTTTTTTCATCATATAAAAATGTATTTTAAATAGGTTCGCAAGTCAAGCTTCTTTATAAATAAACATACTTACTGATAATGTTTGTTTGAAATAGTATACCCCCAAAATAGTTGCAGCTGGTATTTGACCATGTTCTTGAGACACATTAAAGTAAAAAGAGTACCATGTAAAAGTTTAAATCCTCTTGCTCCAAAATGTTATAATAAGTAATAATAATAAAACTGATTAGTTTAAAAAATATGAAGTCCAGTAATAAACTATTAATGAAGAATGTTATACCATGACTTCAGGGTAGCGCATCAGAGTCCGAGGACGAGAACCGCCGCGCACTGCTGAGCGGCGGCGGTACCAGCACTCCTGCGCCGTCACGACAACGACATGACTCCCACACGTCACACAGCACTCTGCTTTCATTGCCCCACAGGTACTATCCTACATAAACTTTAGGCTCTATTAAATGTATGACACTTATACATGC
Source organism: Acronicta aceris (assembly GCA_910591435.1). Classification (NCBI taxonomy): domain Eukaryota; kingdom Metazoa; phylum Arthropoda; class Insecta; order Lepidoptera; family Noctuidae; genus Acronicta; species Acronicta aceris. The sequence continues at coordinate 5,625,587 of OU342774.1, forward strand.
GATTAACCATTGAACATTTAATTTTCCATATAAACATACCATTACGCCTGTATTCCTCGAAGGGTTAGGCAGCAAATGTACAACCACAGTTTGTCGGTATCGGTTCGACGGGGTATGGGGTACGGGACGGTATATGGGGGCGAGCCTATTGCTATTACCCAGGCATAAAACCAGACTCGGAGCTGCTACTGAGAATTTCAAAGAATAACACTGCTTGACCTGGGGTTTGAACCCAGGACCTCTAGCGTAGCAGTCGCGCTTGGGAGCACTAGACTAATGAAGCAGTCTTCAATTTTCCATATGTTCAGGAAATTTCTTTTAAACCAAAATATTTGTTAAATTCAGCAAAACGAAATACTTTGATCTTAGGGTAAACAGTTATAGTCATGGTTAAAGTAAGTGTTATTTTGACTGTTTGTGCCAAAATATAAATAAATTAATTAAATGTACACTATCAATGTAAGGTCACGTTCTTTAACATAACATAAACATAATCAACCGATTATACTGTCCCATTGCTGGGCACGGGTCTCCTCTCAGAATGAGAGGGCTAATGAAAGTGTTATTTTAGTGACATAATAAATTGCAACAACTATAACATAACATACCATGACGCCTGTATTCCCTGAAGGGATAGGCAGAGGTGTACTGCTGTATGTTCAGTATGTCTAGGTTCCATGTAATAGCTGTTGCCACCAAGCACAAATCGATACTCTAAGCTGCTACATAGAAAAACTCAATAACACCTTACTCAACCTGGGAATCGAACTCAAAACCAGCAATACCAATGAGGGATGACTTAGAAGGACTAGGAGTGCCTGACCAGACCCTTTTCCATGTAGTAAACGAATGCCGACTTCGCTGTTTTCCCGATGGAATGTCGGAGGTCCACAAAATTTACACCTGCCGCTGCAGGCTGACTAAAAAACTTGGATATAACTTGGGATTTGATCCATGCAAGATGCATTGCCATATGCAATGTTGATAACCAACAAGCACTTACGACCACAAGACTTGTGAGGCAGTCATTATTTCATCTACTATAATAATTATCCTATTTAAAGAAACTTTATTAACTTTTACTTTTTAAATTGTTTCAGGGAAGTAAACCGCATCAGGAATGACTCAATGTGTTCAAGTGTTAGTCAGGCGACAACTCAACAAGCAGTCGCCTCGTCACCCGTCAAGGAAAAAAGCATGTCTAAGTTAGTTAATTCCTCTTACACATTGAAAGAAAAGCTGTTATAATTAATAAATCAATCACATCCATAAATCTATCCGATGGATTAAAATACAATTCCTTATCGCTATTCACATCGGCAACTCATAAGAGGCGAGAAAAAAATCTGATTTGCTTGGTGACCTTTTCTAAATTCTGATGATTATAATTCTTATGAAATTCTTATGATATATACCATAGGTATTTTAAAAAAATCTGATCCGAAAGGGCTATACAGGTATCCCAATCATATCACCAAATAAAAGAAAGAAAGAAACATTAAATATTCATGAAACTAAACATATTATAAAAGTTTTAAATTGACGATTGTCGTGCCCAAATTGCCGCAATTACCCCAAAATCTCATTTTTTTTAAATATGTCAAAACCATCATAATAGGCGTTAGTATGTTTGGCACCCAGGGACAGTGTCACTGTCACACTGCCACCGTAAGTATTGCCATTCAAGTTTCCTCGTTTTATAGAAAAAAATCGTGGTATTCTTTTACTTGTAAAGTGAAAACGATTATATAAATAGATCCGGATCTCGATACCTAACAAGACCTTGTCGGGTTGGATATGAATTTCTTAACACATTGTATACCTATTATTAGACCATTTGATAGTTCTTTATCAGCCTCAAGTGGGTATAACTTAACAGGCACGCCTCAATGGTACCGACTTTAATTGGAATTTACTACAAGCACTGATAATAAGATAAAATATAAATTTAAAGTACATACTTTATGACACTAACCTAGTGACTAGGCGAACATAATTACGTCGAATTCCACACAGTTTCCAGTTTATAATTATGATGATAATTGGTATTTATATTTTATGGATATTGGTATGCAGATCACGTCGCTTAGACATGTCCAGGCGCATGGCAGCGATGCGGCGCCGCAGGGAGACTGTGAAGCGAGAAGCGCTTACTATGTATGACCTCATCTTCTACAACCCTTCTAGCAACCCTATCATGTGAGTATGTTAATCTATACCAACATTACAAAGATATATTTTGTAATTTGTATGTTTCAATTTCCATGCAGATAAACGATTTTACTATTATAATATAAAGCTATTAAACTATCCCTAAGTACGTAAGCTTCTATTATGATCACATCTATGCAAACGAAGTTACGGCGGAAGCTAGTACTTTTTACATGAAGTACCTTAAATACATCAAATTTTGCTCATTCATAAGGAACAGTTTATTTTGTGTTGAATGCATATCAAAATGTACGATTAAAAGATCCTTTACTTTTCATCAGCTACCCAATTACATGTTAAATTAAAACAAAGAAGCCTTTCCTTGTTTTAATTTCTAAATCTGCTCTGCTTTAAATCTGCCCTGGTCTCATACTGTGCGATTCCAGAGGAATTTCTTCCCACGCACACTTAGGTTATGGAATCAACTCCCCGCCGAGGTTTTCCCTAAGGACTACAGCATGGGGTTCTTCAAAAAGGGTGTGAAAAGATTTTTAAAGGGTCGGCAACGCGCGAGTGATACCCCTGGGGTTGCAAGCGTTCATGGGCTACGGTTACCGCTTACCATCAGGCGGGACGTACGCTTGTTTGCCACCCTAGAAGTATAAAAAAAAAAAACACTTGTAATTGGGTTGAAATTAAATTAGTCAAATGAATTAATTTACAACATTATTTAATCAATATGAATTAACAATTGTTTACATAAGTACCTTATGCAACGAATTTTCGATCTGAAATTAGAACTTATGATAAATGACTCTTGCAGTCCCGACCAAGACGAGTTGAAAGTTCAGCAAGCAAATGAAAAGGAGGAAGCGGTGCGTAAAGCAGCTAAGGCAGACAAGGACAAAGACAAGGAAGAAGCGCCGGCGCCGGAGACGGACGCCGCGCCCGTGCCACAGATTAAACTAGGGCCTAACGGAGAAATCATGCTAGACGAACAGAGCTTGGTAAGTTAAGTAGGAACAAAGTTAGAAAACTTAGGCTCGGGTTCACTGGAGAGACGACACGGCAACGCATTTTTAGGTTAGGAATTCGGCTTCGATACCAAAGGAATAAAATTCATTACCTACGGCAGTATTCATACCAATTCGTCGCCCGCACCTAATGAAAGCTTGGTCTATCTAGCTAAATTTTTTAGAAATATTGGATAGAATCGATATTTTGTTTATTGTAATAAGGTGTTGGATTTGTTAAAAACACCATTAAATGTATAACTCGTAACTACCTATACTTACTGACAAAATTAAAGTTGAAGTTTTTAGTTGGTCTTGAGATGCTCTGTCCCGTTTCCACAACACAAGTATTTGTATAGTACGTTCTTTGTCTAGCAATCTCAATCAATCTCTTTTAATTTTAATAAAATGCTTAATACCTAGTTCCTTATTTTTTACCCGAGTGCACCAAAAGGAGGGTTATGTTTTTTGAGTGTATATTTAAACAATTTTGTTTCGTTGACCGTCTGTCTGTGGTCAACTTCATTTTGAGATCGTAAAAAATAATCAGTCATCTAAGATATTTTTAAGAAGTATTGAAATCACCTATCCTCCATTTATTATAACATTGGACAGCTATTGTTATTTCAATAATTAAGCTTCTAATAAGCTCCGTTACTTTGCGCGAAATACAAAGGAATGGTCTAAAAGTCTATTTACTCTTAAAACAAATTTTAACTCTAAAATGCAGTAATTTTAACAATATAACTGTCGTTATTGCTATTACTAATGCAATAGTAAAGGAAGTACAGAAGAATGAGGATTTTTGGTATTTTCCTCCAATCTCATAAATGCTCGTTCCAGGTGATCAAACAATCGGATACGCGCAAGGTATCGTCGGGCGCGGTGCACGAGGGCGCGTGGGGCGGCGGGCCCGGCAAGGGCCGCTACCGCCGCACGCCGCGCACGGCCGACTGGGCCGATGCCGAGACCGTGCGCTTCTACCGCGCGCTCGCTGCGCTGGGGACAGACTTCATGCTCATGGAGAGACTGTTCCCGGGACGGACTAGGAGAGATCTCAAGCTGAAGGTCATTTCCCCATACTACCTTCTGATTTCGGAGAGTTACGCCAATATTAGACAATTTGAAACGAAATTCAGGTGTATCTATCCTGAGGTTTCCTGGAGAGATCACGATAAATTGTTTGTTTATTGCAATTGTGTCCGTCTTTGTATTTTAATTTGATGAACTATAAAGTATGAATAAATATATCATCATAATTTCTCCTCCAAGATTAAAGAAAGCCCTTTTGTGCCAGTTTAAGTAAAATTAAAGTGTTATTGGGTGTTTCTATGAAATTCTCAGTAGCAGCTCGAGAGTTTGGATTGGTGCCCTGTTTAATGGTAATAGGCTCCCCCTCTATTAGAGACTTACGGCGGCTCTTCTTACGTCACTAATTTTGTAGTCGCAAGAGCAAGTAGTGTGAGGGTAATCCTGAATTTAAGTTACAGGTCAGAAAGCCTCATTATATAATGTTTTAAGGCGGATCGTTCAGCTGAGCCCGCGAAATTCAAATTTCAAGTGATATTTCGCAGTTTGTAGGTCTATAACAAGTTCTAGATTCATGGCAGTTGTAATTGCGACATTAACTATACAACATTCACAACTGAGACTAAAACCTTTACTTATAAATCCTTATCAAGCCAAAAACTTGGCACAATCTGTGTAATTGGTCAAAATTGACATTTTACACTACTTTTAGCTACAATAATGATTTTCAAGCAATGGTTTTAGATAAAAATTGTGAATTTTGTATAGTTAATGTCGCAATTACCATTACCATGAATGCAGTACTTAATAAAGACCTACAAACTGCGAAAAACTCAACGCTCAGGTGAACGATCCGCCTTAAGCTAGGTCTAAGCTAACCCAGATTAAAATATCTATCATAGCTAATGTCATATCAAATAATGAAATGAAATAACAGAGAATACACAGAAAACAGTAGGTACTAGCATACATTTTTTTTAATATACAGAATAATTCTGAATTCCTGTTAGAATTATCAGCCCAGTAAAATGGTAATAACATCGCTCTCTGTTACACAACGAGACTTTATAGCATCATTGGCAAAAATTGAGTGCCTAATCCTTTTGCTCCAAGAATATATCTACCTATTCCATATATTCTTGAGGCAAAAGGATATCTATTGATGTCATAGCAGTATGTGCCATCGTTATTATAGGGTCATTTATTGTTTCTAATTCGAAAAATCTTTCCTAGTTCAAAAAAGAGGAGCGAATGAACATGGCACAAGTGGACAAGGCTCTTCGTACTTCTTCGAAATGGGATGCAAACCGGCTGCACGAAGAATTCGAAGCGGAGCGCGAGCAGGCGCAGCAGCGCGCGCGCCTGGAGGCCGACGAGCTGCGCAGGCGCGCCAGCGAACACCGACAGCGCATGCGCACCGCCAGGGAGATGCGCGTCCGGATGAGTCAGTACCTAACTTTGATACTACAAGCCCACTGACTAGACGATAGATCGGATAGTTGAACCCTAGTTAACGTGGGAGAGTCATGCTTCGGCACGAATGGGCCGGCTCGACCGGAGTGATGATACCACGGCCTTACAGCAAACCGGCATCAAACTAACGCTTACGTTGTGTTTCGCCGAGTGAGTGAGGTTTCCGGCTTTTGACTCTTCTGGTGTTGCGAGTGTCCACGGGCGGCGGTAATCGCTTACAATCAGGCAATCCGTCTGCTCGTTTGTCCCAGTATCCCATAAAAAAAAAATTGACACATCAATTGTTTATGACACTTTGTAAACGGTTATCAGATTTGCTCCTCGTTAAAGAATGACTTCGCGCTGTTCTGTGTTAGACGTTGTTTATATAAAATTCCTGTAACCACCAATACAACCAAATATCGTGCTTATTTTCACAGGTCGAGGATCGAAAGCTCTGGAATCCTCTATCTTCCCTGTAGCAAACGCCAAAAACAACATGGGTAGTCTCACAGCAGATGAATTGATACAACAACACTACCAGACCAAGACGAAGACGGTGCGCACAAAACATACTAAATCGAAAACCTCGAAGTCTAAATCCCCGCCGCGTCCGCAAACCACTTTGGAAAACGACCGACAGTTTGTGACCCCCACACGGATACCCATAGCACCGGCATCACAAGAAAGAAGGCCTGACAACCCAGACGCGGCTACAATACTTAAATTAGATCCAACCAAATCACAGGGTAAAACCCCCGACCAAAAACAACCACCCATTCCCTTACCAACAGTGCCTTCAAATATCGAGAGTGGGTCGCTAGTCGTACTGACCGTTAACGACCCCAACTCACCCTCTAAGAAAATGTTGCAGACGTACATAGCCAGCGGAGGGGGGAAATTGACCCCCGTCGCTTTGCCTACTTCATTCTTAAACTCTGTAGTTACATACATGAAGAAAGGCACGCCTAAAAGTACTATGTCTGCGGGGTCGTCGCCTCACTTGACCTCTCCTAGTAGTGTAACCAGTCAAGACAGTCGAGCGTGCTCCACCCCTGGCGTCATCCAAATGAATACCAGCCCTGCGAAAAGACAGCGGCACAGTTCATACACTATCACGCACCTTTAAGACATAGTTACAGTGCCTGGTAGTAATTGATAAAATTAAGGTGGTCATTGTAAAAATAGTGGCTCATAAGGTGATGCATACTTTGAATGTCGGAAGACAGTGATCTGTTGTCATTAAACAGGTTTTGTAGTACCTTATGACAAACCGCAATAAAGCTTTAGTTAGTGGCAATTAGGTATGTCTTTTTTGCCAAATTCAGGAGGCCTACTACGAAGATCGAACGTTGAAGCTTCGAACCGAAACGAAACAAGATGTACAAAATCTTACGATCCGTCAGTCGTAATTTCGTTTATTTTGGAGTAGGCCTCCTGGGCATGTAAACAAGTAGACGTATTACAGCGTTCGTTTGAATGAAATTTAAAAATATAGTTCTACTAAAAACCATGCGATCTTTTTAATTAACGGGGTACGTTGCATAACGATATGACGTCAAATTAGCGGGGGGCGGGGTAGTATCTTTGTTAACAATTATTGATAGAAATGGAAATATATTGATATGAAATCGCCTGAAAAAACGCTTTAGAGTTTTAACCTGTTCATCAAGCTAGACCGACGATAGGTATTTTAAGCTGTCTACCAATCGGGTATTTGCTAATGTCCATACATTTTATTCCTATTCGTTTGTCGATTATAGACTGCAACTTGTTTGCACCCCAAGTACCTAGCTAATGGACAATATTTATAATATTAATATGGTGGATAATAGAGAATGTAAATGAATTAATTAACAATTAAATCATGATAGGTAATACATTATTTATTGTTAATGGTACTCACTGCCTTGCATCTGCTATTTTCCTACTTCGTCACCATAGATCTTCCAATAATATTACAAAACTAGCTTTTGCCAGCGACTTCGTGCGCGTGGAATAGTTACTTTGTTCCCTAGTTCTTCACCTGCGGTTTCACCTGCGTTGCCCCGTTCCTAAGGGTTGTAGCGTGATGTTTTATAGCTTGAAACCTTTCTCATGAATCACTCATTTTCCCAACATTTCCCTTCACTGCTCTGCTCCTATTGATCGTAGCGTGATGAAAAGTATACTATAACCTGTGGTTTGGTCAGTGCGTTGATAGATCACTATGTCAGTCAGTCAGTCACCTAACGTAAGAGTAGACAAATATAATCAGGAAGCTCCGAACTGCTAAGCTATCGGGAGTTACACGTGTTATTGTGAGTCAACCATAAAAGATAGACATTTGCTGTCGTGGAATATTTTTTATATAATTTTAAGGAGAACATTACCGTCATACATGATTTCTGTGTAGCTTTAAGGCTGCACACGCGACGGAAGCTTAAAAAATGGAGTAAGTTCTCCTGTTTTCCCAACATTTCCCTTCACTGCTCTGCTCCTATTGATTGTAGCGTGATGAAAAGTATACTATAACCTGCCCAGGAGTATGAAGAACAATTGTACCAAGTTTCGTTGAAATCCGTCGAGTGGTTTTTGTTTCTATAACGAACATACAGACAGACAGACAGACAAAAATTTTACTGATTGCATTTTTGGCGTCAGTATCGATCACTAATCACCCGCTGATAGTTATTTTGGAAATATATTTCATGTACAGAATTGACCTCTCTACAGATTTATTATAAGTATAGATGTCATTGAGTTTGGCTAAACTCATTTGCTGTATATTATTTGTGTAAATTAAGTTATAAATGTAAGTGTTTTTACTCCATGTCTTTTTTTTTTCAATTAAAATGCGTGCATTATGTTTTGGAGATAGGTCAATATGCAATGTATTTTTTTTTAATGACGTTTCGACTGTATCATTGTACTTTGACCCTCAGCAGGTATGTCTTGCTCTTGGCTAATTACATACATTTAAAAGTACTTACTGCAAACATGTAGATATATAATAATAAAAACGTCGTTCATTCAATTTAAAACCTTCACCTGCAATTGATCTGCTCCAAGTTTTCTCTAATACATCCATCAAATTATATTAGAAAAAGATTTTAGCGGTTATAAATAATAATGCAATTATTTATTCAAACTCTATATTGGGATAGTTTTTATCAAATAGTGAATCTGTTATCCGATCTCAGATAATTTGTTTACAAATGCTTTTTGATGTTGACTGCAAATTGGTTTATTAAAAATGTTGAAGGACAAGTGCCAACCTGATAGATAATTTTATACAACGAAAATATATGGTAAATACAGTTGAAAATGTTACGTTCAATAAATGATGTTCTTCCGAAACTCTTTGTTTTGTTGCGTCACCAGCTTCACAAAAAATTAAACTGTGACAGTGAGCTTTATATTTTGTTTTATTCAAATCCTGTTTTAATTGAGCCATAAAGTATAATTATCTTGACTTCGTCTCTGAGATTTATTTTTACTATGTAGTCTACCCTACTACTCCCTACCCGTCGCACAAGCATTCAGAGTATAGACAAAAGATATTCCTATCTCTGTCTAATACTCGCTTGTTGTCCCCACCGATTCCCACCTCATTCTTGTCCGTGCGCCCGCGCCGACTGCACAAGTGTTCCAAACCGGCGCTAAGTGAATTATAACATAAAATTAAAATGCCGAAACGTAAGCGCGAGGAAACAAAAGAACGGTGGTCAAGAAAATTTAAAAAAAAAAAACGAAGTGAAACTGCAAGAAACACGACATCGTAACAATCAGCGGATTATTTACAAAATTCAAAGCCATTTCTTCCGATGATTATAACGGAGATTTTACAAGCACTTGGAGACGTCGATCCAGAAGCAGTAGAGTTTGCGGATGAGTTACATTTTAAGGTCCCGCCCATCCCATTACGCATTATATAATTATCCTAAACCCATAACCCTAAAGACAATATTGTTCCGTTATTCTCTGAAATAATGAGGTGGGAATCGGTGGGGACTACAAGCGAGTATTAGAAAGAGAATATCAATTTCTATACTCTAATGCTTGTGCGACGGGTAGGGAGTAGTAGGGTAGACTACATAGTAAAACTAAATCTCGGAGACGAAGTCAAGATAATTAAGATCGAACTTCAATTCAGGTAAGTTCGTTTGATCATCTAATTATGTATATTTGGCAGCATACAGGTGTATGTTGTAGGTATCTCAGATCAGACAGATGTATTATAAGTACAGTAGGTGCATTTGGTTATGCGTTTTGGCCAGTCCCGCGCAAATTTGATGTCTCAAAAACTGGATGTTTTATGGTAAGTCCAAAATTTGTTTTTATCATTTCCGTTTTTCGTTTCGCCATTCTAATTAGTGACCTAATCCAAAATTTTGTGATTTTTTATGGAAAGTAATAAAATGTAGGTAATACTATGACATGATGGTTTCTGACATACTGGTTTCTGACACTTACTATGACATGACTTAAAAATTTAAGGTGTAACAAGACATTGATTGCATTTAAATAGTGTGTTTGGTAAAAAAAGAACTACATTATATTAGTTAATTTGATGTTGACTTTATTATGTATACCATGATTTCTAAACATCTTCAGACATATGGAACAGAAAGATTTACACAAAATACGCCGTACATTATTTTCTAGAATAATTACATTATTTTACTTCAATTCTTACTTAACACGACTCTATGACCTCGTGGGGGAACCACTGCGAGGATTCGAGACTGTCCCACAAAGACAACTCAGGATCCAAGAATTCCTGGTTCAGCAGGTCCACGTCAATGGTTTTCTTGTGTTCTGCGAACGAAATGACATAATTGACTAAAACATCAACGAAATCCGAGTTCAATTAGCAAAGAGGCTACTGTTACATACACCTTGGTTTAATTAACTGCGCACTTTGCTGCAATAACGTCTATGACTATAGACACAGCAGATAAAAAGCCAAGGAGTGGGATGGTCTTTGCATTCCTCAGTGGTTAAATTTTGACAGAATTATCTTATTAGCTGTAAGATCTTTTCTTTACTTATCAATATATTATATAGGCATTTCAAATTAGCTTACAATCACTATCAGTAAAAAAACTATTGAATATAGCAATTAAAATGAAATGATAGAAGGAATGAAAGGTGATGTATTTATAACCTTTTTCAAAGCAAATATAGCTAAACATTTTCACGTATCAGAGATAAGCGGTTGACTGGTAGAGAATGATTAAAAGGCATTAAGTCCGCCAATGTATATTTTAAGATGCATAAAGTCTAAATAAATAAATAAGCCTTAAAATATATTATTTGAAAGGTATAATTAAAAGTTATGTTTGAATTACTGATTCAAAATTTGTTATACAAACAGTTTAAAAAAATAATCCCGTCCGCGGTTTCACCCGCGCTGCTCCGCCCCTAAGAGGCGTAGCGTGATATTATATAGCCTATAACCTTCCTCGATAAATGGACTATCCAACACAAAAGAATTTTTAAATTCCAACCAGTAGTTCCTGAGATTAGCGCGTTCAAACAAACAAACAAACTCTAGCTTTATAATATTAGTATAGACAATAAAAAGCTTAGTCTTGTTTTTTAAATTATAATTCTCGCTCATATTCTGATGAAAGTGTGGATATCTTGGCAAGTAGGAACAATTTCCCCTTGATCAATTTTTTATTAAAAATTAAGAATGAATGGGACAGGTTGAATGAATTTTCATAAAAATACGTGAACATTCTACGCAGTTATTAACACAGCAGAGGTCTGAGACTGCATGTTTATTCATATAATCTTTTGTTCCTAATGTACTGTTGTATTGAAAAAGGTTCCCATTTCCTATAATTTTCGACATAGCCGTTTTTAATGACAAATCAATAGATTTGTTTACTAAAGGTAAAGCAAAAGCCTTAGTAGATCTAGGTACTCAGTTAGGAATATTGTATACATATTAATGTCGCAATTGCTATTTGCGAAAAATCAATTTGAATTTGGCAGGCTCAGGTTACTAATAGGAGTTCTATTTCTAGGAAACAAATCTACTGACTGCTGTATTATTGGAAATATAGGAATGCTGTAGGTATTGTATTTTTGACTTACCAACTAGTGCCAACTCGTCGGTCTGCGCCTTGACAGCGGCCGCCTGCGCGACGTCAGCTACCGGCGCTGACTGCGCAGCCACCGCAGTCTGCTCACCCTGCCCGTAGTAGCCAGACCATGCTGAATAGTTCTGCCAGTATGCAGACGGATCATAGTATTGATTGTACTCCTATAAAGTAAAATGTTACTTTATACGTACAATATACCGACAGTTTATCCTTCAAGCCATTATCCTGATATAGGGTCCGCTTTACCATATAATGAATAGCATTGCAACATTTTAAGCATGATTATTTTATTTTAAGCTTGATTTTATTTGGAAAGCGATAAGCGGATGGCCTACAGATATTGTCAGTATCGAAAATCGAAAACATTGGCATCTATGATTAATGATTATTAATTTAATGTTTTTCAATTTAGAATGTCAGTTAACAAAAAAATCCTTTTAATTTTCTATTGAATTTGGCATTTTTGTAAAAACAGGATCCTTTATCTTGTTTGTGAAAATACCTATGACAATGCTTCCGATTAAGTTTAAAGAACTTTCACATTGAGTCCATTTTACTTTAATTTCAGTAATGCTGAAAAGCAATCTATACACTGAAGAACTTACCTTAAATCATTAAGGTAATCTTTCAATAACTTGGCGACATAATATTTACACTCATAAGAAATAAGCAAATGAACTGTCATGTTTATGAAGAACTACATACCGTTCCACTGTTGTATGAAGCATTAGCAGCAGTGGGAGTCGATGAATTCTGAGATGAGCTACTACTATTCTTAGGTTTGGGCACTGCAGTACAAATTTTCAATGGTTTTGAGCCCAGTCCTGTATAACCGTTCATGGCATATAAGGCGTTCCTTTGCTCATCCTCATTGCCAAATCTTACAAAACCGTAGCCTTTTGTGTAACCAGAGCCATCCAAGATAACTAGAATTTTGAAAACAATAATAAAATAATTGGTAGATACTACTAGATCAAGAACAATCAGAATTTGAATTTAGTCAATATAAATAAAAGTAATGGAATTGGAATGTAATCGGACTACATTAATTCAGGCATTTCAGTCATTTGTACTATAAATAGACATTACCTGCTCAAAAAGCATTACCTTTGGCTGTTTTTATAGAAGAATACTTGGCTGCAAAGATTCTGTACAGTGAGTAGTCATCAACATCAGGGCTTAAGTCTCCGACCCAAACTGAGAACTCTCTTTCTTGCTGCATGTTGGCACGAGCTTCCCTGGATGCGGTGTTCAGACGGAACCTTACCACCGGGAATGTCCCTGGGATTGGTTTACCATTCAATTTGTGCATAGCATCTATTGCCTCTTCATCTGTCTGTAATAAATTATTTTGGTAATAACCAAAGTGGTTCCAAAAATGACACAAAAGAGGATAAACAAATAAATAAGTACTTTAGTGAAGGAAAAATTCAATCGCGGGCAGGATCCGAACCTGCGTCTTCTGGTTAGATACACGTAATGTACGTCATATTATGACGTAAATTCAGAATGTGAAGGCCAATTTCGATCAAGCGGATGGGACTCGCGGTGGCTTAGCGGTCAGAGCGTCTGGTGTATCTAACCAGAAGACGCAGGTTCGAATCCTGCCTGCGATTGAATTTTTCCGTCACTAAAATAACTTTATAACTTAGCATGGAAAATTCAAAAAGATAAAGTACTTTACTCTATTAGATAAAGGACGTGATATTCATAATTTATTTTATTTGCACCAAATATGACAAAATGTGTAAGTACCTGAAAATGAACAAATGCATATCCTGCCGGTTCTCCAGTGAATTTGTTTCTCATCACTTTAACAGTCAATGGTCGCTGCCCCATCCGATTAAAGGCAGCCGTAATAAAACTTTCAGTCATATTGGGTTCCAACTAAAAGTAACAATATTGTTAAAAAAAGATTTTTTCATTATTAAAGTATGCAGATTAGAATAAGACGACTTTCAGTCTTTACAGTGACAGATTTAGGGTGCTATTGCAAAACAATAAACCTTGATACATCGAAATAAATTTTTATCCTGAAGGGACAGGAAAGTGAATACCTATACCTACGCCCCATTATTCTTAAATCATCAGTAACTAAGAGACAGCAAGTGGGTGGGTATTGTATATAATACAGTCTCACTTATGACTACTTTTATGTAAGATCCGACCAAGACTAGGTTTTTGACGTTGGCCGAGACCGAGAATTGCTAAATTAAAGAGTCACTTTTTTCAATGTGTTTTTACCGTGCTGTGCCAGATGGAGAGATGTTTTTGGAGTGTATGTATGTATGTATATTTCTTTTTCACACTCTGTAGCCTAAACGGCTTGATGCATTTTAGCTTGAGAGGCGTCGATACATTCGCCTCAAATGTGACAGTAACACTGGGTATATTTAAATACACAATAATTATGAAAAATAAAATGGCCGTCTTTGGCGCCATATTATTCGTCTTGAAAATATTTTTTTTCCTTAAAACTTATCAAATGTCGCAGTCGTAGGCATTATTAGGTCTTTGGAGTCAATTAAGGCGATTTCTTCTACTGCATGAGATTGGTCACCTTGTTTCCATCTTTTTTGGCAGTCGGGTCTTTTTATTTCTTCAATTATTTAATGTTTATTTGCAGCTATAGTATCACAGCGTCCGTAGTAGTGTTAAAAACGAGCGCTGAGGCCGAGCCTTGTCTGAGTCGACGCTCATGAGACTTGGAAGACTCGAGCGTTCAACGATCTAGCGTTCAGCGTATCAGCGTCCCAAGTCTAGCGTTCCTTTCTTTCATCTGGGCTTTCCTTAAATGAACACTGCGCTTGTGTGAATGCGATCCGCATTGCCCTACTTGAATTGGGAATTTATCAGCCTACTCACAATGTGCACAGATTCGTGTATCGGCCAGCCTTAGGTTGAACATGTGCTTGTTTAGGACACAGTATCCTGTTAAGGCTATCGTCACAATTCGTCGATTTTTCCTGCTTAGCGCTAGGATAGGTGTATCCATTTTATAATAGGCTTTAATTAAAGCTTAGGAGTAGACTATTCCTAACGATTCCTTCCACACCTTATTGATAGTAGTCTCGAAGCTTTTAAATTCGTAAGAGTTCTTTTAGCCAAGGCTTATGATATTCTATAGAAGTGCTGTGTGCCACTAGCAGTAGTTCATCAGCACGCCTTCTAGGCTTTCTTGAGTATGTTAATTAAGTGTAAGTTCCACGTCAGCTTTTGGTCGATAGTGACGCCAAAATACTTCCGTGGAATGTTTTTTTTGTCTAGATAGGCCTACGCGAGCGCCAGTTTAATGTTATGTAACTATGATCTTCTTTCCATTCAGCTATGGCAGTGTCATTTGGTCATTATTTAGTATGATTATTTGATTTGGAAGTTTTTTAATCAATTGATCAATCACACATTGCGCGATCGAATTAGCACGCGAGTCATATTAAAAAAAAATCACAATTGCGGAATTTGTGATTCTCGGTCTAGGCCGAGATTCGCTCAAAAATAGAGCCGAGACCGAGAATGAATTTTTGGCCGAGAATGGCCGAGACCGAGACCGAGATCTCGGTCGGACCTTACTTATAAGACAGCAAAGACATGTAGTAAGAATGTAATCTTAAAAGACTAAAGTCCGTCCAAATGTTGCCTGGATGAAACCCTGACTGCAATAAGGCTGCCTATTGTATATTTTAAGATTAAATGTCTGCTTTATTTGTGTTGCTACCTTGGTGTACATACACTAAAGCACTATGTATTTTAAGGAAATAAACTGGCTGTTGTTGACATTGTACAAAATTGTAAGAAAGTATACCTTTATCATTATTCAAGTATGATGATGCAAGAGTAAACAGCTTTTATGCCATTATGTTATGCTAAATAAATCAGCGTTGCTGATGCCCAGGATTCGAGGTGGCACCAACAGAATCCTAAAGATAATTTCTGACTCACCACAGCGCTGGGAGATTCTTACGGCTTCATGTTATAAGATAATTAATTATTATTTATGGATGACTTGTTGTTTCCATTTGATTGGTTATGAGAAATACTAATAGTTGTAAGACCTTTATAACTAACAATATATGGACAAATCTTAGTCTGAATTAAATGTATTTAATTTTAATTATTTTTATTATTATCATACACTTGTATATTAGAAGCACTAAGGTAACACTGACCCCTATTGAAAACGGGGGAACAGTTGTTATGAGAGGAGGAGGGTATCCAGACAATTGTTGTGCAAGATTCCTTAATTTTTATATAAACAAAGCAGTAGTTCCACATTTTCTCCACAATTCCAACAATTTTGTTATGAAAATAATATTAGGTATTATAAACAATAGTAGGCTTATTACTTACACTGCCCATCCATAGCTGGCATTGCATGGCCATGACCGACTATTCCAGGTCTAGAATCAGAAATGTCAACGAAACAATTTTATTATTTTTATTTTTTACATTAAGAGTCCGGCGGACTGAGTTTCTCTTACAAACGTATAAATGAATAAATGATAAATGAATAAATGATATTTATTTCTGTAAATAGATCATATAAGGACACTTTAACAAGTAATTTTTTTTTAAACTAGATGACATCGGCATTTCCTAACTGACGACCTCTGAGAAGAAACACCAAAATAAACTCAGAGAATCATGGTCTCTTTTAAAGTCCAGACATAATACTTAGTAGCAAATATGTGAGTTCCAATATAAGACAATGTCTGATATGGCCTTTAGAAGAAAGAGCCATTGCAGCTTTAAGTAGACCATTCCCATCTGATGGCACGCATGCATCAGTCATTGGATAGCTCGACCATAATCTAGGGAGCTAAACAACCCGTCGCACGACGATACCAGATCAGTGGAACATTTGCGTAGGCCAGGTAAAAATCCCAAAGCTGCCAGACCTTAAATCTCTGTATATCTAATTACACAGCTTACATAATACTCCCATTAACATTTTCCTTTTAAATTAATAATTGAATAGATTAATTAAATTGAATTTCAAAAAAAAAAATTACAGTAATGTCTTTGATAATAAATTGATTGATACAAATAATAATTGTAATGTCAAACTTTAAAAAAAAAATTAATGTCAGACTTTTAAATAAAAATAATTAAAATCAAATATGTAAAATATTGTCATTATAAAACCAATAGCCTGGTTCATTGGAACAGTTCAATTCAATCCCAAGAATTTTTGTCATCCATATAATCTCTCACAGTGTAGTAACCTCTAAGACAATTTTTTCGCTTAACAACTGATTTAAATTTGTTGGCTTAGATCTTGAACATTGCTTGGGATTTTATTGTACAACCGTATACATTGGCATTCAAATGAGTTACTTATTTCCTGGAGCCTGGTTGCAGGAACAATAAATTTATTTTTATTCCTGGTATTAACATTATGCGTATCACTCCGTCTTTTAAAGAGAAAAATTCAAATTCTCATAAATATACTGTGATGGAACAGTCATAATATTAATCTCCTTATCCCTCAGTGAATATCTGGAACTACGTAAATTATTTATTTCGGTATTACGTTTTTGTGGGCAATTCAAGCTCCGCCGACCCTTAACCGATAGCAAAAATCAAAAAGTTATGGTCAAAGCAAGGCGAGGTCCGAGATTACAATAACAATGGAATGGATGCGATGCCAATGAGGCGAATATTGCGAAGAAACAACGAACAAGTGTCTCTTATTAATATGTGGTTGCGAAATTTTATTTTTCAGTTTATCAAATACAAAAAGTAGGTACCTGTATAAACGTTAGAAGCCTCCTCTGTGCTAATGCCCTTGCCACGATCGATTATCACAGGTAGTCGGAGTCAATGATCAAGATTTCTCGATATATTATTATTTAGACTATATATTAAAAACAAGTCCGTGATCATTCATTAAAATTAATTGAGATATCAGTAATGACACTTTTTCAGAGAAATCAATCAACACGAGAACAAATACACACACAGACTACTTGAAAAAGTTTAATAATAAACATAGAAAAGAGAGCCTTCTTGGAGCATTTTAAGGCGGATCGTTCAGCTGCTATCGTCCGTGTTATTGCAAAGTTTTAAGGCGGATCGTTCACCTGAGCCCGCCAAATTCAAATTTCGAGTGGTTTTTCGCAGTTTATAGGTCTATAATAAGTACTGCATTCATGGTAATGGTAATTGCGACATTAACTATACAAAATTCACAATTTTTATCAAAAACCATTGCTTAAAAATTATTATTGTAGCTAAAAGTAGTGTAAAATGTCAATTTTGACCAATTACACAGATTGCGCCAAGTTTTTGGCTTGATAAGGATTTATAAGTAAAGGTTTTAGTTCTCAGTTGTGAATGTTGTTTAATTAATGTCGCAATTACAACTGCCATGAATCTAGAACTTGTTTTGTCAAACTAATAGTAAATCAACAACGAAATAGGTAATGTAAGGATAAGAATAAATAGGATAGATTAAGGATCCGAAAAATGAAGTCGTGTCACCGGCACTTACATCTGTTTAGAATATACTCGAGTTTTCGAGTCACTTGAGTACCTACACAGTGACTCGAAAACTCGTGTACAAGGAGAATGACATAAAATTATTCGAGCGACTATTAACAATATATATAATATATATAAACCAACAAATATAATGATAATGTCTTGCTGTCTCTCACTCACTCATATTAAAGCTTTTTGATATGTAAACTCCTGTTTTTTTTTACATATACGCACACATTTATATCTAATTTAAACTTTTAACTAACTGGAAACTGAAATTTGAGAAATAAACTATCGATGTATTTTTGAAATAAGGATATAATATCGATGCCACTGTCCGATGAATTCTTCGAAAGAATCATCTGTGGTTTTTTCACCGTCCAACCCTATAAAAGTTCATATTCTGAGGTTGGTACTTTTGTTCAAATAAAGAGTGTTGCCAAATAGAAGATTGTGATTTCCGAAAAAAGGAAATCATAATGAAAAAAATATTTAATATTTCACAAAAATCTGATAAATAGAAGCTTCCGGAACAATTATTCCAAACAAACCGATTTACATATTTACGAACGATTTACATAACTAATTATAATAAAATAAGGGTTAATTATTGTACTCATTTTAAAAGTCTGGGACAAATATAACCCATGTAGGCTACAGAAGTTTGCATCCTAAGCAGAGTAATATTATTATTTATTGTATATTATAACAAAAACAAATCTTACAAATGTATATTTTCCATCAATTACGGTAATTCTTTTAGTACAGCCAACACCGTAAGATTGTTGTAAATATTAAGTTAACCGTGTTTATATACAATTTATTGACATAAAATTGGTTTATTGGTATTTGATCTAATTGAGTTATTAATATGTAATGTTTCTTTTTTCATTAATATTTATTTTGAAGTATTTTTATTTTAACATTAAAAGTTAATTCTTTGTAGATAGCGACATCTAGAGAATCCGTAAGTACAAACTAAGAGATTTCTTTTTCGCTCCGTTCCGTCCGATTGAGCCACCATCTTTCGAAAACGTCACTTGCAAGGTACTGTCGCCCCCCCTGGACTACAGCCAGTCCCATCAAATCTTTCTAAATATACAATATTCTTTAATTTGCTTACTATTGATAAAATTTTGACATTACTTGTATGGACTATAGGTCAAAATCCTTATATTATGCAAATCTATTGGCGGATTTGATATTGAGACTGGCCGTTATGATACTAGTATCCAAAGAGTATAAAAATCTTCACGAAACTAAAACTACACATGCACAGATACTTGTAAGTTCAGTGTTGTTATCGTAAAAATCTGAGCTACCGTATGTCATAGTCGGGATTGCCGTAATAAAAGGAAAAACTTACTGAATTGCCAATTGCAATTATATTTAATTAAAAAAATCTTTATTCCTAATTTATTTCTTCTCCGTAGAGGTTTTTAATCGTTTCTATTACTTCCGATTCATGTTTTGCCAGTAATATACATATTGCGTGACACTTTTATATTTCATGCAGTTTCCTTCATTTTGTATAACGAAACAATAACAATGTACGTAAGTAGGTAGGACTAGCTGCATCTTCTCATTTGCAACCTTTTCTTTAATTTTTTACCAAGGGAAAGAGATGGCACGTTATGGTATAAAGGTCACAGATCACTAGAGCCACCCGGCACCCATCCCGCACCGCCTCGTCGCACGGCGTTCACTCGTTGTCGACAGGTGGTCCACGGGTGGACGCCGCGTTATCACCAATAAACGTTGCGCGGTCAACCAGTGGACCCCACGCGGTCAACGAGTGAACGCCGCGTGGTCAACGAGTAGACGTCGCTTGGTCCACGAATTTTTGAGTATTCTGTTAATAATTGGCACTAGGTCTACAGGTGTGTTTCGTAATGTCAAATTTTACAAACCTTGAATTGTCAACTCATAACTGTCGCGCTTGATGAAGAAGAAAATTAACTTTTTTCATAGAAACTTCTTCGATAAGTTTTTCTTTATTCATTTTAAAAGCAAAAACGATACGTCCGACTCGTTAGAAAGAAAGACTGGGTATGAAGAGAAGGTGGGGAGCGGCGCATCGCCAAGTGTCGTCCTCGCGTGAATCATTCGCGGGCAGCGCGCGGTCAACGCAAGGCAAGCGTGCGAGCAGCGAGTTGTCACCGAGTGGTCCACCCGCCGTCTGCGCGTGGCTTACGACCGAGGCGATCCGGTGACGCTACGGAGTTGATATAGTGAGCGCATACCCATACAAGTCCATATAAAGAATACTAGCCGCAGGAGGCGCGGCGGTGCGGAGTGGGTGCCGGGTGGCTCTAATGAGCTGTGACCTTAACAACTTACAAGGTTCTGTATGTTCTGTGGGATTTCCCCGGCGATGTTCAGGTTGTACTTGAGAGCAAGTGAGTTTCGTTTCATTGATTTGACTAGTGAAATATGTTTCGTTTCACGTAATAACCAATTGCCCTATTTTGAGACACGGCCATGACATGCCTGCCGTATTCCGTTTTTTTTTTAAACTTGAGTAAGTATTACACATTATGTGAAGAACACACACATGACATCAGTCATCAGTTTTCAGTTTTCCATAAATTACTATAATCTTTGGCACTGATTTTCGGGGGTAGGTATTCAACAGTCAGTCAATCAGTCAACACTGTCAACAAACTATACTTCGACTTTTAATTGTATTCAATAAACTTAGCGGTGGGCGATTAGGAGATATACTAATGAAATCATTCGATTATAAAGATGTCTCGAGATATCTCGATTATACAGATTAGTAATTATTAATTTAGTTATTAGTCGCGGTCACAAGTCGATGCAGAGCAGATTAGTCTATATAACTTTAAGAATATTGTTTTCATGGTGAGTGTTGGATTTAGGTGCACAAATAAATAATGAAATAAGTAATTATTTCTATTAAAAAGTGGGAGTAAAACTCATTGACTGTATACGGAATACAATACTGTGCTCCAAAACTCAAATATCTGATCAAATATCTTGTCACGCGCAATGCTTAAATGTGACTGAGCGGGTCACGTCTGCCGCATGCCAAACGAATTGTGGGCAAAAGCCACCACAAATTGGATCTCACACAGAGACAGAGCGGTTTGGAAGGAGGGAAGGGAAGCCTTTGCCCACCAGAGGGACGAAATAGGCTAAAAAAATCTTTTTATTATGAAAAAAAATTCTATTATATGGTATAATTATTCATAACTACTACAATTATTTTCTTGAATACAAATATTTTCACAGTTTCAGCCTTTTAGGTAGGTAATAATGTTTGAGGCTCTGGACTTTTTTACAACAGGATTTGTAGTACTAATTAGTATCGTCATTCGATTATGAAAATATATCTAATTAATTACTAATTTCATTATCGATTATCAACATTTGTAATACAAAATAATTCGATTATACAAATCATTCACAATCGCCCACCACTAATTATACAGTTGTTCAAAGAAATTATTACCATACTACAACTAATAGTGTTGCGATAGTGAACGATTTTGCATAAAGATTCAGTCTTTATGCAAAATCGTTCACTAAAACAGTTTAAATAAAAATATTTTAAATTAATTAATTATAACTTCAAAAATTCGTTTGTAAGGTTGTTTGTAAGAACACATGAATTATGAATAATTATTAATAAAAGTGTCCTTTTTTTAGAAAAGATGTCCTTTTTTTATTTTCTTCTAATAGAAATAAACTAAGAATAAAAATCACCTCATTATAGTTTTTTTTTACTTTTGTCATTTTATTTCCTCTAACTTCTACAATGTTTAATATTGTCTAACGTGCTTTTATGAAAAGTTTCATTTTTTTTTATTTATTTATTTAATTAGGTACACCAACAGCATACATATTTTACAATCGATAGAAAAGGTACTTATAAATATAATAACTTTCTAAATATCAAATCGATACTATATACTGATATGCGATATCGGATACCGAAACTATATATTTTATGAATCTATAAATATTGTTTATATTTCTCAATATGGTTATGATTTAGATATTTCAATACCGAATATATTTTTGTGTTTTAAACAAATCGTGTATAAATATTGCGGAATATATAATATAGTAGACGCCTTACAATACTCTTAAAATGAACTTTTCTTCATACTTTACGCATTCTTAGGACTGGCTACATTAATATTTTTAATTCTTTTACCTTTTGTGACGAATTCAACGATTTAAAACATGAATGCCTATATTTAAAAGCAAAAGAATATAGCGTATTTAAAAAAGATCACAGAGCACGGGAACAGTATAAACTTATTAAAATATCGTGGCTCGATATCGTATCGTCCCAAATCGGTAGACTTAATACGGATATAGTGATTTGCTTGATATATAGTTACTACACAGATCGATATATCTATATACGTTTTGTATCACCCAATCCTATTTTTCTGTCAAAAACTGGTCACCCTACAACTGTCAAGTTACTGATTATGTATTAAATTATTATAGTTGGCTTTTGAGCCTAAATCTCAATCGATTAATTAAACGTAATATTAATGTGTTAAATAATCGACTAAAGATTAAATTTTTTTATAGGCCAAAAATACTGATTCGGAAAACTATTACCTCGGTGAAGCAATGGTACCCTTTACATCAAAAATCAAGACAAAAATTTTAGGTATTTACACATCAAATAATTTAAGCGATAGAGATCTGACGATAAAAATAAAATTGTTGGTAACTTGGTATTTTGTGATATACTAGCACTGACCTCTATAGTACAATATAGACATCAGTGTAAAATAGTATCTCTAAGATACTAGTAATAGTATTTCTAAGTAGTCTGTGTTTGTGATCTGACGTGACGTGTGGTTGGATAGTGGATAGGTAGTGGATTCATGGATTGTGACTGTCTAGACATGTCATCAGCGAACCAAAGCAAAAAGGCGATTAAGACAAGTGGAATTGATAAGATTAAAATCATTTTCTTAAATTTGTTACCTGAATGTGACGGTCACAAATGAATTAGATTCTATTAAAACATTTTTTCACAACTCCAACCAGCTAAGTCAGGTAATTAAGTCTTTATCGTTTACTCGCCATTGTTTTAATATAAGGTCAATAATACCATAGAAATGTCACGACTTGATAACATTGACGCATTGGAAAAGCAATTAGCCGAATTACAAATGGCTAAGGATTTAAACACTTCTGGCAAAGTTAAAAAAATACCACCAGCAGTACCACCAAAAAAGAAGGCTCAGCCGCAAGTGCCACACAGTGCTGTTGTAAGCACAATTTGTGAGCCGTCATATTCGGCGATGATAACGCCGACTACTAACAATAATACGACATATAGCAATACACTACCAAGCAATGCACGTCCACATATTCATAAAGATTATGCAAATGTAAGTCAATTAAATCTGTCCTCGTTTAACCAGTCTTACAGACAGAACTTACCCATGCCGACTAAGAGCTATAATGCAACATACAGTAATATAGCTCCTTACAGAAACAATGATAACCTGCCTCCAGTATCACCACCACCACCACCACCACCACCACCACCTCCGCCACCATCGACTTCAATACCATCATCGAAATCATACAATGCAAGCCAAAATGACGAATTTTTGCCACCACCATCACCTGTGAGTTCTAACTACAGTGAATTGGTTAGAGCTACTGCAAACTTGAACTATAATCAAGATAGGCCAACTTATCCTCCAATATATCAGAATGAGTTTTCCGAATATGGGGCTTCGCAATCTTCAACATATGAGTCATTGTATGAGCCTATTAACCCGCGCCCACAGAGCAACCTGTCATCTCAATCTAATTCCATGCACAATTATCGTAATAACTTGTCTAACTCAAGTAAGTCACCACTACATAAAGAAGAAGAGGTTGATGCACTTACTAATCTTCTTGTGAAATCTATATCTGACAGCCAGGATTTAGATGTATTCGGAACATGTATTAAATGTGATGGTAAAGTGATAGGTGAGAGCTCTGGATGCACAGCGATGGGAAACATGTACCATGTCACATGCTTCTGTTGTCACCGATGTAATATAAATTTACAAGGGAAACCATTTTATGCTGTGGAAGGCCAGCCATACTGTGAAACTGATTACTATGAAACTTTAGAGAAGTGTTCTGTATGCAACATGCCAATCCTTGACAGGATTTTGAGAGCTACTGGTAAACCATACCATCCCAATTGTTTCACATGTGTTGTTTGTGGTAAAAGTTTGGATGGAATACCATTCACAGTTGATGCAATGAATCAAATTCACTGTATTGAAGACTTTCATAAAAAGTTTGCTCCACGCTGCTGTGTTTGTGAACTGCCCATTATGCCCGAAGAAGGTGAAGAAGAGACTGTAAGAGTGGTGGCCCTAGATCGCAGTTTCCATGTAAGATGTTATCGATGTGAAGACTGTGGGCTTTTACTGTCATCAGAGTCGGAAGGTAGAGGATGTTATCCACTTGATGATCATATTCTTTGTCGAAACTGTAATGCTCATCGCATTCGCCTTCTTACAAATGTTATGACTACTGATCTTTAAATATTGTTTTTCAACAACAATTACAAAACAAAACAGACAGCTATCCTTTTATAAATATCACTTAGTCCAATCCTTTCAGCAGGCTTACTCTTGAAAACAATACAATACCAATCCAAATGTGATCCGATTCCATTGTCAATTTTGCTGTCGGGCGATTTCGTACTCTTGAGCACAAATCCGTTAACCTTGTATCGGCATCCTGATTGGCCAAAGGTTAGGCCTTTTCCCAATCCTATTTAGCCCACTCAATCACCGCGCAATATTGAAACAATTTGGCGCTAGTCTCGGATTCAAGAGTACGAAACTTGAGGAAACGGCACAATTCCAATGTCGATGTATCGGGATTAAGTTCAAGAGTAAGCCCCCTGTTAGCTTCATGATTGCAAAGTAAACTTCTATCTTAATTTTATTTACAATAAGTATAACTCCTATAATCACTTTTTTTATTTTTGAGTAGAATTTAATAAAACATGATAGTAATATTTATCTAGTGATGATTGTAAGTAGTGGAGTAGTTATTTATATTTATATAGACTTGAGCCATTGTATTGTATAAAGACTGTTAAAAGAGTATATTTGTCAATTTTATTGTAATGTTAGTGGATGATGGAAAGTAATTTAATTGGTTTAGTCTTAACTGCATCATGTGATAATCGAGACAATACTGTTGTGTATGATTTATTTATAAAGCATTAAAAATGCTATAAAATATTATAATAATAAAGTAGTGTAGTTACATCTGTAATCTATTTTTGCGGCAGCATATTATTTTTAAATAAATATTATATTCTAATTATTTTTATTATAAATATTATATTATTTTTATAATAAATATTATATTACTAATTACAAGTGGACTGTTTTAAATCAGCAAAATATACCTATTTTACTGTAGGACGACGTTTAGCGTAGCGGGTTCGATCCCCACACAGATCAAATATTTATATGATCTACAGGTAGTTGTTCCGAGTCTGGGCGCTTGTGCATGTGAGAAAATGTGTTTGTAAAGGCATCCAAGATTAGGCATGGAACATTTCGCAGAGAGCATGTAAAAAATCACATAAAATAATTTTTCATACGTGCCGCGACTTTTTTTCGCGACTTTTTAGAAAAGTAGCAGAATGAAAAAATAACACATGTGAAATTGCTGTGAAAAATAATAATAATTTCATCAAATAAAAAGTAGCAATCATTTCCATGCCTACCCACGGTACAGGAGAAAAACTTAGTGTGGGGCAACAATTTAAAAAATATATATAAGTTCAGAAGTATTTAATAAAATTTATTATTCCTAAAACATTAACTATATTGTATACAATACTGGCTTAACATAAAAATACAAAGGCAAGTTCTCGATATGTCTTAGTTCCACAATTTCAATAATATTAAATATTATCACAATTACAATATAAAAAACAGTCACATTCATCATTCATTAAAACTTTTTCTTGTCGCATTGCGGAGAAGTTTCTGATGTTAATATCACATTTTGAAAGACTACAGTCATGTACGTTTAAACCATTAAGTTATCCAACTACACAATTTAAAAAATAAGTACATGCAATGTTTATCAACTGAAACTTTTACTGTATAAAATATAACATATTGGTAGTTTGTTAATGACTACACAAGTTCTGAGATCCATGTTCACCATGACTTATTTCCTTCTGGCGTAATAATTAAAAATAACTAGGAACAAGATATTAACTTCGTAACTTACCGATTACACCTTATGTCTTAATTTAGTGTTGAATTTTGGTGGGCTTAAAACTTGTTTCATAAATAAAGATCGTTTTTCCTTTATGTTTTTGGACATGATCAAGTCGCATCCAGTGGCGGTTGGGAGATTTTCACTGTTTTCAAAAGATGAATTATCATAATTTTGGGTCCGTGGTATAGATCTGACTCCTTGGTCTAGGTCAAACTGATTTTTTACACTGACAACGCTAGAGTCTGTTTGAGGCGGATTAATTTCACACGAGCGATATAATATTTCTTCATCAGAATTTAAATTAAACCTAGGCTCAAACCTTTCTCGTAAAATAGAGAACTTTCTGCGTGGTCGACTTCTGGTCCCCTTTTTTACGTTAGATATTTTTGAAGTTGTAGAGTTAACAACTGGCATCGTAGTATCTTTTTGGATTAAGGATTGTAGAGATGTCGATATTTTATTGGAAGTATAATCTTCGGTCGATTTCATAGGTACAGAGCTCTCTGCAACTAACTGCCATAAAAAATCAATATCTTTATTTGAAATATCGTGATGATTTAGTTCTGGTTTTATATTATTTTTCTTCCCTTGTAGTTTGATATTAGTTGAATTCGATTTATGGCGACGTCTTGTATTTTTATTGTAAACAGTCATTTCGCTACTCTGTAAATCTGTAGATGTTGACGATATGTTTGAAACGTTTATTTCCTTTTTTGCTAAATCAAATTTCGGTCTTTGGACTAGGTTCATACAGTTTTCCTTTTCTGGCAAAGATTCCATTATATTACTGGAATCAAACTTAGAAGGTTCCTTCCATAGTGCTTGCTTTAGGTCAATTTTTGTAGAGGTATTAAATTGAGGTGAACCCCACAAATGTTCTCGTCTGTGGTATAAATTTCTAGGCGAATTTGTTACAGTTGATTTACGAATTTCATCTATAGTTGCCACGAGAGAGCTTTCAGAATTCAACCGTTTCTTACTAGATGGATCTATATCGCCTAAGTCGTCTAATTCTTCCATTATAGGTTCCAAGTGGTTGGGATCTTTACTAACATCAGCCATGCATGGCTTAGCTAAGAAGGTATCATCATGTGAAACTAATGTGTTGGCATAATCGTCCTGATTTGTCCTGTCAAACTTCACAAATACATTCGAATAAGTATGTGGCTTTTTGGGGAAAGGCGGTGCAGCTAAAATTGCGTTTTTGAGTTCTTGGGAAACACAGCTACTTATCTCTGAGCTTCCAGACGTTAACGTATCTCTTCTTCTATCTCTAACTACACTTCCGTCATGGAGCCAGTTTTCGATATCGGAATACCCATTCCAGGATCTTAGACCCCACGCTTCTCTAGCAATATTGACTGCACATATATTTTCATAATCATGAACTGATAAAATTTCTGTTGGAGTATCCAACTCACGTGGTTTCGAAGGGAACAAATCAGTTCCCACTCCGTTCTTATTTTTATCCTTTTTGGCATACATTTCCTTAAGGATATCTAAAGCTATTCTTTGAATGTTTTCGATATCAGCGTCCTGATTTCCAACTTTTATATTTTTGAGTGCACTCAGGCATAACTTTTGGACAATATTTTCGTTAAAAGTGTTTATATCGGAGCTATTTATATCACTAAAGCTTAAGTCTAAATCCATATCAATGGAGTCTGAAGAAGTCTTTTTATTAGACCCATCCGTATCATGACTAATTTCAGAGCTATCTGTCTTTATCATTTTCAAAAATTCTTCATTTACTAAATTACAAACATCCAAATTTAGATTAGTTAAATTATCTCTTAAGGCATCCGATGAACATATTCCTCTGCGTTTGTGTAAGTTTAAATTACTAGAGGTTATTTCGTCTATTGAACTTTCCAAATTCTCCATAGAATTTAACTTTAATGTTAACTCTGTTGGAGAACAAATAGCTTTCTTTTTGTTGTTTTTATTTTTGTATTCGTCGTCTTGCAAAACCGATTGAGGCGTGTTTTCAACCGTGTAAAACTCTACACTGGAAACTTCTAAGCTATTATTTCCAATGGGTGCTGATGTAAATGTAGGCGTACCGGATCTAGCAATCCAATGTTCCAGTAAAAACTTCTTGTCGGCGTTATCACTCTCTTGTCTCTGAGTTTGTTCTGTAGATATCTCTTTACTGTAATCATAAATCATAATTTTAAAGCTCTTTCATTTTAAATAAAGTATAATTCATAGAAATACCATGGTTTACAATAATGAAGTACCTGGCCCTGGCTTCAGTTTCGTCATGTTTCCGCGAACTTTTAAAAGATCTGACGTGATTTAAACTGCTTCCTTTTTGAATATTTGGTTCTTGTATAACAACCTTATTATTTAATTCTATATCATCAGGTGTATTTTTCCATGAAATTGGTCCCGTCGAATGAAAATATCTATAGTATAATATCATGGAAAGTATACCTGAAAAATCGTTGGCTCTATTACCTACAAAGTTTCATTTAAAAGTTTCTTAAATAAGCTAAAAACATTATTGTATTAACTTACCAACGATTGTGCCAAATAGAATACATATGGCCGCTGCAATAGACCATGACTTCTTTTGTTGCTCAATTTCAGCAATTAGCACATACAGAAATAAACTCCCAAAATTTTGCGATATCATCAACGTATAAAATAACATCAAACGATATCGCGTGTGTCCGTCTCGTAAGTTGATATAACAGAAACAATATACAAACCCCATTACAATATTATAAAGAGTTTCTTCTAACTTATTTGGGCAAAATGTTGTTTTTTGCACGACAATCCAAAATGTCATTGCAAGCCAGTGTAAACCTGAAACATTCCCTTAATTGTTATTGTTTTTTATAAATATTTCACCATTACTCATAAAGGTCAAGTTATATGTCTGGTGTAGGTAAGTAAGGTCACTCTGTCATATTTGTTTCTTTCACTATTAAATAGGAGTAAAACCTGGCTTCAATATCAGTTTTGGGAAAAAAATAATTAAAACGGGTATGTAATTATTTAAAAAAAAATTACCTAGTGGTACTAGTGTCCATACACCAAAAATTATAGCAAATAACAAAATTCCTGGAATTCTCCCAATTAACATTCCGAAATGCCATATCAATTTCAATAACAATGAATTCCAGCTAAAATTCTCATTAGAAAATGCTGTAATGCTGTAAATATACGTCGCGCAACCCCAAATTACCGACGCAAGTGACGCACTTAAAGCAAACACTGAAAAAAAAATGTTTTTATACAAATTAATGCATCCTATATTAATGGATTTACGCTATGTAGGTATGTCTCTGAATAATGATATTTATTCATCACCTTTTGTGTAATAATTTTCACCTAAAGTCACAATGGCGTAAGTTTGCAATATTATTTGTGGTACTGTTCCAATAAAAATATATAAAAAATGCAACAAACTCAAGTCATTTCTTTGAGAAATTAATTTATGCGTTTTTATGGATTCTATGTTTTTGCATACAAAAACTTTTCGCAAAAATATAATATATCTGAAACATAAATGAATAAAATATAGTGTATAAATTGTAAAACTAATAAAAAATAATAATAAAAGAATTAATACTTTACCTCTCTAACAGCCCAACAAGACATATATGAGTGATCCAATGACGAAAACTTGATTTTTGATCAGTAACAAACCACCTAATCGAAAATATATTTATAAGAATATTTGGAGTTATTATAAAAGTTAGCGTGCCAAGTGCCCAATAAAGATGTCCATCTTTACAATATTCGGCAAAAACTATTACATCTAAAAAAAATATTATTAATATTAATTACATTTCGATGTTTTCAAATTTTATTTATTATAGCAGATAAATTGGGCTCTCTACAATGCTGCCGCATATTTTTTACATTATAATAACTGAAACCGGCATAGATTTAAAAGATAACATAAAGGTGACTCGGAATATAATTAATTATTAATTTATCTGAGGTAGAAGTTTGTCTCACCTGTTGTCAAATCAGCTAAGATAGTCACTAATGATATAAATACACATAAAACATGAATAATACAAAAGTTTTCATCTTGATTGTTTGTCAATTTACTTTCTATGTTATGGTTTCCGAATCTACAGGCCTCTGCCATTCTTAAAAAATCATTCATAAACAAATAGGTATTGAAAACAAACAATACTTTTTCTCTCTTGCAGACATGAGTGTTATTTCTGAATCAATTATTATTTCTTCATAACGAAATCTTTACAATATCAAAATCACAATTGAACGTCAACTCCAACAAATAATACAATCAATACTAGCTCTGACTAGTTTAATACAATAAGTCATAGGTAGCGCAGCGTGGGCGCATACATTACAACAAGAGTTAAGTTGCAAAACTTTTGTTCACACACAGGACCTATAGAGTATTATAGAGGTCAGTGCACACGAGCAAACTAGGAGTATAGTACGGAGTAACGATTGCGATCACAGACTACTTAGAGACATGATTGCGATTCACTCACTAGTATAGGTTAGCTCAAGCGTAAATGATGCTTGCTTGAAACAGATAATAAAATTCTGATTTGGATATTCAAATGTAGTTGGGAATAATAACTTCTAGGTTCTTGGGTTAAGACTAGAGATGGGCGCCAGGTAATTACCCAGTTGGAAATTATCCGGATAATTTCCAATTTGGGTATTTACCCAGGTAAATACCCCAATACTGGGTAAATACGTTTTTAGTAATTGTAATGTTAAGTTAGCATTGTGTTCACTTACGGCCAGTCCCTATATCAAATCAGTCAGTAGATTTGCTTACTAGAGATAGGATTTTGACATAAGGTCCATACAAGTAATGTCAAAATCCTATCTCTACTAAGCAAATTTATCGAATGATTTGTTATTGGGACTTGCCGTTAGTTTTATTAAATGATTAAATGATATTTATTTCTATAAATAGATCATAAAAAGTTACTTTTACAAGTCAATGCTTTTATTTTTAACTAGATGGCGCTGGCATTTCATAACTGACGACATTGAGAAGAAACACCGAAGCAAACTCAAGAGAATCATGGTCTCTTTTATTGTTATAAGATGTTAAACAATCATCATCGACGATTCCATCGAGTTCCATAGAGATTCCACGAGTGACCACTAATTTTACTGGTATCCTTCAAATATTTCGGTGTGCTAAAATTGCATCGCCAGAATATTCAGCAATCCTGAAAATTTAGCAGTGGAGTTCTACCACTACAACAAATTAAACTTAAACTAAAAAAGAATAATGTTGTGCTGATTGCTATCCCAATATTAGTCTCGAACTATGACTAAAATATTAAAGGATTTTAAAGTGATTTGAAATAAAAACATAGTATTACGTAATATATGTAGGTATATTAAATCAACAAGTGAAAGCAATATAACTAATTATAGATAAAACAAAATATTAAGTGATGATTAATATTGTGACGAGATTAGGTAATCAATATCTGAATCGTCTCATTATGGATCTTGTTAACAAAAAAAAAATAGAAATTCTTTGAAGTTCCTTATGAAGTAGAAGGTCATACAAACAAAAGGACAAAACATAATGCAGATAAAATCTGCATTAAGAAGATCGCTACATGTCTTTGAAGTTTCGTTAGGTACATTCATAATTATGTACATGCAAACTCAAATATGCTATAGAATGATGTCCAAGTTTTTTTACGTACCTAGCTGCCTTTTCAGCAAAATTTTAATCATTTAAAAGTAGAAAAAGTGCGAAGCAACAGATCAAAACTGAACTTAAGGGTCCGGTGGAGCTTGAATTGCCCACAATAACGTAATACCAAAATAAATCGTAATCCAGACAATATTCTATCAAATTATGCTAGTATTCGGATTTGGATACCGTTAATCTTAACTTAGCTTATTAAAATATAAATTACCCTTTAAAACACTCAGAATGATATACATGGCCCTAGCAGACTCGGTCATCAGTTACGGCCTCAGCAGCTACGGGAGAACTTACCATACATATTTGACGGAAATATATAATTTACAATTAAGAATACTAAAAGTGATTGCGCCCAAACATATAAAAAAGAAACTCAAAAATAATGATCACGATCTATTTAAATACTGTAATGTTATGAATGTGTTCAGAAAGGTGGAATTTTCAACCCTAGTGGAAATAAATAGGCCCGAGTTGATAACAGAAATAACAAGACCTGACTTCTTGAGAAATATAGCACTTAAAAATAATTACATTACACCAAAATTCAACAATGTAGTTGTAGTCCCAAGTATGGGACTAGGGTTGCTGCATATTTAGTACCTTACTTTCTGAATAAACTTCCAGATGACTTACAAAAGATATACATAACAGGTTCGAGAAGTTGCAAGTACAAATTGAAACGTTTTTATATTCGCAATGCACAGTTCTTCTAAGAATTGAAAGGTAATAAATCAGCTAGAAGTAGTAAGTATTTAAGAATAAAAGACCGACTGGCCAGCACACAGATAAGCCCTGAGAGGTTTGCGTGTATGGCATAATATTGTAAATTTAGATGAAGTATTTTGGAAATAAAAATTAAATAAATAAATCTAGGTTTCTACTGTACTATTTCGTCTACTACTACTTCAATGGAAATAAAAAATTGGAAAATCGTTCCAAACTTTGTAATTTTATCACAAATTGCACACGCTTATATTTATTTCCAGTTAAGTATTTTGGACAAAATGGCATCGTAGGAACCTAGATTAACGGTATCTGAATCAGAATAATAACACAATTTGATTAAATTGTGTTTGAATTACGATTTATTTCGGTATTACGTTTGTAAGAGAAATTCGGTTCGCCGGACTCAAGTCAAAGTCTACGTTGTGACGCTGTTATGACGTCACCGTAAACATTTATGTTTGTAATTACTCGGTATAAAATTGATTTCAGTCCTCTCCCATGTTCGAAATAATTAGAAAATTTAAACATATGATACCTTTATATAAAACGATCAATAAATTTTAAAAACGATAAAACCGTGACTATTTTTAAGAAAACTGACGTCACAGTACCTACTGTGACGTCAGTTTGGGGGAGGGGGAGATTTAAATGTCGCCAAGATAGCGGCGTTTATATCTCCCCCCGAATTTGATTGCAGTGTTGAGTATTTATTTTTGTGTTTAAATATTAATATTTTTGTCAAATAAAAATTTTCTCGGTGCCTTCATAATGTAGGTAAACTATTAAAAATATAAAAAAGACATGCATATTTGCTATTTTGTTATTCATGAAATATACACCAAATTATATCCCTGATTTCCGAATTGGTATAATTATTAACTAACAAAATGGCATCGCAGTGCAAAGTATTAATTGCAAACATTTTGAAAATTCCTCAATTTGGTACCCTTATTATGCTAAAAAGTTATTACGACATGTTAGAATAATTTACTTCTTCGAAAAAATTAAAACCCACCTTCTGGGTATTTACCGGGTAGAATCCCATCTCTACTCGCAACCCACACCGAAGCAATCAAGTAACCGACTACTCAAAGAGTCTGTATGTAATAAACAAAAGAGCCTTCTTGAGGCATTTTAAGGTAGAAATGTTTGACAACAACCACCGCCTGGCGGTTGGCTCCGGAACCGTACATAGGTTTATAGCTATAGATATTTAAGTATAGGTATATATAAATTTGTATAGGTATATGTATATAAATATGTATAGCTATAGTTACGTATAGCTATATAAATAGATACGTAATTATGTTATGTACTCATGTATAATATCGTTGCAAAATCAATTATGTACCTAATAAACACCGTACAATTTACTAAAACATCTATATTTACGATTTTGTCATAAATTGTACAATGATATTTAAGGCGGATCGTTCAACTGAGCCCGCGAAATTCAAATTTTAAGTGATTTTTCGCAGTTTGTAGGTCCTTAACAAGTTCTATTCATGGCAGTTGTAATTGCGACATTAACAACTGAGAACTAAAATCTTTACTTATATATCCTTATCAAGCCAAAAACTTGGCGCAATCTGTGTAATTGGTCAAAATTGTCATTTTACACTACTTTTAGCTACAATGATTTTTAAGTAATGGTTTTAGATAAAAATTGTGAATTTTGTATAGTTAATGTCGCAATTACCATTACCATGAATGCAGTACTTATTATAGACCTACAAACTGCGAAAAACTACTCGAAATTTGAATTTGGCGGGCTCAGGTGAACGATCCGCCTTAAAACTTTGCAATAACACGGACGATATAATACATGTGTTTTAGACGGGAAAATATAAAGTGCACTTTGTCGGTTTTATATTATTTTCCAAAACTGGTTTCCCCGAAGTTTAATGTGTAATTAAAGTGGATAGTTAATAAAGTGTTCGTGAACGTGTGCGAGTGTAGGCAAATGATATAAAATTGTAAATCGTGACTTTTGTGTTCACTCCTAAACTCCATCGAAGCCTTAGTGATGTTTCCACTTTTTTACTGGGGATAATATGTAATAAACTACAAAAAAGACATGACATAAAGGTCTAGTAACCAGGTCATAAAATTCCTTAAAAAAAATATATACATAGGTACCTACAATAAAATTTTAATTCACTGAAACAAATGAAAATAGGGTGAAAAGTAAACAATAAAATTATTATCATTTTTTATTTTAGAAGTTGATAATAGCGTTACTTAGATTATCTTTATCACATTTAGTGTTTCTATCACAATTCACAAGTTAGTGTTTCTAACAGAATATGTCTATTACAAAACGTCTCTATCACATTACGTCTATGACACAAAATACACTTATTCGATGTTTTCACGACCGAAAAATTCACTTAGTAAACTCTTTGAATAAATGGAAATAGAAAATATAAAAAAAACCTAAAGAAAGAAATCTAAATAGCCGCCATGTTGTGTCAAAAAAATATTTTGGTTGGTAGTGGTATTAGGGTCGGACGATATACATCGATGTATTATATACACTCGATGTAATAGAGTGTCAATACATCGATTTAATTCGTAAACATCGATGTTTTTTTTTCTTTGCATCGAAGAGGCAATACAGCTAGGATACCATTGGATTTGACTGAGGATCTAGGCTTTTCGGCAGGAGATTTCATCATTACACCAAAACAAAAATACTGTTTCTTTGTTTTTCTACCCTGAGTTCCAAAACATTTTTATTTATTTTTTATATAACTTCATTTCGGAGAAAAAATATAAAATCAAAAAACGTGTGATGACGTCACTGATACGGCGAATACTGAGAAAATTGTAATTTTGTCGAAATAATGGTAAGTCAACAATAAAATAGGTAATGTAAGGTTATGAATAAATAGAATAAGGCTTCGAAAACTGACGTGACACCGTTTATCCCGTTTAACCGTACAAATGGCGTCATTTGGCACTTACGTCTGTTTAGATTAGAAAAAACTTCAAACTCTAAAATAAATATGAAAATGATTGAATATCGGAAAAAAATACGGGCATCTTATTTTTATAATAGTTAGTAATATAGGTAGATATAATAATATATATACGTGTAATATAGGTAGACTTAAATTAATTAGATTTAAATTTTATAGAATTATATAACGCAAGCTCTTTCATTTGATCTCGCTCGTTCAGAAACATTAAAAGTACGGTACAGTAAGAACTATTAGGACTGAAGGACCGATTAGCGTTCTTGGCTAAGAAACGTGTTTTCTATTTCACTGCTAGTATTTCTTAGTAGTCTGTGGTTCACTGTTCGGAACTGTGTATTAAAAGTCGTTCGTTCAGGCCATAGACAAGACTAGTTTTTAACTTTTATTTATGTCAGTGTTGCCAAATGTACGACTTAGTAATCGTATTCCTACGATTTTTTACGAGATTTATGCATGAACGACCGAAAGATAAAAATTGTTTATTGGCCGTAATAGTGTTGGGATAGTGAACGAGTACAGTATGTTATGGTATAACTATAATTATTTTTCTTTCAACTGTCAATTGTCAAAGTGTCAAGATAATGAAATGAATACAAACACTATAATAAGTTACTGATTAAAAACATTTAAAGTTATAAAACGCCATAGAAAAAAAAATAGACAGAAATGTTAAAATACGCGAAATATTAATTGGTAAAAATAAGTGGTTAACTGGATATTTAATTTTCCTATACTATTACTGTTACTGTACTCTTTGGTGGATATTAAAAAAAAATGATACACGACGCTTTACTAATATTATGGGATTGTTCTCGAGCTACTGAAATCGGACAAGAGGTAACATTTTTAATGTAATTGCTAGATAATTTACTTCAAGTATATTAAAACACTGACCAGAATAATTTTTCAGAATCAATTTGTAGCTTATGCTAATCAGGGAGACTCGGAAGTCTTTGCTAGAATAAATGAAGTAGCCAAGGGTCACCATAAAATTCAACGTTTTATTGAGGCCACAGGGTTTCGCTCCAGGAAAACTCATTCAGGTGAGATTTTATAACTTGTTTTGAAATAAAGTTGCTAACAGAAATTTGAAATTAATTTTGCTGTAAGTTATTTTTAAAATTGATCTTAAATTTTTTTATAATCCTAAAATAGGTCCCATTTTGAATGACATGCAGGCCTAATAACATAGTACTCTTTTTAATAAGTGTACCTAAATGTAAGAAATTCCATTGTTAATAAGTATTTGGGGTGCCTTTTAGTAATAAAATAAAACAGACAATTTTTTTTCTGTTTAAAGTTTCTGTCTAGTTTAAACAGAAAGAGTACAGTACAGTTTCTTATTAAAACAACCAGCTGATGTGCACATCATGTTCTCGCTTTGATCTGATATTTCCCAAACATGTCAGAAATACCAAAACTAAGTTCTTAGGTAATATCCCTATAAGATATTTAATGCCAAATTTCATGTTTGTGGGCTATATAGTTTCTGAAATTGTATGATATAAGTAAGTGAGACAGTAGTATTTCGACCCACCCACAGTTTCACCCGTGTTACTCTGTTCGTAAAAGAGGTGTAGCATGATGTTATATAGCCTATAACCTTCCTCGATAAATGGACTATCCAACACAAACCTATCAGTTTGAAACATTAGTTCTTGAGATTAGCACATTCAACCAAACAAACAAATTCTTCAGCTTTATAATATTCATAAGTATAGATATTAAGAAAACCCTGTGAAGGTATTGTTAGGTTTTGAGATCTGGTCTATTTATTTTATATTATAATCATTTTCACTACACAAATAAAAAAAAATACAATGAAGAAACTTAAATGGCAATACTTAATACTTACTGATGTCATTCATCAGTCATCGGCATTGTCACTCGCTGGATCCTATATATTTACTAAGGATGATGATATTTATCACATTTAATTTCACAGGGAATATCCGTAATTTAGGCACAGTGATCGTGAAATTTCATCTTCATTAATATGTTTACTGTCAATAATATTTAATGTTTCTTCTTATTTTTCTTGGTAATGTGATTGGAATATGCTCCTGTCGGATCCAACACAGCTTTTTTAACATAGTGTATGATAGAAGATGGGATGACATAGAGTTAAAAACAATATTAACCCATCAAGTCCCATGCAAAATCAATTAACCCCTCAAGAAAATAATTATAGGTACAGTTTCTTGTTGCTAGTCTATTTAACAGGTTACCTTATATGACATACAATAACAAAGACAAATCACAGGACGCAAAAAAGTAAAAATGTTTTAGGTGTCTAAATGTTGTTTATGCTTTGACTTACTTTCCAGAACATTTGCAAAGTTATGTAATTAATATATTCTTGATCAGGACTGAAGATATGTGGGCTATACTCACAAGCACTCAGCGAGGGTTTCTCAGAAGTCCTACAATCATACAAAAAGACCCTTGTGGATGTAGAGGGATTGGTGATCGGTAACCACAACTACACACTGTCATTTGTATACAGCTATGTAGAGAAGTACCGTGGACTGTTCAATACATTGGACAAAATTGTAACAACAATTGAACACAGGAAGCTGACAGGGTGCCAAATATTAAGTTTGTTACATCAATATATTTTAAATGGCAACGAAAGAGTGCATGAAGCTGTTGTGAGGTAAATAATTTATTATTATTTCTGTAATTAGTAATCTTATATCACTTTTCATTCATTATGCAAGTAAGAATACCTTTTTTATAATTCGTTTTATATAATTTATGATTTCGAAAAGGTCATTTAGGCATCTTGAAATTATAGAAACAGTATAAGTAATTTAAATGTTAGTAATACTGGAATCGAGTCTGGAAAAAACATTGCAGATTTTGGTATTGAATAGTACTAAAATAACCACAGCTAAAAGAATTTAGCACATAGTATTTTATCTGATAATGATAATTGCGAATTTTGACAAGTATATGATAAATGACAATAAATAAAACAACTATGGCTCCATCATAATATATGTTTTTTTCTTAAAAAGATTACTAGTAAGTAATGTGGGTCGCTCATTACCAGTATTCTTGTTAACCCCTCGTGCTAAGCTAAATGCTTGTGTTACGAGTGGGTATAGTATACGTTGGTAATGTAATGGGTGGGTTTTGAACCGGCAAACACATGATCGCCAGTCCGACGCCCTAGCCATTAGGCTATCGCCGCTTCAAAAGGGTGATTCAATAATTTAGTTACACTATGTTTTTCCAGAATATTCTCATGTGTCAATAAAGTATTTGTAAACCAACTGTGTACATGGCTTTTGTATGGTGAGCTTAAGGATCCATATCAAGAGTTCTTCATATTGCATAACCAGGCTTATGAAGCATCCGATACATTTTTGTCAACTCCTTCAACGACTAACACCTGTGATAAATCACTTGTAACAACTGTAAGTATAATACCAAATGTCCATTTGATTTTGCTAGTGTGACTATTATAAATTAATAAAATACCATCACACCTGTATTCCCAGAAGGGTTAGGCAGAGGCATACTAATGTACACCCACAGTTCACCGGTATGTTTAGGTCCCATGTGATAGGGGGCGAGCCTATTGCCATTAACCGGGCACAAATCCAGACTCCGAGGTGCTACTGCGAATTTCATAGAAGAACCCAATAACACTTTGCTCTACCTGGGGATCGAACCCAGGACCTCTAGCGTAGCAGTCGCGCTTGGGACCACTAGACTAAAGAGGGAGTAGCAGAGTAGGTAGGAGAGGAGGTAGTAGCAGAGTATAGATTAATATGTTTTTATTGATGAACTCTTGGCAGAGTGGTCATGTCACTCAAGCATTAGTGGCATGCTTCACAACCCTAGTGGGTTGTGAAGCAAGATACTGGTGGTAGTCTACCAGTATCCATATAAAAAGTTTACTTTTACCAAGACAAAGCATGTAACTTAGCACATTTTCCAATTGGCACATTATAAAAATGTAACATAGTATTATTTTTTTCATTATAATTATTATACATGTCAATGTCTTACACAGCTTCAAGACACAATGCTAGAATGTGGATATGTGCTAAACACCAACATGATACCCTACTTCATGCCACTGTCCCTAGCACAAGAGATATTGTTTATTGGCAAGACTATTATATTATTTGGTTTTGATCCCAAGAAGATGAAGAAAAACAGTTCCTTTGTTGCAAGTAGAACATTGATGCCTTTGCAGAAATGTGGTGTTGATTCTAGAAGGTAATTATCTATTCTTTTTACCAACTGCCCCAGGAGGATTATTTATAAAGATTTATGTTGATTGTATTAAAATAAAATAAGTTATTTCTATATGTCTTAGGTGAGAATCGAATACTTGACTTAGCAATAACGGCGAGGTGACCACCAGACCAAACATACAGTCAAATTATATAAAAATTAACAAATGTTACTTGTAAATATGTCTGTATCTATGCTGTGTTTATTAGATTTACCATATGGGAAGATAAGGAAGCAGAGTTTCATGAAAAATTACAGAAATTGAAGGACCCTGAAGTGTTTGAAGTCTGTAATCTGAGGGGAGTTATTAGAGAAATAAAGGAATGTGTCACTAAGGTATGGAAAAAATCACTATACATATTTTAGGATGTTCCTTATTCCAATTTATTTATTAGGCTAAACCCGGCTGATAAACTTCGTAGATTTTTATTCAACTCAACACTACTTGAATTTGTGCAAATAGTTTTGGATTTTTTACAAACCTTCTTTTTAATAATCTAACTAAAGTAATAAGTTTTTACGTTGACTTTTCTTCATTATTAATTATATTATATGGAAATTCGTTTACATAAACTTTACAACCACATAGAACATTGTTGGTTGTAACAATATTACCAACAATATTGGTTTATCAAATCAAATCAAAATCATTTATTATCAGGCATCTATGGCCCATAGATCCTTCACATGGCACTAGTCACCCACCGTCACAGTGCGTTCTTGTAGCATTTGTCCGCGGAAGAACACCAGCGGACAGAACACCACGTCCTGCGGCCACAAGTCCTCTTCCATGACGAGGTTTATATTGACTAAATATACTTAGCTTATGATGATGTATAGTATAGTAACTATGGTATGTTTACTTCTCCAGCACCTTTGGACAGTGGCAGTGGAAGAGGCGCAATTGATCCATGAACTAAAATTGATGAAAGACTTCTATCTGCTGGGTCGCGGTGAACTATTCCTAGAGCTGTTGAGGCTGACAGCCCCTATGCTCGACAAGCCTACTGCCAGGACATCTACTAGAGGTACTACATAAAAATACAATTTTATTCTATAACAAAATATTCCGTTTGCAAGAAGTGTATTAAATGAAATAGAATCAGTCGGACATGTGGTCAACTGACTCTATTTCATTTAGACTGAGTCTAATTTGTGAGAAGTCGGTCAGTCGGTGTTTGTTCCGGCTTATCAATTGGCTGGGCCATTTTTGACGGAACTTTCACGGGCAGATAACTGATGTGGTAAGAAGTAACTTAGACTACTTTTATAGTAAGTAAATATTTTTGTAATGCGAGTGAAACTGCGAACAACAGCTAGTTATAAAATAAAGTCTACCTTCACGTGAATACATGGAAGTTGGATTATTTCCAGATATGAATCACGCGTTCCAGTTAGCAGCAAGAGCAGTATTTCTGAGTAACAGTGCAGACATAGAAAAGTTCAGCTTTGAACTGCCTTATGTGAAGCCTAATATCTCTGCTAATACCACCATAGATGATGATAGCACCACTGGTATGTATGAACCTGAAAATTAAATAGTAGTAAAGTATGTATGAAGTCAGATTTCAAGCTTCTACGTTTGTCGCGATCTCCACTCGAGAATACGTCTTCCCCCGCGGTTGTCGGTTCTTCGACAGATATGACCATCCCACTGTCATTTTAGCGTACTAATTATATATCTTTATATATATAATTCTTCTGTGAGTGTGTATGTCACTGAACTTCTCTCAAACGACTGGACCGATTTTGATGACATTTTTTGTGTGTGTTCAAGGGGATCTGGGAATGGTTTAGATCAAACGACTGGACCGATTTTGATGAAATTTTTTGTGTGTGTTCGGTTTTGTCCGCTGTCCGCTGTATTTCGCTTTATACGTAGCGAAGCACGTACCGGGCCGCTAGTATATCTATATATTCTATATATGGGTTATGTCGGTAACTTTAGTTCACTGTCGGATAATCTCATTGTACATTTTATCCTTCAGAGGAGTAACATTTGCCTTCCGCTTTTATAACATTATCCATGTTACTAACGGCCGGTCCTAATAACAAATCTGTCGATTTGCTTACTAGAGATAATGTCAAAATTCTATCTCTAGTAAGTAAATCTACTGACTGATTTGATATTGAGACTGGCCGTTAAGTGGAAGGCAAGTAGTCTCAGTAACAGGTGTTTGGATTCGTAACTAGTTAAAGGCAAAGGCTCAACTTCTATTATATAGGACCTTCTAGGATTCTTCTAGGCAAGCGCGCTCCATTGTAGATGGCGAACGATCGCGCGATCAGGCGAACTGGCGGTCAAGCGTAAGCCTCACGAATAAAAAAAAACCTTAAACATATAGGTTAACTGTGGATATATAACATTACATCTCTGCCTAAACTTTCATGAATACAAGCGTTTTAAAGTTTGTGTTTATTTTCAGTATCTGATGGCTGGTCAAGTATAATTTTGAAGTACGATTTCAAATGGCCGCTGCACCTATTATTTACACCAGAAGTACTAGCGCGATACAACGATATGTTTCGCTTGCTGCTTAGAATTAAGAAGACGCAACATGATCTACATGCGCTCTGGAAGACCTATAAACAGTCTACTAGGTATGTAAACTTGCAAGCATTATCCGGGTTCAAGAACTTTGTGGTTATTTTAATTTTGGGTTTCCTTTAGCATTTAGCTAAGATTATCCACTTTTTAATGATTGGATGGTAATATCTAGACAACTAATTTGTAATTTTTTATTTGGCATTATCGTCCAGTCGGATGGCATAAACCTGAGGCCTATTACCCAGCAGTGGGAGAAGTCAGGTTGGGGATAATGATATTGATTTGGCATTAACACATTTTCAAAGATATACATTTCAGTGAAAGAAAATCTTTACATTACAGGGAAACCTGAGAATTAATGTATATAATTTGTATTCCAGTTTCTCAATGTGCCAACTGCACAATAAGCTGATGTTCCTGATGGATAACCTTCAACATTACATGCAAGCGGATGTGTTGGAGACCAACTTCTCTCGGCTAATGGATGCCGTACACAAGACCAATGACTTCGAGAAGCTTAAAAAGGCACATGCTACATTCCTCGCTGACATACTTAGCCAGTCGTTCCTGACCGTTACTTCCGTAAGTAACTTTTTGGTTAAAAAGTTTAAAAAGTTATTAAAAGCCATAAGTGTACCTAGTATGTCATCCATAAATTTGTCCCATGTGGGGTTGAAACTCACAATCCGCAGCACGTGTCTGTCATAAAATTACCATAAACCCGAAATATGTCCAAATAAATTTGAAGTACGGCAAAAGGTCTTGCCATTATTTAAATTTTATTTGTACTATTTACAATGAAGTTACATGCAAAGTCATCGCGTTTGCCTTAGGATACAACAAGAAATTATGTAGCTTCATGTCACGTTTATGATGTACTTCTAGTCAGCAGAGAGCGAGTGTTCAGGCGACACTGCAGACTCGCTAAACAACCCAGTGTTCTGCAATGTAATGGACCTGCTAAAACTCTGCCACTCCTTCTGCGGGATGAACGATAATGTTGCCGATAAGGAAGCCGAGGACTACTACATTAGAGGATATTCTGATCGGTAATT
Source organism: Acronicta aceris (assembly GCA_910591435.1). Lineage (NCBI taxonomy): Eukaryota > Metazoa > Arthropoda > Insecta > Lepidoptera > Noctuidae > Acronicta > Acronicta aceris. Next base: position 5,669,310 of record OU342774.1, read on the forward strand.
ATTTATTCTGAACACATATTTTCGGTTATTTTTTTAGGTTTATGAGAGCTCGTCATTTCACTTTCTCAACTTATAAACGTGGACACATACATCACGCGGTATTCCGCGAATGGTTAGGCAGAGGCATACTCATGTACACCCACAGTTTGCCGCTATGTTTAGGTGTAATAGGGATAGGACACCTTTATATTTTTATCCCGTATGCTTATGAAGGACTTAGTCAATAAACCAAATGGTAGGGTTTGAGAAGATTATAGAATCCATTATTGTTGTCCACAACTAAAATTACTTACTTGGAATACCGCCTGTTTTTTAATGAAATTTTGAAACAGCAGGTATCTGTGTGATCTGTATCGTTTAACAATCACCATATAGAATTACTGTTTGGCGGTATGATAAGATAGAGACGAGAAGTAACTATATTTATATGAAACAAATGATTAAGAAAATGATGGGATTTATGTCACGCGCACGTACTACGTAATTTGTAATGAAATGGATGATTGAACATACATGCGGTGTCGCAATTCGCAGTAAAACGTGTTGTACAGTGCTTGATCCCGCACAATGAGGGACAAATCAGTTTTCACACCCTCTACTTACTTAATATTTCAGATTCAATAAACTGGTGAAGCAGTTGATGCAGTTATTGGTGTCATTACGTGATCGTCCATGTGGCGTGTACCTAGCGCGTCTGCTGATGCGACTCGACTACAACCGATGGCTCAGCGGGGAGGCACAGCTCACGCAGTCAGTTACTAACATGTTGCGGTACTGAACGATGAAACCGGACTAAATAAAAGAAGCGAAATTATGTAACACTTTGAATAAATAGGATGGTAGAAAATTGGCTGGCCAAAATTCATCCAATCCATGTATAGAAGTGCTCCAGTTTCATGGCAAAGACGTAATTCAGTCTCAAGAGGAGCAAATTGACAGAATGTTTCAGGAACAGTTTTTTTTTTGTTTTATCTTGGATAGGATTGTGTTCGACCACTTTATCTCCCACTAATGAGTTTCCGTGAGATTATAAATGCAGTCTAATGACTCGAAGTTATTTTCAATAGGGATATATTTACACATAATATATATATTTTTTTAAAAAAAAAACGTTGCCCCACACTAGGATTTTCTCCTGTATCGTGGGTGCGTTTACAAACACAAATTCTCACATACACAAACGCCCAGACCCGGAGCAACTACCTGTAGATCATACAAATATTTGCTCCGTGTGGGGATCGAACCCACAACACGTGACGCAGAAGCCGATCGCTCAGCCGCTACGCCAAACGTGTCGTCATGTCAATATGGTTTGAATTGAATGTCACGGTATTTTGTTAAAATAATAAAACTACTAAAGTTATTTTTTATGTTTTATTAATGATCATCATCATCAATCTCTTCATCTTCTAGAATGTTAGTGGCATTTTCTTCAGTTTTGCTCAAGGCGTGTTCTGCGTGTTGCATCATGAATGTCTTGGTCAATATGCACTTGGTCATATGGCAGGAACAAGGGAGTGGATGTTGTACCACTTCAGGGTCTAACATTGTCATTTGTAGATTGTACCTGTCAATAAAAGAATATCAAGATAAAGAGCTGTAACCACATAACATTATGCCTGTATCTCGTTATGTTTCTAGGTCCCATGTAATCAAGTTACTACTGATTGATAATTTTATAGAAATACCCTTTACTTGCTCTGGGTATTGAACCCCAAAAGAGTTCGGCAGCTCATGTGTTCACTACATAAACAGCGGTAGCTAGGTATCGATTTGATTTTGACATATGTTCAGAGTAGGCACACAGAAGTGTTCGCAGATTAAATTTTCTCAAGGCAGAATAATTTGTATGTAGTAAGGTGACAACCTTGGTTGTGGTCATTATCTAAATTGGGTTGTCGAATCTGATTGTACTCACGATACATGTGAATGGCAAATTTATTTGTGACAACACAAATACTGTTATATTACCAGTATAGGGTAATTGTTATTTACTCAATTAAGCCAAATTAGATCTGACTTTATAATATTGTATGAAATATAATCTGGCTTTGTACCTTCTGCTTGTAGCTAGATCTCTGTTCATGTCGAGCTGAAAGGCAATAGGTTCTCCTTCCTCCACTTCCTGGTGTTGTGGCAGTACTATAACCGTTTGTTTCCAATGTGTAGGCGGGCTTTGTGGACTCGTGTCCAGAACTGTGCGACTGTCTCCTGTAGCGTCAGGAAGCTCGGGGAAAATACACTCGAACCATATGCAGAGGCCTTCATAGTAACCATTTTTGCTTGCACCTACAATTATAATATAACCTTACATTTATTCTGTGAAAAATTACCGTTTCTACCATACCATTTCCCGTTTTTAGCAAATTTTCCCCAATTTCTTGTGACTTTATGGCATTATTAAGATTAACATATTTCTTTACTCTTTACTATTATGTTTTCAAAGGAATTTCAGGATATGAACAAACAACACACAGAATTTCATGGGCATGAGCTGCTTACAATGATTTTCACTATATAATGTCATTGGCTGCTTAGGAAAAAATCTGGCAGTATTTTTATTTTAAAAGGAGTGATTGTGTGGCAATATGCACTGTTATGTACATAAGAAGTATAGCTAGCATACCATCCCTCTTAGTTCGTGTTTTAATTTTGTTAACATAGATTTCTTGATATTTTTTCTTATTTTTATAACATCATGGAGAGGCGAAGATACGTTTTGTTGTAGCAACATTTCGGAATATTTTACATCACGAGGATAGATAGCAATTACGAACACTAGTTAATATTTTCTGTTTATAAGTAATTTATACTTTAATTTACTTTATACTTTATGATATATTATATAAAAGATTTCTTTTGGTTTATTCAGTTTGTTGATTTTTGTTGATAAATGATTGATTATTTTTGATTGACAATATCTATTGTTTTGAAATTGATTGACAGAATAATATTTACATGCCAGTTACAGTACAAAACCCTAATTGTAAATATTTTTATTTTATTTTAAAATCCTGACTTCTATCCTGGATAAAAACTCTATGATGCCAGGCCACAACAGTAGATTCAAATAACCAAAACTCACCAACAACATGTTTTATGCTGTATGTACTCAAGTCATGTGACTCATCCTCTCTCAAATTGATCCAACAGAGGGCCTCTTCAGGGCCCAGCAAATCATCAGGCTTTATGGTAAGGATTTCTGGTTTGTTGCCTTTGCTTGCCCTCAGCTCTTTGGCAAATGATTTCATAGAAACTCCATGTAGGTTGTCCCAGTCTTGATAAAGTGATGGAACACTGGAAAATATACAATTATTGTATCAGGGCGAGCCCTGCAAAAGTTACACAGGATAAAGCACAATACAAATAAAAAGGATCAGACTAAATTATATTTTAAGTTCCCATACAAATGCAAGTTGTTAATTACTACCATTTCAGTATGTATATCTTATAAAAAAATATATTACTGAATCACTGGTTGAGTAGTATTATATGTAAAAGAAAACATTGTGAGGAAACCTTCATTCCTGAGAAATTATCTTAACAAGTGTGTAGTCTGCCTACTTCTAGGTCAGAGTGGGGCTTTTAGCTTATTTTGTTGTGGTTATTTTGTTATCAAAGGGCAGTAAATGGTTTGATGAAGACAAAAATAAAGAATGTAATATGCAATGATAGATAACATTTCCAAACTACCTTCTTACCTACATGGTGCAACATAAATAGCAGCACTCTCAGGGAATATTTCCCCACCATCCTTCAGGAACCGGTCCCTGGCAAACAGCACAGAGTCCAACATACCCTCATGTAGCAGATAGAAGCCCATCCATTCTGATACTATGGCATCTACTTTCATATAATTGGGTAATGTGACATCTTCTACTCTGCTGTGTATTACCTGAAATTGATAAAAGAAATTGTATAATTTACACATATTTGCAATGATTAAGACTGTCATGTTACATTGGCTACAATTATGGAGATGAAGATGGTATTTTTTTATTAGTTGATATTACATATATACCATCACACCTGTATTCCCCAGAGTTAGGCAGAGGCATACTAATGTACACCTACAGTCTGCCAGTATGATTAGGTGTAATAGGGGAGTGTATTGCCATTAAAGGGGTACAAATCCCAAACTCCAAGCTGCTACTGAGAATCTCATAGAAAAACGAAATAACACTGCTCGACCTGGGAATCAAACCCAGGACCTCCAGTGTAGCAGTCACACTTGGGACCACTAGACTAGTGAGGCACTTGTAACAACATATCGTAGTTAGATTAGTAAACTTCTTACCTCTATAACATTTTCATAACTGTTTTCCTTCACTATTTCTTTAGCTAAATTCGCCAAGTTACTGGCTTCAATAGCAAACACTTTTTTAGCACCAGCTTGAGCACAGAAAATAGATAATATTCCAGTACCACATCCAATATCCATTACAACTTTATCTTTAAAATATGCTCTATTATTTAAAATTGCATTTTTGAATGCAAGAGTTCTAGGCTCATCCTCAAGCATTAACTTATGCACCTAGAAATAATTCTTATTATTTTTGACATATCTACATAAAAAACTCAATACAGTCATAAATATAGTCCCTGATATATACCTCTAAATCTTCATAACTTGAGAAATATTGCGCTGAATCAATTTCCATTATAGAAGTCTTCACTTAAAATAAATTACAACAAGAAATGAAGAAATGTGAACTCAATTTATTAACCTCCAAGAAAGCTTCACTGTTTATCAAAGAAAGAGTAATAAAAAAAAGCTGTACGATTTATCATCAAGAATAATTCAAGACATCAATTCATTTGAATTCATCATTAATCAATTCTTGCAATTTTCCTAAAAATTACTACACTCTTTGCTTGCAATCCTCTTTCCACTGAGGATCAACAATGAATCAATCAATTGATTCAATTGATTGACACTTGATTGACAGACAGCAGCAGCCACTGACCCACAGACTACTAAGAGATATGCACTGACCTCTCCTATTTATTATAAATTATACTCTTTGCACTGACCTCTCTAATTAATAATTCAAAGAGTATATTGGTGTATAATACAGGAAATATTAATTTTTATTCTCTACTACATATTTGAGGGCTAATAGTATCAAAAATTTAAAAGCTATATTTCAGGACCTTACTCACCAGTCGCGACATGAACGGTAGCCCGCGTTGCTCAAGTTACAATCTAATAGATTAATCGAACATTTGACAATATCATTCATCATTATACACATCTAACCTCACGGGATTTGAAATTTTTTGATGTAAGGGGCTCATTTAAATGACGAAAACATAAGTATTTTTTTCTTGATAAATCGATTAAATGGGATAATTGCAGAATTAGTTATAATCTGTGTCACTGAGCAGGCAGAGCGGTCACTTTTTTTTAATAATCTGTGGTAGGTAGTTGTGTATTTGTTCGACGTGCGTTGAGTGTTTTCTCTTTATTAATTCGCAAATTGATAATGATTTCCCTCTAAATAAATACAATTTAAAAATTTAATTGTGATAAAATGGCTAAGGACGGTGATATGTCTTTATTCAATGATGTTCTGGAACCGTTTAGACGAGTAATAAATACGGACCCGCCGAAAGACAAATTGTCGTCTGCTGCGAAACTGAATTTTTCTGAAAGTAATCAATCTCTGAAAGAAGGTGGTGTCTTAAACTATAATGTTATGTTTTTGGATGATTAAAATTAATTTTGTTCATTGTTTTGATTGTGGTTTAAATATTTGCAGGGCTGAGTAACCTATTGTCATTTGGTAAAAGAAAGTCTAGTATTGGTATGAATGATGTTTGTACGCCTGAAAAACGTGTCCGAACTGAATCTGGCTCGACACCAGCGTCTGCGCCACCTTCACCGTGGGAAGCTAAGCGGATGAAGATTGATTTGATAGCAGCTAAAGCTCAGGTATGTACTGTAGTAATAAAAATACCCAAACACTGTCAGAGGCGACTTATTTATCCGATGAACCTAATTTTGAGTTTGAAAATATTATCCGCCCCTAAGGTGACTGACTTAAAATATTATAATTTCTATTTCTGGCTAGAATCAAATAGACAACATTATCTCGTACAAAGGTTTTTTTATATTCTAGATCACTAAATTGGAGTCCCGTATAAACCACCAGCACACAATTCGCAAAGAGATGCAGATCCTGTTTGAGGAGGAAAAGAACTCTCTTATGGAACAGCACAAGAGGGATGAGAGGGCCCTCTCAGATATGGAGGATAGATTGCAACTGATAAGGAGAAGAGAACAGGAGCTGAAAGATGAATATAATGAGGTAGCTAATATTACCACTGTTATGGAGGTAAAGGTTAAAGTTTAAAAACATGTCTAAAATGTGTTCATGTTACTTTGGTTTGTTAGAAGATCACATTAGGGTTCTGAAGCACAACTACAGATTTTGCATTGTCTGTAATTTGTTACTTGACTGGCAATGCAAAATCTATGGTACTTGTGCCCTGGGGCCCTTTGCGATCTTCTAAGAAATGCAAATTCTTAACACAATTTAATTAATCTGCCTAACCCTTCGGGGAATACAGGCCTGATGGTATGTTATGTTATAAGTTTTGATTGAAAATTATTTCTTTTTACATTTTCATTTTCCATGTTCCAGTTCTTTTTTTTAAATTATACTTACTTTACTTTTAATTAAATTATAAATGAATACACAATAAATCTACTATCCCTTGAGAGTCACCTGGACCAATTGGTCCAAAAACAGTAGATTTTTTATTGTATCTGGAATATGACACTCGCGTTATTAAATTACCCACAATGCAAAATTAGGTAACAGAAAGTAGGAACCAACTGTAGGCATTGCTGTTGTACTTATACCATTTTGACACTCTGTTGGTAATTTCTTATTAAAATAAAATAAAAGTTTCCATAAACCATCAACTTATGAACCCCATCCCATTTAGGCCTTAATTTGTTTTAAACTGGATAATATATGTTTAGTTGTAGTTCATTGTCTCTTTCTGTATGATTTTATTTCCTGTAGGCTGTAAAAGAATACAAAGATAGCAAAGCAAATTGGGACAAGGAAAAGGCGGAACTTCACAAGCAGATAGCTGACCTGAGAGACAAACTGCTTGAGTGTAATGTTAGCAGCAAAGATCAGCTGTCTGAAATGAAGAAGGACATGGATGAACTTTTGCAGGTAAAAAAACATAGTTTCTTTTTGAGATTCCGTGATTTTGTCTATTATTATATTAGGATTGATTTATTCAAAATAACATGCTTAGTGAAAAATATTATTGGTATACTGTAAATAATTCAAATTGCTCAATTAATTTTATATACCATATAATTATTATATTTACCTCCTATAAGTGTTCAAAGTTTTTGGTGGGGATTGAGAGGGAATGCTGTCCTTTTCCTGTGAAATGAGTATTAGTATAGAATATGTATGGTGCATAGAACATTTACTAAATATGATTTAAACTTTTTAAATCATGTTCTATGAAGAAAAATAATATTTAGAACTTAATTATTTTTATTATACTTCTGTCTTCTGTAAATTAAAAAGTGTAGGTATGGTATAGCGGGCTACTTTTCACAACTCCACGACAAGGCGCGTATTTCTCGTACATTAGAAAGTATTATTATATTTTTTGTTGTCTAGGCCTTGGAAGGTGCCCAATCCGAAGTGGAAATGTTAAAGGCGGAGGTAACAAAACAGACCAGTAGAGCAGAACAGTGTACCACCCTGAAGAATCAACTGGACAAGCAGACATTTGAGCTGCAGTCTGTCACCAACAAACTGAAAGAATTGGAGTATGAGAGAGACTCTTACAAAGACTGGCAACAACAGGCTAAGGTAATAGTAGAAAATATAAGAAGTTTTGGAAGATAATCACACACTGGGTATGTCTAGGTGCATTTATAGTCATAAATACCAGGAGCTGGTAAAATCATCAATAATCAAAGAATTTATAAAACATGTTGAAAACCTCTACTTTTGCTTCTCACAATACTTTTTTTATACTGCGAAAATAAGCATGGAGACCAGTACTGGTAGCTGTTGTTATGAAATATTAAAACAAAATGAGGCAATAGTAAAACAAAATGAGGAAACCAGTGTGTTTGTATTTCTATCCTATAGAAGAGTATCCGAGAAATAAAATGGAAAACCCTGCAGGAGGCTTTTGCCTTGAGGCATTTGGACCCTCCTACTGGTATCAATCATGTATAAATGATCATGTATATGTGTAATAGTTTAAAACAAAACTGTAATTTATTTAGCTACAATTATGTAATGAGTCATGACAAAAGAGGCTATAGTCACTTGTCTCTTAGCCATGAAAAAGTAATTTAATTTTCTTACTGCAGACTGCACAAAAACGTCTTACCAACATGGCCGAATTAGAGAAGGAAGTTGCTCGCCTGCGCGCACAGGAGAGAAATTTGCGGGATGCTGCATGCAACAAAATGTTGTTGGAGGAACAAGTGCATCAACTGCAGTCCAGAGTTGACGCATTGCAGCCAGTTCAGAACGAATTGCATGAAGCCAAGGTAATGTGTTTCTAGAGAAGATCAATTTCATTTTTAACCTTTTGACCGCCACAATTATATATATATATATGACAAACCAAAATGTGCCTAGCACGCCAGGGTCGCGATTGGTCGACAGATTTTTAAAGGAATTGTGGCAGTTAAAGGGTTAAATATTACATGCATGCAAAAGAAGTACTTATGCAAGAATTGTAGTAAGTGGCGGTATGTAGTTTCTGAGAAAGGCCCGAGTTTATATATATGTATCTCATAGTTACTTTCAGAGTCGAGAAAAAATTTCGAAGCCATCGTAATTAGTACAAGTAACACTTTTATTTGTTAAAGGTCAAACTGGCAGCACTAGAGTCGTCTCTAGAAGAATGGAAGAATGCTGCGCGCACACACGGCGTAGAAAACGCGCGCGCACTGTCAAGTGCATTGGACTCTGCACTCAACAGCCAACTCAGTGCCACCGCGTCGTCGTCGCAGGCGCAGTCTCAATTAGCGCAACTTACTGAGGTGCCATCCATACTTTCCATACTTTTACTTTAATATTATAAATGTGAAAGTAACTTTGTCTGTCTGTTACGTTTTCATGCCTAAACCGTTGAAATAATTTTGATATAGAGATAGATTGAACCTTGGACGAGAACTTGGGCTACCTTTTGTCTACCTGTCCCTCCCCTAACAGCCGTGTTGATTATGTATGTGCTTATAAATCGTATTTCATTTTAGGAAGTAGCGACAATAAAGTTCGAGCGCGACAAGGCGACTAGCAAACTAAATGAGCTGCTATCAGTACGCAAGAACCAGGAAAGTCTCATTCATAGGCTGCAGAAGAGACTGCTGCTTGTCACGCGCGAAAGAGATAGCTATAGGTAAGTTGTTATTATGCTAAATAACCAAACTAAACCTAACATACAGAAAATACTAAAACTAAGAACGATCAAAATGAGTTCCTTTTATTCACAATCATATTTATATCTATTGTATACCTATAATAAAATTGTAACAGGCTGATGTCTGTATATTATAGATATTAAAGAAAAACTAGTATGGAGGGTCTTTATTAAAGCAATGGAAGCCAAAATAACAATTTTTAGAATTTTTGTCTCTCTGTCTGTATGTTTGTACGCGCATCACGCAAAAACTACTGCATGGAATTGAATGCAGTTTTCACCGACGTATTGCTCTAGCAATACACACACAGATCATGTTTCATCTTGATACACCGCCTAGAATCGCACATATAGTATGTTAATTTTCTTGGGATGTGAGTGAAACTGCGGGCAACAGCAACAAGTACCTAAATGGGTGTACATTAGTACACCTCTGGCTAACCCTTCGGGGAATACAGGCGTGATGATGGTATGTAGCAAACAAATATACGGGCAACCTGATGGTATGCGGCAACCACACCTTACAGACGCTAGCAACACCAGTGGTCCTCCATCTTGAGTCCTCAGACGTCAGTTGTTAAGTTTCGTCATTTTATTCACTGGCTACATTATCCTTCAAACCGGAACACAACAATATTAGGTAGTACATTAACAACCTAGATGAACTCGGCAGCAAAGTTGTTCTACTTTTAAATGATGTGTTGCGGATTGGATATGCAGACAACAGCTGGACTGCTACGAGAAGGAGCTAACAGTGACGTTGTGCGGCGAGGCGGGCGCGGGCAGTGCGGCGCTGCTGTCTGCGCGCGTGGAGCAGCTGGAGAAGGCGCTGCAGGCCTACCGCGACCTGCTGGCCACGCACGACCAGACCGCGCACACTAAACGTAACTACACTACACTCTAATCCGCCGCGGATTTTCCTCATTTTAATGTCAGTCGTACTAAAGTTTACAAGAAAGTTATACAAAACTTGATATGCTGTATAGAAGTTGCTGCACGCAACGTCATCTGCGTGGCTGGATAAAAATGTGTTAATATCCTATGTGTTAGCCCAAGTTATAAAATTATATATGTATGTCAAATTTCATCTAAACCCGTGATTGAGTAATCCAAACATTTATATGTATAATATTAGTACCTTAGTAGGATGAAACTGAATAATTTAAAAAATCATGATAACAGTCAAAAGACACTGAACAAAGGCCTCCCTCTGAGGTTTCCATAAGTACCGGTTATAAATGTCGCCTGTATCCAACGAACGCAGCAACCTTTTGTATCTAATTGTACCTAAATCAAAAGAAAACGCACGTTAAACTTACCTTTTTCCATCCTAGTGGTAGAGAGTTTACGTGCGGAGTCGAGCAAATGGCGAGAAGAGGCAGAGACTCTCAAACGTGACGTAGCCAAGTTGCGCGCGCAGCGAGACACGCTGCACGCTAACCTCGAACGTATCGGGGCGCAGTCGCAGACTAAGGTAACCATTTTAGTATTGGATAGGTTACAATCGATATTTAACATTTTCACACCATTTGCATATTATCGAGGAAGGAATGGGGACGAAGAAGCATTGAAGGGGTCCATAAGATAAATAATAATATCTTAAGATAGTGACTATTTTTAAGGTCAACCTTTATCTACATATAACATAATAATTAGGTACAGTCGGCATCAAATTTATTGAAACAACTTGGACTTTGACATACTTTCATTTGTTTCTTTTAAATACACATCACATTACGAAAGTCAGTCAAAAGAAAGATAATAAAATTATAAAATTTGAAAATAGTAAACAATAAAACAAACAATATTATATACAACAAACAATAATCGTTCTTCATCCTCTCACCAAATCTCAAACATTCCCGGCACACATTTATCCTTCTAGATCAGGGGTTCCCAAACTTATTTTGTCTGGGCAGTAGACAAAATAAGTTTGGGAACCCCTGACTTTGAGAATAAATTATTTTTTAGCGCCCCCATTTTGTCACCTACTTAAAAACCACTATGTTAGCGACGCACTATATTTTATAGGTATTATGTGTTTAGCTAAGCATTGAGTTTGTTTACCTTAATAAACAGTTTGAAGTGCACAATTGTGCGTCCAGGCGCTTAAGGGAGAGGCAAGGCCCGCAGGGCGGGTAACCAACGTCGGACGGATGGCCGTATATAGGGCAGGTCGTTTGCTACGCGCAATCTGGACGCACGCTTGGTCGCGACGAACGCACAAAGGTCAAAAAACAGTGTTCATCATTTACCATCTTCTCCCTGTCGTCTACACACTATAACTTCAAATTAAATTAATTAACTGAGTTTGAGCAATCTCTTAATTAATATTGGTTGATGTCCACAAGTTTTAGGCGAGAGTCGAGCGCTCGGTCGGTGTCTAAGAGTCCTCCTAGCTAGATGAAATTACAAATCATCCCCCAAGCCTCTACACAACGCCCCCATTTTTTTCTGGGTCTCTTACCGCCCCCCTTCAGACCTGTAGCGCCCACAAGGGGGCGTTATTGCCCACTTTGAAAATAATATTTCGATTATTTTTAGATACTGCATATGACTAACAATCCTGCGGCTGAAGCCCAGAAACAAATTCAAGTGGATCTGGAAGCTGCTCAAGAAGAGGTATGGCAACACTTGCATTTTGTATCATAAAGATATTTTTCAAAAACAAAATTATGCATTTAATCGGACGCTTATTTCTTTAAAAAAATATTTTTGGATGAAAGTATTAAGCCCATCACCATCACACAGGTCGCAATAATATTAATTAAATAAAGTACCAAAATGTATTGCTCTCACACTGGTATCTACACCCCACCATCATTTGGTGTATTCATATTACATACCTTTACGTCTGTATTCCCGAAGGATTAGGCAGAGATATACTTAAATACCGCATTATTTTTATCTGCTGTGCGCATCATGGGTAATTTCCATGTCATGCTGTAAGTATTTCGTGAGTGAGTGCCTGTAGGATTGGGACCTAGGATCTATGAATTAGATCCACCCCTGAATCAGGCTAGAATTCTCTATCCCGACGTCTTAAGTTAAGGTGGTGGACATGTGAAATTATAACGACATTTTCGTTTATTTACTCTCACATAAAATACATTTTTATATTATTTGGAGTTTCCACCTTAATAACAGGGCCCATGATGTCCAGATGAGTAGCTTTTGAATTCAGTTTTTAGAGTTAACTTTGCATTGTTTTTTTGGCATGTCTATCACTTTTTCTCCGAAATGGATGAACAAATTTAGAGCGATTGTTTCATGATGCTTTGCGTTTCACGTAAGTTTTTGAACTATTGGGATATTGTTGCAGTGACAAGATATTTCTAATAAACAGTATGCTGTTGTTCAAAATACCTTCAAATTAAGTAAAAATCGTAAGTCAACAATATTAGTCACTTATTAGAAGAAAAAATACTCTGCCTTACATACAAGAGAGGATTAAACTCTTGGCGTTTAAGATATACACTAGTCATCACATTTCTTAGTATCACCATCTAAATAGCTTTTTCTAAACTCGGTTGTTTTCATTCTGTAGTGTAATGTAATGTTTTGCTCGGATATCTAGTGATCCGCCTGCTTAGCTCAAATTTAAGCCCACCGACAAACAGTTTAAACCTGACAGGATATTGCTCGAATTGGGAGTTATATTTTTTGTGGACTCGTGCTTTCCATATGTCTTAAATGAGGGTTAAATGTCTTCAAGAATAAAATCCAATGCGAATGTATTATTGTAATTTGCTATACTGTATCATCGTTCTCGTGCGGTACTTTATTATTTTGCATTGTTTTCAGATTAAAAGGTTAAAAGCCTTGTTGCGGGAGGGAGGCGATACACGCGATTGTCCCGAGGAAATTCAGCAGTTACGACAACAGTTGGAGAGCAGTCGCATCAAGCTTAAAAGGTACGCTACCGGGAACATTCAGTGCTCTTCACACTTCAGAGCAGTCACAGAGTAGGCTCCGTAGCTGCTCTGAAGTTGTATGCAAGTTCAGTTTTGTTAAGAAAATAAATATATATATATTTTTCAGATTGAAAGAAGAGTTTACGTCTTCTGCTCAAGAATACAGAGATGTATGTTATATGCTACTAGGTTATAAGTTAGATAGAACTGGCCACAAGAATTACAGGTAAGTCGCATACGCTTTATTATTTCAGTATATTATATTTTAAAATTATATTCAAACCAAAATGGTACCATGATGTTATGTTGACAAAATAATAGTTATTTTTTATAAGGAGATGATTTCTTTTGCAAGTTAGCTGGGGTTGCTTGCATTTTAGTGGCTTGCATTTTTTGTCACACTGCTGGGAACGGATTTTCTGGCAGAATAAGAGTGGTTAGGCTATAGTTCACACTGGCCTATGGAAGCAGGTTTCCTTGTGATATTTTTATTTACCGTTCAAGTCAGTGATAATTTTTGATGTGCACGTGATTTCAAAATTTCGGCTGTCGTTGCCTTGGATTTGAACTCGAGACCTATGTACTGGTTTCTGACACTTACGCAAATCTTAGACATTGAAATAAAACGAAGACTGCCTCATTAGTCTAGTGGTCCCAAGTGCGACTGCCACGCTAGAGGTGCTGGGTTCGATCCCCAGGTCGAGCAGTGTTATTGGGTTTTTCTATGAAATTCTCAATAGCAGCTCGGAGTCTGGATTTGTGCCCGGTTAATGGCAATAGGCTCGCCCCCTATTACATGGGACCTAAACATACCGGCGAACTGTGGGTGTATATTAGTACGCCTCTGCCTATCCCTTCGGGAATACAGGCGTGATGGTATGTTATGTTATGAAATAAAACGACTTTTTACGGATTTTATCGCGTTGTATTGATATTATTTGATTCCCGACGTTTCGGATCCTTTACAGCATCCATGGTCACGGGTAGACTAAGTTGTTGAGACCTATGCCAGCTTTTTTCGTTAATTCATTCGTGTTTCGTTCGTTTATAATCGAACGTAAACACTTTGGGTATATGGATTGCACGAAGTTTGTCGGAGAACATTTCCGTGTTTATCACAGGAGTTTAGCAGGGCTTATGGTCCCAATCATAGGGCAACTTACCCCGCTGCCTAGCCGTGTGGTGGATGTGTCATGAAGATTTTCCGCACTATAAAAGGTAGTTCAAGTAATCCAATTTCGACACTTTCAAGTAGACGAAATAGACACACTTTTCCATGTGAACCTTCCTTTTTCCAATATTTGTCCTTTTTTTTAACAGAATATCAAACATGTACGCTGAGTCTTCCGAGGAGTACCTTACATTCACGCTCGACGACGATGGTATAGAGATGGTCCACACCGATTATTCGGCGACGTTAGGCGAGTTAGTCGAGTTGCATCTGCACCAGCACCGCTCTATCCCTCTTTTCTTAAGTGCACTTACCATGGAGCTCTTCACGAGGACTACCATGCAACAGGTCCAATAAGGAAAGGTATTAAAGGCTTACCGCACACTGAAGACTTTGTCTCAACACTGTTTAGTCGTTAGTTTATTTGATAATGTTTGTTATTTACAACGTAGGAAAATGACTTTTTATGAGAGCCATAAAAAGTCTGCCGTGCGCGATGAGCCTAATTGTTTATCAAAAATCCAAAGCGAAGGATGTGACAGTGCAGCAAAATTGTTAATTAGCTTTTCTAGACATTACTCTTACAGTTAATAATCGATCGTTACTTTGTATGTTCTGTGGCATAGCTAAGCAAAAAAGAGTCAAAGTAAAAAATATGTAGGTATAATACTTAGGCCACTATGTATATGAAGTGACGAGTCTTGTCGTTTAATCTTTAATCCTTTACGCTCTTCCAGTCAAATTAGCAATAGCCTTCGACGCGAATCCTCTTCCAGCATTATATGATTAAGGTTGAAATAATGACTTAAAAAGTATGAATAATATATAAATTAGAATTTTAATAGTTAATACATATTTTATATATTATACTGTTACATTGTCGCATCCTTTGAATTTTAACTCTCCTTTATAGATCCTCAAAAAGTTTATTGTATCGTAGCTTAATTAAGTAATTTAAATAAAGTAAGAAAGCATAGTATACAATTAGCTAATTATTAACATATTGTGTATCCAATGAGATGGGCAACTGAGGAAATCATGGCGCCACCTCCGACGTGACCAATGCAATCTTATTGGCTAAATGCTTTGACATAATTGCTAATGTCAATATAACACGTTATGATTGGTTGTCGTAGGAAACTTCGGAGGTGCTGACATCTGTTTTAGCTTTGCTTTGCGTTATTATTCAGAAAGACACAGATCGGATTGATTGTACTATGAATTAATAAATAAGAGTAATAGTAAGAGTAAGTCGCACAGACGATAATAAAGTTTTGTGATTAGTTTCAGTTTGCACGCAAAACTCACTTATTTATTTAGGTATATGAAGTATTGTAGCGAGAAGAATTAGAAACACTAGCTATTTAACTGTAAGTCATCGTTTATAAGGCTGTAAATCGCTTTTCTATATATGTGGCTTAGTATTGAATTCAGAACAAAACATTTCGATACCACAAACAATGTAAAAAAAATGTGTTATGGAACACATCAATAAAAATCGGTATATCAACAGAATCGGTTTCGAGAATCTATATTTGAAATTTTGATACATCGATGTATTAGAAAACCGAATGTTCCCGAGCTTCCCCGATAGGTATAATCTGTTTTTAAATCACGAGTGAATCGGTTTCTTCTTGGCAAGCGCACTACATCGTAAATCGCAGTGTCGCTTAACATCAGGAGGACAGCGTTGCCCTATCAAGAATAAAAAAATGACGATAAATCACTTTTAATCTGTCAAACCTGATTAGCAGGTACAGTAGAGAAACAAATATTGTTCCACCCACTGCAGGGTCACGGTTAAAGTAAGAATAGTACCTGCAAAATCATCTGACTACCAAAAAAGATTGTTATAGGTATTCCTAGGATAACTGGGATTGTGTTACGTGCTCTCCGAGGCACGAAGGGGTCTCGCTGTGTTAATATTGGTGACCCATCTATAGATTGACTGCGGCAAACGCCGCTTCACCTCATAGTTCTAATAGATCACCGTAGTCACTTAGCCACGAGCCTCTCCTCGAGGTTAATACTTCTAGTAAAAAAATAAATTATCTGACTGTAATAGGTACCTATTAAATATTCAACAGAAAAGTTCTCAGCACAAATCCGACAATTGTTTCACTTAAAAGTTCTGTAAAAAACAGTCTAAAACTTCCCAGTATATTCCTAATGGTAGAATTTATACTATCCTATTGCAGAAGCTGTTAGTAGTAGCTTGTGATTTCAAATTTTATTATACTTCAATCAAAATTATAGTTAGCTGGCCTTTTTGTACACCAAAAGCAATAATTGTTATCTTCAGAAGATAGTGTAGTTATTAAATTTCAAGCTTTGTGCACATTATTATAATCTTTGTTGTTATAAATACTATATAGTTCCAATTTAAGATGTAATAATATTGTCATTTGTTAAGTATATTGAAGACCATTCTTTTGTACTACAATAAATAACATGATTTGTGAACGTTTGACATTCCTTTAATATCATTTGTATCGTGAAACAAACGAACCATTTTTTTAAATAATAAAGGTGTCTTTTGTTTCTTTCGATGTTTTCATTTTGACAAATCGTGTTTAAAGTAAGTATATACACACTGAATAAAATCTTTCCCTAACGGGACTCGAACCTCGGCTTAGGGAGTTACTTGGGGGACAGCTAGGGACCCGACACAAATAATTTCCACAAGGTGGTAGATATCTTTTTTAAAGAAAAATATCTCCATTGCGACATAGCTATTTTATAATCAGCATTTGTTTTCAAGGTTAAAAGTTTACTTTTGTACTTTAAATTTTAATCTATTTTGTAATCATAGCAATTGATTACATCAATTTTAATAATCAATGCTAAAATTAAAATCATATATTATATCAAAAGCTGTAATGTGAAAATTTAGGGGTTAAATGATAATAATCCATATACCAGTGTAAAATATTTATGAAGAAACAAGGACAATATATTATACAAATCATCTAATGTTTGCAATGAATTCAACTACAACAATTTAGTATTATTATAGTCAGACACAGTTAACAACGTGATTAGCACTAGGAAATAATTGACAAGAGCCGAGCTACTGTATTATGTATTGTTTTGTTCACAATATTAAAAATAAGTACACATAATAAACAATAATTATTTTTCGTTTGTAGTAAATTAACATAATATAATTAATTATTAAGCATTTATGACTATACAATGACTTCAACAACTATTGAGCGGCGTTTTCCCTCATCGAATTTTCAGAAAAATAAAACACCATGTACTATGCACATTTATCAATTCACCGCTTCGATGAACTGAACGTTTCGACTAAAAAAATAAGTAGCATTAATATTAGTCCAAATTCGATCAATAAAATTATAGTAAGTATGCATTAAAGCTTATGCCATCTGCTGTCCTGAATTAATACCATTACATAATAATAATGAATAGTAGAAAAACTTTTAACTATTATTAAAGCTAAGAAGGACGCCGAGAACGTTGTTTCTACTACTTTGACATCACACATTGCTTTGATTCATTTGAGAAATTCACGAAGATAAAACTCACACACAAATAGTCTTGGAAACATTTTTGGAAATAATTTAAAAGTAACAATAAATTACTTTTTACCTACAGTCTATAAAAATCACTTAATTTTCAATGTAAAATGTTTCGAAAATAACGATAGTCTAAAAATCTTACATACACATAATACTGAAAACGTATTCTATAACACTGTAAACACGTTCCGACCACGAGTTGACGTTCCCTGTGCTACGCATCGCGACCCATGTCTAAACACAAACAAAACAAAACATATAACATAAATTTCATACAATTTTCAATAAAATTATTGCACTAAACTTCATACTCGTAACTTAATAATAAATATTGCATTAAGCGTTAACCACATTTCGTGAAGTAAAATTATTTAAGTCTTAAAGTACTAAGAGTTAATTAAATTTTAAGAACAATATGTCAGTCCGATGAAAGTATTATTTCATCCTAATACGAGCTTCGTTCATTGTAGCGACGTTCAACAAGACGGAAATTAGAATTTATTAATTATAGAAAGTTCCTAAGTTCCAAATATTGTGCTAACTACAGTCCCTATGTTTAACATTTTGACTAAATATTAAGTACGATTTGGTGCTCAAATTTAATAATGTAAGTGTTAATTATTTAAAACTAGTTATATAGAATTATTTATCTACAAAGTTCGAAAGGGTGCATCAGGCTCGATAGATTTATCTAAGTCTAAACTAGTTAAAAACTTTTGAATTTCAATAGACCTGGCACAATGACTCGCATGCGCGGGAGCTGTCACTTAGGGCCTACCATTTGGTGTAGATTCGATTCTGGCAATTCGTAAATGCGATGAAACACTTGATCAACCTGCCTTTATTCGATGTAGTTTGGATAAGAATAATTCTTATAGAAAGCTATTGGTAGCCGTTGACAGAAGCCACTGCTTTCAAAACAGACATTGCTCGTCTGCTAACTCCATTTCTCATTCTGAGTATTTCAAAAGACCCCTAATTCATGCCGAGGAGAATTTGATCAAAGACTTAGGTAGGTAGTTATATCGTCAGGTTGTTCTCTATACCAGTGCACACTGGCATCAGGCATGGGTTTCCGTAGTCAACGTCAGCTTGTCAAACACTACGAAGCCAGTGGATCAATCCACGATAAATGTAGAGAGTCTATGACTATAGGACGCGCGTGGTATCCACATCGCTCACACTTCTCCCAATCACACTATTGTCCGTTATGTTTTTGTTGCCTGTGGACAAAAAACATTTAATATAGCAATTTAAAAAAATATTCTTTACTTAATGTTGATGATGGTTGGATAATATAGGGATTATTAACAATTAATGCAAGTTAGTGCTTATTAAGTTCCTATTTGTGATTCCAGAGTGAACCCTAAAGCTGGTAATATCTGGTCAGTAGGGACGGTAGGCAAGTTGTCTCAATCCATATGAGCTCTGAAATAATAGTTATGTTAAACGATAAATTTTATTAAATAATACATTTATTTATTGTCTTTGGTTCTGGCTCGGCGCCTCTTATGAAAACCTGTGTCTGGTCCAGAGCTCGAATCCCTGGTCCAAGCAAAGTGAATTCCTGACTGTTTTTTAGTGCTATCACAGAAGAAAGAAGGCTTATGTCCGTTTCTTTTTAACAGACTTAAAAAATGGAGGACGTTCTCAATTCTTCGGAATCTTTTTTATGTATTACTCGAAAGACGCTTGGACCAATTTGGAAAATTCTTCTTTTGTCTAAAGGGGTATATATATCTTCAGGATTTGATCACAAAATGGCTTTAACACGAAGGTACCGACCGAGTACATGACGAATTCTACTCGCTACTTAACATTTTGAAACAAAATAACTTACGTACGTTTTTGAAGGCGTTTTTACTATTTATTTAAAAGTGATTCTCAGTCGATAGCATTATTTTCTAGAGCACGGTACGTTTTGTGAGAGTAGTTGAGGGTACCTTTGCACGGTCCAGTGTGTAGCGGGTCGACGACGCGTCCGGCGTGGCAGGCGGCGCGCTGCAGGCGGCACCAGGACGGGTAGGTGCGCGCGTCGGAGCCGCACAGCTGGCGCCGCGCCGCCGCGCCGCACGCGCCGCACGACACGCAGCGCGCGCCGCTCGCGCCGCCCGACACGCAGCGCTGCCCCGCGCCGCACGATACCGACGCACACGTCGCGTTTGCTGCAAATACACGCCACTTTCATATAGGGTATTATTTAAAAAGTGTGCCTTATCTGTATGGATACTCAATACTCAATACTAAATAACAAAAAAATCGTAAATATTATCGAGTAAAAGCTGTTGCTTTTCATGTGTACTGACTGTTAGCGTGTTCCGGATTGGTAAAACTTGGCAAGTTTCCAAGGGGTATTTTTCATAATTGCATTTGCATAGCTAACTGTGAAAAGAACAGTTATCGAATTGCTAAAAGTGTCGAGTATATCATCATGATGGTAAAATACCCATTTGGATTTGTGCCTGGCCAATGGCAATAGGTACGCCCCCTATTACATGGAACTTAATATCGGCGTACTGTGGGTACAGATGTGATAACATGTTCATGTTATTATCTTACCTATACAAGGCCCTCTATACGCTAGCGGCAGGGCCCTGCCCCGCTCGCAGGCGGCCCGCCTCAGTGCGCAGGCGCCGGCGTAGGTCCGGCCGTCCACGGCACAGACGGGCGCGCCGGCGACGCCGCACGCTCCGCACCGGACGCAGTGCGCGCCCAGCTCTGCGTCTAACACGCATCTCTTATCGCCTCCGCAACGAACGCCCTCGCATGTACCTTCTGGAACAATGTGGTATGATGAAAACTTATAACAATAATGCTACCAATCTCTGAACATATTATTGATTGGAATATAGTCTAATGGAAAATGTATGTAGATAAAACAAAATTTTTTGAGTATCTAGCCTCTAGCCAGCGCAATTTCCTAGTTTGATATCGGCTCTACGATTAGTGCGGAGGAGAGGGGTATGGGCGAGCGGAAACCCAACACACTTGCTTGTGTGCATAAGCGTCACACAAATTGAGTTATAGTGAATTATCCACTATACCCCGTGATCTACTGTTGCCCACTCTCCCCTAAGCACGAGCCTCCTGCCCAACTGATCTGGATTAAATGCTATATTCAATCATGGTGAACTGATGCACCTTCTAATCATTATCAGTGGCGTAGCTAAGGGAGAACCCACACCAAAGAAAGTAGTCTTTAAAGATTCCCCAGAAAAGTCCTAGCCAAGTCAGAGCAACTCAGAAGTCACATGCAACGTAAAGATAATTGTTGTCTCATAACATAGTTAAGCGCATTCGGCAATAGAATTCTACGTAAATACATGATAGAATTCAGTCAAAGTGCCGCGTGAAAATGTACCTAAATTTACCGGAATTATATCGTATTGCGGTTTATGGATCGTTGGTTAGTTCAGACGATCGAGTATCCGAGTTTAAAGGTTACATTACCTACGGAAAGTTTATCGCTTCTGTTAGAACATAGCCCGTATCTGCCTACTATGATAAAGAGAATCCTATGTAAATAAAGTTTGATATGAATACATAAATACCAGAAAACTTGTCGGTTAATGCAGTAATTTACTTACCATGTCACTGTAAAATCAAAAACACCGTTATTTATTTAGGTATTTAAATCTCATTATTACAAACTGTCGAAAATTGTGAACATAACCAGTAACATTTGAGATAAGTAAGTGCTAGTAGGTAGGTACTTGACAGGACTTACCGGCAGGTTATGTTGTGCATGTTATAGGTGTAAATACCATTAAACATAAAACGAAAAATGTCATGTAATAACCAAGTAAGTATATAAAATGTATATTTAGCCAGTTACAATGAGTAGTTTATGTCAGGTATATGCGTTGCGGTTGCGGGCCTATTCGCTCGTAAACGCGATGAAGTGGTGTGGCGGCGTTTAGAACGGAGTTTACGTCGATTTTATCGCAAAATATTATTCATAATATGAAATGAGGACGTCTGGGTCGGTCTTGGGGCGATTGCGGTTTGACAGCTCTGTGATGAGACGAGGTGTACAACGACGCGAGGTGACAAACACGGATGTTAAGTGGGATGTACATTTATGAGGAGCATAACATGGCTTGGCCCTTACATCATTTTGTTTCAGGCTCAATCAAAGCTCCGCTAAAGCTATATCTATATAAATAAAAATGAATGTTTGTATGTTGCTAATCCATTTATTCTCTTGGATGAAACTTTGGTGAGTTGTTATGTGCGTGCCTGGGAAGCTTTATGACGAAAATTAAAACAAAAAAGATGCAAGAGGCATTGCAACGCATGAATGCTAGTAAATAATAATGATACTTTGAGGGTGATTTCCTGAGTGAAAAACAAAACTGCAAAAAAATACACAAATATTTATTAGGCTTCTATCAGCGTCATTAATAAGTTTTTGTGGACCAATAATAGACATCAAGCTTACAGTTAATCTGTAATTTAAGGAGAAGTTCTAGTTCAAATTCCAGCGGTATACATCCGACTAAGAAAATTTATATAATCATAAAGAAGCCAGTGCATAAAATATTATTAAAGCGAGTTCACTTTTGTGGAGACATTTTAATAAAGATATTTATTTTCTAGTTGTAAAGTAGGCTGCCTACTCGTAAACTTGTCAGATAATTTAAATGAATGTTCGCGATGAAGTTGAGCGTTAAATATTATGGATTATTCAATACCTAAGTACTTACTTTACAAACTTAGTTTATGAAAACTGGTTGGGATGTAATCGAGTAGCTAGATGGCTAAATGCATCTTTGTATCTCGTCCCGTGGGTGTCAGAAGCGAATAAGGAATTGTGTAGGTGTTTATTAGCTTCCATCTGGTTATAGAGAAATTTCTGCAATGCGAGGTAATTAATGTAATCATATGGCGATATCTCTAGTCGGAATCGTTAATCTATATTTTGCAATTTAATCTTCAGGTGATGTAGAAACTAAACTCGAAACATTTTTTTCACGTTTGCTAGTCAAAAATCCAATCGTAATGTTGTCAATTTTCAACCAATGTTTATTCTGGAGTAACTTAGAAAGGTCCTGAAAGTATATTTAAGTATTTTTTTTACATTTCTGTCTGTCTATTTGTTTGTTCCGGCTAAACCGCGTAACGGCAGGACTGATTTTGACGTGACTTTCACTGGCAGATAGAGGCCATCCATAAATTACGTCACATCGTCACAAATGTGAAATGTGAAATTCGTGTGACTTATTTATGGATGGCCCCATAGCTGATATTATGAGGATTAAGTATCTCAGGCTTCTTTTGTTTTAGAAAATCATAATTTATCATAATTATCATTTTCGCGAGTGAAATCGCGGGAAACAGCTAGTTAAACTAATATACTCAGACTCGAGACTAAATATGGACGCTGAAACGTAATGTCGATCATTTAGAATACGTTTTCCGTTCACACGTGTTATTGAGTGCACCGGCTGTAACGGTCGACGCGGCCGGTTCTACCCGCCGCTGCGCCTGCGCCTGTAATTGCGCGCTTATTCCGTACTATCTCACAGCTCACCACGCTGGCCTAGTGTGGAATGGCAGAGGTGCCGACTGGTTCACATCTTTGAGAAGTTGTTAGGGTCTCGTCAAGCGAGGTTTTGTATTGTCCTGTACCGTTACAGCTATAAATACCTATGAATTTCTAATGAAAATTGCATCTGCATTCGTTGCAGTTCAGCAGTCAAGGATGTATTGCACAATTTTGATTGGGGACTAAAAAGTCTTAAACCTCTTACCTACTAAAATTAATTTATCATATCGTTGAAAGAAGTATTCATGTTCACTGAAATGGTGACGGTGTAAAGACAGCTTATAAAAAACAAAAAATATACCTCCCAAGTCCAATTCAGTTAAAGAGTCCGGCGGACCGATTTTTTCTTACAAACGTAATTTTGTAATTAATCGTATCTAATTCAAACACAATTAAACCAAATCATGTTACAATTCGGATTCCGATACCGTTAATCTAGGTTCCTACTCTACCATTTTGTCTAAAATATTTCACTGGAAATAATTTTAGCGAATGCAATTTTGATAACTTTACCAAGTTTGGAACCAATTCCGGTCTTTTATTTCCAGTGAAGTACTAGTAGACGAAATAGTACCGTGGGAACCTAGATTAATGGTATCCAAATCCGAATAATAACATAATTTGATAGAATATTGTCTGGATTACGATATATTTCGGTATTAGGTTTTTGTGGGCCATTCAAGCTCCGTACCCATAATCGTTTATTTTTGTGGGATGATTTTATTTTTATATTTAAAAAAGTTTTGCATTGTCACGGGTACTTTAACCTCGTTTCGGATTACCCTTTACGAATAACCCTGTATTGTTATATTATGCATATGAATATTCGTGAAATTACCTACATACAATGTGATTGTTTTCAGTTTAACTGAATATAATGCACCTTTGTAGTGCGGACTGCACTGTCTTTCGGTTCATTTTTCAACAATGCTGTGTAGGTACTCGTATCTTCCCACACACAACCTTAGTAGGATTTTCTCATGAACAAACTATTCTTTAGTTGTTTACATTAGGCCTTACGGTAAAACCGTTCACTGTAAAAACTACCTACCTAAAAGATATCATCATCATCCTACGTAAATTATATAAATTAAAAATAAGGTTTTATAATGAACTAGCTGCTGCCATCGGTATGTTTAGGTCCTATTTAATAGGGGCGAACCTATTGCTATTGGGCGTTTAGTATTTGTCACTATTAAGTATGTAGGTTTATTTACCTTGGGTACCTTTATTTTCATACGAAATATTCCATATCAGCATTAAACAAGGCATCGTTCTTTTCTAGAGGGTCCATGCAATTTATAAACGTATCGTAAGTAATCGATGTGTTTATAAATTGCAGGTCAATACAGAAAGCTACAATTACATCAGTCTCTTACCCACTATTTACCTGTAACACTGCTATTAGTTACCTTTAGGGCCTACCATCAACAAAAAACGACTAGGCAAACAGTCATAGTAGCGTACGGGTTACTACAGAAACTCGAACGAAGATTAAAATTTATTTTTCACCAGCTGTTCAACAACTGTTGCAGAACTTAAAAGGTACCTTAAACACAACATAGATAACATCACGTCTGTATTCCCCGATAGGTTAGGCAGAGACGTACTAATGTACACCCACAGTTTGCCGGTATGTTTAGGTCCCATGTAATAGGTGGCGAGCCTATTGACATTAACCAGGCACAAATCCAGACTTCGAGCTGCTACTAAGAATTTCATAGAAAAACCTAATAACATTGCTCGACCTGGGGAGCGAACCCAGGACCTCTAGCGTAGCAGTCGCGTTTGGGACCACTACTCTAATGAGGCAGCTAAAATTCATGAAAATTGGTTTAGGCTTGAAAACTTAACAAACAGATCGACTGGAGACTTATTTAATTGGCATTTATAATTAGCAGGTATTAGTTAATTCAGTTTACATTTAACACTGTGCATTTTTTTAGGAACTGAATGATTATCGTGCTAGGAATACCATTAGATACTTTTGCCAAACATATAAACGGTAACAATTAGGTATTTTCAAAAGGATATTTCCATAATTAAACCTATGTTTAAGCGTACGTTTCATCATTTGCACATAACATTACGAAAAACTGAGTATTGAGATACCTATATTTTAAATTTATTTGCGTCAAACATGACGTCATACTTATTAAAAAGGCATCAATTTCGGGGCCGTTTAGCCGTTTAATGTCCCATTATTGGGCACGGGCATTTTTCTAATTGAATAGGAGATCAAACTTCTTCGAGAACCAATGGTTGCAAGCAAGTTCTCATTCACATTCATGCACCTCGGGCGAGACGCGTTCGGCCAGACGTATCGTGCATCGCAATGAGCCATTATTGAGTCGCGATTCCAATAGAGATGTAGCTAGCCTTCTAGGAACAAGCGGGCAATTTACTAGCGCGATAGTAGAGGTGTGTCCGGTCATTACGCCAGGATTAATGCACGCGACTGCGAACGAACAAAAGGAAATCCGCGAAATTCACATTTAGCGAGGTAAGTAAAAAGTTCCGTGACTTTCAATGGCCGATTGTTCTATGCTGGCGGCCTAGTTGTAGGCGGAACAGTGAGAAAATAAAATATGGCAAAACTATAGGCCTAAGCCGTCGGTTAAAATGGTATTATACTTATGTGATTGTTTTTTGTTGAAAAGAGTAATATCCCAGGCGGCATTCGAACTGGTACTGGAACTTTTGGTTTATATTGTAAAACATCCCTATTTGGCCGGATTTTACAGACGCAGCTTCGAAGACTGCCTGAGATCCAATATTTCTTTTACAAAAAAATATGTTTACTTATAACTATTTTGGTCAAGTATGCGTAGAGATATTAAGATAAACACCTACTGATTTCTGTTACCTACTGAAAAACATGAAATACAATCCTTCGAAACTTAATCCATAAGTAATTTAAAATTAGCATAGGTACACAATTCGAATGCTAAAATCACTGAAACGGGCAGATTTGGTTCATTGCGTTTGCATGTGCGCACGAGTGGTGCAAATGATGCTATTGTGCGCAGAGCAGCGCAGACACCAGACAGCCTGCGCGGTGACTTGCGCGAATAAAACGAAAGCTCGACAACACGCCATTATCATTATGGGATATGACAGCGACAACAATCGCGACTCGCGTTTACATGTTCTGAATTGTCATGGTCTGGTAATTTCTGCACTTGATGAGAAAACCGTAGGTACTGATTGCAAATAACTAAAAATGCACGTCATTATTTTGAGTGAATGATGCGTGGAGTCACTAGTGACTTGAACTAATGTAAAAACTCCCTTTTCTTTACCGTGTTTGTAACGGCATTCAAAAATTTACATTGCATTTCCCTCACACCTGGCCGTGTACTTCGAATCTGAATACCAGATTGCTGCACCCGCACCTTAAATTAGAAATGATTATTTGTCAGACCTAGATATTGTTATTCTCGTATTTGCGTCAGAGCTTTGTGCATTTCAACATTCTGGGGGCGATAAGCGTGGCAAGCGTTTGCTTCGGTCAAGCTTGAGCGCGCCAATAATTTGCTAGTAAACTTTGATGGGGCTTTTAACAGTCCGTTTGTACAGGTATTATTATATTTATCCAGTTGGCTGGACAGTTACTAGGTGCTCGCGATTGCGAATGATGGATGGATGGGTTGTTGCCAACTGAACTGTAATGAATCATGCAGTCTATTTATAGAAATACGATTAATATGCAAGTTAAGTGCAGATGTAATAGATAATAATTGAATTGCGATGTACATAGATATGCACGGTGTAATTTGTGAATGATATACAGCACGTTATTAATAATCATCGATCAGATTGAGTGGAGGTAGCGGTAGGAGCTGATACCACGAATAGTCGTGTTCGCTGTTCATGATCAATATAATTTATTCAACGGTTGATTAAACTGTCGTCAACTAGCATAAATTGGCTTGCGTTATGTAGTTGATTGTTTATACATATATGGCCGTATTTATTGTCCTATTATTCATTCCAAAGCACTTTATTTTTTTATGCTCCGTAGTGTGATTAATGAACCTCGGAACTGTCATGGTTTACCTTAGTTTCGATGTCCAATTTACAGAACATAAAATTAAGAAATATCAACAAAAAAGCACTCGTTATGTTCAGGTTTGGTAAGTGATGGACATACCAAAAACTGACACAAGTGTGGTCAGTAGATCTTCGATTAAACAGATTGACATCAAAATGGATAAATGATAATGCATTCTATTTCGCGCTTGAAATTTAACGCTGATTAACAACGCACATTCTAGAAACATGAAATTATGCAGGAGAAGTAACACAGATGATCACTACTACGTTATAGGAAATTCCCACGGAATTGGGAAAAACGTCGTCATAATAGCAACGTTGAAAGTATACAGCTTACACACAGTTTATAAAGTTGTAGGTAGGTGTAACTTTCGTGGACATTCAATATTAAAAGCTCTATAATCCTGAAATTCTTTGAAGAAACCTGGCGATATAAGCTCTTATGTATGTTATGAGACCTGGCAACCGGCCTGACTTGCACCTCCTACTGCTGGGCTAAACAAGAATGATGGATAGTGCGTCTACTACCAACTGAACGACAATGAATCATTCGCTGATTGTTTGACTCATAAATAAGGGTATGCATATACCTTCCTTTCTATCATAAGTGTTGTGTCCTTAACACTGTGATAGATGCACGGAATCTTTCACTGTTCTTATTGATATTAATTTAGGTACAGTACTTACCTTTTTAATGGCGGGGAAAGGCAAACGCTGTTCATACTATAAGAATATATCTACTTAGGTATATCATGTCATAGAAAAAGTAACCAAATTATCACTAGCTGGAATTAGTATTAGGTATTGCTTTGATATAAAATAATAATATCAATAACAATATCAATACAATGCGATAAAATCCGTAAAAAGTATTTTTATTTCAATGTCTAATATTCGCTTAAGTGTCAGAAACCAGTATATTAGGTATTGCTGTTTCAAACAGTTTAGCTGAAATTAAACTCTGTTAAAAGTCTAACGAAATCAATATCAATTAGACAGCTTATTTATTAATAAATATTAATATAATTAATATTATGTTACAGATTACAGTTAAGTGGGTACATAATGTTGTATGTTAGCCTATTGTATGTTAAATTGATACATTTGTCATGTCTTTTGTATATTTTTGGTGTAACTACAATAAAGAGTATATTATATAATAATAATATTTAACTCAGGGACGAACACCCTTCTGGAATGATTGTTACGATCCTTAAATTCTCCCGACTTGTAAGTGCTTTGCTATGAACTGGTTCGCCGTATCAATTTTATGCCCATGAGGATGATACGACTCTGACGAGGCCTACAGTGACTTCCACAATTCGTAGCTAGATCATATGAAAGTTTTACCTTGGCAAGGTCCCGGGTAGTCAAGGACGAGGTGTTTGGCAGGTCTTCGGCAGGCGCGTCGCCGCAGTCGACAGAGCGATGGGTAGGTCCGGCCGTCGCTGCCGCAAACGGCACCGACGCGGCGACAGGCGGCTGCACATACGCAACGAGCGCGCCCGCCGCGCACCACGCATCGCCGCCCGCTGCCACATGATACTCCGGCGCATGATTCTGCCAATACCATGTAGGTTTTGAAGATGATTTATAGTAAATTATTTTTTGACACCCTAAACTAAGAATATGGTACCTACTTAACTAAGAATGTACATTATTGATGACATTTCATTTCATTCAAGATTCTCAAGAAGGATAAACAACAAAATTTAATAATTTTCTACATTGTGTTTAAAGTAGATACCTATGTGGTGATATTTATCTTTAATAAAATAGTTGTGAAAACATCCGGTAGGTACTTGCGCCCTGATTCGTAAGACGTGTTTGCACGCCGCTCATAATTTGCGATATTTTAGCGTACAGATGTAGTAAATATCAAGATATTTAGATAGAATCGAGTATTTTATGGCTCATGTGATAACGCGGAAATGTGAAGGTGTGCTGATCAAAGTATAGTCTGAAATAATCCAGTTTAGAGACGCTCCGCGCTCGTAAAAGTTAAATATCGGAATTGCAACTGCCAGATATATAAGTTTAGTGATTTTGTACAAGAAATTTTTTACTGTCGCAAATGATGACGTTTTATGAGAGTAATTCAGCTCCAGTTGTTGAGTTCACATTTTATTTAATTGCGTAGGTACAATTCTGTAAAAATTATTCGCTTTATCGTGAAAAACTAAAAAACGAGGTTTTATTACAGAATTGAAACGAGCCAGAAATAAGGTTATTATGGTATTTTAGAGTGAGTAACTTATATTTTGGTATTTTTTTAGATAACACAACAATAAGGCTTCAGTGTTGTAGGTGACATTAAAAAAAAATTATGCCCGTCTGCATTTATTAAAGTTATAGTGCTTTTCTTATTCTTCTTAGGCGTCTGCATCAATTTATGAATTGCATATAGGTAACAATTTATTATACCTACATATTATGTACAAAACGATGAATGCCATTACATAAGATTTCTCTCTGCCAAAACAATTCATTCATTTAAGAAATTATTTGTTTATTTCGAAAATCACATTTTTGACAATGTGCCAAGTCTCTGTTGATTCGATGCGCAGTCTTCATCTATCGGACGATGCACTCGACGTCCCAATTTTATTATTTGTTGAACAATTGCTGTTAGCACTCGGGTATACTTTATCTGTTTGTTTAGTTGATTGGTGTAATTGGGCTTTAGACGCGTCTGTATATTTTGCCCGTTAAGCAAAGCAATTGTTTTACTGCATTAGATTGCATTGAGCAAGTGCCACAAAATATCGTGATAAGGAAAGCGTTTTTATGGATAGAAAATTATGTTTGTGATAAGTTCTTCGTCGAATTTGCTAATTTCATTTTAATTCTAGGTATTTTCTATTATTTTATTCGCACCCATACCTACACAATTTTACCAGGATACGCCGACTAGATTTATTGGCTGACGTCATTCTTGGCTCAAATTACTACAAAAACAATACCTTCGTTGAATTCTAATTGGACTGTGTTTTTCCTAGAACCAACAGGCCCGGAAGGATGTGGCCATGTCTTTAATTATCTATGGAAACAGCTTCGACGAACAAACTCGAGAAAAACATTTAATTATATACATTATTTAAATATGTATTGTACTGCCAGCTAACTAGCGCATTGTGTACCGACTTAAGCTTGCCTCGCTTCCTCTAGTCCATAAACTAAATGATAAACGGAAAGGCAGGACGATTCCCGGATGTTTACTTCTTTCTTTTTGTTCGATTCTCGTGTACAATTATTTTTAATTAAGTTGTTTTGTTTTTGTCCTTTTATGGTCCTTGGAGTTTGGAGCCGGATAGGTAGATAGTATATAAAGTTTAATGGTGATTTTTACAAGTTTTCTGACTTTTTACTACCTTCACATCTCATTGGAAAGCCAGAAGAAATACAATGATATAGTAAAAAACATTAAATTTAGCATTATTTTACTTAAGAGCGATAGGCACTCCGCAACCAAATTGCTTAGCAAAAATATGGTTAAACCAGCTGCTACAATTTAGCTGTTTACGGTTGCGTCCTGCGTCTGCGAATTGAGGATATAAAATCAGAAGAATATGCTTACCAGCGCAAGCGACGCAATTGACGCCTCCAGATAGCACTTTGTAGAAGAATATTTCGCCGCTGTCGAGATCGTCGGGGCTCCAGGCGGCGGGCGCGCGGGATGCGCCCGCGCAGCATTCGGCCCGGCCTACGCGCAGCGCCGCCACCGAACTGCAGCGCCCGCCGCGGTCCATCCCCGTCCAGCAGATCCCGGCTATAGAAATATATTATATTATTTATTAGAATTAGAATAATAATGAAATAATCTGTAAGTATAAAATTAAATTAAAGGTTATACTTAACCGACTTCGAAAAAGGTGGAGGTTGCCACCAGACAGTATATTTTTATGTAAGTTAGCAAACGATAAGCACAAATATAGGACCATAAAAAGAGCGGACATAATAATATCTAATATTTGAATCGGTTTCCAGCAGTACCTACATCTAGATGCGGATTCGTATGAGGATAATATAAAAAAGCATATAAAAGCTAAAATACCATGTTTGAGGAATCGGAAGTGAAATAAAGGACGTAAAGTTTCGGTTACTTATAATATAATTTATTCATGCCAATCTGAAAAGTTCCTCAGTATACATAAGAAAATTATAATACGGAGGGGATAATAAAACATTCGCCTCGGGTCCAGACTAAACATAAATTGAACAGATGTGTCTGGACGCTGCGCAGGCGGCTAGCTTGGAGCGCCGTATTCGGTTGGATTCCTGCGCATGAGTCACGGAGCACGAGCGCGAGCCGCGCTGCGCTAGACGACCGCCAGACACTATTTTTCAACGCTCGCCCGCGCCGGTCGGCGACGCGACCTAACGACCGCAACCCGACATGGCTATAACTAGTAATCGATTGATTTTTTATTTACAACTTTGCTCGGAAATACGGATCCAAGAATTAACTTATAAAAGTTTCACACTATTTAATGATCGATGAAGACATGTTTACAGTAATTTTGATTGATGGCAATCTCTGATATTATTACGCTTCACCGTCTGGTTGACAATTTAATTTTATTTCGATAAAGTCGTGCGGGTATGTTATATTAACTTGGCGAAGACTTGGCGGCAATCAAGTATAGGTGGATGAGAGATATTAGATTATAATAGTACTAATTTGTTTAGTTCTTCATAGATTGTTGTAAATACCTACCTGAAACCTTAGTTACTATTACTAGGTATATCAATATGGTAACTAATATTAAATAATCCTCGTACTCGCACATGCATATACTTGGTATATTTTTATAAAACTATACCATTTAGTTATGTAAATTGAAAATCAATAATATGTGATCTGGAACACGCTTAGTAGCTTACATAATCAACCCATTAATCCTAATCCCTCTCCTCTCAGAATGAGAGGGATTAGGCTATAGTCCACCACGCTGGCCTAGTGCGGGTTGGCAGACTTCACACGACATCGAGAAAATCTCTCAGGTGTGCAGGTTTCCTCACGATGTTTTTCCTTCACCGTTTAAGCGCGTGATAATTAACTATTAATACGTACATGACTTCGCACTCGAGACCTTTGACTTGGCAGTCCAACGGTCATACCACTCGGCTATCACTGCTTTTTTAGTAGCTTAATTATGTATTAATTTTACTAAATGTTAGATAATATTTTGTTCCATTAGTGAAATAGGATATTTTTAAAAGAGACTTATTTACTATGATAAATAAAACCTTAGCCTAGCCCTTCGGGAAATACAGGCGTGATGGTATGTTATAATGTATGAGCATTACGTACTTACATACATTGGGATCGCATATCAATGTATTTCTGAACACGCTTTTTTTTTCCTCAAATTGTTCTGTCGATCTCGATCGCTCTATGTAGGTAGTCATAAACTGTTTAGTCATAGTGCATCATAAATTTTCAGACAGTTACGTAATCATGCGTTAGTTTGCTTAAAATAAATCAATGCAAAGGTGATTAAAATGCTATTACTATCTACACGAGGTGTTTTTACTAGCTGTGAATTTGTTAATCAATATGTTTATTAGTTTAACGATCTGCTAGAAGTGTGCCTATGTAGATTATTCATTGAATATATTATGTTGAAAATATTTCGCGGCCGTCTGGAATTGCAACGGTTTCCATAGTAACAACCGGTTGCTGGGCCTTTCGTCCGAACTCTCGTGATAAGTCAAAAGTGGCTCAAGCGCCATGATAAGTAATAAGCACTTCCAAGATGTTTGTCCTTGGAGAAGACCTTCAAAACGTTATAAGAAACCAGGGCTTCAAATCTGTTCATAGTTCATGTCAAAATCGCGATTCAATTACTTCGGAATTGTTTGTTTTTACAGTTTTGTCTTCCAAATCTCTCGTTTTTGTCATTCAGTCACTAGATAACTATTCTGATACAATTAATAACAGACTTAGGTCCCAGGTATTTGTACTAATGTAGTACCGCGACTGTTAACACGACTAATTAATCTTAGTTTTTACACAGAACGCTAAAAAGATTTTTTGTCACCAAATGTCAGATTGAAGAATACCGTTCGAAACTTGAAACGAATTCGAAACTTGAAATGAAAAGGATGTAGGAACTTGTTTGTGGTTTTACGTTTGCTTAAGAAATGGCGGGAAAACTTTAGGACGAAGTAAGAGAAAATGAGCTGAGAATGAGTTGTAACCAGTTGGTTAATGAGGAGTACGAGTTTTTTTAATTGTTAAAAGGAACAGTCGTGGTTGGACATATTGCCAGTATCACGAATGATTTCAAGACGATGATTATTTTGTTGTTTGCTGTATGAAGCTGACAACAAAAAATCGTCAAAAAAAATTCTAACCTGATTTGGCGAAAAAAAATACCAACTAACCGCCTTATTGATTACAGCGGCTCTAAAAGAGGTTTCTCTATACTATGTTGGATTCAAGAAAGGTTTTCGGATTTTTTGATAGGCAATGTCCTCTTTGGAAAATAACCGTATGATGTAATAATGTTTTTAATGAAAGGATGAAAGTTCAAAATGATATTTGACGCGCGTTAATGTCCGGAGCGCGCTTGACCGGTTCTTGGTATTCGGCACTGGTAGTAAAGCACCTTGGGAGAAATGTAAATATATTCGAATATGATTTTAGTGTGGCGAGCGCGGACGTTGACTCCAGCGGCCATAGGAACATGCTCCTTATATCTTCATCACTTACAGTATTAATGAGATCTATAGAGCGCCAGATTTATAGCACTTCAAATCAACAGCTACAACAAAAAACTCAAATCCTGAATCCTGATCCAAATCCCCTGACGCATAAAATACATCTGTGAAAATTGAGTTTTTGTACACAGTATGTTATTTAACTAGTAGCGTTGCTTTTTATACTCTAATGTGCACATTTGATGTATTTGTATAGACTACATAAAGTTGTTTGTCATGTATTTTTGTAAATAAATAAAACATAGGTGAGATATGGTCTACATCCGCACCCTGTAGCCTTGTGTAACCTCCTATCCTATCATTTTTGCCCCAAAATCTACAGCCATAGCGATCTCTACGCTGCTACTCACGACGCTGTAGAAGTCGCGAATTTTAGTACCAATACATTAAAAAAGGCGTCCAGTCGACGAGAAGAAAAAAAATAAGATAGGCACAATCCAATAGAAAATCTTACCGTAAAAATCTTTACACTTTTCCTGGTTAGTCATACTTCCGTAAGCGCTCTATATCTAACATTAATACTCTACGTATAGTCGACGGTTCCGTCAACTTTGGCGCCACAATTTGGAGCTGAGATCCGGCTGCGATTGTGTGGGTGTGAGAAATTGCCGCAAAAAATATGTTGTTGTATAGACTTAGGCTGTGTATGGTTACGCTCCGGTAATAACTAGTTAAGATTCTTCAAATGGCAAACACGAGACGCTAATACTTGTGGCGGTAGTATACGAAGCGTAGAAAACTAGAAAAGTATAGTGGACAGTCGTATCTAGACACTAGTATTAATATCTTATCTCTAGTGTTGTCATGGGTAACAAAGGGCGGTCACCACGTCACAAGGTATCCTTGTCATTCGCAGTGGTTAGGAGATTTCTGAAGGAGTCTGAAGGAGTAAGCTTCATATTTCAGTTGAAGTTCCTGTCAATATAATGGCTATAAAAATAATAATCGTAACACTTGGTGACCGTTTCTACCTAGCTCTTGGTCAGAAATGTGTGATATTTTATGTAAATATATAATTATGTAAGCCTGGTCCTTTCTTTCTACCCGTCAAAAATCCGTCTCTAGTAGGTGACTTTAAAGTAGGAAACGAGGCAAGGCTACGCACGTTGATGAGTCCGGTATGATCATCGGACCACAGCCTATCATAGTCATGGCATTTATGTCACGGATCCCATTTATAAGGCAAGTACAACCGTGAAATTTAAATGGTTGGTATCCCGCAGCAAAACGACTAGTAATGAATACGAACAACTTTTACTATGGGACCAACCCTGAAATATTAAAAAAAATTAGCTGTACCACACTAAAGCGTACATAATATATATAAGCGTGCGTAATATATAGGTACCTACACGATCAAAATGTATGGAACAACTGATTTTTTTCATATTTCAGCGTCGGTCCCATAATAAAAGTTGTTGAAATTCCAAAAAAAGTAAAAGTGACATTTTATGTAAGTAAATAAATATGCCATACCGATTCAGATATGTTGAGATTAGAGATGGGTTTATGCTAATGCATTCATTTTTTTCGCCCAAAATGCCTGGGCGGAAACCCATCTATATAGATGGGTTTATGCCAGGGCATTTATTTTTTTCGCCCAAAATGCCTGGGCAGAAAACCATCTATAGTTGTGATACGTATCTTTCTGTAATTAGACTAATTAGGTGCTTACGTATGCCAATTGGTAGGAAGGCGTCGGTCTTCTATATTTCTAGTAGGCCCTAACTAAATACATAAAGTTATTCCATAACACACACAGAGGCTAAGTTTCAGGAACCCAGGCACTAGTATTGGTATTGCATATTAATTTGCGTTTATAAAAGGAACTGATTGATCGAAGCACGATCGAAGACTCATGCATGATACTTCTGTTGGCTCTTAGTGTGTTTTTTTTCATAAATAGTTGCTTCAAAAGAGGAAGCTCTCGGTTGTATACAGTTCATATTTGCCAAAATAATTGTAATAAAGCTATGAAGTAAAAAAAATATAAGTCGGTTCTTAGACTGCTATAGGCTGGATAATATATGGTTCTTGCTAGTCACTAAACGAAGTGTTGGACTAAAGAGTATTTATTTTATTAAATGATTATTATTCAGAGATTTACTGGATTATAAAAAGAGGCTTGTTGAAAATCGCTAAATGACCCTAAATAAAACCAGGTCGAGAGATGTTATTCTTAGAAGCGGACTACAGAGTTGTTTGTAATGAGAAAAAAGGCACGGTTTTCTATACAAACACCCTACAAAAAATTCAAGAAGACCATCCGAAGAACTAGTCTTGATGAAAATGTGCAAATCCAGCTGGCATTTTGATTTCATAGAGAACACCAATGATACTTTTTTCAAACTGGAAGTTCAAAATCAATACCGACGTTTTATAAGATCGAATTTTAATCAAATAACAATAATCACAATAAACCAGAACTAGCAACATAAATAATTCACTCATTTTAAAGGAGTTCAATGGTGTTTCTTATCGGCTCTTCTCCATAAAGTCAACTTTTTGGAACCGTGCACCAATATTTCATAAGTGATTATTAAAGCTTATTTGAAATGTTAGAACTGGAACATTAGAAAAAATGTTAATGAAAAAACGTAATCAGTATTATGAGTTTCCACGTCCTTCTTTACATCATCGTGCAAAACCGGAACAAGAAATAAAAACATTACGACCGTTCACATTTTCCATAGAAATAGTTAGGTTACAATCCAATGTGTGCACAGATAATATTGTTGGAGCAATTAGCGTGAGAATTCTAAACGATCGCGAAAAACAAACAAGTGCGGAGTCAAGAGCGGGCACGCTGTAAATAGACCAGCGGCGCGTCATCCGTGTCAACCGTGCGATGTTCGTGCACAGGGTTGACTGATACCTTAGTGTTATAAACTTTTTTTTGTAATTGTAAACAACAAACCTTTTCTGGCAGCCGATTACCTAACTATAAGCTAACGGCGGAATATTGTTCCTTGCGAGTCCCACCTCCTTGCTAAGTTACAGAATCAAACATTTGCATCAAAGTCATTCACTTGCCATAGTTCGTAAATCGAATACTCAAAATCAAAAGAAAATGCTACAATACTCTGTGGTAGTATTTTATGTATGAGAACCCTATTAATGCCAAGTGGGCATATGAATGGCCCCAGAATAGAGGCGTCTAAATCGGTCTGTCTAATTATATTCATTGGCCGTTTTATCCGCAATATCAACAAATCATTGAACAACATCCGCTGGCTTGATTACGTCAAAATAATAATATAATATTAAACGAGTGATTTACGAAACTCAGCTATTAGTTTTGGCAGACCATTCGATATAAACAGAATGTCACAGGTATAGATGCTGATGAATATAATTTTAGATAGAAATGTGTGCAAAATCTTGTACATCCTGTTTGTTGGTCTTTCGATACGGCGTTGCAATATTTCTTGGTGTTTTTGAAATAAGCAAAAGAATCTTATTTTTAAAAAATATCGGACTTGACTCATGGAAAACTCCGCTTACTCTCGCCAATTATTCCGTTTCAATTTTAATGTTGTTGACATGTTTTTTTATTCTATTTTAATTCAAACGTTTCAAGTCTCATTAAAAATAGTCCTTTGTTAAACAGTTAGGTACGATCAATGACATTATATAGTTAAACTCCAATTTAACTACATGTTATGCTTAGGTGAGCTACATGTTATACCAAATTCAATGGTATAACATGTAGCTAAACGTTATTTTTAACACCATTACATGCATGTCATTTTGTATTGTAATTCACACATGTTATAGCAAATAAATAAATAAATAAAAATTATATCATTGGGTACGATCCAAAAAACTAGCGGGGCCGGCAAACTTTGTATGGCCCTGTATCGTCATCTTCCTGCCCTTGTCCCAATGTATTTGTGGTCGGCGCAGCAGGTCCTTTTCTCCCATCATCCCTATCAGCTGTCACATCAATCATTCACTCCCTATTCCGTATCTTGCCCTATAAATAACAAAAATCATAGAACCCGATTGCGGTGGAACCTACCGGTTCAAATTGTTTTTTTTTTATGGAATTTTATGACCTGGTAACTTAGACCTTCTTCATCAGAGTCATGTCTTTTTTAAAGTTTAAAACATTTCACTTTACTTTATCCCCAGTAAAACAGTGGAAACTTCACTAGGGTTTCGATGGAGTCTAGGAGTGAACACAAAAGTCAGGATTTTCAATTTTATATCATTTGCCTACACTCGCATACGTTCACGATCACTTAATGGTTAACTATCCACTATAATTACACATTAAACTTCGGGGAAACACAAGTTTTGGAAAATAATAGAAAACCGACATAGTGCACTTTACATTTTCCCGCCTAAACTCCGGTTCAAATTGTGAATCTAAACCATCCAGAGACCCATTTAATCATACACTAAAAAAATAAATGAAAATTACACCAGTAGCTTATGAGGAGTTCGGACAATGCACAGAATGCCATTTACTGGCCTTACCGAAACAGAAAACCTCACTGAAAACAAATGAACATGGCGTATGTTCATTTGTATCCGTGTTTCTTTTCTGTCAAATCTGTCAATCCGTTTCCGATACTAAATGTATGAGAAAAAAAATTTTCTTCTTAATGTTCTTTTTCGTGAATTTTTTCCATGTTTTAATAGTTATTCTGCTATTCGGGGAGCAGAGAAATCCAACAAACCAAAGATCATAAAAATCGGTCCGGCCATTCTCGAGTTATAAGTGTTGTAACAAACCCGACATTGTTTTATATATATAGATAGCACGGCTAATGGAAGTCACGTCATAAAATGTAGAAAACAGTTAGATGCTAGCTAAGATGATCACTATTAATGAGTCATAAAGTTTTACCGTCTAACTTCAAAGTGACTGTGACAAAGGCCTGTCTAGCTCCCAGACGGCCTAATAAACCTGCCCGTACACTAAGTCCTAGGGATGGGATAATGAAATGCATTTAAATACGTATTGTAAAGTCCGTCTAGCCTATAAAGGGTACCTAATTTAAAATTGTGATTGTCTGGCAGCCTCCAGCCGACCTAGTTTTTGTTACTGGGGCAATGAAGGACAAATTCAAGCAGGTGTCTGGGTTGGAAGCACATTTTGCATAATATGTTAAGTCGCCGTCTAGCTGTTTGATTAAATATTTTAATTTGGGGACGTTAAATCAGAATAATTGTTAGGGTAAACGATATAATTCATAGCCCCGTTAAGTTAGTTACGCGGCCGACCCAACTTTGCTAAGTTATTCAGATTTATTATGATTCAAACATAAACTATCATAGTTTACATAGTAATTTAATTATCTACGATAATTCGCGGGAACAAAGTAATATTTCAGCGAAATTGTTTTTCTAGAAGTATTAAGAGCAGAAGTCCTATATTTTACTGCCCACACAAACTCCGTGATTAAAATACTCAATCATAAATATAAAAATATCTGATAGGTACATTAAAACGTGAAATATTAACCTATTATCATTTTAAAAATAATTTGTGGAGGAACTTATGAGTTCTGAGATTTGCCGCATTATTTCTTAGGCTGATTTCCAAAAGAGTTTATGATGATATAAGTGATAAGGAGGTCGAAAAATTCGGTTCTTTAAAAAAAAATATTTTTTTAAAGAGGAAAACCCTCCTTAATCTCATAATACCCTCCGTATTTTTGAGTTGGTAGGAAGCGACGATCAATTAATAAAATACAAACAATCAGATCATCGCAGTTACAGTAGCGCGGTAGTTTGGCTACGACTGCTACGAAGCGAACTACATTTAAAAAAAAATATTGCCGTTATTTTTTCCGACGAACATTTCGATTTTTTTTTTTATTCTATTTTAAATATGAAAGCTGCCTATGGCGGGATCGTAGAGGGGTTCGTGGTTGCAATTTGTAATCGGATAGGCGTCTGCGTCTGCATTTAAAACAATACTATGGGGATGAATACTGCCAATTACGAGTATGTAACACGATAGCATAATAGCTCTTTTGTCCGTTTGTTTTGTCTATTGAATGTGTTTTATATGAAATTTCAGGGTTTATATGAGGGTAGGTAATTTAATTTAAGTAAGAACCTAATTAAAATGGCTGCAATTAGTCTTTCCTTAAGTCATCTGTTTTGCTGTTAATGAAATTGTTTTATGTAGCATTCGTTTCGTTTAAAATACAGATAATCATCTGGTTAGACTGAAAACCGACTATATAATAATATACGTAGTTGAATAGTTGGGAAGTGTCGATGATTAGTAATGCGATATGAATATTAGATGAAATGACGAACATTTAGGCAAAATAAGCTACAAATTTCTATATTTGCAGCTTATTTTTCATTTTTGTATATTGAAAAAAAAAATCATTCATTAACGACATTCATATTTGACTTGTGTAGAACGTACCTAAGTGAATACTACATCTAATTAAGGGCAGGCGAGACCAATAAGTTGAAGTGGCGAGACAAAATACTCCGGTTTGGCAGGCTGAGCGGTCGCGACTCGCGTATTTTTTCAATTCTTACTAACAATAGCGGGAGAGTGCACTGCGATGCACTGCCAACTGAAGCTCACTTGTAAGCACACTAGTGATGCGACAGTTACACGCTTTTTGGGTTTTCGATAAAATTCATTGAAGGTATAAACGCTATTATTATTGCAAACAGACTAGGAAGGAAGATGCAAGATAAGTGAAAAAAGATATTCAGTTGATTAATACACATGTAACGGCGGATCGACTTAAAAATTGATATATTAAAATAAAGTGGAGGCCATTACAACTTACAATGAAATCAATTAGCTTTAAGACATATTTACATAATGAATGGATGGACATTAATATAGGTAGCAACCGGGCACGCTTTACGATAAATACTCTTTGAAGCCAACAATCTGATGAACGTTACAGGTTGAGGTTATACAGCGATAACATGAAACAGATGGGGCGGCGAGGTACACCGGGCTTCTCACGTCGAAATTCATGGAAATATTTGTATGTGGCAAACAGGCGGGACACACATAAATCTCGTAAGGCGATTGAATGCAGACGCGTAAGCGTGCCCGTGCGCATAATTCAAAGGGGCGATCACCAGGAATCGCCGTTTGGCATGCAGACGGCCGCGTTCATTCCAAAGCAATAAACCCGTTAGTGGCGACGTAATGTGCATATTGGAGAACAATAAACGACATACGCGAACCTTGCCCAGCCTACGCTCTATCCGCCGATACATTCGTCACTCGTCATATTTCCCAAAATTATCATTAATGAGTCGTGTGTTCAATGTCTACCTCTTTAAACATCGCATGGGAGTAATACTTAGCATTTATTTTAATGCAATTTGAACGTCTATTGAAGGGGGAATGCCTGTAATAATAAATCGCCTGATTTAATTAGATTTGCATATCAGTCACGATCTTAACTACATGTCACTAAAAGTTAACGATAGTGAGCCGTCGTAAACTACAAAGATATTGTTCTTAAAATCTAACAAGTTTATGGAGCACTATCGATATCGATAAACCCACCGTCTCCAGCCCACAGGTGTTCAGTCGTCCGATATGCGGTTCCTCTGGAATCACCGCTGGCGCAGTCCGATCGCCGCGACCAGACGCCCGAACTCTTTAATATTTATTTACACATGCAAGCATGCATCGACTCAGCCAAAAAAATACCAAACGCTTGGTCGAAACCCAGTCGAAAGGTGACGTGACGTGATGCGTTAAGTGATGCTTCAGTTTATCACGTAATCGTTCTGTATGGAGGAAAATGGCAACGTACTTATGTTTAAATTGTACCGAAATGAAAATGTCAAATTAAAAAGGTATTTAATATTGAAAAGTCAATGATAAAGATGCCTTTTTATTTGACATTTGGCTTTGAATGCAAAGAGTAATTCTGTAGAATTAGTAAAATTTAATTTTGTTCATGAATTATTCTCACACCCAATTACTGACTGGTTGTGCTCAGTGATTTCACCCGCTTACTCAGCTCCTAAAGGTCATCTCGCATCTCATAGCATCTCGGTAATAGCCTATAAACCTTCCCCAAGAATTTGGCTATGAAATACAAAAATATTTTTTCAAATCCAACTGGTAGTCTCAGAGATTAGTGCGTTCAAACTAACTCTTTAGTTTTATTATATTACTAGCGACTCGCCCGCGGTTTCACCTGCGTTGCCCTGTTTTATAGTATGTCCGTGCAATTTTTCAAATATTTCTCTCCATAAAAACCTTCCTCACAGTTCAAGGAGTAAATAAAATAAAAATTTACTCGAATTGGTCCAGCTGTTTTCGAGTTTTGCGTTTAGCAACAAATTTTGCGATTCATTTTTATTTATATAGATTGTGTGATTCAGGAATGGTTGTATTTAATTAAACTAAAATAGTTCAACTATACATTTTTTGCATTTATAACTAGATACTAGAAACAAGATATTTGCATGACTATAAATAGATCATTGAACAAAACTGTAGATTAAAAACAAAGTTATTTGTAAAACAATCGAGTTCACGCGTAATTATAATTTTAAGTGTTGATAAAGTGTCATTAACGGTATCCACAGGTCATGAAATCAGCCAGACGTCTTGTCGAAGTTAATGAAGTAAAAACAAGTGCCTAGTTAACATACATGCATATGATATCGGCGGCTAGGCAGCCGAGGCGGCTGCGGCGGTCTAGCCGACCGACGGATGTTTCCCAGACAGAGAAATATTATGTTATTCAGTTAAGTGGATATTAAATACATAGAAGCAAGCACTAACTGCCGCTAATTTCACTTAAACGTTACAGCCGCGTGTACGCGCCTTAACTAGTCAGTTTTATGGGCAAAGGTATTCAAACGACGTGACTTAAAAATTTTAGAAAAATAGTTTCATTCACTGACATGTCGCAAGACGCCATTCTTTGCAAGTTCCACCTTACGTTTTATAGCCTATCAAAGTATTCGACCGAGTTTTTGGGACTTGAATTTGGTGCTTGCGATTTTATTTTGGGCTCGCAAATGACGCTGTAGGTATCGACAAGTAAAAATAAAGATTTTAATATCTTTGCAGGTACTAAAAATGCAGCAATTAAGTTTGGAGATGCACGATGCAATGCAATGCATTCATGCATGGTCGCATAAAATTTATACTAATATCAAAAATCCGACAATAAGTAACTCTTTCTAAACCGCTGAACCAATTTTCATGAATTTTGGC
Source organism: Acronicta aceris (assembly GCA_910591435.1). Taxonomy (NCBI): domain Eukaryota; kingdom Metazoa; phylum Arthropoda; class Insecta; order Lepidoptera; family Noctuidae; genus Acronicta; species Acronicta aceris. The sequence goes on from OU342774.1 coordinate 5,712,880, forward strand.
ATAGTAGATATTTTGGTATAGATGGGGCCTTGGAGAAGTACATAGGGTATCTTTTGTCTCAAAACGTCCTTTAAGATGTGAGTGACACCGCGGGCAAAAGTTAGTTATGTATCTATATACTTATGTTGGCTGTGGCTATGTAAGATCATCACTTAAATGTTCTTAAATGGTTCGATCGTTTCCACTGTTTATTCTGTTGTGTTTGTAATTGTTAGGACAAGGTTTGTTTATAAGAAAATATTAATAATATTTTGGAAATTCTTCGGAAAAGTCGAGAATTTGGATGGAAAAAATTACGCAGGTGAAGCTACGCACGGGTCGCTATAATAGTTATATAATCTATATAAATATAAATGAATGTTTGTATGTGTGTCCTCTACACAGTGCTAAACCATTCATCCCATTACGATGAAATTTGAAGGGTTGTTGTGTACGTGCCTGGGAAGGTATATGACAATAAAAATGATAAAAGAGGCTTTGCAACGAATGCCGGGGGACAGCTAGTATCAATAGGTATAAAAATTATGATATAATATTTAATTAGATAGACTGCCTCATTAGTCTAGTGGTCCCAAGCGCGACTGCTACGCTAGAGGTACTGGGTTCGATCCCCAGGTCGAGCAAAGTGTTATTGAGTTTTTCTATGAAATTCTCAGTAGCAGCTCGGAGTCTGGATTTGTACCCGGTTAATGGCAATAGGCTCGCCCCCTATTACATGGGACCTAAACATACCAGGTGAACTGTGGGTGTACATTAGTACGCCTCTCCCTAACCCTTCGGGGAGTACAGGCGTGATGATATGTAATATTTAATTAATTTAAAAACGAAGGTTACTAAAAACATCACGCCTATATTCACCGAAGGGTTAGGCAGTGATGTATACCCGCAGTTCACCGGTAAATAATTTAGAGCAGTTTTTCCAACTCTTTCTTGTTTTAGCATAGGTATTATGTCGACGAGGCTTTCGAAAGGAATGGAATGTGTCAAATTGTCGATGTCTAGTGAATATTTCACACATAGTGAGCTCACATTTTGTCACTTACATGACATACGACAGTGGCTGTTGAATCTCGTCACTGTCACTGTTACCAGCGCGACTTCCTGCGGGTTCCACATCAATGCAACTATGCGCCACACGAGCCAAATAACAACACTTGCTTTTTACGTCACACTCATTGAAACTATCATGAGGAGATTATTAGAAATAACACGATGTTGGAAATATGCCCGGCGGATCGGGTAAATCAGTAAAGTGAAGCACTGATCTACAAACTGATCGGGTTATTTGAGTTTAATTAGCTTTGAATAGATATCAACTTGTGAGGACTTATATGAAGTTATATAAGTTGTTGTAATGCATATGTTGTTATTGTTACTAATTATCTGTGAAAACTTGTAATTGGCCATTTTCCATTACTCATTTTGTTCTCGTTTTTGTATTAGCTGTAAGTTTTCCTAAAATTTAAAATAAAATAAAATAAAAAATAAAATAAACTAATTCTAAAATCCGTTGTTACAAAGAATTTACCATGAGTACCTATTAGTAAGAATAATATCAGTTGACAAAATTGCGTGTATGTGAATTTGACTGAATATACGTAAAGACCGTATATATAGTTTAATACTTTTATTTGATTTTAAATTGAAGAATGAGAGGACAGTTATATTTTTTGTAGATAATAAACACTAATTCTAAACCGTTGCACGAATTTTAACGAATTTTGAGAGTGATTTGGCCTATAACTTAAAGTGAAACGAGTGACATAGAATGCGAGTGAAACAGCGGGCAACAGTTAAAATAATAAATGCGAAAGTCTGTAACTTTTTGACGCCTAAACTGCTGAACAGATTCCGATAAATTTGGCAGGGAGATAGATAACATTCTAAGAAAGGGCTTCGACTCTTGTCCCAGAAAGTCCTATGGATGCGAGCGAAACTAATCTCTTCATAAACTCGGTTATCCAACCACCATATTGGTGAGAATAAGTATATTTTTCTAAGTAACTTGAAAAAATATATATTTATTTTTAGATATAGCTGTAAAACAAGTCAGGGTAACAAGTAGGTACTATGTAGGTAAAGCCAGTAAGTGTGCTATGGCCCTTTACCTCACTGTACAATATTATATGGTAATTATAAAGGTAGGTGCAAAATTTCTCGGATACATAAATAAATGTATAAGTCAGAACAGTACTGCAATTCTGAGTCAAGAGTTATCACTTCCTCCGAGTGTACCGTAAGTTTATGAATTAAACTTTATCGAGTTGTAGCGAGAAAAGCTTTGATGTAATCTATGAGTACTCTGGAAAATGTTGGCATTACGGAAACTAGAATTATCTGTATTACGCGATGAAATTTAGTTACACTGAAAAAATACCTAGATGAACATTATTTTTATTTTTTACAATATACATTTGATCTTATCATGTTATTGTTAATGAAGTTTTAAATGTAATTTAATACCTACTTATATTTATTGCAATGAGCCTTTGTATTAGTCTTATTTAGTTCAATATCATTTTTAAAGAGTATGTATCAACCTACCAAGACATTTCAGATGAAATTACAATGTACAAAAACGATACTGAAAAACCTTAAGTTACTTATGCATACTTCTTTCTGAATAAATAAGAAAAAATATAAAAAAGGAGCTTCTCAATTCGACAGTATGTTGTTTTTTTTGTATGTTTGTTACGCGATTACTCCATCAATTATGAACCGATTTTGATGATTCTTTTTTTGATCGGTAGGTCATACTTCAGAGGTGGTCCCATAAAATTTGGTCGCAGTTTTTTATCGATGTCCAGACAACAGTTTCGGAAGTCGGTGGCGAAAAGAAAAGTTCAAACCGAATCTAAGGCACCGACATCTGAAACTGTTGTGCACCTAACATTATTTTTATGTTTTAGAAGGGCGTTTTACTTTTTGTTAAAAGTTATAATGTCTAGATAGTGTCTGGACATAGACAAAAAAATGCTTAAAATGTTTTTCTTAAAGTTAATAATATAAAAACCATGCATATAGTGGTAATACTTAAATTGCTGTAAAGTTGTGTTAAGAAATTGTAGAATTAAATACTTAGGTACGTTATCTTATGAATTAAATTGGGTGACATCAATGACATTATACAGGTGAAATTTGTCAGACGCGACAAATTAAAGTATATGATTGTGATTGTATGTATAACAATAAAAAAATAGAACGTGATTAAGGAAAATAATTTTACTATTAAAAAGACAGTTTGGCAACGTCTCGTGGTCCCCTACTGCTACTTTTCTCGTGAATAGATAAAAATGGTACTTAAATGATAGCAAAGGCAAAGCGTTACTAAGTACTTTATGTAGTAACTATCTGCGTAATGGATTGACAGAGGGCGCTGCACGAATATTTCGATACTTGATTGAAATTTAAAAAAAAATTAAATACGTTAATTCGTGCCTACCTGAAGACAAGAGCTTAGTTTGCACCATCTAAGATAAAAATAAGATAATTTTTTTGGCCAATTTAGATAATTGAAATTGCATTTTAAAATAATGAATAAGTAATGATTTCTGAACCCATTTCCCGCGATTTGTCGCGTGTTTTCGAAGTCACCTTGTATAATAAAAAATATGTAGTATCTAATATATAATTGGGTGATATTATACTTTTTTTGTAGCATTATATAAAAAATAAGTAATGTTACTACGATGTTGACGACTTTATACCGTGAATTGAAAGACAGCACTATAAATTAGTTTGACGTTTTAACAAATTATCGAATTCACTTGTATAAAGATAACAAAATAAAGAACAAAGGAGGAACACATTATACTTTAGTTATATTAGTTATATTAAATAATTGTTTGATTGGTTATTTTTGTAAGATATTAATTAATTGAGAAATAAAACTAATAATTAATCAATAGTTATTTAAAAAACACTATTGCTTTTCACTATAAAATTCAGCAATTTTGTTTATTACAGACAAACTGTTGAATTTCCTCAATATTATAAAGAATGATTCAAAGAAATTGGTAAGAAATAAGGATTAATTTATGAAATTAATTGCTTTTAACGTGTTATGTTGGTATTTTGAGAATATCACAGTTTACAGTATTTAAGAGTTGTTTCTAATATTCTATAGAATGTTCAATTCTTTGATAGACTTACCTGCGTGAGTTAAACTTTAATATCGCTACTGTAGGAATGGAACTTATAGATATCTTATTTTCTTATCGGTATTTTATAGAAATTGCACGTGGCTTCAATTAAAATGTTTAGCCGCGTCTGGTTAGATTGGAAAAGAACCCGAACATAATGGAAGAAAAGGCTAGGGTTTTTATTTATTATTAAGTAATTCTTATACAAAATGAGTGATATTTTATGAAGCTAGGAATTAAATTAATATAGGATTAAAAAAAAATTTGGTATCATTTTTTTTTAGAAATTATAACCTCACAATATTCAAATTACTTAACAAAGATTAACGTGTGATAAACGTTGTAATATTATATTAAACGTATTGATACGTAGGCATTTATACGTAAGTAGTTGATACGTTTAAAAGGCGGCTCGTGTGTGCGGCTGTGCGTAACTCCGCACGGAAGCCGTCCCACCGGTCCGTCAGCCTCACTTATCACATGTCCTGATTAATACTACACTACTCATTGTACTGTCCATGCCCACACAAACGTTACCGTGAATATATTACTGCAGTATTATACACGCCATTAATAAAATTGTCACTACTTACTTTTTTTAAATAAACCTTTTTGAATAGCACGCGAAAAACGATTAAGGAAAGCAATTAATACGCATCAGTGCCAAATAAATATTTTTAGCAGAAAATGCAAAACATTTACGTTTCCATATAGATGGTGATTGAAAACTTTGCCAAAACAGCCTTATAAATACCACGCGCTGAAAGTTCAACAATTGCAAATTTTCCGAAACTGAGCGAAAGTTAGGAAAACTTCTATCAGGAAACTTGTCACTGGTTATGTTTGCATAGTGTGCTAAAAGAGATGTGATTTTTTAAATAAGGCATGTCAATTTCTTAATACCTCGCCGATTTCTCAACACCGAACTAAACTTTTTCCTGAAATTCACTCGGCAAATTTTCCCGAGATGGAGTCAAACTTCAAAACCATTTTGTGTAAGTAACCTTTCACTGCTGGCAGTGCAGTTTTTTAAATGCAAACGCTGTTAAGTTTACGAGTTGCAATTTCCCGGCAAAACTTTTACAAACTTTATGAAACTTCACTAATGAATGTTGTGTGTGGTGTAAACTGTTGTAAGTATTATAATGGTATGCTCACCTGCTGCCGGGCGCGCAAGCACGAGCGGCAGCACGAGCAGCGGCAGCAGGGGCAGCCGCATGCTCCCGCTAGCGTCGCATGCCGGCGCGTGCGGCGCTCTGCGCTCCACGCCGGCCGCCGCGGCACTGGGGCTGTGCCGAGCGGGCGCGCCGCCGCGCACGTGCGCGCACACCCACCGCACACACGTGCCGCGCCTCCTGCAACAAGTGACCGCTGCACCTCCCCGGCCACGCATCCGACGCTGTACCCCTCCGGAGAGCCGACGCGGACTGAACGAGTCGCGGAGCGCGCCAAGCGGTGCAAGTGCAGCGGTGGCCGAGTGGTGGAGTGTCGACGACCCGCCGCCTCCGCCGCCGCCGCCACGCGACCAGCGGCCTTCCGCCTTGTCGACGACGACGCGCCCGCCGCCGCCGCCACCACGCGACCGGCCACTGCCCACGGCGGAACCTAACACCGACCTAGCACATCACATCACTACATGACCTTTCTACCATCCAGTAAAATTGGTAGTAAACCGACCAACACATTATTAACATTTCCCGACAAAAATATATTGGATGACCGAAGACTTCAATTCGGTTTTATATCTGAATAATTTATTGATTACGTAATATTGAGTTACATAGTTGTATTTGAGTTAATCAGATTAAAGCATGCTCAGTAATAGCGCTGGATCAATGAACTTCATGTCGGTTAAGCGTTGAAGTCTTTTCAAGGGCGCTTATTACGTTACATTCTTAAAAAACAAGTTTGTCTTGAGAGATAAAATATATCGTCTATTTCAAATTTGATTTTATTATCTACTACTCCTGTAGATATATCTATTGATATGTTTACATAAGCTTTGCGGTGTAAGCTTTTTTTATTGTAATTATAATAATGGTAAGAAGATTAAGATAAAACATACGTTGACACGATCGACATAAAAAGGGTAAGTATTATGCGAATTCTTGAAACATTTTGTCGTTTATTTCTGTGGCTAATGATTTTAAAAACGCACAGTAGCCGGGGCTCGATTATTAGTGGTAATGGTTCAAAAAATCCGCCTTGATTGCGGGTCTGGGCGTGCGGTGTGCGCTGTACCTGCGAGCGACATGCACGCGGACGACGACAGGATATAATCTACGTCTCGTGATTGACCATTCGACTTACATACATTAAACGGTACCACCGGATTTAAGACGTCCACGATCCGAAATCGGACGCTGAAGTGGAGATTTAAAAAAAAATATTCCATACTGGCTGTTACCTGCGGTTTAACTCGCAATCCAATGCCTCGACTTTTCGAGCACGTGCACTATATCCTTCTTCAATTTCCAATGATCTATCACTATGACAAAATTTACCAAAATCGGTCTAGTGGTTTAGGCATGATAACGTAACCAACTGACAGACAGATATTAAAGGATGCAGATGTTATAGCACTAGGTACATTTTTTTCATTAAATATGTACTTAGTATTTAACTTTACTTTGACTGCCTCATTAGTCTAGTGGTCCCAAGTGGGACTGCTACACTTGTGGTTCTGGATTCGATCCCCAGGTCGAGCACAATGATATTGGGTTTTTCTATGAAGTTCTCATTAGCAGCTCGGAGCCTGGATTTGTGCCCGATTAATGGCACGCCCCCTATAACATAAGACCTAAACACACCGGCGAACTGTGGTACACCCACAGTTCGCCGGTATATTAAGTACACCTCTGCCTAACCCTTCGGGGAATCCAGGCGTGATGGTATGTCATGTTATGTTATTTAACATACTATACCGTCACGTTTGTATGATTAGGTCCCCGAAGGGTCATTGCTTGATCTGGGTATCGAACCCAGGACAAAACGCTCAACAGCCACAGGCAGTTCAACGAGTTCGTAGAAAAACATAACACTATATTTTTAACCGACTTTAAATACGGAAATTGTATGTGTATGCGCCATATCTTATTTTTAACTGTCATCTTTTTTTTAATATACTATCGAGACGGTCCCATTTGATTGGTATCTGACAATCAGTTCTAAAGAAACACCATAAAATCCCTGAAGTCAGTTTTCTTTTCCAAAAAAGTTACTATATTGTTTCCTACAATATCAGGTATACAAAAATTACCGACGAAGAGGTAGGTACTATTAGTTTCTGTCAAATTAAATGGTCAGAAACACTCATTCGTGATCATCGTGTCCTTTTTCATGTAAATGTCATTTTTTGTCTATGGACAAAAAAGCCAGAGCGAAGTATGCACGTTAGATGCATCTAGTTTGCAGACAAATGTCCTAATTTATGGTACGTTCTCGGAAAAAATAAAGGAACGATACAAAAAAGTATTCGTAACCAGTCAAGAGTGAGTCATGATTATGCAAAAAGATTTCTTAGTCTGCATTTGTGGATTAGTCTAATTTGACTGTTGTAATTTGCATAGATCTAAATATGAGATCTATGCAATGAGCTTGTTATCTACTATTTACTTAAAATTACCACGTCATGTTCCAATTATTAACCTGGGAGAGCCATGCTTGGACGAATGGGAATGACCGGAGTGATACCACGGCCTCACAGCTTACGTTGTGTTTCGCCGAGTGAGTGAGGTTACCGGAAGCCTAGTCCCCTTTTAAAAGGTGGACATGGCACTTGTGACTCCTCTGATGTTGCGGGTGTCCATGGGCGGCGGTAATCGCTTACCGTCAAGCGATCCGTCTGGTCGTTTGTCCCCCAATCCCATAAAAAAATATAGATTAAGGGTTTGTCAAATATTTGGATTGCCCAGTCTCAAAAATCGCCGCGCTTACCATCAGATTAGTAAATATATTTTAAATAGAATTTCTTCTGTTTCGTGGAAGGGGAAGCTTTACAAACAGAAATTCTGCATAGACAAACATCCGGGAATAAATGTCTGCAGGTCTTACAAATAATACCTATATAATATTCCGTGCAGGGATGGAACCCTTATTTCGTATCGCAGAAACGATTCGATAGCTCAACTACTGCGTCAGTAGAGTAGTCAAAGTGACGTTTAACCGTAGCTGTAGTAACTGGTAAAATAGTACTATTAAGTTTTTTTAAGAGATCCTTGCACTGTTTTTTTTATGGGATAGGGGGACAAACGAGCAGACGGTTCGCCTGATGGTAAGCTATTAGATACCGTCGCCCATCGTGCGTTGCCCGCGTTTTAAAAGGGGATTAGGCCTCCGGTAACCTCACTCACTCGGCGAAACACAACGTAAGCGTTGTTTTTTTTTTTTTTTTTTCTTATTCGTGATAGGCCCACGCTTGACCGCCAGTTCGCCTGTTTGACGCTGGTTTTCTGTGAGGCCTATCACTCCGGTCGAGCCGGCCTATTCGTGCCGAAGCATGGCTCTCCCACGTTAAAAAATCTCACAGAAACTCTCACTATCCATCCTCCTAGCCATTTCCCAACTACGTTGGAGTCGGCTTCTATTCCAGTTTAACCAGATGCGACTGAATATTAGTATTTTTCACGATTGCCATCAGATCTCCTCAACCCAATTCCTGGCAATACAATAGAGGATAGCCTCGTATGGCTGGTTGGAGTTCTGACTAACACTGGGACCAACAGTTTTATGTGCACGACGTGCTCACGGAGAAGTTCGATATGTTAAGAACGGTCGCTCATCCACACACTAACCACGGCAGCCGCAGCTTAACCTTGCAGATCAGTTGATTAGCTTAGTTATACTAGCTAGCTAGCGATATGGTGGTTCGTGGCTAACTTTTTATATAACTGCATATCTTTTTACACAAGATTGTTATCCCAAATTATGCTGAGGCAATAAAGCTCTAGTGATCTTAAAAAGTCTAGTATAGGTACCTAAGCCTAAAAGTCCTAAAAAGAAATGTAGAGGGGTAGCAAATATATTATACTTAAAAGTTGAAAATAGATATGATTGAACGAATTGTAATCCAAAGTTTCTCATTACTTTATAAACCAATCTCAACATTATATATGGGTTATTCGACCTGAGCATATTTAGGTATCTAAGTCTAATCGCTTATTAGAACGAATTTATTGCATTTGATTGATCGCAGGAATCGATTCGTATTCATATTAGGCGAGTGCTAACGTCAATCGGATAATCGTGTAGGTGTACAAATATGTATTCACTGTGTTATAAATGTGTATATGATCCACAGTCTGGGGTAGGGTTATCTTAAAAAGAGCAAATGTAATAAGGTCATGGGGTAATTTGATATTAAGAAATCTTTGCAGAGGTGCTCAATGTTCTGATACTAAGTAATGACAAACCATTTTGTTTCTTCCCAAGTAAGTACTTATAAAAGATTTTTTTGGACGAAAAATTGATTATAAAATAAAATAAGACTTTTATAGCATTTTTGGGTTCATGTACTTGTGCCAGGGTGACAATAAATAATATTAAATACAACTTACCAAAAATGAGAATCCATTGATGCGCTTTTTTAATTTAACATTTAACATTTCCTGGGTAGTTTGTGCAAAACCGTTACGTCTGACCTGTGCAAGGCTGTACGTAATTGCATAAATGACAGACTTCACATTTCCGCCAGTGTGATCCTCAATCATGTTTTCCGTTCCGTTAATTTTGCAAATAATACATCGAATGTACACGAACCGAAACGCGAATGTATAATTTACAAAATTACACTTTATTTGTGTTGGTTTTCGTTTCTATTGCTTGCTTGTTATTGTAATATAAGTTTAACATAACATAAATGCATAGTGCAAGTTATTTGCATATGTCTGTTGTATGTTGATTTTGCCCTGAATACCGGGTTTAGGGCGGTGCGGAACTGCGTACATTATGGGAATTTACACTAATGCTTTTACGACGGGAATTGTACTATAAAACTCGCCGGCCGACGGCTTCATGTCACAATAAAATGTTTGATGTAATGCGTAACACATATAAAATCTGGTTTTGAAGCGTAAGTGTTTTTCAATAGCACTGGAAAGATCAATGAAGTTGTATGCGTTGGTATAGATAAAACTTACACTAATCTATACAAGACAGCCCTTTGTACCTACATGGTTGTTTTACATATAGTGTCTTTATTTGAGTCTCTATTTTTGTAATGATTAATCCTGAATCTGAAAAAAAATTAAAAGCTCAAACTATAGAGTCGTTTTGAAGCAATAAAGATAAAAAATATGCCTATCTCCCTTGAGTACATAGGTACTAGGAAGCACTAAATACCTTCACAAGGTAGAAAAAAAAAACAAGGCGCAAAAAGATCGATAGTAAAGTAACAAATGGTATGAATTAAGAATTTTTCACAGTATTTCAATTTGGGAATGAATTTTCGGTGTGAGTCCGGAACAAGCCAAACAAACAAGCTCTATTTATCATAACAAGTGTATTTTTTCTCTAAATATATTTTTTCGCTATCGAATCGTACCGTATCGCATTGGTAGGTATGTACTTAAATCTCTGCGCACTAGGCACATCCCTAATCTCCTAGTGCTTAGTGCACTTGTTGAGCAATCCACGTGTTTATAATCAGAGTCGCGTCTGTTCGTCGGACGCTCTACTTCACCTAATGTATAATTAGAACTTTTATCTAACGTACATCCCTATTCACTTGGCAAATATTCGTAGGAGTATTTGTAGGAATTTCTTGGCCTTTTTGAGGTGGACTTTGGTGGTAAAATATTTTTATTATTTTACTCATATTTTTATTATCTAAACATACCGGCGAACTGTGGGTGTACATTAAGTACCTACACCTCTGCCTGGCCCTTCGGGGAATATAGGCGTGATGGTATGTTATTTTTATTTGTAATTCCTACAGAGAATTATGTCCATGCTATAATTTTTTTACTTAATAGCAAATTTAACAGATCAAAACGGAACTTACGACAAAGTTTACGTTGTGGCGCGTAGACACTTAGGTTTGTAATTACTAGGTATCAAATTTATTTCAGCCCTCTCCCATTAACATGTGTTTAACATGGTTAGTTAACTTAAAAATAAAGGTACCTAATTGATTTATTAAAACGATCAATAAATTTTAAAAACGAAAAAACAGTGACTTTTTTTGCGGAAACTGACGTCACAGTACACGCGGCCCATATGACGGCGTTTAAATCTCCCGTATCTGATTGCAGTTTTGAATATTTATTTTTATGATTAAATATTCATATTATTGTCAAATGTTTACGGTGGTTTAATATTATAAACTATTGATGAAAAATATAAATAAAGTTTCCCTATTCAGTGATTGCTGGCGTCTATAGGCTGGGGTTGGTGGTAATAACCATCAGACCATATGCCTAAAAAAAGGTAGGTACTTAATGTAAAAGACTATAAACTGCCCCAATACCCTAGTGGTCCTAAGCATGGCTGCTAGGCTAGAGGTACTGGTTTCGATTCCCAGATCGAGTAGTGTTAGATATTCTAGGAGTTGGCTCGGAGTTTAGATTTGTGTCCAGTTAGTGATAATAGGGTCGACTTATTATGGGCGACCCTAATACCGGCGAACTGTGGGTGTAGGTACATTAGTACACCTCTGACTACTCTTCGGGGAATACAGGCGTGATGGTATGTACGTACATACCATGACGCCACATACCATTACGCAAGTATTCATGTCGGAGACTTCTAAAGTAGATACTGGAACGTACTAGTAGTAAGTACTACCTTCCAGTAATTTAGAAGGTCTCCGACATGAATACTTCATACATTAAAAGGTATTGGTTGTTATTTCTGCAGTATTTAGCAGTAAATTACTTAGATAATAATTATTAGTAATAACTTACGCCACAAAGCTATATAAGTGAATGTTGATCAGTATTGAGTAGCACCTTGAAATGTGTTTTAAATAAAACCGTTAATTTATTGGACATACATAACATAACATAATCAACCCATTATACTGTCCCACTGCTGGGCACGGGTCTCCTCTCGGAATGAGAGGAATTAGGCTATAGTCGTATACGTATACCATGCTAGCCTGCAGGTTGGCAGACTTCACATGCCGTCGAGAAAATCTCTCAGGCATGCAGGTTTCATCAGGATGTTTTCCATCACCGTTTAAGCGCGTGATAATTAACTTATTAATACGTACATGACTTCGACACGTCAGAGATGCGTGCATTGGGTTCGAACTCGAGACCTTTGACTAGGCAGTCCAACGGTCATACCACTAGGGTATCACTGCTTTACACATACAAATAGAACAAAATATCTTACAACTTGTCAAACCAAACAAAATAGGGAAAAATTTGAAAGTCATGAATTTAGGATAGGTAATCATGAGCGGAATTCATTTACAAACCCCAGATTGACAATTTTAGGATTGTACTGATTTACACAGTTCATGTTTTAGGACTCATGTAATAAGAGGTGGCCTAACGCAACTGGGCACAAATCCATCTTTCGAGCTACTACTGAGAATTCTATAGAATAACACTGCCCGACCTCAAAATTTGACGTTCAGACACTAGACCACCGGAGATAAAATAATTTTTTTACCTACTTTTTAAAATCATTGATTAATGCTTACTAATGGCGTAGCGGCTGAGCGCTCGGCTTCTGCGTCACGTGTTGTGGGTTCGATCCCCACAAGGAGCAAATATTTGTATGATCTACAGGTAGTTGTTCCGGGTCTGGGCGTTTGTGTATGTGAGAATTTGTGTTTGTAAACGCACCCACGATACAGGAGAAAGTGTGGCAACGTTTTTTTTAAAACAAGAAAACAAGAATTGTAGTAATGAAAATCTGTTTAATTTTTTTTATCGTAATTCTTACGTAACGAATAATTTATACAGCCATATTGTTCAGTAATATGAATATAAACGAGTAAATTACGACACTACTTATTTTTAATACAAAACCGTGACATTCAACATCGGTGCATCGCCAAAATCAAAACGCTAATTGCCGCTGACATTTGGCATACATCGAGCGCGTTGAACACAACTCTATTGGTATCGGAATCGGAACGCTACGAATACGAGTCGCCGGGACCACGGAGGTTGGTCTCCGTTCACCATTAACTAACTCAATACCATTAACAAATACCGCGGAGCTTAAGCCGTACAAATATGCGGGCAGGCGTGCGATGCCAAGAATTTGGTCGAATCGGCAACTTTACATAGCACTTGTTTACCTCGCTGTGGCAACGGCTATTTCTGAATGTACACTATATTTACGAACACAATACCGGTATAGTACCGTTAATTCGTGTTCATACGACAACTATGTAACTCGGTTTCTCGATGCAGTGCGAAAGCGATCGAGTCGAGACGCTTTCGAGTTTGGAGGTTGCCGCGAAAATCTTAAGTCATTGTTAAAGGTCGGGAGGTTTATAACTGCACGTTTTAGAATAAAAACAGGCTTGGAGCTGTCAAAACAGGGATTGATTAAGTAACTTAAGTTTTGAATTAATGAAATAAGTTGAGAGTCACTTGCATTGCATACTTTTTGTATTGGTTCATAAACCTATTGATGATTCAATAAAATGTTTAGAAGTGATGGTCAATAAGGTGAATTAACACATATCTTTATCTGGAGACCCCTTTATCAAGTCTACGTAGATATTATCTGGAAAATGAACCTAATCAGAAATAATATCTATACCTATAATAAAATTGTAACAGACCGATGTCTGTATATTAGAGATATTAAAGAAAAACTAATATGGAAATATGGAAATAATATGAAAAAATAATATACTATACTTTATTTATTAGAGCAACAGAAGCTAAAATAAGTGTAGCCAAAATAAGTAAATTGTCAATGTAAGTGAATTATTGTATTGTTTTGAGAAATAAATGTCATAAACCGTAAAATAACAATTTTTAGATTGTTTTTCTGTAACAACACTACTACATGGAATTGAATGCAGTTTTCACCGATGTATATTATTGCTTATAACTTAAAAACTGGTGCATGTTTCATCTTGATAAGCCGCCTAGAATCGGACTTATAGTATATTACTCTTTTTTGGGACGCGAGTGAAACTGCGGGCAACAGCAACTAGGTAATAAATAGAGGTAACAACAGCTTATAAAACTTAGTTATTCTGATGACATTTTCTATTCCAAAATCTGCATAGGTACTTCCAAATTTACAAGATTTGCCTAATATTTTTGGCAAACTCAATGGCTAGATGTGAAAGCTCGGATCCAGAAAAGTTGTCAACATTTGTAGTGAATTATATTCTTCATGGAATTCTTGTCTCTTTGCAATTTGGCTATCTTTAACATAGAGACAGATTTCCTGGTGCCTACGTAGATCAAAGCATTTCACTTGGTGGTTTTCCTAAACAGTCTGTGCAGCTGGCACCGATTCCATATGCCCAGTGCGTCATGCTTGTAGAAATAAGGAACTAAATTTAAATGTACCTAAAGCTGGAGGATAATATCTTCAAAAAACATCTTGGGAAAACCTGCCTGATGGGTCTCCAATCGCGTACACATACACAATCACGGAAACGTTAGGCACTATGACCCTATACTACTAACCTTTTTCAAATGGTGTTATCGGCTTCCATCTTTTACACGAAGCGATTGCCATCAGATCTCCGCAACCCAATTTCTGGAAAATACCGATATCCGGAGGATAAACTGGTTGTCAGTCTTTTTGGGCTTCTGATTACCACTAACGATTATTTCTAAATGTTCGTGTGACAACCAGGACCGACTGGTTTACGTGTTGATTTGTTATGAATGGTCACCCATCCAAACACTGACAGCGGCCAGCGCGGCTTAACCTTGCAGATCAGTTTAGTTATTACGTAGCAACGAGTCACTAAGAGTTAGGCACTATAGGAAGGGACAATATCCTTTCTGAATATCACAAGTCAAGGTCACAAAGGGGTCACTTCTTTGGTATATTACATGAAACCGAAAGTGACCTCATTTTTGGCACTCGTACTATGAGTATTAAATTAAAATTTCAACAGCTAGACTGCGATTTGGAAAATTTTTCGAATATGGTTTTTAAAGCAAGAAAAATTTTAAAAGTAGCTCGGAAATTTGGAGAATTCGGGAAAAGTGATAGTACTTTTCTTTATTAAATTTTTGTATGATTCATAAAAATTTTGACAGGACAATATTCTACGGATCAGCTAGTTACCATCTTTCCATACAAGTAGTTTTTAGAAAAAATGTCCAATGAAGTCTATGACAGGCTTCATGGACGATTTTATTTTTAGAAAAAATCATTTTTCTAAATTTTACTGGTACAGAATTTATTTTGCTTAGGTTGGTAGTCTTACATCTCGGGCAACCGACACAATTTACCCGCTATAATTTTCTGTTACCACTATACCATAAAAATTTACCATCGATCAGACGGTTAATCTGTACTTAACTAATAAAGTTTACGTGATATATCTAAAACGTTGGTAAACCCTCATCTGTATTGGAAGCTACAGAGATGGTCATTACTGTAATAGCTTAAGAAATTATGTCATAATAGTCAATCGTTGTTCTACAAAACACTCTACAATTATGTTATCATTTCTTTATAAGCAGGTCCAAATTATAAGTAATTTCATATCAATTTTAAGCTTTATAATCAATCAATTACGTCGGTTGTTATCAGATGATTGATTTATTGGCTCCGCTCGGATAAATCGGTCTCGATCATTTATATGGTCATTTCCATTAGCGTACTAATTTCTGTAAATATCTCAAGGTAACCTAACTATTAGATACATATGTTATAAATTAACTATTTTGTCTATAGGCCAACTACAGCAATTATTGTGTTTACTTAAATTTAAACTTTTTCTGTCTCTTTTCGTTCTACGTTCAAAGTCAAAGTCAAAATGTTTTATTTCAATTAGACCACTAAATAGGTACTTTTGAAAAGTCAAAACTATTTGCACGGTTCCAAAAAGTGGGTCGTATGGAGAAGAGCCGGCAAGAAACTCCATAGACACTCTTTTAAAAAAATAAAAAAACTTGATTACAATATTATGTTTTACAACTTTGTTCCAACTAGTTGCTGAGAATTCTGCAGTTTGATGTATAAGATTTATTCAATATACAAAAGGACGTATACGTTCTTTCAGCCGATATCTTCTGCAATCCCAAATTTACTTTATCGATCTTATAATCCATAAAATTACCTATATAAGGTGTTTTTTTTAAATTAGAACCTAAATAAAATTCAAGACGATCGTATCGTATCTCTCTAAGTAAGTTTGTTCTTATTGTATTATGCATTTTAAGAATTTTCTAAAGTTAGATTTTTGGGTTTTACAAAATAAATCTATGTATCTATTGTAATTACTATAAGCATGCTTTCTAATGAAGGTACCTATATTCATACTGAAAAAAAAAACATTAAATATTTAAAACGTGCTTACTAATTTCTCTACCTAGTTATAAAATATAAATGAAAATTTGAACGAAAAAAAAAACTACATTTAAGTAAAATACGAATCATCTTTAGAGTCGTCTAATCTCCTGCATAGTTATCAGGTACCCAGACACTATTTCTATAGTAGCCCTATAATCTCGCCCGACTATAAACTGCGCATAACATACATACCTAAACAGTTAGATATTTCTATTAAATATTTTTTTATATTCCGGGAATAGACGTACCTACGCTACCGATATCGGAACTGCCTCAAATTTTTCACTCGTTAGGTAAAATGTGGAACGGTTCATATTACACACAGATTTTCTTAGATAACTACATATTTTGATTTATTGTAATAAGATGACAAACAAGCATACGGACCGCCTGATGGCAAGGGGCAACTGCAGCTTATAGACGCTAGGAACACCAACAGTATCAGCGTTGATATTATCTTATAGGTAGTATTTATAATAATGGACATTATTCTAATTATAAAATATTTGTCTGTCTTCTTCCTAGCCTTTTCCCAAATGTATTAAGGACTTCTCGTCTAACCAGATGCGGCGGAATATTAGTTTTTTACACGGAGCGACTGCCATCAGACCACCGCAACTGAGCAATACCGAAATGCTAACGATCCTGATAACCAGCCTATGGTTGGTTATCCGGCTTTTGTGTGATTCTGACCACCACTAATAATGAACTAGTGCTCTGTACGGATGGGTCTCGCGATGTTAAGACTGGTCACACTTCGACAAATGGCTTTTCGCTCCACTGATATTATATATTTTTTCGAAATTGTAGAACAGAGCTGTTATTCAGTGTTTTTAAGCAGTTTCTTCATTTATTACCATTGCTAATTTACTTTCTTAGATTACTTTCCTTGGTGTTTCGACACTTCAGCGAGTAAAATATTTAATTATGGGTAGTCCACCGCTCTAAAACACTATCGGTTGCAATAAAATATAGAGTAGATTAGATTTTACATTTCATTAAGGGCTTATAAGATACGCGTGACAGACAATTTATCTCTTTCTTAGACAATAAAAATACTAAATAATTTTTCAATATAATGACACTCGTGCCAGCCTAAAGCGTTTAACTTTATTTCAATCAATTAAAGTATCGATATAAACGTCATTTAGTGCAATAAAGGCTCTGGTTTATTTTAAATCCTTGCTAGTAATTGCTGCGTTCAACTTTTCCTTTGAAAGTGGTATCCGGTAACTTTCTTGGAGTAATTTACAACAGAATTTTGCTTCGTGTGATTGAACTGCTTTCCATCTTACAAGTACTAAGTACTTGTTATGATCTATGACGAAGAAATTTTCCTTAGCGACTAACTTAGTATTAAAGTTTGATTGATGTTGTGGAAACTTGAGTTGAAGTGTTTGTTACCAGGCGTTCTAATTTGACGATGTGTTGTTACCTAATATTGGGAGTCTTGACAATTCTTGTTAAGTTGTAGAGTTCCAGACAATATTACTTGATGTACTGATAAATACTTTAATTAAATCACTTCTTGATTAATAGCTGATATATGAATTTAAATACTTAAGTATGTTATCTGACGCATGAGTAACGCAAATTTCCGTATAAGTGTGTTTAAAAGCTTTGGCTCCAAGTTATAACTTCCGCCTCCCACTTTTTCCTTGTGGATTTCTTAGAAACGATGACCACTATCTATCATACAAAAGTACTATGAAACAGAATATACTTATCTTATTACGGAACCATGTTTATCGTGATAATTAGTACTACCTAAGTATTACTACAGAATTTCTGTGTAAATAGTTAATTTTAATGTTGGGCTGATTGAATTTCAGTCGCCGTTTGTAATCTTTATATAACCCTTCACAGCTATTGATGACATTTTTTTGAATCTTGGAATGTCTTATACTAACGTTTATGGAGTGGACATCACCATCATATCCAGATAGGTACTGGTTGATCGGTTTTTCTGGTATTTAAAAGTATATTACAATATGTATTATGGCTGTTATTTATTTCTGTACAGATATACAGTATAATGTACTAGTTGTTATATAATTCATGTTTTCTTTTCAAATAAAATAATATAATTATTTTGACTTGTTATTCTTCCGTACACGGTGTAGTGCATATATATATATATATGTATATACAATTTTTGCATTCTTGAAATCTTAACTGGAAGAGATTTGATTAAAAATAGGTAAGTTTAGCAGTAAATATGTTCTAATAAGTTATATCTTAGCAACTAAACTTCGTTTTAGATAAGATAAAAAAGGGTAACTTTTTATATTTTTTTAAAATAATATTTGATTTGATTTGAACTAACCTCACGACATTTGTAATTGATTTAGTTTTGTATACCTAACTTGTTGTAAATAAAATAAATAAATAATCACGATTGCATGTAGTTAGGGTTTGCGTCGGTGACGGGTGACCGGTGACGGTGCAGACACGCGTTATGTCATCGCGTCTAGACACTAGACAGCAAGCAAACAAGCATCACACCATGTTTACACTAGAGAACACCGTCTGCCGAAACCACAATATTACTTATATGGTGTTTGATGCTCTGGGTGCCAATGGGCAATTGCCAATTAGAATGCTCATACTGTCATGCATAGAAACTTGAAACTTGACTCCTAACCTCATACAATTTTGCCTGTTTCCTGTTTTATATTAGCTACATTAACATAGCATAGTTTGCCGATGATTAAACATAAAAAGAACAGTTCAACGATAGCCTATTGAAATGACCATAGGATTGTCAAACTGTACGTCTTGAGCTAGAATTCTGGGCACGCATCTCTAACTTTTCGTAATCATGTGCGTAAATGATTATTCGCTTTTGCGTTGATGAAGAAAAAAAGGAAAGCAAAGAAAACTGCATGCCTGAGAGATTTTCTTTATGGCGCCTGAAATCTGTTACCTGCACTAGGCGTTTAGGTGGAATACCTGGTGACCCGTACCCAGCAGTGGGACAGTAAAGGGGGTGTTGTAATAATAAAAAGTTTATTGCCACAAAAAAACATAATTGTACATAATAGACAACTTATTAGGTATGTAGTCTTATCTATATAAATAAAAATTAATCACAAAATTTGTTGCTAAGCGCGGCTCGAAGACGGCTGGACCAATTAGGGGATTTTTTTTTAAATGTGTTCCTTGAAATTTGAGGAAGGTTTTTATGGAGTGAAAAATTGGAAAAATTGCACGAAAAAAACAGGGGCAACGAGGGTGAAACCGCGGGCGGGTCGCTAGTCTTAAATATATATAAAATCCCCAGGTGGGGATGGGTCAGAATAGGCACTGTTCCTGACTGCCTCAATGCATTGCTTGGCAATGCATCAGGAATTATGAGGGTGTTTTAATAATTCTCACGGATTTGGCAATAATATTGTTCCAAAACCGCTACTGTATCTATTTATCAAAAGAGGTCCAGCCAAAACAATTGTCGGAAATTTATAAATAAAGCGGTGTTTCCACGATGCTAAGTTTCAACGAAACGGCAAACATATCGCGTGTCGGTCTCAATGGCTCGATTGATCACACGTGTTGTGATAATGAATTACAACAGTGTGATTAACAACGTCTTAATTGTTACTTGTACTTAGTAATTGGAGTGCTGAGTGTAGGAAAGGCTTTGATGCCGGTTATCCGGGCTTAACATTTTCAGCTAATGATCAAACATTTTGTTTGGTGTAAATTTGCTTTATTCTCACGTGACGATTTTGGGGTATTATAGTGCTTTATTTTAACAATAGTTACTTACCTACATAAAAACTTTATCATTGTGGCTACTTATCAAATATTGTAAGTCTTAAGAGTCCGGCGGACCGAATTTCTCTTACAAACGTAATACCGCAATAAATCGTAATCCAAACACAATTTAATCAAATTCTGTTATTATTCGGAATCCGATATCGTTAATCTAGGTTCCTAGGTTCCTTCCTAAGGTCCTCTACCATTTCGTCCAAAATACTTCACTGGAAAAAAGTGAATGCAATTTTTGATAACTTTACCAAGTTTGGAACGATTTTCCGGTCTTTTAGTTCCAGTGAAGTAGTAGTAGTAGACGAAATAGTATTGTAGGAATCTAGATTAACGGTATCCGAATCCGAATACGAGTATTAATATAATTTGATAGAATATTGTCTGGATTATGATTTATTTCGGTATTACGTTTTGTGGGCAATTCAAGCTCCGCCGGACCTTTAAGATCTGGTGGAATGACATAACAAATATATTTAAGACATATACATTGGTAATATTGGTACAATTGAAAATATTGAATTCCATAATTAATACGAAAAGAAGAAATGGAATTAATTTAGCAACGAAAAGTCCGTTGCTAGGATCCACTTGAATAAATTTAAAGTTCAAATTAAAATTGTTGTTGAAATTTTAGATGGCTAACCATTAGTGACTCTGCCAGGCCTTGTTGTATCTAGAGAGGACCGCTATGACTAATTGACCAATCGACAAAGTTTTTATGAAGCTTATTTTTTTATATCAAACACACGTATGCTAGTTTTGTTACTATGCATATGGTGATACTAAATATTCTATACATGTCTTGTGATTTTGCGTAAGCTTGCAAGTTTTTGTTCGTAACAGGCAAAAAATGTTCGAGGCTAGAAAAAGTGAAACACAGTGACTTTGCACCCATTGTAGTTTATAGTGGTCATTGTTAACGTCGAAAGTTAAATAATAATAATTTCATGAAACGGAATTGTTTTAGAAGTACTTAATAGTTATCTTCCAGTGAATTTTGGTGATGCATGCTTATTGCTTAGTGGTGCATGCTTGGTGGGACATGCTTGGTGGTGCATGCTTGCTTGGTGGTGCATACATGCAGACTCTAAAGGCTCTAAGGCCTCACTACCTTCCCTCAATGTTAGACCGGATCCAAATAGTTTTAATGTGTTCAGTCGTGTGTATGTGAGTGTGTGATGTGTGATACAAAAACAATAAAAGCTGTGGCTCTCCACAGCTTTTATTGTTTTTGTACGGAAAATCCGCATTGATTATGCAGTGACTCGTACCGACTAAAAACCGTACTTGACTTCCTTTGCCCTACAGTAATCGCCATCATTCATGACATTCTCCACGATTATTACAGGCTGTCACCTAGTGTTCTCTGGACCCCTTCAAAGGCTGAGGCTTCGCCTCGCATCCCACTTAGAGCACGCGTGCCGAACACGCGCGCCACCTACTGGGGCCGGTCTGGTCGTGCGACGGACTGCCCAAATCTGTCGATCACGATGTCTGTCTGCGCCCTCCAACACCCTACTGCGTGCGTTTACTGCGGATTGGGAGAGAAGAGGATAATTCTGTCTTCCTCTGAGCATTTACTTGAATTACGTACTCCATTTTAGAGCTTGCTTGTGCTAAAAAGAAGAGGTCTACTGTATGGATAAGGGTGTTCTGTAGCAAGCGAATTCATTGAAAAAAAAATGTCTAGATCAGGTAACATACTTACAAATCTAAGGCTAAATTAATAATGAAGACTTCTTACGCAGTAAGCTTTTCATGATAAAAGAAAATACTGATGTGTTAAAGTAGTTTGGTATCTGACCATTCTGAAGATACAAAATACATTTCTAAAAAAGGAAAATTATTACTACTCATTAGTCACCAGATCGGGACAGGTTTGATTCCCAGGTCGAGGAGTGTTTTTGGGTATTTCTATGAAATTCTCAGTAGCAGCTCGGAATTTTAATTAGTGCACGGTTAATGGCAATAGTCTCGCCCCCTATTACATGAAACCTAAACATGCCGGCGAACTATGCGTGTAGGTACATTAGTAGAACTCTGCCTATCCCTTCGCGGAATACAGGCGTGATAGTATGTTTTTTTTACAATCATAACTCTTGTACCTTGTTGTTACCCAGAGCCACTACACTGATTGCAGCTTTTTGTCAGGGTCACGACTGGAATGCAGCGTCAAGGTCGTCTGAAAATATATACACGTTCCAAGCACTACACGTGTACTTATTACTATTATTTGCTCATTTTAATACCTACTTACTAAAATAACTAACCGCCTCATTAGTGCAGTTGTCATGAGAGCAACTGCTACGCTAGGTAGGTCCTAGATTCAATTCCCAGCAAAGTGTTTTTTTGGAAATTCTATAAAATCAGTAGCTCGGAGTTTGGATCTAAACCAGCGAACCACTTCTACTTTACCCTAACCTATTAGGCGTGATGATATGTGTTATGTTTACCAGAATAACCCTGGGAGAACTTGGATAAAAATAATCTCATTTTGATGAATAGAGTCGGCCAATGACGGGGGCAGCTGATGAAAAATAAAACCAATTATTGACCATCGGACTTGAGCAATACCTGTTTATAACCATCCATAGTGGTCACCCATCCACAGTCTGACCGCGGCAAACAAAGCTATTATGTATTTCAATAAAAACAATATTGCTTGTTCGTGAGGACGAACAAGCAATATTGTTTTTATTTTATTTAAATTATCAAAAAAATCGTCGTATTACGATTTTTTTGATAATTTTAATGTGAATGTTGATTTTGAAATAATAAATGTAATTGTTAAGTAACATGTTTTTATTTTCAAGCTTTAATTATTTATTTATTTTTAACTTCATTTATTTCGGTATCTCCTTTGCGACAAGCCGAGGACAGGGTGAAATGGCGCACATTGGAGGAGGCCTACGTCCAGCAGTGGACTGCTATAGGCTGATGATGATGATGATAATCGCATTTGCGAATGGACCCAAATGCGATTGGGACGAACTGCGTTAAACCCCATTCATTCATTTACAATGAAACTGGTAATAATAATAATAATAATAAAAAATAATAAAAATGTTTTATTCACAACCCTTATTACAATTTCGGACTTAATCTAAGGTGTACATCTAGTGGCTTTGAATAGAAAATTAAACATTGGAATAAAATTCTAGATTAATATGGTGCTGTAGTTAGGGCTTATATTTGGCAAATAAATATAATGTCTCCCTGACTCCTGGTGAGTTGAGTGTCACAAAAAAATGATGGAAAAAGTGACATTCCAACCGACAACTAGTTCTGAATACGAAAAGAACTAAACATAATTGCAAAGCATAATTTAATTTCGCATTAGTCAGTTTTCAAGCATTGTTTTCCTAACAAATGTCATCCGTTCCGTCATGCTACATGATCAATATTGTAATTTAAGTTTTTGTAGAATGTTTTTACGAGTTACCTACTTATGAGCAATGCACCATCAACTTGAGGGAGACCACGTCAGAAGTGCGTCAAACTGTCAACCTTGGTATCACCGCCATTGATAAATAATCATTAGGTAATACGGGTATACTGTCATAACCATAAGAGTGTGTTCACATAAGGCGCATATATTACTGCAGAGTTGCACTAGAGATAATGTTTACTTTACTGTCAATTTTTTCTGTGAAACGCTATCAAAATTCAGCTAAATGACGGCTTTCTTTTGTAGGTTTGTTTGTTTGTATGTTCGAATTTACGTATGAATAGAAA
This sequence comes from Acronicta aceris, assembly GCA_910591435.1. Lineage (NCBI taxonomy): Eukaryota > Metazoa > Arthropoda > Insecta > Lepidoptera > Noctuidae > Acronicta > Acronicta aceris. Next base: position 5,736,984 of record OU342774.1, read on the forward strand.
TAAAATGTATGAAAATGAGTCAAACTTTCGACAAACTGGATGTTCATAAATGTCATTTACATACGTTTTGTTTCTATTCTGGATTTACTTTACCTATCTCATCTAACGAACTCTTAAATAAATTGTAGTAGAGTCGTTGAGAAAAAGGGTAAATACTTTATTAACATAAAATTAGTACATTACTACTGCTTATTCTGTGAAGAGACTGACTTATAATAGGTTATTTAGAAAGAAACCTACCATTACTCATAGAAAATATAAAAAAAAATATAAATCCCATTAAATTAACTCCCTCAGTAGTCTAGTCGTAATAAGAAGTGCGACTAGAAGTCGCTACAGGTCCTGGGTTCGGTGCTATTGGGTTATTTAAAATTCTCAGTAATAGCTCGGAGTTTGGATTTGTGCCCGATTAATGGGAATAGGCTCGCCCTCTTTTACATGGGACCTAAATATACCGGCGAATTGTGGGTATAGATTATGTCATGATGGTGTTTAAAAAACTAACAAAAAACTTGACATATCCTTTTATGTTCTTTAAAATAAGGGAGGGGAAGGGAGACAGTAGACAAATATTTGTCTAATTGTTATCGCTAACAGGATTTGTTTTTTGTTTGAGCCCGTCGATTACCACCTAACGAGCAGTTGTGACCTACCTTAATGGTCAGCAATTATCATATGTCCTGAGTGACCTTGTGCGAGATGACTGATGCCAGCTTGACAATGCAGGACTTGTTTGTAGTGACGTCGACTTTGCAGAGGACGGTGATTAGTGGTCGAGTTATGGAATTAGCATTTTTGCCGTAGACAGTGACTATAAATTTAAAAACCATCATCAAATAATTATGTTTGTCATAATTCTAACGAGAATATGAAAATGTACCCGGTCGGAGCTGAGTCAAAATTTGCTGCCTCATGGACCATAGAAATCATTATCGTCTTCAATCACTGTGCAAATACATATCACGAAGTTTAGACTTATCTTAAACCATAGGTATATTTTAATAATAATTGATTGAAAAAAATATATGTTATTTTAATCGATCAAAGGCAGATGGAAACGTTATTAATGTATTTAAACTGTGACTAAGACTTCTTGAAATTTAAAACAATACTTGTACGTAAGTATATTGGTATTCCATAATGGTACATCAGATACCTGGACATCGAATTAAACCTTACTTAAGAAGTTATTTACTTCGATTATAATTTCTCTTTAATTATCATTGTACATAAATGGATGGGCTTGTATCCTTTAAGGCGGACGAGTACGACGATGTAAGTAAAAAATCGATTAAAAACCCATTATCGATCCACTGGTTAAAAACTATAAGTTTTTATTGCGTCTACGCAAGTGGTTGCGTAGCAACGTAGCGGACGTATGAGGTAAGCTTATGTGGGTACATGTGAAGTACCTTTATAATTATGTACTGTTCTAAATGAATTGCATGCATTAAATCTATCTCGCAACATCGTATTTGAACCAATAGAGCGTTAGGATTTAGGTTATGCTTTTATGACACATAATTGGCGTCATTTTTAAGATAATTTATCCCAAAGTTCAATAAGTATCAACTTTACCTTACAGTAGGTTTGAAGAAGTTTGTAGGTTATAGAATATGACCCCGGATTTTACAAAACCTGAAGTACTTTTGTAGGTATACGAAATTGTTTTGGCAACCTTAAAAACATGGTTATCCTTGTTTGTAGCCAAAACTTAAAATTGGATTACAATGTTTGTTTTAGCAAATGTTGCACATCGTAATGCTTGAACAAGCAAATAAAACCGAGTGCTGGATATTTACCAAACACTTATTTAAAAGGTACTGTAAAACGCTCACTTATCACAATTCTTTATGACTCTTAGGCAATAATACAGGGTAAGGGTTTTCTGTGCCGTTAAATTAATCTAAAGCACTCGAAACGATACAAAATTTACAATTAAATAGCTGCAACACCTCGATCAGTAGCTGATAGAATAGCGGGGCTATATCGCGTAACTTACAACCGGTGATAACGCTAAGTACGTATACTGTCCACCGCCTTATAGGGGTGGCGTGATTATGAAACCGGTAATAATTTAATTTCGACTTTATCAACTCCATAGACAGGCCGCTCTAATAAACTATTTATCTACATAGCTCCAATTATCAAGTCGCCGGTTGCTCGGTGAACCATTACCAACTATTTATTGTATGATAGGTACTAGATAAGTGTATGGCCCGCTTTTAGATAACAATACTTTGAAATTCCGTATGCGTATTATCTAGAAACACAGAATCTTAAGCGACTGAAAGGCCTAAAGTTGGCTGTTATTTCTGAATTACATTTCGAATGCTGAATAAATACCTGCAGATCGCTGGTGATTTTTGAAATTCAAGCTCAACGGTCATACTGAAGAGAGAAGATTCAAATGAAGGCGTATGAGTAATAGGATGTGAAAAGTTCACGTTTCATTGAGCAAGGTGAGTTATAGTGTAGTTTTTTGTGTGGCCGGGCTGCCGCGGCTACCGGTCGGTGGCGGTGCACTCGGCGGGACGCACTGCGCACGAGTCACTCGATGCAACTAGTTTTTTCCCCGGCCCGCACATCCGCGTCTGCGCCACTTTTTACCCCACCTCTGCATTAGCTGTTTTTCTGTCCGATCTCGATTGATGACCGTCTGGTCTCTCGTCTGTGTTTACACGACGCATTCTATCTACGTACCTATTAGAATTACAGTGCGTATCGCGGTAGCTGTTGGGGAGTTGTTCAACGCTTGCTCGACAAAAAGTGTTAGTCATACTTGTTCATCTATCATTACTTACAACGTAATTACAATGATGTATATTATAGGTAGGTACTGTATACATACTCATCTCATCTACAGTAGGTAGGAGGTACCTATAATTACCTATTAGTTGTAAGTCTATTAAACTGTAAGCAGTAAAAATAAGTATGAGTATTTTAAAAATGTAACTACCTTATTAGCCTAGTGATCCTAAATGCGACACTAGAGGTCCTGGGTTCGATTCCCAGGTTTAGGATCACTAGGCTAATAAGGTTATTGTTATTGGGTTTTTCTATGAAATTCTCTGTAACGGCTTGGAGTTTGAATTCAATATTATATGGGACTTAAACATACCGGCGAACTGTGGGTGTACATTAGTACCTCTGTCTAACCCTTCGGGGAATATAGGCGTGATGGTATGTATAAAATTTTTAAGCAGTTTTTATTATATAATACATTACCTACTATTTCTAGGCTAAGTTATTCTACACCTAAGTTCGCAACAGTTAAGAAAATTAATTTCAGTGTCACGTCTCAGTCAATAATATGTTAGTTAGTTATGTATATATTATTGACTTAACAAACAAAATATCTAAAAGGGTGTTATCGTACCAATGATAATGAACTACCTTTGTTCTACAATTTATGAAAATATTCAAAAAAATCCGGACAAGTGCGAGTCAGACTCGCGCACTCAAGTTTCCGTGGAAACTTAGGCAAGTACCTACTACTTGCACCAATACCATTTACATTACCTACTAAAGTTCATAAGCTAGGTACATATATATAAAATCATCGAACCGTAGAATTTAGAGGCATAAATGACAATATTTTTACGTGGGAGAGCCATGCTTCGTCACGAATGGGCCGGCTCAACCGGAGTGATACCACGGCCTCACAGAAAACCGGCGTTAAACAACGCTTACGTTGTGTTTCGCCGAGTGAGTGAGGTTACCGAAGGCTCAATCCCCTTTTAAAAGGCCGGCAATGCACTTGTGACTCTTCTGGTGTTGCGGGTGGCAGGAATTGCTTACCATCAGGCGATCCGTCTGCTAGTTTGCACCCCTATCCCATAAAATAATATATTTTTGTTGTGCTGACTTAGAAGCTTGATTTTTACAGCTCCAAGGAACCTAAGCACTAGGACAGGTCTACGGTTCCTTGGAGCTGTTAAGTAGGTTGGTATTTGCTATTAATTTCAAGTTTACCTAGGTATACCTCCACGCGTTCCTAAGAAACAGTATCTTGATAAACAAAAAGAGAAAGTCAACGACGTTATCTTAAGGGTTTCTTAATTCCTTTTGAGTGCGGGTCTCTAAAAGCGTCTTTCCGTATAGGCTTACAAAAATATATAGAATATATAGTAAGGGAAATATCATGGTAGAAATTTCCAAAATTTGTTAAAGAGAAACATAAAATTAGCATATTAACACGTTCAGTTACATTTATTGTGTTACATCCTGTATAACATCCAATATCATACCTATGTTGTAATATAGACTTTATTTCCCGCTAATTGAAGTCATACCTTTATCATTCGATAGTTCATTGACCGCGCAAAAAGTCGGGGCGTATTAATTAACATCTGTACTCGCAGCACCACAGACGCGTAGCCGCGTAGGTACATTGAAATATGAACAATACGGGTATAGCTATTAGCTCGGCTACTGGATTGGTAATTGGTGGCTTTGTATGGGCCATCAGACTACGGCTAGGCCAGACAGGCGGCCTCCGGCGTCTAGACAGACCATTGCGATTTGCGAGATCACGTTTCGGCCGGCCGAACATGCTAAGTGCACGTCTGGCAGCGTACATGGGACTCGCCGATGTACGAACAACCTGGATGTGACTTGAATGCGATAACACTTACCACCAGTTGTATAATGATCGTTTAATACATTTTCCACGTGATTCTGTGTATTTGTGTTGGCGTCCACGCAAATAGATCGATATGAGAATACTGAGAATTTCGTAATGGAAACTTTGGACTATTTTGCCAGACCTGATAATCGAACCCAAGATACAACCCTCCTCAACAGCTGTACTTGAAAGCTCGGCTAACAGAATTCTAAGATTACCTGTTTTTCAGACGATCCGATAGTAATATAGTAAAAAGTCAAAAACATGAGAGTAAACGTAAAATTGACGATGACTGAATATGTAAAATCACTGTGTTAATTATGTGAAAATTACTAAAAATATTTCTTATAAAAGCCTATGTGATAAGTGATAATTATAGTGAAGGTTAAAATCCATTTTAAGTATACATATATATATATATGTATACTTAAAATGTAAGGCAAGTATGTACATACATATATATATATATATATATGTACATACTTGCCATTATATATCTACATAAATGTGTTCTTGTGGGTTGTCGCGATCAATGGTGGCACGAGGGTGTCGCTGAAAATCAGCGTTGTTGGCATTCCCATGAGTGCTAACAACTTCAAAGCTGAGCGATAGCCTATTTCACCTACGAGTGACACACAACTGCTCCACATTACTAATCCAATCTCTTTAATATTATCTTCCATTATAATCTAAATTTGAAATTGTTAGCTATGTTGACATAATTATTATATTATTTTAATAATGATTTAAATGCATGTCTACAAGTGCATTCTGTTGTCACTGTCAGTGTCATAACGTTGTGTAACATTGGAACAGTGCTGCCAGGTTAAAATTGATATTTAAGCAAAGTTTTATTTTATTAATTTTATTGTGTGGTACTTTATATCTGTCTCTGTGTGTCCTTGGTTGAGGGAATAAATATGTTTTCTTTCTTTCTTCTTTCTAATTATATTTGTTGGAGGAAAATCAATCGATGTGTGAGACAAGTAACCAAACACGAAGTAGTAAAATACTTACACGAAGTGGAAACTATTGTAAAAATTCGTTGACAGAATTCATTTATAGCTTCGACATGATTAGTAAGTTATTATTTACCTACTTTTAACACATGGCCGAATCTTTTTTTAGGTATTTTCCTTAACTGAAACTGCCTACTTGGGCTAATGGTCGTAAATATGAATGCTGGCTGAACGTAGTCTTCGATTCGATTGCTGCTGGTTTGTCGATGGCTTGTTACATTACACCTGTATTCCCCGAAAGGTTAGGCAGAGATGTATTAATGTACACGCACAGTACGTCAGTATGTTAAGAGTCCGGCGGACCGATTTTCCCATACAAACATAATACCACAATAAAGCGTAATTCAAACATAATTTTATCAAATTGCATTATTATTCGGATTCCGATACCGTTAATCTAGGGTCCTACTCTGCCATTTCGTCCAAAGTACTTCACTGGAAATTCATTTAATCGAATGCAACTCTTGATAACTTTACTTTAACTTTACTTGATAAGTTTGGAACGATTTCTCGATCCTTTATTTCCAGTGAAATAGTAGTAGACGAAATGGTACTGTAGGAACCTAGATTAACGGTATCCAAATCCGAATAATAGCACAATTTGATAAAATATCGTTTGGATTACGATTTATTTTGGTATTCCGTATATGTAGGCAATTCAGGCTCCGCCGGACCCTTAAGCTTATTGCTAAAAATCCAAACAACGAATTTCTACTGAGAATTTCATAAAAAAGGCTCTATAACAATTTACTCGACCTGGGAATCGAATCCAGGATCACGAGAATAGCAGTTACCCAAACATGGAACACAAGACTAATGGGGAACAGGAAGCAAACAGACACAATACTTTAACGATGTCTCATCTAGAAAAGAGCGTGTGAACTACTCGAACATCCGCGTGCGGGTCGGACTATCAAATGACTATGTACATAGCACACAGTTACCGTAGGCCTAGAGTACACAGTACACAAAGATGATTGCTCAATGCCTACATACACACGATGATGACACATAACAACCGTCACTGATTACTTTAATGGCTAGACTCCCTAGAGCTAAAACCTATAGTGTATTTTTTCATATTTCTAACAATGAAAACAAATGTCGAATCAGTAGATTAAATTGACTGAAAAATACTTAAGAAGCGATTACAATATTGTTTTACGTCCGTCGACAAAATTGATGGTTAGATTGTGCCTTGGAAATTGGTATTAATTTGATGAGCTCATGTCACTTTGAAAAATTATAATAAAAAGAGTTTTTGATATTCGTGTACCACAAAATAGTCGTACAATACAAAGACTGTAAATATTACATATTACTCGTATAAAGATTTTCTACGAATGCTTAGAAATACTCGAGGCGTTCGTTTCCCGGGAGGATAGCAGCAAGCTGCATTTTTGGGATGTGCCAAAGTTAAAGCACAGGAGGGCCACCGGTGCGTTCATTGGAGATCCCGGAGCACTCTGCACATTGCGCTATGGATGGCCGTGTGTTTTTAGTCGGTAGGAGTCCGACGTAACCCTCCGCCTTTCTTTTTGAGAGATGGCTCACCATCTCTCAAAAATCCATGAGGATTTCCACACGAAAAAAAAGGTACATATTTATAAACTCAATTACAAATAGTGCATAATGTACCATAGAATTCATTAATCATATTAGATAAATATAAACAGTAAACACACTATCACACCTGCATTTTCCCGAAGCGTTAGGTACAACACGAGCCTATTTCCGGACATAAACCCAAACACCGAGCCGTTACTAAGAATTTCATAGAAAAATTCAATAACACTGCTCGACCTGGGAATTGAATACAGCAATCCTTCGTCGCAGTCGCGCTTACAACCAATAGACAAATGAGGCAGATATTCCACCAATTAAAAGTAATTAAAAATTATCTATAAGTAGTTGGAATTAAAATAATTCTATAGTTAGTTATAGCTTTGAGATCAGTCTTGGTAAAAAAAACTTAAGATCTTGTTAACACCGTCAGAAAAAGTTAAATCAAGTAAAGCAACTAAGTTTACTGTCGCAAACACTGTAATTAGACGAACAAAAAACGAGTAATGTCAGTTTTTCAATGTACAACATGTATTTAATAATACAAATTGAACACGATATCATGTGTTTATTACTGCTTATGTGTAGTTTTTTAATTATGGATCTTATCCATTACATCGTATATTTTTTTTACTTTACTTCACGTAAGTTTTAGGAGTTTAGGACCTGATGTCCTGAGATACAGGACTTGGCTTAGTGTAGGCACCAGTTTCTCACAATTATTAATTTATTTATGTTATCTCCGAAGGGATTTGTCATTTTTCTACAGACTAAAGCCTATGAGGCTTACCCTGTATTATACTATAATATAGCTAATAGCCGTAAGAACCTAAAGATTGGTGTGGTTTGATTAGGTGGGGAGAGACTTGGACTTGATTCCCAAGCCGAGCAAAGTTTATTGGGTTTTTCTAGGAAATTTTGAGTAGTAAGTAGAAGCTAGGATTTTGTATTCGTGCCCGGTTAATGGCAAAAGGCTCGCTCCCTGTTAGCTAGGACCCTAAAATAACGACGAACTGTGGATGCAGTTCGTTGTTATTTTAGAGTACATATTATATTAGTACACCTCTGCCTAACTCTTCCGGGAGTACAGGTGTGATGGTATGTTACGATACATTTTAGAATTTTAATATGTCAGTACATTTTATGGTCATATCATGGTACGCTTGACTTTGCAGGATCCTTTATAATAAATGGTAACACAAACATATTAACTATTAACTTGTATAAATCCGTTGGCAGGTGTACTTAACTAATTGAAGTAGTTATTAATTGATTTCTATCAATGTTTGATATTAAGTTCAAGTATTTGCTGTAAATACAATTATGTCAGGGTTGTTAAACGCATTTATTCTTGGGTGTTTTTTAAGTGGTGCAATTATGAGTTCTGGATTCCTATGATATTGAATTTAGTTCAGCATCATTACCTCTAGTCTTGTACTTTTAGGGTGCGTTTGTTACTATGCCTAATTATTCCGCATCTACCTAGTATACAGGGTGAAATTGAATAGACGCGATAAATTAAAATATTTCTATGTGTAACAAAGACAAATTTGAACACGTAATTAAGGAAAATAATTATACAATTCAATTCAATTCAATTCTTTATTGCATTCCATAATGTATACAGGTGTTGGTAAGTAACAGTAAGTGTCAATTATGGACCCTGCCGGGCACAGCAAAGTATTAGTAAAGTAAAAGAGAGGAGGAGCGTTTCTTTTTAGGAAATTAATTAAAATTAGATGGATGATGCGATGGATGGTGTGATATATTTATACATTTTTATAATTTATATAATTTACTCAATTATTATTATTTATTATATTTTGTAGTGTATTTATTATTATTATTTATAGTATACATAGTTATTATTAAGTTATAATTGATAACTGTTTTAATACCATAATCTATTTATTTATGATGAAATTATTATATATTTTATACAATATTTATTTTTATTATTTATGAGTAGAGTTATTTATTTATTGTTAGGTTGGTTATAGTTTATTAATGTTATTGCAATAATATTATTCTTATTATTTGGCCTTTTTTATATATAAATTTTGTATAATGTGTGTTTTTTTTTTGTGTATAATCTAGCTATATTTATGTTGTGTAGTTTTTTTATTAATGTTATTATTTATAGTTATTATGTATTAGTTATATAATTTTGAGTCTGTTGTATAGCATGCAGGAGCTATCCTGGAGCCGTGTATCTCGACTACTACTTTTCTCGTGAATAGAAAAAAATAGGTAATTGATAGTAAGTGCGTTAGTACTTCTCGTATTAACTATCTGCATAATGAAAAACAGGGCGCGCCGCGCGAATATTTTGGTAATTGCTCGAAATGATTTAACTTTATAATCAAAAATAGCAAAAAAAATCACAAAAAGATGATTTATTTGTGTTTTTTAGTTAAATACCGATTAAATTCATGCTTACCTAAAGACAAAAGCTTAGTTTGCACACAAGATAAAAAATGTTTTTTTTTTTACAATTTAGATCAGTGAAATTAAATTTTAAAATGAATAAGTAATGATTACTGAATCTCCCATTTGTATAGTTTACGGACATAGTGCTCTGCTGTGTAAAGCAATGTAGGCAGAGAAATTTTTGGACAATTCACAATGTGACGATTTACGAGGGTTAAATATCGGTCATTTTGCTAAGTATCATTTCTGGGAAAATTAGTTAGTTACCTATCTCCGTGTTTTTACTTTGTATCTACTTTGTGTAAGCAACAAACTTGACTTGCCCACAAAGTAGATGCTAGACGTTTTACAACTGTCCTGAGCATAGCTTTTCTTTCTTTTTTCCGTGTGAAAATCCTCATGGATGCTCAACGTCTCTCAGAAAGAGAGGAGGAGGGTTTCTTCTATCGACTAAAATCACACGACCATCCATAGCACATTGTGGAGGGGCTCCATGATCTCTAATGAACGCACCGGTACCCTCCTGGGTTTTGCCTTTGGCACATCACAAAATTGCGTCACATTATAATATTATAAACGCAAAAGTTTGTATGTATGGATGTCTGTTACTCTTTCACGCCAAAACGGCTGAACGGATCTGGATAAAATTTGCCACAAAGGTAGATTATAGTCTGAAATAACACATAGGCTACTTTTTAACCAGGTCGGACCTAATTCTGAAGTCCACTCACACAAAGTCGCGGGTAGAAGCTAGTTTTATATATTTTTATGATTATGAAAATATACTCGAGGAGATATATTACCTGGCTTCATTTCCCAAAATTTTTATATAGGTAATCATAAGTATAATACCTACTCGAACGTGGTGATACCTAATACTTTAGTGCTTACTTCGAAAATAAATACATATGTTTTCCCTAGCCCTAGAGTTGTGGTGAATAATGGCCAGTCCCTCCGTTGATAGATTTGCTTACTACAGATAGGATTTTGACATTACTTGTATGAACCTTATGTCAATATCCTATCTCTAGTAAGCAAATCTATCGACGGATTTGATATAGGGACTGGCCATAAGTAGCACTATCCGGCTTTTCTACAATGTAAGTAGATATTGTGAATGTTAAAATTTGGATGGGAAATATTTGTATTTTATACCAGCTGTTGTCTGGTTTCACTCGCATCCTAAAGGACTTTTTGTGACAAAACGTATGTACCTAATGTCCTTCTTCACAGTCTATCTGTATACTTAACAAAATTCATCAAAATTGGTACAGCGGTACGGTGAACACGTAACAAAGAAACAGAGAGACAGAGTTACGTTGGCATTTCAAATATAAAGTACTTAGTATGGATAGGATATTCGACAAAACCTGAAGATCTTAACTATTTTTAATTGTAAATTAAAATTAATTAAATACACTCTGCCTGACAGACCAAAAACAATTTCGCGTACTTATTTTTGAGTTTCTAAATATAGAATAGCATATATTATATATATACATATGTACATTAATGAGTCAGTTGTAAAACTGTTTTTATCTATACTTATAATAAATCTGTAGAGAGGTCAATTCTGTACATGAAATATATTTCCAAAATAACTATCAGCGGGTGATTAGTGATCGATACTGACGCCAAAAATGGAATCAGTAAAATTTTTGTCTGTCTGTCTGTCTGTCTGTCTGTCTGTCTGTATGTTCGTTATAGAAACAAAAACCACTCGACGGATTTCAACGAAACTTGGTACAATTGTTCTTCATACTCCTGGGCAGGTTATAGTATACTTTTCATCACGCTACGATCAATAGGAGCAGAGCAGTGAAGGGAAATGTTGGGAAAACAGGAGAACTTACTCCATTTTTTAAGCTTCCGTCGCGTGTGCAGCCTTAATGGTTAAAGCTACACAGAAATCATGTATGACGGAAATGTTCTCCTTAAAATTATATAAAAAATATTCCACGACAGCAAATGTCTATCTTTTATGGTTGACTCACAATAACACGTGTAACTCCTGATACCTTAACAGTTCGGAGCTTTCTGATTATATTTGTCTACTCTTACGTTAGGTGACTGACTGACTGACATAGTGATCTATCAACGCACAACCCAAACCACAGGTTATAGTATACTTTTCATCACGCTACGATCAATAGGAGCAGAGCAGTGAAAGGAAATGTTGGGAAAATGAGTTATTCATGAGAAAGGTTTCAAGCTATAAAACATCACGCTACAACCCTTAGGAACGGGGCAACGCAGGTGAAACCGCGGGCGAAGAACTAGGGAACAAAGTAACTATTCCACGCGGACGAAGTCGCTGGCAAAAGCTAGTACTTAATAAATAAAGTAGTGTCTGTATGCATTGCAATGGCTCATGCATACATATTGTTACGGATTTTTTTGTCACAAGTATAATATCTTAGGAAGCCCTAACACAACAACTTGACAAACTTTCATCGAACACAGGACGAACAAACAAAAATTTTATATTTACCAACATTTACATACAATCACGCCGAGAGGGCAAACCTATTGCCATTAACCGGGCACAAATTCAAAGTCCAAGTTGCTACTGAGAATGTCATAGAAACACGCAATAACACTTTGCTCGACTTGAGAATCGAACCCAGGACCTCTAGCGTAGAATCGCGCTTAGAACCATTAGAAAATGAGGCAGTTGTAAAATTTTATCATTTTAAGTAGGTAGGTAGATCAGATATAAATAATATGCACTTATTTGAAGTTTTATGCTGTTGGAACCAGATGGAAATTTTTAGGGGATATGTTAGCTTTTTAATTATAAGCTCGCAGCGACAGGCTGCAACAAAAAAAAATGACAGCCTTTTAAACGTTGATTTTCGATTAGCGGCCGTGTGGGACTAAAGCCGGGTTACAAACACCCAAGGTCGTTCGGCAGACGCGCGCACCTCGGGGACTCGTTACGCCGTCTGCAACCTTGACACACACCTGTTCTGCCCACTTCCATTCACCAGTGTGCTCTTGTCCTTTGATAATGCACCTTTTTGCAGCGGCCGCCTTTTTTTTACTATTTGTATGCACATCATTGAACATGTGCTTATCTATTGTCATTATTATATCTATAGGTACCTTTTTATTATAATGCTGTTCGTTTTATGCTTGATTGAAATTTGTGTCAATCATAATAATAGATAGTACTTACAGGTCGTTAAGCTACCAAAATTATGGTTGAGCTACACGATGACTGATGCATGCGTGCCGGCAGTTGGGACTGATCTACTAAAAACTGCTATGTTTCTTTCTATAACTGTTCTTCCATGCCTGGACTTTAAAAGAGACCATGATTCTCAGCGGTCGTCAGTTAGGAAATGCTGAAGCCATCTAGCTATAAAAAAACCAAAACCATTAACTTGTAAAAGTATCTCTAAAGATCTACTTGCAGAAATACATTTCATTTCTTTACATATTGTAGGTAGGTACCTATAATGAAGTTAGATATTTAGAGGTTCAATTGTCAGCAATTGACCTACTATCATCTACTCAGTCTCGCTACTGTGGGTTTGATTCCTAATTGAGATATGTCTACGGCCTACTGCCTAAGTCATACGAACATCTATACAATCGTTAGTGATAGTCCAAAAGCCTGATAATTACTGTAGCATAAGAATGTCGGTATTGCCCGGAAATTGGGTTGCGGAGTTTTGATAGCAGTCGTCTCTTGTAAAGTACTAATATTCCGTCGTATCTGGTTATAGTGACAGCCGACCCAACATGGTAGGGGATGATGACGTTACGAAGATACTATTACAACGAATCTCGTAATTTCCACGGATTCATCCACCTGACGTAATAAGATGATTCATTCAGTAGAACAACAAATAACAGGCGCACATTTCACGGAATCGTATCTGGATTTCGAGGGATATCTGTCTTCAGCTAATGCGAGCCGATCTATTGTGAGATCTTCAAATAAACTTACACTAAACATGTCGACACCGTTTCAAGATACAGAGCGCTTCAAGATAGACAAGCGATGTACTGTAGCTTCCTACACGCGCTTCTGACTTCTCGAATTCATTCACTTTCATCTTCTATCTATCTATCTTCTTCTATACTTATAATAAATCTGTAGAGAGGTCAATTCTGTACATGAAATATATTTCCAAAATAACTATCAGCGGGTGATTAGTGATCGATACTGACGCCAAAAATGCAATCAGTAAAATTGTTGTCTGTCTCTCTGTCCGTATGTTCGTTATAGAAACAAAAACCACTCGACGGATTTCAACGAAACTTGGTACAATTGTTCTTCATACTCCTGGGCAGGTTATAGTATACTTTTCATCACGCTACGATCAATAGAAGCGGAGCACAATTAAAAAATGTTGCAAAAACGGGAAAATTATTTGATAATTTTGTTCTGGGAAGTGACATGGGTCGTTGATAAAGCGGGCGTAGCCGCTGGCGGAAGCTTGTTCATAATATAATAAGTAACATGAAAATGACATGTTGCGCCGACCCCAAATAAACTGGGACTAGTGCTGGACTGTACTAGAAGATGACGATGAGGTACCTCCTCACAATAACTCTATAGCTGCTAAAACTTCATGTTTCATGCTTACGTTCAATAAACTGCATTATTGTCCGATTTGACTGAAGCCAAAGCACAACACGAGTATTTGCATGAACTAAGTAGATAATAAGTACTTGGTTTGGTAATAAATTGTAATGTAGCGTCTGCCTCGCAGTCCACGGGGACGCGTCGGGCAGACGACACGAGGCGACCTCGATTGCACCTGTTGCACGCACAATTCTCGTAGACATTGTGACAACCGAGTATTATTATTTACCTTTTTTCATTATAATTACCTCAATATTGTAGTTGCCATAAGCGCAACTGCTAGTCAAGGTAGAAAATTCTCAGTAGCACCTCGGAGTTTGAAATATGTGTCTGTTTAATAGCGATAGGCACGCCTCTCTATTAGCTATTACATGGGACCTATACATTTCGGCGATCTATGGGTGTTCATTAATACACCTCTGCCTAACCCTCTGGGGAATACAGGCGTGTAAGTAATATGTTAAGTATATTATAATTGTTGTTGGTGTGTTTACGGAGCATGTCCATCGGTGTAGGTAGTCGTCGCAAGCGCTGCTGGTATTACGTGCGATATCAAGGGGCGCGTAATTGCATTTTCCTGCGTAGGAAACGAAATATATTCGCGCAATTACTTGAAACATGAATTTTGCACCCTACCGATTACAAGGGACTAAGAACACACGTCAATTTTGAGAATTCCCTAATAAAACAAAAATACATAAAATGAATAAATACGTAATATCTGAAGAAAATATCGTGAGAAAATTTGTATTTCATGAAGTTTGACTTTGTCTATAACATTTTTGGACCTCTTTATCAGGTTTTTGCTTCAAGTTTAAATCCAGCACTGCCTTTATTTAAATTTTCTTTTATAAAATCTTGATTCAATGTTGAAAGTGAAAGATTTTACACGAGAATCGTATTTTAAAGGCGATCATTCGATAGATACGTGAAGGTAATTTCCACAGCATTTCATGAACAAGCCGGCAGCCGCGTGGCAGGCTCTGGAACATATCATTTACGCTTTATAGTAATCAGAAATCTATCGACTTAGCTCAGTACCGGCCACGATTTATTTGAACTGTATACATTTTAACATTTACTTACCTACATGCGAAACTATAACTCTCTAAAAGTACTTAGCTTGTATAAACAGTGTTGGTTTTCTAATGTTTACATGTCTGTCGGCATGGAAAACGTATTCAAGATAAAAGTAAACAGAAGGAGTCGCCTGAACTGTTTAGTGTTTTTATCGGCTAAATTTAGACATTGTTTAGACTAATCAGGCTATTTTTGCGGCTATTCATGTTTTTGTAACTATCGGTAACTATTGCTAAATATCGGTAACAAAAACTTTTCCCGGTTTACTCAATGCGGTATATAAGTAGTAAAAATTAAACGCGCAGTTACCGTGTCTAGACATAATTTTGTTTAAGTTTTTTCTTGCCATGTATAATAAAATGTAAACAACTTCACATTGTTATTTTTATATTTAAGTCAATGTAACATTTAAGTAGTAGGTAAATATTAAATTCAAACAATTTACGAATAAAGATTAAAGTTTTAACACTTGGTACGCAATTATGATAATTTTATTCATACATTAAGAAGTGTTTTTGCCAATAAGATCCATCTTTTAACTTAATTAAATCCAAGTGATGTTAATTACAAAATGTTTACCTATACCTACATAAATGATGGAACTGCTAATGTTGAAATTAACGAGTATTTCTATTACATTTAGTGCTATTATCCGTGTCTATGTAGGTATATCTAACTATAAATATGTAACGGCCTCAGCCTAGTGGTCCTGAGCGCGACTGTTACGCTAGAGGTCCTGGGTTCGATTCCCAGGGAAATTTTCGAGCCAAGTTTTTTGTATACCATTAAGGTGGCAAACAAGCATTCCACCCACCTAATGATAAGCGGTTACCGTAGCCTATGAACGCTTGCAACACCAGGGGTATTACTCGCGCGTTGCCGGCCTTCTAAAAATCTTTTTATAGTCTTTTAGAAGAACCTCATGTAGTCCTTTGGGGAAACCTGGGCGGGGGGCTGATTCCACAACCTGAGTGTGCGTGGGAAGAAATTCAAAGTGTTATTCGGTTTTTATATGAAATTCCCAGTAGCAGCTCGGTGTTTGGAATATGTGCCTGGTTAATGGCAAATGGTTAAGAGGCTCGCCCCCTATTACATAGGATCTAAACATACTGGCGAACTGTGGGTGTACATTAGTGCGCCTCTGTCTAACCTTTCGGGGAATACAGGCGTGATGGTATATTATGTTAACTACGTTTAATACAAAGTAACCATGTACCCATAGCGTAAAGTCAAATGGTTGGATACGGTTACCTTTTGGCCGGTTACTATCTCAACAACGTCCTGAAAATATAACATTATCTAACAAATTTAGAGTAAATTATTAAGTGAGTTCGTAGGTACCTAAAACATATTATGAAGTTAGTGACTGTGAAGGAATTCATAAATCTTTAACTAAGGTGAATATTAGAGTAACCTAACTAACCACAGGTTGAAAATTTGAAAATAAAATTACTTTTAACAAAAAGTAATATCGCCTTCAAAAATATAAAAATAATGTTAGGTGCACAACAGTTTCGGAAGTCGGTGGCGAAAACAAAAGTTCAAACCAAATCGCAGGCACCGACATCCGAAACTGTTGTGCATCTCACATTAATTCTAAGTTTTTGAAGGCAGCTTTATTAAAAAAATGAATAGCTATGATGATACTGCAAAGACAAATTAATCGACACCCTATTTTTTTAAATCTGATGAGTAGTTTTTGAGCTAGGATTGAACATCCATACGACACATACATACATAGACTGTTAAACTCATTACCCTTCCTTTTTTTGTAGTCGGGTAATAAGAGAAAACATCTGAATTCTGAAAAATACAAAGGAAATGCGAATGATCTCTCAGGCACGGTTGTATTAGAGATGGTCACCCATCCACATAGGTATAGACCACGGTAAGTGCAGAGTGACTTTAGAGGTTAATTCATCAGCATGATTGCTTAGCCGTAAGGCCTTGCTTTTTATTTGATATTTTCGTTAACATGCTATAAGTAGGTACTTGGGTAGATGCCTTTATTATTTCAAAAGTCAAAAGTACTATTTATTAGCTACCTCCTCTTCAAACAGTACGTAGATATCCTTCCTAATTAAAACTGTAGGTATATTCCAAAAAGAGCTTCAAGCTTCGGCTTCTTAAACTTCAAGGATTACAGTAATAACCTACTTACTTAATTTAATAGCTACCAGACGTAGAGTACCCAAGAACATCAATACCGGTTGTGATTATCGATTTTAGTCCATACATTTAGTATATTATTTATTCATCTTAATCATCAGAAAACCATTAATACCTACTTCTAAAATAAAAATAAAACCATATAATACTTAGATAATTATTATGATGTATAAAGGTTTATCCAATCAACATTTAGTTAAATCACACAGGATCTTCCTCAACAATTAATGGTAAGTACCTATATTTTATTTAAAAAATCATATA
Source organism: Acronicta aceris (assembly GCA_910591435.1). Taxonomy (NCBI): domain Eukaryota; kingdom Metazoa; phylum Arthropoda; class Insecta; order Lepidoptera; family Noctuidae; genus Acronicta; species Acronicta aceris. The sequence goes on from OU342774.1 coordinate 5,754,733, forward strand.
GTTAGGATGAATTTCGCTAACGGACACGTAGGGAGGTGGGTTAGAGCCGCGGGGTGAGGTGACAGGAAGCGCGGCAGACGGCGCACCCGCCGCGCATAACTAATGCACGTGGCGCCACCTGGCAGCTGAGGTCACCGTGACCTTACACACTCACCTGGAAAAGCTGTAAGCTTTGGAAAGTGCTAACGAAAATAGAGCTCAGGAGACTCTAGAGATTAGGTAGGTAATTGTTGTAACATAACACGCCTATAGCTATCCTTATTTCATAGGTAGAATCCAATAACAAAGTACCTAATTAGGTAGCACTTACACTGAAATTATTCAATACTTACATAATTAATTTAAGTAGGTATGTAAGTACGGGTTAAACACAACACAAACGTTGCCCGCGCTAAATCTATTTATCATTCCTTTTGCTTTACATAGATATATAGATACTATATTGTATAATTTGTATTTACATAAATATATTGCCTAATAAACGTTAGGCGGTAAGTGATAGAGAGCAATATTCATTGGAAAAACATCAATAGCAAAAGTTCATCATTTCTTTCTCGAGCTAATTATTGTCACCGTCCTTGGTTCTGGAAGCACTAGCTAGCCCTTAGGCTAAGAGCATAGTGGCACATGTTACCGTCAATCTCGATTTACACGAATATCTCTAGTCATGCAATATCGATAAGGACATGCCAGTTTAAGGGTATTACATTGCCCAATGACCTTGAGGATTTAGTCTTTGTACTAGTATTTGTTAGACACAGGCATTGCGGGGGTGCTTCACGCGGAGTGCTCGTGAGGTTTCGGGTATTTCTTTATTATTTCAAAAGTTGTTCCATATGAGGAGGTACGTAATAAACAATACATATTGTTAATTACAACATTACAATTTTTTTATATAAAATTAATGACTAACTATTAAGCCGTTAATGAGAAAAAATACAAATTAGGTTATAAAAGGCCTATTTACTTCAATTATTATCCAAAATTGGGGCAAATTTATAAAAATATTAAAGAATACAATTTGTTTTTGATGACTTAAGTATAACATATATTTTTCATATGGCAAACGCACATAAGGATTCCACTAGAAACATCTTTAAAGCTAGGGTGTTTTTTGGATTTGAGCGATGTAATGCCCTTAACAAATTCATCGAAGGGCATGTATCGAGACTCGGAAAAAAGAAAGACTTGATATTCAATCGAAATTGAGCAGGAGGTCAATTCCAATATTTTGCAGCGTTTCGTGACGGATCGATTTACCTACATTTGTTGCTTTGGATAGCGAAAATGAACGGCTCAAAATTTAAAGCTAAACTGGAAGATTTAAAACATGTGACCCAAATCCACATCGATGACGTAATTGGCAAGGATTTTTATATGTTTTGATAATGGAAACTTGGAGCGTGCCTATAAAATACCGGTCAGTTAGAGTGACTAACACAAAAATCCTTCTGCGAAATCATTTGTCTCGACTTCTCGGCCAACCGTTTTGTGTCTTTCCACAGGGCACCAAAGGCATTTTAACTAACGAAGGATAATTAAATAAATGCGGCTTGTCGAATGCGGATCGAAATGACATCAAATGCGTTGTTTATGAGAGCCGGGACACGGGCGAGATATTCGGCTTTCTTCAGATTACATTTATAGGTAGATGACCCATTCTTTAATATCGCAGAAAAAATATCGGGGATAAATCCACATCGGAGCATTTCTGCAATACCTTGGAAAGCTTCTGGCTATAGTGAGTGTTTGTATTTTCTAGGTCTTACTTATTATTTAGGTATATCCTTTATGATGCTTTATATTCTGTTCCTTCGACAAAACTATAAAACAGAACTTATTCTTTAATCAAATCATTCGACCTACATAAATAATCATGAAAAAGTACGAAAATATTAAAAAAAACCAAATCAGTGCAGTTATAAAAAATAATTATATTTTTTAGCAAATTAGTTTTTATGTGGACTGCAGAGGCTATTCGCGTGCATGCCGCCATCGAAAGTCGCCCAGAATTTTCGAGCCATAATCATGTTTGTATGAAAGTACATGTCGCAGAGTCTCGCCGCTCGGCACTGCCCGGCTGCCCGCACGCAAGCCATATCCCGCACACTGATTTCCCACACCACACTAATCAAGTCTTTCCTATTAAGTACGCCATTACACTAAAGAATTGTCGGCTAATAAGAGGAACTTTAGAGAGTTGATGGCTAAAAATATACCTATGCTGTATGTCATTCAAAGAAAAGAAAACGTAGAAATAAGAGCTGAGATTTATTCTGTGCCCCTTTGTTTGGTCGTTTATAATATAAAATATATCAAGAAACTTGACTGTAAAAAAACGGACGTGTAAAATTTATGAAGTGGAGATACTTACCTAATACAATAAAGTTGGTCTTAGAGCAATAAGATAATGCATTCATTTATATTATACAAAATGATTTAAATTTGATCTAATTTATTCGTAAGTACAAGTTATATTTATAAATTACTTTGGATCAGTTTTGTAAACTTCCTCTTACCGAATTTTTAGTAAGTAATAAAGTTTTTAAAAGTTTGAACAGTGCTGAATGTGTTTAAAAAAACCGTTGACAGACTTAGTGAAAAATGTAATTTAAAATATAAAATTTATATCGACGAATAAAGTGTTAAGATACAACCGTTTATGATTTTTTAAGGGGATTTAGAGGGGATGCGCTACTACACCTTTCCCGTCAAACGAATTTGAGGATAGAATTTGTATGGCGCACCTAAGAATTGACGTCATCTCTCGGTACGGTACACTTTACTGTTTAGCGGTAAATTAAACAGCTTAAAACGTCCTTATTTGTGAATCAATTTTGATTTTATTTTTTTTGATCGGCTCTATTTATGGTCAACTTTTTGATGGGGCCAGTGGAGAAAAATAATTTTTAGTCATTTAGCCCAGGGGTCTCCAAACTACGTCTCGCGGGCCAAATCCGGCTCGCCAGTGCCATCAATCCGGCCCGCGATATCGCCTCGATGTCGACCTCGCCACGAGATGTCTTTAAATGTCACAATACACAATAGTAATTGAAATGCAAAAAAAGTATGTTTGCTTAGGTCGCGCACTCTGCTACTAGTCTAGAAATATAGTTAACGGCAGAAAAATTAAAATTGTTTTGGCCCTTGGAACATACTGAAGTGATCATTATGGTCCTAAGGCTTCAAAGTTTCGAGCCTCAGGGCCTTAGGATTGTTAATTTGTTAATTGGTATGGTAAGATATTGATATGAGCTACACAATTTTAGTGCTATGATAATAAGATGGGCTAGTGACCAGGTTAAGGCCGACAGAGTAGGGTGCACCGGATGAACATTGTTCGTAATATATGTGTTCTTTTAATGACGAAATGACGCAGCTGCATTTCCTACGTCAGTACATACGGTGCGATATAATTATTTTCTAGAATATATTACGGCAAATGCGCATGATTGCTGTTCATCGAAATATGCTACTGTTTAGGGTTCCGAAGAACAAATAATATAGGTATATGAACAATTGAAAATTGTATAAGGAATAATATTGTGGGGCTCGTGGTTGAATAAGACCTTTCTGCTTTTTTATGGGTGGCTTTTCCTTCATTAGTGCTCTCTGATGATACCGAGTAAATATTGCATAGTTGGAGTGGCAGGTAGTCAGAATCCTCAAAATCTTATACCCAACTCGTACCTCGAGGTCAAGTCAAAAGTCGCCAGATACCTGTCCGTTGAAAGAGCGGAAACCAACGTCGGAATTTGGGCTCGGATGATGAAAATATAATATTTTGACAGATATCCATACCTATTAATTATTTAAAAAACTAGCTGTTTTACAGACGCTTCGCCTAAACTTCTAAGTAAAAACCTTACGTAAGCCATACAGGATTTTTAAAACTTCAAAACTACCCACGAAGCTACGAAAATGTTGCACCAAGCAACGCGAGTAAAACGGCAGAACAGAGCTTGTTCTAATAAGTAAGATAACTAGATACCTAGAAATCTGCCTAAAAATGTTAATGATCTAGGTATTTCACTAATTATTTTACAGCTGGAAAAACAGTTAAAATTCAAAGTATTTTTCTATAGTTTATGCACTATAAGAATCTTAGTATTTTAATTGGATTAACTGGAATTTTAATTAAATTATTGCTTGATTACTATAATAAATACTAAGTTTTATCATTTTCACGCATACCTGTGTTATATGGTATTTACTAATATTTGGTGCTACATTGAAACTTGGTGCTTACCTTGAAAGCAGGATTCAGAAACCTTAAAAATGGCGCTTTCTCGGGTCTGCGTGTTTTTTATTTTCGCCAAATATTTAAAGAGCAGGTAAGCGTCTATAAGTTTGACCTAAGTAGTAAATTCTTGACGTACTTAATTGCGGAAACTACAGGTTATTGCGCTGAAATTACGTAAATTAATTTACATAAGTAGCTCATACTTGTATGTATCTACTTATAAAGTCTTTTTTGCAAATGTAAATTGTAGTATCCACTAACGATATTTTGTAAGATAATGGAGGCCCGTAGTAAGAATATTTTATATCGTTTACAATAACATTATTCTGCATTTTATTCGAATACGGAACCATACCCCCACAGAGAATTGACACTCACAGATTTTTTATTGACAACAAAATTGCGGAGCGGCGAGTTGACAGGACGCGAGCCGGCGCGCCGCACCTCGGCATTCGCTGTTCTAGGAAACGCAATGCGAACGTGTTGTCTGTCATTTAGTCCGATTCCTCGGGAACTTAGATTAATTGTTACCTTTCGCAGCTATTAGCCAGCCGGCTTTAATGCGGAGTTTCCTCAATCGACCGCAGCTATTTCTACTTCTACAAGTCTATGTGATATACAAATGATATGTTTTCTACTAAGTGCCTGGAGCAATACCTAAGTTAAATAGAGGCCTAGATATAGATATTTGTATAATTACCCGCTTCCTTTACAAGTTAGGTACCTACGACGGTTTTAATACTAGCTGTAATCGTAAAACAAGCGAGTGCGACAATTCGCATCAAAGCAATTACATTTTCTCGCCGGTTGTACGTGCTTTAGTTCGCTAGCAGTATAATTAATGTTATTTTTATTTGAGAATAAGGATGATTAAATCATCGTATTGCAGGATATGCCAAAAGTGGAAGTTAAACCTGAGAAAGAACTTCAGTAGGTTGAATAATCTTGGCCCCTATACAAAGCTTTTGTGTGTGATGTCTCCTTTAGCAATCATTTAGAAAGGTATTTGATTCCACTTGCCAGCTTTTCTTAGGATTTTCTTGGCAGACACGTAGGGTTTGGTTCTACTTGCATGACCCAGACCGCTGACGTATTTTCATTGCGAAATAATATATGAATTTTTAAATGAAATTCAGAAATTAAAATTGTAACGCATGTTTATTTCTCTATAACAATAAATAATTAAGATAGCGAATAAACATGATTATAGTTAATCCCTTGATCTCCATTTTACATAATATTTACAACATTATCAGTAGTTATAGGTACTTGGCAATACCAAAGCAATATAAATCAACATAATTATAATTATGAAGTTCCGATAGGTACATACTCGTATAGTTGCAACACATCACACCTTTTTATAAAACCTTATTGCAGAAGCAATACTTTTTGTAATAATATTTGTGTTCCTTAATTAATCGAATAAAATTGGAACTTATTGACTCGTACAATAAGCATATTATGGGTGTAGCGGTCAGTAGCCTCAAGTCTGATATTTTTAGTGACAAAATCTTCATTTGATGATTTCAAATTTTTGATGTTTTTTTTTTTCAAAATCTGTCAGTTCTTATGTCATTCTGATACAATTGACTTGCATAATAATAACAGTCGGCTGTTATTATTATGTCTGCTAGTTGTAATGAATTATAAGACAAACCTTAATTAAAACTAACTGCGTCACGCGCTAACCTAGTCGAGTTATTAATTAACACTTCACATGATTGTGTACGAGTAATTACGAAAACGAAATTTAAAAATTTACTCAGACTCATCTTCGTCCAAAGAATTTTGGAATGCTTTGGCTGGCGGTTTCAGCATCTTGGTTCTGGTTGCTAGGCGCAAGGTTGCTGGGCCCAGCGTGTTCTTCGCTGTGGGGGCAGATGTCGGGGCTCGATCAGCGCCGAGGCCTGCTGTGCCCTCATTCGATATTAGAGGCACCTGTAACAAAAATTAATTTGGTAGGAAGTTACATAGGTAGGTATTTCAAACGGCCATCTCAACACCCAACCGCCGTCATCAAAATACTTGTATATTTTGAATTTTAACTAGACGTATCTAAATAATTTCATGCAATAAAAGACTCTAACTTATCCAAGACAAAGTTGAAAGCCCAATACTTTACTGATATCCATACCTTTCAAATCAGGAACATGGAACACAGCAATATGTATATGTATATACGAATATGTATAATTCTTTATTTTTCTTCTTAATTTCTTCTTTCCCAAATTTAAATTAAGCACTGCCTTAATTTATATTTGGGAAAGAAGAAAAGTTCTCTGGTAGTCTGGTATTAATCCTCGCTGGGCATGTTCCTTATGTTAAATTAAGACGGATTAAGCCCATAGTCAATATTTACACGAAATTATAATTATAGAGATTATTATAAAGTTTTCCCGAAAGCTTACAAAAGAGGTAATGCTTCCTAATCTTTGCTTGTTAATAGGTAGTTAATAAAACAACTATCTTATAAATAATCCCACGATACATTCTAATCCTATACTATTTTGTATAAGACTAGCTGTTTCCTGCGGTTTCACTCGCGACCTAAAGTGACGTTTATGTTCAACTCTATTAACAATACACCATAAGTTACTCAGTAAAATGATAACGTAGCATTATATTAGTGAAACAATTTTTAAAGCAGGTTCAGTCGTATATGAGTTATTCATTGCAAACAAAAATAAAAATCTTTTGACTTTTTAATATTAGTATAGATGTGGAATTTACAATTTTCATTTCAAAAGGGGAACTGGTAGGGATCTATCGTATGGAGCCGTCGCCACTACAGAGATATACTTATGCAGGTTTGCAACTAACGATTATTAGCAAGACCTTAGTAGTTGCAAAGCACTAGACGAGGATCTTCAATTTGAATTAGGTAAATTTAATCCAAACAATATTGCATTCATATTTGAGCTAATAACGGACCATAAGTCGGATCAGTTCAGTAAGCTGCTAACAACAGGATACTTGAACCTGTTCCAAGGCTTACTGTTGAGAAAAACATGGGAATTTATCTAGACCATAATGTATAGCAATTATTCGTACGTAGGTGCCATGGAATAAAATTAAACGGAAGTTTGAAACGGCGTTCAAAATACAACTTCCATTCAAATATTATAATGCGAAGATAACTGCCTGTCTGTCTTGCTGTTAAACTTTCACACCTAACTTTGATGAATTTGGGTATACAGATAGATAGGACCTTGGAGAAGGATATAGGCTACCTTTTGTGTCGAAAAAGTTCTTTGACTGTGATTTTTGCAAGTGAAACCGCGAGCAACGGCTAGTTAGAAATATATTTATTCCGTGAATAGAAATAACGATACATATTCCCGGTTCCTAGAAAGCTAGTAAGGAATCTGGCAAAATTTCAGAAGTTTTAATGAGTATAGTATAGTTTTAATTAGTTTAAATTTAGCCTCAATATTAAGAAAATTAAATTCTATGTTTCAAAGTCAAACTAATTGCACGGTTCCAAAAAGTGGGTCTTATGGAGAAGAGCCGGCAAGAAACTCCATAGATACTCTTTTAAAAAAAACATGGTTACAATATTAATCTTTACGACTTTGTTTTAAATAATTTGTCATTTTTTTCGTTATACTTAATTTCGAAAATCTATTATTTAAAGATGTCTGTCAGTATCTTTTTAGGTTCATTGTACACGGATTAAATTAGCGAAAGTAACTTTGTTTATTCGTTTTCTGTTACCTTTTCATGCCTAAACAGCTGAACGGATTTCGATAAAATTAGGCCAGGAAATGGGTTTCATCGTCGTTTTTGGACGCGAGTGAAACTGCGAGCTGCAGCTAGTTATCAAAAATATCACCTACATACAATGCTTATACTATACCAGATACATTTTTATTTAAGTACCTATATCCTAAGAGTATGTACCTACTTTGTAACTCTCACTATTATTTAATCTGCGCTTGTAAAATCATAAATTTGCATACCAAATGGTGGAATACGGATGAGTTCTAACATTATAATTATTAAACTTGTACAACCTTTATAACCTATGTTCGCAAATAAAAAATAATAATACTTATTATAAAAAAATACTGAAACATACAATTATTTATTTATTCTCAGTAACTGTAATTAAAAAACAAATACTATTTATACAAACATCGGGCCATTAGGCTGAAATTTTCAAAAATCCTTTCTTAGCGCATGCTTACTCGTATAAAATAAATAAACCTATGTTCCAAATTTCAGCTTTCTAGACTGTAGTTTTGCCATGATAGATCAGATCAGATAGTCAGAAGGGAAAAACGATTTTATAAGTATAGATTACTATTCCAATTTATATGTACTTATACCTAATTGCAATAAGAATTTCAAAGGTACAACGTATCCAAGACTATAGTTAAGGGTTAAAGTATATTTTCCATTTATATTATCTCTCAACGTCATATAAAATTAAAGTCGAGATAGCGGCAAGCACAAGGCGGCTAATGTTTTCCTTTTTATTATAAGTAAAACCATTACGTGTTTGGTGTTTTAATGTTCCTCTGTCAGCCCCTTTGTTTATTAAAAGATAAATTATATTTTAATTCTGTAAATAAATCTTATAAGGACACTATTACAAGTCAATGTTGTTTTTTTTTTAAATAGATGACACTGGCATTTCCTAACTGAGAAGAAACACTGAAACAAACTCAGAGAATCACGTTCAGAATCCAGATGCACATCTCAAATTGTGTGGAAAGCTCGTTCGTGATCGTTACGCCAAATCTACCGACGCATCAACCAATGAACAAGACCTATTTTAGGTGTTTGTGATTTTTTATTTGCATTTTCCAAGCTAAGTTATCCAAACTAAAAAAAACTTTAAAATTTATTTTGAATTATGTTTCAATGATATTTTTTTTGTGCTAACTCATGCCTAATATTTTTAAAGGTTTCAATTTTAGCGAAAGAAAATTCGCAGTATTTGACCGAGGGAACGCAGATCCGAATCCTGAGAATTAAGATTATATATTTTTAATAATAATGCTCTTTCAAACAATCCAATTTTATCTTTGGTATCTCTATTCTAAAATATTCATCTAAATTCTTGACTAAAACTTCTATATGTTATTTGGTCATATGGTTTATAAATTATAATTAAGTCGACCTAAAGAAAAAAGAGTACACTGAATCACTGACCATAAACGTCAAGTAACTACGCATGTATTACGTTTAACGAGAGACAGACAAACAGACAATGTGTTATTAGCGATTCAGTGTCTAGCCAGGTGAATATCCTAGACGAACGGAAGTCCAGATTTCCTGTGCCATACATACGCGACGAGCTGAGTGTATGGAGATCTGCGGGGCAACGGCTTGGCAGGAGCCAAACAATTCCAAGTATAGGGGATTCAATGCCGTTCACTGGCTAGACGATTTTTTGCACGCAGGAAAAAATGCCAATCACAATAGCTAGGTGATGGATACATTAGGGCCGTGCAATACAGTTGCATGTATGGAACAAAGCCGTGGTCACGAAACCACGTAAGTATGTTTTTTTATTTCTCTTTCTAAATCTTTTCCAACTTACATTAAAAAATTGCGAAGAATCTATTCTAATATACAATGGCAATATCACAATGTTGGGGATATTAATCTAAGTATTTGAAAATGCAATAAACAAGTCATTTTCTATGGTTAGCAGACGCGTTATAAATGAGACTAAAATAGAACGGTAGACATGACGATGAGCCTTTCAAGAAGTAATGGAGAGAGTGCACACATACCACATTCAACGGATAGTAACACATATGAAAGCGACCGCAGTAACCCGATCGCCGGCATCGTCTGCGGCCAGCCTAGCCGGGGCAATCCCACGCGACAATGTTGCGATCAAGTCCTCTTATGTTGATGATATCGCATCAACAATCTCATTCACCGATGACAATTGATGGTGACGTAATTACGTATATATTGTACGGTACGGGGGAGTGGGTAGAGGAGATCAATGCATATTATGAAGACCTTCCTACACTTCCTTTGCATCGTTCAATGTAATCTGAACCCTTTTTCTGAATAACTGGAGGGTTCGCTTGATTGATTAATTCAGTTCTTTATCGCATACAAGAAAACAGATGTATTTTACTGTACTTGGAATTTATAAATTAAAAATTTGTGTCCATGTTTCGCAAAAGATCGTTCTACAAACGCTTGGGCAGGTCTGGCAAATTATGGTTACTCCAAATACTGAGAAAAAAGTCAAGTCAAAAGCAAACATTTTTTGCGCTAAATATAGAACACCACACGGCATTAAATACGACAATATTTTCCGGAAACGTGGCTAAAAAGAACTCGCACTAAGAATTCTACGAAAACAAAATAACACAAGACACGTTTATGATTCAGATTTCAGACCCACCGCATATAATATCCGAGACACAATAAAATAATTTAAGATCTTCATAATATTGTGAGTGTGCATAATTTAGACTTGGCGGTTGTCTTAATATGGGCATTAAAGACAATTACGTTGGCTGTACGCGGCTTGAAAGCGGGAACGCAGTGCATATGCGGCATGCGCGTGCGCAGCGGATCCGATGCAGTTTAGATAGCCGCCGACGACGAGTGACGCACTCACGGCTTGACAACCGACGTTGTTGTTGCAGTTCTCTGAGAAAACTGTTATTGCACCATTGTTACTAGTTAGCATATAAATTGACCTACTTTCAGGAAACCTAATGTAGGATTCGGACAATAGGTAGACATATGTCTTAGTATTATTTCAACTTAAACTAATGCATTGTACAAAACCTATTGGAAGCCATCGAAAGACATTCTAACCTATGAAGGTAATTGAGCGAATTATTTCATTTTCTAACGAGAAAGTTAGTTTCAATTCTGTTTTACTCAAATATCGACAGAACGGCCTTATTCTGACTGAAGAAGAAAAGATTGTATTAATCCAAATTATATTTTTAATTACGCCGTTCAAATTCAAGACGTAATATCGTTAAAGCATCACTCGCCAGTTTGCGCAAGCTAGGGGGAAGTGAACCGTATGTGGACAAGCTGTGTAGACTGTGTAGGCCACTTGTCCTTAGTCACGTAAGCATCTATCGCATCTTCAGGGAAAAAGAAACGTTATGTCATTCAACCACATGAACAGAAAACCACATATAATTGTAGGGTTGCCAGGACTAAAAATAGAAAAGCCAGACGGAATAGAAAATTGAAAAGAATAGAAACAGATTCATATTAAGCCGGACATTTTGCCTTGAAAACCTGATACAATGGGTTTTAAATAAAGAAAAAATCATACAATGTCCGCACGAGTCGCTCGCGCGACCAAAAGAAGGACAGGCCGATAATTTGGCCGGACACGACTGTAAAAGCCAGGTACGAGTATGAATGACTAGAGCAGAGCATTCATTTTCTGCGACTGCAATGACTATGACCATGATAAACTTGTCATCATTTGCATGAATTAATTGCAGATTATTTGTAATCTTTACATAATTTTAAAAGCAATGATGCAACCAAGAGAAGTAAAACGAATCATTTTCCCATACTTGTAGGACACAGTCATTACGTGGGACTGTCTTCGACAATGTTGAAGAATAAATACTTGTTTGCATCTGGATCATTTTCTGGGCTCTCTGAGTCTTGTATGGATTTATGAAAGGTATTACTGACTTTTTACGATATTACCTATTTTTAAAACCAGATATACTGCAAATATATGCTTTGATGTATGCAGAAGTTTAAATTAGATACTGTGGGAATACGTATTTTACTGGACGATGATATTCATCTTGAAGTTATCGTGCATACGCATCCGAGTGTCTATTTTACATACTCGGTGTGTCAAGGCAGGGTACTGTGCCAACAGTATGTCGTTACCTTTAAAGAGTTATTGCAATTTCATTTGTGCTAAGAATTTTTATGCGCCGTCTATCGCTTCTCCTTGTTTACAATCATGAATGGTCAAGTTGATTCTCACTCGCTAGCTTGCACACTAAGTAGTGTGAGGTAGCGTCTTTGATAAAATCAGAAAGATTTTATAATAGGCCAACGATAACAGTTTGTTTCAATTAATGGAAGATAAAATTGAAATGTTATTCTTAATACCAGGGAACGTTTCCTCGATTTATTCAGACGTAAAATATTACGATACCGTTAATTATCGAAAAATATGTTTCGTATAAACTAGGAAACTTTCCCATATACAATATGTTTTTCGCACCCTGATTTCCATATCTTTAGTAGGTAATCAAGTAAATTGACCAATTCATGTCCACGTCTGTTTTAATATGATCTATCGTATTGCGCCCCACTAGGATCTCTGTAGATTCCATAATCCGTTACACTGCGGATTTTAAAGGATGGAATTTTGTAAATAAAGTATCGTAATATAAGTAGGTAAGCAAACGTAGTTAAATTCATTATTTTGTTATAGCTTTCATATTTTGCATGTTAACCTTTACATACATGATTGGAGATTTTCTTAACTTAAAAGTCATATATCTGTGCAAATTGTAAAACTAACATAACATAACATACCATCACGCCTGTATTCCCCGAAGGGTTAGGCAGAGGCGTACTTATGTACACCCACAGTTCGCCGGTATGTTTAGGTCCCATGTAATAGGGGGCGAGCCTATTGCCATTAACTGGGTACAAATCCATACTCCGAGCTGCTACTGAGAATTTCATAGAAACACCCAATAACACTTTGCTCTACCAGGGGATCGAACCCAGGGCCTCTAGCGCAGCAGTCCCGCTTGGGACCACTAGACTAATGAGGCAGTCTCTGTAAAACTAACTTTATCTAAATATATATAAAACTCAAAGGTGACTGACTGATTGACTGACTGACAGTGATCTATCAACGCACAGCCAAAACCACTGGAGGAATCGGGCTGAAATTTGGCATGCAGGTAGATGTTATCTTAGGCATCCGCATCATCATCCCCTAATCATCCCCTATTTTACCCCCAAGGGGATAAAATAGGGGATGATGGAGGATGTAAATTTATTAGTTTGAACTATCAGTACCTAATTGAACGAATAAATTAAGACGAAAGAAATATTAATAATAATACTTCTTAACGCGAGCGAAGCCGCGGGCAGAATAATTAATAAATTTCGACCTATGTAGGGGTGAAATAGGGGATGAAAGTTCTTATGGAAATGTTTCATATGAAAGTAACTATTCCACGCGGACGAAGTCGCGGGCAAAAAGCTAGTTTTCGCTTAAAAATATGATTTAGAATTATTTTTGTAACTTAGATATTTGTAATCCTAGTTGTCATAGTCCAATTTTTATTATTATATCAAGATACTTATTTTCAATACAATATACACGTAGCAATATTTATAGGAGTTGCCTGAATTGGCAATGTTCCCACGTTTTAGACAGATCGTGTAAGCTGATACTACAATACCTACAGATACTACTAAATTATGATGACAGACATGGCGCATATTCTATTTGGCTCTGAAGTTATTTTAGATAAATTATATATGAATATATTTGCGAAAAATCCCTCATTACCGAATCACTCAGAAACTATAAGGCTTAAAAGCTTGAAATTTGACACAAGTATCGATTCCTTGCAAGACGGTAGCTGCTACGGAAGGATTATAGGAAATTCCCACAGAAAAACGAAACAAACACCGCGTAACAAAGCCAGGTAAGTACTTAATAATCATAAAAACAAACGAGCCTGTAACATAATACTAAGGATATGAGACAAAATAATTGATTAGTATGTTCTTACTGATGTGTTCCCAACCATTTCTGTCAGGGCAACTTCTATTTTATGGGTCATCATATTGAATAAACGAGTGTGTATGAAGATACTATCTAAAACATGTTTAGATTTCTTAGGAACGTTAAAAAATATTTGTGTTAAAATTATACAGCATATCGTGGAAAAAGATTATATTAGAATGAAAATAAAGCCATAATTTTATACTGTATATGACCTGGTCTTACCTACTACAAGGCCATAGACAGTTTAGAGATAAATTATTTGATATTATGATAAATATAGAAATGTTAAATTATACGTAGAAGAGCCAGGCTTTGGCACGAATGGGCCAGCTCGACCGGAGTGATGCCACAGCCTCATAGAAAACCGGCGTTAACCAACCCTTACGTTGTGTTTCGCCGAGTGGGTGAGGTTACCGGAGGCCCAATCCCCTTTTAAAAGGTCGGCAACACACTTGTGACTCCTATGGTGTTGCGGGTGTCCATGGGCGGCGGTAATCGCTTACCATCAGGCGATCCGTCTACTCGTTTGCCCTCCTATTCCATAAAAAAAATGATATTAGTAGATAGTCGACAGACTGTCATTTCTATCCAAAAGGCACAGTGTTCTTTAGGCGCCATACGTAGGAAATAAATGTAATACTTACACACTTTATTTCAGTTCATAAAACAATATTTTTACCCTAAGTGTGACGTGTAACTGACTCTCATTACGATGTGTGCTCGTATATTAAAGGGTTAACTAGTTTCAATGTCAAGCAAATAAGTATCCCCCCGTAGTTGACGAGTGCGCTAGTTCGCGTGGCATTTTCACATCTGCATACGAATTACGGGACTTCAACTTGCATCGCTTTACGGGCGACTTGCACAGGAGTGTAGCGAGACGGCGGCGAGGACACGCAAATACTGCACACCTACTGATTGCACCCGCGCCCGTGCATAACATGCATATTTTTAACCAGTCAGACACCTTCACTATATGAAATTTGATGACGTGCAGTCAACCTTTACAACAGTACCTACATATCGGAACACACTAAAGTCATTGCCAACATTTTGCGTCAACTACAATTGATACAAAGTGCATAATTTAAAAATACCACCAAGTCACAATATGACAGGTAGAGGTGTCAGAACAAGCTCATAAAAATATTCTGCTTAAAAATAAAAAGCTAGATAAGCTTTAAACGATCCGTGTACGAACATTCATGCCGTGTATTGCTATGTTTCCACATATAAGCCGGCAATCGTATCGATAAAGACAACCGTAAAGTTTCGATTTAAGTGTCTCGAGCCTGCATTCAGCTCATTTTAGACGACGGCCTTCGTCCGCTTACGAAGCGAACGTGCTAAAAGGGGTACTAAATAGGTCCCTACCGAGTGGTCACACATTTAAAAAATGTGAAATACATTCGTACTAAAACAGTAATGGAGTCGGATCCTGATAATGCTTCGATTTTACGCGTCGCATAAGAAATGCAAAGGCGACATAATAGACTGTACGCATATGAGTATTTGCAAGACATGGTCCTTATTTTCTTCTGTAATGTATGCGTTGCTGTCATTGTTAATTCTAACATAAACGAGCCTACTGACCAGGGCAAGCGCAGCTTCTTGCCCGCTACGGGTACGGCTAGAATCAGGATATAAGCTTTACAGCTTATGCTTGTTTACGGCCGACTTATTGTGTCGCTGCATTTATTTGATTGTAATCAGAATTTAGAATTGTTACAAAAGCAAGCTTTCGATAGGTACAATGACCTTTTAGGTATACTTAAATAAATTAAATCCTTCTGTAGCGGTACAACATAATTAAACGGAGCAGTGGTTGTGTGATTATGTGCAGTGCAAGCGGGCAGCGGGTGTGGTTGGCGAACACGGTCAACTTGCATTGTGTCTGGGGTTGGGTGAGCTGGTCAGAACTCCCCCACACCACATCAACGTAATGATTCTTGTATTATAAAATTAATTTTCGATTCTATTTTAAATTTTGATGAACAAGAGAGGTCAATTAATCTTCAATTAAGTTGAAGTGAATCCCATATTATAGACTTAACAAAAACTATTTTTTTTTGTATAGACATGCCAACTTAAATTCATATTATTGTAGGGACTTATTACACTGACGTTAGGATAAATATTTATATCCTTGCTGTTGCCCGCGCTTTCATTCGCAAAAGGTAGCCTATGTCCTTCTCTAAGGTCTATCTCTATACCAGGATTCATCAAAATTCGTTCAACGGTTTAAGCGTGAAAACATAACATACACATCAAGTAATTCTCGCAGTTTGGGTTTGCGAGAGTACATAAATGTGAGAGTTGTAGTTGTAGTGGTGTGAATATCAGGTAGGGTTATTCAAGTCTTGAACCGTCGTCAATTTTAGTTGTGTTCGTTATTAAAGCATGTTTGACAGGTGAATTATGGTATCCTATTAAAGTGTACAAACAATGTGCAGCATGAGGTAGATAGTGGCAAGCGGGTAAAAGATTGCGCGCGCCGAGCGGGGCCGGGGCGATTTGTAATATGCCACAGAGCGGCTGCAAGCTACATTGTTGCAAGTTTGCGAATGCAAGCTATTAGTACACAGCATTATCTGAACTAAATCCTGGGTTAGCTGCTAATTCTGCAGTGTACATTAACATATCATCACGCCTGTATTCCCTAAAGGGTTAGGCAGAGGTGTACAAATGTATACCCACTCACTGTTAGGTTTAGGTCCCATGTAATAGAGGGCGAGCCTATTGCCATTAACTGGGCACAAATCCAAACTCCTAGCTGCTACTGAGAATTTCATAGGAAAACCCAATAACACTGTTCGACTTGGGAAACGACGAATGAGGTGTATTTTGCGTACATTTACCTACCTTATTGGATTTCAGTGCGAAGGTAACATATGGACATTGAAGACCAATTAATGAGAAGTAGACATTTCCCGCGAGTATGTCTACTTCGCAGACACTATTGCAATTAAATGGTTGTCGAGCAGACGGCTCACTGCAGTTTGAGGCATTTACAAATAGTATTATGTATTTTTTTGTCCGTCTGCTTCAATCTAAATAAATACACATGTCGTAAATGAGTCTGTTTGCATAGTTATCAATGTGTCGTCGACCTAATCCCTCAGTCGATAATACATGTACTTAAACGGTATAATTAAGATGTGTCGAGTTAAAACGTTGTTAGTGAATATACCGGTTTTCAAGCTCTTATATCACTGGAGTAACGCTAAAAGATATAAAGGCGTGTGGACTATATGAATGGCAGACTATTACGGCTGCGTTGTAGTGGTGTTGACAGGACTATATAGGAGATAGCTAGGAAATCTGTTACAGTGAACATTTCAGCACGACAATGAGATTGTCGATAGGGTTGGCAAAAATTTCAAGAGGAATATAGAAATTTTGAACAGTGCCAAAAAACAGTATCAATATTAGTTTTTATCAGAAGGGCCGTATGCTTGTTTGTAGTATAAAAAAATACAGTACATCTCAAAAAATAGAGTAAACAATTTAGTGTTTTTTTAAGTGTATTTATTTAAAGAGCCATTTTTATAAGTTTATTGTTTAGTGTTAGGTAAGTACTTCATAGCCTGGTAGCTGGCTAAAACATAGTATAAAGTGGATCCTTATATTTTCAAAAATATATAGCATCTTCACCAACCGGGTCCAATTGCGAATCTAAACCATCTAGAGATTCACTCAAACACATACAAAAAAAACATCAGAATCGTTCCAGCCGTTTAGGAGTTCAGTAACAAAAAAACGTAGAAGGAGAATTACACATACTTAATCATAAAGATATTTTGGGCAACCCTAGTCGAGCGTGTTCGTTCGAGGCTAACACATCTCTCACATAATGGTAATGCATATGATGCGAAGTTTAGAATTGACTACCTAACAGTGTTTATATTTAGGTATAGGAAACCATTTTGCCATCAATGTTATGAGGGTAAATTAAGCGAGCCCTAAATAAATAGTGATGTTGATGATTAACGGCGATATTTGTACACGGATGACATTTTGGAACATTTAAGGACATACCTAGAGGTTTAGGTTGACCCTGAAGTGAAAAAGTTAGGAGCGTATAAATATCAAAAAGGGGTTCTAATACAGTAGAGTTGATATATAATATTATTAACAATATAAAATACCATCACACCTGTAATCTCGAAGGTTTACGCAGTGGTGTTGGTACATCCACACTTCGCCGGTGCGACGTAAAAGGGGGCCATCGTAAAAGGCACGAGATTCAAACTCCGAGCTATTTTTGGTAATTTGATTGAAAAAGTCTTTACAGATAAGATTTTGCCCGAACTGGGAGTGAACCTTTAGCCCAGTCCCGTTTGGCAGTATGCAGCGTTAATGACCACTGCACTAGTAAGTTGTTAGATATAGACCAATTGAAGAAAGCAATGCTGATTATAAATCATCTTAGGTAGGTTAGGTAGATAACACTGACGGAAGTTCAGAAATGTCTAAATAATTATATTGAAGGCAGGTTTTGATCCCGCAGACAGTCGTCGCGTTGGTTGTAATGCTCTTATTCCCTCCCACGGATGACATCTGTGCCGATTAGACCACAAAACTGTCATATTCAATCGCTACGCGAAGTTTGAGGGGACTATTCTGAAAGTGAGTACCTTACCTATAGTATTTTAATTTATGGTGGCTAAGGGAATATTAATATTTTGATGAATGAAGGTGCAAATTCTTGAGTAAAAGTTGTTTTAAGGATTAAAATGGAAAGATTTATCGTAAAAAAAACAATAAAAATTTGTTCAAGTAAGTACTGGCTTCATAACAGATAACATACCATCATGCCAATGTTCCCATGTAATAGTGGACAAGTCTATTGTCATTTTTTTTAAAGCTTTCATTAACCTAACTCCAAACTCTGATTGAACGATAGAAAAAGTTCATTATCAAGTAAAATCTTGGCTAAGTATGTATTTTTGCAAAGTAATGCGCGTTCTCGTTTCGTTCAATGCAAAATTCGTTAGGCAATAAGAATTGAGTTGGAATTGTGAAGCCTTCGCACTGCAAAATTCACATTCTTTCAAGACTAATAAGTCATATAAAAAAATTGATTCTGCAAATGCGTCGAATTGAGTAGCAGCTCCCTAGACGTAAATAAAACTGCAACAAAGTTGCGGAGACGACAACAAATAGAAACACAGGCAGGCCGATAGAACTATACACGTCACAGGCAACTACAGGTGAAGAAATAATATGAGGTGACATATTTCCGAGAGGAAATTAGATGCTTAATTTCCTCATAGCAACGCTTAGATCTTATCTTGGTGATAAAAATATCGTAATTGGCTAAAGAAACTTGAAAGTTAGTAGATACATAGGCTACAAAAAACGCGTAGCTAGATCTAACCAAAAAACAAAAGAAAAACTGGACCGCAGGATTTCCAGAATTCGAACTCGTGTTGGGTTTCGGCTATTGAAAAGATGATCTATGTCGTAATTACCAATCATATTATACCGCGGGCAAGTCAAAACATTACACTATATCTACAAGTCATTGAAAAAACCAATTATATATTTTAAAGTGTTATTAGTTGCCAGTTTAGTTTATTAGTTGCTAGGGTGCCAACTGAAAACCAGCGCTGGGTATTAAATATGCCCAGCATAATGCTGAGCTGGCAACCCATTAGAGGCAAGCATGCCGACAGCATTTCATGTTGATCGTGTTTTATTTGCTCATTTTATATGTGTGTGTTGAACGGGAACTTGTCTCAATAAATTTATGTTTCTTCTTTCTTTTCTTTCTAGTTAATACCCATACTATCCCCTTAATTAAGAAAATGTAAAACGTCTTCTAATAAACTTCATAAAGCTGTTTTGTCTTGATTTGACACGTGATATTTTGTAATATCTTGACAGGGAAAAGAAGAAAATACTAGCTATAAGAAGTTTATGTATAGGGGAGCAAAACTATTAAGAATTTCGGAATAAGGCCCTTAGGGTGATCATCAGCCTATACTAGTCCACTGCTGGACGTAGGCCCTTAGAGTATTGTAGTTGAATGCAATCGAGAATCGAGATCTACAATTATCACTTGGAAGTTGGACCCCACATCCGCCGCGCCAGATTGATGTTAACATTTACTCAAACTTTATCTTTTCATTTTTGTGCCTTTCCGACCGGTTAAGAGGCTCTGTTTCAGTAAAAGTAAAAAGGGTAAATTTTTAAGACATCGCATTTTGTGGAGTCCCAAAATAAAGTTTATTGTCAGCGTGCGTGGGTTGCACGGGCCTTTATTTTGTTAAAAAAAAAACAAAGTTCCAATTCCATTCTGCACGTCCACTTTTCATATTAAGAACAGAATATTGGACTGCAACATGTATGAAGACACCGTAGTCCGTACAATGTGCAGCGTATATTAATAAAACGCGATTTAATTAATTTGAATAATTTTTCATTCGAGCGCAATTTATTGGTATTAAAATATGCATTCAGGTTACTGTTTGTTGTCGTACTTATTTTTTAATTTCTGAATATTGAATATTTTCATATTTAAGTAATACTTAATGCACTCTCATTACCGTTAATTTAAAAAACTCATCAAGTCGGCATGTAGTCAAGAAAAGCGAAGGCATTTAACTTAGCTTATCCCTCCTTTTTATTACTTTTTGATAATAATATACTAATTGAACGTAGGGAATAGGTAGGCAATTCTCTATACCAATATAAGTACCATCAATATTTATATGCATGCATGATGCAATGAAAATTATTTTACTTGCTTATTCACGAAAAAACGTAAAATTTATTGATAAAATAAATAAATAAGTGAAAGTTAAATATTGAATACAGTATGTTTTGAAGCTTTTGTATAATATTTTTATAATATTTTTGAATAATATTATTACGACTCCGTAATTTAAGGTCTAGACATGTCAGACATGTTTTATGTTTGGTTACTTTTGTTAACTTTACTACAAATTAATACAACATACATGAAAGGACTGAAACTTAAGAGCTTATGTGTAGACACACTTCTACCTACAGAATCGCCAATTATTTTCATATTTCGTACGTAGGTACTGATGTAGTCAATAGCAATATATTGTAAGGTTTTACTGTTTTCAATTTTATTATAACATTGTCAACGTCGATTTCTCTTTGAATAACGTCGTAACTTCTTTACGTTATGTTGAAAGCTTTTGGTTTTCCGCCGACTATCGAGTCGATAGTATCGACGCAGCCGGAGCGACGTCGGTAGCAACAAATTGTTGGCACTAAACAGATTTGCATGAGATCTAAGATATAAATTACTACATTATGTCACATATTGTGTTTACATTTACTTTGTTTTTTTTTTATTTGTCTTGTAATGTAGATACAGCAATATTTATCATTCCGTCTTGCTATCTGTTCGTAAGCTATTTGTATCATATATATTCTTTTAGGAATATAATTTCTTAGAAAGCGAAGTAAGTTACAGGTTCCTGGCTCAGTGCATTAACCTAAACAGCTTATTTCAGCTCCTCTTACAAAGAGATGTTATTGACGACCGTCGAGCTCACAATTGGCTGAGCGCATACAAACGAAAGACATCGTGAAAGCCTGTTGGCAATACCTACGTACTCCAAGTTTTTAAACACATTAGGCCGAGAGTGCGAAGACACGAAGGCACTCGTTATATTGACACACCACTTGGAGTATTCGGCGACGGAGCGTCCACGGACAAATGTGCAAATTCATCAAGGACATGGCAATGTGCATGAGTGAGGCGAAGCGCGCTGACGCGACCAAACGGACATAAATTTCAATATTACCTTAGCAAATGCACTGACCAAACTTTGGTAAGTGACACACGTTATTTTAGAATGAAGCTTTGTCTCAGACACTGTTGAATCATCCATCATGCTGATATTTGTGCACTGCAAGATTGCAGTTGAAATAAGTGCTTACTTCAGAATGTAAGGATTGATGAAGGACTTCAATACGACATTATATTTGACTTGGAATTTGATGACGACATGTCAAATACACAAAATAGCGATTCGTGGTAACTTACTACTTAATATAGAATGTTGCTATTTAAAATACTCAGTGGATGTTCATCAGTCTACTTTAGCAAATACAGACAGTCGTCTGTCAGCATGCTCTGGAGTTGAGACAGAGATAGCCGAAATAGCCGTGAAGCAACTCAGGTATACAGTCGGTGGTAGGCACTGCATGTTTTTGAGTAGATTCATATAGCAATATAATCAGTGAGATGTATTATCATCATCTTAAAATATCATAATAATGAAATCATAAATCAAATTGCAAAGCAATTCAGAATCTTGCAGTAACTATAGACTTATATTTGTTAAATAAAACTTGCATAAACCGCAAAAACACACATACTGCCATTTAATTTCGCATCACCGCTCACAACCAGTAATCACTGGTAGGGAAATCTATAATCTGGGTAATTGTG
This sequence comes from Acronicta aceris, assembly GCA_910591435.1. Classification (NCBI taxonomy): domain Eukaryota; kingdom Metazoa; phylum Arthropoda; class Insecta; order Lepidoptera; family Noctuidae; genus Acronicta; species Acronicta aceris. The sequence continues at coordinate 5,777,149 of OU342774.1, forward strand.
ATATTCCATATAAATTGCTTGCAGTCACTATTATACGTTAATAGCTAGGCTAATCACCGCTAACTCATTGGGCACATAATATACGACATGTGGAGGCTGCAACAATGTAAGGAGCAGGTAGTGGGGGCGCGGGCGCAGGCTGCGGACGGCCCACGGCAGACAACCCGACAAATGACTAAATTGCTTCGGAACCAATAACGGTAAGACATTTTATGTGAGATAGTGTTACGTGTCGGGTAACCATGGTTTTAGTATTGTCTGGTCAAAGTTCAGAAAATAACATCGAAAATCAATAACGCCCTTCACATCGGAAATCTAAATATCCTGTGGTTTTTAAGTTAGTTGGCCCCACTGAGATTGTCTCTTTTTATAGTATGTTTAGCAATACAAATCACATACACACATACACAAATATACCCACAATCCGTACCAATTTTTGGTCTGTGAAGGAATCGTGGCCTAGAAGGAATTGAAAAACTACGATTTATAGACCTTATGACTTTATCAGGAAGATGCCTCCTACAGTGAAGTATAACTGTCAAATTTCCCCAATGGATAATAAACTCTATTATTTCGGGATAAAATTGAAAATCCATTGAAGAAATTTGACAGTGGATGCCATGATGTGCTGATGACCGAGTGACTGTACTTACAGGGGAAGTTTATTGTAAGCTCATGCACGCCATAATGAAAACTAGATACTTGTGTTTTCACTTTCAGACATCAGAATTATTTATGTACTTCTCGCAAAACTGGTGAACATAGCAATAGTTAATGTGTAGCAAGAAGATTGTCAGCGATTTTATCATGTAGGCGGTTTCTATTTACAATTAACTGTCATGTCCTCTTTACGTAAGCTCCTTTCATGATTATATATGTATTTGTTGTATAAGGACTGTTATTGTTGACCAGCTACAGTAAATTTGCAGATAGTAAAATATGATATCGTTAGCTGACCATCTAAGGTTGAATGTCACGTAAACATTAATGCTTGCAAAACTTATGCTTATATTATATAAGGGATATTCAACGACTGGGAATTGTGGAAACTTATGCACTGTACATAAGGGAGAAACCATGAGATTTTCGTTTACACACCCTGATTTTTGAGAGGCTATAGAACTTCTAGGATGAACCTATTTATATTCCTCATAATTTTTACAAAGACTTTTGAAAAGTAATTTTAACATAACATACCATCACGCCTGTAGTCCTCCAAGGGTTAGGCAGTGGCGTAGTAATACACCCCAGTTCGCCCGTATGTTTAGGTCCAATGTAATAGGGGGCGAACCTATTGCCATTAACCGGGCACAAATTCCAAACTCCAAGCTGCTACTGAGAATTTCATAGAAAAACCCAATAACACTGCTCGACCTGGGAATCGAACCCAGGACCTCTAGCGTAGCAGTCGCGCTTGGGACCATTAGACTAACGCAGATTGCGGCAGTAATTTTCAGATCTTAAAAATGTACTCAATACTTAACATTTTATTGCATTCCATAATATACTACAAAAGTGGACTATAATAAATTTGATAATTATGAACCCTGTCGGGTACAGCAACAACTAGGGGACAAGAAGAGGCTTAGTTTAGGCTTTAGTTGATTTCCTATTTATATGTTTAGTAGAGCTTATATTTAAATAAAACTACGGATTCTATCGCATTATATGTTGGCATATATTAATAAATCCAGACTATGATAAAATCCGTAAAGTGCAAGTATTATGTCTAATATTTGTTTAACTGTAAGTATAAGAAATCAGAGATTTTATTCTTTGAAATAATAAATGCTTCACGACAGAAGTTGAAAACTTAAAACACCCGACTTAACTACTCTGTATGAGAATAAGTTATTTTTATTCGATATCATATAGATAAGTGAAGGTTGACTGGTCCGCCTTGTGTAGCATCTATGTGCATAGGTATAAATAAATAAATAAGTATGTTTGTATTGTCGTGGGTAAAATAATATATGTTATTAATGTATTATGTAAAACGCGTATAATGTTACTGTACGTAGGTCAGATGTTACGATAGTTAATTATATATACACGCCTTGATCACACATTACACACCTAGGAAATAGTGAGCGAAGTACCTACCTAACTATTAACCCTACCTAGATTCGAATTCAAGATACTAAAACGACAGCTAGCTGTTGCCCGCGATTTCACTCGCATCTTGAAGGATTTTAGAGAAGCTTGCCGTTCTAAAAATGTTACGTAGGCTGCTTCAAAAATTTTGCAAACCAATTACTAAATATTTCTTTCAATTTTTTTTATACGTGATAGGCTTATTTATCTTTTGTAACAGAAGCCTTTTCACAAGCCCTGAATAATTCTTCCTCAGTTCTGATTTTTTTGTCCTTTTATATGTATAACAGGGAAGAGCCAAAAATCACAAGGTGCAAGGTCCGGGTGCGACTGGCTCAAAAACTGTTGAGTAAAAATTGTCGATGTGCTGGCAATGCATTGTCATCATGGAAGTGCCAAGGAATTCTTTTAGCTTCTGCATAACTTATGGCAAACACTTTCTTGTGTACCATGCAGAGGTGAGTCTTCTGTAAATCCGAAACAACCCTTTCTATAAGACCTCTTTTAGCAAAGAAAATAGTATTGCATTTGCAACTTTGACTTATGGAGCTGCTATCTATGTTTTATTCTTCTCATCTTAAATCTTATCTATTTAATCAACTGACAGTTTGCACTCGTGTTGATAGAGTTCAGTATCAACGCGGGTCCAAACCTGCGTTTTTCGCAGGGGAAACTACACATATACGAGTATATTAAGTACTTAAAAAACGAAACATATTTTTATTATTATAAAAAATCTATAAAAAGGAAAAAACAAACGTCTGCCGCGTATTATATTCAAAGTTAGTGTGAATGTCGACGAATGCAAAGGGCCTTATTACCGAGGCTCTTGTATAAATGATTGATGACATACGCCTCCGTACCCACGGCTGCAGGTATTGGTGAAAACAAAATAATGAGTCAGCCGACCGTCTGGTTACTTCTACAAGACAGACTCGTGACAAATGTCTGAGCATTTATGTTTGAAAAATCTTGACGTCAAAATCGCACGCTGAGTTAGGTACCTACCTACATGCGATATTTTTATGCATTTTGTATAAGAAAAACGCTTTTTATTTAATCTTATACATTGCATTTAAGACAAATTGAGACAGCTCTGATAAGTAATTTATACCTACTTGTGTTAGGGTAGGCTCGCTTTTTCCCCTGTTGACCAGACAATGTATGCGACAAAAGATTTCCGAAAGATTTTATTCTATAAGTTCGTTAAACTATTTACTAAAAACACTTGTCCACAACTGCATACATTACAAGTCAATTTTAATCTACTTATTACATCTGATTCAAAATGAAAACTTATAGCGGTTGCCCGCGGTTTCACTCTCAACCCAAGATTTTTCGAAACAAATGGTAGCCTATGCCCTTCTGTATGGTCCGATATATCTCTATACCAAAATTTATCAAAATTGGTTTAGCGTTTTAAGCATGAAAAGAAACAATCAGACAGAGTCACTTTCACATTTTTAATACTAGGGATGACATTTGTCAAAATAGAGAAAATCCTAGAGCTCTAGAAACCTAGAGCTCTAGAAACCTAGAGCTAGATAAACATATGACCTACCTAAACGTTACTGCTGGGTACGGTTCAGAATGTGATGGGTTAGGCTGTAAATAATCGTAATTCGACATAATTCTAAACAAGTCACACTTGCATTTTTACAAATCGTGGTTACTCGCAATCGCACATCACACCCGTCCCGTGTCTCGAGTGATCCGTGACACGATGTACTTACGTCCATCGTTTATTTGCGATAGCCTGCCTCTGTGACGTCTAAATGCGCCAATAATTGTATCGCGACCACGCGCAGTGAAGTGTGCACACGCCCTAATAAGATACCGCATACATTGGCAACACTTAAAATAAAAATTATATTTTATGTCTCTTTAACTAGTTTTTAAAAGTAATATGTAGGCAAACTTGCTACAATAACCACACATACTACATTAAGTATGTGTGTGTCTTTGCCAGCCTGGACATAGAACATAATTATGAATTAATGTCTTTTTTTACTTTTACATAGCATAAAAAGTTTAGCATATATATAGTAAATATGTGAAATAACATGCGCTGGGGCTCGATTTCTGAATTAATGTATCTCATAGATTTTGTGAATCTAGGTAACGGTTTGTTCTAAGGATACATAAATACCTATATTTATATTGCACGGGACGTTACGCGAACGTCACAGTGTGCACAAGTTAATGGCGGGCCATCACTGCGCTCTAATGCGTTGCGGCGGAAAATAAAACAAGCGCGCAAATTGTTTTAAATGGGCAGGTAGGCTCACGCCCGCCTGACCTACAGACTACAGACTACAGACGAAGTTTATTGCCAAAAACGAGAAACAAAATTATTTAGAGTACCGCATGCAACGAAGACTTTTTGAAAAGTGGATGTTACTCGTAGATATGACCTTAATCCTTATGATCACAAGGTTTTCTAGAGATTCTGTGCTAGATTCCTGGTCTGCCCGGGTCGAGCAGTTTTGATTTATTTTTTTTTATTTTTTTTTTTTTATTATTAAAAAAAACGTTGCCCCACACTAGGATTTTCTCCTGTATCGTGGGTGCGTTTACAAACACAAATTCTCACATACACAAACACCCAGACCCAGAACAACTACCTGTAGATCATACAAATATTTGCTCCGTGCGGGGATCGAAACCACAACACGTGACGCAGAAGCCGATCGCTCAGCCGCTACGCCAAACGTGTCGTCAAATTCTATAATTTTTTTAGAAGCGGATTTCGAGTTGATGCCCGATTGGCAGACTCGTGGCAGTAGGCTAATGGTATGGGAAAATGTCAGTGAGTTTTTTTTATTTAAGCAACTTGTCTCAAAAGACTTTGTTGAACAAAACATTTTCATTATCATGGGAAGTCTAATGAATCTCTCTTTCAGTGAATTGTAGCGACTTCACCATAATCAAACATTTTAATACTGTTATAATTAATTTACAGGTTGATAATTAACTTGACACTGACAAAACATGCGACTATTTTATCAGTGTCTAGTTAATAATCAATTATCGACTCTATTGCCAACAGGAAAAGAGAAGAACTTTGTATACATCAGCTATAGTGGCTATTGTGACTCGTTAGTCAATTTTTGTATAACTTTGCCCACGAATCCAAGCATCTGATAAATTATTACAGTCATTCGTAAATATATTTTTTTAATAAAGAAAAATAATTAGACAATTATGTTTATTATTATTCCATTTATTTATTCATTTTCCTTATTTGTATATATTTTTATAAAAATAAGAAAAACATTTAAAAATATAAAAAAATAGTAGCCCATCGGCATCGGGAGCAAGGTCCAAGCTACCGGTGGTCACGGCCCCAGAGAGAGAAATCTCTTAACAATGCGGGCCCTGTCCAGAAGTACTACTTTCTGTATCAAGTCCTTGATCCAGCCACTTAATATAATTATTGTTAACATTTCTTATCGTACGGAATCTGTTGGTTTTCCAAATAAAAATAAAATATTATGAATATTTATATTATTCAAAAAAGTACATTTTATAAAATCTATATAAATAAATATTTGTAGTCAAAACAAGACACTAAATTTTTATGACCAACCTGTTATACTGCATTAGCATAATTTATTTATTTATTTATCAAATGATCATGGGCAGCATGTAACAATTAGTATATTAAAACGGAAACGACTTTTTTGACACATATGACACAAAAATGTTTTTTTTTTATTGTTATGATTATATATGTGTTCTAAGTGTCAAAAGAAATCCCTTGTTGACACTTGGATAGAATTTACAAAATAAAAAAGTTTCACATATTTACAAAATTTGTAAATAAGTTGTATATTGTGGCATCGCTAACTACGAGTCGCGCTTGACCGCAATTTTCAGGTTTTACGATCCCGTACCAAGAGCAAGGTTAAAGATATTATTTGGCCTGAACTAATTAGTCACGTCAAAAGCGAAATGGAGTTATAATTCATTTTGCAGTTTCACTCAACCTACGATAATGGAGTGTTTTATTTTTTGTTTAATGATTTAGTGACTGCCTCATTAGTCTATCTGCTATACTTAGAGGTCCTGGGTTCGATTCTCAGGTCGAACAGTGTTATTGGGTTTTTCTAAGTTATTTCTAAAATTCTCAGTAGCAGCTCGGAGTTTGGATTTGTGCCCGATTAATGGCAACAGGGTCGGCCCCTATTATATGGGACGTAAACATACCATACCAACTTTGGTTATACATTAGTGGTTAACGACCAGTCCCTATATCAAATCAGTCAGTAGATTTGCCTACTGAGATAGATTTTTGACATAAGGTCCACACAATTAATGTCAAAATCCTATCTCTAGTAAGCAAATCTATCGACAGATTTGTTATTGGGATTGGCCCTTAGTACACCTCTCACCTAAACGTTCGGGGAATACAAGCGTGATGGTATGATTTAGCGTTTTATTTTTAGTTTTTTTATGGATTAAGTCGGCAAACGAGCTAACGAGCCACCTGGTGATAAGTAGTCATCGTCGCCCATGGACACCTGCAACACCAGACGAGTTGCTGATGCGTTGCCGGCCCTCAAGAGCCCCTACGGACTGCAGACTGCCAGACCCGTAGCAACCCAGGGGTACTGGGTCTTACGCTCAACAGTCAAAACTTTTTAAGAGTTTTATTTTAGTAGTCTCGATTTGCACATTCTTTAAATGTTTATATTATTTTGTACTCTTCTTGTTTAGTAAGACCAATATAATCTATTGAATGTCCTAGGCGGCCATCTATTGGACATCGATCCGATATACTGTCAAGTTTGATTTTGTGGTGGCATATTTTTAAAATACTTACATATATACCATTATGATAGTCCAAGGCCGTAGCCAGGATTTCACTTCGGATGGAGGTGTTGAGCTCTACACCACTCCACACTTCACTCTATGGTTAAAAGATGCTAAAACTAGGGTGCACCGAATGATAACTTTTTTTAAGCTAAATATTATAATAGACTTACCGGTTCCCTTTCGCCCTGGTTGTCCTTGCCGAGTCCCTCGCCTTTGTTCCATCCCATTTTCTCCAACAGCTTAAATCCTTTGTTCTCAGGTGTTATGGACCTGTCAATGTTGTTATGTTAAATAATAATGCGGGCAATGTCATACATTTAAGCAACATTCTGATTTTTTAAGAAACAATATGTATGTTGTTAAATAAATAAATAAATATCTATACCAATACTAAAATTGTAACAGGTCGATGGCTGTACATTTTAGATTTTAAAGAAAAACTAATATAGGTGGGTCTTTATTAGAGTAATAGAAGATAAAATATCAATTTTTAGAATTTTTGTCTGTCTGTCTGTATGCATGGAATTGAATGCAGTTTTCACCGATGTATTGATAGAAGTCTCACTTAAAATCTGGCGCATGTTACATCTTGATACGCCGCCTAGAATCGTGTGAATGTTAATCTTTTTTTGGACGTGAGTGAAACTGCAGGCAACAGCTAGTTTACTTATAAAAATAAATATTTACTTTTTAATTAAGTATGTATAAATTATGGTAAGTCTTATACTTACCTTATTATTTCAGTAGGTTTTCTATACAGTTGCCTGCAGTTTTATTTAAATCCCAAAGAACTCTTTAGCTTGTCTTTTTCCAAGGTACAATCTATTCATCTACATATGATATTAATCTAATTATATTATATTATAATTACACTTATTATATTAATCAAATTCATTTAAAAAAATCCGTACCCCGCATAGCCCCTGTCATTTCGAGAGGAGTTTATAGTTTGTTAGGCTATAGTCCACCACGCTAGTCCCCTGCGGTCACGAACAGTAATGAGTTAAATAGTGTTGCTCCCTATTACATTTCAACTAATCGGCTCTATTTATGGTAAACATTTGGACCCATAATTTTTTTTTATGGGATAATGGGACAAACGAGCAGACGGTTCGCCTGATGGTAAGCGATTACCGCCGCCCACGGACACCCGCAACACCAGAGGAGTCACAAGTGCATTGCCTGCCTTTTAAAAAGGAGTTGGGCCTCCGGTAACCTCACTCACTCGGCGAAACACAACGTAAACGTTGTTTGACGCCGGTTTGCTGTGAGGCCGTTGTATCACTCCGGTTGAGCCGGCCCATTCGTGCCGAAGCATGGCTCTCCCACGTTAATATACAATTAATTAGCCTATTATGTTATTAATGTTTCTACTAACGTGTTGACGTCAGCGCTCTGTGTCTTTTCAGAGTGATGCGACGAGCCGACAGCTTCCCGCCGCGCCTGGGCCCTGTCGTTGTACGCCGTCTCCTCAATTGCTAGCGGCTTCGGCGCATACTTGTTTTTCAACCGCGCCAACTCAAGCTGATGCTGCTTCTGAACGTTGCATGTACGCGTGTACGCAACTTTCTTCTCTTTTTCTATAGCTGTAGAGTTGGTTTTGGATTAAAGAAATTAACTTAACTATGACTACATAATACGTCAAATGGATATGTCGAGAGAATTAATGAAAGACGATTAAGGGTCCGGCAGGGCATGAAATGCCCACAAAAACGTAATACCGAAATAAATCGTAATCCAGACAAATTATGTTATTATCCGGATATGGATACGGTTAATCTAGGTTCCTACGATACTATTTCCTCTACTACTATTTCACTGAACATAAAACATTGGAAAATCGTACAAAAGTTGGTAATTTTATAAAAAATTGCATTCGCTTAAATTTATTTCCAGTGAAATATTTTGTACAAAATGGTAACGTAGGAACCTAGATTAACGGTATCAGAATCCGAATAATAACAGAATATGATTAAATTGTGTTTGAATTACGATTTATTTCAGTACTACGTTTGTGAGAGAAATTCGGTCCGCCGGACTCTTAACACAAGGACTTCATATGGCGAATGTCAGCGGCAGCGTCGGGAGCGGTCACCCTAGAAGGACATACTTCGATCTTATTGAGAAGATCCTTCAAAAAGGTGCGTAGAATTCGCAAGTGGCGCATGTTTATGAGAAAATGTATGAATGTGGAAGAAGCAAAACAAGTATGCAAGATAAGTAGCAAGTGGCGGTCTGTAATATTTGCCTAATGCCTACCTTTGTAGGAGAAAGAACGTCAATGTATGTGTGTATGTCAAAAAGACTAATATTTAGGCCTTGGATTCGATTCCTAGATTTTTTCCTACTTATCAGGCTTGATACTATATGTGTACGTCATTCGCAAAATAACTTTGAAAAATAAAGAATTCTTAAACCGAAAATATAGTTGCGAGTTTTTCGTGTCATTTATTTATGGACATACCCAAAATCTACATACGAAACGTGCAATAAATGCATCTATAAACATGTCAAGACGTACACGTTTACTTCACGTTTGGTATTGATGACGGGAAAAAATCCCAACCTTAATCTTAGTATGTCATTTGTCTTTTTGGTGAATCAGCATTGCAATACTAACAAAAGATGACTGTTTAAGGTAACTAGAGGACTTAAAAAGGTCACATTTAGGAAATTCTTTGGAATTAATTGATATTTAGAACCCCTAGCACATCCATAGCAATGTGAATCATCTATCATTTATCAAAAAAAGGTCATTTTAGCACAGCAGGTATTCAAATATTCCACTGACGAACAAGAGTAAAATCACACGATTAGCGTATTCTGTTCCGTAACTTTAAAAATCGTGGCCTGAAACCTGAAAGTCAACAAGCCAACGCTGGCTGACGGTCCAAGTTCAAAACCTCAACTCAAATAATCCACAGATTTTGAGATTACTCATTCTAAATAGCAGGCTGCGGAAAGGGTCGAGAGGGAGATTGTTTGATGTGCCACTCATAAGCATGAACATATTAAAGTTTGCACCACTGGTTAGAGCAATTACCATCCTAAACCAAATATCACAACAATTGGATATTTTTTTGAAAGGGTTACATTAAATTATCTGTCATTACTTTAAATGTACAGGTAATCTACATGTTATATTGAGTGTAAAACATGGTATATCTTCTATCTATACTTATAATAAATCTGTAGAGAGGTCAATTCTGTACATGAAATATATTTCCAAAATAACTATCAGCGGGTGATTAGTGATCGATACTGACGCCAAAAATGCAATTAGTAAAATTTTTGTCTGTCTGTCTGTCTGTCTGTCTGTCTGTATGTTCGTTATAGAAACAAAAACCACTTGACGGATTTCAACGAAACTTGGTACAATTGTTCTTCATACTCCTGGGCAGGTTATAGTATACTTTTCATCACGCTACGATCAATAGGAGCAGAGCAGTGAAGGGAAATGTTGGGAAATTGAGTGATTCATGAGAAAGGTTTCAAGTTATAAAACATCACGCTACAACCCTTAGGAACGGGGCAACGCAGGTGAAACCGCGGGCGAAGAACTAGGGAACAAAGTAACTATTCCACGCGGACGAAGTCGCTCGCAAAAGCTAGTAATAAATAAAACTTTTCATAATTGCAGGCAAAAAATCATTATTATCACTTGCAATTTATCAATGGAGAAAACCATAGTGAGAAAAATGACACATTTAAGAGGACTGCATCGTGAAGATGTTTGAAATTGGCCAACCCAGGCCAGAGTGGCTTTATTTCCCAGGTTGAGCAGTTTTGACATTACTTGTATGGACCTTATGTCAAAATTCTATCTCTAGTAAGCATATCTACTGACTAATTTGTTATTGGGACCGGCCGTAAATACACATCTACCTTAAAACTTTGAGGAATTCATTGATGGAGTTGTTACCTTCCATAAGAAGTCCTGGTTCACAATGTCCACACGTGTCGTTGCCTGGGTGTATGTGGCACAGCAGTTTGGTTTCACCTATCTGTAGTGTGCTGCCGTGTACTATCTGTAAAAAGGTAATGAGTTTAATATTATGGTAAATGCTCTTCTACAACTTGAATCATCTGTTAAAAAAACGGACAGATTGACGAATGCTATTTCATTTCGTTATGTTGGTGTAGGTGTAGGTATGTTTTACTTTTAAAAAACTATGTAGTTGAGTACATTAGTTTGATAGTTTTTTTATGCCACTAAGGTGTCGCGTTGCCGACGCTGTAAATCAAGGACAAGGTTGGGCTGGCAGCTTAGGAGACAATATGTGATGCTTATCCTATCTGCCAACACAATGCATCCTCGCGGAGCTCTAGGGACCTTGCTTACCGTTAGGAACACAACGGACGTACGGACCGAACATAGTACGGAGTTTTGTTATTTGGCTACGATTTTCTGCAAGGTGGTGGGATAGTTGCGGTATTGTAAAGCAATGAGCAATGTTTTGCACATCATGTTGAATTTCCGAATTGTATTAAACTTCCAATTTGAAAATAAGTCAGGATTAGAAAAGTTACATCTATAAGGTTTACCTCCATTGCTGGGCTCCTAATTTGGCTTTCTGACATTCGTGTACCATTGAGCACCGTCCCGTTCTTAGAGCCAAGATCCGTCGCTATGTACAAGTTGCGAGACGCGTCGAATCTTATGTCCAGGTGATTCTAGAAATAACATGTTGAAATTTTATGATGACGGTAAATGGCGATCCGCTTTTCTTATATTGTTAATAACTTACTAAACTTGATGCGATTTATGAACAAGTCGGAGCGCACTTTCTACGCGGTATAGGAAATTGAAGTGTCTTCACCGCAATTAAAGTTTATATTCGCATGCAACTTATACACTCGTCTCAGCTCGCATTTCGTGACGGCTGGTCGGCCATTGCGGTGGAAATATAAACTTTATTTGTATTGTATTAACACTTCAATTTCTTTTACCGCGTACCGCGAAGTGCGCTCCGACCCACGCCGCTTGGTGTAAATCGTACATAACTGTTTAAAGCCATGGTCATTTGTTTTTTTTTTTATTTTGACTTTCAGTTTGAACTTCAGTTACTTACCCTGGATACATTATTGTCTCTGAGTAGTATAGTGTGGTGTTCCCCCTCCCGGCCGACAGTGCCGCCATCTTTAGTCACGATGAACAAGTTGCCCACGCGCAACTTCGTCAACGTTGTCTCGCGCACAATCACGCGCATGCACGGCGGATGATGCTTGGCGACTGATTCTATTCAAAACATAGGCAGTCAACGAATATTCTCGTAATAATGCAATACTCCTAAATAATTCTAGGCTGTTAATATTGTTGGGTGGGATAATCAGCATATATATGAATTTAAGATACTTTCTTCAAGTGTGGAGTTGGCAGCCATTTCATAATCACATTCATTTCATTTAAAATTGATGTTAGAGGTAGGGGTTTGAAAACAACACAATCTTCGGCGACATTTAAGAGGCAGGCAATTATTTTCATCCTGTAAATTAAGATACAAATATTAAGTTCCACCAATTTACCGTCATCACTAGCTGTTGAGGTACTAATGTTTGACTTGTTGTCTTCATCACCGGAATCCTCAGTGCTTGTGTCACTGCATTCACCATCTTCCAACTCTTCAGGTTCTACTATATGAATGACATCTTCTTTCTCTTGAACCTTATCATCAGCCGAATTTAATGTATCAACATTATCCTCTACTTTCTCTTCAGTAGACTCTTTGTTCTCATTTTGAGACTCATTTTTCTCAACCTTTTTCTTGTTATGCTTCTTACGTTTAGGTTTCTTTGTTTCATTTCCTTCATCTTCTTTGTCCTGTAATATAACATTTAGAATGTTGGTATTGGTGTAATTGTTCATCATTTTATTTACCTAAGGCTGTTTTGCCTCGGAGTGAAACCTGAGATAAGTTTTTCGTCAGGTTATCAATGTCATCTTCTGTTTTTCTTTCCTGAAAATATAATATAACAATAAAGTTTATCAGTTAAGTTGTTGACCAATCTTAATATAATTAACATTCAATAAGGATTATGCATTAATGTACTAAGTTTGACTTACCATTTTATGTTTTTTGGCTTTCTTTTTTTCATGTGCCAACAGAGCTACATTAGAAGCACTCCTGTCTGGATATGAGTGGAATACAAATGTCTTCTTATCATCTGAGTAGTAGTAGTAACATTCTGTGTCTGTGTGATAGTAAAGACCTAGCTCCTGAAAATTATTAAAGTCTTATAATTCCCAGGTTGAGCAGTCTTATTGGGATTTTCTAGGAATTCTCAGTAGTAGCAAGTCTGGATTTGTAATAGTCTCACCCCCTACTACATGGGACCTAAACATGGAGAAATGTTAAAAAATACAAGGTAAATCTTACAGAATTGTAGTAATATCCAGTCTTATAATCATAATACATTCCAGCAGATTCCACATACACCATGCCAGATTCTTTCATAGCATCTTGTGCCACCTCCGCCACTTGCTCCGCTATGCTCTTTGTTTCTTTATCTACATTCCATCCCGGATCTTCAAGTTTTGGTTCTGGTTGCACTTTGGATGCATTATCTTTTACAACATTTAATAGTTCATCGGTTTGAGTTGATTTATCTATCTTAAATTTAACCGATTTAGGTATTACTGATTCTAATGTATTTAGTTTTGGAGAGTTTGATTTATGTGTCAATTCTAGGCCTAATTTATTGTTGAATTCTTTGGTACTATTTTCTACGGGATTGTCATTTGAACTGAAAGTTTTTTCCTGCAAGCAGAACAACAAAATTATGTTATAAATTTATTTTATTTCCTAGTTATTCTCAGAAGAGATTTGTTTCGAGCGAAATTAATAGAAGAGCGACTCTCCAGCCAGAATAATAATTACAGAAGCCAAATGTTCATGTTTTTTTCTTCAAACTAGACCATTTTAGGTTAGAAAATTTGATAATTTACCACTTCTTTGATGCGTTGTTTTAATTTTATTAACATACACTGCTTCTTCTGGATGCATTGTCTCATTTTTAATATTAATCTCAGTATCTCAGGCCGGTATTTCAAAGATAGACGAAGACTTCTTAGATTAAAGTTGCCTTTCGACTTTTTCCTGCACAGGTCGGTCATTTTTAATGTTTTAAGTACACCCGATTAAAACTAAATTATTGTACATTCATAAAGGTAACTTATTTAATATTATAATAAATGTTACTTTTACAAAACACAACGAAAACTCCAAAAAGTAACTTTGGAAAAAGCTTTGAGATTGTTTGATCAGGTTTGGATTTGACATTTATCATGACAGTATTGACTGACAGCTGATGACAGAGAGTGATGTTCTTTTTAGTATTTTATGACCTGGTAACATAAGACTTCAGCATCATCATAATCATTATCAGTCTATTGCCGTCCACTGAACGAACGTAGGCCTCCCCCTTTATGGGGTCTATAAAGTAGGTTTATTTTCTTATACATTTTGTATCATAATCGGGTTGACGCGAGTGAAACAGCGGGCAACAGCTAGTTGTGAAGTGTGGAGCAGTAAGTTTTTACACAAACAGATATTACCTAACTTAATTAGCGTTGAAATAAAACAAAGTTCATTTGTGATTTGAAATCCTAAATTATGCCCAATATAATGTCCCTAATATCAAATAGGAATAAATAATTATTATGCAAGTACCCGCTTATTTCAAAACATACATACATACACTCACGCCTTTCTCCCACAGAGGTAGGCAGAAACTATAGACCGCCACTTGTTACGATTCTTGCATACATCTTTCCTTCTTATTTCAAAATACTCAATTGTTTTAGCTGTTTACAACTTTGTCTAGTGTATGTAAACGCGACTACTGAGCGTGAGATCTTGGGTTCTTGGGCTCATGTCGGATAAAGTGCTTAATGGGATTTTTCCATCAGGAAATTCTCAGAATCTTGGATTTTCAATTTCTGGTACGTTAATGGCAATAGGACCACCTCATATTAAATGTACCTCCTGCTAACCTGCTCCTCCTCCTCCTAACCTACTGACGAACTGCCTTTCGCGACGGAGTATGTAGTTTTAGGGAGATCATAAAGCACAAACAGATTGTAACTTAAA
Organism: Acronicta aceris; assembly: GCA_910591435.1. Lineage (NCBI taxonomy): Eukaryota > Metazoa > Arthropoda > Insecta > Lepidoptera > Noctuidae > Acronicta > Acronicta aceris. The sequence goes on from OU342774.1 coordinate 5,792,151, forward strand.
TTGAAACTCAAGAAAGGTTTGAGGCTCTAGCATGTTTGTACATTTTCAGTGAAAATTATCATTGCCAAATGCTGCTATCACCATGTCCTGTCCTATCTATTTATTATATACTAAAATAAGTTCTACCAAAGTATATATTAAATAGGACCAGACATGGTAAGACCTTACAAACAAATAAATAAAACTGAATTTGTATCAAAGCTCAAATTTGTGTTTTTTATTTTTTTTATTAGTTGGGTCCAATAGGCCACGTTAATTGCGACATTGGTGGTATTCTATATGTCAATGGCGCAGCAGGTGTATTACCTAGAGTGTATTACACTCTGAGTGTATTGCGGTCACTGAACGTCAGATACCTAGTTTTGTTTCTCAAGTGCGCATGCGACAGATGTGACCAGCCAACAGGCGATTTTACTAAAAAAAAAATAATAAAAATATCATATCTAGACCAATTTTTATTTATTTAAAATAAAAAGCTCATTAATTACATAAATTATGTGCGTATATAATTAAAACGGTTTAAAAGTAGAAATGAGAGTAGCTACTATGGATAAGACTGAAAGAATTAATAATGGTACGGTTTTAATGGACATTTAAGTACGCCTATTACACAACTTAGAAACAAAAAAAAATGAATACTTGAATGTTGCTGGCCTATAAAATTGTATATTAATAACACTAAAAGATCTATAAATGCAAAACTCTAAATGAGTATACAGTAGAAAAAAATACATCCAAAGGAAAAGTTATCATTATAGCTCATTTCGTTCAAGTCCCTAAGTTTACACAATTTGTTAACCTTACAACTATGGTAATATTAGACAAGTACAAAATGATATTCCATCCTTAAAAATATCTATTCGTAGCCTATAACTAGAGTCAGTTGTATATTTCATTACAATAGTATGTTAATTGTAATTCATAGTTTACACACCATCTAATCATGATCGATTCATGTATTATAAACAGCGATTCGTTAAAATGGCGTTCAGACTATGCCGTCATCACTGCCTTACTCAACAGTAACCTCATATGTACTTCACACACACACACGCACTACTTATAAATATAACGTGTATGGAAGATCTACGCTAAAGGCTAAAATGTTACACTTTCGATATGTTTTATTTTAAATTACATTAAATAACAACTGTGAAACAATGGCACATTTTTAGCCAAACACTTTTTTACTGTTGTTTTGGTATGTTAGCAAATAAATAAGAGTTGTAAGTATCATTATAGGTAATTGACAAAATGTCAATGCAAATCTTGTATGTAAATCAATCAATTGTATGGTTGTCTAGGTTCACAAATATTAAACGATCAGTTCGTGTCGTTTATTTATACTTGTGTAAAAGTTCACATATTTTTCTCTTCCTGCTGTCACTTAAACGATTTAAAGTTTTATGAAATCATTTACACATTTGATTGAACTTCGGCTTAATCTAAAAGCTAATGTAACATCATCTACTTCAACAATAACACTAGGTACTTTATCTTATTGTGAAGTCTCCAGAATTTACATAATTGAAAATCGACGTCGCGCTACCCTAATGTACAGGTATATTGCGCGACGTTGTTACATTATAAGAAATTCGTAGTCACATTAAACTGTGCACAATTCCTCGTTTCGTCGACATTAGGTTACTCCTCTAACTAATTTATAAATGCATCTCAATAATTAATTAAGTGCGTAAATGCTGCGATATTTTTTATTTTATAAGGAAATAGCTCACAAGAATTAGATAAATAAATAAATCGTAGAAAATAACTGTCGGTGCTCGCGTCGACTAGTTCAAACCGTATCGCAGTATTTTTAATAATCGAAGGTATATTCGTAAATTTGTTACTTCACTATGATGACGTACTATGTTACTACAACCCCCGAGGTATCGTCGTCACAAGCAAGATCGAAGTCGGGTCGTCTACGTACTAGGCGGGCGGGGGTGCGGCAGTGGTGAGGCTTAAGGGGGGACGTAGGGAGGGGGTTTCCTGTAGGTGGGCGTGGCCTTGGGGCGCGGCGGGGTGCGCGAGGCGGCGAAGGGCGGCGGCGGCCGGTAGGGCGCGTCGTCGGCGGCGCGGTAGTCGGGCGCGGGCGGCAGCAGCGGCGGCTTCTCCTCGCGCATGATGACGGGGCTCTTGTGCACCGGCTCGGCATCGCCGCGCTCCTCCAGCTCGTCCTGGAAGATCACCGGGATGCCCTTCGACCGGAACGCTTGTCGCTCCTCTTCGTCCCCGACGCTCATTTTACCTGAAAGATTACATCATTATGTTTGATATAAGGAGTACAACAACACTAAAAGCAAGCGCTTACTGTTCCCTGTGCAAATTTTTGAAGGGTATAGTCGATTATTTAAATGTGCATGTGAATTTCCAGACTGATTAGTACCAGAATTTCGTACAATGCTGCCACGCAGCTATCGGGAACTTCACTAAAGTTCAAACTATATCCAAAGTGATACCCCGTAAACGGAAGTGTATTTACATCTTTCATAGCAATTAATTTCAAGCGTTTAATAATTACGTCTTTATTTAGGTGTATCTGATGAGCATAGGAAAGCGATACAGTGATTTTATATTTTATATCTATAATTTAGCGTATAATTTTGTCGATAAATAAATTCCAATATGTGAGAAGCAATTATTATTATTCTATAAGTAAACGTGAAACACTTAAATATTGTTTTGTATCTTTTAAAATCACCTTATTATCAAGCATTGTCAGTATTGTCACCTCCTACAGAATTAAACTGGATGTTAGTTAGCCCTTATTTACATTTTTGTTACCATATCTTTATTATACTTTCTAAAGATACATAAATGATTGTTAGGCTAGGCTTGCAGGACAACGAACAGAACAGTGCCAATCACTGATGCAAAATGGACTGATGATAAACTCTGGTATTCAAAAATGTATCTTCCATGCGCACATAGTCTCACAAGTCATCACGTAATTAATATAATAAAATATTTACCTGTACGTCGCCTCCTGTAGAGCACGCAGGCGATGATTGAAGCAAGCAGTATCATACATATAACCACAATAGCCGGAATGATGTATGTCACCAAGTAGTTGGGGTCGGCAGCATTGCTAGCCTTATTGTTCTGAAGGTTTGACGAACCAGAGTGCACATGTATCGTCGTCTTCGGCACTTTGGTGTTCTGTTCGGCACATAAGCCGAGGGGAATCAGTCTTATCGACATGACTTTAAGGTCTTTGTCGAACACGTGGTCGACATTTTCTCTGAGCGCCCCGCCCATTGAACCTCGTTCGTCAACTATGATCATTTTACGTAGTTCTTCGATCTCTTTTTTAGGGCATCGGTCCATTGGTAGGCTCGTGTTATACCTGTGAACATTATAATTAAAAGATGGGATGATAAATAAAATTTGAACTGTTAGACTGTGAACGAGTTTTGAGTCGTCCTTTACTGCACTGATACAAAGAGTATCCCACTACAACTACCTTATTTCAAGGATCAAACTCAAGGATCAAAAAATAAATCATTTATTTCTTATAATTAGTTAAAAATCGACATAATATTTGAATATATATATAGTAATATTCAAGTGTCATGATGGGTACCCTAATGATCTACTTTAGTTTTTATGAAACCAATCTAACACAGTCCTTAAATAAAGAGATAATTATTCAAATTGAATGAGAGCTAGTAGAGGCTTGGTATCAGCACAAGGAATTGAGGACCTCATTTTAATGTCGACCGAAAGTAATCGGCAAGCACAACTCACCATATGATAGTAGTTGGATTGTTGCTGATGCTCTGTATTCTGATATTGTCAGTCTCTTTCTGTCCGAACAGCGCGGCCAGCTTCTCGACTACCTTTCGCTTGTTATTTGCGTCGTACGCGAGTTTCGGGAACGGGTATTCCATGGTCATCTGGAACTCTACCGTCGGTCTGATGGTTGGTGCCTTGGCTACTTCTACTATTAGGCTGTCATAGGCACTCTTCTTGCTTGAGTCTTCCGCAATCTAAAATAATTTTGGGATTATCGCTGTGTTATCACGACTTGGTGCGAGAGTATTTGTAGTATGTTTCCTTGAATTTTTAAACCCTTCAAAGGTTCCAAAGGGCGTACAGGGGGCGTCAAGGCATTTTTTAACCTTTTAACATACTGAAACAACACAAAATGCTTTGACAACCCCAATTTTTTTACACCGTTTCAAACCCAAACGGTATATAATCTTCAACAAACTTCTGTGATGATTTCCTGACTCTCTAATGAAATAAATGACCTCTCTGATGAAATTAATAATTAAGTACATACAGTGATCAAACCAGTGCGAAAATTTTTCACTAGACAGGCTGAAATTAAGTCAAAGAAATGAAGCCTGTAGAAATCTTTCGTAAGTTGATAATTAATACGATAGATAAGAGCATAGTTTGATAAGTTTTGCCAGAGATCAAAAAGACAACATATCGTTACTCACCAGCTGGTACGACACACTGCCCTCGTCGCTGGGTGTAGGGAGACCGTAGAACTCCTGGTTTTTGGCGTCGAACTGCAACCAGTGGCCTGCAGGGAGCTCTGTGCGGTCGCTGTACCGGAGCGATAGGGACAGGAAACGAGTGCCGCCGTCCTCAGGATCGAAGAACGTATCCTGGGAATTAGAGATAGGAATGTTTATAATTTTGTGTGTTCATAGAAAGTGAGTGGTTAAAGCTGTAGCAAACCTAATTAAGTGTTTATAAATGGTTATTTTTAATTAGCCTATTTTTTAGGATGGAAAAAAGAAATGATTTAGAGTATTAGGTAGTCGAAGACATTAAACAGACCAGACAACATTTTCAAGTAAACGAACTTTTACGAACGAACGAACGAAACGAAAATTTCTTACATCGTCAATAGCGAACATAAAATGGAAGTAATTAGATTTTGCGATATCTGAAATGAAAATTGACTGTTAGGGTCAATTCATGCTAGCGCAGAGTTGAAGCGAATCAAAGTGTTAATCTAAAATTCGTTAGCAAATTCACCCTTACTTCAAGGAGGTAGTAATGCTTATATTTCTGCCGAAATAACCTAATAAAATAAATATAAAAATGCCTATAGGTGCATAAAGTATAAAAAATACGCGCGAAGTTAGATGATTGATATCAACAGGAAACATTGCTAGTCTTTTTTTTTGTCGGAGAAAATGCCTGTGAGCATCCGGGAGCAGCACGGGAGAAGGTGAGACTGTGTGGGGCTCGCGCCCACTAAAAACGTTCACTTTTATGGGGGCCCAAGAGAACTGGTAAGTATTAGTTTGACAACATTGTTAGTGTTACCTCGGGCACTTTGTAGACGAGCAGATGTCCGACGGTGGCGGTGAGGTGGTCGACCTGGTTGCGCGTGACGGGCGGGTAGGTGTCGGGCGCGCGCGTGGCGGCGGGCGGCGCCGGCGCCTGCGCACACGGGCCCGCGCCGCGCCACACCACGCCGCTCACCTTCAGCTCGGGCTGCATGGCGCGAGACAGACCCGCCGACGGACTGCCCACCTCCGTCTCCGATTCCATTATCTGTGGGAACAAATACATATGGTACTAAGTTGCACGCGGTTTCACTCGCATTATAAAGGATCTTTTGAGATAAAAGGTAGACTATTTCCAGCCTCAAGATGGACCTTAATATAGAAATTTGTTCAGCGGTTTAGGTATAAAAAACTAACAAACAATCAGACAGTTATATTTCCATTCATAATATTAGTGTGGATAAATTTTTAAACTCACATACTACGCCATTATTATTTACTATCTCATGAAAAAAAAAACAAAATTACATACTGCATTTTAGAGTTTAAATTTGTTTTTAAATCATAAATAGGCTACAGGTCCTTTGTATTACATAAAATACCATCACGCCTGTATTCCTCAAAGAATTAGGCAGAAAGTACACCCACAGTTCGCCGGTATGTTTAGGTCCCATGTAATAGGAGCCTATTGCCATTAACCGGGCAATAGGCTTTTATTCTTTGTATTAATCGTAAAATATCGGAACTTATTAGACGCTTACATCGAAATAACGATAGTTGTCTAATGTTACCATAAATGGAGTGTAAACCTACAAATGAACAAGCCAAACTGTCCTATAATGCCTAGTTAAATTCAAAAGTATTAAACATAAACAAACCTTCATCAGCCTATTAATATCATCCATAGGACAGGCAGGGTCCTTCGGCAGCGTGTCGTTAGTCCACACGAACTCGCACATGTCACCATTTTGCGTAGTATTGAGCACAGTCAGATGATCCATGTCCGTATCCCTGAAGAGATTGACAATTCCTTCCAACGCTCGTATTTGCCAGTCTATGGCGTTGTGGTACTCCTTGAGCAGTTTGAACTCCATGATGAACTGGTGGTTGATGGTGCGGCCGCTCTTGTGTTGCTGGACGGTGATGTCGAGGGGGCCGCGAGCTACCAGTCCGTCGCTGTCTTGAGCTTCTACAATGAAGTTCCAGCGAGATACGTGGGCTTCGAGCGGCCTGGGTAAAATTTAGAGTTGTCTAAAATTATGCTAATTGTTTTCAAGTCCCAATAACAAACCTGTCGATAGATTTTTTACTAGAGATAGGATTTTGATATTACTTATATGGACGTTATGTCAGAATTCTATCTCTAGTAAGCAAATCTACTGACTGATTTGTTATTGGGACTGGCCGATAGGAAATCGAGAAATTTTGGAGGTACACGATAAATGAAAATTGATGATTCGCGTGAGTTGCAGCTGTGTAGGTAGGTATTTTCCATTGTCCGTCTTTTTAACCTCATGGGATAACCTTATTTTTCCGAAGCACACCAACTAATAACCACGGCACACACTTTGCCGGACACTGCTATACATTAAATATTCTTTTTTTTCATTCGTGATGGCTTACGTTTGACCGCTAGTCAAAGTCGCCTGATGTTAAGCAACACTGCGATCTACGATGGACCGCGCTTGCCTAGAAGAAACTGATTCACACGTGATTTAAAAACATCCAGATTACATTTATCGGGAAAGACCCACTCGGCAAGCGCATTCCACATTTCAGCGGTACGCATGATAACAGTGGACTTAAAGCGTTTCGTTCGGAATTTTGGAATGTCCACCATGAATTGATGCACAGGCTTCATTGCACAGCGAAATTTTGGTACAATGGGCGGTCTTATCACTAATAGTGATCTCTTAGAGATCATATTTAGATGGACTCGAGAGAAAAGGAAAGGCGATACCTAAAAAACATTAAGCCATAATGGGTTTGTCTATCAGATCTGTCAGTCTGTGTGTTATTTAATTTAATTGGACAACCATTCTGATAGGTGCCTACGCAGTCTTCGGCCTCTGGTTGTCATATTTACACTGGCGAAACTGCCCACAAGTATCTATATTATAATACAATGCGTTTCTCTTTGACTTTTGAAACTCGTGCTACTTTTTCGGAGTGTCTAATATACTCACAATCCGTATACTTCGCGCGCCGTCGGTATGAATTGTATCCAGGAGTTGTTGCTGAGGGGCACATTCTCCGCCTCGTACATGGTGAAGGTCAGGTTGCTGCCCTCCTCTGGGTCCGTGAACAGGTCCGCCGGGATTATGTACCTGACGACAATGAAAACAGCGATAATGCGAATGCCATGCTAAGTTTTTAGGACTGACAAAAAAATTTTGATCAATAATGAGAATCTGAAATCGAGTCTCACACACATAAATAATGGGCTTCGGCTAACAGTGTTTCCGAAGATGACCGACACATACAGCCAGCATAATGATATAAGAGCTGTTGTTAAAGCAAATAACCCTTGTACCCGAGATGCAAATATTACATCAAAACAAAATTCGATGGAGTTATATCAGCTCTGTAAAGTTGTACAAAACGGTAGCGCACGGCCTTCCTGATTTCAATGCTATCTGCAATCTGCAACTGACTGATTAGTGACACCGGCGCGCCGCTCCGCTCGCACGGCTTGCAACTGAACTGCTGCTGCTGAACTCTTGCAAATGACGTTGACATTTATTTCATTACAATAAAGTTGATTGTTGTTGATTAAAATAAAAAAACTGATTTTTTATTTTATTTTGTTTCAAATTTTTAGATGTTTTTGATTGTTTTCTTCTGTTTTGTGCTCTATACCTACCTTATTTAATTTAAGTTCTTAAAATTTTAATTTTTAATTACCATTTTACCGATATTACAATTTGATGCATGCTGTGACACCTTAAAATGTTGTGCATTTACTTCTATTATAGTAATTATATTTTAGATATAAAAAACAATGTAACAGGTACTGGTTGTCCAAATAAAACAAAAAAACAATTATCAAAATAAGCTTTTTTACCTGAAAGCTTTGCCAGCAGTGATGGCCAGTTTCTTCATGTGGTGTTTGAGAGTGGGCGGTTGGTTGACAGGCATTGCCCATGTAACTGTTTCAGTTGTTTGCCCAATTATTGTACTTCTACCCTCAGTTGGGTTCGTTTCCTGAAGAATTAAAGATTAAATTAGAAAAAGTATGTAAGTATGTATTTTTTCGTGTGCAATCAAGAATATAGTATGTATTAACAAAAGTAACAGTGTAACAGTTTTCCTTAATTACACTATTTCCCTATAACAAACCATGTTGAAGCGAAGTCTAAGCTAAACTCCGACAAAAAATATATCCATTACTTCTCATGTAATTTTACTAAAAGAGCTAGAGCTATTTTATAAGCTTAGACCATTCCTAGTCCTTCTTTTGAAATGAGGGTGCTTATCTATAAGAACGTGGTTTATGATACCCATAATACCAAGAAAGATTTTCAAGTAGATAGAAGAAGTAAAATTTACAACTCAGAAAGTCGATAAAATTATACCGAATTAATTTGTAATTTTTTTCACACACCTGTTCGCCAATTAATAATTTAGAAATGGGTTAATGTTAGATGAATGGAACCCAAAGACGGCCAATCACAAATTAAATCAATTCGCACACACAAGTTCTGAGTAGTTAGTAGAGTTCTATACAAACTACACCTGGATGATATCCTAATGGATGTGATGATGATGATACAGGAATAGGAATAGGTAGACGCGTTTAAAGCCTTCTAGGCACTTTGGTCGGGCTCATATTTCCTTATTAGGCATATTCGGTAAGAATTGATACAAATTTAAATGATTTAGCTTTCCTGATATCTTTAAATCAGACACCTAATGCTCTTAGTAGGTAGGTACGTTGATGTCATAGTCGCTAATTCAATTGCTTTTTACTTCAGCTGCCTCATAAACCACCTCAGTGGTTAGACAATTGGAAATATGGTCCCGGCCGCAAGTCTTCAATTACGGACCTGTTTCGTAACTTCCTGTAAAGTGGTCTCAGGTGTCGGCGTCGTTGTGGGCAACGTTGTCGGCGTAGTGACCGCGACCATCGTAGGCAAAGTCGCGAGCGTGGACGTCTGCGTGGACGTTGTTGGCACAGTTGTCGGTGTCGGCGAAGTTGTTGGTGTCGGTGTAGTTGTCGGTATAACGACCGGCGGCGTCGGCATCTCGGAGGATGAGGGCGGGGATGCCGACGTCACAGTCACACGCTCCGTTGAAGACAGCGGGGGTAGTTCGTTGGACTCACGGATTATTACGGTTTGCTGAAAGTGCCATGCGGACGCTCACACGATGTGTTGTGAAATATAGACGTTAAGACAACGTTATAGAGGCCAGATTTGTATGTACAGAGTTATGAGATTGAAATATTAAGTGCCAAGAATTAGTCCCAGAAAGAATATTAAGGATACCAATAGATAGTATTAGTGTATGATACATCCGAATACATCGTCACGCTGACAATATACACATCGCAGTATGCATACAGAAACAATTCCATATCGTATTCAATTTCGTATCGTTGTCTAGACGTCACAGATTAGTCGAGAATATATTTACATACAAAGTTACACTAGATGGGGCATGAATTACGTGAAACCATATCTACCCATTGTTAAATAAAATCAAATCACACAAAATTAGTTCAACTTTTACAGGAGTGAGTTAGGGTTGGTTTTACATAGACAGTATGTACATACCAATTCTGGTTCTAAAGTGGTGGTTTCTTCTTGTACCACGACTGGTGCAAACGTATCGAGGCGTCGTGGGCTTACAGGTAATGTGGGGGCGGCTGATATATTGACGTTTGTTGTCTCTGAAGGCGACGCGGACAGCGCGGTTATGCCCACTTCGTTGTGCTGCAGGGAGAGAAATTACTTAGTATTTGATAAAGAATTATTGTAGTATTGTATTGTTGTAGTTGAATGTACAGTTGAATCTATGTGCTGTCAGTTACTGTGTGTGTGACTTGCTGCCTACAATGAAAAACTGGAATATGAATTTTGCACTTAAATAATTGTAACTATACCTGGAATATATTGTAGTACTGGTAGTATAACAAATGGTGTTCATGTTAATTTTTTTTACTTAACTTACTTAATGACGGAACAGAGAATTACTTTTTGGTAATGTATTAGTTGTATTACATGGAGATGGTTGTAGAATTTTTCATAGTAGGCAGTCAATTATTGCATGTATCTAATAATAATATTATTCCATTAGTCAAAGTAAACAGGTATCTGTAAAGGTACAATATTCTTAAACTTAAAGTTATCACAATCATGCTAACAGTATTGACAATCTATTTTCTACCATGGATGCACTATAATAAAATATAATTTCAAGCGCATCGACCACAATTTGAAAAGGTACAGTAAATAAATACATTCCATAAATATCTAATACATCTTCAAAATACTAATTAATAACAAATGGTTAAAGTAGCTGTAATTAGACACAATCGTTAACAATATAGTATACATTCACATAAATGAATACTCTATTAACTATCAGTAGTTTCTACATATAAGATAAAAACACATTGAAATATGCACAGGACTAGCATAATTCGAGTCGTTTTTCTAGCTTGCACAACTGTGTCGAGCCATTATAGCATTGCCTATGTTTATGTTGCTATAATAAAAACAACAAAATAACACAAAATCAGATAAAAGTTGCGATGGTACTACATTCTATCGCTGACCGGCGACAATGTGGTGCCATCCAAGTTACTCGTCAGTTATGCCAGCTATTATGAATTTTAGAGCCAGTGCTCTGAATAAAATAAATTATTTAACTTATAAAATACAACAACAACTAGCTGCAAACATAGCATGCGAGCGGGCCACAACACGCACATGCATGACGCGTAAACTGGAGAGCGGGTTATGACAAACCTCCGTCGTATACGAATTAGTTGCGGACTCAGGAGTGGTATCCTCTCGAGCATCCTCTGTGGTAGTGGGCGGGGCACTCGCCGGAGGGGGCGGAGCCACCGTGGAGGGCGGGGAGGGCGAGGGGGAGGAAAGGAGAGGGGGCAACGAGGCAGGGGTCGGCAGCGGAGCGGCGCTCTCGGTCTGAAACGTGTCGGTGCTTGTGTGTGGCGCGCCGGGAGTGAGGCCGGGGGGGCCGGAGGGGCCGGGGGCGCCGAGGGGCTCGCCGTGGTGGTGGCGGTGCGGGTGCGGGGCGGGGGTCAGGGGGTCCACCTGCGGTGGCGCCGCGACACACACGCACGTTAGTACTGCCACCCTTACAAGTTACCCAGGAGCGCTGTCTGTGGTTATAGGCGGCATAGACTCAGATATTAAAGCGGCGCAGTTCAACCATTTGACCACTAATGGACGCCATGTCATTTCAAGAAACTATTTTTTTTATGTAGTTCAAGAGTGCACAAAGGTCTTAGGCATTTTTTCCCAGAGAACCTTTATGTGCTGTAAAGGCAGACGATCAAGAGACGAATGATCGAGCGAAGACTATTAACCATAGGTAAGTAGACTATCAACATGTTTCTCGAGTAGAACTTGGATGAAACTATGTATATTAAATAAGTCTTGCATTAGTTAGCATTATTTCTACTGAATTCTTCTAGTGTTATACACACTATGTTAATTCGATGACAATACTGTGCATTGTGGTGTTCAAGTGAAATTATAAAACTGTTTTTTTTTTTATTGTTTTAGGTACTATAGTGAAGAGTAAAGCTTATTTGTAGAAGCTCTTAAACTGCAAATACGTTTAAGGTAAAAACGCATTTTATAGGTATGTCAAACAAAATTTGTCGGATGATTGTTTTTAGTGTTAAATTGCATATGTGAGGGATGGTTGAAGCGCTTCCTTATTGTTCTCAGTCCATGCGTAACGTGAACACGCTTTATATTAATAATATGCTCTAGTTAGTTTGTTTATATACAGTGATATACAAAGCGGCGTTTTGTAAAGCGTTGTTATAACCACACACAAAGCTCACAATAGTGTTGTATTATTTTATAATGTAAACTTAAATTAAAATTATGTTTGTCTTAAAGCTGGATGTTCAGTGAATGTCAGGATTTCAATGTACATAAAATACTCATACTCCCTTATTCTAAAGCAATTAAAGACATATTAGCTTAAATGAACTGTACTTCTTTTTGATATACAACCTCGCCTCGGTCATTAATTAATTTGTTTGACAATAGAAAAACTTTTTTAATAAATTCAAGCACTTATTAAGTGTCTGTGCTTTTAAGAAGGTTTTCAGTCGTGTCTGTGCCACAATTGTTTGGGTCTTATCTATACAAATAAAATTGTAACAGGCTGATGTCTGTACATAGTAAGTAAATCCTTTTGGGATGCGAGTGAATCCGCTTGCAGCAGCTAGTTTTATAAATGAATGTAGAAACTTTTAATCTTTTCTATTATGAAACAAGCCCTTAGAATAAGTGAGTTAGTGCATAATGTTATTTTGGATGTTGAATGGTATCACGTGAGAATGTAATAAAAAAACAAATAAGGCGGGACACAACAGATGACACACTTGGAATCATAAATGTGATGGTAAGGATACATGTTCATTCAACATTCCATGCTTTGTGGTTCCCAGTACGAATGCTGCTATGATTTGGTGACAGTAAAGTGCAAGATATGCATTCCGTAGCACGTGTGGGATGACTAAACTTACTCATTGGAAAATACGGAGAAACATTACATCTACAACACATTATCAACTATAAGAGTATGCGCAATAAGTATATTTTAGAATGGCATCATTTATTATAAACAATTGAAATGTCATCTTCATTTAATATTAATTGTTCTGTTATTATATTTTCCAATGAATAAAGCGAATGATGCATAACTAACAAATGATTACTTATGTATGACAGTACCACACTAAAATATGACTTGCAATAATGACTTGTATGATTCATGGTTGTTTTAAATGAATTAATTCTATTGCCATTTTATTCCCTCACAACGAGATGAATAGAGCGCTTAATAAGCACTTAACGAACTTTAAATATTAAAGATTAGTTTTGATTTTTTTTCACATATTTTGAAGGTAAGGAAGGAATAATTATTAAGTTCCCCTGTTTTGTTTTACTGGTATTACCATTGTACCAGTTATCTGGTCTAAAATTTATTTCAAAGGTAACACTGCTATCAAAAACTTTATTCCTTAACCTGGAATTTACTTAGTAAAGACATCATAAATTATTTTCCATTATATTTTTGCAGCTGTATTTTTCACAGGATGAACAAACATTATTAAAGTTATAGACACAAATACGACGAAACACATCACAACAACAAAATTAACAATAATCGGAAAAATTGTAACGATGTCACATCTTCCCAACAATATTGTAATTTCGACACGTAATTTCTTATTTATTGAATAAGCGCTAGTGGAAAAGGGCTGATCAGATAAAATGGTGTAGTCACCATTACAACATGTGCCGTAATCACAAAGCCTGTAAGGCCTCTCTTCAAATACAAAAAGTTAAAGAGCTATCATCAACTTGATAATTATTTATTGAAAAGATTTGTATTTTTGTTTGTAATGAATAAACTAAAGAATTACAGGACCGATTTTAAAAATTCTTTCACAAATAGAATGCTACATTATTACTGAGTAACATATAATCAACCCATTATACTGTCCCACTGTTGGGCACGGGTCTCCTCTCGGAATGAGAGGGATTAGGCTATAGTCCACCACGCTAGCCTAATGCGGGTTGGCAGACTTCACAAGCCGTCGAGAAAATCTCTCAGGCATGCAGGTTTCCTCACGATGTTTTCCTTCACCGTTTAAGCGCGTGATAATTAACGAGTTATTTAAATTTAAATTTAATTGTTAATTATCACGAGTGACATACGACTACCTATATTGTTAATCGAGTTAATCAGCTACTATTTTATAATTCTCTTCACGCGAAAGTTTATAAGTAAGAATTGAGCTCGTAGCAGTGACTGCAAAAGACGTGACATTGCCACACTGCCGAGTAAAACCCGAGTGTTTCCGAACAGTTCCGATGGCTGTACTCACCATGTCGGCGTCGTTGTTGGTGTAGCCATCTTCATCATCGTTGTCATCGTATCCGCTGTAGTCGGCATCGGCATCTGCATCATCATCATCGCCGTCGTACTCCGCGTCGTAGATGCCGCCGCCAGATCCGTCCAGCTGAGAAGTATTGACATTTAAAGCAAGTGATAATTCATTCAAGATGTGATACGGCTGCAGGATATAATACGCTGTATATTCCTGTGGGTCTTATTTTATTGACGCTACTACTACTAGGTTACACTCTAAGGGGTTAATAAGATCACATTAATCAATTCCCCTGGAATAAATTCATATATAAAATTCAAATAATGATTTATCCAAAGCGGTATTTTAGGTCCGAGATTAATATATAAATACAATTATGTAATTTATTTCACCAAAAACAAACTAAACATAAAATTACGTTACATAGAGTCCTACACAATGGTGAGTTATGTAAATATTAGTATTTGTTGAGGTATCTACACTAGGCAAGCCTGTGTCTTGGAAAACACACAATAGAGGTCTATATGGAGCTTGGAGGTTAGTAGGTAAAATAATTGTAGTGTGAAAGTAAAACTATAATATGTATTACTTTCTTCTCAGTAGCAGGTCGTTGTTTGGATTTGTGCCCGGTTAATGGCAATAGGCTTACCGCCTACATGGGACCTAAACAAACCGGCGAACTGTGGGTTTTTTTTTTAAAACGTTGCCCCACACTAGGATTTTCTCCTGTGTCGTGGGTGCGTTTACAAACACAAATTGTCACATACACAAACGCCCAGACCCGGAACAACTACCTGTAGATCATACAAATATTTGTTCCGTGTGGGGATCAAACCCACAACACGTTGCGTAGAAGTCGATCGCTCAGCCGCTACGCCAAACGTGTCGTACACCTCTGCCTAACCCTTCGGGGAATACAGGTGTGATGGTATGTTATGTTATGTACATGATTTAATAAATCACCTGTCTCTTGAAGCGTGGCGCGGGCTGTACGGCCAGCAGCCTCCAGCCGATGACGGGCAGGCGCAGCACCTGCGCGAGCGTGCCGTCCCGCGCCTGCTCGCGCAGACCGGCCACCAACACTTTGTGGTGATTCCATAGCTTGTTGCCGCAACCCACCTGATAATGTCAATGATTCATTAATTATTTATTAGTGTCGTAATTATGTTGTCTACGACAAAAAACATAATAAAGACAATTAACAAAAAAAAGTTTGGACCTAAAAATCATTTACAATTTCAACTTTATTGCAATGAAATAAATGTCAACGTAATTTCTAAGAAAAACAAATTACTTGCAAGCCATGCGAGCGGCGCTATATATATCACCATATATATCACTAATCAGTCAGTTGCGGATAGTATTGAAAGCAAGAAGGACGTGCGCTATTTTGTAGAACTATACAGGGCTGATATAACCCGGCATCGCGTTTTCTTTTGATGAAATATTTGCAACTCAGGGCAAGGGCTATTTGATAAGAACAGCTATATATCATTATACTGCCTAGATGTGTCCGGTCATCTTTAGAAACACGAAGTTAGACGAAGCCTATTATTTATCTTGAAGTAGGAACAATCTTAACCATAACTTACTAATCGTAATATATGTATATTATACGTTTTTTATCTTTAAATAATATTTATTTGGTATAAATATTAATATTTTACAAAATATACATAATTTGATTATCAGATTTTATATTACTTTTAAATTTCATCCTCGTCTGACACAGAACTTTGCTGTGTATTGTGCAAGGGAGATAGCAAATGATCAGCAGTTTGCTTGGTACGCCTCATGGTTAATCCTTTAATGTAACATAATAATAATAAACTTTAATTCAGACTTTGTCCATATGATATTTGTTAGTAACAATGCTCTTAGCCTAGTGTTAGTAAAAGAACAGGTCATGTAAGTAGTCAGGCGCTTACTCTCGCATGTAGACCTATCCAGTGCGCTATCAATACCGAATCCCACCGGCCGGCACACGCGGCCAGGATAGCGTTGGGGCTATCCTGGCCGCGTAATTAACGTTGGTAACTGCACAGCTGTAATATTTGGTCAATCAGACGTTTATCGTGGACTTACATTGAGATATATGGCAGTGGTGGCATCTCCGTGGCGTCGCTGCGAGGAGCCAGCTCCACTCATGACGGTTTCGGAGTGTGTTTCCGGTTTGTACGGCTCCATCAAAAACTCGTTCTGAAATTAAGAAAAATATATGTAACTATATTTGGTATTAGAATAGTAATAACTGTGCGCGTCTGAAGTTCTTATGCGGTTAGGATGGTAAATGATTCTCATCTATAAATATTGTCCTTACTGATTTAGATATTTTTGCACAAAAACACTTATTTATGTGATTTTACTTGCGGGACTCACAAGCCTAAAAAGTCTGTACCTACAAGCCTAAAAAGATCTGTACCTACAAGCCTAAAAAGATCTGTACATAAACGCCTAAAAAGATCTGTACCTACAAGCCTAAAAAGATCTGTACATAAAAGCCTAAAAAGATCTGTACCTACAAGCCTAAAAAGATCTGTACATAAAAGCCTAAAAAGATCTGTACCTACAAGCCTAAAAAGATCTGTACATAAAAGCCTAAAAAGATCTGTACCTACAGGCCTAAAAAGACCTGTAACCCCGAAATAACAGTGCGCATCTCGTTAGCCGCGTAGGGCAAATAACTTAATTAAATATTCTTATGCAAAAATATCGATGCGATACATTTACAACCCCAACTGTCTTTACACCGAGTTTTTATATTAAAATTGACCACGGCAAAACCACTTGCGGGTGACTTCAGATGTCCAGTTATTTCAGGGGTACTGTCCACCTAGCCCGACAGACTCTCATTCTGGATCAAGACTGCGTTTAGAAGTACAAATTCTCACACATAAACCCGGAACCACCTATACAATTAAAGAGTCCGTGTAAGAATCGAATCTGCGACTACGCCAATCGTGGTCGTCTCGTTGCATGATTGGCGTGGTTGCTTTGTCAATCATCATCATCATTCATAACCTAACTTCATCCACTGCTGGGTATAGGACATCATCATATATACACCATCGCTTTATCAATAACACATGATCACACTACACAACAACACAATATCCCACCGGTAAGCGCAGTAGGTACTACTGTGTGACATACCACTCATTTTAGATTCTAAAATTGATAATTTTCATGGATACATCCACCCCTTTCCGAATAACCATGATACTCCGGGTTTACTTGGGAGGACGTATGGTGTTCTTAGTTTTTACTCGATTCTACTTTAATGAGATGTATGTAAATTAATATCTTACGCCATCAAGTGCCATGAAGCTGGCGAGCTGCATGAGCGCGCGTATTCGCTGCCGTGGCGCCACCTTGTGGAAGGGGCCATCCAACATGATGACCAGCACCAGCCGGCTCTCCTGGCGACCACACGAACCATACTTGGAGTGGGGCTTGTCTTGAGCTTTCTTCACCTAGAATTTAATACAATAAAAGTTAACTTAAAAGTTCTTAGGCTATCATCGTGGATTATATCATCAAAATGCTATTTGTAGGTAAGCTTATCTTCGTAAGCCTGTCTTTTATAATTAAGGATCATTATTTTATTACTTGAATAACCCTAGGTCCACTAAAGAGATAATACAATCCATTTTACAGTATGATTATGTTATGTTGACCCAGCTTCACAGACTAGTGTAGACAATAATAAATCTATATTTTTGGGTCAGCGAACTGATATTTTAAAAGTTAAATTTCGCCATAAATTTGAAGTCTATCTAAAGACACAAATTCCCCCAAAATTATTTATTACTGTCAACTTTACCATGACAGTACAAAATTATCCTCTTTTATTGAAAAGTGCTGCTGTAGTGAAATAAAATTCATTTATTACACCGCACCCTCGCGTAAATGTAATGTCAATAATATAATTGAACAAGCCAACTGTCGTACTTTATTGTGCGCCGCCCTCTACACTAAAACATTGGCATTCTGTAGGTACATAAACATTGTACATGGGTACGTTTAATTTTTACTACTCCTGTAGGTATCTGTCGTTGACGAATAAAACGATTTATCTATACAATCTTTAAAGGTACTCTATATAATTATTATAGTGTTTATACAGTCCATTTATTGGTAAGAACATATGTCTGTACGTACATTTATTTTAATTGTAAGTAATACAATTTCAGATCATTATTCTGTAAACCCATAATTTATATAGATATTAAAGTAGATAGTAACTACAATGCTTGTTTGAGGCTTAAAGATAAATAAGCAGTGTAACAGCAATTTAGGTAGGTAGGTAGGTACTATAAATTACTGCCTTATATCACGATTTAAATATATTTTTGTAAATTACCTATAGTGGAGCCCTGAACGGAGGCCATTCATGCGATTATTCGCATGAAAGTAGCCTCCTTATTACAGCGTGCGAGGGGTGGTATAGTGGTGGTACTGAACACTAAATAGTGTGTAGTTCCTGCCTACCCCTATGGGAGAAAGGTGAGAGAGTATGTATGTATGTACTTATAAATCTATATAAAATATAAATAAAAATGAAACGAAAAATTTGTTGCTAAGCGCAAAGGCTGGACCACTTCGGGTATTTTATTTTATTTTATTTATTCGTTGACCTGTGAGGACGGTTTATATGGAGAAAAATTGGAAAAATTGCACGGAGAAACTAAAAACGGGGCAACGTGGGTGAAACCGCGGGCGGGTATCTAGTCTGAAATAAAATTGATAATAATAAAATTAATAGTTACATTTTAGTCTTACAAAGAACCAACTATGGACAAAATATGACAAACACTACGCCCAGTTCACGGAAGGCATAATTGAACAGGGGGCCTAGACAAGTTGCAATCGCTCCGTGTCGATTCGATTTCGAAAATCGATATCGCTTGTGCGATGTCGATCGCTAACTGGTAGACAAAGTAACATCAGCAAACCGAACGTTATGTCGAAGCGATGTCGAAGCGTTCATTCGATAAAAAACGACTTCTTGGCTTTAGTTTCGTAATGAAACGTCAAATTCAAGACGTCAGTTCAATCAATTCTATCAACCGGCCCGCGCCAATGGTTTGATGTTTATAATAAAGTTAAGTTTACTCGGTGAAAGTATATTCGATGAATATTGGTGTTTTAAAGTTCACTAAAATGAGTTAGGTATAGGTAAGTTCCTGAAAAAAAATAATACAAAATTGCACAAGTTTTAATGATAGAATTAATTATGTGAATATTAAATAAAATGATAAACAGGAGCTGACTGTGACTGTATTTTTTTTTTCATTTTTAATGACATTTAATTTAAATAATATTAATACCTATTGGAATAAAAAGTGCGTGCCAGAAGTGAACAGTTTTCGACCCTTTTGGAATTATTCATGGTAAGGTAAGGCAGTAGGTATTCACGTAATAAATTCATAACATACAATCACGCCTGTATTCCCCGAAGGGTTAGGCAGAGGCGTACTAATACTAATGTACACCCACAGTTCACCGGTATGTTTAGGTCTCATGTAATAGGGGGCGAGCCTATTGCCATTAACCGGGCACAAATCCAGACTCCGAGCTGCTACTGAGAATTTCATAGAAAAACCCAATAACACTCGACTTGGGGATCGAATCCGGGACATCTAGCGTAGCAGTGGCGCTTGGGACCACTAGACTAATAAGGCAGTCATAAATTCATATCAATGAATTTAATAAAGTTTACGTAAACAATGACGTGAGGTGTGAGACTTGAGAACGCTTTATGTAAACAATGACGTGATAACACTAACAGCTTACTAACAATCGGTTATATTGTATTACTTTTCTACAAGGTCCAAACGTTCGCTAAGTTGTCGATCGAACGCTTCGATATCTCGGCGATTTCGATTGTCAAGAGCGCCACTTGTCTACGTATTTGTATGAGAATATCGATAGAGATATTCGATTTCGTCATCGTTTCGTTACCCAATTTGACATTGTCTAGGACTTAGCGATCGAAAACGATTGATCACGTGACATTTCGAAAGCTTATGCCAATTCCATACATTTAGTATTTGTCGAATTTCGTTATCGTTAACAGAAATGTGACTTTGTCTAGGCCCCCAGGAACTAGAATTTACCAGGATGTGCATTCCTCAAACGTAGGTAGTAGCTAGTACCTACTCGTCAATAGTAAAGGAAGCGGCGAGGCGTGATTCCATGGCATGACGTCACTCAAGTATTACTATAAAGAAATGTGCAGGACGTGCATAGACGAAACAGTGAATTACATTCAAGACGTGTTACTATCGACTAAAAGGATTCGTAATAGTGAGGTGTTATCCAAAAAGTTACCTATCTAAAAAATTATGTGGATGTAGACTATGCAAACTGTTACTAATTCACAATTGAAGATGGCCGCAGGGGTTTTGTGGTTCCCCCCCAAGGGGTTCTCGCCTTATCGCGGCGGGGTGCTTAGTAACTGTGGATCGGGGCCCACGGCAAAACTAAGTAGAACACCATGGAGGGGCTGCTCCTGCGGTCTTTGCCCGGGAAGCCTGCATTGGAGCGGCTAGTGTAGGTTGCGGTGTCGTATGGGAGGCACTGCAACTGAGGCGGGCCGCGGTGTTGTGTGGGCGACACTGCGGCTAAAGGTTGCGGGTCGCAGCCGTAGGACTGCGGACACGGTGGGGCCGCAGGGGGAGAGGAGTGTCGCTATTGCACTTGGGGAGGGGAGGGTCCAACATTGGACGTCCGCAGTGAGATCGCGGAGCATGCGAGAGCGATTCCCGTGATCCCACTACTATGCGGAAAGTGGTATTGGTGGTGGTTTTAGTTGGTATGCTGGCCACCTGGCCGGAGAGCCCGACACAACCGTCCCGCATCACCGGAGCGGGGCGGCGTGCATAAGGCGCATTTCCCCACCCGATTTATATCAATGTATTCCCTAAATGGTTAGACAAGGGTGTTTCAGAGTAAGATTTATAGTTCGATATTTAGTGATATGTTTTGTTATGTGTGGGGTGCTACTAAGAATTTCTGAAATAAAATACTCTAAAATTTGTCACGCCGGCTTGACCGGAGTAATACCACGGCCTCACAGAAAACCGGCGTTAAACTACGCTTACGTTGTGTTTCGCCGAGTGAGTGAGGTTACCGGAGGCCCAATCCTCTTTTAAAAGGTCGGCAACGCACTTGTGACTCCTCTGGTGTTGCGGGTGTCCATGTGCGGCGGTAATCGCTTACCATCAGGGGATCCGACTGCTCGTTTACCCTCCTATCACATAAAAAAAAAACTCTGCAGGTACACCTTGAGGTTCCAACCTCACGCTCTGTAATCAATCACACTAGCTTAACGAGACAGATTTTTTATTGTTTATAAGATGTTAAACATTTCGGTCAGCAACCGGAGCCTATAGACGCCAGCAACAGCAGGAGTGTCACTAGCGCGTTGTTAACTTGAAACTTCAGTTGTTAAGTCACTCATATATCCAGTGATCTGACAATAATGTTAGCACATTATTCCCTAGTTGCTAGTAACATTCGACAAAGCGGTGTACCATCTTAGACGAACTCCAGCCACCTTAAACAGTTCCAGTAAAGACTGAACTCACCTCGATAGTAAAGGAGTCGGTGGCGGTAAGGCCACGCGTGTTGCCATGTGCGGTGACAGTGAAGGTATGCGCGCCGAGATCCTGCTTCTGCGGCACGCCGCTGATCAGACCGTGCCTCGAGTCCACGGCCAGCCAACTTGGCATGCGCCGACCGTCTTCGCTTCGAACCTGGTGATGACAATTTGTTGGAATTGAAAATGATATGCCACGTGTGTTATTACGCCGATCCTAACTGTGTTGAGGTCGGCTTTAAGTTTAACCAGATGCAGTTGAATATAAGTATTTTACGTGACTGCCATTAGACCTACGCAAACCAATTTCAGGGGAATACTGATATCCGCAGAATAAACTGCTTTTTGGGTTACTGACTACCACTACCGATTGTCAGTGTTCGTATGAAAACCGGGACCGACAGCTTTACGTGCTAACCGAGGTATTTTCAGGACATTCCACGAAAAGTGTTCCAAATTCCCACTATTTTCATGGAAAAGCGATCATAAGCTTTTGACAGCACGAGCCCCAGTTTGCCTTTACAGCGTCGGCGGCGCGAGAATATGGACTCTTACATTCACCCGAGCGAATGGAATCTAAGTGTGCTACATGCATGCATAAGTCCTGTGTCGAGTTGCAAGACCGGGAATGTAGGATGGTATTTCAAAAAATATGGAAGGTTAAATGACGTAATATAATGAACTCAAACCACGAACACACAATTCCATGAATTTTAGCTGTACGTAAAGGTATGATGAATTTGTCCGTTAAGATTCTAATTGAGAGTGAGAATAATGTACATAATGTAATATATTATGCTGTCGATAATAAATTTAAGTTTTGGACTGGTTTAATCCGAATTTTTCATACAAACGTAATACCAAAATAAATCGTAATTCAAATACAATTTAATCAAACTGTGTTATTATTCTGATTCAAATACCTTTAGTCTAGGTTTCTACTCTACCAATCCGTCCAAAATACTTCACTAAAAATAAATGTAATCTAATTTAATTATTGATAAAGAACAATGCCCACTTCCCATACATTTCAAAACCTGATAATGAAAGTTTATGTATAGTTATAAGGTATAGTAGAAAGGCTACCTGTAAGTTTAAAAAATAATGTCATGTAGTCATTTTTACGATTTAAACGCTACTTCTTTAAGCAGACGTTGCAGTTTATGCAAAGTATACGTCGACTTCTTGCTGACGGCGGCATTGTCAAGAGGACGGATTTAGAACGGTATGGTAAGAAAAGGTCCTCAGATGAGGAAGATATCGAGGTTCAGGGGCGGTTAATAGGGTCGCAAAAAGAAGAATCACACACAAAATAGCACAGTACACGAGACGCAAACGCCACAGCGAAGGACTGCGCCGGATACCAAATGCCAATCGCAGAACTGTCAAAAGTCAAAAAATCCATTTCAGTCCTGCTAACTCAATTACCTACATAATAACATGATTATTTAATGTATTTAATTACTTTGTTATTTTTAATTAATCAGTACTATACAAAGACTAATAAAACACTTATATTATTGATTAAATTAAATGTAAAATAATGTATAAAACTCAGAAACAGTGTTGAATAAAGTCAAGTAACACTGTGTAAAATGGAACGTCATAAAAAAAGGACAGTTGAGTTGCGTTCAAAACATGGTAATCGTTTACCCTTAGTGTAAAATAAGCATATAAATATTAAAAAATATTTTTATCCTGCGTTTCTTTTAACATTGTGATAACTGTAATTAAAATACGATTAAACTAGCTGAATTTTAAGATTTATTTCATTTCTATACATAGTTCAGGTGAAAAATGGGCATTCTTCTTTACCAAATTTGGAACAAATTTTCGGCCGTTTATTTCCAGTAGGAACCTAGATTAACGGATCCAAATCCGAATAATGACACAATTTGATATAATTGTGTTTGGATTACGATTTATTTGGTATAACGTTTAAAGTCCCAGTCGAAACAAAAAAAAAATGTTCACATACCTTATAAGCTAAAACTTTTCCCGAGAAAGCCTCTTTTGGGATTTCCATTCGGAACAGATGTCCTACATAGGCCGATGTGTCAGGCACGCCCCATAACCTTCTTAGGCCATTTTTTGCTATTTCTGAGTGGTTTGCTGTTAATTCAACCTGAAAGGTCAACCATAAAACTTTACGCTTCTATTGTTCAATGAGTGAATGTAAGAGGAAAGAGCTATAGAAATATGAATAGTCGCGTGTGTGACGTAATATGATTAATATTCTGTAATAAATACATGGAAATCCTGTTGGTTTAATGTGTGAGTGCACTGACCTGGAATTCTTCGCTGTTGTCGAATGCGAAGTCGTCATCGTGCCTTGTGAGCGCGAGTGGACACAGCATGAGCAGAGCGCACGCGATGTACCGCGCCCGCCCCATCTCGCCTCCCCACCACTACTACACTCATAAACACATCTTGATTATCTGTGGACAATACAATAATAAGTACCTATAAAGTATTACTATACTATATTCATGTTTGTAAACAAGTGTAATGTACTATCGCAGTACCTAGGTAACTTGCTTCCACTGACACAAAACGTCTATGTCAGCAATCTAGTTAATTTTTGATGATACAATACTACTGATTTTAGGACGTTGCGGATTCACTGACAATACAAGTATGTAGTGAAATTCAGATACATAGTTTCTTGCTACTAGGTTTGCATGATGCTGGATACTCTACACCAAAGTCGGTATATATCATTCGTAATCCAGGCGGTTGATAGACATCATTCTACTAAATATCAAGAATATGAATAAGCTAGACTTCTTCGAAAAGATAGAAGAAGAGCGACCTAAAGTGATGAAGTAGGTATAGATGACGGTAAAAGATTCAAGAGGCATCTTTGTCTGGCAGGGCGACCAAGGTTAACACGAAGAAAAGTTAAGATTTCCATCGATTTCTTAGTGACACTATACTCATAAATTGTCGACCTCTATTTAGAAGAAATGCCTTTAAAACAATTTACAACGTTGACAAAGTAGAAATGCATCGAAATATTAACATGAAATATGTATGCCACATGTTTTACACAGGGCGTGATAATTTAGACATTGTTTAGCTTTCGATGGCGCGTTTAAATTTAGATAAATTTTCGTTAAATATTGTGTACAAATGACTTGGTAATAAAGAAGAAGAAGAAGGGCGGGCAAACGGAAACGACTCGGGTACTGTTACACAGTTAAAGGCGCGTGTTGGCGCATAATGATTGGACACAAATAGAATGAGCTTTTGAACGCTCCCCGCTTTGCTTAGCATGCTGTCGCGAAACCACTTCAGGGAATACTTTTATATCCCTTGTAGAATAATGTGGCTTTTACTTTACAACCACTCGAGACGAGAGCCAATATTGTAAGAGCAAACGTTTAATTCTAAATATACTTTAATGGGTTCGAGTTAATTGTGTTGTTATTTAAGAACGCAGACAATTCAGCCCGTGAAAAACTCCCAAGAAAACAAAACTTAAGCGTGGTCGCTAGTTAAGAAGACGTAGTAATCTGGAAGGCAAATACTAATGTACGAATCCCCGGAGACAAAGCCCAAATAACGTAGATACTATGTTAATTTCTTTGAATTACAGAATCGCGGAAAGTAACGAAGCATATATTAATGATAATTTAGGGAAATAAAAGTCTAAACATTTTTTATGAAAGATAAACAGACTCGTTAAAAATGATTTATGATGATTCCTGAAATCGTGGACATAACTCGACCACTCCAATTATTTTCAAGAAGAACGCGCCTCGCGGAAGTTGCTTAACGATAAACGGCCAAGTATGAACCATATTTCATACCATTAATGTTTAATTATGTTTTAACTACACATTTCTACTGCATTAACAATTTTTTAACCTAGAAGTTTCTGAATGATGTATATTTTAAGTTGTTTGATTTTTATGTATGTCAAATGTGCGGATATAGGGGTCGGTCGGTCAATCAGTTTCGAGCGATCAATTTAATATCAAGTAGCACTAAAAAGATGAGAGGAAACGAGAGGACATTAATTCAAACTGCCCCCACTCTATCATTTTGATTCAGATAATCAAAGTGATGAACATGTATGTTACATATAAAGCTATAATTTATAACTAGGAGTATATTGCAATGCAAAAATACGTGCTTACTCAAACAACTTAGTGTTAGACTAAGTTACGACATAATTCATACCTAACACCGAAAGGTTTATCATAACATGAAAAGATCTTAGTTTCTTTTTATTACAACTTTAAATAAGTTCAGACATAGGTTACGCAGGGAACGAGACGCATAAGCTCTGAGTTAATTTCCTCCAATAATACTTAGCTCGACCTGGGAGTAAAAAATTTTTTATAGAGTTAATAAGCTTTGTAAGGTGACTGCTGGGCTGACACGTCAAACACGTGACACGTAACATAGACAACGTAGTGCTGATCAAGCATAAACACAAAGTTGCTGAATTTCTTATATATGTAGGTTCAAGCATATGGTTCAGGTGTCTAAACCGGCAAAGCATTATAATAAATAAAATTTAAACCGAAACAGACAAGATCGGTCCGTCTTTTCTCGTCTCATTATCATTACCTAGATATGAAAGTCTTATTTGTTGTTTCTACACGGTCTTGTTTGAGGTTTGGCAAAGGTTACTCTTGGGTTATTCCAAAAGCAAAAGTAAAAAAAGAGGACGTTATTAATTGTCTCTTTGAGAACTGGTTCTTGAGAAATTTACTTTTTTTCAAACATTGAAAACTCTTAAAAACATTTTTGCGAGCTTTTAGCTAATTATGCTTCGTCACGTCATGATTTTAATATTCAAGACGAATTTGGGTCATTTTTGTTCGCTAAGTATTTTGTTTCCACTTACTTGAAACGTTGGAGATGATAATTATAACAATAATATTAAAGCCAAATTAGGTACTTACTCTGAAACTAGAAATTATTTACAATTGTATTTTGTTATAATCTCTTGGCATAAGCGTCCTCTTACGATTTCCTCCACAGGAACTGTCTCCAGGGTTCTTGTCTTAAGTAACCCTTCTCTTCCTTGTATTGGATATTAAATGATATAATTTGAGTTGCAAAAATATTTTGTATTTCGTGAAGACTGAAATACCTCTTAGACACAGGAACTTACAAAATTTCAAGTTTGTAAGCGTGTTAGAGGCAGGCAACCATTGCGGCAGCTTACCCTTGGATCGTAAGGGGACCGACGACTAAGAGGGTTACCACAATAGAGCTCTCCCCCGACAAAATCTCGTCTGTGTTTGTATACCGATATATGTAGAGGTTTGTGTTCAATACCACAGACGAGAGTCCTAGGAAATACTTTTATTTTATCGTAAAGTGTTCTAAAGGAGAATAATGTTGAGTAATTTGAGATTGATGATGATTGATTTGAAAATTATATTTGTAAGATTTACAAATATTGGCTTATTAATCGAAGTTGATATCGAGTTCGTCATGTTATTTTTATTTATCCTTACTCATTATTTTTGTTTAGATAACGAAAATTGAAAAGAATGAGCTGTGTTTGAAGGGTGCAGACGATCGAAAATCATTCGAAGGAGAAGTCCCCTTAATGTAAGTATAATGTTTGCACCCCATTTTTGCTTAGGGTGCTGATAATATTCAATCAAAACTACTTGTTTTTCTATAATACTTACATATCTGGAGGGTTTTGCGACAAACTATCAATTTGGTAGTATGGTATTTTACGAATGTCTACATTACAAGTCAAAGGGACATAGACTTGATAATAAATACTACATATTCTGGGATCTCAATTTGAGGTTTAGGAGTGAAAATTTATTAATCTTCAATAGGTTTGTGAATAACGATATTTTTTTGATTCGACCCTAGTACATAGTCGTCATTTGCTTTGCATGAAATCGAAACCGTAAGTTATTTACAGTATGGTATACTTTTGCTTTCATGGCAGCATCAGCGAAATGCCGCCGTATCGTCAGGGCATGAGCACTACATTCCGCGCCGCGTATTTGGGTCAGCTGGTAATCAGGCTCGTCATAACGTGAATAATTCGTATCAGATTGAATTTACTTCTGAAACGTTATTTGCGTGCACGATGCTATCTATTCACAAGGTAACTTGTTTTAGACACGACACTTTTTAAATGGTAATAATGATAAGTAACCGTAATTAAAATTGCTCTTAACCATGAATTAGTATTTTCCAATGTACTTATTACGTTCGTAATAGTTTTTCCTTGCTTTATTATTGGCCGCCGATATTATGAACATTTTTAATTCTATGAGTTAATACAATTTAATGTTGATATTTTTAATCTGAAGATATAAGAAAGCCTGTATAATGATCATAGGCATAATAGATATTCAAAGAACTCGTTTAAAAGTATTTTTCTGGAAGCGACAGAACGACGGAGCTTGGCGAAATCCGCTTGTCAGAGTTTTTCAGTGTTATTTTTTAGATTCACGGAAACGGAACGGGATGTGAGAGAATCAATAAACAAGCTGACGCTGCGGCATATAATCACTCCGTTGCAATCGAAGAATGTACTGTTCAAATCATCATTACCACTCAAATAGGTAATTGCCTAAGAATGACTTTATTTCTTTTTTATTAGCTCGTGCTGTCCCACTGCTGGGCAAAGGCCTCCCTCCATTCCTTCCAACGGTCGCGATTGTGCGCTACTTCTTTCCAATTCTCAAGGAAGACATCCAGTTGGTCCCGCCAAGAATGACTTAGTAGTCTGAAATAGAGCCAATGAGATAACTGAACCCGGGCTTTTGGTGAAAGGATCTCCAAGGTTGAATTCTCTCACATTCCAACCTTGAACTTCACCAGCAGTGACTTAATCATTTGCTGAAAGTACTCGATTTTTATGTAAGGACAATTACGAGCATTAGTTTTGTGGAAATTACTATTGAGGTAACACCAATCTCTTGTTCATAAGACCTCACAATTTCAATAGAGGAAACCGTTTTTAAATTTTGCTAAAGTGTATGGTGCTCGAGACTCTCCGTAATGAGCTAAAAATTCTATAATAAAACAGATTACTTACTAATCTTGAGGTTAAGACCTGAAACGCGGACACAGCGTCAATCTATTTCGACAGCGGAAGTCACGTGGTGCACTTGCTCGTGTGTGCATCAGAATGTCATAGTTCCCAGTATCCAGCCGCTATAAATATGCATGTGTCTCTGCGCCCGTGTGTTTATAGTTCTACGTTCACGTCAGTCGCTAGTCATCGATAGGAGCCCACCCAAGCGACTATTGTGTGTAATCGCAAAGGGCAAAAAGGGGTATTGTTTCGAGCGGTATGGGGCGCAAAACTGTGCAGGTGATGTCGTCCTGATAAATTACCGAGCTAAAAAAAATATACAATTCCTTTTTTGGGACGTCAGTCGCCCGCGCCGTCGTAACGTTTTTTGTGATATTCTAAGGCGGACCAAAATCTTAGAAGTACAAAACCAATAGCTTATATTATTTGTCCAAAATATAGTTCAGTGGTTCGTCTAATAAATTGGCGGTCGGTAACGGAACGAGGAAGTTGGGGTTGGGGCGTTTTACGAGCCTTCTTAATTGAGTTTTCGAAAGAGGCTGTCACTCGCGTTTCGGATTGTTTGCGGAACACGATATAGTTTAGGTTTCAAGAGAGTTGTGTTCCGACCTCGTCATATTAAGTCAGGTAAAATAGTTTAAACCTTTGGTTTTATGACGATATTAAAATGGCATATCTATTTTCAGGCGAAGCTTTATAGTTTACTCGTAAATTATCGCTGCTGTGCCTATAACTTCGTTTTATGACAGTATGTTTAATATATTGTTGGCCAACGTTTCTATACGCGTTTGTCATGATTGACTGATATATCAACGCACAGCCAAAAGTACAGTATAGAAAGCTGAAATTTGGAACATAGGTTTATTTTATAACGTAAGTATCCGCTAGGAATAGGTACTTAAAAATTGGGGTTATAGCTATTCGTCATAAATAACCTTAGACTAGACAATAACTAATAAAGCAGTGTTTCAGGGTTTTTGAATTTTCACATTTTAAGGGGGGGCAACGTAGGCTGGAGTAGTAGCTGTTTGTAAGGGAATAAATAAATAATTACGTATTTTGGGGAATTTTAGGGGGTGAAAGTTTAACATCACTTTACTCGTAGGTCGCGAGTGAAACCGCGCGGACCAGGTAGTCTATCATATTTTAAAACAATTAATTAAAGACTAGGCAGAGACGTTTATACGACTAGTTAAAATGCTGCTCAATGAGGAATTCATTAAGTTGCGCAGATTTAATTCTGGCTATGAATAAATTTAAAATAAACTGAAACAAAAAGCTGTATCTATGGCAGACAAAATAAATGGGCAATAGAAGATGTATCTACCTCCTAATGTACATTTCTAGAGCATCTTTGAGTCATTATTGTCATAAAAGAATTGGATGAGTGATAACATCTTTAGATGAAGGTAACACTTCATAAAGACGTACAGAAAATCTGAATATTTTAAACTTAAATGCACAAAACTTTCTTAGCAACACAGAGCAGTATCTCTGAAATACTACCGTTTTATTACCCGTTTAATATATACTTACTCTAAGCCTTATAACGTTTTAGGAGACAGACATTCCATCTAGATTAATGATCAAAGACTAAGTAGAAAGTCAAATAACTCTATTTTCTAGTGGATTTCAAAGTTTTTGAAGTCTAATATTTTCACAGTATAGCGCGCAAAAAAACCAGGTCGCAATACCACTTCCATACAATAACACGATCGTCTGAACCAACGGGCATATTATTTCAACAAGCGCGATATTGCCGCGCGGCATGACACACTGTGCAAGGGACGAGAGAACACCAAGTTTTATTACAAAGTCAGACAGTCTGAAGTAAATGAGACAAAGAGATTAAACTCGCTAAATAAGGCAAAATGTAAGGGAATTCGCGTGAAGAATGTGAATATGTACATGTATTTCGTACTGAGCCATTACGTCGAAGCTCGCAACCAAAATGGAAGAGGCGGGTTCTGAATAATAAGATGATTTGGATTTGGATAATAATCTTAACTCGCGTTACTCATAATGTCATTTAAATTTTGATTTCCTGTAAAAGGTTTTGATGGGAATGCGACATTTGTGTGAAATAAGTATTGTGTTCTTAAAACGACTGTTTCTTTAGATTTAAAGAAACAGTTCAATTCAATGTAATTTTATTGAATAGACGTGATTACGTCTATTCAATAAAATTAAATTCCTTTAAAGCGAAAAAATGTAATAGTTATAATGACGTAGAAACTAGCTGAAACCTACAGACAGTACAGTTGTCTAAACAGACAGCAGGAATACTCGCAACATATCCATTCTCAAGGCGACATAAATGTCATTTTCTGAGTATTACCTAGTATTACATAATGCATAACACAGAATAGTAACTAACTCATTACGCTCGCAATTCACTATAATAATAACAGAGTATCTTCTATGTTTCTAAGAATTATAAGTACGCTTAACGGTTTACACGACGGTTTCATAGTAAAGTGTTATAGCGATTGTTCTACTAGAAAGAGACTCAGCTTTCAGATCTTTGACAGCACAAAAAAATTACGGCATTAAATGAAACTGGAGCATCGTATACTTCAGTCCTTGAAAGTAACATTCTCATTCGGGTGTACCTGTAAAATCATGAGCATATTAATACGTACTTATACACTAATAAATAATATGCCTATATATAGGTTCTGCCGAGTATTGATCCAAATTTTATGGTGTTACGACGTTTAATCTGTTGTCTTAAAGTTGCAATTGTTATTTCAAATTATACTCAGTGAATTGATGCTCGTGACTATACACGCTTGTCGTTTAAGCTGAGCTGCAATACAGTACGCAATGTGTACCCACGCAGGGGCGGACAGCAGACCGCGGCCGGCACATACAGTTGCACCAGACTGTGATTTACACGACACTGGCCCCAAAACACCTCTCCCTTATGGCCAGACATTTCGGGGAACGGGAATTTATTTGTCTGGCCCTAGATAGATTGTTGTCAACCAGTATTGAAGTTTTTTTTTCATTCAAATTGATGTAAGTATATTTAATGCTGTGCGTCAGATTTTAGTGGAATGAAATTTAAATAGCCTAAAAATTAATCCATTTATTCGTGCATAATATTTAAAGGCAGCATTTAAAACTTAGTTGAACCAGATTTTTACAGTACCTACGATATTTAGGTCGTACGTAACAGCGGTTTCTAGAGTTGCCGATCTCTCGAATCTTAGACAAAGTTTGGAAATAAAAACAAGACAAAATGTAGGACTTCGGTTAGTAAGTAACTTTTTATAGGATTTTCTAACGTCTCTTGTCTAATGCGGAATGTTTTGTCATGAGCAAACAATAGACATATCAATGTTAATGTAAATAGTTGTTATGTAAAACATTACTGTGCAAATTGGGGAGGCATTTATGTTTACCAGGACAATGCCTGTCTAGACGAGGCACTGAACCCCACGTAGGTTTACAACGACGCTGATTTACATAAAGATATTAGGATCATTTGTAATTCCGGGAGACATGTTCCAAAATCCTACTAAGACATTTGTTAAAATACTTATATGAAATTTGGTTTAACTGCTGTTGTTTGCTGATAAGTATGAGTAGGTACTATGACAAATAACCCACCTACAAGTTCTTACCTACAATTTAGTGACAAAGCTATTATCATATCGAAAACCAATTTCAATTATAACAAATATGAAATCTTAACACATGTGGCAACTTTTTAAGTATTATCCGCGGAATGTTGCATGAAAATCTGAGCTGCATTTAGCACAGGGATATTGCAGCGATACTGGACATTATATTCAGACGCAGTTAAAACTGATTTATGACAGTCTTTATTAAACGAAATCCAACATTTATGTTCTGCAATCATAAGCACTGGGTTTAATGCACCTTTTTATTAGGAGGCAGTTAAAACGGAGAATAACTTTGTTGCGATTTCGTGATGAAAAGTATTGTTCATATGTGAAAAAGAAAAATACGAAAGGAAAGCAAATTGTAGTTGTGTACCTACTTTAACTGTTTTCACTTCTATATGAAACGTCATTATTTTTTAAAACAACTGCTCTTCTTTGTTAAAGATTACACAGAAAAAGATAAAATAATTAATTAATGTTGCCAAATGCATAATATCAATATGCTTCATTAGTCTAGTGGTCCCAAGCGCGACTGTTACGCTAGAGGTTCTGGGTTCGAGAGAGGTTTGGGTTTTTCTATGAAATTCTCAGTAACAACTTGGAGTCTGGATTTGTGCCCGATTAACGGCAATAGGCTCCATCCACCCAGACCAAAACATAGCGGCGAACTGTGCGTGCACATTAGTACGCCTCTGCTTAGCCTTTCGGGGAATACAGGTCTGATGGTATGTTATGATGGTATGCATATCAATAAAATATGGAAAAGCAACTCATTAATTAAAATCGAACTGGGCTGGTCACGTCTGCCGCATGTCAAACGAGTTGTGGGATAAACAAACTACCGAGTGGATCTCATAACGGTAGACGAGAACGCGACAGACCTAGACGGAGATGGCGGGATTAGCTTGACTTCTTCTGGAAGAACTGGAAAGAGGGTAGGGAGGCCTTTGCTCTGCAGTGGGACAACGGCTGAATAATAAAATAATAAATATAAACTCATTACTTAATGAGTATGTGTTAGTGTAATTTGTATGTACTTTAATAATAAAAAAGAAGAAAAATACAGTATGGAAGAAGATTGTAATAGAAGTGTCTGCTGGATTGATGCAGCGTCAAGGCTTAGCAGATAAAACAGTAGACTGAATTCAATGGGTTTGCCAGTGTGTCCTTATTTATGTTCCATTGTGGTCCATTTTAAAATGGGCCAACCAGATATGCGTAGTTAGTTCCAATTGATACCCACGAGGTTAATGTTGCGAATAATTTTACGAGGTTAAAGAGTGAAAACATAATGAATTGAATTGTTGAATTCTACGAAAATAGTCCTTATTAAATAGGTATTATGTCTTTCATTGAAATGAAAATAAGGACTGCGAGTTATATTTTTTGGGATATAAGTTTGTAGTTACAAAACGAATCGACGGAACTGTAATTCAATTAAAAAGTTGAGATTTATTTGGACAAAAACAAATGCTTTAAAAGATTTTGTCTCAGAAGCCTGACTCATAAACCTATATCACCACTTGTAGTTTAAAAAAATCTTAAAGCAACTCTAAATTTTTCACACTTAAAAATGAATAAGTGAAGGCATCTAATATACATAGAATATCGTGCCAAATGCTTGTCTGTCTGCTGACTCGTTCGCGCTATAAAACGATAATAGAAGCCTACAAGTAATAACATACCATCACGTCTGTATTCCCCGAAGGGTTAGGCAGAGGCGTACTAATTTACACCCACAGTTCCCCGGTATGTTTAGGTCCCATGTAATAGGGGGCGAGCCTATTGCCATGAACCGGGCACAAATCTAGATTCCGAGCTGCTACTGAGAATTTCATAGAAAAAACCAATAACACTTTGGTCGACCTGGGGATCGAACCCAGGACCTCTAGCGTAGCAGTCGCGCTTGGGACCACTAGACTAATGAGGCAGTCTACAAGTAATAGTCCGGTCAAAATAGACATTTCAAATAACAAAAGTTTCGACAGAGCTGAATTTTGGTAAAGACCTTGGGTACACCAGTAGAAATAAACTGCCAAAAGTCCCCATAGATGCCATGTGAGCTAAAAAGTTATTCAAGGTCAAAGGTCAAAATCAACTCAAACATTGAATTTAAAATATCCATAAAGATAATTCGGCTGTTATAATAATTCAAGTCTAGTGAACCGTAACAAAGAATAGCGTTCAATAACACTTACTTGTTTAAATTAAAGCCGCAATGGACGGCGTTACAGGAACTTTTTTTGACCTGAAAAGATAAAGAAAACGGCATTATGTAAATGAGATCTTTTTAGAAATTAACACGAAAATTTATAGCAGCCTTTGAATGGAATTAATCTTGAGGTCGCCTTAATTTAAATTTATATAATGGAGAACGTTAGGACGCTTATTTCTAAATACTTGAATCTTGGATATCTTTCTATTTCATTAGTTTCTCCCATTTATTATAAAAGATGGACTGAACAAATTCTAGATATTAAAATAACCCCGTCTCTTTTTGTGTTATGACATTCTAAAGTGACCTTGGAGACTTGTTATCTTAGACTTTGTCTATATGAGTATAGGTTTAATGTTTTTAGAATTATGGTTCCAGGAAATGTTACCAAAAATGTCCTACTTAAGAGTTCGGCGGATCGAATTTCCCTTACAAATACAATAGGTACCGAAATAAATCGTAATTCAAACAAAAACAATTTAATCAAATTCTGTTATTATTCGGATTCCGATACCGTTAATCTAAGTTCCTACTCTTTCGTCCCACTATATCGGCCAAAATACTTCACGAATATACTTACATTAATACTTCACGAAATAAATGTAAGCGAATGCAATTTTTGATAATTTTACCAAGTTTGGAACGATTTTCCGGACTTTTAGTTCCAGTGAAGTAGTAGAAGACGGAACTGTACCGTAGGTACCTAGATAAACGGTATCCAAATCCGAATAACAACACAATTTGATAGAATATTGTCTGGATTACGATTTATTTTGGTATTATGTTTCTGTGGGCAATTTAAGTTCCGCCGGACCCTTAACTGTAAGTTTACATTTGAGAAAGAAATGAATAATTGGAAAGGTGTAAATAAAATAAGTCTTATAGCGGGTTTAACAGTCTAGATCCGGTTGTTATACATTTTGCAGAGATCAGCTAACAGGTATTATGTCGTAGTTAAGGATTGTTTTGAATCTCGCGGGATTATTGCGGGATTGGAGTTTAATTCTGCGGTATCGTGACATTCACTTACTTACTTAGCTTAATGTTACAAAATGATATAAGACACAATTGTTTCAGATAATTCAAGATAATTATTACTTGAGTAAGTATGATCTATAAAAAAAAATCTTCTAGAGAAAAAGGCTAGGCTGCTTCATATTGTCTGTCTTTAAAGTCAGGTAAGTATTAAAAACAACATAATAATAAATATAAAAACACATTACCGGATTTAAGTTTTTTTTTTTCGTTATTATTATGTTAATAGTTCCCAACTTTCTATAGAAGTATAGACTATCAAACGTCATGGGAATCCCACATTGTGTGATTGCAATCAATCAATATTGCCATAGTACTTACCTACCTATACCGCAGTGTTCAACGTAAACAAAACAAACCTTTGTTCAACACTGCAAATAGCATTTAGCATTGGTCCGTGGGTTTATTACAAGTTTGTTGGACAGTCGACTTCTCGGCGTTACATCCGTTGCCTGCCAACTTTACCCCTAGCCCGACTCAATCCTGACCCAGTTCGGGCACAGCCATTCTATGAATAATATCATTGGAATTCTTGTTTCAAATATTTTTGCATTGTGAGATTAATAAAAATGTAGTTTTAACGTGCCTCTAGTGGTTGAAAATTTGGATTCAAAGTTTGGATTTGTGCTCGGTTTATCGAAATAGGGGATACCCTATTATATGGGATACTCGACATACCGGCAAATTGTAGGTGCACACTAATACACCTCAGCTTTACCCTTCGATGATATAAGTAGGCGTGATGATGTGTTTTTATTGTAGTTACTAACCTGACTGCGATACGTGTAATTACTGATAGCAACAGACTAAACATGGCTTGTATTGCACCCTATTGAGTTAATGCTCGTATAACGCAAATTATGTCACGGTGCAACTTCTTCGCAGAAGTAGGTACTTCCAAGATATTTCTCCGACGATGACCTCTACAAGTTGTACGGGACGTTGAGCAACTGGTTTATTCCATTTTTTTGTCAACTTGTAGGTATACATTTTGTAGGTACTTCGGTATCTCTGCACCAGTGTATCTTTTTAATGTGGACAGCTTGATGCCACAATGTCACTAATAATACCCCAAGCGGGGGGGAATATGGCCAATTATTGCAGTCTTATCAGAGTAGAGTGGAAATATAGAAAAGGTAAGGTAAGGTTATAGTTGGAGCTAATAATACATTCAGGGCAGGATCCGTTTGATGGTTCACTTTCCTCGTAAGGGACAAAGAGCATAGAGACAAAGATTGGTTTTATATCACAATAGTCTCAGGTAGGTACAGAG
Source organism: Acronicta aceris (assembly GCA_910591435.1). Classification (NCBI taxonomy): domain Eukaryota; kingdom Metazoa; phylum Arthropoda; class Insecta; order Lepidoptera; family Noctuidae; genus Acronicta; species Acronicta aceris. The sequence continues at coordinate 5,829,303 of OU342774.1, forward strand.
TGTACAGCCAAGAAGGGACTGATGATAAGCCCATTTGTATTCATTTCGATAAGCTATGAATAATATTAAGAATCCATAAGAACTTTAGTTTAACTCCATTTAACGCCTGTGATAGCAAATTATGATGTCATATGGACGAATAGAGCGAGTAAATGTTTAGCTATTGAACCGTAAATAAAAAGGAAGCTACCAGTTGTGTCAACATTACAGTATTTTAAAAAAACATTGACTTGACCTGGGTGGGTTGTGTGCAAAATAATTTGATAGCTTAGCAGTAACTATGAAGAGCAATATCACCTTAAGAATATACCAAATACATAATATAAATGTAGATTCGATAAACATTAAAGCTTTGTGGGATGTATTTTACGACTTTGGAGCAGAACAAGCAAGTGATTTCAATCTTTAAAGTATTGACGATTTAGAGTGAAATCATTTCTATAAGAGCTTCATTCAATGCCTTTACAATGTACAAGATGAGATTAATATTTTACGTCGACAGATGAATGAAAACAACGGCTGCTCAATTCAAACAATCCTATTGAAGAATAAACGAGGAATATGTTATATCGGATGTCATAAACAGGAGGTTGTAACAAATTAACAGCATGCAGTCGAGTGCAAGCGCAAAACGATTCGTGTGTAACCGTACGCTTATCGGCACCGCCCGCACCGCTACTACCATTTAAAATCTCCTCGCATATTCATTCCAAAAACTTTCGCAATTTCCTTTGGTTTGCAGCGGTTCTAAATTTATGTAAAGCGCTTTTTGCTGCTACGTTTGCTGTAAATACCCGTTATATACTCTTCTAAACGAGTTAAATTGCGAAATATTTCATTTCATTTCAGTGCTTTCGCTTTGGAGGTACGACGCGACGTGTGAGATTTTTAATGTAAGTGCGAGTAAAACCTCGATTTAAGTAAGTTTAATTCAAGGTTTAATGATTCAGCATGAGCTCATATCAGTTAGTAGGCGTGAATCATTATTTGTATAACTACGCAATGTAACGTCTCGACATGTTAATGGATTAACGTTGAATACTGAATAAGCTTCTTGCAAGTCCTTTCTTATTGATTTCTTAGTTACGGGAAATACATTTAAATTACACAATTTGTGACGGAATCATCTTATTTATAAATTCGACACTATAGAAGTTTTATATCTCTTTGACGGACTTATTTGGTATTCATTGTCTTTTTATAATATAAATCAAAGTTAATCCAAGTTATAATGAGTCTTCATTCAAATTTTAGTCGCCAATGAAATTGAAATGTGCAGCAGACGCATTAACTCCTTGTAATTAGTCGTCCATATAAGAATAATTTAATAAAAGTGGTTCTTCGATATAACAAAGTGTCTCCAAATATTTGATACAATAACAATTTATGAGTGAACCTATAAATCTTTACAGCATTTTAATTGGCTCGTAAATCGATAGCAGCTGTTACTGAAATATAAGGGCCAATTTAAAAGAAATTGATAATAGGGGTATTGCCATGTGTAAACGGTCGTTTAGATTCAGTTTATTGGTGCTTCATACTAATTAAGGTATGACTCAATTAAATTCTGGCAGTCACAGTCCAGGAGCTTCATTGATCTATACTTGATATTTCAATCAATTTACACTTCGTTTGGTAATGTAATCGAGTAACACAACAAGTACAGTAAGTTACGAATGTCGACGGCTACCAGTCTTACTTTCGAATGAAGGCTATATATTTTATGTCACACAAAAGTTTCAGCTCAATGACGTCGAATTGAAACTATCAGCTATCTATCAATGGAGAAAAAATGTAACAATCTTGTCATAAAACAAGTTCAACAGACCGAAGATAAGAGATGGCCCAAATTAATATATTGCCGATGGGTGTTGCGACATCGTCAAATGTCGATACTGTGGTAGTGTTTAGAGATGACACGGTGCCTTGCAGGCATGATAGTGATGTCATCTGGACCGGTGGTCAATTGTCGCCGCGCGATCGCTTGCGCAACCACTGTGCCCGTTTTATGGATATGTAAATTACCCAGTGCCGGCGATAATGATACTGTACAAATAAACACAGTATTTCTATAAAAAGTGACTAAATATTTGGAGAGTAACGGATAAAGATACCGGATAAGCGCTAGCAGTAGACGGAAATCAGTAGCTAAGAATGGATGCGGTAAATATGATTACATTACCTTGTATTACGGTACCGTACGCGTAACCGCCCACGTTATTATTCGAATCACGACCAGAGTTAGTTAGAGCAGGCTGCAAAAAATATAACTGCTTCGTCAGGTCGAATTCCTCGAGGTTGATCCTCGCTTATCGGTTAGGTAAAAGGGAAATTGACACCGAATATATCACACTGTCAGATAACGTACAATTTATGTACAAATATATTGTGAATCTGTACATTCTGCGCGTATTTCGCATAGCGTAACATGGCACAAGTTTGATATATGAGATTTTCGTCAATGTCGTCGTTGACTACGGCGAGCACTAGCTGAAGTAACAAGATCTCAGCGTAAAATTACGTGTGTGCTGATTGCTTGCTTGATTGACATAATGGGAATTAATACGAAGGAAATAGCGCAGCGTTGGTTGTAGTGAAATTGAGACAAAGACTTGTTTGAAATTTATTTCGCCTCACCCGCAAAAACTGACATTGACTGGCTGAAATTTGAACCTGGCAGTATTGAGTTTCATCCTTAATTAAGTTCACAAAAGGACTGGCTACTAACGTTTTGTTTAATTTATTGCTGAACGGTAATATGACATGTTCTTCAAAAAAATTCGACCGAACTAAACATTATTACAGTTGAACTACTCCAAATTCACAAGGCCGTTGTCATATCTGTATCTATGTGAGGGGGGTAATCCTGCCTTGCCAGGCGGTCTGTGGGTGCGGCTCCACGCGCCGATGGTTCCTGGCCAAATTAATCGGTGTGACTGAACTGTCATGCGCTCGACTCGACTCAGCTCGCGATTCGTTGCCCTGCACTAAACCGACTAGTTGCACAGCCGCACTTTACTGGTGCTTTGAACTCTTTCGGTTGCACGCTTTGTTAAAACATAAACGTCGATTCGTTAAGGGTAATTATTGTTAATACGTTTGCTCTTTGATCGAGTCGGGAGTCATAACTATACCTAATCTAAAAGGTTATTATTTTACTCGTGTCCTTTGTACTCAAAGGTTACCGATGTTCCCCGCGAATTATGTATGGCTATTGCAATCTCCAATTTATTAGTAGTAATCGATTACGATAGACACGACAAACTGTAATAATGGAAGGGTGGTAATTGGTAGGAGGAGACGCGAGAAACTTTGTTTTACGGGGCCGAAATAAACGGTGTTTTTTCTTGGGATAAAGTTTTTATTAAATATTCATTGCTGCTGGTGTCCCTTGTGATTACTGGGGATTTGTTTCATAACAAAACTTTTGTTTTCTATTAAAACAGTTGTAACATTTCTGAAAACAGAAAAAGTATGAAGATTACTTACTTACTACTGTAAGCTGTCATATGTTTTGCAGGTCAATCTGCATCAATAATTACTTATTGATCATTTACCTTTCAGTTGCATCTCTACTGTAACAAGAGGACTACCATCGAAAAGTTTACTTTTGACGAACCTTTTCCATGTGATCTTTTGAACAAAAACTTTAACATTTATGATATAGTCAGTGACATAATACCGGAATGTAGTTCACGTTATTTAGTCCATGCATGCACGTTTGGTACACAACAGGGCACGGCAACGGCCGATTAACACTCATTACTAAGACTATTACTAAAGTGCATAGCGAATGCTATACTATACATCGCTATATTAGATAATGGTGCTTCCAGTTCACTCGGGTTAATAGGATTAGTGCGTGCTATTTTCCATTGTATGTATAAATGAATAAGTTGCCTTAATTAATTGTTGTATGGATATGGTAATGGTGTTTCAACATCGAACATTGACAAACAAATCTATTAATTAGGTATTTATAGCTTTTCCTCAGCGATGTTGGTATCGTTGGGATTGGATTTCACAAAGAGTGACGACCTTCTCCTCATTAATATGACTTCAAAAGCTGGGTATTAGGTCTCTAAGGTTTCACTTTTAGGTTTCTGACTACTTTATTTGTTGTAATAACCCTTTACAACAACAAAAATAGCATTAGAAGATCCTACGCAAGTTACGATATAAATCATCGTCCGGCCGGTTGTGGGCTGTCTTCCAGCCTCGTTATCAGTCCACGACGGTATAAAATGTATTTGTGTAACTTACGTCTTACGATAGTATGTATCTAGTAGTATACTAGAAGTGGGCTCTAACATTTTGATTGAGATATAATGCTTAGAGTAGAATATATTCATAATTCGACATTGAAGGTTGTCGAAACACGTCTCCTAACTTATAAAATAACTTGTGCAGCGGTTAACTCTTCCGAAGCAAGATAAGTTTCTTGTTAGCTGCTTAGTTAATTAAATTCCATACTTAATTTGGGATGCTTAACCGACCACACCATTCTCAGCGAAGAGTAGGTACTCAATGTTAATTTAAATTTTTCTTACAATCAAATATTATTTTAATACGCCAGTCTTACTTACTGTTATGTATAGTAATAATGTTTAACATTCCGCCAAATTATTAACAGTTGATTAACTTATGCTTTATAAATCCTTGTATTAAATCAGGCACGCGACGTGAATTCTCTAATTGATTATTTTGTTAGCTAAGTTAAAAGTTTGCACAGACATTGTATCATGTATGCTATGTTGCGAAGAAAACAAAACGAATGGACATGCATTATTAACAAGGTATTAATGTCTACTGGATAACGACTTCTTTGTAAGGCATAACGAGAGGTGACTGACTTAATCACCGCGCCAGTGCCCCTGCGTGAGTCGTGGGGGAACAACTCGGATACTGCAGACGTAGATTCAATTTTTATCTTACAGAAAAGGGCCATCCGCGCAATCTACGATATGGGCCCTCGCGATTCCCTAAGAGATTTTTTTAAGAATATCAATATACTTACACTGCCGTCACTCTATATTTTCGAAAACATCATGTACGTCCGCAAAAACCTGCAGACGTTCAGTATCAATAGTGACTTTCACAACCTTAATACTAGGAATAAACATAAGATTGTGGTACCTAAATTTAGATTAACCAAAACAAATAAATCATTTCTAGGAAATTGTGTGCGTTTCTACAATAAACTCCCTAAATGTGTTACCGATCTTACTGACAAGAAATTTAAAAAGTACGTCAAATCAGTTCTTGTTAAGAAAGCCTATTATAAAATCAAGGACTACGTTGACGATAAAGATGTGTGGTGTTTAAATACGGATGCACTTGCGGCCTCCTTGGCAACCTGAGGTTTTTCCAAATTAGTATCTATAGTGAATATATGGACATAGTTTTCAGAGATTCTGTATTCACTACATTTCGAGATGTCTTCATATGGTTAGTATTGTTTACCTCAACTGAAACTGTAAATGTGTGTACATTGTGGCATGTCTGAGTGGACTCTAATTTATCCTGCTTTGATGATGTGTGTACTTTACCACATAGTTCACTTATATTCTATTAATGACATGGAGTTCTCAAACACTGAGAACCTTCTACCTAACTTCGACATCCAATGTTCACACATCCTCATATCGCAATATTGTACCAATGAAGATTGTAACACCAATTATTTTAAAAGAGTGTCCATGGAGTTTCTTGCCGGATTCTTCTCCATAGGATCAACCTTTTGGAACCGAGCAACTAGAATCATAACGTTTCATAAACGCTTGTTAAAGCTTATTTGAAATAAAAACATTTGAACTTGAACTTGAACTTGAACTGGATCTATATAGTTACATAGGTACTTACGTACATCGGAGGTACCTACCTATTTTATTCTCTGTTTGTTCGAGGTTTGCGGTGTCGAATTACTATATCCATCATCAGAGGATTTGAAATTGAAAAGGACTTGAAATAAAATGTCGTCTGAAAATTAACTTACTTAATTTTTCGCGAATACTTTTTTATACTATTTATTAACCTAGTTTGCGACTAGTGAACTTATATGAATAGAAGAGCTAATTATATATATTTTATTTATTTATTTATATTTCACAAAAGAGTAGTACCTACAGTCTGTTTCAAATTAGAATAACAAGTTAGGTTAGTATAATAATATTCAATTAAAAGAGTAACAATAGATTATTAATTGTAATTATGTGTATTTGATTAATAATTATGTTTGTTTGCACATCTGTTGACAAATAAATGATATTTTTATTTCTGTAAATAGATCCTTCAAGAATACATTTTTTTTTTATAACTAGGTCCTCTGAGAAGAAATGCCAAAACAAACTCAGAGAATCATGGTCTCTTTTAAAGTCCAGACAACAGTCTTAGTATTATCAGATCTGATATGTGTTACGATGTGGGGCAATATCTGAACAGCCCTTTTGAAGAAAGAGCCATAGCAGCTTTGAGTTGACCTGGCCTAACTGACGGCACGCATATATCAGTCATCGTGTAGCTCAATCATTATTTAGGGAGACATTGGCGTAATACATGTTTTTTCTTTTTCTAGTTAAGTTGTAAATTAAAAGTAAGCTCATAAAAACAATAGTATGACAAAGTCACCGCTTCGTGCAAAATACTGATATTGAGCTGCAACTGGAACCCGACTCTAATATACTTAGGAAAAGGCGAGAAGGATTCATGGATGGACGAGTAAGTTGGCGCTAGTTTCAAAGAAGTTTCAAGTCTGTTCCAATGCTTCTATGAACAACTTGCTTAAGCATTTAGTCGAGAATTCGAGGGCCTGCGTAATTAGCCTAAGTTAGGGATGCTGTAATGCGCTTAATGCGTTAACTTATTTGTCTTGAGATTCATATGACGACACTAGAATAGTGCAACCTCGGCAACCTAATTAAAACTTCTCAAAATAGATTGGAAATACCTACATATCTTTTTATGATTTTTTTGCATTTTCCATGCTAAGATTATTATAGATGTCACCAACGTCACCTTATGACGTAAATTCAGAATGTGAAGGCAAAATTTCAATCATGCCGGTAGGGTTCGCGGTGGCTTAGAGGTCAGAGCGTCTGGTATATCAAACCAGAAGGCGCAGGTTCGAATCCTGCCCGCGATTGAATTTTTTCCTTTACTAAAAAATAACTTAATACCTACATAATTAGGTTTTGGTCATAACAGTTCTTGACTCAAAATATGTTAAAATATTAACAGGCTGATAAAAGTATTTTTATCAGGTTGGAATATTTTTTTTCCTTCCTTTGTTAAAAATCAACAATGTAATGGTTAACGAAACAACCAATTAAAATAATAAAATAGCTCCATTAAATTGTTGTATCTGAGGGTTGCTGACTCAGATGAAAATAATTGTAAAATAAGTGCTACAAATAAATGAACGGGGTGTATTGCAATACTATGTTGCTTTGGATGATTAGTAACAGTAATAAATACTAGAATAAAGAAGTTCAATTCCAGTTATTTAAAAACGGTTACTGCTACTATCTAGGAATAGTCGTAGATTATAGTATCCGTCAACACTGACCGTCGCCAGAATCTTTACTTTTGAGTAGAGGCACAGGTGAAGGCGTTAACGTAATGGTAATCTATGACAGACGGCAGGAAGACTGTCGATAACAGCTTGAATCATTGTCGATAAACAGATTCCGAACGAAGAAATCGTGGAATCCTTTAACCGTGTTTAGCCATGAATAAACAAACAAGGCCACCTGCTCTGAAATAAAGTAGGATATGGCTACAATCGATACCGAGATGCGTACCAACTTCTGCGTTCGTAGTTCTCGTGATCTCAGTGGTTGCTATCGATTTCACGCTCTACCTGATTAACTAGACATGACGTTTTTAGAAAAAAAACACACTCGATCGGTTTAAGGCCCAAATTGACAGATTCCTCGCTACAGTTGAATGATCGTCTCGAATTGGGTGACGGAGTGGTTTTTGTGAAAGAGTGAAATATTTTCCCATTTTGTGTCGATTTTTTACAAAATACCTACCTATTGTATTCCTAGTAGTAGTGTAGATAATTGAAATGAGCTAATAGGTTTTCAATCGACAGGGACACCTTGTTATCCTGGCATATTTTTAAGGTCAACCAACAATTGTTACCCTCATACATGGATAAGGATACTTGAAGCCAGTAGTCTCAGCTTAGTGTACTTGATACTCAAGCGGTAAACACAGCAAACAATAATAATAATAGTGCATCTTATAATAATATTAAAAACAAACTAAGAAAAACTGTAGTTATGGTGAACATGAAAATTGACATCTTTATTACAGCAGCGTATGTTAGTATTAGATCTGGTGGACTTGGCGCTTGAACAACTGCAACAAACACTTATCCGATCATCAAGATTATTAAGTAGTCTGCAAAGCTTAGGAATTGGTGAATTTGTTCTAGAAACAGTTCTCCGAAATGGAGGACGTAAGAGCCTGATAGGGACTTTAAAATTAAGTTTACTCAATAATTGAGAACAATCAATTTTACAATGAACAATTTTGAACAAGAAAATTGAGTCAGAAATGTCTCTGCGTTTTTCGAGAGACTTCATACCAAATTCCTAAAGTCGTTTTGTATAGCTCGGAACCTTTTACACCGCTACTCCCGCGGTGTAAGCTAAGTGATTTAGGAATCTCTTCTGGATGCGTTCAAGTCTAAGACTATGTTTCGCATAATGGGGTCTCCACACAACCACACAATACTCTAATATAGTGCGAACCAAGCAATTGTTTATCTAAATTAGTGAGATGAAATGCAACACGTAAGCAAATAATATAATTTGGTACATTATCTTTATTTGATCAGAGTTTCCTTTTATCGAACGTCTATAATTCCACGAGCCGCCCCCTAGCTACAGGCTACAGGGGAGGATTGTTGAAATAGGATAACACGCTTTGTTGCTTTTCGACAAAGGTTTGCTAAATCAAATTCGATTTTTCAAACTTCGATGCATTATTACTGTTTGAAAATAGAAACGGCGACATCAAGTGATCGAATTTCACTAGTGAGGAATGCTTGTAATCGATAAGTGAAAACAGCTTTTGAATAGAATCATCGATCTTTTTGTCAGTCTTAATGACCGGTTATTAATAATTTGTGACGACTAATCTTAAATTCATAGACAAAGTCTAGTCGATACTGAAAATTAATTGCTTGGAATGTACACAAGTGGTAGTGAAAGAAGAGGAACTCATCCATTATTTAATGTCGTTCAATAGAGTCAATTAATTATTTTTTCACGGTTTTTTATCCACAAGTACCTAAGTAGATTGTAATTTCATCACTAATACTAATTGCATGTACGATAAACATTATTATCTTTACTATAAATCAAACTCCCATTCACAAATGTTTTATCAATCCGTAGACGACTTCCAATGACTCGCTAGTAATAAACAAAATTCCGTACTAATATTAAACAAGGAATTAACGTAGCTAGGGTGAAAATGTTGATCACATAATTGTTACGAGACTGTAAAATTGAAAAGGGGATTGGAGTCTCCAAAATACCCTGATGTAATTGGAATAGATTGAATACGATGCATTTTATGAAGAACAGATGATCGCGACTAAATTACAAAGAGGAAGATTATAAAGACAATATAAATTGGTAGATGATTAGAGTATCTGTAAAATATAAACAAACATTTTTGACCACTCATTTAAGGCAGTCGATTTTTTCCTTCATTAAAAATAACTTTATAATCTTAGCATGAAAAATTCAAAAAAAAAATACAAAAGAAAGATTTACATGTTTACAATGGTGGATAAAGACATGAGGAAGACTCCACATGACGATTACGAATTGACGACGTAACCTGGGTTGTTAGCCCTGACTGGTTAATCTTTCCACCACAACAACTGAACTAGAATAACTGGCATATACGATCATCATCCTAGCGTTTTATGAACTATGTAGGGGTCAGCTTCCAGTCTAACCAAAGCGACTGCCATTAGACCTCCAAACAAATTTCGAAGCATAATATAAAAAATAGTTTTCTTTTGGGTTAAAACTATTTTTCCCTAACCAGACTTTTAAGAATATGGAGCCTGAATCGCGAGTGTTGTCCAACTCTTCTCGCCTTGTCACCCGATACCAGAAGAAACATTTAGAGCTTACATACAACCTACGTTAGGATTGGAGAATAATTCAAGAGAGGTAGGGCATTGTGGAATTGAATAATTCCACTCACAATTCGTTGGTTGTTCACCGGTGGTGTTTTGTTACCGCCGTTATCATGCATGGCAGAATGTCTCCTATGCTGCCAGCCAGCCCAACCTTAACTTACAGGGTCGGCAACGCGAGTGATACCCCTGTTGCAAGCGTCCATAGGCTACGTAACCGCTTACCATTAGGCGGGACGTATGCTTGTTTGCCACCTTAGAGGTATAGCTAAATTGGAGAATAGCTACAGAATTCTGAAAGTGCAATGGCATATGTGTGGATTATGGTAGGGACTAGTAATTAAACGAATCTGTATTGAAGTAACATAGCACAGAACTGCTAATGCACTAGAAATCTTAGCCAGTTCTATATAAGATTTGTAGGCAGCAGGAATTGTGTTTGAACGTTCAAATCGGCTGTGCGTGACGGAGTTGCGTGTCTTCTGTTCGTCGTCATGACAACCAACAGTTTCTAACTACCAAGAAATCTATCGCTCTGGCAAACGCCGGATGGTTTCCGAGAGGGCAGTAAACTACATGCAGTATACATTAACCTATACTATAAATATTGTAGTTGAGTCACTCCAAGTCACACTGTGCATAATAATTGGAGATTCATAGACGAGGACTAAGTTATGTGTGACTTAATAATGCATAAATTAAAGATGATTATAATGTTAAATGCACGTGACAATAATATGAATTGAAAAATTGAAATAATGGGACCAATCAGTATAAATTGAATTTCCGTATGAATCTATGAAACTTATCAACCTTGATAAATCTTGAAGATTTATAACGGACGTGAGAAATAAATGCCCGTGAAGGAAATTTGGGCATACTCATTTTATAAATGGCACGCTTTGAATTGACTGATCTTAATCCAAAGTGAGCCCGAGGTGAATGCGCGTTCCCTCTCAATATAGGTATGAAATAGGGCCGGTCTCAATACGCGAATTTTATTAGGGTTGCGAATCAATAGCTCAGCTCACATATTTCAACCCCTTTTTAAATGTTTATGACGGCAATAAATACTGTAACGTTAATGTGGCGTGTGATTTAAATACTTTCAATTAGGTATACTAAAACTAAAATGTTCGATCAAAATTTATATTTCAATGGAATCTCTTCTAGTAACAATGCGTCACATCAATGAAAGATAAGATATAAGAATAAGTAGTTGTGGCCATCTCATAAAGTAGTACTCGTAAACCTGAAAGTTTTACCTTGAACCGGTGTGCAACTAAGTTCCAAATGTAGCAAAAACAACACGGTGCGTCGAAAATTTTCAATTTGCTTTCACTTATCACAGCAAGGATCACACAAAATGAACTATTTGACAAGAATACACAGTTTCTAACACTTTGATTCAACCATACCGAGTAACATGCAAAGATGGAAATAAGAGAGCCGGGGCGTCGACCGGCATCAACGACGCGAGACAACTGACTGAGTACTGAACTACTGACTGCACCGACCGAGAATCGTCGATTGTCAGTATAATCCCGCCCCTCACACCGAAGACACATCAGCTGTATTATCGTAGATAATATTCTACCGCAAACAATTTATCAGAAATATTTTTGAACAAATATTTATTTTATTCAGTCCGCCGGTTGCACTGTTATCTATACAATACTCATTAGCAATTTCGGTGTATTAATGAATGAATTAATTTCTAAGAAAACGTATTGCAGAACCAAGTTATTTAGCTTTAGGAATATCAAGAAACCTAATTAGGATAATTCGTGTGAGCGGGTAGCTTTTGAGATATTACGTAATGTGTAAAACATGTAAAACGTGACACAAAAGCAACTGAGAGTGATGAAAGAAAATTATGTAGTACATGTGCTTTGCTTTTATGAATGAGGGTTTATACAAAAGTTGGAGCAACAATAAGACTTTTTCTGTAATGTCTTTCTTCATTCATTTGTACAATATTTAAAGATTTGGTAAGGGTTTTTTACCACGAGGCCGTGCTGTCCACACTATTTTAGGGTCGTCGTCTTTTGTAATGTCATCAATCACTGACAAACGAAAGAACGGACCTTTGCATAAAAAAACGTATTCGATGTCATTGTGGATTAACTTTCAATGTGTGCGTACGGTAAAATCCGTTCACGTTAAAACACTTCTCCTCCTTTGATGTAGCCCTGTACCAATCCCTGAAGGCAAACGAAGCAAATATAAAATGTTACATAAAGATATAATTTATAAGGTAAACATTTAGGAAAGAATTTGCCAATTAGGAAATGTCTGATTCACTTCATTTTATGTTTGCTGGGTTCAAAGCTCGTGACTTTCATGATTAAAATAAATTGAATGTACATGGATGTCTTGCAAGAGAATAACAATACGTTTCTAACAAATAAACGAATATGTTGTAAAATGTTGAAAATTTAAGGGCAAGAAAATAAATTATAATATTTTCCTATTGGAATCATTTTGTGATCTGCAAAAATCTAACGAAATGATTCATGGCGACATTGAAATCGGAATCTTCTTTTCTTTGAATAGCAGGAAGCCAAAACAACATGCGATCACAAGCGACAATCCAAATAATTGATGCTTTGTAATAATCCATGAGAATTATTAACCAATAAATTTGAAAACGATACCAAGAATCAATTTACATACTATAAAGAAGTTCCTTTAGTGTCATGGAGGTTTTTAATTCACGTCATACAGACAACAAAGAAATAGTAGGGGACAATGAGAAACGGACATCATAAAAACTACCACAAGGTAATTAACATGATGACCTATCAACGAACACGGAAAAGTAATAATGTAGTAACCCGGTAACGTAAGGGAAGGGCGCCTAACGTATAATATATTCCGTGCTTGTGATTACAGAAAATAACAAACGGGCCTCGGAGCCAGCTTTGAAGTGAAATTACACGGAGAGCCAGGGCGACGGAGCTTTTTCATTAACAACTTGGAAAATTTAGGCCAGAGACAACGCAAACAAGACGTTGAATACGGATGGTAATGCCCGACAGGCACCTTTGTGAACTGGATGACGTATTGTTAGACTTAAGATAATATGAAATTATATTTCAACATTAATAAATGTTTGAAGAGCAATTATGGAAAGCTTTTTACAGAATAATTGAAAGTATTGGCTGTAAAATGGGGTCGCTAATAATTTCCCAAACTAGATGTTAGTTACTTAATGCACATTTAGTTAGTTAATGCAGGTTACCGCAAAATTGGGCCAGTAGTTTGCTTGAGTATTACATTTCATGCTATCAATTTAGATGCTATTTCACCATCTTTTATTGATAAAAGTTCCTTGGGAGAAACTTTCTCAGCGACTTAGGCGCTAAGGCCTCTAATTAATAAAAAGATTAGGCAAATGGATAATGATATTGTAAAGGATTTCCGCGACAAAGGTAAGCACTAATTTAATGTTCTATTAGGGGAGCGCAACAGGTCGTCAATGTTGTGGTTACAACTGAAATTACATCGCTTTGTTGTCTTAATACGTAATCCAATAGCGTTCGGTCAGGACACGGAGTTAGAGCTCGACATGCTTTGGTGGCATATGTTCCGTTATTCTGAAAGTATTTGTCTGATAAGAACTAATTTTAATCACCTAACACGAATAATATTTGAGAAGGATCTTGTTCTAGACTAATAAGAATTACGTGATTCTATTATAATAATAGAATCACGTGAAGCAGACAGATCCTAACAGTCTTTTAGTGAGCATATGAATGATAAGAACTACCACTTTTCCTTGCGGAGATGGTAAGCACTACTTATGTTGTATTTTATAAGTATAATTATGTTTTTTAGTTATATCTTTTGTAGTGATTTTTCGTATTATAGCTGTGTATTTCGTCTGTGTCGTAAATCGGTAAAATTACTTCCGTCGGGTTCAAAGTGAAAGTAATCATGAGTCCCATGACTCCAACCATGGACTCCACAAGGAAATGGAAGTGTGGTTTTTAGTCAGCTGGCACATAAAAAATACAAGGTAAAAACAACTTGAACATATTTTTAAGAGAACCATAATCGAAAAGATAAACTTAAGTAATAATATCAGAATAGGCAAGCATATCTACAATAATTACTAATATTATAAACATGAAATGAAAATTGAGTAAAAAATTAGTATGGATGGATGTATGGATGTTTGTTGAGTAACAAACATTCGTTCAGCCGTTTTCGCGTGAAAACTCTTTCAAGAACGAACCTGGATAAATTTGGCACACAAATAGATTATAGCCTGGAATAACACATTAGGCTACTTTTTATCCAGGTCGGACCCAATCCTGAAGTCCATACAGACAAAGTTGCGGGCAGAAGCTAGTTATTTATAAAATTAATTTAAATATGTACATCCAAAACAAAATTTATCTTATATCCCGAATATATCTTTTCAACAATTTCATACATATGCACAGTTTTGATAAAGCAGCGAGTGCATATTGTAGGTTTGTTAACCACAAATACCAAATACTGTAAATATCTAAGTATGACATGTTTCGTATTTTCGTAGTTTCCATCTTAAGACATAATTATAAAGCAACAAGATTGAAACCTTTTAACAACAAGCCAAAGTAAAACAATCGTTAAGTCAAAGTCGTTGAATATGCAAAGTGTAACCGAAGTACAAACAAGCTCTAGTTAGATTACATTTAAAATTAGACATAAAAAATTAAGTCAACACCGTCGGTCGAGGTGGTTGAGTAAATAGATAATTTCAGGAGGTCACTGGGAACAGCTCCAAGCGTTTGCCGTTGAAATTCAATTATTAACGTTTGTATGATAGATGGGGCCGCCCCGTTAAAATCCAGAGAACCGTACGGAACACTCCGACGATGAGATTCGATTATGCGAATAATATTTGAGTTGACACGTCCGACGGAGGTTCGCAATCAACGAACATGGTAATAGAGAACGAAAGATTATTAAAAGTTTGAAATGTGCAAAGGTAAATTGTGCTTGCCGACAACGAAAGATCAAAGCGACTGTTTCTCGTTATACCAACATAGGTACCTACATCAAACGCCACGGCAAAGTTATTCGTTAATTCTTTGTGTATTAGTTAATAGCGTTTAATCTATTCCGGTTTATAAAATCCGTAAGAAGCATGTAATATCTAATTAATCGTTTCAAAGATTTAAGAAGTTGTATCCATTGTCTACACATCATTAAAGACTATACATATATATATACTTTCTTCTAGAGACAATTGATTTAAAGTTTGAATATGAATAGACAGAAAGTTTTTTGCCGCAGGGTAAATCGATACTCGTGCGGCAACCAAAAGCGGACGACCTCTACTACAATACAAAGTAAGAATCCGTGGCTTCCAAAATATTGTTAGCTCACTCTCAATGTATTAAATCCACAGCTTCATTTCCAGGAATCGGAAGTTTGGAATCATTATTGTTTGATATGAAAACAAACAATTGGTCAGTGGTTTTACTGTTATAGTATTTTCCAAATGTTTCTTATCTGCCTCTTCATAAGAGGGTTATACATAGATTTAAATACAAAAATTCATGGTCCAAAACTATACGTCATAAATTGTTCTGAATAACTGCAGATGGGGCACATTGGACTCAAACAATGGTCAAACATGGACTTAGCGGGCCACCCTTAGCGGGATGAAACTGATTTATTATATTATGGCTGTCACGTGCGAACGTAATGACGGTGCTAATATGAATGACCACATTTACAAAATGACGTGTACTCATAAAAATTTCATTACTAATGGCAGAGTTGTACAAGGACTCGAAATAAAACATTTGAAAAACGATGAATGCATCTCCAAACGCAGATAGGAGCAGGTCAACGTTTCGAAACAGAAATAGCCCGGTGCGGTCGGGCAGCCCCTGGCCCATGTCTTTCATCGAGCTTACTTAGCAATTCGTTCCGACATCTCATTAATATGTCAACAAGGTTATCAATGAACAATATCTATGGTATGGTCTCCTACTACT
The DNA here is from genome assembly GCA_910591435.1 of Acronicta aceris. Taxonomy (NCBI): domain Eukaryota; kingdom Metazoa; phylum Arthropoda; class Insecta; order Lepidoptera; family Noctuidae; genus Acronicta; species Acronicta aceris. The sequence continues at coordinate 5,845,467 of OU342774.1, forward strand.
GTTTACGAACGAACAGATTTATAATTAAGTGGTGTTTACTATCGGGTCAGCCATAATAGAAGGCGTTGGTCGCAACCGAACAATGGCGACCTATTTTTTACAAATAGACACTAACAATCGAGTCGTCAACTCATTTGCCTCCAACAACAATATCTCGTTCAGTTCACATTCCTTTCATAGCTCGTCTGAAAGTCCATTTGTGAAATGAGACGTGGCCTACTGATGAAATTAATTTCAATTCAAGCGAATAAGAATACTTGCTTGCTTGGTTTTATAAGATTCATTATGTTTTTATTTTGATTAATTATTATAATAAATATTATTATTATGACAATGTTATGATATATTAAAGGCTACGACCTTTATAGGATTTAGAGCACTATGGATATCACTAAAATGTAATTAAATATCATCTTTGTTTATGTCAAAGAGTTTGGATTTTCGACGGGGGTCTTGGTGCAAATATACGAGAATATATAAACCATTTTTCAAAAAAGAAAAATTTTCATTTGTATATTTAGAAGTGAAATATTGCGTTTCTTTTGTTTTATTACGGAAAAGTACCCGCAGAACTCCATTAATATTGTTTTGTCATTAAATGCATGTTGACTAGTTGTAAAATCGTGCAATAACATGAAATAGACAGCTTTCACTGAAATAATTCAAACATGTTACCATATTATAAGTTACGTTTGTTACCTAAGCAGGTATTAAGTTGACTAAACGGAATTCTCAACATTATCTATGCAGCCATATTAGCAGATTGAACCGCTCTTGTAGCGTTCAATTTCCCTGGAGAGGATAGATGAGACACGATACCCGACGCATCGTGATCCTATGGCGCGGCTTTAAATCGAGACAATGCTGTGAGCTCGATCCCTTTAGGGGAGAGCCAAGCTCGTAAGTATCAAACTTTAACGTTAGCTTTTTACGATCTTTGGGGTAGAAAAAATATAGATTTAAGTGTAGGCAATGCGATTGTTGCTAACCTAAATATTGTGACATTTTGCTTTGTGTATTGACCATTATTAGATGAATCTAAATTTGACAATTGAGTTTTTATTCGGTGATTATATCAGTGATTACAGTACCTATACAGGAATTGTATTAGTAATTTGGCCTATAAGGAGAGTATAATAAGATTATGAGGGCTTTGTGGACTTACATGATGATGAGTATACAAAAGAATGTACGAAAAATGTTGATTGCCCATGACACATTTTAGTAGATGAGGTTAATCGGTGATTCGTCCTTCAAGAAGTGCAGTATTGAGAGCGATTTAATCACTTTGCTATAATGTACATAAGGTGTAATAAATTAGGCTTATCTAGACAGTGTGTCTATATGGCTGCGATTCATCACTGTCTCACCACACGGGGGCTTCTGGCGAACATTAGCGAAAGTGAATTGATTGTCTGCGAGACAATCATTATTAAGTAAATTACGATATTGTCTGTCACATCAGATTAAGAGCGGTTACATGAATCTAGTAAACGCGATTATTTCGTGATAACTATCAACAGTCATTTATACATCTACACATACTTTACGTTCTCTGGCCTTTCTGTAATATTTTATTTTTTGCTCAGGGTTCTTTATTTTGGGTCTGTTTATACACACTTAGATTGTCACAAACGCATCCAGACCTAGAACCTGTAAGTAGGCCATACCTACGAATATTTGTTTCGTTAAGGAATTAGAAACTAACAGTAGAATCCACCTAGGTTTTTGAGAATAAAGAGAAATCTTGGCTTTTCCCAAGTTCCCAAGAAATTTAAAGGAAATTACATAGACCACGAGTACCTACTGCATCAAACATATATGTATGACTGATAGCAGTGGCCGTAACTAGGATGAAAAGTCACGCATCGTAAATTACAGAAGCTAAAACTAGTCCCACTGAATCAACAGATAAATATAAACAGTGTAAAACGACTCACTACTCCAGCACTGAAATACTCTAGCTAGTTTACGCATAAATAATGAATAAATTAAATCTTTTCAGTTAACGTTTTCGTATGATAAAACACAAGCAAACGATACACAGAACTTTCGGAGAATACGAGATTAGGGCCCAGTAATAATGAGAACAATAGTCGAAGAAACATATCTAACCAAACTTAAGTAATCCAGTGCTTGTGCAAACATACATATATACAATTATTTTCTTCTCAATGGCTTAGGGGACTTCTGAACTGTAGTAGGTAAAATATTTTGGTTCATACAGCACGGGAGCAATGTTATTTCGTTGATTGTTTTCAGAAAAATAGAGCTCTTTTGTTGCTTTTTCTTAGTAGGTACCTATATACTGATGTTAGTTATAGGCAAAGGCTGTTTCGAAAATTATTTACAAGGGAAAGTTTTCCAGATAATATATGAATTGTATCTTCACTTGGTAATTTTTAGCGTTTGAGTCCTTTAATTTAGTTTATTATTATTTAGGGAATTTAATTTAGAATATTTATTCTACGTATAAAGTTAGACAAGATCAATACAGCTGTACTTTTTCAATTTTTCTCAGAACGCTATGACCTTCAGGTCCCTTGAGGACTCTTGGGTGGCCAAAACGTTAGACTAACGTACGGACAGAGTTGCAAATTAAGGAATAAGTAATAAAAATATTGTATAGAGCAGTCTCTGTAACGTAAGATTAGATTATAAAAGAAAATTGTTATTTGCTCCTGTTTGCGGTGGGATTTCTGCTGGATACAGGCTAAATAGATGTGCGAATATTGTATACGTTAATTTTGTTGATTACATCACACGCAATAAAATGTAATTCGAGAAACACACACCTACGTGAAGGTACCGCACAATAGCCGTATTATAGTGAGTTTGAACATAGCAACATGCTCTTTGAATTTACACGCTGAGTTAATAATTATTGTGTCACTAATTATTAAGTACTAGCACCAGTTCCCTTTGTTAATGAACATAAAACGTTTTACGACCATGTTTTACTTTTTGTGTGATAAATTTAACTTGTTTTCTTGACATGACCTTTGAATATGACATTGAGCAGCGAAATAATACACTTAATTAATAGTCATTTAAATTATAAACATGATGAAAGTTTTGTAACAACACTTTCCAACCAAATTGTTTATCTCAGTACAAAAGTACCGCGATAAACAATTTGTTTGGAAAGTGTATTTAAAAACGGTCCGCCCAAAAAGTAACAAAGGGGAAATCTATTTAGGTGTCTTAAGTGTCTCGACAAATTAAATTCTTTCATTCCGGCGGCAAGGCTTTCGTTCGGGAGCACAATGTGTGGGAAATTGTCACGTGACTTTTAAGTAAAACGCGTAATTCCTACGAATACGGAGGGCGCGTGACACGTCCTGCGCCATTCACAACCGGCTATTGTATGCAAATTAAAGTCGGGACATTTTTGCAAAACGATGACTCCAGGATTAGTATTCGCTGTTTCGCGATCACATAACGTTAGTTGCTTCTATTTGGATTAAGCAAACGGTATTCGGCTAGTCAGTGGCACTGCATACTTTGTAAAAATGCAATGTTTTTTTACGTCATACAGATACTTATCTTTTTAACTTTTCAATTGCGTAAAAACTGATTTGATTGATTGTGTATTATATACGAGGCACACGAAAGTATTTTAGCGCTTCAAATATGTCAATGTAAAATTCAGCAGATTCCAGAATATCGGTAACGGTATCAAAGTTAAGCTACTTGTGAAAATAGATTGGGACGGGACGTGTATGAAGACAAAAGGTCGCTGATGAGTGGGACGGAGCATTGTTGCTGAGAATCTGGGCGTTGGAGCAATCACCGCGACCCAAATACCTCGCTCGGACCATTTTACGTTTCAACCCGTCATAGATTATCTCCACACCAATCAAAAGGATTACTAACTCAGAGTACTGTACAACTAATTAATGCAACTGTAGCGTATAACGTTAGCAACATAACGTAACAAGAAACGCTAGTCGAATGTCAATGACCTCTCCGTTGCTCGCGATCAAATTAATCAAGCGATATTGTGATACGAGTCTTCACGCGTGTCGATGATCTTTAATAGGCTTTAATTGTTAACCAGCGCACAGAAGCTCCATACTGCGCGTGCGTTTGTCAAAACTCATTGCAATTATCATTTTCCCCATATCGTTGCATGCGCTTTGTTTGACAATTGATATACAGCTTATTAATGTGTCAGATATCAAATGGTACGTATGTGTTGTTACTGTTACATTACTTACACTATAATCAGCGTTTATGTGCCGAGCAACTCAAAATAGATAATGAGTCAGGCATTAACTACGAGTTCATTAAAGGATCAGCGGTGAAAATAACTTTGTTTCGCTCTGTTTCTAGATCAAAGTGGCATTGTGCACTAGAAATAGATGCTTAGTCACTTGATCACTAACCAAACATTAAGTCATTATTGACTCTCAACTTGAATTATAGATAAGAAGACAAGCGGCAGAATAATACCAGATAATATTTTATAGACAATCATAAATATTGGTATAGCAATCGTTTCCTTATTGGGCTGGGCCGCCGACAGTCCACAGGCGCCGACGACACCTAAAATGGACGAGGCAAGGGCTTTAACGAGCGGGCGACTCGCTCATAGGATCTAGCCCTTTACTAATAAATATCACTACGAGTCCCGTCTCTTTCTTACTTCTTGAAGTGAAAATGAAATGTCACACGGTCCAGTATTATTTTATTAGTAAGTATCACAGTTTGTTGAAGATCACTGAAGTTTAGCTACTCGTATAAATTGTTTAAATAAATTACTTCGTTCATGTAGTTCCACCCACTACTTTGAGAGCTCAACAAAATTAACGGAGTGTGACTAAAACCTAACAGTTTTTGCTGTGAAATTCTCGGGCACCTCTAATAAAGCTTCAAGGCCATTTTTAAATGGTAATTAGTTGCAGTAACCAGTATTTTATCTGGCTTATTTATAGCTAAGTGGCACGCACTGCTGTCCTTATCGGGATTGACGAGTGCGGGTCGCAGGCAAGCAGGCGAGTTGACTCAACGTATCAATGTCAGGTCTCGCTGTTTCTTATCCTGATGTAAGGACACCGATCTTCCGACTCTCTATTTAACTTTCTTTGTTTCGGTGAAATCGTGCCTTTTTCCATAAAGTAGGTCAGAACTATTCCGTTTGGGAACCCGAAACTGTATTTTGAATTCAATGAATTCATTTTGCAAATCAATCGTAGGAAATCCAATTTTAGGGTGTGGAAATGCACATCGATGAAATTTATGTGTACAACTTCCTATATTGGGCCTCTATTCTATTGTTACATTCTATTCGAACTAGCATAATGTATGCACAAAGACAGGTAAGCAACGTACAATTGCATGAGCTTCAACATTTCTAATTGTAATTCGATAATGGCTGTTCACAATATGCAAGTTATACAACACAACCGTTTGCCTAACATATTAAGAATTTGAATAGAAAATAATTTTTAATTTGCTTCGAATGAATTCAGTATCGCTTGGCGCGCGTGAAGACAGACATTGATGGATTGACGTTTGTGGATCGAACTTTAGAATGGGCAGCGCGTGCGGCGATACTCTCGCATCCGGCGTAAAAGCGGCGCTCTTCTTGTTTGGCGAGGCCGGATGCCGCGGAATATATCCATACTTGTTAAATATTTATTTTTAAGCAGACGTAATGTACACAAATTGTTGGTATGCGCATCCATCGAAATAATATTAAGGGTAAAGTTAGGGGCCATTTTTAACAGCATTACATCACCCTACTACGATAATCGAACTACGAAGTTTTGGCTGACGGATCGTACAATTATTTACCTATCTACAACGAAAGTGTTCCTGACCCGACTATCGAATTCATTTTAACAATTTGAGTTCATGTCTCGTGTTAATCCTACTTCCAAATTACTCTGTCTGAAATGACAACACACAATAGTAAAATCGTAAGATAATTTCCCGTCGTTATTCCTTTCGATTCGAAGCTTCGACGTGATTTTCGTAGTAGACCACCAGTAACAGAAAAGAGTCAAGAGACATTTGATGCTTTTCCTACCGAATAAATGAGCTATTTACTGAACAACCTATATCGATCATTAAAAATAAATGATACGTACGCCTACATGTTCATTATGCGTATTACCCCGTATATTCCTGTGGATCATATGATGGATGACGCCAGTTTTCGAAGAGAAGTACACGTTATGTTCATCCATTAGCTAGTGAGACAGTTGGCTATTATTAAAAATGATCGACCCGCGAGTAAAATGCGGTTAATGCGGAACTTCAGGTTAGTCTTAGTAGGTAGGCATACCAAGCAAGGGGACAAAGGCTAGTAGCTTAAAAAGAATAAAGACACGCACTCCATAAAATTTATTAGGAAAGTGGCGTTATTGTAAACAACAATAGGTTATTCAGGGTTGTATAACGTGAATACAAAGGTGATTGAAGAGCTTATTTTCCACAGTATTGATAGGACCGACCCTTTGTTTTTCACCTCTGTTCAATTTTCGGAGAAAAAATATTTCTGGTACATGACATCATAAATATTATAGATATAGATTATAGTGAAATATTGTTAGGTATAAGTTTTTGTGCCGTTCAAAAATTATAGGTTGGTTTCATTCAGTATTTAGTGGAACTCAAACAATTATTTTTCTACTTCTCGTTTCCTTTTTGGTAGGTACTGCAGACAAGTTTTTAATATGTTAGAAGTTATTGAGGATAGTTATGAATTAGATATTGATTCCAAACAATTTAGTAAGTACCTAGATATCAATTAATCTTTATCTTATATTTTTTATAACACTCAAGAGAAGTGATATAAAATCAGAATTTTAATATACTTTTTATAAATAAGTAGTATAACTACGTAACTATAAATAGAAAATCCCAAGTATCATAAAAAGAAAAAACTTTCAACGTTTTTCGCCGGCGATTTAACCCAAAATGTAATCCCAAACTTTGATATCGATAAAGTCGGATGTAGGAGGGAGTATACGAATTCGAGACCAAGTGGAGTTTCGAAACTTGCTAGTTAGAGCCCCGAAATTTATAAACTACCAACTTCAAAGTTGTAGTGTAGGTGATTTGTGTTAAGCGAAAAACTGGCATACAAAATTTTATGATCCAAATTCGAAGCTTCGAAAGTCTCCCGTACAAAGTACTCCAAGTTTCTCTTCTTGTTGCAAAACCTATGCATGAAGTCGAGTCTTAATCGTATAACTTTTGCAAGTTTCAGACTTAAACATTCATAAAACGATGCTGGAAAGATATGTATAAAAATGCTCTTCAATTTTTCAATTAAGTAGGTATAATATTATACTCTGTCAAGAATAGATAAACGAGATTATAATTTATGAAATTATTATTTAAAAAAAAAAATCTTCAAAGAGATCTTCGAAGAGAGAGTAAGATTTTGTCTTTTAAGTTAAATCTGTAATTCAGTTATTTTTTATTTTTAGTACCTATTTGTTGTTTTATTGAAGTCGGTTTAACTTTTTATTTGAAAAGATTTTTTTTTTCATTTTCGTTGTACCTACGTACGTAACGGGTATGGTATTAGAAATTTACTATAATATAATCAAAGTTTTATATTAAAGTAGAACTTAACTCTCTTTCTCTATCTTAGAATTTAAACGTTAATAAATAGCAAAATACTTGGAGAAAATGCCTTTGTACGAACAGTGCATAAAGTATTAATAAATAAATAAAAAATACTATAGAAAATGCCTAACTTAGTTGTTATAATTATTAATATAATGGGCCTGTAAAAACTAGAGAAGTCAACGAATAAGTTTTAATTGAACGTCTCTTTCACAGAACAGTACCTAAGTTTTAGGCAAATATGCGACAGTGAAGTCCAACTTTGATTAAAACGATTTTGATGGAGTTCTTCCATTAAGAAGTTTCGATATTCTTCGGTATTCTTCACCTAGCATTTCTATATATTTTGCATACATGCCTAAGTAAGTCTGTTTTATAGATCAAAATATGTTATGAATATTCAATTTACGAAAGTTTATTATTCAATTTATAAGCTTCGCTCTAGTGATGTTCAAATATTAGTTTAGCTAGGATAATGAAGCGAAATTACTAAATTAGGTAAACATTATTCACCGTATAGGTATTCTATAAGTAGGGACAAGGTTTACACACGGGATTTCGAAGGTCACTTTTGCGGTTTCGTTAAAACTTTGGACATAGGTATTAATATAAATTATATGTAGAGGTATAATGTCCGTTAGGGGAGGAAAAGAAAGGAATTCAGGAGTGATGTGGGAGAGCATTTGCTATAATAGTGACAGCCGTGTTCCGGAGCCCTTTGCGCTTACCTTTAGTGATTTGTACTGAATGAAAGCGAAATGTTATAAAGATGTGGAGGACCTGGGCTTCATTCACTCAGATGTTAAATATTATATATATATTATCTTGGTGTAAACGACGGTTTTTATCGATCGTTTATAACGACACTCGACGAAAAAGAGGGGTGTTATAAGTTTGTAGTATGTATCTGGTTGTCTGTGTGTCTGTGTATCAGTATGTCTGTTCGCCTGATCGGGTGAACCGATTTTGATCATTTTTTTTTTGTTTGAAAGGCGTGTTAGTCGAGATTTTTCTTAACTATGTTTAAAAAAATCTCGTCAGCCGTTTGAAGATCATCACCTCTTTTTTCTTGATGAAGAGATAAATATAAACAACTTCTACAAGTCTGATCGATTCTAAATTTAAAATCCTGTCACTTGTCAGTGATATTACAAAATTGTGCAGTATACCTAACCCGTCAAAAGAACTCTTCAACGGTGTAGGTACGGCATCTACGTTGAGATTTTCTAAATTCATGAGGAATTTGACTATGTGTGGTGGTGAATTGATGACTAGGTACTGGATTTGCTGGGTTCCTGATACTTTGTTTTTTTTATACCTACTTGGTTCTTAATTCTTTGGCGACATCTGTACTCAAGGAGTACAGTTTAAAGGAGTTGTTATTGGATAATAAAAAAGTATCCATCAAGGTCTATGCGTAAGTAAGTTGGAAATAATACATAAGTGACATTATGCGACCCGAATCACCTTCATTTATTCAAAGTTACATGTATATTATTATAACGTGCGCACAATCGCTAAGTTTATCATCTGACTTCTAATGATGATTGATGAAATATTTATAAGCGACGCCTTTGTTACGCATATTTTGAGTTGAGCCTTTAATACAACAATAATTGCCATACCAACACGGCACATAGCAAATTATTCGTGTAAATTATTTCTGAATTACACAAAAATGGAGTAAGAACTGTAAATATAGAATAAATTTAAATATGGTAGGTACTTACATTATCGTAATGAAAAAATCTGTCATAGTTACGTAATTAACTAATATTTATAAGATCAAAATGAGCCTTATACTTAAAACCATCTAGTTAAAAATTAAAAAAATGACTTGTAAAAGTGTCTTTAAGAGATCTATTTACAGAAATAAATATCATTTTTTATCAGTAACTAGCGACCCGCCCGCGGTTTCACCCGCGTTGCCCCATTCCTAAGAGTCGTAGCGTAATGTTAAATAGCTTAAAACCTTCCTCTTGAATCACTATCTATAAAAAAAACCGCTGCGTAGTTTTAAAGATTTAAGCATACATAGGGACGGACAGACACCGCCAGAGACTTTGTTTTATACTATGTAGTGGTATTATATGTATCTATAATATATTCACGAATATTAGTAATTATGCTACAAAATTCATCTGGTGTTGCGGTTGTCCATGGGCGGCGGTAATCGTTTACCATCAGGTGATCCGTCTGCCCGTTTGCCCGTGGTATCCAATAAAAACATAGTTTCAAATAATATAACAGCAGTCAAGCATACCATATAACAGAATTAACGTCTACAAAATTGAGCATTGACACCGCGTGCGAGTAATAACACGGGTACGCGACAATAAAACATGTAACACCCGCTTCATATAACATGCGATACATTTTCATAGCTGACTGTACCTACAGAGCATCCAGCTCAGAGATTAAAATTTAATCGGAGTTGGCGAATAAATTCAATTGTTTCGTGGGTTTGGCTGGGAACTTTTATAGGTATCTGGTTGTACTTACATTTTTAATTCATTTTGATTTTAGTCTTGTCCTGGAAATATTTTCTAAGACCACTTTTTTTAAAAAAAGGTTCTCTTTTAACATTTTAGCTCGATAAAAGTTAGTTATTTTCCTTATCCCCATCATTTGCATCGGCTCTAAGCAAGAGCCGATGCAAATGATGGGGTTTGGTGATTGTACCGGACCACAGCCTGTCAGAATCGTGGGCAACTCAAGGAAAGTGCAGTTTTTCGTCAGTATGAGTTTGACATACCCCGCCCCTTTGCCAAGCAACGATGGATGATCCATGAAGGTTTTCCTCACTACCTACTAAATAAAGAGTAACCAATCTAATAAACACCTGCTTACCTAAGTAGTTTAAGTTTCTAGACGCACATGACATTATGCAATCTTGAAATAATAGCCAGGTAAGTTACTAAGCTATTTTAGTAACTATTGTTATCTATGCTTATTTTCAGTCACGAATGGATGAGTTCACTCAAGGAAAACCTCGAATTTGTGGGTTGTTAAAGTATGTTTATAACTTTCTACGAAATAATACGAAAATCATGTGACAAACATTAAACTTGAATTCAGTGTGATGATGAAACTAATTCACAGTACTCGTACAATCGTGCATGAATTACAATAACCTTCTCTTTTTGAAGTCGGTTAATAACACAAATGATTTACATTTTTGTGGTGGCGATGATGCATTTTAATCATAGTTTTAGCGAAATGAAATTACTCACTGTCTGTTGTTAATACGAACTTTGTTCCAATGTTTATGAAGTCATTGCTATTTAAGTAAGACGTTCATAATAAAATAGTATCTATACTTGCAGAAAATAAAGACAAAACTGATATACTAATAAATACTATTCAATATAACATGATGAACATACCTTAAATCAACGGAATGGAAGCCTCGTTCATCAGACTAGGTTGATGTGTAATTGACCTGAAAAGATAGAAATAAATTCACTTTTATATCCACGGAAGCTGTGAGGAGAGAATGGCAGTTCCTTCATATGGAAGCATAATTAAATATGATATGATTCGCGTATGAACGAAGCGTGTTGGCGCCGACCTCCATCAGTCTCGGAGACGACGCCCCTCATTCATATTCCCAGCTTGTACGAAGATTGTACAGAAAATATTTTCATATTTAGATTAACCTAACGTATCCTGCGTTGTTTCTGTATAATAAGTTTTTCCAACGATCTTGAACAACGGCTTTCGTATAATACTACCAATTCAGTAGAATAGAATACATTCCTGTACGAATGAAGTCAGTGGATATATTTAGGTAAATAAGCCTTTTATATGATGGCGTAAACAGTGATGTAACTGTTATGGATGGCGAAAATGAGAATCCAAAAATTCCTTCTATTCATGTTTCGTATAAATTATACATGTTTATAGAGAAACTAAGTACCTACATAGAAAAAAAAAACAGACTCAATCTTATACGCAAATATTTTATACAGGTGACTCTTCACTCGAAAAAATTAAGTAGAATAGAATTATTCTATTCTACTTAATTTTTCGTCTTTCTTCTTTTACTTAGTTTCTAATCCTCTTAAATTTTTTAACAACTTTTTTTCTTAAAGCATCTGGAAGCTTCTCCTAATGAATATAAGTTTGAGTAATTTGGACAGCCCTAAGTAAATCTATAAAGTGTATCATCAAAATCTACTAGGATCTAGACTAAAACGAATTCTTTTATAACAACGAAAAATGTTTTTGTTTATTAGGAAATCAATTACAACCTAATTACCGATAGACGATAAATTCGACGATTACAAAGCCACCCAATAGACAAATCAGTCGGATTACTATTGAGACAGATAAACGCATGTATTTATGCAGGAACGGACTTTGCACACTTAGGTACTTCTCTAATTTCCATCAGAAACTAACTCTTGGTCAGTAGATATCGAATTTACGCATAATATTTGAAAAAGGTTATCGTGCTTACTAATCGATTTCCAGTACACGTAATGAGGTCACTGAGCTTTATATAGTATGGTTTGTAAAACATATTTTGGCACATAAAAACGTAGCACCTATTATTCAATGTCGGCTAATGTTACGTAGTTTATGTGTCGGTTATAAACTCCTAACGAGTTTTTTTCACAATAAACATTAACAATAACATTGTAGGCAGGTTCGGCCGTATACACAGCATTGCTTTTAGGCATATTTGAAAAAGCTCTTGAAAATATTTGCTCAATGTACCTAGGCACTTACATTTCATATTTACTGTGTCTGCCTATGAAAGGTGGAGAAGATGTACTTTTTCGTTTTGTTGATTCAGGTAAATATGGAAAAAACATTGCAACTTTAATTTAGATTGGTCTTTGAAAAACATGGCTATTTTATTTATGTTGTTAAAATTAATTATTTACTTATTCTCGGAAAAACAAAATCTAGAGTTAAAGGTAAAATCCGTGCACAATCCTAAAATATTTCTCAACTGAACGACTTCCACGATTTTTAACTTGGTACAAATTGCGTTTCAATAATGCAATTGCTTGAACTCACTGCGGCATCGCGACCGACATTCCGGACTTATTTTAATCAAAGAAGCCAGGGAATTTCATTACAACTGCTGTAACTTATTGCCCACGTTTGTTTTAACTTAAGTGAGAACAGAATACTCTGATATTCATCACAGTCGCAGACACAACAGAAGTATGCATGACTAAGACTTATTGTATTTTAACAATTTGTATGTTAGGTAAGATATGTCAATGATCAAAAATGAAGAAATCATCGAAAGCACGTTAACTCTGAAGGTGCCATTACGATTCAAGGACGGAAAAAGCTTCGACATTCACGAGTGACCTCACACGCACGCCCGACGAGTCGCTAATAAAAGTTATATTGGATCCGCACCGAGAATAGAACCATGACAATGAAGGGCGAAATAATAACGGTCTACTGAGTACTGAACAGGCACTGCAGAAACATTAACACAACCAATGCACAAATGAAAATTTCTCACCTAAAAGATGTCGGTCACACATCTCTCATAGAAACTTTGAATAACGAGAGGCACAAAAGCCTCTCGCGAAATTGTTTTCCTCTACTTTTCTCGCTCAAGGCGAGTGCTTGCCGAGGTGCGAAGTTAAAGTGTTCGCTGGAGAAGTTATGATTATAAATGATGCAGAGGGTCGAAGCAAAGAAAGCCGGCACCCATTTACTACATCCCTGCGGATGAAAATGGCCGCAGCCTAGAAACATCAACTCCGAGTAATCTTACACTGTGATCCACTGAATATTTGATCGAGTACGCGTAATGCGGGGTTGGAATTAAAGTTACCTTGAAATACCATACACCGTCACGTCACGGCCACATTTGTCTGTAATAATTTCGACACCCGAACCTCAGCAGGTCTGTGCTGAATAATGGCAGTATAAATTTTCAATAAATTGTAAAGTAAAACTGATCGCCATAATTATGAGATACTCTGATCCCTATTAAGGATAAGAGGTCGTGGTTTATAATTGCGTCTCTCATTAGGCGGCAGTCGCGTTTTGCGAAATAGGATTTTATTTATGAAATTCCATTGGGTATGACCTGAATCAACTTCAGGACGCGGGACGTGATTATGTATAACTTTTCATACTGAAATTTCCGTTGAATGTAATGGGGCTAAGTTTTTTAATTTTAGAATTCATTGAACCGTTGCGTTTAAGTACTTGATAGATGTGATGTAATTAAGAGGAAAGTCGTATTGTTTGTTTACGTGAAGCTGGTGCCGTGCTGACGAGATAGCACCATCTATCTCCACGCCTATCTACCTCTATGTGGGCCACACGGTATTGTTTGCGCACGCGATGGATTCAACTTGAGTAATCTGTATAATGCTGCTGAATATGTGATAACAACTTGGGAATGTGATTAGGTAGGCTTTTCATAAATAATCATTTCACTGTTTTTTTAAAAAGAGCCAAGTGACGGCAATGAATTTTTCACTAAAAGACGTATGTTTTTCAAAAACTATATCTTCCAGCAAAAGTACATCGTGTGACTGCATGATTATGATCACCGTACAGAGAGCTATGTCGACCAATGTCGATGAAAACGGTTTGTAAAATGTCATTTTCTATCTAAAACAAACAGCAATGTCTACTAAAGAATCGACATAACCCTTTAGCTACGTTGTCGTCGTCGTCATAACAAGCACATTGGATGAAGGTAAAAGAACAAAAATATTGTTATCTCCGTTACTTGATGTGACTTCATTATGTGTGCTTATCTATAAAATAGCACAATTAACGCAAAATAGCAAATTAACGACGGTAACAGAATTCAGTTCAGTTCAGTTTCGATGGCTCATGGCTGTATATTTTACCGACAAAGGTATCTATGTAGGATTGCTTAAAACCTAGAGAGATACATACGTTGCCTTCGGGCAACCTATATCTTTCTCTAGGTTTTAGGCTTTGTCATTACCTATACCCGAAGGCGAACTCGAAGGCGAGAGCGGTGAATTTAGTTTTTTTGTTAAACAAAATGTTGTCTTATCCCTATCGGAATAAAACTGTGATCGAAAGCCAGTACTTATACCATATTTACAAGACAAAGTCTTAGTTAAGCGTGTTAATAATATTGATTACACGGCAACGTGGGCTTAAAGGTTTGCATGTGGATTATGAAACCTTTATCAGGTTAATATAGAATCAACTTTAGAGCGGGCGTCATAAAAAGAGTAGAGGTGGCAAACACGCCATGTTCCTTTGTAATAAAACCATAATTTCAAGGTTTTTGAATATACATAGTTATAGTTAGGTTCTTTGATGTTTTACCCCTCAAATGTTTTTAGAATGTAGGCGTAATGATTTGTGTACATTATTTCTCTTATTGCTGTAAAATAAAAAGGTGTGTTCTATCAATAAAGTTCTGAGAATGGTATAAAAAAAGGCTTTAGATATAAGGAAAATGTCATCGGCCAATGTTAAAGAAGTGCCCAAGATACATGGCTACCATAGGCTCGCTGCAGTATTTTTTCTGAATAATAGACATATTGAAATACTGAGCGACGGAATATTTTGCAGCTTACAACTTACAGTCAGCAGTGAATCTCCTTAGCTTAACTTTCAAGATAACGTTGAAAGTAAGTAGTGAATCTAACGGGACTTTAGATTAATTCCCTGATAACAATTCCTTGGGGAGCAAAGAACTAGAGGGACGGTTTGTTCCTGAAGTCGTTTTACATAGGACTGAGCGCAGATAGCATCGGGTGCTCTTAATAAGAGCAAAAGTTTAAACTATTTTAATATAAATCCAAAAAGTAATTTATATTTTGTACAATTTCGTAGTATTCGATAAACAATTTAAAACATTTCATTCAAAATCTTGAAATTTAAGTACAAGAGATTGTTGGTTTTATTTTTCTGTAACAAAAGAGGGTTATAATATTATCCTGCTCCCAAGCACCCTTGACGGACATTATCCACGTGTTCAAAAATGATGGACAGTGAATCACGCGCCGCGTGTGGTCCCAGTTAATGTTTGTTTAAGAGCGAAACTCCTTCTACAATATCATAAAAAATCTTAAGAGTATAGTTTACTAAACTGGAAGATGTTAAGTATACAAAAATATTTACGGCAATGTGGTTTGTTTGTATTGTTTCAGATTATGGAGATATTTAGTGGTCGATACTGAGAGTATCGAGATAGTAGTGTTCAAGCAGATGGTAACCGCATATTTTGAGTTAAAATCCTATAAAGATCGTCTTGAAAATCAATTTCGTAACATTGATAGTGTAGTCCCGAAGAAAAGTTTCGTACCTATGCATTTATCTGTATTAACAAAAAGTCAAAAATTAAATAATTAACTGAAATTATTTGGTCGGGTGTTATCCTCACTGCGGTACGGTTACAAATGAACGTGACTTCCAAAAATAATTAAGGTAGTCTTACACACATGTGCTAAAAGGGAACGAATGCAAGAATTTTTTAGCGCCTTGTTCATTTGTAATAGTTCGTAAGATAAATACGTCACTGAATCCATAAGTTCAGACGATTGCGATAAAATAAATAAAAATTCAATGTATGTTTAAGTTACATTGAAGATTGTGTAATGTAAATGGGGAAACAATCAAACAGCCGTGTGTTTAGAAACGATTTATGCTAAAGACCTCATTATGTCAGTTTTCTGTATTCAGCTACTTTTGCTTTAAACTGAGCAGGGATTGAGCAAGGGTTTTTGTTTACTAAGCGAGTTATTGCACATGTGCATGAATAGTTAAAACAATCAACGGCAATTTCGATAGAATACTAATAAATAGTTCATTGTAATCACAATTAAATGTAGGTAACCAGTCAACGAAGACGGCGCTTGTTCTCGGATGAGTGCAAGACTGTGGTGGATAGCACAAACTAACGGAGGTCTATTAGCCCAGCAGTGGATGATGATGATGATGATGATGATGATGATGATAATGATGAACCAGTCAACTATCAGTTAAGTGGTTTGTCTGAAAGTAGGAACTAATGAGCAGTCAATTGTACATCGCCTGTCAATTTTGTTCCGGAAACTGTAGGGCGATCTATCATGCATGTCACGTTACATTGATCTATGAATGCGGTCTTTTCATGTTTCATGAATATCGTAGCAAAATGATCAATCTAGATCAAGCAAGTATATAATAAATAAAATGAATACTTACTCTTTTTAAACACAAACAATTTTTATTTTATTTTATAACAAGTTTTCAACGACGAGTTAGTATTGATTTCAGTAATTCATATCGAGTAAACCCTATATTTAAAATATCAACCCCTTCATCGCCCTTGTTGGTTACTGATGGTAAGAAATTAAAACCTTCATAGGTTCAAAGCATAATCTGAGATCACAATCTTTTGTACATGTCCTAAGCCATACCTTCAGTAAGAACCTATGTATCTCCGTTTTATAATTATTTTGTATTTATTTATTCATTTTGTTTCCTTTAATTATAGAATTTATAGACCATTTGCATTAGGTACAAATATATCAGAATATTTTCGTACTGATTGAAATCAATTGTAACGTTATGCAAGTAGCAAATACAGCAAACAATCAATATAATCAGTTCCTATTACTTGTTATTGATGCACGTGACATTGTAAACACAATTTTATACTAGCGTATACGTGTTAAAAGTGCAAAAATGTGCATATAACATTTTCAAATCTGCAGAATAATAATCAGTTTCAAATCCATGAGTAAGTGTTAATTAGCACTAGAAGGCCAAAAATGTGAACGATCTCATTGTATCTGAAATAAGAATAATAAATTTAAGCGTGAGAAGATAAATCAACACCGTAGTGCGAACAGAATAGCCTAACGTTGCAAAAAAAAAACACGAAAACCTGTATCGATTCCAAAATGGTGCTTAAAAAGTATGTTTCCCCGTTCAAGTAAGTACATATTTGAGACGAGATAGTATAATTATTAAATAGTACATAATTCCATCGCTGCTTGAATTCTCTTCTGGGATATGGATCAGGTCTCCTGCAGCAGTCTTCTTGACTTCCGATTCTGACTAGTAAAGATTGGGGCTCTCCTAGACTGGGTTTAGATTGTATGTAGATCGTTTACAACCAGTGTTAACCTACACGCAAAAATCTTATTATTCTATCCTGCTGAATCAAACGGTACATTCAAACAGTTGGCTTTGTCACGAAACAACATCGTTACTGCAAGTATGATCACAGACAGACGTCACGAAAAGCGGAATATTAACAATTCCTTCCGCCACGTTCTGGCGTTCCACCCGAACGCCTGTTTTATAATCAGACAGGTCTCGCTACGAAGCATGTTTCGCGTTGCTATCATAGCTTCGGGGAAATTTGTACACCTCGCCGCTTCACACCCGATATTAACATACTTATGCTGCGAATAATTCGTTGCGATTTCAGAATCTAGTATCTGATACTACAGTTCCAAATATTGTGTGTTCCAAGATGTATAAAAGTTCGTGTGTGTACCTACTATACTTCATCAAGTTTCGCCGGTGACCAGATAATGCGTTGTTATAAATGTGAGGTTATCAAACTATGCAAGTTCATTTTTAGCACAGATTTTTCGAGTTGTTTACTAATTTATGATACACTTTGCCATCATTGTCAGACCACACTGCATGATTTTGCGTTCTACATAACTAGGTTACGAGGTCAGACATGAACAGTTTATTTTTTTAACTCTCCTATTGACTCGACGATTTTTATATTATATTTTTGAATTGTGAGTAATTTTGCAACTGCAAATCTTGAGAACCAAAATCAAGAAAATGAAGATAACCTTGGGCTTGTCAAAAAAAAAACTGGAAATTAAATATTCCAAAGCGAAAAACTAAATTAAGTTTGCAAAGTAAGCGGATTACATTGTTATCTTCAAGTTTCATAATAAATTAATGGTTTAGGTAGGTCCCTTTGGGTTACCTGACCTTCAAGCTATAGGTACCCTGACGTATAGTATAGAAATATTATTAGCCGTTTGTTGTTCAGAATAGCCCCCACACTATTCTTAACTTGGGTTGGAAGTGACTTTTAATAACAGGTTCGCTGCACTAATGACATCATACTGCGAACTGGGGACAGTATACAAATAACTTTGTGTTAACTGCGACTTGACCGTTCATTGTTGCGCTTGCGATCATTGAGACGCCCTTCTTTGGCATCGGCGGTAGATATTACGAGCTGATAATGATAAGTTAAATGCATTCTAGGGATGAATGTGTATTAGATGTACGAGCTAAAAGAACATTGCTGCTATACGTTGCTACCTACTTCATTTCACTTAATTTTGTACGTTTAGAAAATTATAAGTTAAGCGATGTTGTAATAAATGTAATGCAATGTATGTATGTAATGCCATTTGCATTTATGGTCACATGAGTCTTTGCATAAGTAGGCCACAAGCAATGATAATGTAACAACATCTGGTAAGGGTGTATAACACAGAGTATTGCCGGAGGATGCGCTTTCTCTCTTGAATATCCAATTGGAGTGCACAAAAGGAATTTTTACAATAGGTATTTTTCTTGCGACACACCTGCACAAGCGAAAATACTAGTTCTTTGAGTTTACAAAGAACTAATACGGAACAGTACATTAAACATATACAGGCTGTCCCAGACCAAGTGGTTCAAAAGGAAATGTGGGTTGGGTCATAATTATTATCTATTCAATTATAGGTATATCTCGGGCTTCATTGGTCTATCCCCTGTAGTATAGTAGTTGCAGTACCTAGCATATTCTAGGAAATGTTAACAATTGTAATCATTAGCAAACTGAGAGCTCCAATCAGTATGGAGACCAGTCTCCTTTTCCGATTCGTTTAAATTATTTGAGTGACCATGGAGATGACCACGGTCACCTACACAATAAAATTATGAGACAGACGCATAAATGTTCTCCTTTATTTTGCAAGTTTGTAAGGAAGATTTATTAAACCTCATGACTAATTATAAAACCTATTCTATATTGTATTGTGGCAACTGTTAGTCTGGTGCCATATGCTGAAGCCCTGACAAATTGGGTTCACCTTAAAATATATGACTGCGTTCTCTCTCGACAGCTTTATTACGCTTCAGTGTGAACACTACTCCAAATTGGGTGCTGTTAAATTAAAACAAAATAATGATAGATACCTTTTACGGTGACAGTCTAAATGAGAAAATTAAGCCTAGAGATGTATTAAGCTTGTGTACATTTACATGCTCAGCTGTGATGCAATCACATATCTTCGCGTTGGAAATGACGGAGGGATATTTATCTTTTTCTTTGTGTAAAGAACCTGCTTCCTTGTTGATTTGGGAATTACAAAAAAGCTTTGGGTGTGTGACCTGCAAGCTCACACAGGTTATGAAACACGCTGACATCAACGAGACACATTTATTGCGTTTTCAGGCCAGGTACAAAGCTCTGTCTCTATCTAGCTTTTCTGAGCTTACTTGATTAAGTGACTCTTCTGTTTGGAACTTTAAGTACTGATTTTTAGAAGGACTGAGTATATTCTCCTAAGTTTAGGATTTGGACCAGACGCTGTTTAGTTTCTTTCTTATTGTTCTAGTCTCACTCGCTCAGCAATTTTTACACAGCTGGCATCTCAAGACAATTTGGAAGTACCTACTGGGCCATTTACGTCTTTTTCTTCGTCAAGGTCTGTCTTCTCTCCGTTCAACTTTATGTCATTGAAACCATAGTAATGAATTATTAATCAATTTAAATTGTTTTAAGATCTCTCGGTCCTGTTGCTTGAAAGGATTGGTCTTAGGAGAACCTAAGACCAATCGTGTACGTTATGGGATCGGGTAATATTGACGAATAGATATTTATGTGACTGCCTCATCATTAGTCCAGTGGTTCCAATCGCGACTGCTATGCTTGAGGTTCAGGGTTCGAAATTCTCAGCAGCAGCGATTTGTGCCCGGTCAATGGCGATAGGCTCGCCGACTATTACATGGGGCCTAAGCATACTGTATATTTGATGTCTTGGTAAAACAGTCTTCTTTCTTCTTCTCAGTCGTATACTGTTGGAAGAGTAGTCATGGTCATGGGAGTCATTGCACGGCCTTACTGTGTCTTGCCATCTCTCTCTAACCGAGGCATTCTGAGGGGTCCTCTGGATCTTGTGACATTCATACTATACCCTATACCCTGGACATCAAGTCTCTCCATAGCATCATCTTCCTTATGCATAACGTGACCGAAGTAACTCAATGATCGAGAGTGAGCAATTACCGAAAGACTTTGTTTTATTTTGAGCTCCAGGAGAACAGACGTAAAACAGTATTTAAACAAAATTATTACGTAGCATACACATTAACATCCGTTAGAAATTTCCTGTTGGAAAAGTGTTGTCACAATCTGTGTGTTAATGCTAAGGAACAGAATTCGCAGTACAAAGCAGTTAATAAAGTTGAGGAGTTTTAAAATATCTATGGAAACCGTCTCATTAAAAGCCACATTCGTTAAAATTATATATTTGTTTACACAGTTAGGGTAGGTAGGTAGGTTTAGACAGTTAGGTAATACGAGTAGATGCGGGAATTTTCAACATTAAGTACCTAATAATCTCCCTTAATATGTATTAGAAAGTGCTGCAGGAATATTGAACGAATCAACTATATCTTATAACCAGTTGTGTAGAATCTTGTTCACGTGGGCGTGGGCGGCGTTGCTCCACCAGTGGATAAGTTCGTGAATGGGATTGGGATAAATAGGTACAAGACAAAACTAAATTGGGTATTACCACAATATCATCGGATTTTTTCCTTATAGGTGACCACTTTGGGAGAGGTTTGAAAGTTTCAAGTTATTGTGTGCCACTTTCAATGTGTTGTATTATACAGAAATACCCTCATTATTATTTCGTAAATAGTAATTCAAACAGTTGCGATTCTGACAATACCTATTAATAGTAATATTTATCTAAAGGTTGCCAGTAATAAATTCTCCTTTATACATCATCGGTTCGTTGAATCCGATTAGCGGTGCCATATGGCGCAATCATATTTTTTTGTGTTTTCATTGAAGATGCAAGGTTTCGTGATCTCGAATCTCGGTGTGTATAAGATATTCTTGGACAATGCCAGATGGTGTACAGTTTGTACATTCAAAACAAGGTATTACAACCAAAATTTGTATAAAAAATTGAGAAATAACGACTACTTAATTCGTATGAACAACACTTATTGAAAATGACACAATCTAACAATAAAAGCTATTTTTGAAAAGTATTTGATATGGATAATTCCCTGGGTAGGAGGACATAGTTCGTTTGTCTGTTAAGCGTTTAATTTAAGCATCTATTTCATAGGAAGGTATGACTGTAAGTAGTAGTACTAATAAAATCTTCTCTATATTAATATTAGGTTTAAAATCCACAATAGTAAGTTTATAGTAGTTCCTATAATTGCATAGTGGTGTTCATTACTAATCAAATAATACTTGTTAGTATCCGTCAAGTGCGTTTCTCTTAACGATCGTCGCACGCGTCAACTAGTCAGTTTATCCGGAGCCCTTAGAAAGTTCATTGCACCCATTCAACCGCTTCAGATAACTAATGTGAGAAAACACATTGAACGAATGGAACTTATGACAGTTATGATAATATTTAGCCGCTCTACTAATGAGAAATACATTGAAGATCACTTGTGAACTGTACGCTATGATATTTCATTGGATGGAGAAAGTTGTACGTATTTGAAAGATAATGTTTGAAAGGAAATAAATTATTTTGGGGAAGTTTTCAATGGAACTTCGTTAGCATCGAATTGGATATCAAGTAAACTTTTGAACCATGGTCATAAATTTACCAAAGAGCCATTAAACACCTTATAATTTAGATGGTAATAAGGGGTTAATACCTTGTTTTATAACTAGTTGTTGAAGATTAGGCGCTCAAGATAACTTGGTGCTGGCTAAGTTTTACGAGACAATCCTCAGGTTAGACAGGACATCTTAGTGCTTATGTTGAATAAATAAGCTAAAAGAGAACAATATTAATATAAAATGGCAAATAATACATACCTAATAGAAAACAGCTGCGTCAGCCACACCGACAAGTAACTTGAAGTTGGAGACTAAAATGGAGAGATTACTGTGTTCAGCTAAAGATACAAAGTTGCATAAACACACACCTACACTAAGAACCTAGTAGTTAATAATCTACCTTTACATTAAGACATTACAGCCTTGTAATGTGATAAATTTTTTCACTGAACCAAATAATACTGACGTGAACAAATACCTACGAGGGAAGTTATAGTATATCTCTACTATTGCACACAGATGATACCGAACAGCGTATGCAGTAGTTTTACGTAGATCCTTGCGTCATTCTTTAGTTAATTGCAAGGTCCCATGTTTTAATTTAAATCATGGGACATCAAGATTACCCGCTGGATTCGAGTTCCATCGAAAATACATGTTTATTGGTAGGTATTAGTACATAAAACACACATTCAAATCCATAACTCGCAGACATTTAGATCTGCAATATCTATTAGTATTGCAAGCATTTCAACCAATCATCGCCCTATCATATCCATAAAGTAGCCAATTCCGGCGCCAATTGACCGACGCAGGCAAGATGGTGTAACCGACTAGGGTGGCAACACTGACCTTAATTCGAAATAGATCGGCGGAATACATTTATGGGCTGAATTAATCACTTTATTGGCCACAATGACCGGCATTGATGACAATGCGAGTGGGTTGGCCCCAGGATTGGCTCGAAAGTAGAGCGTTTGTTGACCCATACAATGTATTCATCTAAATGACATGCCGCAGATTCAAAATAGAGCCGTTATTAGATTGATAATGGGCCATATGAGACATTAGCGGCACATTATATTGCGATATAACATGGCAAGTGTCCAATACGTTCATAATTTTTCAAAGGACTTAGGTACATAGCCGTGCACTAATAACAAACATCCCAAACCACGAATTAAATTACGTAAGTTTTCACTATCGATCCCGTGCTTTGTAACCTAATTGTGAAAAGGGATCAAAGCTTGGTAATAGTCCCGGATGACGTCACTTTTGGTCGTAACCGATCCGGAATGTCACCCATTCAAACAAAGAGCGATCCATTTCGATGGGTTTGCCGGACCATCGCGTTGCTTTGTTTGTATTTAAAAAGCTTCAGGAAACGAGTTGTTCGGCTAATATTTCTGAGATATTCGCCGGCGTAATTGAGATATAACGTGCAGGTCTGTTATTATATTGATGTATTAAATAAAATGGTGTGTTGATTTTTATGTTGGCGCCTGTTTGACCTCGGATACTGCAATAGTCAGTATGTCTCCGCCAACAGAGTGAGTCACAAGACGGTACAGACAATCGGGATGATTCAATTGCGCTATTCTTGCGACGCGCGACGCTTAGCGGCTGACAGCTTTATGCAGGCATGTTGTAACAAACTGAATTGTATCGGACTTGGAGCCAAACTACAAGAAATAGGCCAACAATAATACCTTTCGATCACAGGTGTGAAGAAAAGTTACAAGGATTTGGGTGACTTACTCGTACGCTAGTAAGTAAGGTAAAACCGATTTTAAATTACATACCTATACGAATTCTAAGGTCTCGAGGGTATTATAGCTAAGTGATAAATAAGTTCTGTAAGGTAATCTATCAATCTGAAGGTTAAGACCGTTCATATCATAACATATCGAGGCACCTCCATGCCTTAGAGAGGACGTACGGCCGTCGGTCTCGGTTATCATAGGAACACCGTTCAACAACCGTTAGTGATAGTCAGATTAGAATCCCAAAAAGTCCGCCAAGCAGTCTATCGGCGGATATCGGTATTGCCTAGAAATGGGTTGCAAAGGTGTGATTGCAGTCGCTTCGTGTAAAATACTGATGTTCAGCCACATCTGGTTAGACTGGAAACTGACTCCAACATAGGTAATTGGGAAAAGGAGGATCAGCATGCGAATTCTAAGATCCTGGGCACGAATGGATATGTGTGTAATAATGCTGCTAAAAACAGAAGAACCTTTTCCGAAGTTTTTACGACTTGATTGTAGTTCTGTAACAAAAACTAGCCATAATTTTCCTCCAACACGGTCAGTGATCGTTCGCCTAGATCGCTGCTAAACAAAACAACAAAAAGTTTAATGCCGCTATGTTAAAGTAAAAAAACGTCTATGAATATAAACGATCTATGCGCAGATGGTTTATTAGTCATTGTCCGATATTGCGATGGCGCCCGTATCGTGACGGCACGAGCCATCATCTGTTTCAATAGTGAAACGATATCTTTAACATGCGTATAAAAATGTCTCGATACGATTCTAATTATTTATTAGAAGAAATAACGTTATTAGTATTACACAGATACGAAATAGCCTAAACATGCCAAACAGCGCACTCGCGCAGTATTTTATTTACCAGTGTTAAATACAAAAGTTGTTAAATTTGCCTTAAGTATGTCCAAAATCCAGAACTAGGGTTTTCATGATTATTATTATTATAGTAATGTAGGTATTGTATATTATTACTTGAGTAATTTCTTCGTGGGCAACTGGATCTATTAAGTTACGGCACTAACTTTGAAACTGATGGCATGGGGTATCAGCTCTTTTAGCATACAATATACCTACATAACTCACTGTATACAACCCTTAAAATGTGATGCATTTTTATAACGATACTGAAGTGAAGCGTATTCAGAAAACATTTGTTTTATGATCGTTGAAAAATAATAGCTTCCAGACAGGCTAGCTACAGTTTTTATATAAAGGAATCTGAATAATGCATCCGTGATTTTTTCGCCATTATTATAGCATTTGAAGATCTTTGTTGTCTATATTATTTTAAATCTGTCGTACAAATAGGAATATAAAAGATTGATCACAACTACTGGGCCTTTTCTGAGTTATAAACTAAATAAGACCGACATGCAACTGTCAGTTTTTCATGTCAGTTACAGATAACAAGAGTTTTTGAAGCATTAACCATAGCATGCCGTTAGATGAACGACTATTCATACATATCGTCATCGTGAAAGGACGTAGGCTATATAATGTCATTGGACGTAGGTTGCTACGTTACTTATAAACAGCAAATCTTATGAATTCAGATCAAAATAAATATAATCTGCCTCGTAAAGATCTATGAATGAAAAACAATTACAACAAATCTTGACCAAACATGGGATATGAATTCGTAGCCGAAACATTCCGTCCAGTAGAAAAGTGGGCCAACTAAAAATACGCGTCGATAAATATCGTGATTCAATCGAGTCTTGCATATAAGGCAAGAAAGTCCTAAATAGGTAGGTAGCGAAACGCAAATGAGTGGATGTGGGTCAAGCAGGTTTCGAGACAAGAGTCAGACAAACGATAGCCCATCTTTACTGGGCGCCAGTTAAAATGTAAATCAGTAGTCACTTCACTAATGGGAACTGTTATAACGATCCAAACGGGGAAAAGTTAGGAGCAAAATGGGTTGTCGTAAGTGGAGTCTATTATGTAGACTATTATGTGGTCTGGTGAATATTATTATGTAAAATGAATAGCTTTGTCTACGACAAAGAATATTCGACATTTCCCGCAGCGAGAAGTGACGTGGAAATATCTCGGGACAGAATTAGTGTAAATTTCGACTGTCATATCCAATCTGCTGGTACCTAATTAAGTGGGCTTACAGAACCCTACTACTAAAGAAATGGATTTTATGAATTATTAACTATCGAATTATATTGCAGTACTTAACAGAAAATACTATTAAATTGGGCATTGTAACTGGCTGCTCAATATTTGGGTGAAGCCTGTTTTTTTGGCATATACATACGTATGTATCCAATACAGAATGCTAGCATGTTTGCTTTTTGTTAAGCGTTGGTAATATCAAACTTTCCCTAACATAAACTTGTCAATCAAGCAGTTTCTACGCAAGACATTCACAGACAAACTGAATTATCGCAATACCATAGCTATTGGATTTTTCTTAGTCACGAGCGTTTTGCAACATTGTCACGAATAGGGCTAGTATGTCGAGAAAAACTTATCCATTTCATTAATTCCTCCTAAATGTTTGTAGCAATTTTTATTGCACGCCAAACGTTTATTACGGAAAATTCAGAACTGAGAAATCGTTTAATCTATGCAGGAGTTAAGGTTGTCTGTTCCCTAGGCTTTGTTCCAGGTAAAGATAACTGCTCAAGTGCTCTTACAATGTACTATTACGTTTGTATTCCTCGCGGGTTACGTGGAGTTGAACTGCTGTTTTGAACTTCTGAACTGTGCTACAGTTTGCCGTTATGTTTAGGTCTCATGTAATTGAGGGTGAGCTTATTGCTATTAACCGGGAAGAAACGCAAACTACAAGCTGTTACTGACAATTTTATAATAAAACCCATAAGACATTCTTCGACCTGGGAATCAATATCAGAACCTATCGACTAGTGAGACAGTTGAACTGCTCGACAAAGTTAATTTAGTCTGCCAATCCATTAATTCGAAATTTCGTCATGTATTTGCAAATAACAATATTCAGGCTGGCACGAAATATTAGGTTGCGTTCGCGGCTGGCGTACAGTTTTGGGAATTCAGTCAATTCCGAGAAAAATATTCATTGTTTGGACAGGACTATAAATCTCTATACTGCAGTGTCCTAGAAAAATATAGGTATTGGTTGGCCGATATCTAACTTTTCAAGATTGGTTATGAATTAATTTATTGAAAAATATACAGATATGGTATGTGGATATGGTTTACAAATGAGTAGATATAATCCAGAAGATCCAATTTTTTTACAGATCAAATCAGATCAGGTTAAAATACCAACAAAATTTCTAATAAGTACCTAAACAATCAAATTGTTCTAAAAAGTGTAATTTCATACACACAAGTTCGAGTAATATTTATTTTCTTTTGATAGGTAACAGTCATATTTTCAACGTTTCGAGGCAACTATAATATTTTTATGCATGCGACCTATTTCCGAGCACTGACATTTAAACAACACATGGCGCGCAATATGTAGGTATTCAGATATTTCAGGTGAGGTTAACGACCGCAGGATATACTTGTGACGATGTGAAGACGCAATCTAATGTAGTATAGCTTGGTTCAGACGGTTTCATTCGCGCAATGGAGTACCGATTTATGGAATATCTTTTAGAGATAGAGTTCGCGGGTGTTTCCTTCAATAATTGCTATAGTTATTATAGGTAGATAGGTACATACATACTTAATTATAATAACCAAGTCCTGTTTTCACCGTTGAACTAAACGCAGTAGACTTATTAAGCCTAGAAACTTGACATTTGGCGAGTAGGTTTCTTACAATATGGTATAACCATTACCTATAGGAATTTCCCAAAATCCGGAATTAGGAAGAAATCCATGATCTTTCCTTTATGATTTGAAAATACGAGATCAACGCGAGTAGGGGAGACCGGGGATGATTGACTATAGGGGTACGTAGACTAACCAGCTATAACTCTTCAATATCATTACTTTTTCGTCAACCAATCACAACTGAAGATTGCTCTCTGCGTTCCGCTTTCTTGTGTGAAGTGCGTTGTCGCTAGTTTGACAGCACGTGCTGTATTTTGTCCTTTGTAAGTAATATTTGGTTTGATTTTTTGTTATTGCGCCTGTACCTACGTTTAATTAAAACAATGTTATTGTTATTCCAAACATTAGTGTCAGTTTTGATTTATATATATACACATAGCATTGCTTCCAAGTCAGCGCCAGCGTTATGGTAGCCATGCGGTAGAAATCCGAAATGGCGTCAAGAGATAGTCGACTAATTTTGTTTGGGGCAAGTAGACTAATTATGTAACATACAAAATTATGGTTGTTTCAGTACAGTCACACGCAGACACATAAGAAAGATCTAAAAAGTTGATGTACCAATAGACATCTTACAAAGAATGTACCCCACCATCTTCATTGCTAAACTTAAGCTTGGATATGGCACACCATATCCAAGCTTAAGTATCACAATACATAGAAGAAATAGCCAAATATTTAATGATGACAAAAAAACCGTATTGGAAGCTTGAAGAGTTTGTTGTTTTTTTATATTTATACAAGGCTCAATAATAAAACTAACATCTGTTATTTTATATGAATCCCCTTTTAACTGTCGTAATTATCGTCTCGGTCAACTAACACCGAGTATGGGGTAGGTTGACCAACAGTCAGGATTTTACAAAAACAACTAAATAATCATTAAAACAATAAATACATAAGTTAATAATTAGGTATTATTCTTGTTAACTGAAGAGTTCTCTTATCTATAATGTGGTTGTTTTCTGTTTCAATGGAAACACCAAAGATATACAAGCTTTTAACTCAAAAGTTAGTCAAACATTCCCAGTCTCCTCTAACACCTTGGAGCACATCCCAGTAAAATTATAATGATACTTGATTATAATTTAGGTTCCTTGGTAAGATGAAGTTAGTAAAAATAAAGAAACAGGATAAAAAAAGAAAAATAGAAGAAGGATCTTAATATTCCTGTAACAATAATAAAATTTATCTAACCATTTTATTAATGTTTATTTGATAATGACAATTAACACTCAGATGTGGATAGGTGGTTAGTCAAAGTGCTTTAATTAGTACTTTCTTGTAATTTATAGCTGCTCAGGAAACCACAGATACAAAAAAACATTGTTTCCTTCCGTTTCTTGAACAATATTTTTGTATGAAAGTATTTTTATCTTGAGATAAGGTAAAATAGAACAAGCTAACACCAAAAGGAGTTAAGAAAGAATAAAAGCAATCAAAATTTAAAGGACTCTGACTCTAATCTCAATAGAAAATAAATAACAATAGGAAAATTGTGGTAGCGTACAAATTTCTTATCAAACACACCATTAAATGATAAATAACAAAGGATAATTAATGAAATAAATCAATATTTGTTATCATGACACAAATATTTATTTATTTAATTTATTAATTTTCCTTACATATCAAGTTTTCCTTATTGCCAGATTAACTTTTTATCCCGCTGCAACGGAAATGAGGAAGTTGAATATAAATAATCACTGGTACTCTAAATAAGATGTTCAAAATATTCTAACAGTATGTACCTACCCACAAAGTAACATCTGGTGCAGTAGGTAAGTACTTATAATTAATTATTACAGATAAGTACAGATAAATCCAGATTTAAAAAATATATGTTAGCATTAGGAGTAGGTACAACCTACACTAATTTACATAAGGATGCAACTTTCAAACTTTTTTCTCTGATTCTGAATAAAATTTAGAATGGTATCAAAACAAAAAATTCATCTATGTAGGTATATCAATATCTATGTGCACCTCTTTAACTAGGAGCTTAAACTTATTGTTCAAAATTTAGGGCAATGTGTAGGTGAAAGAGTACCTACTGAAAGAAGTTGCATGACAAGTTTTAGGTAGGTAATAAGTTTTCATAACTGTAAATAAGCATACTTACTCTTGTGTCATGAACTAGGGACTATACGCTTTCTTTAGAACAATAAATAATTGAAAATACCAATTCTCGCCTACGAGATAACAACTAAATTTCGACAATAGAAGTCATAATTTATAGACGACTTATGAGTAAAATGTTGATAAGACTGAATTCAACAATTTGATAATGTCTTTTCAAGAAGAAAAGACGACTCGAGAAGTATTGAGTCATTATTTATACAGTTTATAGCGTCTACCGCCAGACTTTTACACCGCATTTAGATAATGTCTGTCGAGTGAGTAAAGATTTGCTTACGATTTGAATCGAAGTTTATTGTTTATAAAAATATTATTTGAGATTACTTACCTCGTACTTCGTTTGTATGGATGATGAAAAAAATAATTAAGCAATAATTTAATTCATAAACAAAACACTACACACCAAACCACAGTCCAATCACCTCACACGGTTCTCAAAATCTCAAACTTGCTTGACTTGACGTTGAGTTGACCCATCCCGACCCTGCTGCCTGGCCGAGTCCCGGAGATATTCTTGCCAAAAAAATAATTGGAATTTTCTGCGTGCTCACTAGTGAAAAAAAAAGAATTCCTAGCAATTTGCTTTTAGCCTAGTTTTTAATGATTGAGGTTTAAACGTTCTAATTAACGACGAAATATTGAAATACCTAGTTTTTCCTTTTTCATCTTTTACTTTACTTTTAGAAATATGGCAACACTACACTAATAATTTATCATTTCTATAACGCCATCTGTTAAATAAAATTATCATTTTACTATTTAAGCATGCGACATCTGTTGTAGCGAATTATGAAAAAATATTTAGTGACATCTAGTAGTGAGTAGAATAATTATTGCTTTTGTTGACATCTATTGGCGATTAGCAAAATTTTAATGTAGTGTTTTTTATTGCTACTAGATGGCGTTGCAATGTTTATATAAGTTTGCAAAAGATGTCGCTACTTAAGTATTACCTTTGTGTTATTCTAAAACTATTTAATATGTTATTAAATAACGTTAATATTCTATATCTAATATATGATATGAATAATTAGGTTTAACGTCAGTGCCCCTAAAATTTAACGATAGGATTCTAATACAATTTCTTGTAGATAGGTACCTACCTTTACGAGTATTCAAGATTGTGATACCTATATTAATAAATACAGGTATTACGATTATGACAGCATTGCAAATATCTAAAACACCTAGGCCTACATTACATTTGTATTAAATAAGTCTACTTGCCCAAGTATTTTTTTCTTAACTTGATCGAAAATTGTTGTTTGTGGAAAAAAATGATCTATAAAGGTGTACCTATAAATACCTACCTACCTAAGTATAATAATCAATTAGGAGCTCTTTGTACCTAAATCTTATTACTACACTGATAGTACCAAAAATTTCTTTTTACCATCCGTGTCAGCGTAGCCAAATTTTTTTCGGGCAAAGAGGGAATTTGAATCATTTTGAATAAAAAAGCGGGATTATTTCGTCCAAACGATACTAAAAAAATGGCGACCATCCAGGCTAGAATTGCTTGTGGACACAGGACTGAGTCTGTCCCGCGCGGGTTATTTAATTTTTTTAATAGGCAAACAAAAAATAGTACTATAATTTTTTTTAGAATATTTAATCGTAAGTACATTTAAGTGAACACCATTATAATTAATTAAAGTTAACACCATATTATATTAATATTGATGTAAAACACCAGTATTTAACAAAAGTAATCACAATTCACAACCATACATACTTAACCATTATTAGGTATTAGGGTGGGTAGGTACTTACCGATAGAGTAATAGGTAGATACCTTTTCTAGGGCCAAATTATTCCCGTACCTACTGAAAAATAACGACTATTGTTCTATAAAAATTTATGATAATTTTGACTAGTATAAGAAAAAAGTATTTTGGACCTATAGAGCAAGGGAATACAAGTGCGCTTTCTGATGGGTATGTACGAGCGACATACCTACCTTGTAACTTTTCAAGATAGCAGACACTCTATATGGGCTTTCCGTAATCCAAAAACCGAAAAAAAATCTTGAAATTATTCCAAAATTGTTTTTAGTTTTGATTATGTAGTATATTCCTCATACTCTGTGTATGTTCAATTTTGAACCAGTCACCAAACATCAAACAAGTACCAATAACTCTAAATATGCTTACCTATCCTTGTAAGGCCCAACAACCTAATTGAATGGCAAAAAAAACACATTCCAGCCCAAAACAAATTAAAAAAATCGTTATATTTATACTACCGGGCGACCTAAAATTATGACACGATATATACACCTATTTTTCGGTTTAATAAACCCGCTATATTAAGGCTGATCGTTCGCCTGAGTCCGCAAAATTCAAATTTCAAGTGATTTTTCGCAGTTTGTAGGTCTATAACAAGTTCTAGATTCATGGTAGCAGTAATCGCGACATTAACTATACAACATTCACAATTGAGAACTAAAACCTTTACTTAAAAGTCCTTAAACTTGCCAATAACTGTGTCAATGGTCAAAATAGACACTTTACACTACTTTTAGCTACAATAATCATTTGTAAGCAACGGCTTTAGTTAAAATAAGTTAATAATAAGTTAATTTTGTATAGTTAATGTCGCAATTACTATTGCTGTGAATGTAGAACACAATATAGACTGCGAAAAACCACATGAAATTTGAATTTCAAGTGCTCAGGTGAACAATCTGCCCAAAAAAGGACTAATTATTTAAATATATTTTTGCATTAAATAGTTTATGTATAAGAAAGACCATTAAAAGAATTTAGTCAAAAACAACGTCCTGGGCCGCAACTACTTGCAAAAACTATTTTTAGTACGTAATTTATATCGTCCTAAATTTAGGTTAGGTCTAACGAAGCTATATAAACTCAATTTACTATAAATAGCATTCGACAAACAACAGCGAAATAACGAGAGTTATTGTATTAGGTATTGTAGAAATCAACAGTTTTTTTTCTACTTTTAAAAACGTTGCCCTGCACTAGGATTTTCTCCTGTGTCGTGGGTGCGTCCACACACAAATTCTCCCATACACAAACGCCCAGACCCGGAACAACTGCTGTAGGTCATACAAATATTTGCTCCGTGTGGGGATTGAACCCACAACACGTGGCGCAGAAGCCAATCGCTCAGCCGCTACGCCAGACGTGTCGTGAAAATCAATACAAGTACTTTTAGTACGGCTGCAATGATTTAAACAGCAATAAACTGTTTTTAGAGTATAATTTGTAAATGGTAAATCGATTATCATTAAAAAAATGTTTATTCTTTCTCATACAATTGGCATGCATAACATTAATTAAATCAACACCAGTAAGTTATAAAATATGCTTGTATTGGAGCTGCCTTGCTTCTTCCCAAATACACCTATATGAACAATGTTGAGAACAATTTATTAAAAATAAGCTTACAATAAAAGAAGGAAAATAAAGGATCTTTGTTTGACTGTATTTGCATTTTATTTCGGAGTTTGATACATCGTAATGCGTACAGTTATCCATATTCGAAATAACAGAGCTGTTTTATGCACTGTTATTCGAATGTCGAAATCCCTGCAGTCGTGGTATAAGCTTAGACCATTGATCTAAGATAAGACCTTATTTGTCTAATGTTAAAATAGATGTAGTTTAAATACATAATACTCATATATTTAAAAATTGCAACAGCCCGCGGTTTCACTCTAGAGATGTACCTACCTAATATGCACCAGATTTTAAGTTGGACCTGCAGCATTATCTACGATTGTGGAAACTGCATCCAATTTAATGCAGGAGTTTTTGCGTGATACGCGTACAAACATACACACAGACAAAAATTCTAAAAATTGTTATTTTGGCTTCTGTTGCTCTAAATTAGATAAGATAATCGTTTATTGCCAAAAGTTTTACAATGCCTTAACCTAATACATGAATATAATTATTTTAACTTAGTCGAATTTTTTGACTAGTGGTCTCCACACTAGGTCTTACCTGTCACGTGGAGAACTTAAAGACCCCCATATTAGATTTTCTTCAATGCCTATCCATAATGTACGACATCAGCCCGTTAAAATCTTATTATATTATATCTACCTACCTACATATAGATTCATATCTTAATTGGATTAATTTAAACATATTTAGTAGGTACGTTGTTATAAAAAGTTTAGTAACATTATGAAACTCTGTAAGGCCGCTGAAATTTTTAGTATCTTATATCTATGTGGTATTACTAACTAGTTCTAACACAATTTTCTTTCGTTTTCTACTTTACAAACATACAATTAACTGACGTTTAACCAGACCCAAGCACCTCTACCAATAATGAAATTTCTATCAACATGAAGGTTATATATTAAAACAATAAGTAAAATCCCATTTTGACGAGTCCTAAACCGCGTTATGGTGCGAGCATATGCTGATATTCCCAGCGCTGGTCATGTCTCGCAGCTCTAACGAGCTGTCACACACTTATGACAGTGGCGAGGCTGACGGCCTATCTCCCGGCTTTATCTGTTTCAACGGGATCCGTCCGCCCGTCGCGTCGCGTCAGCATTCCCTCCCGTTATTTTTGTTTCGAGATTTTAATCTAAGATGTCATTTCGATGACAAAATAATGTCAGCAACAAAATGTTGTGGGGAAGTTTGCATATTGTGTTTATTTTTAGTTCTACTGCGTGGGATGCTCCTATATCTCTCATATATACTAGGATAATATATACCTTTAAGTACTAACAACAATTTTTTCTTTGAGTTCTTTGATGACTACCTTTTATCTCAAAAAGTCTTTTGGGATGGAAGTGAAACTGCGGTTTACAGTCAGTTATATATCAATACTAAACTTACCTAAGTATATTATAAATGCGAACGCGTCTGTGTATCAGTTTGGTTGTCAATTTTTTACGCTTAAACCGCTTTACAGATTACGATATTTGGCAAAAATATAGAGAGGATAGGCTACTTTCTGTCCTAAAAAATAAAATTAACCGAAAGTGAAAACCGTGAGCAACAGCTAGTGAATTAATAAATGCAAATAACTGAATATAACAAAGGTTGGGTTGAGAAACCAAGTAAAAACTTGTGAAAAACTGGTTCATTGTGCGAGTTGCCACACCGGGGAAGGCGACAGGACGTCAGAGCTGGCCACGTGAGCACGTGACCTATGGCCACCCACCACCCCAAAAACCGGCCTTTATAAATCCAGCCTTTGTCATAATTTTCCCTTTAAAAACTTCCCGTTATTGTCTACGCAATACTTTCGAAGTACACGTTAAAGTTGTGAGGTAGAGCAATCTACTTTATATGGACTCCCTTTTATTTATAACGAGAATGAAATTGTGCGCGCAAATAAACTGCCATGAATTTCACTATCCGCCTTAAACGTTTTGACAAGCGTATACATTTACATTAAGTCGTCGTCCGCTCATCGAGGCAGAAAACTTACAATTAATATTAAAACATGCGCAATAAAATAAAGCCAAGCAGTCGGAAAGTATTCGCGTCAGTCGGGCAGTGCTTCTGACATGGCTATTATTTTAATAGAAGATTCAAATGTTCTAAGCGCTGTGCCATTGCGTTAGAACTTTACACCTTATGGCTATGTTGTTACAGGCAATAGTCGAGTGATTAGGTACTGTGAAGTGTAAGCCTGTAGAAATAAGAGGGCTCATCACTATCCTGGGCAATGAACACAGGGATGCAAATGATACAGTCCAGGATATTGTTGTCTGTTGTACTATAGACACAATTTCTCGATATCGATATTATGTGAGCAAGTAATAACAAACATCGATTATAATAAAACAATATTAGTATTTGTTTACCAGTATTATACGTTGCCTTCAGGGTACAACCAAACTTATTCCAATGTATATTTTGATGTTGCTATGCTGTTCAAATTATACGACATTTTGCGGTGATGTTTGCTTTAGTTACGGTAAATCACGTGTGGAAGAAATTTAATCAGCGATAAATTCGCAGCCTTGAGTTATTTCCAGAAATAAAGAAACATTCATATAGGTACATTGCACACACGTTTTGTTATAGGTCCCGACTATCAGAAAATTACTATTTCACACCTCTTTATCTTTTGATTGATCAGCCAGTATCTAAGCATTAATTAGTAAGAAATAATTTCTATGTATTTCATTAGGTACCTACTTAAAAAAAGAAAATTGGATAAAATAATATTTCTCCGTTTAGAAACACATTAATGCTGGTAGGTTTTTCTTATATACCCTCACGTAAGTAAAACAAAAATTGAAGCGAAGCGTGCAGCTCTCGTCTTGGATAGGGATGATCAGCATTTGACCCGCAATCAACCGGAGTGCACCTAGCAATATGTACCTACGTATGCAAATACACACCCAACGGAGTAAGATTTCTAATGTAATTGACAGTGAACGAAAAGATTGTTCAGACTTCAGATCTCCCGACCCGATTAAATGAAGGAGCCATTTTATTTTAATACTGTATTCGTATCGTTACACTTGCACTGATTGGTATTTCTCGTAATTTTGCTTGCAAAGATTTTTTTTAAAGTCCCGCATTAAAGACACAATGCAAAATCTTTTGTTTTGGTCTCCGGGGGCATTACAGGCGCTGCTGAATTAATAAAATATGTATGTACATATATATCCAAAGAAAATAATAAATAGAATTAATACGTCTTATTATAGGCTGTCAGAGCTGTAGCAATTGTGGGGAATTGATTGTCACACGCCAAAGTCAAAATACACACCAAGGTGGGCTTTACGACAGACACCGACCTACGGGTGGGTCGCAGGCCTATCTGAATGGCAGTGAGGAACTGTATTCTAACATTTCTAAACTGTTATAGATAGTTTTAATTACTTCTACTAATGTTAAAATAAACCCAATTAAAGTAAGTTCATTAATAGCAACCTTTATTTTATTATTTCTCTTTGATCATGATTCGCTGAATTAATGTTTTATTATTCAGAACTAATGTAAATTGCTAAGTATATTATTGCCTAGGGAAACTTTTAACACAGATTAAGCTTGATTTTAATTTTAATATTAACTTGTGAAATAATTTTATGGTTGAATAGAAATTCTTTCTTCTAGTTATTACATCCCAGTTGTATAACCAAAAGTCGGCCAGTACAATGAAAGAGAACCTATAACAAAATAAGACTTTGTCTTAAATGTAAGGAAGATTTCGTAACATAGGTAGGTACGCGACTATGTATCAAGTTTGCAGCCACCATTTCATTTGAGGAGTTCTCTTCACGTGGGAGGACGTTGGTGGCCGTCCTCTCGAGATTTAGTTCCATTCCATCGTATTAGCAGATTGGATAGCCGTCAGCAACTATAAAAACCCGCCCCTGAAACATTCCCATCACTTCATTGAACAACACTTTTCGTTTTATTGAAATTTTGTTTACTTGATCAGAACTAACTGACATTGGCAGCATTGTTCACGTGTACATAATGAATATGTATTTAGAAGTCTTAGGTATGAAAGATAAGTCTGCTGCTGGCTGAATCCAAAAACCTTATAAATATTTATTTTTTTATAAAGGTTTATGAAAGTTAATTGTGTAATTCACGCATTAGCATAAAAAAAAGTCGTGGGGTGACGTGTATGTCACCACGAATCCACGGCAGCGCCACGAGGAAGGGTGAAACTGCTCTTACTATATTACTACAATGACTTGGCATTTATTATCAGTTATGAAAATAAATTTCTCGTCGTGAAATAAAGGGACGGCATGAATTAAACTCAGTCGGCCGCGAAGGAAACGTGTTTAGGGCTTAATTGTGTAATATATTCGGATTTAGGGCCGCCTATTTCTTGCACTTTTATTATAATATTTTAATAATTTGTGTCATCGTTCTAGTTCTCCGTTTTTTTATGTGAAGGCGGCCCTTAGTCGAGAAATCGTTGGGCTTAACGGTTTGTTTTATTGTCAACAAAATTTCATGTTAATGTACCTATTGCGTACTTCATAGATAGCTATTAGGAACTGCTATCTTTATCACTGGACACTGCATACAGGACTGGGTACTGATAGGTATACCTTTTTATTATGTATTATGCGGTTTTGTTTAATAATCTTGGGATTCCAGTGTACGTGACGAATCGTAGTTAGAAAACCTTTGATAATGGTTGAAATCACTGTTATTTTTTACAGTGAGCTCGTGCGCTTGTTCCGTGACTGCGCCCAGTTTGTAGGGTTTAGCACCTTGTAAATCTTCACATAAAATATACAATGTTGTCCGTCACCCACTATTGTTTCGGCGCGTGCCCTTACATTCTTGCTTTTTAGTTTCGATTTAAATTAACGGCTAACAAACAAGTTTTATTAGACATTCCTGCCTTTGAAATATGGTAGTTGATATAATAGGTGTATGTGCGGGATTTTGACTTGAAAAGACTAGAACCTAGTATTATTTGCAGGTTTTCGTTAACTGATGAATGTAGGCCTCTCCTAGTGAACGCCACGGCGCCAAAGTATGATTTATTATAAATTAATTATAATAATGTACATACCGCGTTTCATGTGAGCTAAAAAATAATAGTCCCATTTTTGGTTAAGTCGGCACAAGAGCAAATGAGCCAGTCGATGGCAGAGAGATTTGCAATCGGGACCGGCCGTAAGACTACCGGAACGATACCTACCCCATGAATAGAAAAGGCATGAAATTTTAAAATTTTAGCCGGTTTTAAAACACCGTTTTATGCGCCTTTAGGCCATTAACAGGCTGTTCCAACAATCCCCCGGCTACCGTTTAAGGTCAGTGGTCCGATTTACGGCGGCCGGCGCCGGATGAAGATTGACTCGGTACTGCTAACAGTTTTTTTGTGTAGGTGTAAATCTTAAAGCGCGTTTACGAGGCCCTATAATACGGTGTAAATGATGAGAGCTAGCGGCATTACCTTTTAAATGAGTTTTAAGCCTCGTGGGATCGCAAGAAATTTTGGCTACTAACCTCCAAACTTCACTACGAATATGATTCTCGACAGTGATGATGATGATGATGACGAAGCCTTATTCGTATGAAAGAGATTTTTTGCATAAGAATCACCCTAATCTAAGAATCGACGTAACACGTAACGTCTTATGAGAGGAAACAGACAAAAGTGCATTACACTGGCAATGAAAGAATACGCCTTCCATCTGGAAGGTGTATTCTTTCGTATTTTGATAGGTGATGATGATGAAATTGTGTACAGGGTGTAGCTGATCCACACGTCTAAAAAGATTAGCTAGTTAGGCTCGAAATATTGTCACTTTTATAACATAGACGTAATTAGTAGGTAATGTAGAGATCGCTGCAAAAAGGCAGTATTACTGTGGGTTGCCTTGTTAGAAATAAATATAAACAATAATTTGAAATTTTGATGACAAGTAGACTGTTTAGTGTCCACTGACCTTTATAACACTACTAGCGACCCGCCTGCGGTTTCACCCGCGTTGCTCTGCTCTTATTGGTCGTAGCGTGAGGTTATATAGCCTATACTCGATAAATCGACTATCCAACACAAAAAGAATTTTTCAATTCCAACCAATAGTTCCTGAGACTAGCGCGTTCAAACAAACAAACAAACTCTTCAGCTTTATAATATTAATATAGTTAAACTCTAAATAGCATAGAGAATTAATATAGAGACCAAGAGCTGTATTATGACATGTTAACGCCATCATTTTTATGTCGTAAGAAAGAGATGAGGCTATTTATTATGTAGAGCGGCATCTCTATCTCACAACGTAAAACTGATGGCGTTAACATGCCATAATATGGCCCCAGTGCTGGTTTGAGTCTTAACCAACATCTGATCTGACTCGTGTATTTGGTAGGGCTTCACCCCGTAAGCTTAAAAGTTTAAATATAAATCTATATTTAATTATCAACCCTGGACGATCCCTATAGTACCTACCAACTAGTTACAGTTACTTCACCTTGCTTGCATTTTTCGATTTTAATTTTTTGTCAGAATCTTTGGCGGACGCATACACAACAAGTAACTCATTAAACTTTCATCGTAATCGGATGAACCTACAGGGTGAACTAAAAGACAAATTTTCATTTTTTTATAAGACTAACTATGATATGCACGTAGCAATGCCTCGTTCTAGCTTCTCGGTCGTGCACGCAACGACCCATGAACGTTTCATCATAATAGAATAAATGATATAGCAACACATAGAAGACGAACAAACAAACGAATATTATTTTTTTTATAAGAAGATAACAGGATTTTGTGCCCCAAATCAAGAAAAGCATAAAGTAGATAAATTTTTTTAGTAAGCTTTTTACCGTGTGAGATCCATGATTTGGCACGAATGGGCCGGCTCGACCGGAGTGATACCACGGCCTCACAGAAAACCGGCGTGAAACAACGCTTACGTTGTGTTTCGCCGAGTGAGTGAGGATACCAGAGGCTCAAACCCCTTTTAAAAGGCCGGGAACGCACTTGTGACTCCTCTGGTGTTGTGGGTGTCGATGGGCGACGGTAATTGCTTACCATCAAATCCCATAAAAAAAAATTCATGGAGAAGAAATCTGTTTTTTTTTTTATCAAAATGTAATACATGTATTTCCATTAGACCTAGTTGATGGCTTAATGGTTTCCGTAGTACTTGGGCCATGGTGTTATAGCCAGACCTTTGCCATAACAACCAGGAACAGTAAAACAACACTTTTAGAGGGATCGTGAAATTTTTAACGTTCTCGTGGTAACAATTTAAGGGCGCATATAGTGTAACGATCATTTTTCTTAAAATATTTCCGATATTAAATATTTTGTTATAGCTGAGCTTTGTGTTCCTTTTTTGTCAAAAACATTCACGGTCAAACATACAACAACATACCAACGTAATCAGATAAATGCTATTTTAAATGACCATAATTGTCTCGTTAGCCTAGTGGTTCTGAGCGCGACTGCTACGTTAGAGGTCCTGTATTCGATACCCAGGTCGAGCTGCTATTGAGATTTTCTATGAAATTCTCAGTAGCAGCTCGGAGTTTGTGCCCGGTTAATATACCGGCCGGCCGGCAATAGGCTCGCCCCCGCTCGCATACCGGCGAACATTAGTACGCCTAGTGTGAGTGCACATTACTACGCCTCTGCCTAACCTTTCGGGGAATACAAGCATGATGGTATGTTATGTAAATGACTATACAAAATATTCTAAAGATGGAATATACATACATACTCATGCCTTTCTCCCTCATGGGTAGGCAGAAACTATAGACTGCCACTGCCACTGCTAAAAATGGAATATAGGTATTCTATTAGGGCTTCTGTTGCAAATTATGGACAATATTCTTAATATTTTATTGAGCTACCGTCAAATTTCTTACCCAATTCATAGCAGACTAATCTAATCTATCAACTAATCTATCTAATAAATAGATAGGATACGCAGTTCGTTTTAGGATATTGATCCTTATCCAAAGTTATATTCATCATCATCAGCCTATACTCGTCCACTGCTGGACGTAAGCCTCTCCTAGTGAACGCCACAGAGCCCGATCTTCGGCTTTCCTCATCCAGTCGCTGCCAGCTGCCTTACGCAAGTCGTCCCTCCACCTGGCCGGCGGGCGTCCTACACTACGTTTGCGTAGACGCGGTCTCCGCTCGAAAACTCGTTTGCTCCAGCGTTTGTCAATTCTCCTACAGAAATGGAAGAAACGGAAACTTATATTATAAATGCTAAATTAACTCTCCGATTTTGACAAAATTTGGACAGGAGATAGACTGCATCTCGAGGAAGGCTGTCTTTTGCCTCAATAATTCCATTAGAATGCGAGTAAAACAGTGAACAACAGCTAGTAGAATAATAATAATAATATTTTTTGGTTTAGTTAGATACAAAAAATACATAGGTATGTGCAGAATTTACATTTCACATAAAAAGCTACAGGCTTTTATTATATTTTTTATGATGAAGAATTACTTTCATTACCCTATGGGCTACATACATTACAGTAAAATTATCATCACAAATACCATGTCAAAGCTTAAAAATTGATAGGATTTATCTTCGGATTAAATGAATTTCGTTAATATTGTAAAACTGTTAAAGTTTGGTCATTAACAAATTGCCATCTAGTTTACCTATATACTACCCATTGTCCTAATCGATATCGGTTGTGTGAATCGAGTGTGCATCGGTTTAAAACAATATACAAAATTATTCCACCATCACTATTATACAGGCTGGAAATAGAAGATGAAATGAAATGAAAAAAAAAAAACAAATGAAACCAAGGCCTACACTAGCCTAAAGAAACACTTGACAATAGGAAATTTTATTGTAATTATAACAAAACAACTAACTTCTCGTACGAGTTTGTGAGCTCATCACTTTAGTTTATATAGAAAATAGTTTTTTTGTGAAAAATATTATTTTTATTTAAAGTGTTTTTTAGACTCTATAAGGCTGTGGTTTCATTTATTTATCGTATAGTCGTTTCCAAACTGTAAATGAAACAGTTCTCTATTTTATATCTATTACATTTGTTTTGATGTTATAAATTTTATATTACGCGAATAAAAATGCAGTATCTATAATGCATTTGGTGTAAAGTTATAAGTGGTTATGTAGGTATAGCAAACGATTTCACGCATGTAAAACGTTTTCAGAAATTACTGTACATACTATAAGAAAGCCTTTTAGAAATGGTCAAAATTCTGGGATTTAATGGAAAAATTATTATAGCAATATTGTATGTGTA
This sequence comes from Acronicta aceris, assembly GCA_910591435.1. Classification (NCBI taxonomy): domain Eukaryota; kingdom Metazoa; phylum Arthropoda; class Insecta; order Lepidoptera; family Noctuidae; genus Acronicta; species Acronicta aceris. The sequence goes on from OU342774.1 coordinate 5,888,183, forward strand.
TTACTGTGAAATCAATGCAGGTAGAGTAAATGGATTATTTATGGAATGAACAGTTATAATTAAATAATGATTGAATTGACACAAACCTCCTTTGAGACTTAGGAGCTAAAAAGTTCATATTGAGGAATTCCCTTGCAGTCAATGTATGTTGAAAACCCACCAACCATTAATTTGATGCATTAAACGTGGCCTTTTTAGGCCAGCAGGCTAAAGCAATATCATTTGCCTAAAGGGTATGTGTTTTGCTATTAAAAGTGACGATACATAAATGATGGACCAGCGTACCCTGGGAAATTATTCAGTAAGCCACGCTAACAACCTACTTGCTCGGTAAACTTTTCCGACACGATGAAGAAAATAGATTTAATAAAATTACAAGGACTTGATGATGTCCACTTAATTGGACACCATCGTGTTAAAAATAGTGTTAGTGGTATTGATAGTTCATCATCATATACAAGCCCTTCTTTTACGAATACCATTGGCCAAGTGCTCAGGGCCTTACAATCTATGAGGGGCCCTAGTTCCTTCTCCTTTTACTGCCTCTGTCATGTCATAGGGATCCGGTGTCACATTATCTTAAAGTGCCCAGAGCCTTCAATAGGTTAGAGGGAGCAACTTTGTGCGTATGTAGATACACGAGCCGTCAGATGAGACTGGTCTACTCAAAGCCGCTAGGGATCTTCTTCAAAAGGCCATTTCAGACATTGTCTTACAATGTAACTCACATATTTGCGATTATGTACTATGAGACGATGATTCTCTGAGTTTGTTTCAGTGTTTCTTCTCAGAGGACGTCAGTTAAAAAAATTGATCTAACAAACAAATTGTTTGTTGTATTTGTATGGCCTACAAATAGCCATTCGATTGAGATCTCTGTGTATGAGAATTAGTGTTTGTAAACGTACTTAAGATACAAGATCCTTGTACTAAAACATAAAATAATATAATGTATGATAAAAAACATCTGTAGCGTGTAACTTGAAATTAATTCTGTAGATATTTACAGAATTAATTTAAAAGCAAAAAAATATATTCCAGATACACAAATCTTGGACTCATGGTAAGTACCTACCTAATCGAAATAATAAAATGTTTCTTCCCTTGTAACAATTTATTTGGGAGCGCAGCATGTCCTTTTTCCATTCATCCCTGTCAGCTGCTATTAGTTACTACAGGAAATATTTAAAAGATAAAATATTTGGAAGATACGATGGTAAATGTTTCTGTATATAGGCAATCAAATTCGAGGAATGGAGCTGTCAGAAGAGCACAAGCGAAGAAAAAAACCTCTTCAGAACCTAAGAATCAGTACAGGCAAGAGCGAACCTCTAGGGGAGCAGATACTGATAAGTAAAATATCCATTAATATTAGTTTACAAATAAGAATTATTCTTAAGGATCGATTCTTGTATATTCAAAAGTTGTAAGCCAACATCAGGGATAGCAAGCCTTTATTGATATACGTGCCATTTGCCGTGCCTATAGATGGGTTTCTGCACAGGCATTTTGGGGGAAAAAATGCCCCCTAATGCATAAACCCATTTCTACCCGTGCCACATGACAACAGTCGTGAATTGGTTAATAATTTTTATAATATTAATTAATTAAAACTATATATTTAACAACTTTCGTGTGAATCTATTTTTTCTGTCGTCGCGATGAATTTTAGAGGCATAATTCCTAAGTTCTGTGTCTAAAATATTGTTTCGCGTACCAGCAATGGCACGTGTACTATGCTGATTCACCATCAGTACATGATAACTATTAAATTTATTAGTGAAACTGCATACACTGAATGAGCACGTGTCTTGACATAAATGTATTATGCTGTAACGTTACTAGATGTAGAGGGTGGAGACAACAACACAATACGAAAACATTTAAGAAACGGCAGCCTATACAAATCTCTCTCTATAATAGGAAGCTCTTTATAATAGGAAATGGTAGATAGTCATGGTACTTCCTTTAAACAATGTACTGAGAAATCTGAACAGAAAGTTGAGTTTTCGTTCTTTTTATCGCAATACACACAGGGCTTATATTTGAAGTAAGGACTGCAAAACAACAATAGTCTATATTCATATATTATTCTGACTCATATCTCACGTATAAATAAATATTATTTCTTTCTCTTTCTATTAGGTAGGTATAGATATTTAGCTCAACAACTTCATATTACTTCATGGAAAACTAAATGTATCTATGTTACATGCCCGATCTGCCGACGTCACATGTTCGATCGCGGAAACCCTATTCATCGCGCTTATAAGGAAGAATGAAGGGCAGGCGCGTTGGAGGCTGTCTATAATGTAAAATGACGTTCAAAAAGAAAAGTACTACCTATCTATCTTGAATAAATGATTTTGACATACTTTTACACTGTGGTTCTCGGTTCCGATGGATGTAGGCACGGCGCGTCATTTTTAACCACGCAGCGTTAGTTTTGCCTCACGTGGTAACATTGTCTTTATTTGGTACGTCTGCCGCGCAAGGCAATGTCTGAGAGTTAAGCGCGCTTGACAGACACGTGCCTTTACGTAATCTCTGGAGAAATTGTCGTAATATGCCTACTACTTGTTAGGAAAAATCCGATTTCTAATTATTATGATCAAGATTTAACAAAATTATGTACCAGTAGGTGTGATTGAGATTGTGATCCTGAATCTGAATCTTGATCATGTAAAATGTATACATTATGTTTTGACAATATTAGGATGTCTATTCACAAGTCACAAATACCTTCTTTAAACGTGATAATTCGCCTAGGGCCTATAGATCCCTTTTGTTATAGTAATAATATTGAACCATGAACCTTAGTGATACGCCGGAATGATATGGTGATCGATATTAGCCGGGAATTAAATCAATTTGGCCAGGAGCTGATAGATATAAAAAAGTAACAACGTTAGATACTTTCCCGGGGTAGGTCTATACCCAGTAGTTGAGGGTCACAGGCTGGTTATCAGATGATGATGATGATTTTTTTGGACCAGGTTCACGCGAGATATTCGACCGGAAATACAAATCAGTGCGCCTATACACTACCCTAGACATGACCCACCACATATTGAGCCGGTTTTGAGGAATTTTGAAGATCCTAGTAGTAACTCAGATTCTGATTCAGATAACAATAGGCATAAATATTACGATATGGATTGGAGTCAGAATACGGATAGGTATCATGATCCAGATAAGGATCACAAAATCCCTAAGGATCACAAAATGGATAAGAATTATAATACAAATCGGAATCCTACAACGACAAAGAATAAAAATCACAGTATGTATAGGAGTCACAACAGAAATAGGATTTCTACTACGCCTAAACACCATAACGTAGATAAAAGTCTTATGAGGGATAGGGGTTCTAGTGCGAATAAGGAGTATAATGTGGATAGAAATTCTAATATGAAAAAGCACCAACATATAGATAAAAATCATATGAAAGATAAGAGCCATAATAAAGTTATGAATCACTACATGGATAGAACTCAGGACAAGGACAATAATAAAATGGAAAAGAACCATGAAAACGATCACACAAGTAAAAAATATCCAAAGAAGGAAAGACATAGAGATAAGAGTCGTGGCAAAGATAGTAAATTAGGAGAACCGATGAGAATTCCGAAACTTCATCCAGAACCAGTCCAGGGACGTATATCGGCATTGGAAAGGACAACAAAAAAATCGACCACGCATCACCATCGTTCGAAATTAAGGACACACAAACACAGAGATGAAATAACGTTTATACAGTACTTATCTCCTTTATAACTAATCATATATAATCAAATATAATTAATCAATTGTATCATTGTGAAAAAATTCAGCGCTGTCGATTTTCGTCGATAGCGTGCTACGTTGTCATAGTTTAATTCTAGTTTTAACCGTTCAAAAAGTTTATTAATCATTCTTTATTATTATAAATATTTTTTTTAGTTGGTTATATAAATACCTACTTATATTGAAAATTATAGTCAGTAGAGGGACGTTCATTATCAATATTATTTTATTAGTTATACATCTTCTAGTTACTCGGCGTAACAATAATTTAAAATTATATTTTATTTGATGCTAATATTAATATTCTGATTTCATACTAATTATAGATCAACGAGACTGACGCCAATGTATTTGATGAATCAGCAAAGCGAAACGTAAGTAGTGAAAAATATTAAAGGTATCTATGGGTCGTGGATATTTAATAGTAATAGTAATGGTTATCTTCTTGAAATACCACCAGCCTAAAAGGCTGATAAGTTCTTTTTAAAATTGACTATAAAAATTATCCCAATTAGTATTTTTGCAATTAAATGCTTCAATACCTAGCAAAAACGGCGTCGGAATCGGAAAACGCAGATACTATTGTAAAGTTCAGGACAACACTTAACCAACCTTATTTTACAGTGAAGTATATCAAAAATTAGATGAAACAGCAAAACAACAAGTTCCTGAGGCTCTCAGTCCATACTCCGTAAGTTTATAATTTTCATAATTGTGTTATTATGATAAGGTAAATGAAGTCGCAACAAACCAGGGCGTATTACGATCCGAATATAGAGGGCACACCGATGATAAAGTCAAACATGAATTAAAAACAATGACAAATGTATCATCATCATCATTAGCCCAATTCACGGATGAATGTGGGCCTCCCAATGATAGGAATAGGCGCACACACTTCACGTATGTGTTCAGAATGCTCAAAACGCGAATTTGTAAAATCACTATATTAACAAAAGCTCTTGTCTACGTAATGCTATGTAAGTAAATTGGTTCTAAATAAAAAGCGGCGGTAGCCTAATGGCTAGGGCGTCGGACTTGCGTTGCCGGTTCCCGAAACCCACCCATTGCACTATCGACGTGGAACAACTCGTAACACAAGCATTTACCTTAGCACGAGGGGTTAACAAGAATACTAGTAATGTAAAACATACCACCACGCCTGTATTCCCCGAAGGGTTAGGCAGAGGCGTACTTAATGTACATCCACAGTTCGCCGGTATGTTTAGGTCCAATGTTATAGGGGGCGAGCCTATAACTATTCACCGGGCACAACTCCTGACTCCGAGCTGCTACTGAGAGTTTCATAGAAAAACTCAATAACACTTTGCTCGACCTGGGGATCGAACCCAGGACCTCTAGTGTAGCAGTCGCGCTTGGGACCACTAGACTAATGAGGCAGTCATTAATGTGTATCATTAGTAATGTGCGACCCACATAGTTAGTTTTACAAAAAAATATATAACAACGGTATAGGTAATAGGAGGAAATCCATTGTTTCAGCTTCAATCCCAAATGACTCGGATATTGAACCAATTTTCCGAAGCAAATGCAACAGTCGAAACCATTGGTCGCACAGTCGAATACAACGATATAGTCATCATCAAGATAACTGAAAAAAAGAGCGATATGGGGAAGTATTTCCGAGCAGAAGAGAGCAAATACATTGACGAGGTCCCGGAAAAAAAGATCATATTAATAGTCCACGGGTTAAGCGTTATGGGGATGAACAAAATACCGTGCATGTCCAACGAAAGCAGCTTTAAGATTTTGCTATCATATTATCTTGCCCACTTGGAAAAGTTCGACATATTCCTAATACCAATGGCCAATCCCGATGGATACTCTGCAATTCATTCTGTAAATATTTACCTGCATTCTCGTATAGAAATGTAAAATTAACTGATGACTTTCCAAACATTTAGGTCGTGAAAGGTGCATCGGAATCCATGACTGACTATATGTTGAGGTTCAGGGTTATCCACAAACGGCAGGTATACTTGTGGATTTTTTACACCTTAACAGGGTAGATAAGAACGTTTATTTAAATATAAAGTTTATTTAAAAAAATCTGTCTGATGTTTCAACCAGAAAATGAAGCGAAAGATCGTCAAGGTTTATAAAAAAAATAGGTTAGTTATTACGATATGAATAAAAAGTAAGTTGCTCTGAGATATGAGCATCGTCCTAAAGCATATGAAAAACCGTACGAATTGGACGTAGATGAAATTGCAGGCACAAGTTTAATTCATTTTAAGTTACAAGTAGGTGCCTACAAGGTATTGTAATTAGCTTCGGCACGAATGGGCCGGCTCGACCGGAGTGATACCACGGCCTCACAGAAACCCGGCGTTAAACAACGCTTACGTTGTGTTTCGCCGAGTGAGTGAGGTTACCGGAGGCCCAATCCATGGGTAGCGGTAATCGCTTACCATCAGGCGATCCGTCTGCTCGTTTGCCCTCCTATCCCATAATAAAAAAAAGACCTATACCCAGGAAGACACAAAAATATGAAGTCGGACGAATTTTGTGCCTTCCTGGCTACAGGTCTCTATGAGGACTGGCTTCTAAGTCCTCTAACCGAATAACAATTCAGTATTATTCTAGACGACAGTGTGGAATAAAAATGTTTCACCTCAAGATGCATGTGCCGGCGTGGCGTTGGACCGCAATTTTGATGTGGCCTGGAACGGCTCGAAGCATATCAGCTCTTGCAGCCAGCTGTACCCTGGACCCTCTCCCTTCTCCGAGATCGAGTCGAAGGTGGTTCGGGATGTGTTCCACTACCACGGCCATAAGATTCTGGCATACATCCACGTACATGCGGGGACGTATACACATAAAGTTTTTAAGGTATGTCCGGGCATTTCTAACGGAAATGTCTAATTGATGTGGGGTGAATCAATCTAATGCCAGGACATAGCGGTATGCGATCACGACTATAAACTGGACACCGATTACTAAAACCGAACTAAAACCGATTATTAAAATATGTTTCGTCATCATATTTTTATTTTTTCTAAAATGTATAGGCTTTACGGCTATATCCATCTGACTGTAAAGACGAATCCATCGACACCTCATTGTCAAAATCTGATAAGTAGTTAAACTCATTACCCTTCCTTTTTTCGTAATCAGGTAAAAATAATTAAAATTATGATTTTAGGGCGATGCGATTTTGTACCCAAAAGGTTACACGGACTCGCAGACAGATGATGACAAGTATATTGACTTGAAGGGCGAAATCGACGAGGCGATGAAGAACGCCAGCTTCCAGGTCATGTCTGTGGCGGTGGAGACACTCTACACTTGGTATGGGAGGGTGACCGGCACCAGTGTCGACTACGCCTCTTCGGTGAGGAACTTCGACAGCTTAATTTCAAACAAATTATAGACACATGTAAAAGGCTCATGGCTAAGTAATAACTAAATGTAAGCTGATCAACTGATCTGCAAGGTTAAGCTGCACTCGCTGCGGTCACTCTGTGGATGGGTGACCATTATTAACACATGGAGACCCCTCTGTGCCTCGGAGAGTACGTAAAGCCGTCGGTCCCGGTTGTCGTACGAACATCTATGACAATCGATAGTGGTAATCAGAAGCCCAAAAGGTCTGACAACCAGTCTTCCCTCCAGATATCAGTATTGCCCAGAAATTGGGTTTCGGGAGTCTGATGGACTTCGTGACCTTAAGCAATTTATTGGATTAATTACTATCTGTTTTGTTAAGTGTTTTTCTAAGAAATAACAAAATAGCAGCGCACGTCAAATAATGACTTTTTGGCAAATTTTTGATACCTTGGGTTATATTATTGTAATTTTCGTAGGGTATTCTCTAATTTAAAAAAAATACAGCCTATGCTACTCGCTAATAATAAAGCTTTCTATTGATGAAAGATTTTAAAATTGACTTAGTGGTTTAGGCCTGAAAGTGTATTAAACAAACAAACAAACTTACTTTCGCATTAGGCTTAGGTAGAGGTGTGAGTACTACTGTCCACAGTTCGCCGGTTTGTTTAGGATGATACATGCCTAAATACATGCCCAATGATACATGACTCTCCAGCGATAGAAACACTAGACTAATGACGTTGTATATACTAAAGACTAGATCGAACTATATTCTAAAGATTTACATACATATATACAATCACGCCTGTATTCCCCGAAGGGTTAGGCAGAGGCGTACTAATGTACACCCACAGTTCGTCGTTATGTTTAAGTCCCATGTAATATGGGGCGAGCTAGTGTATTATATGTCTTTGGGGCGAGCCTATAGCCATTAACCGGGCAGAAATCCCAAACTCCGAGCTGCTACTGAGAATTTCATAGAAAAACCCAATGACACTTTGCTCGACCTGGGAATCGAACCCAAGACCCAAGACCACTATACAAATGGGGCAGTTTCAAGGAATTAAAATAAGCAAAATTATTGATTTCAGGTGTATGGCATTCCTTACGCCATGGAATTTGTAATGCAACTGTATGATACACAGTATGATCCTTACGATCAGTACGCGTTGACGGATATATGGGGTCGGCTGATCGAGACCACCTTCAACAACATGTGGAAGGCCCTGCACACCAACGAAATCAGAAGAAAATGACTAGATTATATGTTTCCAACACCCGATCAAGAGTATTAATAAATTATTAAATGTCTGTCTGTCATCTGTTGAATACCGGTATTGCAGATATTGCGTGCCGTAGCCTCCGTACTAAACATATTTATATTATGCCCTTTACGATTTAAATTCAGTAGTCATGAAAAGACTTGCTTGCTCAACATAAGACCTCTCCATATAGAAGATATGGAGAGGTCTTATATTGAGCAAGCATTTTAATGTCTTTATAAGTAGAAGGTGTGAAGAGGTCTTAAAATCCCTGGCCACAAATCTATCTGAACCTTACCTATTGATCTGTGCAATTGCGGGCACGAAACTTGATTATATTAATCGCTGATGTATTAGGTACTCAACTGTTAAATCAATACATGAAAATATTTGAAACAAATTATTTGTTTGATCTGAAAATCCATGTAATCCTTCATTCCAATATTCGATAACAAACCGATTTATTAAACTAATGCAGAAGCACACTGTGGATCCTTTTTAGGATAGTCGATGTCCACCACAAAAGCCCGAGCTTCCAATTAGGGCTAATTAAATTAATATTATTAGATTCAACTAATTGAATGTCGTCGATGTAACAAGATGTCATTGGAGTTGGGGGTTAATCGGGAATAATTACAGTCGCAGCGGGGGTAGGACACGATATAAGCAATAAAGATACGGCTTCGTTGGGGGACCGATGTCTGCGCCAAAAACGAACAATTTCAGTGAAATCGACTTGCTTATGGAGTACTAGGGTTGCTGTGAAAGCGGTGATCAGGTAAGGCATTGAAGTGCTTGTCTGATAGACCTATTGAACATTGCCAAATATCCAGCCAATAAGCAATAATGTGCGAACATTATGGACTACGGTTTCATCTGAGGTCTCTAGATGACAATACGCGTGTAATACTAGTGGTATTGCTAGCCTTTATAGGCTGCGGTTGCCGTTTGTTATCTGGCGGCTCGTATTCTTCTTTGTAATCCTCACAGCACAATCATTTGAATGTTACGAATAACTAAACATTTTATAAATAACTTTCAATGGCAAGTTACATACATGCATTTATTAGTACCTTCAAAATATAGAAAACGAGAGTTCATTCGATATATACCTATGATGAGTTTAACACTTTCTCTCGCTTATAACCTATGGCTATGCGTCATCGATTACCGTGTCCAAATATTTAGTCCAAAAAATAATTAAATTGATATACATGATTTACATTACCAGTTTATTGCATTGTATTGTGTATGGGTTTGTTTAAAACTGTCGATGTATGTGAAAATCATTATTTCTGCTGTATGCGAGTTGATAAGTGTGTCAGGCCCGTCGTCGCCGCAACTGGTTGTGCATACAAAGAGACTGATGAGAGAGAGAATAAAGAAAGTGAACGTATCGTTTTTGTGGTTTTAACCGTTTATATTTTGTCAATGCCATCAGTTTAATGCCATCCTGGTTTCGCCGTTATTCGGGGCGTGCGCGGCTCACGTGATTGACACAGTCCGACAAACCGGTGTGTGAATATTTTGATGACGGCGACCTTTCTTCGAATTAAATTTTATATAACATTTTTATTATATTACAACTTTCTTTATGTGATTAATATTTTTTCTCCTAGCGTTATGTGTTGAATATCTGATTGACCTGATGATTTTGCACTTAAAATGTAGTAGTATGTATCTACATATTGTCATCACACCTGTATTGTTACCCATACACCGTAATCTAGACTTGTAATATTTTTTTATGTAATTGACTACAGGATTTACTTAAAAACTATTCTGAAATCTAAGCGTGTAAAATAAAACATATATTGTATATCTATGCATATAGTTTTATTGTGTGACATCGTGTGTATTTGAGATCTAGAGCCCCAAAGTATATTATTTACTTTGCGTGCCCTATTTTAGACCCTTTTATTTCTATTAGGTAAAACCAGGATTAAACCGATTCAAGACGAACTTTAAAAAATTAAGGACTCCTTATGTATAATAAATTCGATATACATAAAGCTCAATGCACCCTTGACAATGCAAGCGACTTTGATAAATTATATTTATTCAGTGTTTTAACTTCACAAAGAGGTTCGTCGCAGTTCGTTGGTACATTTAAATTGAAATAATATAGCAACTACGAAAGCTTTTGGTTCAGTAAATTTGAGTCCTCTTGTGTTAAAATTACAACATATTATGTATCTTAATCCAAGCGTACTTCAATTCAGCAACGCCCAAAATAAATGATTGTGCATTGTACTTGTAACACGGGACTTGATGGCTGAAGAAAAAACCTTGGTTCATTTAAATGGCAGTCATTGGCTCTCCACCAAAAGGTTTGTACCATCATAGGTTTTGTAATAACATAGGGAGGATTTTTCAGAAAAATCGTTTTTACTTATCATACTATATTTTTACGTAAATAATGACATACATACTCCTTATATTTTTGTTTGACTGCGAAAATGATATTTTGTCTTAGGTACTATTTATTTCACTTGAAATCTTGGTAAAATTAAATAATAAAGTTTGGAGGTGTCTAAAAATAACAAAATGGCGGCGATCAGGAAATAATTTAATAATATGTACATATAAAATGCTTTGTCCTGAAGGACTGACTGACGGATCAACGCACAGCCTAAACCGCTGATCGTAGAACACCTGAAACTTGGAGGGTGCGTGTTTTGTATGATGTAGGCATTCGGTAAGAAAGGATTTTTGGAAATTCAACCCCTAAGGCCCCTAAGGGGGGTGAAAGTTTGTATAAAATTCTGTCATTTTATAGCGGGTGAAACCGTGGGGTACAGCTAGTTAATTTATATTTGGATTTTAATAATATCTTCTTGTAAATGTCATCATGATTCTTCTGCCCAATTTACCCAGAGGGACTCAAATGTGGCTAGTTTTGCTATTTTTGATAAATCACAACATAATGATTTTTTTTTTATAAATCATGGACACACGAATACACGGTTTTAAATAGTGCTTAATACATGGCCAGTATAAGTTGACCTCTTATGTGTCTTAACATCGTATTGACTTTCAATACGATGTTAAGATAACATAAACAGCTAAACTATAGCGCGTCAAAGTATGTTTTATTTCAATTGGACCAGTAAAAAAGGTACTTTTGAAAAGTCAAAACTAGTTGCACGGTTCCAAAAAGTGGAGAAGAGCCGGCAAGAAACTCCATAGATACACTTTTTTTTAAAATATGATTACATTATTAATTTTTACAACTTTGTTTTAAATAGTTTGAGAATTATGCAGTTTGATGTGTAAGATTTATTCAGTATAGGTGTTATTAACATGCTCGTGAATCATAATTTAATTCAATAAAAGTGCCCATATTAGCACCTATAGCCTCTTTCATCCTAATCATAAGTCTTAATCAAAATCTATCACAGAATTATCAACAGGGGACAGTTTTTTTTGGTTTTTATCTGATGTTGTAAGAAGTCCGTGGTTGTTAAAGTCTTGACAATGGGTCCGTTAGTGACGTGTGGGCGGCTGCTAAGCGGTACATGACACCGGTTCATTAGACTCGCTACATTTTTATAATATCGTTCATTTGTATTCGTGTGTTTTTGTTAGCTTGTCCCATGTGTGTCAGTTTCATCATCTTCCTAACCTTTTCTTTACTATGTTGGGATCGGCTTCCAGTCTAAAGTAATCGTTAGGATTGCCTAGACATTGGTCTGATGTGTAAGATACCAATATTCAGCTGCATTTGATTGGAGTAGTAGTCTAAAATATTATATGATGGCAAAATATAAGAGGAGAAAGACTCACATGCCTATCGTACCTACATTTACGACAGCACCTATGTACGTAATAATATTTAATTAATAAAAAGGAAATCGAATTCAAGAAATTTACAGTGCTTATTAGATCTTTGAAGTTGGATAAAAAAGTATCCCTATTCTACTTACAGTATTGATTACTTTTACGTTTGGAAATGTTTGGAATAATTTTAGGCACTTTCATAAAAAAAAAATATTATTATTATAATTTCGAAAATTCTTTATCCATTTTATCACCACCCGAGTGCCGAACTAAGAGTCTAACCCGAATATAGGTACCCTAACTATTTGATAGGAGTATTATGTTTAAAATATATAGATTATGGTAAATTAATATTGCAATTGTAAATATGATATTCTAATATTATATTTATTGTGCCGATATTATAAGTCCTTTTTTAGCATATCAATCATGACTATATAAAACACAAACAAATAGTGTATATACAGGATCTATTGTAGTATAACTGTTATAGAGAGATACAATGACGCCTTTTCCCTATAAGGGTACGCAGAAATTAGAATTTATTTTATAATCAATGTTTCTTTTATTTGGTCCGCATTCATAAATTAATATACACACGCCGTAACTCTTAAATTTCCCCATTAGAACTTTCCAATGCAAGTTTCTAAACCTTATGGCAACTATTGAGCATTAATTAGTAATACCAGGAATGGAAAATACCAAAATACATATTATTTTGCTTAACCAAATATCCGTAGTATCTGATAAGCTGAACTTTCGACCATAAAACAGAGCGGTAAAGGTGAGAATTCATAAATTAAACATACAGCCGTGGTCAGACTGTTTTAATCTTTAATGCACTATTAATAGGTATATATTATATTATCACTGTCACTTTCATCACTCTGCGGAAAGCAACTGCTAGAAATAGTTTTTTTTATTAAAAAATCCAAAGCGCTATATAGATACGCATCCAGCACTTGCATCCAGTGGCTTCCAGCCACTTGCCACAGGTCTTCACATCACCTGCTGCTATATTTATAACGTTATTCATTAAAGAACCCGCTTGCTCCAGCGCATATCGGTTCTGCAGGCTTTTTACATCGGTATCAGTATCGGAAAACTACCATTGGTTTACAAATGATTTGGATCCTTAGGAGTCTATGTATAAACTCTGTAGATGGAAATGAAGAAAATCTATAAGGATGGTACAAAGAAACACAAGCCTATACCAACTGATGGGGTTTCATTGATGCTTGGATTCGTTACAAATAAGTACATTTGTGGAGTTCTGAGTGGAGTGAAGTACAAAGAAGGTTACATTTTTAGGCATAAGATGAAAGAGTCAGCCAACAGTAATAATATGAGTACGTATAATGTTAGAAAACTTTAGATAAAAGGCATTTAATTCGGCGAAATGGGATGGCAATGGCATGCCATAAAAAAATAATCCTGAGACAAATTAAGGGGCCTGTCCTTCATTTCTCTTTCTAATGTACGTAAATTACTTGCTTACGTTGATTAGTTATGTATATAATAATCAAACTTGATGCTACGAGGAATATAATGTAGATACTATACTTAGTTGAAATCTTGCTGACATGTACGTAACATTATAGTTTAGACTCTTTCATCTCTAAAGCCTAGGGCGTATTTACTTCGAATATCGTATTCCAGTAGGTAGGTATTGCACTATGAATAAGGATGCGTTTAATGTTGTGATTAAGTGACTTCCTTGAAAGTAGGGGGAATTAAAGTAAATTCAATCTTAGTATAATAGGCGTAGATACGTAATTCAGTTATTACATAAACAACTATATCAAAGTAATAGTAATCTGTTATTACCTAAGATAATTGCTACTTAAAATTTTACTACAGAATTTTTAAGAATAAGTTTGGCTAATGAAAGTTCTTTACGACAATTGTTTTATGGCAATTTTATGATACGGTACGGTCGTCCTTGGTGCGTAAGTAATTAGGGTTGCTGTTTAGTTTACCGTTACGGTCATTTAAAGATTCCCTAGTGGCCTGGATACGAGCGGTGTGCGCGCGCGCAGTGAGCGAGATCATACGGCGACGCGCACACGTGCGCACTTCACGCCAACGAATCCTATTATTTTTTATTTCTTTTTTTAATTAAAAGTTTATAATCTCGTGAATATTTTAGTACAGTGTTCAGTTATGGCGTGTTTAATTATTGTGTTCGGTGAGTGATTTGCATAAAGAGAGTTTAGTTATTGAAATCTTTAGTTTTTTTTAAGAAGTTTGGGGTCATGTTTATGTCTAGATGTTTGATTGGAAAATAATGTATTATGCAAAAAGGTGTGATAGATGCACGGTATCATGGCCGTCACGCTCCTTTTCTTTCGGGAAGCGTAGAGCTCCGAGCGGTTTCTACGTGAGTTAAACTTACTTTCAACCGTAACTTGCAGACTCGGGAGTCAGAATATTAATTAAGATTTACAACTAAAACAGTATCCATTAAATAAATCGCACTCTTAACTAGTGAGCTAAAGGACAGATTGAACCTGAAGACACTATACTTTGAACAATATAAATATTGTAATTGCCTTTCAGATCATTGTCTTAATGACACTTATTAAAAAATATAAGTACCTAATATAATAATAGACAATCTCGTCTTCTGTCTTACAATTAGAAGCCTTTAATTAAACAAATAAATACTTTCAGTGTAAGTACATTAGTACGCCTCTGCCTAACCCTTCGGGGAATACAGGCGTGATGGTGTGTATGTTAAATACTTTCAGTCTCAATATAAAAATGTCGGTGGCAACGGTCGTATCTGTGATGTGGGGCTCATGGTTCCAACTTAGTTTGGGTAAACTGTTTTTCTGTTAAAAAATTCTAAGAAGCAATCCGGAGTTCAGATTTCTGGGTGGTTAATAGCTATCGATTCGCTTCCTAAATATACATACATTAATATTCTTTCATACGACATGTGGCAAAAGTGTTCTAATACTTATATCACCACAAAATATACCTTTTTATTCTGATTAAAAATCTGTTACCCATGCCCGATTTACTTAAATACTATTTTTATGTCAGGCAATTGTCTCTTAGACTCTCACTTGGTAATTATCAGGATTTTATTCAAGGTAAGAAAACAGAACTATTCACGATCACTTTGTTGTCAATAATTTTGCAGACCTTATGTAAAGATGTAATACATAGGCCCATTAAACATGATTATTTTAAAGTACCATGAAAACCATAGCTTTGATCTCTTATAACATAAGTTTACCATAAACGAAATATGCGCTCTGGATCTTTCTGACAAAGTTTCTGTGTCGTTTTTGATGTGCAGTTTTAGACAATAATTATATCTACTGGGAAAAAAATATTATCTTTTAATGTGACGGATTAAAAGAGATAGGTACAAGGAATCTTGTGTTTTTTTGAGGCAATAAAATAAATAATAATAATTAGGTACCTATTTATTTAAATCAGACAAAAATATTACTAAAGTAATATTCAATGATTTATCAAAAAATTTACATTTTCTATAGAACACCCAATGCCATTGTATTAGTTATTATATCATTGAGAACACCTGTCAAAATCCTTTTACGGCCGAAATTACCTATACTAATAATAACCTATCTCTGGATTGTTTTCCCTAGGTAGGGAAATTCGGTCTCCGAATTCGGTCTCTGAATTCTTACTTCTATGGATCTTATGTCAAATTTCAATCTCCGGTAGGGAAAACAATCCAGAGATAGGTTAATAGTTTCGGTCGTAAGTCTATTTCCCGACTATGTTTGGGTCCGCTTCCAGTCTAACTAGATACGGCTGAATATTAATATTTTACATTAAAAGACTGCCATAAGACCAACATCCATGCCATAAAATCAACAAAGCAATTTTTAAAATAAAAAAGTAGATAAAAAAATACACTAGGCAGTTGCTGTAATCTAAAGAAAGAACAATTATGTATCGTTAAAATGTGAATTTCCAGTATTTCTCTTATCGCATTTCAAATCATTCACTTCCGTGATTTCACAGCTATTATGTTTCTTTGTTTTTTTTTTAAAGTTAATTTTCAATTGATGGTTTTAATACAATTTTAATTTAAAATCTCCGCAGCATCAGGTCAAGCTTAGCCTAGATTCGCAATTGATTTTTTTTTAAATACCTATTACTAACCTAACTGAATCCCTACCCTAAAATATGTTAAGTTTTGACAATGAGTCACCTCCAAAAACCCTCGTTAAGTATACTGGTCCTAAGAGCGATTGCTAAGCAAGAAGTCTTGGGTTTCCCAGGTCGAGGAAACTGTTATTGTATTTATCTATGAAATTATCTGTAGCAGCTTGGAATTTGAATCCGGTAGGTTCACCTATTAAAGTACATGGGCGAACTGTCAGTGTATATCAGTCCACCTCTGCCTAACCTTTCGGGGAATAAAGGCGTGATGCTATATTGAAAGTCACCCTATAGTTGAAATCTGGACATACCCTTGTGGTTGTAAGTAATTGAATGTTTTGTAAGCAATATTAATAAGAATAATAAAAGACCCATCCATCGCAAAAAAGTTCACGCTGTATATTTAAATCAATAATTAAATCTTCATGCGAATATAATTATTGAAACTAACCGAGTTACACGTCTAATCAAAATAATAATAAATGTAATTTTAAAAAAATACCGTGATGTAAAAATATATGAATATGTCATTAAACCGTGCAATATGGAAATTAACTTTTTTTTAAAGAAAATAAAAAATCCGGTTTGCTATTTCTAAAAAGCATTTGCAAATTTAAAAGGATCATCCGAAAATTATGGTTTATTAGATCGCTTTACGCGGTGAGCCTATTGCCATTAACTTGGCTCAACACCAAACTCCGAGCTGCTACTGAGAACTTCATAGAAAAACCCAATAACACTTTGCTCGACCTGGGAACCCAGGACCTCAAGCGTAGCAGTCGACTAATGAGATAGTTATAAGTATATTATATTTCTATAGGTCGCGGTCGACCATACCTTTATCCGGGATGTAAATTTAAAAGCTCCATTAAATGCATGATACAAAGTGGTGGCAGCAATATTTCGATAGCTTTATAATCGAATTATCGTAGTCGGGAATTTAATAATCGAAAATATAATGTAGATTAATTGAATCGGTAATATTTAATGAAACTTGTACTATTAATTAATTAACTTACACATTAGTGTTTCATCTAAATAATTATTTGTGTTGTGTTTATAATCAAAAGAATTAATTATATACATGTAACTTACATGACACGCCTCGCTCTCCAGGTTCTCGGTTCTGTTTATTTATTCTTTTATTTATTTACTTAGTGTCATACCTTTCTCGCTGGATGACGCCTCATCACGTCAGTTTAGGGTGCTTAACAGCATAATAGGATATTTGTACCTATACCGGAGTCGTAGAACGTTACATTCTGTAGTTTTTCCCTACCCTATGGGTAAGGAGACTACAGATTCTGATGTATTCTGTGGTACATTTTCTGACATTTACGCTAATATTAGACATTGAAATAAAACGTTGAAACGTCGGGAATCAAATAATATCAATACAACGCAATAAAATCCGTAAAAGTAGTTTTATTTCCTACCGCATCTCAATATACAAAAAGTATTTTAATATAATACTAGCTTCTGATCGCGACTTTGACTACATGGATTTCAGGATTGGGTCCGACCTGGATAAATAGTAGCCTATGTGTTATTCCAGGTTATAATCTATCTGTGTGCCGAATTTTATCCAGAGAGAGCCGTTCTGGCGTGAAAGAGTATCCAACATCCCTACATCCATACTCACAAACTTTCACATTTAATATTAGTAGGATTGCTGGACACCTTCGCTGGCTACCATACAAGTGCTCGCAATAAGTTAATAAGTTTTTATTAGAGACGATTTCAAATTAACTTCCCACTAACCAATATCAGATCAAAGAGCCTTCTCAACACTAATTTGATACCAAGCACTTCAGCTAATTTCAATAGGACACGCCCAGATTTTATTAAATTAAAATCATCGGGGACTCTCGATCAAAAGGCCTATAATGATGTCAATTGCTACGGAATTACTTTAAGAGCTGAAGCCAGATCACAGCTCTGTAAAGAGAGCTCAATTACGTGAAGCCAAAGAAACACGATAAATGTCGCCACAAATTAAAGAATCGTTCGACGCAAATAATCTGCCCTCTGAGAATCGTGACACAAATATGGCGGCTCCGATGTTTAGGGAGAACATACACTTAATTGCGTCAATATATATTTTTTATGTAACTTAAAATACTATGAAAATAAATCACACCTATACGGTCCGACGATGGTAAGCGGCAACCGCAGTCTATAGTTGCCAGCAACACCAGTGGTTGTCACTCGTGCGTTATCATCTTGGGACCTCGGTTACTAAGCCGTTTTCTTTCCATAGAAACCTCACTCGGTATGATACGGAAATGTTTTTCAAAGTTTAGCTAAACGATCCAGACGTTCTCTAGTGAAGCTTACCAACGAATTTTTCATTTTAATTTTCATAGATATTTTATATATTTTATTTTATTTATATATTTTGAGCTGACATACGTTGTCCTATCTAAATTTCAATAAAGCATGCAAAAATCCCATAGCAAATTGCATGTTTAGTTTTTCCTAAATGCGCCAATTTCCCGGATAACTTTTTAAGTTTTTCGTTCTCTGAGAACCTTATTCGGACTAGTACAAAAGATACACTAAGTATTATAAAAATCGAATCGTTTCAGCCATTCTCAAGTGATACTTTTACCATAGGGTAACATTTCATAAAGATAATTGAGTTACTTACAATGCTAATGCTAATAATTCTTATAAAAAAATAGCGTATGCCTTTACGCCCAAGAAAGCGAAAATCAGGAAATCGAGATTTGCTTCTTTCTTTTGCACCTGTTCTGTTAAGTACAGTAAATGTTATAAGGCGAATAATGTGTCTCATTAGTACAAAAAAGAAAGAAAATATACTAACATGCATTTGTTTTACTTTCTGCTTTCAATAGTAAGGGTTCTGCATTAAACAATGGTCAACAACTGCGATTATCGATTGTAGCGAGGACCGAGCTAGGAAAACTGATTTTTATGAATACCTACCTATTATTATATTAAAAAATGAACATTTTTGTTAAGGGTCCGGCGGAGCGTGATTTGCCCACAAAAACGTAATACCGAAATAAATCGTAATCCAGACAATATTCTATCAAATTATGTTATTATTCGGATTTAGATACTGTTAATCTAGGTTCCTACGGTCCTATTTCGTGTGCTACTACTTCACTGAAAATAAAAAACCGGAAAATCGTTCCAAACTTGGTAAAGTTATCAATAATTGCATTCGCTTACAATTATTTCCAGTGAAGTATTTTGGACGAAATGGTGACGGAGGAACCTAGATTTCTTCACAAACGTAATACCGAAACCGACGGTATCGGAATCCGAATAAGAACAGAATTTGATCAAATTGTGTTTGAATTACGATTTATTTCGGTATTACGTTTGTGAAGAAATTCGGTCCGCCGGACTCTTAAGCTATTGATAATCCGTGTAAGATTACTTATTACTAAAGTTCATTTATTCATATTTTTCTATACAAGAACAAACATAACATTTACGTTTGTGTGTTATGACCCTAACATTACTTTGAAAAGGAACTACTTACACCATAGCCCGGCCAAAGAAAAGGTACTTAGCTCATTAATTAATTGGAGCGACAAAATGCTTAAATAAATATTAAATTGAGCTATATTCTAATTATTTTCTTGGTCAAATAGGTCGGTGTGCAGATGGTAATAATTTTAACAAACTTACTAGATTTTAGGTTAGCTGTTACACATTATAACATCTTTGTATATGTAGTTTTGGACGTTCTATTATGTAAAAAACAATCGAATCTTTATTTTACTTCGTAAAATACAAATAAGTAATGAAGAGGATACCTACTTATTAACCTTGGCCAAATATCAATTGCCGTGCCCCTAGCGCGCGGCTACAAATCAATAAAAAAAATATAAATAAAATACTGATAAAAAAATTACGTAATCATTGTATACAATAATCTTTATTTAATAATGGTGGACGAAAATAGAACGAAAAAATCATGCATGTTCTCTGTCGCAGAAATACTACACGAGCGGTAGGGGCACGGAAATATGTCAAAAAGCGGTCAAAAGCTTAAGATATTAATTTCTTAATTACTCAAACAACTATTAATTTAATACTGACTAAATTGCTCTAATTAATTATACAATTATGACATCGGTATAAAAAAAAATAAGTTGGTTAAGTTAAAAGTCAGTAATAGATGATTTTATTGAGATGTCTCGTGCTGTCAGTAGAGATGTCAAGTGGTAGAATTACCCCGGTAAAGAAAAATGATATTTTACGTAAAATACGGTAAAATTCGGTAATATATGATAAAAATGTTTTAAACGTAGGTACTAATGTATTAACACTATAAATATGGAAGTGAGTATGTTTGTAAGTATGTCACTACTTCACTCTATAACGGATAAATTTGAATGAACGTAGCCTTTGAGTATATATTAGACTACCATCACTCATTTGTGTTTGTTTTCAATTGTAATTTTAATAAAGCTTTTGTTTGCCAACCGAAGCTGGCCCGGACATTTATGAGCAGTACCTATGTCAACGACAAATAACATGGTTATTAATTTTAAAAACATACTTTGTCTCAAACGGTTAAATCCAAATGAAAGAGCGGAAAATTGTTATTATAATATGCAAAGTGTGAAACAGATTGCAGGCATTATTGCACTGGTTTAGTTATAGCAGGAGTAGTCGTCAGACAGATGGTGCGGAGTTTCAAACTCGTCATTCACGTAGCTATAATATAGGTACATTAATATGCAAAAACAATAATGTATAAAATATTGTTTTTTTTTTTTAAATAGAGGTCTTAGACATATGTACCCAAGTTTTTTAGCCAGCTTGCGGCGGCAGGTGTATATTTGTGGATTTCCGACATTCGACAAAAACTTGGATATTTGTATTTGATCCACGCACGAAGAATGCCACACACAATGATGATGATGATGAGAGATATGTAGGTAGGTATTATGTGTGTATGGTTATTCAAAGATTATTACATAAATACATACATACATGTAGACCGCCACTTGCTACGATTCTTAATATACTTACATAGTTCTTTTGCTTCTTCTACATTCATACATCTTCTCATACATACGTGCCAATACAAAGATTATTATAGAAAATATATCGTATTACGTCTTGCTA
This sequence comes from Acronicta aceris, assembly GCA_910591435.1. Lineage (NCBI taxonomy): Eukaryota > Metazoa > Arthropoda > Insecta > Lepidoptera > Noctuidae > Acronicta > Acronicta aceris. Next base: position 5,909,620 of record OU342774.1, read on the forward strand.
TTATTTATACTTATATATTTTTAACATAGATATTCGTGTGACGGGCATGATGTAGAAAAAGGTTTAATTTGTGATGTTCATTTTATTTCCGACAAGTTGTTTCACTCACGTCCAAAAAGATTAACATACTATAAGTCTGATTCTAAGCGGGGTATCAAGATGAAATGTGCACCATATTTTAAGTTAGAACTCTAGCAACACATCGGTGAAAACTGCATTCAATTCTATGCAGTAGTTTTTGCGTGATACGCGTACAAATATACAGACAGACAGACAGAGAAAAATTCTAAAAAATATTATTTTGGCTTCAGTTGCTCTAAATAAGGACCCCCTATATTAGTTTTTCTAATTATACAGACATCAGCCTGTTACAATTTTATTATAGATAAGTATAGAGTATATAGTATAGATGATGGAACGGAGAAGGTTATTTGTTTTAAATAAAGAATGAAATATTTAAAACCAATTCAATACTGCAGATTTTTGCCAGTAGTCAATAATCGTCCAATGACAGTTATTAAAAGAGCCCAATGGCTCTTTACATCAGAATTAAAGAGATCATTCATACATAGTAATTTTGTTTTTTTTTTATTCGTGATAGGCTTACGCTTGATCGTCAGTTTGCCTGATGTTAAGCGATACTGCGTCACATCGTAGATACGATGGAGCGCGCTGATTTTACTAATAGGCTTTTAAGAATAGCCTTACATTGCAACAATTAGACACATATTTATTATAATAGTCGTAAAGTTTATAAGAGTTGTATAATTCTATAAAATTATAAATCTTTTATTTTACACGCACGCACTTACCTCCATATTAGGCAGGATATATTTTTCTTATCATGGGCATCAAATCCCTTTGATAATGCGGTGGTAACCTAATGGCTCAAAACCCATCCATTGCACTACTGATATGAACCCACTCGTAACACAACCATTTAGCTTAGCACGAGAGGTTAACAAGAATACTAGTAATGTTCGACCCACATTGCTAGTAATCTTTTTTAGAAGAAAAAGAAATGATTACGTATTACAATAAAAAATACAAAACGACTAATTGATATCTATAGATAATTTTGGTTATACTCGTATTCCGATAGTAGGTTGTTAAACAAAAGCTGTTCATTACAGTAAGTACCAAAATACCACTTGGGTATTGGAAATGAGGTTACTTGGTTCTAGTATCGGTGTACAGTATTTTGTTTTTGTCGACAGGTATTTTCGGGTTTATACTACAAACTCAATGCAGCAGTTCTTATGATGAGTAAGTATTTTTAAATAATTCCCACTTTATGATAATCCGCGTAAAAATGGGCTTGCTCTTGACTTAAATCTTGCCTCCGGAGCAAATTGAGGTGGAGCGAGCACATCAAGAAGATGTCTGTTCAACCTACTTTTGAAAAAAAATCGGGTTGCATGTTGATTTTTGGTGGAAATAAGTATATCCTAAAATTGAAGAAGTAAGCTCATGATGACGCCACGGTAATAGGTACGGGAATTATACCAATTTATTAATTGGTAAGAGTCCGATATTATCCTTCGTATTCTCCAACGCCGGGTATTTATGAGTATTTCCGCACCATAAAACATCCCAGTAGAGAACAACGGAGAGGTGATGATGTTAGAAATTAATTATCTATCTATCCCAATAAATAAGGCCGATGGTTCACAGTTTATCATTTACTTCCCAAAAAATGATTTTATGTTTTAGAAGACTTTACGATCCCGGCGCGTTCATAACAAATGACAATTTGAAGTCTGCATTTTACTACAGATTATACATCAATTGCTATTACATTTTTACGAGGTGTTGTTACATTTTTTTTATGGGATAGTAGGGCAAACGAGCTTACGGATCGCCTGATGGTAAGCGATCACCACCGCCCATGGACACCCGCAACACCAGAGGAGTCACGAGTTTGTTGCCGACCTTTTAAAAGGGGATTGGGCCTCTGGTAACCTCACTCACTCGGCGAAACACAACGCAAGCGATGTTTAATGTCTAATGTCGATGTCTTCTGTGAGGCCGTGGTATCACTCCGATCGAGCCGGCCCATTCGTGCCGAAGCATGGTTCTTCCACGTAAAAATACACGTAGGTATCACATAATTTTATTTGCAGCTACATACTCATACGGTTGCACCCAAAGCACACTGACAAGCCTGAAGCAGTGGCGCATATTGAGGACCCTACAGGGGAAATAGAAGTCTTGAAGGAGAGCCGCGGCCTCAATGACACTTCCGACGTTTTAGTGCATCCGAACAAACTGCAATATATTAAGGACTATGCAGAAAAGAATGGATTAACTCTTGAAGTAAAACAAGTGAATTATGGCAGGTTAGATTTTGTTTTTTCTTTTGTTTTTAATCTACAAAGACAGTATAGTCTGTGCGCATTTTAGAAAATATATAAATGTTACCTGAAAGGCTTGATCCTTATTTCCTTACTAATATTATAAACGTGAAAGTTTGTGAGTTTGGATGTATGGATGTTTGTTACTCTTTCACGGCAGAACGGCTGAACGGATCTGGTTGAAATTTGGCACAGAGGTAGATCATAGTCTGGAGTAACACATAGGTTTTTTATCCAGGTCGAACCAAATTCTGAAGTCCACGCAGACAAAATCGCGGGCAGAAGCTAGATAATTAATATTTGAACTTGAACTACCTCATTAGTCTAGTGGTACCAAGAGCGACTGATACACTAGAGGTCCTGGGTTTGATTCCCAGGTCGAGCAAAGTATTATTGGGTTTTCCTATGAAATTCTCAGCCCCCTATTACATGGGACCAGGCGAACTGCGGGTGTACATTAGTACGCCTCTGCCTAACCCCTTGGGGAATACAGGCGTGACGGTGTGTAATTAATATTTAGATATAATTTACTTGATATATTTAAATAAATGATGTGTGGCTAGATTCGTCTTTGACGTTTTGTTTTTTGTTACCTTATTGTTTTAGTGATGGATGAGTGAAGTTTTAAGGGATCGTTCTATGAAATTATCAGTCGCAGCTTGGTATTTGGATTTGTTCACGATTTTAAAAACCATAAACTCGAATATCCTATTATCTTTATTTCTAGTGCAAAACTTGGCCGATTTACACGTAGGTATCATTATAATTCAAGGCTATGATTAATTTAAACCTGTTTTTTTGTAACATTAGGTCAATAAAGGATGTGTCTGATCGTGTACCCAGGAGAAGGGTTCTACGCAGTTTCAACATTTACGACTTTAACTCCTACGCTAATGTAAGTATTACTACCTGCATTCATATATTAACTTATTATTTACATTTTACATTATCTATAAGTACCTAAAATAAAATTGTAACAGGCCGATGTCTGTACATTATAGATATTAAAGAAAAACTAATATGGGGGGTGTTATTAGAGCAACAGAAGCCAAAATAATAATTTTTGTCTGTCTGTCTGTATGTTTGTACGCGCATCACGCTAAAACTGCTGTATGGTATTGAATGCAGTTATCACCGATGTGTTGCTAGAGGTCTAACTTAAAATGTGGAGCATGTTTCATCTTTATACCCCCCCTCCCCTAGAATCGGACTTATAGTATGTTTATCTTTTTGGGACGTCAGTGAAACTGCGGGTAACAGCGACTAGTTTTTATTTTTTAATATGTTCATCTCTCATCCTCATCCTCATCATTCTCTTATGAAACCAATTACGTAATTATATACGTAATTATTACGTAATTATTTTGAGTAATGGTTATTTATTTATTGCCATTAAGTTAATATTATATAATTTTATGATAATTGATAATTTTATGTTTTTTTATTTTTTTTTTAAAAGAGTGTCTATGGAGTTTATTGCCGGCTCTTCTCCATACGACCCACTTTTTGGAACCGTGCAAATAGTTTTGACTTTTCAAAAGTACCTATTTAGTGGTCTAATTGAAATAAAACATTTTGACTTTGACTTTGAAAAATACTAACATAATTTCTGCAAAGCTCTTATTTCTAGAATTGATCAGCATAATAAAACTTAATTATAAAATAAAAAAAAACATTTTCTTTGTTCTTAGATGCAAGAATACATAGAATCAGTAGCACGAAAGTACCCCATGGTGCAACTTCAATATCTTGGCAAGAGTTACCAGGGCCGCAAAATGAAACTCGTGAAAATATCGACAAATCCTGAAGCTGGAAACCCTATCATATTTGTTGACGCAGGTATTTTTTTTGTTAAATAGATTACTAGCAATGTGGGTCGCGCATTACTAGTATTCTTGTTAACCCCTCGTGCTGAACTAAATGCTTGTGTTACGAGTGGGTTCACGTCGATAGTGCAATGGGTGGGGTTTGAACCGGCAATCACATGATCGCCAGTCTGACGCCCTAGCCATTAAGCTACCGCCGCTTCTCATTTACTTCAATCATCTTACTAATTATCTGATAGTAGAAACAAGGCAAATATCAACAGCAGCGTTGGGGGCAGTTGCCCTAGAAGGACATACGCCGATCTTATTGGCAAGGCGTTTCAAAAACTATAACAAGTAAGATGTTGAAATAAAACTACTTTTCACGGATTTTATCGCGTTATATTGATATTATTTGATTCTCGAAGTATCGGATCCTTTACTTTAATCCAAGCACAAAACTGCAAGACCGGATACGATGAGCTCGTTCTGCATGAATCGGATCGCCAATAAATAACAAAAATGAAAGGTAGCTGTTAGTAATTGCAACTTTAAGACGTCCAACAACTTAGTCTACCCGTGACCATGGATGCTGTAAAGGATCCGAAACGTCGGGAATCAAATAATATTAATATAACGCGATAAAATCCGTGAGAATAGTTTTATTTCAATGTCTAATATTCAGTCAGTTAATTTAGTCAGAAACCAGTAAGTAAGATGTATGAATGTGGACAAAGGAAAAGAGATTCTATGCAAGAATAGTAGCAAGTGTCGTTCTGTAGTTTCCGCCTACCCGCATAGGAAAAAGATGCATACATATGCATGTAATTTATTGGTTTATTGTATTTTAGGTGTCCATTCCCGGGAATGGGTGGCACCGGCGATGGCTCTGTACCTCATTCACCGGTTGACCAGCGACCCGCAAGCTGCGCAGAAGGGCGGGGAGCTGGATGGTGTAGATTGGTACATTCTGCCCCTCGTCAACCCCGACGGCTATGAGTTTAGCCGATCTAGCCGAAATGTAAGTATTGTAGTTATATAAATATCGGGCTTATTTAACTTTTTGACATCCTAATAAAGTTGTAAATTGCTTTAAATATCAAGAACAAATTGAAATTGAAGCAGATGAATGTATAGGAGAGGTCTATGTCTAGCAGTGGAGGAATATAGGCTGATGATGATTATGAATATATAAAACTAGCTTTACTCCGCGGTTTCACCCCCTTTGCCCCGTTCCTAACAGTCGTAGCATGATGTTAAATAGCTTAAAACCTTCCTCATGAATTAAGCCACTTAGTTGTGAAAACCGTATGAAAATCTGTTCAGTCATTTTTGAGATTATCGCTTTCAGATAGACGGACGCGGCGGGGGAACTTTGTGTTAGGATGTAACAATCTTTACCGTTCGGTTCGAGTGGAACTAAATCGGTCACTTTTGGTGAATAACAATATGATTTGTGGATACATGGCTCCACATCGTGCTGTGTAATTTGTCAGCGTAACCTGACCTGGCATCGTACGAAAAGATTATACAATGCGAAACCAGCTTATACTGGCCATGCAAGCAGGTTGTGAAGTGACCATTTTAGTCCACCCAGTTACAATTATGATTTTGTAATTCTTGCTTCAGAATCGTATGTGGAGGAAGACCAGGTCAAAGCACGGCTTGAACAATTGCTTTGGCGTTGACGGAAACCGCAACTACGGCTACAAGTGGGCCGTGAGTGGGGTCTCCAACGACCCCTGCCATAAGGAGACCTACGCCGGGCCTAAACCGTTCTCAGAGCCCGAGACACAAATGGTCAGGAACATCATGATGGACAATTCAAAACGGATGAAGTTGTACGTGTCCCTGCATTCTTACGGGCAATATTTGGTGTACCCTTGGGGATACACAGGAGATGTCCTTCCAAAAGAATGGAAGAAGCTGGATGATATGGCGCGAGCGGTCTCGGATTCGGTTAGAAATGCTGGAGGAATGCCTTTTAAAGTACTAAGCGCTGGTAAATGGTACCCAGCAGCCGGAGGCAGCGATGACTTTGCTTTTGGGGCTGCCGGGGTCCCATACTCCTACACTATGGAGTTGACTGATGGCTACGAGTTCATATTCCCAGAAAAACTTCTCAGCAAAGTATTGCCACAGTTCTATGAGGGTTTCAAAACATTTGGGGAACGAATCAGGCAAGAATTCGGTGATCAAAGGAAAAAGAGAGAGATTGCTAACCTATAGTGACATGTAAAAGACTGAAATTGTGAAATAGGCTACGAATATAGTGAATAATAATAAAATTATAAAACGAATTTGTTTTATTGATTTTGCAACATTTTATTGTTATTAGAGGTGTTTTTACGTCCAGTAATTCTAAGTAAAATGTCAGTAACTGACGTTTCATAAGTTTATAAAATCGAAATACGAGATGAATTTTATTTTATGTTTCTTTTTAATATTTTTAGCAGGTATGTTTTTTTTTCTTGACAAGTACACCGTTACTGCTTATAATGTTTTTCTGTGGAATGATATTTTCTATAAATCTTGTTATAGTTAATATACGAGTTAATGATGGTTCGAAATGTGGGTAAGTTTAATAGAAAAAAATAAGATACATCCATATTTTTTCTATAATAAGTTATAAAATTGCTTTATGAACTCTCAAGAATATTTTGGGCACAATTATTTTTTTATTGTATTAAGCTGAAACCAATCTTGAGTTATTTTTACAAATTATTGAAATTTTACTTTTAATTCTCGATGTTATTTTTACTGAAAGGCATATATTCCTTACTTTTTGCTATTTTGATTAACTTTCTACTTCCATCTTCTTCAATAATTAATATTTATCTTTAGTTGCAAGGTATTGAGGGGCTGTTACGAGGATATGTTGCATACTCTGCTAGACAGAGACGAGGCTTCGTGTATAGAGGACGCTGCCATAGGCGCTAGCACTGTAAGAACTTAGTTAAATATAACCAGGCCCTGTTGACGAGTTGCCGTATATCATTGGAATCTACAAACATTATGTAGAAACATTTTATTCCCATTTGTTTCCAAGGGTATATTGCAATTTGTCAACTCCCCATAATTGTCACAGAACTGTTAAGTAAGTTAAGAAATTAAGTAATTAAATATTTAAGAAATTAAGTAATTAAGTATTTAAGAAATTAAGTAATTAAATATAACAGCAGATACACAACACACAACATTGTGTGTTGCAAAAATTTCAACACCAAGTTATCTTAGTATCAAAATCAACATTCTATTTACACATCATTAGGGCTCCGTACCTCAAAAGGTAAAAAAAGAACCCTTGTAAGATCACTCTCTTGTCCACCTTTATACAACTTACTGAGGTTTATAGTCCCTATTAGATGTAGAAAAATCAAGGCCCTGAGTCAACACGATAAAAAGATATGGGCAAATTTAGATTTTCGCGAAAACTTGTAAGTATCAAAATTTATCTTAATTTTAAACTTTTTTTATCCTTGTTTTCATCATAATGATGATTTTGTTATTATGTATAGTTTTTGTAACCTCCCAACAATATTATTATCTACTTATTATCCATATTCTCATGTAACTGAATTATTTGTATTCTTATGAGAATAAAGTTATCTCAAACCTGATTTATACATAAATATAAAAGCGAAATACTTCTCATTGAGTTATCACGGAATTTCACAACTTAAAGTTTGATGGGTAAGTTCTTAGCAGATGCAACTTATAGGTTCAATGTAAAGATCCAAGAAAGGATTGTGGGAGATTCACAGTCCTTAGCAATCAATCTGGTCATACAATCTGTCAGTTCAGAGAAGTTCAGTGTATGCGTTATGGCTACACATATTTTACAGGTGACGATATTTCTAAAAGCTTTAAAAGAATATTGCAGCGAAGTACTGGACGTGGTCACAGAGCACATGACGTATGAGGGCAGACATCTCTATGAGGTCAGGTGAAGTAATGTAACTGCCTACTTACAGTTGAAGCTTTGGGTGAACAAGTTTTTTCCTGTATCGATTAAGGTGATTCCCTCGCCTCTACCGTTATACCGCGTGTTGTAGGTTTGATTACCTTATGAGGCAAATATTCGTGTGTGTTTGTTTTTAGTTCTTGTTGTAGAACAATGGTGAAGCAAAAGAGTCTCAATAAATGCTTTTCACCATATCTGGAGTCAATAGATAGTCAACATCGAGATTCTTAACAACAACTTACAACACCAACAACTTACCTTAACTTAACGAAAACATATTTTTTCAATAACATTAAATTAGGCCTTCAGTGCTCAATGCCCTTGTTGCTCCCAGTTCTTTAATTATTACTTTGGCTAATGACATAGTAAGTCAGAGTAAGGCATATATTATGTAGGTACCCTACTTTTGATAGGCCTACATACAGAGCTGAAGAGTACGTTAAGTTAAGAATGTTTAGCCAACATTCTTAAATATACCTATATATTTTTATGAGAGAATTAAATATATCTTTAATTGATACGTACTAATTGTAGTAAAATTTATTTAGTCGTGAATAATGCCGTAAAATCAAAGTTGCTTTCAATAATGATCTGAATTCTTTATCCCAGCTGTAATACCTACATTTTTTGGTAAACCAGTATATATTTTTTTCGCCAAATACATATGTATAGTAGAAGCTTCCACTTCAAAAATCGCGCCATGGTAAGGCATTGATAATCTTTAAAAAAAATGTACTGAGGTTGGCGAATGTCTCACTCACTTGTCGGCGGCCGACGGGAACATTTAGATCTGGAAGAAACCTTTTCACTCTAGGCCTAGTTATTACCTTGATATAATTTATTATTATTGCACACGAATCTAGTATTTGTAATATTTTAACATTTATTTAATAAAAAATATATTATTCATATTTGTATACCAAGATAGTGAAGCAGTGTTACTCGCATTATATTTTAACAACTTATTTCCTTTACATATCAATAAATTTGAATTATTAGCTTACAATAACTTACGTAGGAATATTAACTTGTACAAATATATTCATATTCTTATCAATTATGTAGATATAAACAATAATTATTAATTAATAAATGACTACAAGAAGTAGTAAGGTTCAAGTTCAAGATTCATTAGATTTTGATCCATAAATAATCTTATTTTAAGTAACACGATTCTAACTTATATGTACCTACAGGTAATATTAAACAAAGAATCACTAAAACGAACAGACGAAACTAGTAAGCCGTTGATAATTGTGGAGGCTGGACAACAGGGCGGCACCGAGCCGGTAGGGCTTGCCCTCTATCTGATCGAGCAGCTGGTCGCCTGCGAGGAGTATGACGCTATGCTGCAACATGTCAAGTGGGTCATACTGCCCTGCACCAACCCTGATGGACAAGAATACTCGAGATATGTAAGAACATGTTTGCTTTTGATCATAATCATGTTTGGTATCGCCGTGCGACGGTTTGTTGAGCTCCTTAGATTATGGTCGAGTTATACAATAATAGATAAAGGCGTGCTGTCAGCTGCGACTGGTCTACTCAAAGCTTATATGACTCTTTCTTCAAAAGACCTTCTCAGACATTGCCCTGCATTGTAACACTCATATACTGCTACTACCATGGCTCGACTTCATAAGAGACCATGATTTTTTGAGTTTGTTTCGGTGTTTTTTTTCAGAGGTCGTCTCAGTTAAGAAATCATCTAGTTTAAAAAAAATATTCATTTGTAAAAGTGACTTTAAAAATTATATTTACAGATATAAATATAATTTGAAAGTGATAAATTATATTTATTTCTGTAGTATGACATACCTAAATGTTGTAACACTTATGTCATACTTGCAACAAGCGCATAAAGAAAGTGTTTTCACTTTAATTGCCATTGTAATTGCCAAAGTGTGTTTGCATTTATTTTTTATTCTTTACTATATTTTATTATTATATACTGACTTTAAATTTTCTATTTGTAGAGCCAAGTGCCATGGAAAAAGAATTTAAAACCGTCAGAGGATTTTTTGAGTTTCGGCGTGGATATAACACGAAATTTCGATAACCAATGGGGTTCATGCACCAGAATCGATTCCGGCTTCTCTCCCTACTACCCTGGCTCTGGACCTGCCTCGGAAAACGAGACTATGTTCATCAAAAGCGTTATAGCAAAACATAAAAAGGATGCTAAAGTGTATCTTTCTATCAAACGTGACGGACATTCCATTCATTTCCCATACGGATATACAAAGAATAGCCCGGCTAACATGGTGTTGATACACAAGGTAGCTAGTGAGGTCTCGAACAGAGTCAACCAGAGAGCTGGAGGAGTGCACTTGTTCATAAACACGAGCGTGTTCGAGTCGGAGGGCAAGTCGCACTGCGGGCACAGCGTTGACTACGCATTCGACAGCGGTATCCCTTTATCCTTCGAGATGCGCGTGTTCCTCGGATCAGACAATCGAATAATGACCAAATTCCAAACGATGCCGCGGGGATACGACACATCACTAAGGAATGGATATTTTAGCGGCATTAGAGAAATTTATAACGCTCTTACTAACGAGAAAAAGTATGGCAGAATACCTTAGTAGAATATAAAACCCTAAGCCACATTTCTATCGCTCTTGCAAGAAAATATCTATGTATAAACGCAGCGTACATTAGAAGAATATTAAGTCCTAGCTGTAGTCCGCGGTTTCACCCGCTAAAAAATGACTAACTTTCATGGAAACTTTCACCCCCCTTTTCACTACCCTAGGTGTTGAATTTCTAAAAATCCTTTCTTATTGGATGCCTGCGTCATACAAAGAACTCACCCTCCAAGTTTCAGGTCTCTACGATCAGCGGTTTAGGCTGTGCGTTGATCCGTCAGTCAGTCATTCGGACAAAGCATTTTATATGTATAGATATGAGGTTGAGAAACGCAATCGCACTCAAATAGCAATATTTAGATACCATAAAATGATGTGTTTGAAATGAAGCATAAAAAATCTTCAACTAGGTCAAAATTATGTACTTGGATCGGAATCTATTACGATACAATATTTATTTAGTACATAATGGTGTATCTACGTTGGAGGAGTCACTTTTCTACTTTTCGGTAGGATGGCGGTCATGCGCAGTAAAGTACCTGAAACGCGCGTGCGCTAGGGGTGGTGCCCGTGGCTGTTCAGCCCGCTATCATTCCGTAGTCAGCCGCGGCGGCGGCAACGCGCCTCGCTCTGGGACCTCTCCCAGTGCCCGGTCCTCCTAGCATCTCTAACGACTCTAACTCGAACTTAGTCTGCCGCCGCGCGCGTTAAATTCGAAACATTTTTATTAATTCGTTTATTTTTCACATTTCGCATTTAATTTCTCGTTCATAAATAATTTGTAGTGTTTTCATATTTTTGAGTTGATTATATTATTAAATAAAAAACCAAGAAAAATTTTCAAGACTGTATAAATCCAATTTGATTGTTTTTCTTTTTGTAGTTCATTAATTTTGTGTAAATCATTAATAAAAAGAAGTCGGGGCCGTCGGGTACTTCTCACTGATGGTAAGTATTAACTTAGAATAGATTTTTCAGCATTGGTCGGCAGTTGAGACGGAGAGGAGCAGAGAACGAGGAAATGCGGTGTTTCGAATGGGGCGGAAGGCGGTCCCGTCGGCAACAGGTTGGTGTAGCGGCGGGCGTCGGGCGCGGCAGCGAAGCCTTCTCTCGCTAGCTGAGCTCCGCAATTTTATTAACTGTTAATGAACACCCCAGATAACAGCCTTTAGCGCTAATTACCAACGAGGGACTTATAATATTAAATTTCTTGCCATCTTCGGCGAAAATTCCGGTAAAATATTACATTTCTGCAATATGAACCGGGGAAAATAAATTGCACGGTCTTTGTCGCACAGTCATATTTTTCTATTTAAATTGGGGCTAGTGTTACGTAGAGTTACCGGAAAATGTTACAAAGTTTTGGGTTAGCGACTTTTACGTCTAAGATCGTCCACTACAAATTCCCAATATAAGGAACTGATATTATCATAAAATATTTGTTACTTTGTGATTTTATTTCAACGCTTTCGAATTTACTGATCATTGAAGACAAAGGCCCAATGATTATGAAAGAAAATAACATATAAAAGCTACACAAAAATTATTAAAGCTTTTATGTGCCGGAAAAATAAACTCTTTTGTACAAACCTAGTAGCAGTGGTTAGAATTTGCTAGTGCAACTCAAATAGCTAAAAAGTTACTTAAATTTTTTTCTATTCAGAAAAACGGTTTTAAATATTCATATATTTTTATCAAATAGGCAAAATACTATTTAATCAAAATAGCCGATTTTATAACTTAAAATTCACTCTAACAAAATAAATCACAAGTCTCAATATGGGCAAGATTGAGAAATAATTATTTGGACTATCTCGCGATTTATTAACGTTTGGAACGTTAAGAATTGAAACAGTTTGAATGGTTCCATCAATCTACATCGATTCGCAAATAGTAAAAAAAAAATTCAATATCAGCATAAAAAATTACATAGTCGATCGAATAACTGACTGATATGTAACTGTAATTTTAGGACGAATAATCATAGCCTGTATAAATTCAGTTTTTCTGAGTTTCATCGAGTAATATATTATTTCATCGGCTGTTTTCGGAACTTAATAATAAATTGAAATGGATGGTAATCTTAAGAAATTAAATTTTATTTCATAAGTTTTTCTGTATTCCGAGGTAGTTAATTCCTCATTTTACAGTAAATACATACAAGGGCTTATACGAATAGGATATTTAATAACAATATAAGTCAGCCAAAAGTCAGTTTTTTTATGGAGGTATACCAATATCCGCTATCAGCTGGTGGAATAACGGGACAAACAAACAGAGGGGACACCAGTTACTTTCATAACTAAAGTTTGGAGTGTTGATAAGAACTATGGTTTGTATCGATCGTTCTCATTAACCAGTCGAGCCGCGTATCACAGAGATAAGAGGTGTAGTATGCGGGTACTTGAACAAAACATTACATTCGCCCACATGCTAGCACTATGCATTTACGTATGTATTTAGATGGTTTTTATGCTTAGACGTTTTAATGATGAAATCGGACTAAATATTGTAATATCATGTTTTAAAAAAGGTCCTCAACAAAGATTTCATAAACTCCGCTCTCTTAATTTTTTGTAATTCCGGAATTTCAAACAAAATCCTCTTTTAAAATTTTATTGTAGGCTACATTTTTGGATTGATTTGTTTGGACCTGAATAGTTTGCCAGCAATATGCACCAGCGAATTTATTTAGATGGTTTTATATGTGATAAAAAATTTATGTTCGTAATCGTTCGACGGTTTTTGTTATTTCTATTTTTTCAAATTCCGCGATTTCAAGTTCAGGCTTGGAAATTCCGTACGTTAAAATCGTCGCCTACATTTTTGAATTTTATACCAAAAAAATAATAAAATTTCGGGATATTTCTCGTAGTTTCTTTGATTTTATATTTTTGAAATAAAAAAAATAGAAAAGAGATAAAAAGAATAATAATTTACTTTTAACTCATTTGTCTTTGTAGTTTTTAATTCTGCAAATTGCGTAAGGGTACAAGATCAATATGTATAAATATTTTTGTCCGTAACTTTTTAATGGACGGGTTACAGTAATATTATTGGTATGACTGGCTTTTGAGATGATTTTCTAATGGATATGGTTAAACGGTCGGCCTCTTTGTTTGTACTTGCCAAATATCCATATTACATAAAGTAATAACGAACGTGTAAGTACGTAATTTATTATTACTGAAGTTGGTATTTGTAAAAAATACAAATAAAAAAATATATTTTTATCAGAAATAGGAATTATTAAAATAGGAGTCCCATGTTGGGCGCCACATAGACTATGATGGCACCCGACATGGGACTTAATTTATATATAGAATTTTATTCAATATTGAACATTTATATAAGTACTTAAATACCTACATTTTTATTACTGCTACGTACTTATTTTCAAAAATTATTCCATAAAAAGACGAGATAAATTACATATACCTCTTTCAAAATTAAATTACTCGACTATTCCTACTCGGGTTTGTTTCCCAGATAGAGCAAAGGGTCGGGGATTTGTGTCGATTAATGGTTATAGACGAACTGTGAGTGTATATCAATATCTACACATCTGCTTATCCCTTAGGAAATTAAGACGTGATGGTAAGTTAAGTATATTATGAAACTACATTTTCACCGACTTCAAAAAGAGGGTTCTCGATAGACCCGTTTTTTTTGTTGGGTTATTTTCATTATCTGAACTAACTTCGCCGATTACAATGATTCTTTTTTATATACATAGATGTAACTTCGCCAGGGTGGTCTTATAATATTCTCAAGATTAGATAAAGAATTTTGTAAATAAAGAATGGACCCAACACAAACCGGTTTTCCTTTTTTAACTGACTTCAAAAAAGGGATTATTAGTTTTCAATTCGTCTGTAGGTATAAACTTTTTTACACATACCTACATTTTTAGAAATGCAGTATTGAAGAACCTTAAAACCTTTATTACTTTGATAGATATCCACCAAGGCGGTCCCATATTATGGCAAACACTACTTAAAGCTCAAATTCGCTTAATAAAGAAGTCAATTTTCACGAATCTTATTACTCGTAAATTTTCGTCTTTGCCTTGACATGCCTTACGTCATTCATACATATGTCTTTATACCTAGGTACGTATATGTTAGAACTGTACATGAATAGTGGCGTCGGTTTACTGTGGAATTTAATTCGAGAAGTTACAATGGGTTAGTAGGCGACCCTCGCGCTACAGTGCCACTTCAAAGGGCCTCGCAGACTGATATTTAATATTTATTGGGTCACAGCCCAAAAGAGTTCAATTCAAATTTTCTACATTCATAGTGCTTAGTGTAAAACGATCCTTATGCGCACACGCAAACCTTTGATGGAATACTCAAAAATATGTAGTATTTCCATTAATTTCATTGCCATTCTTAATTTTATTAACATTCTTTATGTAAGCATTTTTGAATGTAGTGGACAGCAATTCATTAGGATTTGTTACAAGGTAGTTAATAAATAATTAGGTGAGACGGGACCTTTAAACAGCTTTCTTCAGAAAAAAATCTCTTCTATCAACCCTCATAAATTATTCACACAAGTTGAAGAGATAACAGATGTTGTGCTCTTATTTTTGCTATGCCTAATATTAAAATATTACATTTTATACTCTGACCGATGACAGAAGAAAGTGTTCCGCTTTTTGCTATTTTAGTACGGAATACTAAGTCACTAACACTATGGGTTGCAGTACTGATTCTCGCTAGCAAATAATAATAATTTTATGCCAAAAAATTATACGTGAAATTATATGCACCCAACCTGCTACCAAAAGGGTAAAGTTTTTTCAAGATTGCCTTTCTGCAATATTTATCATACAAAAATGGTTCCAAAAGTTGTATCAAAGCTAAGTAATTATAAGTCTGCTTAACCGCTCAGACTTCTTTAATAAGCTCGTTTTATCTTCAAAGACATGAACCATTTGACTGAATGTCGAAGTCCGTAACTTTAATTATTTGACACGAAATCTTGAATACGTGGTTTAATTCTCACCGACACATATCTAAGTGTCACAAAGACCATTAAAAAGCCCGACAAACTGGAGGCGAAGTTCATTTAAAAGCAAGTTACAGAGGATATTGGATTTCTAACTCTGTCGGTACCTATGAATTCCATGCGGCCAATTTAGTATTAAACCTTGTCCGCGGTGAACCATGCAGAGCAGTATTAAAATTTGAAGCGTTCAAACTTGCCTCCTTTTAGTGTTCATTACGTCGGAAAGTTGGTGAAAATTCATACAAGTCTAAGTTCTAATGAACACCGGTCGGCGAAGTTGGACGGTTTGTAGCGATCGCTCATAACAACTCACACGCGCGCCTTTTTGCCGCGCCGTGCCGCAGGATTCCTTTGTTACTGATATTAAAGTAATTAACGCGAGTATGCAGCCACCAACGATCGATTTTTCGGGCTTCATGTATATCGCATGACAATTTAAAGTTCAATTAGACTTAAACTTAAGCGCCGAAGTTGAATGGTTTGAACTGCAGGACGCGTGGCTCTAAAACAACTGGCACCCCAGGGATATCAACAACTTGCCAACTTGAAACAGCTCAAAACTAATTTCCCTCAAAATTTCAGACGTACGAGTACATCGTATTCGTTAAACACCGCATTTAATAAAACTTTGCCAAACGGGAATTTATACACTCTCCTGGCTTTTAGACAATGCTGAGATTTGGAATCAAGATAGGTGATAAAGCCTCTATGACTGGAAAGCTATACATAATAATATAATCTATTTTCAAATGTCACCTTATTAGGACTGTTGAATCTTTAAGCATTTTGACCTTGAGTTCACATCCGTGAGTTGCCTTTCGCATTGAAATTGCCGTAATTCTGCAAAATGTAACTAAAATAGAATATCAAACCATAAGACAGTTGCAGCAATATCTTTGGCGTGCCACAGGAGTACCTACAACTTGTTATAAATTGGCACAAAATCCCTGCGACACAAGACAATAAGAAACACCGAGGTTTTGCGGCGGAGCATTAGCCCTGTTGTTATTTTAAGTGGATTAAGGCCAGCGCATTTCAGATCTGGTTAAGCTTGAATCCAACATTAAGTCTGACAGAAAGCTTAAGGCCGACGGTTGCACTTTGTGCTACTCGCAAAACATCTTTTTATTTGTTTTGCTACCTTTAATAAATGGGGAATCTGCTTTATTTGCCTTTTATTGTCTTGAAGAAAACTGCATCTTATTACAAAAGATAATAAATCAACGATTGACAAATTGATGATTATCAAAAGCCTAAAGTTAAGCCTTCGAGATCGTGGACTCAAATTTAACTTGTAATAGATTGTAAAGCCAACTCCATAACGCTGAATCTGAAATGTAGAGTTTTGGAATTAACAACAACATACATCACGCTTGTATTCCCCGAAAGGTTAGGCAGAGGTGTACTAATGACGCTCACAGTTCGCCGGTATGTTATATGTAGGTCGGTACGGTATGTACGGTATGTAGTTCACCGAGCCTATTGCTATTATCAAGATCATTATCAATATCAACGACAAAGTAATTGGCAACGATTTTTTTTTACTTATGATCATACAATTTGAATCACCTGCTTCAGCATATTCTATAAAGAAACTACGTTATATTATTAGAACGTTCATACCCGTTTCCACCCGATTAATTCATCAAGAGGTGTCGAAGTGCGACCCCGCCCGACAAACAGGGGCTGTGAACATTCGGAACTCATTAGATAAATGAAAGAGTTCAAGCAATGATCGGTCGGGTACGGCCGGGCGATGATTGATCGACTTTACACAAGTAAGGGTGAGTTCCCGAAGTTGTTCCGCTGCTCCAAGAAATATCGGAAGCCGGTCTCGAATTACCCATTTATTCACTTAGGTGGAGTGCGTGTTTGAGTTGTGACGCGATATGTCTTGGTGGGTACTTGCCTACTTGTGATGAGAGCAATAAATTAGTCGTCGTGTTTGTTCTGACGGTTTTGGGTTACGCGCAATTTGATTGTCACTACTTTTTTTTGTATGTTGATATCACTGGAACACATGTAGTTCGTCTTTTGCAAGTTGTCGATGCAAAAGGAAGGAAGCTTCTAAAAAAGGATCCTAGCTCACTTCTTAGGCCTGTAAGCTGAGTTTATGTGATACCAGGCTATCACAGTTCACGTTTTGGGTGTCTAAGGACTTTTCTACCGACTCTTCATTTTACACTTCGAGAGATATTATTAGTTTATTACTTTTATTAGAATCTAGATAATTAATCTTATCTACATTGCTGTATAAGATGCATTTTCGAATTCTGGAAAGTACCTACGATTTGATTACCTACTTGATTCTGAGATGGGTACTCCAGAGATATAATTAATTAAAATAAACACAAATACAATATTGTGTGAACAGCATTTTATATTCTTTTTCTACCATTAGGTACAGTGAAAAAATATTGGATATCTACAACTAGTAATGTGGAAGGATAACACACTTAAAATATCAAAACACAATAATGAAAATCTAAGGTACTCTCTCCAGTCTAGAGGGGTGCATCTACCCAATTATCTACAAAAATAATAAAATACCGTCCAAAACCAAAGCCTCTTAAACATGAAGAATGTTCGTCCAATAAGGCTTGTATTTCGCCCATTCATTTTTTCAAGTAGGGTAAACTATGCCCGTCCGGTGGGTCCGGACACAATATAACGGGAACTACTCGAAAACAAAGTCAACAGCCTTGAGATCAGTACGTCATGTAGGTACCCTTATGCAACATTTTGGGCACCCCTAACTTTACGTAGCTTGGGGTAGGTATTACCTACAAAAGTTCAAGTCACATAGTTGTATCTACCTACTTAATTTTAGTCTACTTCAATCTCTATGACGTATCTTTCGAGTTTTTTTTTTTAAGGGATTTTATGACCTGGTGTATCTTTCGAGTATACTGTAGGAAAAAGGGTTGCCAGTAATTTAATATGACAGACGTTAAATTTTATTAACATTTATACTTTTTTAATAAAATAGTTTAAATGGTAAAATAAAATTGGTTATGCAGTTTGGGATTATTATCAAAGAGATTGACAGACTTGCTTTCAGTAAAATATTATACCTAAATGTATAATTTCAAAATCCAAACTTCGAAAAACCCAATAACACTTTGCTCGACCTGGATATCGAATCCTGGACCTCTGGCGTAGCAATCGTGCTTAGGATCACTAGACTAATAAGGCAGTAATATCAAGGAATAAGTACCTATATGTAGCAATGCATTAAAACTTTTAAAATATAAGTACCTATCTAATAACAGTATGAATTACTTTGATCATTTGTAAATCAATCGAAAACGTTTTAAAATTTTCATCATCAAGTGAAAAGATTACCATCCAAGTTTAAATGCTAGGACCCCATATCGTATGAAGAGTTTTAGCTAAATACAATTTTTGTTCGCTGCCATTACGATAAATATTCAAATTACAGTCCTTGTGACGACACAAGGCAACAATTCGTCTTCGCATAGATTCGCACAATTGGGCTGTTGGCAATACAAAGCGAAGGACAGACGGTATCAAAGGGAACGGAAATGGAGTCCGAATGAACGGAAATCGTCCGCCGGTGGGAAGCCGAACAGCCAAGAGACAACCTATGACAGCAAATAACATGCTCTTCCATGGAACATTTGTGACCTAGGCCTTATTTCCTGGGATGTGTATTGCAGTACAATTTTTTACAGCAGAGGAATTAAATGAAGATACAGGTCACCTCATGAAGGTAAGTGACTAAAACTTCCAATTTAGCAACAACAGATTCATATGATGTATATGTGGATTTGCTTTGCCTATGAATAGTTCCGGTTGTTTTTTTATTTATATTTGATTTTGATTGTTGATTATCGATTAACACTCCTTATAAAAAAGCTTAGGTTATAGGTAATTCGTACGATTACAAACGGCAACGTTCAACGGGTACTTTTAATGATTATTCATCAACTGCACTTCCCATTTATTTAACACTACCTTCTGCCCGCGACTTTGTCTGCGTGGACTTCAGGATTGGGTCCGACCTGGATAAAATTAGCCTATGTGTTATTCTAGGCTATAATCTATCTGTGTGCTGAATTTCATCCAGATCCGTCCAGCCGTTCTGGTGTGAAAGAGTAACAAACATCCATACCTACTCATAAACTGTCATTTTTTTACATTTATAATATTAGTAAGGATTACATGCACCTTAAACAGTTACTCAAAAAACACAACAAACATTATCACAAACTGCACTTCAAAACCTAGCGATTCCTGTAGCAATAAACTGAGCAATCTGCACTAACGCCATCTATTTAAAAAGCGTGAAATAATTCAAAAGGAGTACTCGTTAAAATGCAGCTGAATTTAGTAACCGCAAGCTTCACTTTATCACCTGAGCTGTTCCCAGTTTATGGCGGATCCGCGAACTCCGCCTCCATAAACTTGGTGTTCATAAACGCGCACTTTTGCTGACATGGAAATAGTTTACAGGCTGTCTACCCCTTACTGACTCTGTTTATCTCTTTTACTGCAAGGTATAGTCCTCTAATCTTAAGAATAAAACTTTATTTGCTATTTTTAGGGGTTTCATGGTGACTTTGTAGACCAAATTATAGCTTCAATGGTTAATGAGTTGTTTGTGAGCGGTTTGAAAGTTTTTATTACGTTTTTGGTTTGGCACTTACCTGATTTTATTTCGTCTGTCACTAAACTAGCTATTTAGGCGAGCGGACTAGCATCACATTGTCCCTCGACTAATTAATAACCTACCCTCAGATCTTTGTAGTACTTAAATAACAAAAAATATCAAAGCTAAATTAAAGTATTATTTTAGTGAAAGAAAAATTCAATCGCGGGAAGGATTAGAAAAATCAGATACGTACTTTTGCTACTATCGCTTGTTATACAATCCCTTTACAACCCTACTGTCTTATTTTCAAATAATTCACAATAAAGTCTAAACAACTCATATGACTTTATCATGCAATCATCCAACATAATGCAGGTACACAAGTACATTCCACGAAATTCCCTCACCGAGAACGAGTCGCAATAGCGATTGCGGTTGCTAGCGCTACCAACCCTTCAGTTATGTATACGAAAGCAATATTCTTATGTCAGCTTTCGATGCTTCGCTTGAATCTTGCTGCATTATATTGAACTTTTTAGAAAATTAAAGCCGACTTAAACTTTGGTGGTTTTTATCACGTACTTCATAAGTTCTTTATATGATCATGATAAAATGTATGAGGCTAATTTGATGGAGTATTGCAATTAATGAAAAAAATATTACCTATGACTCGAATCGGGTAAAAAGATTTTGAGATGTTAGGTCATATACCCAAAAAAAAAACAGACTGAATGAGCACAGTTCTGCAGACAAAACACATGGGAAATGAAACTCTTTCAGCTAACTCATTTCGCGCTCATCTTCTTATGTAGCGTCACCCCAATATAAGCAATCGTCCGATATAAGCAATATCATACCGTTTACGTTCCCCTGTCGACGGAAAATCTCTTATTGTACAATAAAAATGTTATGAGGTAACTCTATTCAACGAACTCTTCTGTTATTGGAATCGGCCACGTTTCGGTTTTAAAGAACTCTTTCCTAAGGAGCGCAATTTAATAGACAGTGAATTCATCTGGTCCGTTGCCTTTATTGGTATTTTTGCCTGATTGTTTTTTTCCTAATTGTGTCAAAATGTGGCTGTGTTTTTGTAGAAAGATTAAAAAATGATATAAGACCTGATATTAAATGACATTTGATATAAGTATATTAAATATTATAAATTTCTATATTACAGGTTGCACCCTATATAAATATTATACCTACCATAAATAACGATGACAGCAACTCATAACTGCCCACAAATAGATTGATAAATGATAAAGATGATGATGTATCGACAAAATAATAAGGCATATTTTATTAAAAAAAAATTATCGCCGAATTATACGATAGAGTTAAAAATAACTGCTAAAATATATTAAGCTACTTCAGATAATTTTACTCGTATATTCAAACAGCACAATAAACTCTTTCTTATACGTACATCAAGACTGAAATATTATATAAAACTGCCATGTTCTACGCAATAAATAACTCCTTTCCCGAATATCATTTCTACGCTTGTTGAAAGTTCAATTTTATGAGACAACGAGTACCTCACGTTCCATCAATAGAGGAACACCAATAAGCTAAAACCCGAAAGCGTCGAACAAAACAGTATCCGCAAGTATCGGTGCAATTCCCGAAAGGATGCGTGCCTCTATTTCCCTGTCTGTGGGCGAAGTCAATATGTCGTCGGAGATGAGTTATTTTTCCATAATTCTGACTTGGCGGTTCCGCAGCGCGGTCGTCGGAGCCCGAGAATTCCCAAATAAATAATAAATACGTCAACTCACATAAGTAGACATGTGCTCCACAGAGCAATGCAAGCGCCGCCATGATTGTTTTTTGAATATAGTATGCAACGAGATGGCTTAGTTTTGTTTAAACTGACTTCACTTAAACTTCACTAAAAATTAGATTTCTGTGTTTAAGAATTGCGAAATGGGGTTTTAAGCATGTCATTCGTTTTAAAAAATTGCTTCGTGCATTTTATTAAGTACTTAATAGGGTATTAAGTACTTAATAAAGAGACCTGCACTTATTGCTCAGTGATATATACATAATTTAATCGTATTAAGTCAAGTCCACGTTAAAATAACTGAAAGGGCAAACGATGGCATATGATAAAAATAAATATCAGTAAATTAATATTATTGTCACTTCTGATCTTGGCATAGTCTGTGCAACTGTTGTTTATTGGAGCTCAAGGGAAGCCAGACCACGAAATATCTTCCGACGAAACTAGTTGCACCCTCCTCGGCGTACGTACCATCTTCAGGGACTATACGCTTCTTAAAATCTTTCACATTTTAAGACATTATTTAGTTTCCGTACGGGTGGTACCCCAAGGACGCTGTTGGTAAATTATTAAATTTACCAAACTTCAAACTTTAATGTTATAGTACTTGAGTTGACTTTTGTTGGATTCAATTTAAAGTTTTTCTCTTAATTCGGTTTTGGGTTCTGGGTTGTATTGAGTTTATCCCATTATTTTCACATAAGCACCACGATATTTAACATTACCACGATATTTTTATAGAGAGTATACTCTTGATGTAAGCGTAAGGTCATAAAGGACTATTTTCATGACGTGCTAAAGGTCACCAGTATCTTTCATCATAGCTCTAAGAAGTTCTCTCCTTATGTGCAGAGAACCAGGATAGTTAAAAATCTGGAGGACTTCGATTTCCCCAGATATAATTGATTAGTTTATTAGAGTTTTCACACAAAATCAAAAATCTTTTTAATACAGAAAAAATATTGATTAATTATTTATTAATCAGATTTATTAATTAGACTGCCTCATTAGTCTATTGGTCCCAAGCGCGACTGCTATGCTGGAGGTCCTGGGTTCGATCCCCAGGTCGAGCAAAGTGTTATTGAGTTTTCTATGAAATTCTCAGTAGCAGCTCGAAGTCTGGATTTGTGCCCAGTTAATGGCTATAGGCTTGCCCCCTATATCATGGGACCTAAACATACCAGGCGAACTGTGGGTGTACATTAAGTACGCCTCTGCCTAACCCTTCGGAGAATACAGGCGTGATGGTATGTATGTATGTATTTATTAATCATTAAAATAGGTAAATTCGGAAAAGCCAAAACTAGTTCCACGGTTCCAAAACGTGGATCTTATGCAGAATAACCTATCAAGAAGCATCCATGGATACTCTGCCAAAAACCTGTCTTTTGAAAGAGTTTTATCACAACAGTTATCCGATTTAGTGTTTGGTCTTTGGCTTCTCTCAGAGCAAGCACTTACAGAATCGGTACAAATTGCTAATCCTATAACAAAGGTGAGTTTTAGCCGATATATGCCGTACATAGTGCATGCCGACGCACGGTGCAACGTTCACGGGGTCGGCCAAAGCCCCATTGTGCCGTTAAGCTGGTATTTCGGGCTAATGACCGCTGCCCTTTGTGCTTGGGTTTTCATTTCTATTGCAGCATCCGACGCATATGCCATGCTAAATAATACATGGAGCTTCCCGTTCTATTGATATGGGGTAGTGTCATTACAAGTATGGCTGTATAAATGTGAAATCTGTCTTTTTGAATAATCCGTTTGATATTTTTATTAATTGGCAAACGACACTATCAATATTTTATCAACAGATTCCGGGCTTAATACCCTATGTCACATCATTGAAAGTTTTTTTTTATTCGTATTGTATTTCATTACATTTTTCACTAAACCTAAAATTTTTAATAAATCCATTGTGAAAAACTTAGAAAACTGCTATAGTCAAACATTAGATTTAAAACATATGCCTATCTCCACACTATATATAAAAAGCAACCAAAGCCCAAAACCTAAACTAAAATAGACACACTTATGTGCAAGATTGTTCACTAATGATTTGAGATCTGACCTATATAGGACTAAGAGCAATTTCTGTCAGGCGAGTCTCACCGGCAATGTACAAATTACAGCTTCCCATGGCTGTAATTCGGGTTTTGTCCGTCTACCCTCATAGGCGCACGCTACAATTTACGCCGGACGCGGCCAGTCGTGAACGAGCTGTCGTCACAGCGCCACGTGTATTTTACTGCAGTCTGCGTTTTATATGACATTATTAGCCTAGTTGCCGGTTAACAAATAGTTGCGGACGTTTGCTGCATGCAGATCCGTGTTCTGTAGTTAACTGCGTGGTTAATGGACACCTCTCGTGAAAAAATGTTTTCATAGTTAGTAATGTTTTATATTAATTATATCCAGATAACATTTTTCGACAAAATAAATTCGAAATCATACTTACTAATATTATAAACGTGAAAGTTTGTGAGTATGGATGTGTGGATGTATGGATGTATGGATGTTTGTTATTCGTTCACGCCAGCACGGCTTAATGGATCTAGATAAAATTTGGCACACTTATAGATTCTTTTTATCCAGGTTGGACCCTATCCTGAAGTCCACGCAGACAAAGTCGCGGGCAGAAGCTAGTCTTATATAAACAAGTAAAGGAAAAATAATTTCACCAAATACGAAGGATTATAAATTACATTTTTATAATCTCACCGAAAACCATGAAACACAACAGCGATAATTAGGTAACATTTTAATAATACCCAAGTATCAACATTAAACAATATACAAATGAGGGTTGTTTCTTAAAAAGGGAGATTTTATTTTTATGAAGAGACGTCGGCCATCTGACGAGCGCCGAGGCGAGCGAATTAAAGATTGTCAACAGATTTATTACTCGCTCCGGTGAACCCGGCCCCCCACTGGGAGATATTACTTACCTATTTATTCCGTTCGTATGATTCTAGGCTGTTTTGTTATATTTTTGGAGGATATGCCAATTGTAGATCATGAAAGAAAAACAAATACCAAACACGACAAGTATACCTACAGAGCTGTGTTATTGGTTTACTTACGACCAATCCCTATGGCAAATCAGTCAGTAGATTTGCTTACTAGAGATAGGATTTTGACATAAGATCCATACAAGTATTGTCAAAATCCTATCGCTAGTAAGCAAATCTATCGACGGATTTGTTAATTGGGACTGGGCTGTACGTGGCTGAAAGTGAAGCTGCGTTCTGGGATTAAGTTCAAATGTATCCTATTACATGGGACCTAAAAATATTCCACCTCTGTCTAACTAATACTGGCTTATTATGATGATGTGACTTTTACCCTTTAAAAATCAATAGCAGACACTTAAAAATTAACATGGTACAAGTAAGTCAACTAGATACAGTATGTTTGTCGGTCGTGCGCGCCACTAATAGGGTATTATGAACTTCGGCTAAGAACTCAAGGGCTGAAGGGTGCTCCAGGGAAGTCGCGGGGGTGAGGCGCGGCGCGGGAGGGTGAGGTATTTGAGGTATCTCCTTGGCAGTAGGCAACGGGGGCGAGATTACAGATGGCAAGATAAGCCTCGAATTAGATACAACGAATTTTGTATGATGTTGTAAAGGTATTAACCGTCTCGCTTTGAGAATAAAATATAAGGTTTATTTTACAAAAACCGTTTTAAGCGAGCATTATAGTATTAATGTATCTATATTCGGTTTTGCTGTAGTTAAAATATGTTTAATTAATAACTACGTAAAAATGTTCGACGCTCGAATTTTGGCGTAACACTGAGATGAGACATGGCCTCGGGGAATTAACGAGCTGGTAATTTGATAAAAATAAGATGTTCCTCAGGCCCTATTATTAAATAAATAAGGAATACAGTCTCTCCTGTGAATGAATATATCAAAAATATGTAAAAAGGTGCGTAAAAAACCTTCGTGCGAAATGTGGCATTATCTACCGGTATTTTTTTTAAATAATTGACAAATTTTCACAGACCTTAGCCTCGTTTGAATTACTGCTAATTAGCAGTCGATGACGTGACCGCGACTGTGCGTAGATGACGTCGTGCGAATGATGGCGTGAAAATGATGAGAATTATTATTATAATAAGAATTATAAAAAATATCTCACTCAAGTAAAGAATTTTTATTTTTATTTTAATATTATGAAGAGACATTCTAAGACACTTTCTCGGACTTAATCGCCAAGCTATTAGCCATTTTCTTTAATATTGAAAAACTAAGATAAAAGGCGGAATCTGAAGACTGCGCGGCAGCATTTTATCCTTCTTTTCTCAATCGTAAATAACTCCAAAGAAGCAAAGGAATCCAAAAAATCGTCAAGTACGAGCTGACTTACGCTTCAAGTTGTTTTTTTATTGACATAAGTCATGTACGTTTCTAATTATTTATTTCTAAACTTCTAAAACTGATAATTAATACGAGTTTGGTGGCATTTTTAGGATACAATAGACAAAAAAGGTTTTTTTTTATTGTTTATAAATAGTTTCTGTTTCATATTTTAAATTTACCGGTATATTTCGAGGTACTTTAATATTATAGAAAAAAAAGCATAATCCAACTAGTTCTACATAACATTTTGCGATGATTTGTCGGTAACATTTGTTTCTAAAACTTGTACGTTAAAAAATCCCAGTAAAAAGCACCTGATTTTACGATTTTTATTTCGAGTTACAGAACTCGGAAAGATAAGATTACAAAGCGCTTTTCCTCCTCGAAATACGTTTCCACAATAAGTCACTTAACATTTAATTAGGCAAGCTAAAAGTGCGCCGCGGCGCGCAAACAACTGAATTATAAAAGGCAAAACGGATACCTATATAACTACCTTGGCTTTCTTACACGAGGAGGTACATGGAGGGCTTAGAGGGAGCGCCTTGCCCGCGGCGCCTGCATCCAAACACAAAAACATCCCGCCCCAGAGCTGTTCTTAAATCTCAATTAAGGTTAAAACCGTGTCTTGGGCGCACGTACACTGAATTAAATTAATGGCCTCACATATTGCAGTGCTGTGGCCGCTTCTCGATTAATTGCGTCTTTTTCGGTCTTCTTTTGTTCAGGTTAAATGTTTTATTAGATACTCCTTTGTTTATTTACAGGTGCTTGCCTTACGGAATTGCTCTTTGTATTAATTATTAGGTTTAGCTGCTTACGATACGATAGCTTTTGTCGGAAATACATATATCTACTGTTGTCCGCGGTTTCCCTCGCACCTTAGAGGACTTTTTGGTACAAAGGTTAGCTCATATCCATCCTCAGAATATAATCTATTTCCTTACCAAATGTTATCGAATGTTCAACGGTTTAGGCATGAAAAGGTAATATACAGACAGATTTAATTTCGCATTTATGTTTAGTACTAGGTAATACGGATATGTCGCTACAGGAGATATTAGTGGAGAAGAGTTAGTTAGCTAATTACTGTATGTAACATCATGCATAGTAGAGGCATTGGAGCACCGTCTAAATCAAGTTGTAAACTCCACCGTTGACATTACATGAAAATGACTTTATAACACAATATTGTGTAACAACAAGCCAGCAACTAAACTTAAACTATTTACCTAGTGAACAAGTTTCGCGTGCCGACCGGATGCCTCGAGCGTGTTCCCTACATTAAAATACGGGATAATCTGTATGCTGTGCGTCGTATTTTCGGCAAATCTGGCGTTGCCATGGCGACGGGCCCTTGAAGTAAAACCCCACAGTGAAGAGTCAAAGCGTAAGGCAAAATAATGACGCGGCCAAAAATGGCAGCCGAGTACGTGATAACACTATACAACATTCGCTCTAAAAATATCTTTTTCGTAGTACCAGCCTTTGTGTGTTTGTTTATGGAATCGGATCTCGACGCTGTAAAGTTGGATCAGAGGGACACAAGGAAAATAAGGACGACTTATGAGTTATAACTTAAACCACACTTCTATATGTTTGCTATTTTAAGCTGCAAAAACATTTAAGCTTATAAAGATAAACTTAATTCTCACTGATTTTATTTGTTACTCTTCGATGCCTAAACTACTTAGCCGATTTTGATTAGACTCCACATTTCTCCACAAATTATTTTAAAATTGGTAGCAAAACAAGATAGTTTATGGCAAAAACATTTTGTTATAAGAAACTAACACCACAAACAAATATTGATCGATGGATCTATTGAGCCTAGAATTAGAATTTATTAAAATTAATGTATATATTATATTAATGTATATATACCCAACAAGTAATACAATTATGTAAGACATAAGGGGCACTTACCTACGTCTAACTTATGTTCATAGTAATAATGGCTTCTATATTACATAGGTAATACGAGTATTAAATAAGCCTGTATTGATACTGAATCACATAGTGATGATATTCCAGTATCTACAAAGACAGTGCTATCGAATATCATCTTTGATCCTGACCAGAGACCATAATACAAACTTACCTATGTATCACTAGCTGACCTAGAAGATATTGTCTTGCTAAACTTTGAATAAATGTACTGGAATTCATACAAAAGTCTCATAGAAGTAAAACACTATCAGTTTTTCCAGAATGTCCCAATTTTCCGGGAAACTTTTTCTATTTTACTTTCTCTAAAAACCTTATTCGGATTATTACGAATATTTAAAAAGGAGAATTAGATAAATTAGTTCAACCGTTCTCAATTGATGTGCTTACCAACGAACAACATTTGAAATTTATTTAAATATATTATACAAACATACCGGCGAACTGTGGGTGTACATTAGTACGCCTCTGCCTAACCCTTCGGGGAATACAGGCGTGACGGTATGATATGTTATGTTTTATTATACAATAATGATGTATGCACTGAGACTATTACATTAGGCTTGTTTCACACACACACACACACACATGATTACCGCAAATGGTACTGTTTTGGTTTAGTAATATAGAACAGATATATGGGAGATACACGAGATAGAAAGAGAAAGACAGATTACCCAATGCCATTATTCTGGAGAAAATGTATGGCATTCTTTTTTTGAAAATAATCTAGTCGTGACATTTATATGACAGCTTTTACTGTATGAAGGTTATAATACTCTCACGAATACAGTGCACAAAAACCTTTAATATTTAACTCATCACATACATAGGTACATACTCATATATAAGTCTGTGTTTCTATGTCCGGATTGCATCGGTATGCGGTCACAACACATTCCTACGCATACGTATATCTATATTCGGCGCTTCATTAGCGCTGGTATCCGTTTGTATCATATTTATGTGTGATGGCTCACGTGTTAGTTATGGAATGGCCATTATCAGTGTTGGAAATTAGATTGATTTGTGCTTTGAATGATGACAAATATATACAATTACTTCCTCGAAACAAAAAAAAATCGTAAAATATCTAATAACACTTTGCTCGTCCTGGGAATCGAATACAAAAGCTCACGCTTAGCAACCGCACTTACAACAACTATGTAGACCAAGGCAGAAATGTTTACTTCTTTTTACACCTATAACTTTTTATAAAGCCTTAAACACATCTCTACCGATTTTTACACACATGTTAAGAAACATCGAAATGAAAATAAAGTTAATTAAAATGCCGATCATACTGAAAAATAAATAACTACTTATCCAGATATTTTTATATACGAAAATAAAATTTAAAACTGATGAGCACACACAAGTGATTGCTATCACTTCATGACTATCGCGGCACTATCACCATAAGGAAGGAGGGGACAACTCTATTAATTTTAACGAGCAAATAAATATTCGGAATTCGTTTACATTTTCATAACGAATGGGCGCATTTTAAAAGCCTTATTACTGGTTGTCATGCCTTGACGTACGACGTACGGCTTCCCGATAATAACTTATCGATTTTTCAGTTTTACGGGAAATTAAAACACATTATTTTTGTGAAGGTATTAATAACACTCGGTGCCAGGTTTCTGAAATTAGTAATCCCTCAACACATCACATTTTGTGAATTTTTTGCATTTTCCATGCTAAGATTACAAAGTTATTTTTGAGTAAAAGAAAAAAATCAATCACGGGCAGGATTCGAACCAGCGTCTCCTGGCTGGATACACCAACGTCACCTTATGACGTAAATTCAGAATGTGAAGGCAAAATTTCATTCTTGCGGGTAGGGTTCGCGGTGGCTTAGAGGTCTGGTGTATCCAACCAGGAGACGCAGGTTCGAATCCTGCCCGAGATTGTTTTTTTTTCCTTTACTCAAAAATAATCCCTCAACACATTTCACAAAAATGAATTTACTATTTGTCCGACATATTTCATTTAAAAATATGGTTAATTTTACTTGCTAGACTCATCCCTTCATTCACCAGACATTTAAGAGTAATTTTGGAGGAAATGTAATAATCGGATTCAACTTTATTTATTTACAGGAAAACAAGGTGATGTCTGTAAAATATGAGCGTTCCATTAACTACGAACTGAATGTTATTTAACTTGGTGCGGATCAATATGCTATTTACTTTTTTAACTACTAATTGAATTGGGCTCGTACTTATACTCGTACAGTACCGTTCGAAATAATTAAACTCGTTCCACGATAGCAAACCAGTCGCAATAAGGCCGCATTCACTTTTATAGGTGATAAAAATGTTCTTTAAATTCTACATATCGTCAACAATAAAGCTCCTTAAATTTTATTTGACATAGTACATTAAAATATGTAGTGATGGTTCGGGCTTTATTAGAACAATTTTATGGCTTGTCTCCATCGTACGTGGTAGAGGAAAGCCTTGCACAGATATTGTTGCTTGTGACAATAAATAAGACGTAAAATTTTATTTTACAGCGGTAAACGAAAGAAGCTAACGAAATTACATTCAATTACGGCAGTGCGCCCGCGGCATTCCACCGTCGCAATAAAGGCCGCAAAGTAACGTTCCTCGCGTAAATTTTTCGGACATAAAACTCTGTAAAAGTGAAGTTAGTGAGATGTAGAGCGACAATAAATGTTTATAGAGGTTGGAGCGAACCTCACGACGCGGGTGCACCGAGCGTTGCCGCGCCGTGCCGCGACTCTACGCGGTTTTTTGCCCGGCGCACCTCGCCCCACTCAATTAAGTTTAGGAAGAACAAAAATAAAAATTCGCCCTGGCAGAGGTTCCTCATTCGCAGAGCAAACACGAATGAGGCAAATTAAGTGGGCAAAATAACGTGCCCTTAAATTAGGTCACGCAACCAAAGTGAGACTTGGAGGGCCCTTGCATCTAGTTATAGAAATGAAGTATCGCCACCGCCGCCGCCGCGCCGCGACGCGCCGCGGTTAATGTAATCAAATTTGTAATTTTTAACTTTTTTCTTTTCTTTGATATTCTCGGAAAGCTTTTCTTTGTGCGTAATTCAGTTAGGCGCAGAAATGTGAAGCTTTTAGTTAGTTTTGAAATAAACTCAGTAATTTTCTTTTATTTATTTTTACACTTTTCTGGATGGGTGAGCGCTTAATTGTTAGTGTTTCATTCTTCGAGAAACAATAATAAGAATAAATGATTATAGGTGTTTTTTCTTTTTACTTATATGAATAATACACACTTAGATATTATTAATACTCACCACTAAGTTACACCCGCTAAGTATGTTAATTTACCAACATACATTTTGGCCTTGAGAGTAAATCAGGATAAAGTTTAACAAAACAAAAAATCACTTTTCTTGGTGAACGTGTCTGGATAAAGTATGTAAACAGTATGGTGACGACTCTATAGGTACCCAGCATTGGGTGACGTAAGGTTTTGGATGATTAAATAATAATCGCAATTCGATTTGGCTACGGTACCCTAAAGAGGCTCAAATCTAAAAACCAGATCATTGTTTTTCTCTATTCAATAAAACGAAATGGCTATAGAGATACACTTGTAGTGTTTTACGTAAAGCAGTTTTATGGGAGTCTGAGTAAGGGGGTCGGCATCCCATCGTCCCGGTATTGCCTTATGGGTGTTTATGTCTGTAAGCGGCCACAATACGCCTGAATTCTACAAAGGGATAGGCAGAGGCGATATGTTCACACAGTTACGTACGATTAGTAATAGGTAAACTGTTATTAACGACCACTTGTGCGTTGAAAGAGCACAAAGATTTGCATATTTAAATTTATGGTTGTCATATTTAAGTCATGGTAATGATGACTTAGAATGATGGGCCACAGCCTCACAATACTATACCTAGTCATCCTTGCTATCAACTGGCGTATAATTTTATCACAATTGGGTAGTTTTTAGTGATTTGATAGGAAATAACGGAAACGGAAGAAGCATCTTCTATGATCTGACATATTTTGTCCTTACATACACATTCGTAAAAAAGGACCAACTTTTTTCTCAGACGTGTCCTTTGGCGTTAATGCGTCGTATCTGCCGATAATTACGTCGGCTCTGTCGGCGACGACACACTAATTAGATGAAGTGAATCACAGAAGCAGTAAACATCTTGTTAAATAATGGCGTTGGATACTAATCGATGTTCGAGGGCTGAAATGCATTTATGATATAGGAGAACATTCTAAAATGAACTTATATTTCATTCTATCTAAGATATACTCGTATAATGTACGAGTATATTATCTGTTATATTATCTACGAAAAACTTTGTTCATGATTTTGAATCAGAAAGTCATTTTTAAACTTTTTACATTTACAATTTAATTGAAATAGTTGATTATTATCACATTAATGTATCTAAATTCTAAAGTAAAAAGGTGCAGCTTACTGATAAATCTAAAAATTTACGTAAACTTTTACAATAACGCCTACAAGACGATATAAAATCCTCGGATTAACCCGCAGACACATAATTCACGTTTATCTCGGTAGCTGAAATTACCCACTAACGTAACCAATTTTCTTACCTTTGACAAAATCACGGCTCTTGCCTATTACGTAACATTACCCAAAGGGCGCACGCGGCGCGAATACGCCACTAAACATATGTGGGGCCATTCATGCGTTTTTGAGTCATATTAATAAGTGTTAGGGTATATTTTACTGTGTATCGTTACGACGGCAAAAGGCGAACATCGGATGTATAAGACACTCTAGGAGGGCGCCTGTAGGCCCATAATGGTTTCTTGTGAGGAGGGCTTCGGGACCGCATATGCTCGTGCCTGTGGTCCCCGCTTCGTAAAAGCGAGAAAACAAATTAGAAAATCTTTCGGAGAATAATTTAAGAAGTAGGCTCGCGGTTGTCGGGTTAACTTTGTTTTTCGACGCGACGCGATGGTTGATAGGACGATCAAAGCCTTAGCTGTTCATTTTAAGTAACTTTATCTGTTAATTTACAGTTCACATTTTAACACTAACCATTTCTATTATCAGAAGCTACTGGTGAAGGTTGATATCAAGTATATCATCATATAATATTTAATGACGTTTATAAGACGCTTTGTTAGAAAAGTATTTCCAAAAGAATGAATATTTTGTCAATGCTTTTACTTACGATAGGGGTGTACTTATGTACACTCACAGATCGCCGGTATGTTTAGGTCTCATGTAATAGGGGGCGAGCCTATTGCCATTAACCTGGCACAAATTCAACACCGAGCTGCTACTGAGAATTTCACAGAAAAACCCACTAACACAATGCTCGACCTTGTAATCGAACTCAGGACGTCTAGCATAGGAGTCGCGCTCAGGACTACAAGGCTAATGAGGCAGACGATTCTATCCTTTACTTATAAAATAATCACGGGTCCAAAACTTTCGTTCTGGATGCACCTTCACATCCCACACATCCGGCAGCGCAGGCGCCGACGGCGTTTCTTTAGTCCTGCTTCCTTTTCTTAAACAACACCCTAACATATTTAATTACCATCGCCACCACTCCTGAAATCCCGAGGCCACTCTTCTCTCAATATCCCGCTACTAAATATCAAGGAAATCTCGCCCTTTTCTACAAGTACATAAAGTAATTGAGATGCCATGTTATTAAGATTTTAATGAACACGCACGAAGGGGAACAATAATTTTAAAGAAAAACGATATTGCGCGAACAAGTTTAATAATTTGCTTGTGTAATATTACTTTGAGAAAAGCCGAAGATCGGGCTCTGTGGCGTTCACTAGGAGAGGCTTACGTCCAGCAGTGGACGAATATAGGCTGATGATAATGATGATTATGGATATTACTTTGCAGTGTGCGTACTTACCCGCTGATGAAAAGATTTAAACACTGTTATGTCAACTCAATATCTTAAACCACGAGCATAATATATTCGGAGTATTTAAATACCGGTATCCACAATATTTGAAATTGTTACCGTGCGGTGCGCGTGAATGCGGCGCGGCGCTCTCAACTGGAGCTCCTCATATCAGCTATCTAAACATCGCGAAACTTTCCTCGTCCAACTTTATCTCGACGCGATCATATTTTCGTATTTTTCTTGACTGAGATGCGAACCGTGAACGGTTTAAATGTATTCCATAAATCAGGATACTCTTACGAATTTCGAACAAGAGAGGGCCTAACAAAAATACTTACTTAACAATTTGTCGAGAAATTTGTCGAACGATTAACAAATGTGTTCGCTGTTAACATTACTTACGTCTTAAATTAATAAAGTTGGGGATTGATGCGGAATGCTCGCGATGTAACCGACATTGTGTAGCGCGGCGCGGTGCCCGCCACGCGCCCGGCCGGGTACTCCAGCCGGTATCCTAGTACAATATTGACACAAATCCCTTAACTTATAAAATCGTGCTTCCGTCCCCGATGTAGGCAATATGGGATTTCCGTCGTCATTTTGATGTGGAGCCCCGGGCTGGGCCGCGGAGGGTGTAGTGTTTGCGCGGGGGACACCTGGCTACTCCAGCTCGCCCGCCTGTTTGCTGATCGATATGTGCCCGCTTTTATGGATGACACACCGCTAATGTAACACTAAAATATATTTTGCAAATTTTACCGCAAAAATCCAAAGAAAAAATAATTCAAGATGATATGAGCCATATAACTTTCAACAATGTTTCTTATACAGAAACTAAAAAAAAATCATTGTTAAAAATCTTTTATTATAAAATCATTGTTAAAATTCTTTTACTAGGACAACTTAAAGCGATAAGAAGCGGACCATTTGGCTCATGTGCACTTGCATATTACTACCTACTCAGGGAGTCAGTTCGCCACACACGATTTACCAATAAGTACGTATTTGCAGCAATAACCGACAAAACAAAGCATCCGGCTTGCACGCTCCTAATCCTCGATTTGGGGAGGGTCTGCGTGGAAATGGAAAAATATTTGTCTGGCAACACTCGGCAAATGTACCGACAGCCGATATCACGTAGCGTTTTATTTTAAGACAACTACAGGTTGTCGACTTTACGTGTAGACGGGTTTATTTTTCTACGCTGGCAACACGTTCGCTCTTTTACAACGTGGTTCGTTCAGGTAGTTTGACGTGTTTAAAGCACGAGAAGTGGTGCTACAAAATCTTTGATTTTTGCACGGGAATATGTTTGGAATTCTGCAGGAGACCGAATTTTATTAAAATCTTCACAAAGCTACCTATCCCAGATAGAAAATTTCAATTTTAAATAGAAATCTTTTTGTTAAAGTAAATGTATGGGTGTAATTTTCAGGTTGTAAAGTTAATTCAATTTCAGCTTTAGTTATGTATATTCCAAAACAGTTTGAATCTAACATTCAAAGGCTATGCTAATAAGTATCCTTAGACTTAATTGCGACGTTACGAGCTTAAATGCAATCATATTAAACTCTAGCTTAACCAACACCCAAAAACAAAACAAACATACCTCAAACGAAATTCTAAACTAGAATTAACCCGAACATTTGCATTCCCTCTGAAGTGAGTTAAAAACACATATTCCTAGTCTCGTCTAAGCAAACAAAATATAAGTTGTCTAAGCTCATGATAACGTTTGCAGTGCGAGGTTCACTTTGCAACTTTTCAAATATCTGCTAACCCCCCACTCGCCCTTATGACGGTGTTATGACCGAACAGGATCATATTATTATTGGAGATACTCGAGCTGTATGTGGTTCAAAAAGTTTCAAAATATTTGAAAAGAAAATCCATGAGATTAGTTTTTGAAAATTTGAAATTGACTCTTTGGCAGTTGTGAAATCACTACGAGCTATAACCTTTCATCTGGCGCACTCGGGTAAAAAATACTGCGGTTTAAGGATAGAAGATTATTATTATTTAAAGAATATCTCTACAAATTTATTCATTAGAAAATGTTAGTACAGAATTGATATAGGAAAAAATTGCTGAGAAATATGCAGAATATAAGAAATATGATAGACGTACGCATACATAAATCTAGCTTTCAGTATTTTATCTGTACGAAACGGAACGTCGGCTTTGCTTCCGTTGTCTGGTTGCCTACTGGATTGCCTGCATCGAGTTCATTTGACGAGAAGAGAGTAGGTACATAGGCCAATACCTATTAAAAGTTAGAAACAGTTTTAAGAGGAGCTAAGAAAAGTTTTTTTTTACTAATGACCATGAATGTGTAGTTTATAAACGGTACAAATTATTCCTGTAGACATGATCTCTTCAATCCCATTTTTATTCTAATAAAATTTATTGATAGTGACTTGAAATATTTGGACCTGACTAACGATTGGGCACTATTAATGGATCAGCAAAAAGTGGCATCATTGAAAAGAAGTTGCAAGATTTTCTTAATTTTTAGATTATCACAATATCGATTTGATGACTTTATTAAATGAAGTTCAAAAACCTCTGTTACTATTTCTTCTAATAGCTGTAATATACCTACGGCATTTGTAGTTCACTGACGTATTAAAAAAATAGGTACTTTATTCATTTTATTTTTTTATATCCGCGTCGGTCTTGTGGCATGGGCGTCTCAAACCTCTGTTATTATGTCTTCTACGAGTAATAGCTATAATATACGGCATTTGTAGTTCACTGACGTATTAAAAAAAAACTTTATTCATTTTCTTTTTTTTTATATCCGCGTCGGTCTTATGGCATGGGCGTCTCGGTCTCGGCCACAGTCTGCCTCTTTATGCCCATTTTACGCCGTGTACCCAGATTGCGATCCGCCCGCTATTTAAACCGGATCGCTTTACACTCTTCACAGCCTTAATAGAGCTGTTCGCTTTTATACCCTAATGACCGCGTAAAAATGAGGAACGTTTGTTGATCCTTTATTGACCGGTAAGTGATGCAGCTGCTTTATTCGAAATGTTATTATATTTAACGGTGTCGACGGTGATTTTATGGAACGATTAAATTTAATGTATCTCGGATTTAATTTACGCAAGTGGGGTGAATAACTGTTATGGTTTTAGTACTTTGTTTAGTTATATCAGCAAATGTTGGCATCAATTGATCACATAGAGTTTTCCAGAGATTCTAGAGAATTCCAATCTTATCATTTATCTGTCAAAACTTGTGGAGAACAAAAGTTACATTTTGACAAAGAAAAATATACTTTTCGGTCACAGTTCGAGTGTTAAAAAGCTCAGCTTTGTAGTGGTTCAATGGGGAAGTTATTGAAAAATAAAACAAGATGGAATATCGAAACGCAAAAGTTGGACTTGTTGCACTGAGGAGAAAACTAATAAATGTTTCCCGCGGCGAATATAAGAGCGAGTCGGTGGCAGAGCGTGACATTAAACTTGGGTATAAAGTGAGCGTGCAATATCGAGTTAGCGAGTTTCACAGACCAAACAAGACGGCATCGGACTTCCTGGCGTAAACTACTTAAATCTTGACGCGTCTTGCCTGGCTGTCCGCTGCGGGCGAGAATAAACTTGCCTTGCCGTTTACGTGCGACATAGCTGCGGTATGTGGCAGCGCTTCACGCCACTGTCATCTTTGTGTGTACAGAATAATATCTAAAATCGCTTGGTGTGAAAAGGCAGCGCGGAGAGCGGTACGGCGGGATTACAGAGCGATGTAGTCCGCGTACTTTCGACAGATAACGCATAGTCCGGAGTGGAGTGGCTTTCCCGGTTGATTGACACTGGCTCAGTGGCTTTTAGTTGGCAAACGTAGCCATTACACGCGCTGAAGTGTTCCCACTCACACACGTTGAAGTACACTTTGAAGCGTACATTTTCGGACGTGTGTGGAACATTTTGAGTTATATATTTGTTGTTAGGTGTGTCAACCAGAGCTGTCTTGTTTGCCCACATCAGTTACGTGCGATATTATGATTGTATTACTTACTGTACTTAGACTGTTTTAATACTAGCATCTATAGATTCAACTAAAAAAATTTATCTTTTTGTGATTTTTTTTTGCATTTTCCATGCTAAGATTATTAGGTTATTTAATAGTAAAGGAAAAAATTCAATAAAATTCAGTCACCTCATGACGTAAATTCAGAATGTGAAGGCAAAATTTCAATCATGCGGGTAGGGTTCGCGGTGGCTTAGAGGTCAGAGCGTCTGGTATATCAAACCAGAAGACGCAGGTTCGAATCCTGCCCGCGATTGAATTTTTTCCTTTACTATTAAAAAAATTTATATAATGTACTTACAAACATGGAATAAAATCAGACTATCTATCTTTATAGTAAATAATGTTAAAAGATTGGCATCGTATTTAGGTACGGCTAAATTGTGTAATCACACAAACTCAAAGTTTGAAAGTCATTTAAAACGATCAAAGGAAAATGTCTCCTCAAAGGGATTTTTACAGACACTTAACATCCTAATGAAGAGACACCATGATCACGGCGACAAACAAAAACGCTAGCAAACGGCAATTACATTGAAATTTCTAAAGGACCCACCTGTTGGCGGCCACAGACGAAAATGTTCTCGAAAAAGATTTTATTGGTAGAAAATGTTGGCTTTCCACGACAGATGTTCTGCGGGATTTGCTCTCTCCTCGGAAAACTTGTGTTTGAAAACGGTTTTCAACTTCTCTTGAATACTGCTTAGCATAGAGCTCTTTAGCTTATTTTTTGTGAATGTTTAACTTTATTTGAAACTGCTTTAACCTGTCTGGATGTTTGTGGGTGTCGTCAAATAAAAGGTATGCAAATGCAAATGAAATGAAATTTGACGACACGTTTGGCGTAGCGGCTGAGCGATCGGCTTCTGCGTCACGTGTTGTGGGTTCGATCCCCACACGGAGCAAATATTTGTATGATCTACAGATAGTTGTTCCGGGTCTGGGCGTTTGTGTATGTGAGAATTTGTGTTTGTAAACGCACCCACGATACAGGAGAAAATCCTAGTGCCCCACACTAGGATTTTCTCCTGTATCGTGGGCGCGCAACGTTTGTTTAAAAAAAAAAAATGAAAAAAGGTACGATCGTATTTGTATACCTACTATCAAGCAATATTGTAGTAACTAAGTCGTTAATTATGAATTACTAAGTATATGAGAAGTATGCGAAGATGCCTTGAGTAACATAAAAACGAAAATATTTTATAAACATTATGACACGTTTAATAAATAAAGAACCCTGAACGACCAAACAAAATCAAATTAATTAACACATTGTAATGAAGTTGGGAAAGTCGAAAAAGCATATTATTCGTGTGAAATTGATAGGAGAAATTTCAACAAAAACTGCGGCCCATAAGCCTCGGCGAGGAAAACCACACACGGACCAATTATCTAAAACACACAGCCGTTTAACCTCGAATTTCACTAATGAAAATTTCCGTACGCTGCGTTGTTGGTGGCGGAGGGCGCACCTTATCACTTATCCGTGGGATTGCTTGCCACTAACTGTAATTATCGTACAGGGTTTCCTGTCCTACAAATAGGTCAATTTAATGCATTCTGATATTCTACGCGCCGATTAACTATGAACAGTAATAATACATTTATTGAAGGAATTAGCTTTAGAATTATTAGAATAGCTTGTTATTTTATTATGCTCTACGCTTCCATGAAGGCTAGTTGAGTAGATGATTGTGCAAGCTTTAAAGAGAGCAACAGAAAACCATTACTATAGAAGATAATAACTTTGATTATCACTAATTTGTTGATTTTGTTCAATTAATAATTCAATATTCGAAATAATAGCTAGATAAACTTAATAAGTCAATTTTACAATTCCTTTCATGATAATGAAATGAAAAGAATGTGTTTCAATTAACATTGCTTAGTGAACTGGCGGGCGATAAAATGTTCTTATTAGTTATTATGAAGGGCCCTTTACAAAGTAACAAAGTGATCTGGCTTTATTACACGAGCGGTACAATAAGTAAAATTAAATGAAGCCACAAACAAACGCAGGGGTCGCTGGATGCACGAAACAATTTATGTCGCCATTTCCCACCGGCCGCCTGTATCGACGTCATTTGCATCTGAAATCTTTCGAGCCACGACTATATTAGAGAGGGGAATTGGCTGGGATCTTAATTTATCGAAGTTTTTATGGTTTAATTAACGGAATTCACTTAGGCGAGGGTCGCGCGTGGCGGCGCGGCGCGGCGGCGGTGCGACGCGCCTTCGCCGCGGTTTGCGCTTTATTTTATACTAATAGATGTCCCTGGGACGCGCTATAATTAGCGCCAGGACGCCATTGAAAGTTTTAATTGAAAAGCCTTTGTGCAGTTTTATAGTCCGTTAACAATTTTAGACTGTATTTTCATGCAGTCGCCGCGCCGACGCGCTCGATGCTTAATCTTGACACCTCGCCCTCCTTTTTGTCCGCTTTTCAGGAGACGCGCCTAAGCATTTTATATTATTTTGAATATCTCATGGAAACATGACACTTTTGCTATTAAAGGATTTGGGAGTTGTTAAAATTTGTTCGGTATCAGTTAGGCTAAACGAAACCTATCAAATTAAATAAAGCGCGGAGGCAATACACAAACTTTTCATTAATTGTAGGTATTATTACAACATTATTCATATAATAAATCCCAAATTAATTCACCCTTCCAAAATTTGGAATTCAAAACTGTAAATTGGTAGCCTCTTGCCCCAATTATTATAACATTTATTCTTTTTGGGGTAAACAGATCCTTATTTATTAGGGTTCATTATTCGAATTAATTTGTTTGTGTTATGTTGTGGGCGCGGACGGCAGATAGAGGTTGGCAAACCGCGCGTAAAGAGGCTGTTTTGATATTTAAATGAGGGTAAGGCTTGATTGTGGCCATTGAGTAGAACCGCGCAGTAGGGTCGGGCACTGGGGCCAGGCCCGGCCCGCGCGCCTCCATCGCCACCTATCATACCCAGTAACCCACAAACGGACTTCAGTACTTTTGTTAATTATTTAGTCGCGAATGTTAATGAAGGTCACGTGAAAATTATGCGGGCTACATTTTTTTTGAAGGATATGTATATTATATACTAGGTAGTGAGTACATCTGTACTACGTGACTAGCAATAAAACATACATTTTATTACAGACACAAAATAATGATAATATCAAGGACGCTTAGGTATAATATTATAATATCGGAGACATATGAATTCAGCAAATCACGTGAGGGCCCGGTTCCCAAGAACAATAGATTTAAAAATGTTGGTAATTAACACACAACATTCACAACGATGACAATAAAACCTATTTAAAAAATGTATACCAGTCGACTTGAGAAACTTTTCTCGTTGGTTTAATACTCACAAGAAAAGGTCAACACACGTGTACCATAACATTAAAATTATAAATAATTTAAATATTTCTTAATATTTTACATAATTTCCTAGAAGTTGATCTCTAAACTTAAAGCACCAATAACCGTTATAATAAACATGGAATCAGTTTAAATTAAGAACATCATTAGCGGCCGGTTGAGGTAACAATAGAATTGCTAATTTTGAATTAGGGTTCCGTAAGATCGGCGCGGGATTGGTGGGTTCCGATTACAAAGCTAATTACAAGTGTCGCTTTCGTTACACCACCCGAATATTACCGAGTCAAGGCGATGCTTTACACCACTGTTTGAATCTTGTAAGAAATAAATGCTGTTAAGGGGAAGATTGTTTATGTTCGAAGTTTCCGAGAATTGCAGTATCTACATAAGTGTATAAGGAAATTTTAATTTGTGGTATCTTTAATTTAAAATGATACCCGCTTATAGTTATAAAAATGTGGTTCACTTATATTTAAATTCGAAGCTATAGATAAAGTTTATTAAGTACCTCTAGATATTTACTTATTACATATAACAAAAGACTGCCTCATTAGTCTAGTGGTCCGAAGCGCGACTGCTAAGCTAGAGGTCCTGGGTTCGATCCCCAGGTCGAGCAAAGTGTTATTGACTTTTCTATGAAATTATCAGTAGCAGCTCGGAGTCTGGATTTGTGCCCGGTTAATGGCTATAGGCTCGCCCCCTATAACATGGGACCTAAAAATACCAGGCGAACTGTGGGTGTACATTAAGTACGCCTCTGCCAAACCCTTCGGGGAATACAGGCGTGATGGTATGTTGGTATATAAAAAAAGGTGACTTTACAAAACAAATGAAGCAATTATAGTACAATGCACGGTAGTTATAAATCTGATCTTTATAATAAACTTAGTAGGTACCAATACAAAAACAAAAGTTCCGCCGATGTTGTACGGAACCAAATCTCTATTTGCGGGAACGAAATCACATATTCAAACAGACGTCAAGCTTTCGACAAGCGGAAGAATGAATGAATGCAAATCTTCCACGATTTTGCAAGCCCGTTTCACACTGAATTACATTTCATGAGGACATATCGTTGACTACACTAAGTGGGCCTTGGGCCCCGACTTTAGTAATAAATATGTTTTGCTTGTAAAAGAAATATGTTCCGGTAAATCGTCTAACGTGCGCAGTAAAGGCGGATCATTCTCAACTCGACAAGTTTTTAATAAAAGGAAGATTAGGAAATCGGCTCGTC
Source organism: Acronicta aceris (assembly GCA_910591435.1). Classification (NCBI taxonomy): domain Eukaryota; kingdom Metazoa; phylum Arthropoda; class Insecta; order Lepidoptera; family Noctuidae; genus Acronicta; species Acronicta aceris. Next base: position 5,952,561 of record OU342774.1, read on the forward strand.
GCTTACATTTATAGCAGATGTGAAGAATGTCATATAAGGCGTAACGCGCTTGGATACATTTCACACCTCGCTTGACGCTTTCCCTAAATCTGTTGTCATTTCGGCGCGATCCCGTGGAAATAGGGGCAGGAATCCCTCGGATAGTCGCCAGATATTTGGAGCTATTTCTCACACGAGTAACCCCCCGTCGCCCGCGCCCCCTCCCCTCACAGCAATGCCAACTTCTCCGTTTAAATATTTTAGCGTGCAAAAAGTGAAGTTGTGTTACCTTTTTACGGTAACAGATTTTTCTACAGGCTAATAAATGTACACGTTTCTTATTTGATAAATCTCACACTTTCTACTAATATGAAGAGTGATATAAGAGCATTCTACTTATATTACTTATTTATTATGTATTTATAAAACAGCTTTCGCATTTTCCATTATGAGCTGTCATTGATGTACATTTTAGTAGATCAGATTAATACTTTATTATGCAATTTATGCGAAAATTTTCCTGTTATTTAGAGTGCTCATCAGAAATTCTTAATTTAATATTCCATTGTCAATCACACAAACATACCTATATATGTTTTGAAATATTTCAAAATAGAGGTGTAAAGTATCGCTTTCTACAAACGCACCTATTCTGAATTTGACAAAACAGAATACGTTTCGTAATATTAAAAGGACGGTATTGTTTACCTACTTGGACGAAGAGGGCACATATTTCGAAATACAAAAATAAGTCCGCGTATGGAAAGTCGGTATTGTGTTGACAATCGGTCGTGAATGAGACGGTCCGAGCAACCGCGGGTTTCGTTTACATCGACGTTCTATTAACAGACAGCTTAACTCGGCTCCGCGCCATTTGTGTTTTTCCGTGCAGACAAATCGGTAACAATAAAACGTGGGCCTCCTTCACAATGCCCGCACGCATGGCCTGCTTTTAATTTGCCGAACGTATATATCGGATCGTGCGCTCCGCCGGGGATCGCTTAAAAACACTCCCCGGAAAATCCCGCCGACCTGCCCTCCGCTAGAGGCCCTGTCTGTTTTTAATACCTCTATTTTTATTGCGTGTGTAAATTTCCTCATTTAACCTATTTTATTTGTCCTACAAACAAAGCGAATTTGTCCGCAATTAAGGCCCGATCGATTACTCATCAAATCTCATCAGATTGTGCGATGATACGCCAGAGAGAGTAGAAAGTAATTAGAGGCGCGTACTCTCTCAGGCGTACCATGTTTTGTTGATAATTCAATAATCCGGCCCGAGGCGGATCTCTTTTCACGATACCTCTTGTCATCCCCGCCCCCCTCACCCTCCACTCGATTCCGATAGCATTCTTATGTAATCAGTTATCTTGTTTTTTCATTTCCTACACCATATTTAAGGACGATAAAGTACTGGCAAAAAGTTATTTAAGTCCCGAATATTGCCCGATACAAATAAAGTTAAATTGGCAAAGTTGTCGCACGAAAAGAGGGATAGGAGGCACAGGTGACATCCATTGCGATTCTTTAAAATTATTTTGTAGATATAAATTAGTTTAAGCGATTTAAGGTACCTACAGGGTGTAACATTTCAACGTCAATGAATATTTTTTACGTTGTTAACAGAGCAATAGCTGGTTCAATTTGTTCAGTACGTATGTAAGTGAAAAATATGGTTGTTGGTTAGTTGCAGGTGGGCGAGAGGTTGGGGCCGCGGGGCCTGGGTGCGTGTTACCACCTTATATAGGGAAATGGAACAATTAATTAAATTAGCACTTAAATGTATGCTCGTGGTAAGGACGGGCGCGCCTCGGCCGCGTGCGGGCGGCCAACGGTTTTATTAAAACTATACGTCTTTCAAATGTGTGCGGGCTTAGACATAATACCTTTTATATTCCTCGGCCATTATAATGTGTTATCGTGTAGTTTCCCGTCTGAATTACAGCAATTTACAACGTTCATGTAGAATTAACAGGATTTAATTAACGTTGGTGTAACAAATTATCTTGTATTTTTATAAAATTATGTTTTAACCGAGATAGAAAATTTTATAAAAACAGGAAAACTCGAGCCTGACCAGTTCGTGGCTCATCCACTTACTGAATTCGATTCGCAACCACACCCCCCATTTATCAAACTAGCATGGACTGCTCCATTCATTAGCGATATTATCACCTCTCTAATTTACACCTTATACGGTTGACAATAAACTCGTATTGCTTTAACAATGTACGAATTAGAACTCCACTTTCGTAATGTGATAATGGACTGACTGGTCGGTTCTTCACGACTTTATGGCCTGTCCTACGTCGACACATTAGGCGATTGCCGTTTTTCCCTTGAATTAATTACGGTGAGTTGACGTTTTTACGTTTTAATGAATGAATTTAGGTTTTAGATTAACGAGTAATTCTAGTTGTACCCAAAAGGTTTATGCCTAGACACTGGGTTATTAGTTAGGCAATTAAGCTTTACAGTATCATGGTCTAATTAGTTTGTACATACACACACGGTGTGTTATGCCACATTATTATAAGGTCCAGCTGGTACACACGGGGTGTGTGCGGCCGCAGTGCCGTTTGAATTTCGATTACATTCGTATACGCCTATCTGAACGCACAAACACTGCGTAGCCAGCTGCATCGTGTAGTAGGCAAATGCGGCCAGTATCTATTGCTTTTACATGTATTATTTAATCCTAAAGCTTTCAACTTAATCTTCACGAGCCCCTATATTTTATCCTAAAGTAATAATTTTGTTTTAAGTTTACTTGAAAGTGTAAAATATACACATTTTAGTAACTACAAATACATCGAAATAGTAGTAAAGTCTACGAGTGCAACACTGAAGTGCGGTCAGCCGAGGCCGAGGGTCTCGTAGACCTATTTTCCGGCTCAATCATCCACTCGAGACGTTTCCGTTGTCTGCGAGCAAACGATTATTTTTCGTGGTCGATTGCGACTGAGAGTACGGGCGGGAAGCTCTGACATTATGTTACGACCTTTGTTAAATATCTTTCTCTCGAGTTTTTGGGGAGTAGTTATTTAGTAGATTTGATGAACTGTTCGATTTACTTAAAGGAAATGTTGGGATCGAAAATTGTGGGGATATAAATACTGTGTAATTGACATTTTTTTTTTAACACACCCGTATATTATAATTGTATTTGTTTGTAACTAGATCGAAAAATAGGATAGGTACCCATATTTTTAATTTTTCGATATTCAATCAGTTTTATATTTATTTTCGACTTTGAAGTTTCTATTTTCTAAACAGACGTAAGTGCCAAATATCGTCATTTGTACGGTTCAAAAGGATAAACGATGATATAACATAATTTTTGTGACACCGCAGATTTTTTTCTTGTCAGTTTGGCATCTATCATAATTATTCTTAATGTTACATTACTTATTTCGTTGTTGATTTACTATTATTTCGACAAAAATTCAATTTTCTGAGTTTCCGCCGTATACGTGACGTCATCACACGTTTTCTGTTTTTTTTCTTCAAAATAAAGAATTTAAAAAAATCTTTTGGAAATCAGGATAGGAAAACAAAGAAACAGTATTTTTGTTTTGATGGCTTAATAATTTTGAATGTTGTCAATTTAAAATCTGTGTTGTAGGTAATGACAGTTAGCATTTGTTTATAATCATTGCACACTGCGCTAGTCAAGTCATCAAATTTGGATTGTAGTTTTTTTAATATTTAACGTCGGCAAATGAACAACCGAACCATTTGATGATAAGTGACACCTATAACACCAGATGACCTGCTGATGTGGTGCCGGTTTGTAAATATATGTAAACTGATTAATTTGGTATGTTTTGCCACTAAAATTAGTTGGGTATATAAGATAAAGCTAAAACCTACTAACTAACTAACTTATTTGCTGTCTCATAGACCATAAACTTTCAAAATCGATAAACCAATTTCAAATCAAAGCAAATAGGAAGAATAAAAAATATAAAAATGCCAATGAGATTAAAATGCTCCGATTTTCGTATAACCTAGCGAAGAGAGATCTCCTTCAATATAAATACCTACCTATCATTGGAATGAATATTAGATTTCACTATCACAACAGCGAAATCCGTGGAGTCGAACACGGATTTTTACTTTAAATATTTTTACCGCACCTAGCGTTTATATTGTTCACGAGTTATTTAGAATCTAGATACGAATACCTATTCGTATCTAGATTATAAATATAATACCTATTATATAGTATTCGAAAATCGAATATCATGAAGGATGCTGTATTCGATTCATTAAAATATTTTTAGTACAATATTTTCTATTTCAGCTTGTTCTATTCATTCCTTTAATAATAAATTATATGTTATAGAGAAATCGTTTAGTTTATAAAAACGAATATATACGAGAAAATATTCAGGATAATAATATAGCAGGCAAACTTCCAGACTAGATTTTTGGCTAGAAGACAATTTAATAAAGTTTGTACTACTTAAGTTTTAGTCACTACCTACCTAACAAATCAATATCGAAATGATTACACTTCGAATCGACGAATCTTAAACGAGTCAATTATGTAAGGACACTACGTGCGATTCGACTCCATAGCTGGCTGAGTCCTTCTTTCGGTTGTTTAGGGGTGTCGAGTCTCCCCTATTGATTACCCAAAAAGCGGAAAATAAAATTGTATACCTCTAGGCCTCGTCGTAACACAATACTGCGGTCGATGGGCCCCTAGAATTTATCGCAAAAACATACTAAGTCTGCCCCTCGGATAGGACCACTTAAATGAATTAAATCCCACTTTTTGTGATACAATTTCATTTGCAATTTTCCGTTTTTTCTTCATAATGAATTACATTTTTAATCCTCAGCCAGATTTAGTAATCGAGAATGAAACACCGCCATGTCAAAAGTTGGAAAGCAATTTGTTTTACTATACGAACTCGATGAGTGACTCGAAAAGTAAAGAGAGGAGAGAGAGACAGAAAGAAAGAAAAACTGGTTTCAATCTTTGGGCATGTCTTCAATCTTTGTGTGATGGCAGTGGCACGAAGCAGTTCTAATAAATGTTTACACTATCATTCCTTTCTAAATATGGTTATAAAGAGATTATACGTAGTTATTATGTGATATAACATATCATGAATGTATAAAAGGCATGAATAAAATAGCTTCTATTATTATACGACAGTATAAAATTCGACAGCACATAGTAAGGGCGGCGCGCGTCGTCGCTCACTCTGGGAAACTTTACCGTCGCGGCTTCCGCTCCGCAATCTTTATCGAATAAAGCAGTTTAGTAAACCGCAGCCGAACTCCACCCGCCACCCTTTATTATCTATTTATGAACAAATTTAAATAGACCAACACGAGAGACTAACACTTGTTTAGTTTACAACCTTACTTGCCAGGTAAGGTGCCTTTTCTGATCATATTTTATGCATATGAAAGGATTTTGAGCTTAATGTATTTAGATTAACTCTTTTTTAGAATTTTAATGATGTTTTTAGACAAGATTAGGTAGAGAGACTAGTTTTAAATTTAAAAGAAGAAAATATTTGTTTTTAGAGATTGTAGACATTATAATGTTATTCTTAATATAACGTAAGGAGTTTGTGCAAAACTTGAGATAACTTATGATATATAAAAAAAGATTAATCTTACCATGAACTGCAACTCCATATAGCATTACACGAAAATATAATTTTATCAACAGAACTGACATTGATTTTTACGATTAGTACTAAACTTAAGCATTATAGTTTAATGACGAAACGAACTTAAGTACGCTAGTTGTTAATCATGACTTTTGTGGTGTCTTAGAAGTCGATGCTTGGATACCATTTCAATTTGTATGAGATGGTCTCTTCGGAACTTTCAAACGTCTAGACAATCTTCTATACGAGCGTAAATAAACCTAAATAAATTGCATAAATGTGAAACATACACGCTGACAAATTGAGAACCTCGTTGCTTTGTTGAAGTCGGTTAATAAAACACAGTGAGACAAACTCACTTTCGTCGCACCGTCAAAACTATACAAGTACACAACCATTATTTTTGATAAAAAATATCCTCAAACTTACCGCGCTGGTAGCGGAAAACCGTGAAGTAATATTTTGATGTTCATAATAATAATAGAAGAAGCGACACAAGGGAGGAGGGCGCGGATTTATTTGGATTTTATTACTTTTTTACAGGTACGTCCCGCGGCTTCGGCCTTACGTGTAGCGTTACGACCCGCCATATTGTGCCCGATATAGCACCTTTATTAGTGATAGCAGTATCTATTATTTAAAAATATGTGGTGTTTTTGTGATTTTTTTGCATTTTCCATGCTAAGATTATTAAGTTATTTAATAGTAAAGGAAAAAAATCAATCTCATAGATGTCACCAAACGTCACCTTATGACGTAAATTCAGAATGTGAAGGTAAAATTTCAATCATGCGGGTAGGGTTCGCGGTGGCTTAGAGGTCAGAGCGTCTGGTATATCAAACCAGAAGACGCAGGTTCGAATCCTGCCCGCGATTGAATTTTTTCCTTTACTATTAAATAACTTAATATGTGGTGTTTTATATTCTGGCTTATTTTAAGTTGGCGTAGGATTTAAAAGATATACAAATAATGAAATAATTGGTACTGATTCTTAAAACACTTGAACAAAGAGACATGACGACACGTTTGGCGTAGCGGCTAAGCAATCGGCTTCTGCGCAACGTGTTGTGGGTTCGATCCCCACACGGAGCAAATATTTGTATGATCTGCAGGTAGTTGTTCCGGGTCTGGGTGTTTGTGTTTGTGAGAATTTGTGTTTGTAAACGCACCCACGATACAGGAGAAAATCCTAGTGTGGGGCAACGTTTTTTTCAAAAAAAAAAAAAAAGAGTCTGAAAAAAAGGTAACAACAAAAAGTTTCGTTGTGTCTCGTTATTGTTTTTTTATTTAACACATTCAAGTGAAGTGCCCTTGTTTACCCTTCTCAATAAAACCTCACTATCGGTGTTAGAAACCAAAGGAGTGTAAGAAACGTCGATTTAATCCAAAACATTGTATCTGAGCGCGGAGATGTGAGAAAATAAAAATAATAGCAGTCGCGTTCGGGCCCAATGGCCGGAACGAGCCGCGAGTGTTTGCATTTGATAAGACGATACTACCCTCCCGCCGCGACGCCGAGGGTTGCCCGCGATACGCTACGTACACCGCCCAATGTTTCAGACAGGCGTTTTGTTTTTATTCTAAATGCTCCTCGGATATTACTCCTTTATAAATCTAACTTTTTGAACACCGATGCGTGATTTTTGGGAGCCCATTTTTTCTACTATAAAAACATCCTCATCACACTTTCAAAGTAATTTCGTCACAAACCCTAAAATGAAAATCACCGCTGAACCACTGCTACGAGTTAGCCCTCGTGTACATGTGCTGATAAGCAAATAAAATATGAGCTGACAAACGCGGGATTTTGTTCCACAACCAAAGGGAGCTGATGTTCGTACACTACAAATATTAACCCACGTTATTAATGCAGAGCATTGCGACCGGCCAAAGGACAGCTCTCCACAAAAAGAGCAAAACCGAAACACAATTTAAAAGAGAATTCTTAAAGAGCGAAGACGTTGCCCGGCAAAAAGATAATTTGGAGCGTCCGCCCCGGGCACGCGGCCTCGCGTTTGTCTTTGCTATTGTGAACTTTTATTTCGCTCACTTTTATGAATTATTTTCAGTTGTTTTTATCACCGACAAATTCAAATGGAAGCTTCGGGCAAGTTCTTTTAGTCTCGACCGCAATGTTTGAAATGTTGAGTTTGTACCACCCTTTTATTATAATATTTACGTAGCTACGCTTAAACCAGGTGCCGCGCGCACTCTGGAATACCTCGGCGACACTTATTTGAATAATTTTGGTACAAAACATAAATTGTCGGTGGAAAAATAAGCTCTTGTTTATGATGTATTGCATTCAAATTACTCTAAATGTATCATCCAAATGAAATATGTTTACAGTAATACCTTCCAGTCGTGACAGTACGAATTAGTGGAGTCTGTTTGTTGCGGCCTCATAGACGGCTTGTTAGCTTGCCTTGTCATGTTAATACATGTTGTGTGAGCTTGCGACTTAAATTACAGAACAGCGGGGTTATTAGTAAGCTGTACCACTGACAAGGATAATTGGTACGTGAATGCGAGTAAGCCAGTAATTGCATAATTATTCGGAAACCATCTCATTTACTTGTATTGTCTCTATTGATTTGCTAGTGCGTTTAATTTCGTATCAGGATACATGCATCCACTTTACGCATGATTGATGAATTAGTTCTGACATTCAAAACTCAGTGCAGTTTTTTTTTTTTTTTTTTTAAAAAAACGTTGCCCCACACTAGGATTTTCTCCTGTATCGTGGGTGCGTTTACAAACACAAATTCTTACATACACAAACGCTCAGACCCGGAACAACTACCTGTAGATCATACAAATATTTGCTCCGTGTGGGGATCGAACCCACAACACGTGGCGCAGAAGCCGATCGCTCAACCGCTACGCCAATCGTGTCTCATAAATGCATTTTATCTTAGAAGCATGCCTGTTAGACGCTACTCACCGAATAAAAAAATGTTCTGAATGTCCGCTCAACGAATGAACGAACATAGGGAAGTCGACAACTTTAATGAACAAACACGAACATGATCAAATAGATAATTACATGCAGGTGAGCAAATATACAATGAAAACTATGTGTAAGCGAAAAATTCATCAAAGGCAATATGCAACAAACAGACACTTATAAATATTTGAATAAAAAAGCGGAGGCAATAAGAAATAAAAAGAAATATTACGAAGCTTTAAAATGTACACGCATAGTGAGCGTCCGCCCGGCCGTGAGGAATGTTCGTCTCGCGCAAAACAAGCGAATAACGTGGACAAACAGTAGTACAGTTGACGAAACGAATGAAAAAGGAGACTCTGAGCAGTCTCAAATCCAACAAACGTAAAAGAGATTACCCACGCTCCAACTGCTCTCAACTTGTATAAACAAAAAAAGCTCAATTTGCCTGCTTTAAAACAAGGCGGAATTGCCGCAGAACGGCAAAGACGGACGGGGAATATTAAAAACGCTTTTAAAAAACAGAATGTGAGTGCAAGTTATTTGAATTTTTATTGTGACAAGTGACGTCATTGAATTGGGTAGAGGGATTCGGCTGAATTGATTTATGCAGGCTTTGAATTTAAAATCGATGCGTATTAATAGATTTATAAGACAGGACCCGTTTATAAATACGTGACATGTTATAAGAAATCTAATAATTAACTGAAGAAACGACTTCAAAAATTTTGTGGCCTCAGAATCGGTGGTCAGTTATCAACTAAAGTTATAAAGCTTTTTTATGTTATAAAATATATTTTTATGCGGTTAGAATATTCTTCCAAAAATAAATTTCCAAAATCCCTTCACAAAAAACAAAGGTATGCATGAATATACCTACATTTACGTATATCGTAATATAGGCGAATTGAGCATCTTTTCCATTTTATAATATAACATACCATCACGCCTGTATTCCCCGAAAGGTTAGGCAGAGGCGTACTAATGTACACCCACAGTTCGCCGGTATGTTTAGGTCCCATGTGATAGGGGGCGAGCCTATTGCCATTAACCGGGCACAAATCCAGACTCCGAGCTGCTACTGAGAATTTCATAGAAAAACCCAATAACACTTTGCTCGACCTGGGGATCGAACCCAGGACCTCTAGCGTAGCAGTCGCGCTTGGGACCACTAGACTAATGAGGCAGTCAATATAATATAATATATTTAATATAATATAATATATTTATTTGCACAGAATGTTATTTGTAGGCATATACCGACAAATAATAACTTACACTAAAAAATTACAGTTTTCAAAATTTATAAAAAAACAATACATTATTGAGTAGATAAGTAACTTGTTAAAATTCATGTATCTTCCAAGTCTACCGCACAATTTTAAATCGATAATCGAGTATGAGTATCGGCTTGTCTGTTCCAACACTCAAGCCACGAATCGTCCACGAGCAGCACAAACGCAGAACAGATCACTAGCAAGTAATTACACGCCCCCATCTTGTACTGAAACAGGCTCATTTCCATAGCTAACGCTAAGCGATCAAGTTACTTGGCAATATAAAGCGGGCCCGTATTTTTGTGTTAACCCCCCTTCTGATTACACACAAATTGAAATAAATTGAATTTTAAACCTAACCGCCGCCGAATCTGCGGAACAAGAGCCTAGCAATGGAAGGGTTATTCGTTCAATTTAGGGCTGCCAAGTTTATTTTCTTAGTTTGCGAATTAAGTTATTGCGTTTTTAATGATGAGAAATTAAGGTGATCTATAAATCAATGTTGTGTAAACGTTTCAAATATACCTATCTCATGACATTTGAAATCCGTGTGAAATTATAGATAAAGAACTTAAAAAGTTCATATCAACACATCACCTCCTTGTTTATTTCTTTACCAATGTTACAAAATATTTTTTTATCTATCATCGCTCCAAAAACGTTTTAATATTATTTCCTTTACTGCATCTATGAATTTATTTCACAACTAATTTAATTATCTTTTTGTGATTTTTTTGTATTTTCCATACTAAATTATAAGGTTATTTTAGTGATGGAAATTTTTTTTCGCAACGCAGGTTCGAATCCTGCCCGCGATTGAATTTTTCCTCCACTAACATAACATTTAATTATATTTTGTTGGTCGTCAGTCTAAAATAACTGTTTACTTACACAGTTCCAGCTAAATTCCAAAATAAGACTACGTAATGGAGTTCATCTGTCTGTCGTAGCTTCGTAGCAAGTGCTACGCCGTAGCACTGACATCATAAACGTATTGTGATTGTACAACAAAATTATGATATATAGGTAAATGAAAATAATAATTTCAAAAATGAATATAGATAGAATATGAAAATAAAAGAAATATGTAAATAGATATAAATGAAAATGGTTTTAGTTGGTCTCATCATCTCATTTCATTGTTTTTCACTATTAAATATTTATTTGATTAAAAATAATAACATAACATACCATCACGCTTGTATTGCCCGAAGGGTTAGGCAGAAGGGAACTAATGTACACCCACAGTTCGCCGGTATGGCAACAGGCTCGCCCCCTATTACATGGGACCTACACATGTAGGTCCCATGTAATAGGGGGCGAGCCTGTTGCCATTAACCGGACACAAATTCCAAACTCCGAGCAGCTGCTGAGGATTTCACAGAAAACCTCAATAACACTGCTCAACCTGGAAATCGAAACCTCAAGCGTAGCAGTCACGCTCAGGACCACTAGGCTATTGAGGCAGTTATATGAATAATATTTATATATAATATAGTACAAATTAAATATTATTCTTACATTATCCGGCAAAAGGCAACCCTGCAATGTTAAAGTCAGTGTAATGGCAGCGATGATTTCTTGACTCAAAACGGTCTCATAACGCCGCGCAGAACCCTCGTCACTCACAGTTAACTTTGTTTTCACTTAAACCTCTGTTTTATCGCAGCACCTATCATTCAGTTTTGAGTGCTTTTAGGTCAAAGCAAGTCAATCGTGCTCATGAGGGAGCTGTTGTCTATCCTTAACAATTTCCTTTAAATAAAAGTGTTGTTACCAAACTGAATTTTTACCTAACTGAAAAATGAGTTTTCAGCTAAAGTTTGTTTGTGAATTAAGAGTTAAACTATCTATAAACACATAAATCATTATTGTATAAGTAAAAACTATATCAACTACTAATGTAGAGGTTTCAAAATTAAAGTTAGCGTTCACATAAAAATCACAAACAAAATCCGTGCGAATTTCCGACATTAAAAACCTACAGCTTACCGTTGGTGTAAATTAGCGGTATAGTTTGAGCGTTGGACAGCAATTCTATTGCATTACTGCGGGGAGCCAGCCTTTATTGCTCAATTTGACTTTATTTAACGCAATTCGCTGGCGGGGTGGGGGCCACCCCACGTCTCGCCTGACGGGGAACAGATGAGGTCCCACTCCAATCCACTTAGCACGCGGCAAGCCAGTAGGTGATCGCAATCTACAGACTAAGACGCCCGAACGCTTTCCACTATATTTCTTTGCGGTGTCCTCAACGGGAATTCAATCGAGTGTTACGAAATGAGCAATGTATTTCTACACGCTGCGAGACAGACCCGTATAAGAAATGACCGCGTCCCTGTACTCGTCTGAGCGTTACTTAGGTCCAACTTTATACAACACCAAACTAATGTCTCCGCCAGAAATTACGGTAACATTCATACGTCTACGTCGGTGTGAAGCCGGCTCTATATTTCGTGCACGTGCATGCAAACTTGGGGCTCAACTTTGAGACTATCCAAATTTAATTTAGCCGCCGCAACATCACGAGCTCACTTCGCGTTTATTTTGGTTAATTTGTGAACAAGTTTGTGCTATAGAGTGATCTCCTTAACCATCATGTTTATTATCCGAGATAGAGTATCGAGTCGGCTCTAATCTGGAGGCTCAGAGGGTGTGGGGAGGGCGTGAAGGGTGTCATTTTCACGCTGGCATATTGCTCGCCACCGAACCATAATTGAATAATAAAATTGTCGCGAATTTCGGCACAGAGTCCTTTGATTCGTTGCATTTGATGGGGGACACGCGCGTTTTTATGTAAGGATTTTGTTAGATCCCTGTTCGTAAAAATGTCGGGGCCGCGGAATTCGATAACGATTTGGGAAGATGTAATTTGTATTATGTGATAATTTGTAGAGGTGTTTTTTATTGTACGTTATGCATCATGAAGTTGGGAGTTTTGCAAAGGATTTATGCATGAGGAGGTTTATCATATTGTAATGAGTGTAATATTAAAGCGACAGGTATTTGAGGCACGTATGGTTCACATCTGCTCCCCAAATATGTTATGCGTTGCACACGTCGTGCTGGGCTCATGTATTTCTAAGGCGTCCTCTATACCTAATTTCTCCACGCTGAATACAAAACAAATATTTCCATTAACCGAGCGGTGTTTACAGTGAAATTCTTTTTTCATCAAACGAGATTTATTCCCTCAAAAATATGTAAAGTTGGGTGTGCGAGACACCTCAGATAGCGGCCGATGGGGGCTGAAATTAAAATAATATCTCAGCATTCGAGTCACGCGAAACATTAAGTTCACCCCGCAATAAACCGCGCCCTTAAGAGCTTCATTCAGAATTAAAATTTGCCGCCTGATCTCTTCCCGGTGACGTTTGATGGATCACCGACTTGGCTATTTTGTTTAATTTCACAGGACGATGAGTTGCGGCGCTCCGTGTCAACTGTTCACGCCGTCACTCAACTTTGCCGTGTGAAATTATGGGAAAACAAATTAAAAGTTTATTTCAACACATCACCTGCCTGTTTTAGCAATGTTATAAAATTAATTTTCATTATTGGTATCACTGCTCCAAAAAGTTTTGATGTTATTTGTTTGAAATGGTTAATTTATTTCACAACACATTTAATTTATTTTGTTTATTGTCAGTCTAAAATTACGTACATCTGGTTAAAGAATTTGAATCGGCGGTAGCCTAATGGCTATGGCGTCGGTCTTACGATCATGTGCTTGCCGGTTCGAACCCTACCCATTGTACTACCGACATGAACCCACTCGTAACACAAGAATTTAGCTTAGCACGAGGGTTTAACAAGAACACTAGTAATGTGCGAGCCACATTGCTAGTATTTTTTATTAAAAAGAAAGAATTTTTATATATTCTTTATATATTTCATAAAAGACATAAGTCACTTATATGCGAATATTATGTAAAGTACCAAAATAAGACTATATATTGTAGAGTTAATCTTTTCCTCGTAGCTTCGTAGCAAGTGCTACACCGTAGCACTGAAATTGTAAACGCATTGTGACACAATTCGTGAGTTGTACTTACAAGAAAAAATTACTGTGTTTAACAACATTTTAACTTGTTTAATAAACGAGTAATATAACAGTAGGTACACACAAACTAAAACGTAATATGATTGCTGAGTATTAAATACGTCGTAAAAGCGCGCGGGTAGCGGTAAAATAATGAATATAAAATGCAGTAAACGAGTTAGAGGGCGTCGGACGGGAGAAGACGTTTTTTAAAATCATTTGTAGTTAGTCGGTGTGGCCCACTTGGTATTCAAGATGGCGGGCCGAGGCGGCATCGCACATATTTTATATTTATTACCACCAACAACGACGCGATGTGTCGTGAAATTGCACCGCGTTCAATATGCACGCACGCACACGTTTTACTTAATACCGCTTATGAGCTAGATAACATGATAACCACATTGAAAGCTTTCTCCCAAGCGCAAGACCAGGCAGATCCACCAGACACCAGCAGTGTATTAGAATAAGAAAGCAATATCTTATATAAAAATCTCATTTATTGGGAATATTGTTGTTTATAAATATAATTATGAGGAAACGCACGGTCACAGCGAACATCTTAATGAACGCCTGATGGAATCAATCATCCTATAATGAGATAATCAAACAATGACCCTCGATAATATCCTGATACCGGCGCGCGGCGTGTTGGCACAAGAAATTTGTCGGAGCAATATCGCGGGAATCCCTCCGAGGGCATCGCCAATTTTAGGGGAAATCGACGAAGATAATTATGTTTGAAGTTAGTTATTGAGTAGAGTCAACATGCGAGGAGATTAGTCGGACCCGTCCGCCCGTCCGCCATCCGGACGGCCCGGACACACGACCTCTTATGTGATCACACACTTATATTTGGGACGAGTGCGTCAATACTTAATTATCTACACTAACACGTCATTTATTATTAGCTTTCAAAATAAATTTATGTAGCAACTCAAAATGTGAAATAATAATATACTTACAACTTACAGATACTTGAAGGTTGTTAAATCGTTCGTAATCTAAGAGAAAAATATTCCTTTATTTTTCTTTAATTTCGCGTTTAGAATTTTGTACACATTTTGGGGTATAATGATAAAAGAACAGAATGTTTTTTTTTTTATTGTTGATCTCCCTGCAGGCGCATTCGAACCCTTTTCCGCACTCTTTGAAAGGAACGTTATTACAGATAATCACATCGGAGTTCCTCGCTTGTTATTAAGTAGCGCGCTCTAGGACTTCATTAATTAATAACCGAAACATACGAATTACGAAATTGGGTTAAACATCACCTCGGCTCGCTTGGGACCGCCCTAATCACGCGCGGGTTTGCTAACATATAAATAATTTTCACGCGATATTACTAAAAGCGTGTAAGCCGATAGACGTCTGAGGCCTTACGACGTCGGGCTTTAATTTTGTTGATAGGTAATTTGTGAGCTGTTCCCTGGAGTGTATTTCTTAGCGAATCAACACTAGTGTAATTAACGAATTCATTTAAAGTTATCGTTGGGATTATTTCCGCGTAACCCTCTATCGCGGAGCGGGGGTCTTTGATGTGTGTCGGTGTCTCGGGCGGCGGCGGCGGCGAGGCACGATCCGTCACCGCGTACTCGTCGACTTGTGTTTTCAGCCCAAGTAACACGTCACCGCATAATTCAAATCAAGTTAGGTTGATTAATGATGAAAGCAAATTGTCTTAAGAGATGATACTCCTTGATACCCAAGTGTAGACAATATTAGCTGTAGAGTTAGTCAAGTGTTGAAATTAGAGTAAGTTTTCATTCTATTTTTATTTCACAGGTCTTTGGAGACACGAAGACTTGCATATCATCAACATCACTAATTCCAAGTAGACCAAAATCAAAAAGGCTGCGTTCTTTTTAAAAACGTAAGTATTTAAAACGAAGTAAGAGACAGCTAAAATAATCTATGTTCAGAATACAAAAATGAAGCATAAGCTAGAATAATATATATAGGTACAGAAGGTACGTCAGCTACAAGATACAACATTATATTAAAAGCTATCTTAGAAGAACACGATAAAGAAGAATATCTAGCTATCTCCCGCGGATGTTTCGGACCCGCAAATTAGATATCTTGCACATCCAAAGGCTAAACGCTGCGTTGCGTCTCTTGCTTCATTAGCATTTTAATTACCTGTCGGTCCCGCACAGTGCTGCCACCTGCGGACCCCTTTACCAACTCATTTTTGTTCCACTATTAGATATTCATATTTTCTCCTGAAGTTTGCTTATAGTGGATTTGTGTGAGATTTTTATAGTTAGTAGAATATCAACAGAAAATTGTTTTCATAGAATGTTTCTTGTATTGATAGTTTAAGTGGTACTTCGTTAGTGGTTTCCTTTCTACAATAAATTTCTGATCACATAACTATACTAACGTAATAAAGCTGAAGAGATTTTTGATTTTGTTTGAAAGCTTTTAATCTTTGGAATTACCAGTCGGGTTTGAAAAACTCTTTTTACATTTGATAGCCCAATTTTTAAAGAAGGTTACAGGGTATTTAACGTTACGCTTTGACCATTAGGAGTCGAGCAAGATGTGAAACCGCGGGCACATCTAGTATAAAATATTTTGACTGTATAGCCTGAAATGGCATTTTTCATCTTAAATATTGTGTCATTAATCCAATCTAAATTATCTACTTACCAAGTACTATATTAAAAACGCAATAAATCCTGCCACGTGCAATAGTTTACTAAAATACCCAATCTTAAGCACGCTCAGTTGAGATAGGTAATAAAAACAAAAGCATGTAGCTTCCATAAGGCTGATTTATTAAAGCAAGCATCCTAATAGTTCCGCTCCTTCCCCCCTTTGTTCTAGTCAGGATTGGCAGTTCGATTATCCTTAGCTCTTGCAAAAAGGCATATAAAAATTAGTCTATAATGTCCCAGACTGCTTAAGTACACCGCGGGGAGTAAGCGAGCGCAACGTTAAATTAAAACGTCTGAAATATGAGACGCTGCTCAGCTGAAAAACTGAGAAAACTGAGGCGCCAGTTATACGTACTGCTCTTACAATTTGTTAATTAACTTTTTGATAGTTCACATCTTGTTGGAAGGGGTTGGTTTTGATTTTGGGCTTTTGATTAGTGCAACTTCCTTAAATAAAGCTGATACAATTTTACTCACACTAATAACTATATTCTAATCTGTCAACTCAAGTACGTTATAAGAAAGTTTTGTTAATACTATTTATCAAAGAAAGAACTTTAAAAAAGAACGACATAATAATAAAGCTTTTATAAAAAGAAATAAAACAATAATAAGCGATTAAATTAATCCAATGGAAACAAAAACGAACAAGAAGAGGTACAATATAATGGCTGAAAAATTGCTATTTATTGCCCAAAATTACCTCAGAAGCCTTCCAAAAATCAGGTTTACAAAAAACATTATGGAGCACAAAGCAACAATATAAACGTAGGATTGTCCCCGGCGCGGCTCGCATTTACGTCAGCTTTATTATTTTTAAGTCGTTTCGAGTGTTCTCTCGTTTGGAACTTTCACCTTTCCCCCAGACGCGACTGAAAGTTAATTTCTTTTGGTGTATTTTAAAATTAATTTTGCTTTTGTGGCGACCGCACGCCCCAGGACGAATTGTAAGCGGCCAAATGGCAAGACCTCTTTGCGTAAAAATGCTTTACAAAACATTTTTATGCTTTTGAACAATTACGTGATCAGAAGTGCTGTTGTTAAATTGAATACGTTACAATTCTGTTTATGTTCCATATTGTTCATCTATTACTAAAAAGCAAAATGTCAGTAGGTTAATCGAAAGGTCTAAGTAATATTATAAATGCGAAAAACATTCTGTCTGTTTGTAAAGTTTGCACACTTTAACCGCTGCACCAATTTTGATGAATTTTGGAATAGAGATTAATTACACTTTGCAGAAGGACATAGGCTCCCTTTTGTCTCAAAAAGGTTTTCGGGATGTGAGTAACCTTGAGTCCTAAATAATATTGACAAACAACAGAAACAGAAAATCCTGTTTGCACGTAAATGCAAAATACTATAACAATATTATAATTTGTTTCATCCCAAACAATAAATTCTCTCGGTTTGAATATGGAATCAGCCTATATTTAAAAAAAAACTTTAAAACACAATGCCACAATCCAAAGCTTACAATTTTATACAAAAATTAAAACAAAAGGCCGTAGTTTTACAGGCAATATGAACATGCTGTTACTTGTCATAATATTTTAGTTCAGACAATAAAAGCGGATAAATGAACGACACTGTAATCGCCACGCGGCGCGACTGCCGTAAAATACAAAAGGATTGTGAAGCTAGTTCTGCACTGATACACTATTTTGAACTTTGTTTCAATTAGTCAGTTGATCTAAAATTGAGAAAAACTAGAGTTTTAAAGAGACGATAATATTTTTGTTCCATTAAAATTTAATTTCTTGTCAACTGTTGATTCAATGAAAACACTATTATTAGACACCTTTTGTCGTTACAAAGCCTTAAAACATTTCTTCAAGCCATTATAAGCTGTATTAAAATGTAAATTTTAGAAATAATTTATTGACACGTGCCGCTGTCCATATCTTCCTTCTTGTGTTGCATCTTTATCCAAATATAAAATGGAGCGACTACTCAATAAAATATAAACGTAAGACATCTAAAATCTGCGCTTAAACCACTGTAATTATCACGTGCATGCAAAAAAAGTGTAGTGAACTAACTCGCTCATTGTCTTTCACATGTTTATAAAACTTGACAACTTTGCCACTCAACTTTATAATTATCAGTAAATAATCAGACAACACTTTTAACAGGCTTCAATAACAAGGTTTCAGTTTTATAACAAATTACCATCAGTCAAAATCTTAGTAATTTTGACTTGAATTCTGTGTAATTTATTTACATAACATACTATCACGCCTGTATTCCCCGAAGGGTTAGGCAGAGGCATACTAATGTACACCCACAGTTCGCCGGTATGTTTATTGCCATTAACCGGGCACAAATCCAGACTCCAAGCTGCTACTGAGAATTTCATAGAAAAACCCAAAGCAAGCAAGCAAGAGCAAAGTGTTATTTGCTCGACCTGGGGATCTAACCCAGGACCTCTAGCGTAGCAGTAGCGCTTGCAACCACTAGATTAATGGGGCTGTAATTTATTTATTATTAATAAAAATCGTAACTCTATTTCATTTTGAGCTAAAGGTTGATCCAATTTCCAAAAAACATTATTAGCGAGAAAACGTAAATCTCGATCCATCAAGAGTTATGCCACAGTCAGAGACATGGAATATAAACTCCGCTATTTTTGCGTTATTTGTTAATGATCCAAAAACGGTGTAATTTGTACAAAAAATTTAAACTTTATTGCATAAGATATATCGACTAAGATATGGATAACGCTGCATTCAACTTGAAAATGAAAATACACTTTTTTTATCGTTTATAGTTTTTATCACTGAAAATGACTATTACCTACATTACATATTTGTTATATGCTATGAAATATTGTAACAAAATTTGCTGAAATTCAGTTGCCATATTTCTTTATTTAAAAAAATATCATAATTTGTATTGAGAATTGAGATTAATGAAAGTAATTTCAAAGTATTTTGAGTCTCTAAGCTGCAAGCAAATAATATTTTAGTTATTGTTAATAACGATGTCATCGCAGTGTATCTTCTTAAATAACCTTAATCGTTTGTGCAGGTTACATGGAGGCGGGCGCGAGGCGGCACAAAGGGCGCGTGCGGCTTCAAAGCGAGCCGCACGGATCAAAGAGCCTCCCTCAGATAGCAGAGGCCAGATAAAACCTTTGCAATCGAGCAAGCGCCGTTTGATATCTGATTGTCGGTTAAAGATCGCACCAACCAACAAATGTTAAGTAAAAATGTGTTAAACTTCCTTCTTTTCACAACTTTGTTCAAGTCTTTTGTGACAATTCTCACATAATACGATCAAAAGAGCTTAAAGAAGTACGAATTGAAAGAAAATTCTTTACAGTCAGTCCATTCATACGCGGCTACTTACCAACAAGTAGATAGGTACGCTAAACATCAAATATTAAAAGTCGGGGTCGTACAAAATTGAAGGGAAATCATTATTTTAACGTAGATAATTTTATAGGCACCCAATGAAATATGAAAGGAAGATTTATAACTTGTTTAAAGATTTTGTTCATTGAATATAAAAGTTTTGTGGCACGTGTATCCAATGCACGTTGATCTAAAACTCTGCAGTTCGGATAAATCGTAGATTGTTCTACAAACAAGAGTAAATCACTCTAAAACGTGGTGGTCCCATGGTTTAATCTCGACAATCTGCTGTGTGTCTGTTTCGTTCGGCAGTAAATCCGGTGCACGGTGTACGGGTGTCCGGGGTCGGCGGGCGCTGGCTGTCCGGTGCGGATTACCAGTTTGTGTGCGGATGTGCCGGCGAGCTCGTTCGTGCCGACGCACTCCGACCCGCGATTAGCCCCACTGCCCTTCTTGTCGGAAAATTCGAGCCGGATCATAACCCGGATAAGATTCGCAGATAAGTACTGATAATATCGATTGTGTCATTGTTTAGAATTTAACTGTGATTTCCTGATAATATTTTCCCTTTCAGGAAATTTTGCGACTGTCATATGAACTTTATTTTAGTCATTGATTTACATGCACCTATCTATATGTATCTAGATATATACAGGTTGTATATTCGAAATATTCTAGTGAGTTCTCTTGGTTTTAACCTATTCCCTAAAAAGGTCATTTTAAAGCCAGCCTCAACGATATCTATCCAAATATGAAAAAAGCAATAACATCGCATCAACAACAGATGCTTTCGTATACACTGGGACCCGTCCGTAGCCACTGATTTTCCAAAAAACATGTCGAAGAATGTGAAGATGGAAGTTCTTAACTATTATTATAAATACTTTGACAGTGTATTATGTTTAAGTAAGTTATTAGCGTCTAGAGACACAAGGAATTAACTGACATACGTAATACTTGTGCACCCCACCCAATTATCTCCAGAACGAAATAGACTTTTAATTTTGATATTACAATCATTTTTGGATCGACTATCAATTGGACACCACTGGACACCCGGTCCAGTTCTGGACGGACTGGACACCCCTGGACACCCAGTTGTTCGCTGAAGAAACGAAGATTTAAAATCTCACTTGGAGGTCACGTGTATTCTTGGGGAATTAACACAATTGTGAGATGTTATTGCTTGAGAATACACGTAGCTAACATTGAGATATTCATCAGACGCAGCTCAAGAAGATTATGAAGAATTTTTTTTTTTTTATTCTAATATGGATGATTTCCTATTATTATTAGACATTGAAATAAAACTACTTTTTACGGATTTTCTCGCGTTGTATTGATATTATTTGATTCCCGACGTTTCGGATCCTTTACAGCATCCATGGTCACGGGTAGACTAAGTTGTTGGACGTCTTAATGTTACAATTACTAACAGCTACCTTACATTTTTGTTAATTATTGTAATGTAAAGGATCCGAAACGTCGGGAATCAAATAATATCAATACAACGCGATAAAATCCGTAAAAAGTAGTTTTATTTCAAACCCATAAGCTAGATATTTATTATAACATTAGACAAATTTATTAACGTTTCGACATCATTTTTCGATGTAACCGTCAAAAACCTGCGATATTTCACGATAAATACGCATGTACCTGATTTATCTATTTACCATTTACAATTTTTTTTTAGCTCCAATAATAAATGTTATTTGTTTCTGTAAATAGATCGTTTAACGAAACTTTTAGAAGTCAATGTTTAAAATTTCATTTCAAGTAACTAAACAATATACTTACCACAACTGTAGTTATTTCGCAGTTACTTGTCTAATGCTATAGTAAATTTAATTTTAATGAATGCTGGTTTCTTCTTTTTTCATCCAACGTGATCAATTGCTAGTTCGATGTTCATCGATTTTCTTTCGATCAAGCGGTCGTCATGAAAAAAAAAACAAATAATGCACGACCTAACGAAATATAGTCCTTATTATATGTAGGTAACGAAATTAGTAAATAGTTTAAAATATTGGACTGATTAGAAAGTTTTTGAAAATAATGATGAAATTTGCAATGATACTTTAAATGTATTTAATTGATAATTTTGAATAGTTTTGATTTTTTTTCGATATCTATCTGATTCAATCTTAAGATATTACCTAATACCTAATGTGAACGAGAAAAACTATTTTTTTATGGTATTTTGTCCCTGTCGTCATTAAATAATTCCCTTTAATGAGTTTTAGTAGCTGTGTGATTTATTTTTTAACAAGTTTGAACGTCTATTCGCAGATTCGAGGGCCCAGGACTGCCGCCTACTCATCATCATCATTGAAGCATCCTTCGTCATGCATCAGCATCATTCAGCAAATGACAACGTGTCAAATTACAAAATTAAATTATGCCGAACAATAGAAGCGTTAGAACGCAGAATAAGCATTGTACATTTTTTAAATCAATGTAAGTAGTAACAAGATATCGGAAAGAAGGAAAATGTACCTATCTACAATATAAAAAAAATGTAATCGAAGTTATACATCAAAAATATTGTTATGTTATTAATTGAGATAAAATATTCATTGAATTTGTATCATTTGTAATGTTACCGAATTAAAACAGTTATTGTAATGCAACAACATTATTTTTTTTCGTATCCCAATTTACCTAGACACTTTTGCAGAAGCTTATGAAGTATCATTGGCAAGTTTAACATTCATATACCAAATCACTCCTAATACACCTGCAGACGAACTATGAAGGTGTTGGCAACTCCTTATATGTAGGTATTCGTAGGTAAATGTCCCAACATGATTAGGTACCACACAATGATGCAACACTCATATTTTTAGCCTACATAACAGTGAATGTCATTGTCAAATGTGATTGCAGTAGTAGTACATAATGTTAATATAATAAGCACATAGGATTCACAATGCCATTGATCTTAAATATTTTCAACAAAATCAGAATACGTCATCAGAAAAAAGAACTTACCAAGCATGTAGGTCTTCTCGCGCAGCCAACATAAACTGGCGAGGGTCTGCGTACTAAACACAATTTTCACTGTTATGCCTGCAGTACCATTACCTGTATTGCATTGGTCGATATTGATTCACTGTATCTGCTTAAATTATACTAAAAACTAAACTTCGTATTATGATTGGGTTTGCTAATCCTATACTTATTCACTATAATAGGCCAAGTTTCCAATTAACATACATTATTACAATAGGTAAGGTATTGTTTTTTTTCTGCGATCATGTTGGCCATATTGCATCGGCCACGGAGACGGGTATACTGACTGACGGTGAGGTATATCTACCTACCCTCACTCAGTTATTATTAATATTGATAGATATTTTTGAACGAAGTTTCTAATAAACGGTCTCATAAGCCTGAGCGCGACTGCTACGCTAGAGGTCCTGGGTTCGATTTCCAGGTCGAGCAGTGTTATTGAGTTTTTCTATGAAATTCGCAGTAGCAGCTCGGAATTTGGGATTTGTGCCCGGTTTCTGTGTCGAACTGTGGGTGTTTTAGTACCCCGTCTCTGCCTAACCCTTCGGGGAAAACAGGCGTGATGATATGTAAATTTATGTTTCTAATAAAGCCAAAATTTACATTTTGGTACCTACCAATGACCACTGCTTGTACGAAACAACAATAATTATACTACCTACTATAAATGCGAAAGTTTGGATGGATGTTTATTACAAAATCACGCCAGAACGGCTGAACGCATCTGGATGAAATTTGGCACAGAGATAGATTAGTCTGGAATAGCACATAACGATTCCAGACTATAATCTATCTCTATAGGCTAGGCTAGCTTTTTATGTAGGTCGAACCCAATTCTGAAGCCGACGCAGACGGAGTCGCGGGCAGAAGCTAGAGATTAATAAGTATATAAGGTTTGTATTTTGTTCTTATGGCACAGAGACGTGATCACTCATTATGGACACTAACCTCTTATGAAACATCACTCAGCTATGGACAGGGATAGAAAATAAAAAGAGAATGATCCGTGGGATAACAAAATTTACTAAAATAGCTGAAAGGATCGTCTGCCCAAGCAGGCCGACGTAGTAGTGTGTGTGGTACATAGCCCGTAGAACTTATGGCCATTGGAGCAAAAAGGATTTTGAGTGGAGCATCCTCAGATAGCCTGACTAGATGGGCAGGCGACCTGGATAAGGTCATTGGGAGTCGTTGGTCCTTGTGAAAAGATATGGGGAAGGCCTTATCTCCATTACTTTCTTTGGCTTGATATGATGAACAGATTGGCAGGTTGGCCTATAGGTAGGTACTTACATGGATTTTTACCATACGCTAGGACACACAATAGACCCAGTTCATTATAAGCTAGGAAATGCACAACATTTGCTAGCCATGGCATTGTAGGAATGTATGCTAGATCTAGCCACCATCGACACGAATTCCTACCGGGCTACTCTTAAAAAAATTGGAAGCAATTGAAGTCCGATGTACACTATTTGTCTGGCTTCATAGCTATCCCACAATCGGTAACAATTTATCGAACCTGGTGAACATACAAGTACTCTACTTCCTGTTAGCTTCGGAATCCCACAGGGCAGTTTACTCGGACCAACCCTATTCATTATCTACAGGAATGATATCTTGAATCATACATAAAAAGATGCGGTAATCATTTCCTACGCAGATAATCACATTTCATGCCAACAACTGGGAACAGGCTTACGGCTTTGCGAAAGACGGGCTAGCAACGGTAGCTCAAACGCTAAATAACAACTTATTGACACAATACAAAGAAATCCAAACTGATAGCTTTTTACAATACCCAGACATCTAAACCACCACAACACCATACTTTAAAACTCCATACCCGTCAAACTCAATTTCAATTCAATAGCCCTTGTTTTGAATAGTACTAAGTTTATTAAACATCAATTTAAATTTGACTGAGCTCGAACGTAGATTCACATGTATCTGATATCTAGGGCATGCAAATATTTGTTCTGTACAGAGATCGAACATGCGGCTGTGCCCTATGGCTATAGGGCACTGCAAAAAGTCTGTATATAGGTTCATTGAGGGTGGAAAAATGATTAAAACAAAGTTATTGAAATAATGGACAGATTTGAACAAAAATATTTAATTGCTATAAACTAAATCACTGAATAGAGTATGCCAACCTCCAGCGCCCACCTCTAAGCATAATCAAAGTAACACGTTATTTCAATAACATAAAATTCTAATACAATATTAGAATACCATAATTAAATATTTACAGATTTGCTTTAGGTAATGGCAGAATACTTCTTACGCTACAATCACCTCTGTAACATATCATAAATTAAGTATTTTTCTATAAAAATAAGAACATCGCGAACATATTTTTGATCAATATATTTACTAAAGATTCATCCGACATTTTGTGACTTATTTGATCTTATTCGAAGATAAAATTATCTAACAAGTTCTGAGACTGTATCATCTACAGGATATTATATTATATTACAAGTATCGTTACGGCAACAACTTCACTTGTTCACAAAAGCGGTTACGATTAATCGGAACTAACACATAGATATTATTGCGAAATGACGTCAGAATAGTTAAATGTTAATCTAATTCGTCAGCTTCGGGGGAAGCTCTGGGAGCAAGTCTATCAGTAGCCACCTGTTCGTTGTTGGGCACCAAAGGTGGGTCGTCATTATTGCGGACAATGCTCTCTTTTCGTCGGCGATCCAAAGTGGACGTCTTACCTTTGTCATCGGTCACATTGGCAGGGTCATCGTTGGTTCCACTCGGCAAGACTGTTTGGTCAGATTCATTGGAAACGGTATTACCGTTAGTAACTTTGATCTTATTGTAAGATTCCTTTCTTCTGGCGATTTCTTCTATCTTGATGCCAGCATCACCGCCGGGTGTAACAGAGTTATCTTTGTCTGAATTTCTTACATCGTCAGTAGGTCGCGAGGCAAGGGCGCTCTCCTGTGTATCTCCTCCTGAATTAGTGTTGACCTCCGCTGAATTAGTGTCGGCGGTTCTAGCTATTACATCTCCAGTGTGAGTGGTATTTGTCTGTGCAGTGGACACGGACGGTGAAGTTTGCGTCGTGGATTGGGCGGTATTTTGAACTGTTTGAGTAGTTGATTGGGCGGTAGGAGGAGAGGCCTGTGTGGCGGTACCGGGTGCGTCGTGGTAGGCGGCGCCACTCGCGAGGGCCGCGATCCCCGCTAGCCCCATGACGCCCGCCATGCCACGGTGTGTGCGTAAAAGCAGCTGCTGCAATTGAGCCTGCTGTAGTATCACAGGCAGCTCATAGTGGTGGAAGAAGTACAGCATGGAGTGCTGCAACAAATATACTGTATTATTTAACAGTCTAGGTAATTTGAATTTCATTCAATTTTTTGTGTGTTATTTAATAATTACGTCGATAATGTTAACGCCATACAGCTCAGTAGTTCGTAGATATTTGTGTTTTGGCTTATTTAATAAATATACAGTAGAATCAGTTCTTATTCAGGTAAAATAGTAAAATGATCTATTTATTATAAAAAGATTTATGCTAGAACAAAGTAAACATCAGTAGCAATTTTAAAATATGCATAGTGGACTAGTGGTACAAATTTCCTTATCAAGTTGAAGTTTTAAAGGGAAATCTAACAATGAATAAACGGTAAACAGAGAAGCTGGTAATAGTTGCAGCGGCGATGGTGATGCACTCTACTAGCTCTCAGAGAGTGAGTGCAGATTATGAGGCACGTTCGTCGAAGTGAGCAAAACTCCTTTAGACAAATAAATGAGCGACTCGTGACGGTGTCGTCACTCCTCCCCAGTCTTTATTTATTTATTTCTGGGTCAAAGTTCCCACCCCTCGCGTCGTCCGACGTAAGTTTTAATTAAGAAACTTGTGACCGCTCCTGACTCAACTTTTATTTGAAATTATATTTTCTGATCCCTCATTTTGATTTTTTTCAAGTGGCGGTGTAACGGGTTACCAGCGAAGACAAGTTACGACACCTTCATGATTTATTATTCGTAGCAAGCGCCAAGCTCGACAGATAATTGAATGAATTTTACGTCAGTTTTTACATTGATGGTGCACCTTTAAATTCGCAAATACTAATTAATATATTTCGCGGTCTATGGAGTGTCAAAATATTGCTCATTATTTTCTTTTATCGTTAAAAGGGGCAACAAATTTTAAAAGCATTTTAAAAACTCTGTTGAATGGCGCATGTGTGTGTTCACGACGATAGGTCAGTAGAACAGACAACCTGTATAATATAGCTGATATTATACAGGCTTAATTAACAGCACCCGTTCGTACCCAAATCTGTTCGCGGATCATCGCTACAGCAAATATAAAAAAGGATCAAACGTTTAAAAGGTATTTAATGGACAGAGATGACGCCCTTTTATACGTCCATTAAAATCGGCCGCTTTGAGATTTACCGTCCGCCCTGTTAGATAGATACGTGAATAAAAACGAGGCCATTTTTATCAATTTTCAGATCGTTTGTAGCAGATTACGTTGGGAATGTATAGACAAACGAAAACTTTCCTAGAGGCTTGGCCGTTTGAAAATTATTATCTTACATCAACGGGTATTTTTGGTTTATATAATATTTTTAAGGACTATCAGATTAGAAACATAGCGTCTTTTGATTCATGCACGTGTAGAAATATTTAAAATAGACTCAGAAAGAACAATGGCGAGAAAATTGTTGATCTGACTTCTTCTCTTTGTCGATTTGTGTTTAGTGTTGCCATATTATTATGTATGAATAAGAGTTATATAAAATGTTTGAACTACATTGCAATAGCATGCTTCGAAGTATCAGAATAAATACCAAAATATCGATATTATTTTTGTGCTAAGAATTCACACAGTTATAATTCAAATATAAATAATGGAATCGGAATAATTCTAACCATGTATCGAATATGGAGGAGGCCTACATTCAGCAGTAGACGGCAATAGGCTGATTTGATTGATTGATTGATCGAATATCGCAACAAAGGTGACAATAGAGAAATGCTAATATTATGACACCTGTCAGTCGGCTGTGTACGTCTCGTTGTTTTGTGTTTTAGGTGATTTTCTTGATGTCTCTCTGTTACTATAATAGCTGTACTCACTTAGGTTGCAGTTTATTTCTATGTAACGCATAGGTAAAGTCTTGTTTTAATGTTTGACATAACGTAACCTCTGATACTTTAAATTGGAATATCTTTAATTCCAACGTTCCAATAACAATGAAACTGAAACAAAAATTGTTCCGAAATTCTAACTATATTTGTACATATTTTTCATGCGTAGACGCAACAAAAAAATGTTTGGGAGTTCGCCATTGTTCTTTTAGTAACTAATAGTCTTATTATCACAAAACTTGTGTTTATTTTTAGTTTACCGGAATCTGTCTGTACCTAGGTACTGAAAAAATTATGATCTACGGTGTTAATTTTTATTATACATTTTTAAATTCATATGTAATTCGGTACCTTTTGATTTTTGTGACAAATAAATCTGCTTTCTTTCTTACAAAATAAATGGTATAATACTATTTTGCACTGTTCATTTTTTTAAGTGAATTTAAATGTGATACATTGAGAGTGCATCTGTTGTTGAAACGCTTTTCCAACACTTCAAAGGCGACTACAAGTTCTTTGTGATGGTAAATTTTTAAGCCGCAAAATTGTCTTAAACACTTCACGGACGGTGCGTTGATTATGCCAAGACGGTAGAAAACTCGGAAGAAAATAAAGTTATTTTGATTTAAAATGCAAAGAAAAAACAACGAACGTAGAAGCGGGGCCCTCCTTAGCAGAGACATTTTTTAAATCCCTTTTCATTCCTATCAAATGCTCGGACGGGCATTGGATGATTACGTTTATAAATTAAAATAATAATAATATAACAATGTTTTACTACATTGACCTTGTAGCCGTTCTAGTGGTGCATTAAGGTAGTCTTGTTAGTAGAGCAAGTGCCCTAAAGGTATCCCCACACAATAACGTACACCACAAAGTAAGCCGCTGAGAGTGTTTGACTTAAGTTTAACTATAATTTGCAAGAGATCTGGAAGATTACAACACTTTACAATGTTCCATGATGGCGGGCCTTTCTGTTGGTTTAGGACTTGACAGAAATTAACTGAAGCACGCCTATTAAATCTTCGAAATAACAGGGGACTCGAGTTATACCTTAAAAACCACTCTGGCGGACAATATTATTTTATGGCAGCAAAAATTTCACAAACAATATAAAGTTACATAATTATTAATTGAAAGTTAAATCCTATTTGAGCCTCTTGTCAACAAGTTGTTCCGACTGTTAAAATTAATGTAAGGAGGATCGCACGTCGGTGACAATATTATGCGCGCCGCGTCGCGCTGGCCCGACCTCATGAAATATGATTTTTAATAATAAGTTGACACGCTCGATGATTATAAGATAAGCCCCCACTTTGCATTCCGAAGGGGCTTCTTGTTTTTCGTCGTCGCCCTCCGCTGTAATCCGGTAGAGCCTACTCCCTGCGTCGCCTGAGCTGGCTCGAGGCGCGCCTAATGTTATCTCTATACTCGATTATAACTGCGCTTTTGCTGTCAATTTGTATTGTTCACAGCATATTCTCGTACGTCGGAGATTACGGCAAGTTTTTTGGGTTATTAAAAACACAAAATGTTAGCGTAGGTACACAAAAATTACCGATCGATAGGTATAATGTCTACTTGTTTGCAGTCCCTATACAGAAACTGCCTCATTAGCCTCGTGGTCATGAGCTCGACTGCTACGCTAGAGGTCCTGGGCTCGATCCAGGTCGGGCAGTGTTATTGGATTTCTATGAAATTCTCAGTATCAGCAGCTATCAGCTTATGTACGCTTCTCCTTAACCCTTCGGGGAATACAGGTGTGATCGTATGTTCTTACCTATGTACTAATTTGTGCCCAAAGTGTGTCAATAAATTATTTCTTTCTTATATATTCAATCGATATGTAATGTACTATTATCGTCTCCAACCGCAATCGAGATAGGTTGGTCAATTTTAACACACATGTCGGTATGTTACGCGGTTTGTATGTCTGTGTGTCCCTACTACCGGCCGAGGTCCGCCCGGCGTGTTATTAACTTCCGGGTACTGTAGCGACCGGAAATCGACGCCGAAGTAGATCCGCTCAATACACACAGTCTCTACCATCCCTAGCATACACCATATACGGAACTTCTTGTTATTATTAGGATGCAGTGTGTCCCAACGCTAATAATTGTGACTGATTGTCAACATTATTTATTACACTTACTATGAAATTGATATTTTAGGAGCAATACTCAATTTATTAATCTAACTAGCTTTTGCCAGCGACTTCGTCCGCGTGGAATAGTTACTTTGTTCCCTAGTTCTTCGCCCGTGGTTTCACCTGCGTTGCCCCGTTCCTAAGGGTTGTAGCGTGATGATATATACATTGATAGCTTGAAACCTTTCCCATGAATCACTCATTTTCCCAACATTTCCCTTCACTGCTCTGCTCCTATTGATCGTAGCGTGATGAAAAGTATACTATAACCTGTGGTTTGGGCTGTGCGTTGATAGATCACTATGTCAGTCAGTCAGTCACCTAACGTAAGAGTAGACAAATATAATCAGAAAGCTCCGAACTGCTAAGCTATCGGGAGTTACACGTGTTATTGTGAGTCAACCATAAAAGATAGACATTTGCTGTCGTGGAATATTTTTTATATAATTTTAAGGAGAACATTTCCGTCATACATGATTTCTGTGTAGCTTTAACCATTAAGGCTGCACACGCGACGGAAGCTTAAAAAATGGAGTAAGTTCTCCCGTTTTCCCAACATTTCCCTTCACTGCTCTGCTCCTATTGATCGTAGCGTGATGAAAAGTATACTATAACCTGCCCAGGAGTATGAAGAACAATTGTACCAAGTTTCGTTGAAATCCGTCGAGTGGTTTTTGTTTCTATAAAGAACATACAGACAGACAGACAGACAGACAGACAGACAGACAGACAGACAGACAGACAGACAGACAGACAGACAGACAGACAAAAATTTTACTGATTGCATTTTTGGCATCAGTATCGATCACTAATCACCCGCTGATAGTTGTTTTGGAAATATATTTCATGTACAGAATTGACCTCTCTACAGATTTATTATAAGTATAGAAGATTATGAAATTGAATAATACGTATGGACTCAATAGTAAGCTGAATATTTTGGAGTACCGTACAGCGTTCATGGGGATATATTAAAAAAAAACAAATAAGTAGATAAATTATGTAATTATCATAATCTCTATCCGTCGTGTAATGGATATTGGGAGATATTTTTAATTAAAAGTATGATTCTAGGAAAGGGATCGAAACAAGTGGAATTTTAGTTTTAGTTATTGGCTTCGTGGCAAAGTCAATGTTTAATCACAGATGATCAAGTGTTTTAGCAACAGAGTTCTAAAACGCTTGAGTTCATAGATTATAAAAATAAAGTTATATGGATAATAAATAAAAAATATGGTAATCTAATACAATCATGATGTGGCTTTTTTTAGACTAACTTCCAAAAACAAATCTCTAGATACACAGTTTTTGGTAAAATGTAGATTTTAATTTTTATGGACCACATAATATTAAATCTTATGCAATTGATATAAAGCTGTTTAAAGCGTAATTAAACCATGCATTTACGGTTGCGTCATAATGTGAATTTAGATTAACTTAACTATGGATACATATCCTCAACAGTTTACCGACCTAATAAACCTAATAAAAATAAATTTAAAAGTTAAGAACATACCTTATAGATACCCTACCATAAAACATTAATTGTGCACTCCATTACTAATTATGTACCTACCTACATGTTATTAATACTAAAATTGATCCCACAGTCAAACTGTTTGTACAGTTTTGTGGGGCTTTGTATTACTTCGTAAGACATAATATGTACCTCATAAAAATTAATTAAATAAATAAATAATAATACTTAGTTTTCATCGGATAAATTTATAAACCGCGAGTTCTGTTTCTAGTTTTTAAGTTAAAACATTACAGTTCAAATAGAAAAATAAAAATGCATTAGATTTCTGGTCATTAAACTTTTCAAGAGAAAACGACTGATATCAGTTTCTAAACATTGAAACGTCACTTTGTGGTCAATCAAAAGTTTGTGGCGATGTCTACAAATCACTGGGACGTAACGTGTCACCGGGACGATCCCTTAGGGCTGGCGGAAAATATTACACGCACCGTCGTCATTTGAATCGTCACGGGAAACATTTGACAAAACTTTGACGTCAAACGACACACGCATTTGAAACAAAGAAATAACACTTTAATAATGTAAATTGATGTAATGCTAATAGCGAAGGTCAATGTGTTATAAACAAAATTACTTTTTTTTAAGAATAGTTTTTTTTTTGTGGGCCAAAGGTTTATGTATTGATTACGTGCACCGAATCTCGTTGATTGTAAATGTTTTTTTTTTACTTTTTAATACCTATAATTAGCATATCAGTCTACCTGAATGGTGCAAAAATTGATAACTGTACTAGAAAATTGTATTTCATTGATTAGACCTTATTTCATATTATCACAGTCAAATGGTTTGGGCACAATGGTATGAAAACGTGGTTTGTTGACAAATGCTGGCGGGCCGACTCTGCAACCTGACTGCACAAGCTTTATCTTTTAGTTTTAAAAATAATATGAACTCCCGACATTGCAGTAATGATAACATACGTGTGCATGTGTGTGTAAGATGATGGACTTGTGTGCGTGTCCCTTAGGCGGCTCGGCAGCTCCGTGACCCTTCGGCTATTGTAACGCTGTCATGACGCACATGCTTATTTTATAATATGACATTATTTTTTTTACTACTCCGCAGGGACTTAAAAAAATATTAGCACATTTTCTGGTGGTACGTATTGATTTTCACAAACAAATATCAAGATCATTTTTTCAGACACACGACAGAGTTTTCTTTTTGAAAATACGGCAGAACTATCTCTAAAAAGTATCAGGAACTATTGAACTCTGCTGCATGCGAAAATAACTCTTATTTATTTTTGATCTGCAGGACCATGATCTGCAAAGTTCCCTAACATAAGCACTAGGAATTAGTACTACCAGGAAGGACACCAATAACAGTGTGGAGCAGCGGAAAGCTAATATCGCTTTAGACAAACAGTTTATCCATAAAGCGTCATGTTGGCTCTGCGTGGCGAGTGCGTGGCGCCTGCGGGCTCTGGCCGACATCAAAGTGTTCTCGACAACTACACTCCACTGGACTTGGTAAATAGCCTAGTCGCAAATTATAATATCAGTTTGAAAAATGCTTATAATATAAAATACTGTTTGAATGTGCCTTACAAATTTCCTGTCCAATATTTTATTTGGTGTACAATAAAGTATATATAAATAAATAAATTTAGTTTGTCTTGCAAGCTTCTGGAAATATAGAAATATAACCAGTTTAAGGATTTTATCGCTAACTGGTTTCCTGGCAATATGTCCAATATTCATCAGGCGAACTGGCGATCAAGCGTAAGCCTATCAAGGATAAAAAAAACGCATAAGTCTAAAAAATCAGTAATCTTTTGTAAATATCAGTGTATGAGGAGAAACTGAGGCAAATAAGGCATCTTTTTGGGTTTGCTTTGGTAGATGGCGAAAATTCTCATGGATAGCCTTCCTCCTGGGGAGGTGGCGGCTATATTGTTGAAGTTGCACTAACAAAAAATCACTCTTGCCTTCTCTTAGACTATAGTTACGACCTGCGGAATACTAAGGCCTTATGATTTACCTTCTTGATTTTTTCCGTCTATAAAAGGCAGGTTTTTTTAAATATTTTGTATCGGTGTAATACTCGGTGTCATACTTGCCTGTATAAACAGCCACGATGTCACGAGTGCAAGGCTGCTGTACTGTCCGTTGAACCGGTAGTGATATGCGTAGAACGAGAAGTGGTACAAGTAGAAGAATCTGTGGACAAACAAAATTGATGGTTAAATTGTGATCCAATTTGTTTTTAAACATTGTTACATTACCGTAGTAGCTCGAAAGACAGACAGACAAAGTCCTGAAAAAGATAACCGAAGTCGCGACAGACTTCGGAGGAAATGGTGGGATGACCTAGATTTCTTTCTGGAGAATTGGAAGGAAGTAGCATAAGAAAAGGACGACACGATTGGCGTAACGGTTGAGCGATCGGCTTCTGCGCCACGTGTTGCGGGTTCGATCCCCACACGGAGCAAATATTTGTATGATCTACAGGTAGTTCTTCCGGGTCTGGGCGTTTGTGTATGTGAGAATTTGTGTTTGTAAACGCACCCACGATACAGGAGAAAATCCTAGTGTGGGGCAACGTTTTTTTTAACAAAAAAAAAAAAGCCAGAAAAGTGGATAAAATGGACAGTGGTCTTTTTTTTTCAAAAATCTTTTGCTTTGTCAGGTGTGGGACAAAACATTCTAATAAAAAAAACGTTACGATGTTATACTGTTCTTAAAGATGTCAACTGCCAAAATACTTCACTTGCAAGCATTACCTACGTACATGTAATTTTTAATTATAAAAGGACACTTTTCTACACAACGCATAAGCCTATGCACACACACACACACGGCCGTGTGTGTAGCCAAGGAGAGGGGAGAGAAATTGAAGCAACAATAATAAGTATTATTGATTCTCTAGTGGCCAAATACCAGATTTTAAGATGCTTTTATTCCAGTTCTGTCATAGTCTCTCGTGCTAAGTCAGCTTGACTTAACTGATAAAGACGGCATGACAAACGGTGTCTTAAAATTAATTAGCGATTGAGTATTTTTGTCCATAATCTCTTTATTAATCGTTCATATAAGGACAATTTAAGCCTTGATTAAAGTATATTTAAGCATACAACTGCCTCGTTAGCCTAGTGGCCCTGATCGCGATTGCTACGCCAAAGGTCCTGGGTTCGATTCCCAGATCGAGCAAAGTGTTATTGGGTCGAACAGTGACCTAAACATACCGGCGTCCAGGTGTGAATACAGGCGTGATGGTATGTCATGTTAAAGAATATTTATTATTTCTGGAATTATCTAATCAATCAACTCGCAGTCAGTTGGTATCTAAATGACACAATACAGCATAACGGTATGATCAATTTTTTATGAAGGAGGTACTTGGAACATAAAAGTCGTTGAATTGAATATCCATTACCGTAGCACTGGAAGGCACTAGGCAATATAAACAAGCGTGTAGTAGAAACCATCACATAAACTGTATTCTAGTGTTATCTCGTTACGGCGAATGTCGCATGGCCAGATAACAAATTAATTCAGAAGGTGAAGTGCTCAAGATTTCAATATATTGACGGCCAGTCCCAATAACAAATCATTGGATAGATTTGTTTACTAGAGATAGGCTTTTGACATTGACCTTGTGTCAAAATCCTATCTCTAGTACGCAAATCTACTGACTGATTTGATATAGGGACTGGCCGTAAGTAATAAAACATAATATATGTTAACAGTTTTTATAACTTTCTACGGCACAGATTCAAAGCAAACTTCCCATGGCAATTTTTTTATGCAAGAATACAATTAATGGAAGCTGAAAAGTAAAATTTGCCGTTGCACCACACTAGGATTTTCTCTTGTATCGTGGATGCTTTTACAAACGTAATTTTTTACACACACAAGCACCCCATCTCGATACAACTGCCTGTAGGTCAAATATAAATATTAGTTCCGTGCGGGGTTCGAACCCACAACCACAACGCAATCTATATTTAAAGATAGATTGTAGATTGATAGAAAGACCTAGCCTACCTTTTGTCTCAAGTCTTTTGGGATGCCAGTCAATAGCTAGTATCGAATAAATAAATACGTTAGGCTGAAGTTTAGGCGCAATAGTTTAGAGCCTACTTTATTTAGAGATTTGATCTTTATTTAGAGATATGTGACTGATATAGTAATGCGTTCCTGGGGAACACTGCGATGTTTATAAGTGGGTCTTCTGAGAATGTTTACCTACTGGCGTGGCGTCAAGTCAAGCAACAAGTCTACGTGAAGCAACGGCGTCGCAGTGGGCGGACATCATTAGGAGCTTATTGAAACACCAGACGCCTTGTTTGATTATAAGTTCCTACGTACGGTTTCTAGACGAATTTTTGCAGTGATCTATATGTGTGGGTTAAAGTAAAACATAAATATATATGTTTGTGATTGGATAATGACAGTGCAGTATTTTTTTTAAGAATCTTTTATTAAGATTAAAGGGTATGTAACACACTACTAGCAATTAAGGCTGTATTTATTAACCCATAGCTATCATTAATCATTAACATAGTCAAACATCAAACTTAAGGGATCCTAACAGAAGTATTACCTATAATTGTTCAATTAATAACAATGTTGCCATAAATTTGTCGGATTAAGAACCTAAACAACAGGAGCTATGGATATCCTATAATACCTTTAAAAAGCTAGGGTTGCCCAATAATTCAAGAATGCAACTCGGCAAAATGTCGTTGTCGTCGACAATACTTCACAAGCGAGTCGAGCCAATCGTATATTTCTCGTGTATAGATGCCATTAGATTCGTTATCTGCTTATTTCGGTGGATAAATTCCCAATGTACGACAAGGGCGACAAACGGGCCCCGGAAAAGGGGAAATGTCACCTCGTTATCTGAAAAGGTTGCAATTTTATTTGAAATCGATATTCACTGAGATATACATTTTTCTTCTGCTATTGTGTTCGAGTGTAAAGGCTTGCCTTTTTATACCCGATGCTCGTTGAGATGTGCTGCTCACAAATGCGTTTTGTTGTGCATATATTTAATGACGGCTTATTAAAATAAAATAAAATATATTGGAAATAAAAATGATAGCGCTGCATCGGGAAGCTGTCTGATAAAAAACATCATATTACTAATAAAAATTGTGATATAATGATAGTCTTGTCTAATTCAGTTTAAATAGTTAATTGGTCGTGTATTTAACACTAAGTTATTAATACATTTTAATCTATGAAATCTCTGTCAGCACTTCTAGTGCTGACCCTGCGTCAAAACTTTACAAACTAAATACTTTTTAATTTTTTTTTTCTTTTAATTTTTCAGGTTTAGCAAATCAGAGTATTAAATCCCATATACTCACGGGAAAGCACGAAAAAATTGTGACAAATTACCTTCAGCTATTTGAGTGCATCTGAACGCTCGATAAACGGTAAGGATACGATTAACATGGTAATACGAGCACAATGCTGCTAATTAGTTGCTCGAGGGGAACCTAAAGCTAACAAACGTGCGAGCAAGCTTGCTGCTAATTCTGAATAATACGAACACACGTGTACTTTTTAGAAATATAATACAGGGAATAAAAGTAGGAATTCATTTAAGCTTTTACTAGTCCACTACTACTCTACTTCTGTGAGTAGGCTAGCCAAGTCTGGGTTTTGCCTTAGTTTTTAGTTGTGTGATTTTAAGGTTTTGTTTTGTTTTACTTTTGCGTTTTAATTTCCAAGTCGAGCAGTGTTATTAGGTTTGTATATGAAATTATCAGTAGCAGCTGGGTGATTGCATTTGTAACCGGTTAATGGTAATAGGCCCGCCCCAACTATATTACATGGGGCCTTCACTTACCGGCGTACTGTGTGTGTGTGTGTGTGCGTTAGAACACCTCGGGATGCGATTATATTTCATTGATTACTTTAAATAAGTTGTGAAATAGTAAGCAAAACCAACTAAAACCTGGACTATGGTGTTTTAGTTAGTACTTATATGTATTTCTAA
Source organism: Acronicta aceris (assembly GCA_910591435.1). Taxonomy (NCBI): domain Eukaryota; kingdom Metazoa; phylum Arthropoda; class Insecta; order Lepidoptera; family Noctuidae; genus Acronicta; species Acronicta aceris. The sequence continues at coordinate 5,990,241 of OU342774.1, forward strand.
TAACACTGCAAACATTACTTGCACCATTTTACACTTAAAAAACATCGAATGATCAGAATTTAATAAAGGCACAAATTGAAAGCAATTTAAAATCAGAGGTAAAAAACACAAAAGGGGACAATAAAATTGGAATTCAATAAAATGTTGTTTAAGAAAACATCTGTTTCACAGACAAAGAGCAACGCGTCGATTAAGTTCTTAAGTAACAATTTCACCGACAGATCGTCCCCGGAATAATTTAAAGAGGGACAGGGAATGGTCCTCCGTCGTCGTCGTGCCGTCCAGCTAAGCTCCGTAGGCGTCGGCCGTTTGCGCGACATCAAACGACGCGAGATTACCAGCGCATTAAACATACATGTAAGAAACAAGCGGCGTTTTCTTAATGTTATTTCGTCCATAAATATTTAATCGCTCCAGTAATGGAAAATGTAAATGACGTCTTCACTGTGACGTGTGACTTTTTTGTTCATTTCCTTTAAGTCGTTTACATCTGGTGCAGCCCGAAGGTCTAGCAATCGTTGGGTAAAGAAAGATACATTATTGTGATTTGGCAATATTTCTAGGGAATTTGCCAAACCATACACTAGGCCAACCACTGGCGCTACCAACCTAAACCATTGACTTGTAAAAGTATATTTAAAAGAAATTTTGGAGAAATAAATATCATTTATAATTTGTAATAAGTTACATATCAGATCAGCGAGCGTCTATTATGTTTACTGCCATGAATAATGAATATCAATATCTATTTACAGTTCTATTATTACACAGTATAGCTTAAGATATTATTATCTCATTATAAGTAAACTTATGTAAATTCTTATGAGAAATAAACTCTATATATCTAAATAATCTATAGCTTAATGACAAGCTAAAGAAGACACGTGACGTAAGAGTCTTTTAATAGAAATATTTAATTATTGCATCATCACAACGAGTCGTAGGTATACACAGACATATGAAAAAATTCGTATAATCAGAAGTAGTTTTTGTTTTACGTTCCGGCAGATTATAATTTGTACAACATTGAACAAATTATCTCTAAATACAAGTGAGCCATCTGCCGTCGACTAATAGCCTGTATAAAATACCAGGAGTCGAATGCCCATTTACAATTTTCCTTATTACACGAAAATTATTCAGAAGCCCGATAGGAGCGGGGGCGAAACTGAATCTTGTTGAACTAACTCAGTGCGAAATCACTTTCGCCTCGGCCTTTGATCTCGACTGCGCCAAAGGAATGTTATTCAGTAAAAACATGCAAATTCGATAAGGTATAACACAATATTATGGAGAGCGGCTGACGGCGCGACGCTCTCTTTACAATACTCGGCGAGCATCGGGAAATGCCTTGAATATGATTTTTATGATAACGGAATCTTCGAGTTTCGATTGATTTTCAGTTAATCGTGTTAATTATAATGAAGATTATAAAACCTAATACCGAAAATAAATGTATAATCACCAACCTGTTTGCTATGAAGCTTAGCACAGAAATTGAACAGATGCTTAATGCTTGATCAGCTTTTACAACTTAACACTTTTACTTTAATGTAACATTATAAAAATATTATACTTTAATAGTAAGAAAAGACAAGTGGCGACGTATGACTGAGTTAGTATACAAAATACTTTAGTGTTAAAATTATGCTCTTTTTATATATTTACATCACTGAAGCTCAACTTCTAATGGCGCTCTGAAAATATGAAAGGTTACTCCCAATGAGGTTATACACCGTTCCTTTTAACGCAAATTGCCTTATCTCAATCTTAAATCAATCTTTTCCCTGTATTATGATAATAATATTTTTATCGTCGCTCAATTTGCAAACGAGATTCTATGAAATTTTTGTAATAAATGAAATAAAGGAGAATTATGATGATGTGAATTAGGTTGCGAAGTGCGCCAACATGAAACGAAATAGCCGACCGTATAAGGGTGCTGGCTCAGGGTCTGTTTTGACCGCAGGAATCCGCAACCCCGGCCGGGTGCGCCACTAACGAAATGAAATTCCGCTGACATTCCGCGCGACGGCTGCGTTCGCGACTATGACCACTGACTGCTGACAATACCAACTATCCAATAATTCCATGCAGCCGATACGAAAAAGGTCTCCAATTTCATTAATAACAGCGTAGGATAAACACACTGACTTTAATTGCTAAGCGCTGTTAATTATGCTGCACCTATTGTTTCATCCCCAGTTAATTTCAAAGTAATTTTAACAACAGTGTTCAACGAAGTGCCAACCAAAATGTTGAATGAAAGTGACATAAGTTAAAGCTAGATAATTAAACTTAAAACCAATAATGTCTAACGTGACGATAGCGTATGGATGAAGGAGTATAATTTTATATTACAATTACTGATATACAAGTGAAACTAAAGTTTTAATTTGTTATAAATTTGCTTTGTCACAAAATACTTGCACCCATAACAGTCTTATAAAAATGAGTATTCAACTGCTTCGCCTTTCCCTTCCCCATTTTTTATATAACTTTGTCAACTTTACCGATCTAAGCAACGTGATCCTTTATCATTGTGTTAAGTCTAAGACAATTTAGGATCATGAATATGTTTTGTATGAAACTAGACTTTCAATATAGTACGGAGCAAGTTGGTGTCGATGCTAATCGCGCGCACAAGTTACGATCGGTGCCGACAAATGCGGTTCAACACACAAACTTGCTCCGGTCGCAAGTTTAGTTCATGTCTCGATATACTTGTGTCAGTTAACTGAGAATGTTCAGCTTTATTAGACCGGATTGAGAAGGTAGGGTTGAGCACATATGTCCAACTAAACGATCATGTCACTTGATAACTTCAAAGATACATCGTGTAATGTAGTCATGACATGGCTGCGATAGTCGGCTAGTATTACTAAGGATCCATAAGGATTTCCAAAAGCGATATTGATTCTTTGGTAGTAAAATAACTTTTACAAAAAGTAAAACCGCCTTCAAAAACATAGAAAATAATTTTATGTGCAAAACAGTTTAGGAGGTCCGCTGCGAAAACGACGGATCCGACCAAATCGAAGGCACCGACTTCCGAAACTTGTTTTGTCTGTTTTGTCTGAATGTGGGCGTGATCTGTACATGGACAGGAGAGATTTGTTTCAGTGTAATAAGTTTTCAAATTGGTCATAGCTTAATTGGAGTAACCAGGTTTCATTTTACTTTTGATTACACGAAGCGGAAGAGGATGTAATTGACAGAAATTATTAAGATAATTGAATACGAAAAAGAACATCACTAACACTCCAACAGACTCTTGACAAATTACGGGTGTTACAGTAGTACCAATAGATATCGCATCTCATCGTTCATACATTTTAACCTCAAAGCCGTTACATGTGGGAGAGGGTACCTTTCTAATAAACATAGGTATCGTTTAAAGGCATGAAAACAGCGTTAGGGTCGCTCGATTTGTCGCAAGGAAGCCTTACACATCACTACAATTGGTGCCAACTTGGACGGCGAGTTCCAATTCTATTCGAGTTTCGTAAGGACCAACTTCCAGTTGCCAATTCTGAATTGCTAAGGGTTGCCAACTTCGACTTACTTTGAGGCTCCGCGAGTATTTCTACGACTTCTTGTGTATAAAATAGAAAGTTTTTCTATTGTACTAAAATATTTTTTAAACAAAGTGGGCTCGGTTGAATAGATGTTTTTCAATTTGTTACGGAACTTTATTTTTGTTTACATGTTTATTTTATTTCATCCAGGTATAATATTTTTTAAGCGATAAAATAATTAATCAAAGAAGTACCAATGACAATGACTATGATACATATAATGTAGTTAGGTACAGATATATCTATTAATAATATGTATTATAAATGGGATTTGTTTTCAGCAGTTCTCATCGATACTCGTTTCGGCCTATGGTTTAATAGCCAAGAACCATCCGAGAAGGCTCTCGTTACCTATCACATTCTGTTTTCAAAGCACGTTGTCTTAAGTGGTTAATATCGAAGAAATCTTTGGTTTTTGGGACTCGCTTGATGTAGCCAAGAAATATGTATCTTTAGTGTTGTGTCATTATAGATTCCTGTAGAATTGTATGCATTACTGATTTCAGAACACTAATTAAAATCATATATTATGTATTAAAGCATTACAGATATCATAAGTGAATTAATAAATAATCTATCTATACTTATAATAAATCTGTAGAGAGGTCAATTCTGTACATGAAATATATTTCCAAAATAACTATCAGCGGGTAATTAGTGATCGATACTGACACCAAAAATGCAATCAGTAAAATTTTTGTCTGTCTGTCTGTCTGTATGTTCGTTATAGAAACAAAAACCACTCGACGGATTTCAACGAAACTTGGTACAATTGTTCTTCATACTCCTGGGCAGGTTATAGTATACTTTTCATCACGCTACGATCAATAGGAGCAGAGCAGTGAAGGGAAATGTTGGGAAAACAGGAGAGCTTACTCCATTTTTTAAGCTTCCGTCGCGTGTGCAGCCTTAATGGTTAAAGCTACACAGAAATCATGTATGACGGAAATGTTCTCCTTAAAATTATATAAAAAATATTCCACGATAGCAAATGTCTATCTTTTATGGTTGACTCACAATAACACGTGTAACTCCCGATAGCTTAGCAGTTCGGAGCTTTCTGACTATATTTATCTACTCTTACGTTAGGTGACTGACTGACTGACATAGTGATCTATCAACGCACAGCCCAAACCACAGGTTATAGTATACTTTGCATCACGCTACGATCAATAGGAGCAGAGCAGTGAAGGGAAATGTTGGTAAAATGAGTGATTCATGAGAAAGGTTTCAAGCTATAAAACATCACGCTACAACCCTTAGGAACGGGGCAACGCAGGTGAAACCGCGGGCGAAGAACTAGGGAACAAAGTAACTATTCCACGCTGGCAAAAGCTAGTATTTCATATTTTTGACGAGCAGGAGTGTGTATGTATGTATTGTGCAAGCTTGCAAATCCACTCCATCTTGCCCTCCGGCAATTTGCGAAAGGTTGCTGGTGGAAGCTGGATGCGACAAGCCGAAAACAGGGTGAAATGGCGCACATTGGTGGAGGCCTATGTCCAGTAGTGGACTACTATAGGCTGATGATGATGATGATGATTATGACTAGCTTGGACAGAATACCAGCGGTGGACACGCGACATGCTGTCAACCATCTAGCAGAGTCCAAGACCATTTTGTCTTTTTCGAAATTATTAATTTTATTAAGTAATTTATATAATAATAAGTAGATTATATCTTATACGTAAAAAACAAATACAATTCTTTTCTTTCTTTCTTTCGTTAGAAAACCGGGTCAAGCCCTTAAAGTAGAAAAGCCCGTAAAGTAGGTACGACCGATACCAATGTGTTATTTAGTTTAATATTGTAAAAATCAAATTTTAAGTTTCTTTTTAAAAGAATACGAGAATCTAAATAAATAAATAAAATATGTTAGAATCAAAAATAAATCACCAAGAATAATAAATACGATTTTTCATAAGCCATAGCTATAGATAAAGCTCTACGATAACTTCGTAACTCCGTAGCCCCGTAGCGCGTAGAGGTCTCGTAGCGCTCGGTCACGTGCCCAGCGATCACGAAACGTTTTTACCGCATTTCCGTTTTTTGAACTGCTCACGTGGCAATTCATTGCAAATTTTAAAACGAACCTTTCAACACTAAGAGAATTTTCAACACTAAGAGTAAAAATATCAGTAAGAAAATTAAAGTTTCGTCGCACATGTGACATGCAACTTTTGGCATATGACGGTGGACTCTGAAGTAAAATAGAGTTATAGTTACAATAATAATGACGGATATATTAGCATGACGTAAGATGTGTGTCGGTGGTGTTATTAAATTCCCGTATTTTTCCCCTGATGTCGTAGTCGACACGGCCCGCGGGCCCTCATCGGAAATGGCATTATTTCCCGGCCCGGAGCATCCCACTACGGACACCGGATACTCTCCCGCTCACGGTACGCACGTCGACCACCCCAAAATCTCGTTGTTCCAGAGAAATTTCAGCTATTACCTCCGACATCCGTTTTTACATTGCTTTGTCTTTAATATTTCAGTTTAAAAAATCAACGATGATTATCAGTCATTTAAATAAAATTAATTGTGTATGCCATAAAGAACGCCCCCTTCAATTGCATATTTGCATAATATTATATTCTTTATAAGTATAGCTGTTTTAGATAACAAATAAACTACTCAGTTTTATTATACTGAAAAAAAAAACTTGTACTGGTAAAAAAATATTCTACGAGCATTTACTTAACACGAATTATACGTAGGAATGCTTTAATATAATTTTGTTAAATTAAAAACGTGTTTTATAATAATTATTATATTATTATTAGACTACAGAAAATGTAGTCTTAAATAAACAAGTCGGACATAATAATTTGATCTTATTAGAGGGTTCGTTAATGAAACGTAACACAATATTGTTAAGTTTACTTTTACTGCTGAAGGTATTGTTGAGTTGGTTTATACTGCCCTACGGTTATCACAATATTTTCCATTGCCGTCAGTATTTCGGTTACATCAACATTTGATATTACTCCAAATAAAAACAAATCAAAGATAGATCTATAATAATTAATTAAGATAAACAAGTATTGGTTTCACGTATGCGTGGGTACATAGTTTATGCTAGAAAGAATAGTGGGTTTTTCCTAAGCAGGTTTTAATTTCACCCCTCTGGGTGTATTTGATCTTTTTCTTTGTTATTCTCTAGAAATGAACACAAAATCTTATTATTTCTTGCTTTAATGATACATTTTTGTTTATGTTAAGCACAGTAACGATGGCCAATTGTTTTAACAATACGCTTATGATAACAACATTAATTTGATATTATACCGTATTTTTTGTATAAGGACTACTACTTTTATAGACACAATGATATTATTTATTATTATTATTATTATTCAGCCGTTGTCGTCCCACTGCAGGGCAAAGGCCTCCCTACCCTCTTTCCACTCCTCACGACTCAAGGCTATTTTGGGCCAATCCTTCCTGAAGAAGTCAAGCTCATCCCGCCATCTCCGTCTAGGTCTGCCGCGTTGTCGTCTACCGTTATGTGGGACCCACTCGGTAGTTTGTCTAGCCCACCCAATGATATTATATCAAAAGATATTAATAAGATAAAAACAACAAATAAAACAATCAGGGCTCTAACAAAACTTCAACACAAAACATGGTATTAAATGTTCTTACAAAGAAATAAAAAGCAGTGAAGTTGTCTCAGGAACACATTCATCGTTCTCACGTCCCCGATATTTGTCGCGTGTCGCCAGGCGACCGTATTGTATGGAAAGGAGGCGACACCTGTGAAGGCTTATAAGGACACTGGTCCGCTCCATTGTGCCACAACAGACAACATATAACTTCTTCTAAATCTTATTGTGCGACCCATACTTATTTGTTTAAAATTATGTAAGTACTGAACTCGGCTTTAGAATTGTTCGACGAAGAAAAATATTGTTTTCTTTGTGTTTTTATACCTTCGGCCTAAGCCTATTGTATTTCCATCTATTCCATTGAACAAGACGAAGGTTTTCCTACAGGTTAAACAGTGAGCAAAATAGACTAAAAGTATTTGTTTCTACAGTTCTGTATTAAATCACCAGCAACATTCTAAAAAGCAATTTGTAAGTGCAACGACTGCGCTTTATTCTTAAGAATATTGCACTCCAGGCATCTTGCGATGATGATGAAGCATTGCTTGCGCTGTTCTATTTCACAACTATAGTGCTTTCGTCGAGCGGTGCATTGTTATTTCTTAGTAAAGTGCTGAAATATTGCGGCGGCGCGGTTTGGAAGCGGAACAATGGCGCTACGAAACTGATCTTTACCGCAACCACTATAAGGAAACCGAGAAACTCTCGTTTAGGGTATAGTTTTTGGCTGAGTGTGCGGATGTTTACGGAAGTAAACCTTAGAACGTTAAGAACAAGAGTGGTTTTATAGTGATGGACCTCGGAGCCGCAGCTGTTGGCAATCCCGCAGCCATGGTTTGAATCACGCCTGTTGCACAGCGCCACATATATCTTATCTCACTGAGCACGTCACACCTTGTTGCTCTTTTTATACACTTAGTACTTTATACTATGTCACTTTAAAAATATTACATGAAATGTACCAATACTCTTATCCGTCACTGTAGGTATCTTATACATAATTTAATTATACCTGTTATTTCATGGTGTCCTAGGAATTTTTATACATTATGTGGAGAAAACAATGACGGCCAGACAGTGTTGGCTAGACATGAAGTACGACAGTCCATTAAGGTCTCAATGTCACACATAGCAGAACAATGGACCTCGAAAGGCTTGTCTCATTGTTTTCTAGTAACACGACACTAATAAATGGACAAAAAAGATAAATGGATAATGGTTTATAGATACAAAATTCGTAGATAAAGGATGCAACGCTAACAAAGGCTAAGTGTCTCATTTGACATCAATGAGAGATAATGAGTTCTAAGAGCGACGTGTAACCCTAGAATCACATATCACGTAAAGAGCTTTTAGAAAGATCTGAGGTGAAAGACAGCATCACAAAGTAACTGCACTCAATTCGATTTGGCTGCGTCTTGTTTAAACATCTCGACGGAAAGCGCCAAACATATCAGTTACCAAGACTAGGCAGCGCACCTCCGCGGCGTCTTATTTGTGGCGCAAATACGAGGGTGGAAGGGTAAAGTAAAAAATGGAGAAACGCGTCCCGAATAAACACAAGAGAAATAACGACATCAAACAATAATTGAAATCATAGGTCGCGGCGGTCGGGACTGGGGGCGAGCCTGATGCCGCGGAGTCGCATGCGTGCCGTGAGCTCGTGACACACACATAGCTACTATAACTGCACGTGCCGACATCTTGATACTGTCTTATTAGAATTTTTATAAAATATCAGGATTATTATATGAAAAAAGACGATAAAGAGTAATAAATTAATCCTTTCTTATCCAATTAAAACAGCTTATAAACAAGAATTTCATTGAAATTAGTACACGATCCATCGCTTTCTCAATGTAAAAACCCGAATTAAACCCGCTCCGTTACTATGTAATAAATTGAGCCCACCAAATCCTTCCAGGAAACTCCTATTTTAAGGCACATTTTAACATCGTATTTATTGGTTCTCAAAAGAAAAGGTACCGAGTCTATGAAACATTAACATTTCTGGATTTATTTCTGAAAAATAAGTAACTTTCTCGTATACATACATCATGTGTATTAATCTCGTCAAATCGAGTATAAAGGGTAAGAAGGGCTCGTGAGGGGAGGGAGGCAAGATTGTCTGTGTCCTCAATGAAAGAGGCGAGCCCTCGCCAGCCGCGATACCATTATTAGTGAGTTAACTCAATTTGCGGCATATTGTTTGAGAGGAGCTTAATAACAGGCGAGAGGACCTGGGGCATCGTCATGACTACCCTTGATCCGCCGCCCGCACATCATATCCTACATAAGTCGCACTTGCATTATGTTTGTAAGATAAAGTAACACCATGTTTTATTTGTGTATGTTTTGGTAATGAATAAGGCATTTTTATGTCAATCATATATATAGTGCAGCTTTTATTATAGCTTAAAACTTTTGAATTTGTTATACAACTAAATATCATAAAATTATTCTTTAAGTTAGTATAGGTATTAAATTCAGAATTAGTGGAAAAGATGAATTTGAATATTTGAATACATAATAACGAAGCCAAAAATTTGGCGGACTTTTACTTGACACTGCCTAAAGTTACTGAGGTAGTTGAAAATTCTGTTGCTTAATAATATAATTACAGGCCAAATTAATACCATTAAATAAACAAGTCGATACTACCGAGCCTATTTTGAAACGATACCCTTTCCTCGGAAGCTGATACAAATGCCGTAGAGAACCGAAAATAATTTGTCCATTGAGGGTTATTTAACAGTTTGTACGGTTGTTTATTTGCACCGCGGCCGTCCTACAAAAACTACCAATGTAAACCCGGTCACAAATTAAAGGCACCTCACTACGTTCTGGACTCTATAGCACTGTCGTAAAGTTGATAATTAAAATTTAACGCTCAGCAATTACGAGCTAAAAGTCGATACAAGTCGGAGTAAATTATTAAAACGAGCTGTCGAACAAGCGAAATTAATCGAAAGTATTCCGTTTGAATTTGAAACGAAGTCGGAGGAGCACTCGTAGTTTATTGGTTAGTGACTATGCCTGGATAGGTCGTGGCACAGTTAAATACTACTTTGCCAACCTGTAACACCATTAAATAAAGATATTTTTTGTACTTTGCAAGTTGCTAGATTCTTCTACATTCGCTTATGTAAATAAGTAATTATGTAAAAACATAGTAGTAGTAAGTACGTACTTCTTGGGACGAACTTCTGACAAGGACGGGTGCTACTTTTTATCTTTATGAACACTTTTATTATCTAGATCTGCATTATCGTTTAGGAAATTAATTCCGTATCGTACATCTTTTGACTTCAGATAACGGAATCGTAAACGAAACGAAGTAATAAACTCTGATTCCAATATTAAAGACGATATATCCAAAATTACTCAATCGTGACCAGTTAAAGAGGACTTGATTGTGTGTATCAATTACGTCATAGATTATATTACAGAAACCCATCAGGATATAATTCGTCGGTAAAATAGGTTTAAGAGCAGTGTTAAAAGACCAATAAAGATGACAAAAACCGTGTCGACAAGTCATTTAGCGAGCGTTCGAGCATATCGTTGAATAGCATTAGCGGAACAATATTTTATGCAGTGTTGGGTGTGCTAGGGGAGGGTGGCGCGGGGCGAATGGCGGGGACAGCACGGCGGGGCGCCGGATGTCATGGAAAAATTGCTACTTCCGAGCCGGAGCCCGCACAAAAGGGCCCGTCTGCGATTTTATTATCAAGTGTAGTGACCTCCACAGGCTCTGTTACAAGCAGTCTATCAACAAAAATGACAGTTCTTTTAGTGAATCTAAAATACAGCGCATTCGCGTTGTATTTTAGCTGAGGAATATTTTTTTAATTTTACGATTGTAACTTGTATCTTGGAATTTAGCTATCCGCCGTGTGTCCATAATAAACGCAAATGTCTTAGAACACTTGAGTGAAGCACAAATCCATAACTTGGTAGAGAAAATCGGATTTTATCATTACTAAAAATTTATCGCTTTATTATTGAAGAATAGATCACCGTGAAAAGTACAGAAGGTTTCACACACATTATGTTATACCTAACACTGAAGCTGCAGCAATTTTCTGAGCATCGCAATACATCATGGAGAGCCTCCGACAACGGCATAGGGCGATTGTTTACAAGTTGATACGTTTTCAATTGCAGACTGCTGTCAGTGTGCCAATTTCGCGGCATTCACAACAAATTACGTATTAAAGCGAGTGGAAGCGCAAACAAAACGGTCGGTGTTCGTGACGTGAATTGAGCGCGTTGAACGTGCAACGCGACCAGATGCGGACACTGTGTGTAGGAACGCGTACAGCGGATACTAGCATAATTTTAACCTGAAATGAAGCAAAAAGTAAAGTGTGTAGTATTCCTGTATTCTCCATAGGGTTAGGCCGAGGGTATGCTAATACAATATATCCATAGTTCGTCGTGCGCCGGTATGTTTAAGTCGCATGTAATAGGGGCCGAGCCTAGTATGATTAACCGGGCACAAAATCCGATCTGAGAATTTCATAGAAAAATCCAATGACACTTTGAAATTTTGTTCGACCTGGGAATCAAACCTCTAGCATAGCAGTCGCGCGTAGGCAAACTGGCGGTCAAGCGTAGGCCTATCACGAATAAAACAAAAGTTAAAAATAAAGTATTGTATTGAAAGTTAATTTTGAACGTGATCACGGGCAACAAATGCGTCTTACGTGTATAAAATATTGAATAGTTGACATTACTATAATAAAATAACTAAAAAAAATGAAAACCGCCTTCAAAAATATAAAAAATAATGTTATGTGCAAAATAGTTTCGGAAGTCGGTGCCTACGATTTGGTCGGATTTTTTATTTTTGCCACCGACTTCCGAAACTGTTTTGCACATTACATGTTTTTTTATGTTTTCGAAGGTGGTTTTAGTTCTTGTTAAAAGTTTATTTATTTAAATATCAACGTCATCCTAACAGGTTTACACTCAATGCGATAATGTTGGCATACGTTAAAATATAAAGAAATATTAAAAAGTTATTTTATTTGAACATTTTGAGTGGCCTTCATTTATTCGATCGGTACGTGTTATTGTAATTTTGTTCTCAATTTTGTGATCAAATAGTCACCAAGGAATGGGACCACCTTAGGATTATACTCTTTCATATAAAAAATATTTTTTGTAATCGGTCCACAACTGAAGAAAATATCGAAGAACATACAGACGAACACAGAATCTTCTCCTTTTTTAAAGTCTAATAAAAAACAAATTAAACTTTCAATATCCATCAGAACATTCCTCTGTACCGAACTTTCTAGTATTTACAGGCAAGTAACCCGTGCAATAGGAACCCGCTGCTTCAAGCACAATAGTCTATCCCAAAGTGGTACACGTATAATTTAATTACTCATGTGCCAAACACCGGGCCGGCCTTAGAAACACGTGACAACGTTTCAAGGGCCTCGAAATGACGACTCGGCACAAATTGGACTCGTCAATATATTGTGTATAATAATAGGCTCGTTAGGATGGCAAATGGTTTTAGTTTTAGACGGATAGAGCTCGACTTTACGCTTTTGAAGAGGATCACGCATAAATTACTAGAATCCCGTGTCAGAGAGGTCCTAGGTTCAATTCTCAGGTCAAACAAAGTGTTATTGGACTTTTCTATGGAATTCTTTGTAGCTCAGATTTGAGATTTGTGCCCTGTGTATGGTAATAGGTTTGCCCCCTATTACACATACCTATATTAAACATGCAGACGAACTGTGGGTGTATATTAGTACGTTTCTACCAAACCCTTCGGGTAATACAGACATAATGATGGCCGTGGCGAAGACTCCATACAAATTGATTCCTACCCGCTTCGTCTTTGAATAGTCACTATTAGCGCCTTCCTCTGCCAAATAGAAGGTCAAGGTAAGCACATCTCTCTTACCGAAATCGAACCTTCGCCACTGACACTAAGTCTTAGATACGTAATTTTTTGATCGTTTCTCGATTGATTGGTTGGATTCAGACTTTGCAAATATAGAATCGTCATATCACGCCCCTATTCCTAAGGATATAAAGATGTACTCTATAACCTAATACATTCGAAGTCTATGTGGGATATCATTTAAGTTTTAATTTCCACTTTTAAAATCCGCTACCTACCAACATTTACTACCTCCATATTTCAATCTACTGAAATTCTCATCAAACATATTCTACCCACATCGGTACAATTTCGGTCTCAATATGTTTCCTACAATCTATACCTTTGAACCCCAGTGGGCGAGCCACGAGCCGTGCAGACACAACAGAAAGATTATACTTCTTAAAATAAATCACTAATTGGCAATAAAAAATATCATGTTATTTGAAATAGTTCCATCCCTTGTTGTTAAGCACCTACACGTGTCTACAGAAATATTTTTTATGATATATTTCTCAATTCTGTAATAGAAACAGACATCTACTGTTACACGTGTTTGGGATAATAAATAATAAAAAAGAGGTCGATCGAGTATTTTCGCAAGATATAATCCGCTAATTAGCAACGATAAGATAAACAAGCCTCCGATAAAAAAGAAACACAATAAGATAAACAAAAACATCGTTATTTTCTCGAAGATAGTTTTGAAATGCGATATTAGCAGTACTCGAGAAATGTTTATAATGTTTTTGTTTTATTATGACTTGGTAGAAATCGCAACAATCTGGACAGTGTTTTAGAAAAACATAAAGATAGAACATATCATTGCTCACTAAAAACAAATGCAAAAAATTAACAGATTTGGTGCATATTTCTTAATAAATTCGTTTTATTATGGCTTGGAAGAAATCACAACTATCAGGACACACGCCTTTAAGCAACACAGATAACATATTTTTATGAAAATGTTATTTTAAATTATTTATTTATACTTCTATGCCCAATAGTAGTACATAAATTACTTGGTAAAATCAAATAATTTGATCATACAGTAGGTAGGTGCACATTAATTTGGCAATTTTGCTTTATTGTGACTTAGAAAATAATTAGTAAAAAATTTAGAAACTTCGCAGATTAAGGTAACTATTCTATATTTTTTATCCTATAAATGCTAGCAACACCGGTTGGTGTAGCATGACTACCTCGAAACGTCAGTTGGCCTGGTGCATCAAAACTGTCTATAATTTTTAAGGAGATCTGGATTAAAAGAGACATTAATTCAAATAACAAACTTCTATGCGTTCAAATACGTCTCATAAAATACAAAACAGAATTTCTTGCCAAGTCGTACCGGGGCGCAATCCTGCGCTGACATAGTTTGAACAGCACTAAATAGCCGGGTTTATTCTAGCAGACACAATTACAAGTTCCGTTGCAGGAAGGCTCGACTCGATATCGGAAAGAGATGTTGTTATCGCGATCACGAGCACTCTGGCGTAATCCCTTTAATTAGCAAAGCAAGACGAAATGACACCGTCCATAGAACGACGACAGTCTAGAACAGGTACTTAAATAAGGTTTGCGATAAACCTAATAAAATGAACTTAATTTTGTGGTATGTGAACTTAAACTTTGACCCGTAAAATTATTCTTAAAAATATAAAACGTCTTATAAACTTCTTATAGGTATAATGTGTTTTGTCTTGTTTTGACACGTGATTTTCAGTGAGAGGGAAAAGAAGACAAAACATAATAAAGCTATAAGAAAGAAGTTTGTAAGACGATTTATATTTTTATGCATAAGGGTTTTTTTTAATAAACTGTACGTGAATAGAAAATAGTGGTGGATTACCACAAATGTAAGGACGAAGTGATACTTAAGATGAGTAAGTCTAAGTAAATTGGGCAGGAGGATAATGATGATACAGACTTAATAATTGGGCTACACACAGATTTATTGGGAAATATTTGTGATAATAAATCTCGAACACGATATGTAAGGGATTCGTAAAATTTATGGTGGTTACACTTACCGCTGTAAGGGTGGTCGTAGCACAGATGTATCGCAAGTGTTAGAATTTCTCAAGATGTGCGCTTCTGCGGCATATCTAACAAATAATGACAGTGATATGTGTAAGGAAATAAAAGGCATCTGAATGAAATTAACGGGACGCATTCAAAGCAGACAACCGGTCTAGTCGGCGACAAAGCCGCGCAGACAGCCCGCAGCGCGAGCGACTCGTCGTGAATGCCTAATTACGACGCTGAGTAAATAACTTTTCTATTTGCCTCGGGTCGGGTCGCGTTCGGTAAAACATTAATCATGATTGAGCTAAGTGGCTTAATACGGGAGGGATAATGGCGAGCAATGATCGCCGGCAGGGGGTGGCGCCGTACGGTCGCGCTGTTGGACGTCGACGGTGCGTCACGGGTACGACGGCGACGCCCAGATGTACGCCGTCACATATGTTACAAATGTGCTGGGAGTCAGTGAAACATCGCTGGCACTTCTGGTGTTAATTAAAAAAAATCTCTAAACACCAAAAGTTTTTCCGGAAAAGAAACAATTTTCGGAAGAATTGCACGAAGGCTTGCAACCTTCTATCTGCTTAATAACGATAGTCGAAACTATCGGCCTTCAACATTTAAGCGCAGAAATGAAGCCGCGATGGCTCCTAAATGGAAAACACAAACACAGGGTGGTGTGCCGCGGGCGCCCCGCACTGTTATTGTTTGTACACCGAAACTAAAGCCAGCGGAGGAAGTCCTACACGGGAACAAACGGGAAACTTTAAAAGAAACCACCAAGATAAATGTGAGGTAAAGTATTTCCGTAGGTATATATTTTGATATGAAGCATAAATTAGCGTTACTTCCGGATAAATATGCAGTTTTACTATTGATATTCAGGTTGACGTCTATTAATAGCTTAACATATTTCTTATCTTTTGTATGAAAAGAAAATTGAAATATAATTAGGTATAAATAAAGTAGATATGTAAGCTAGAAGGTAGAAAGGTGCAATATCGATATCGGGTCTTGACAAAAGTGGGCAGTATACCGCACCGCAGGCGACGTCAGGGGCGCGAGCTTCGCCCAGAGAGCTTTTCCTTGTCACCGGGCATAACACTAAACGATAATATTGCGATCGACTTCCGATCCTTAAACGGCAACAATTGTCGTATGTAACGTTAATGGAACCGCTGCTCCGTCGGCTTCCGAACCACGCTCGTTTTATGCATATCGACGTCTATCGAGATTTAACGCCGATAGCAAACCATTAGTGAACGCGTCGGATATAAAATGTTATATTAGTATAGAGAGGTGGTCATTACAGATTATTATCGATAGTAAATTTCGCATCACTTTGAAATAAGATTTCTATAATACAGATAGATTAATTGAAATATTAGGTAGATACCTTTTTTAAAAAAAAAATATCAGGTACCTAAGCTTATCGGAAAAAGCAATTTTAGCGAAGCAGCAAACCATTGCCAAAAAAGCAATAACCAAAGCTAACGTGAGAGCTACGAAGGAAATTCGTTGCAAGGATTCTTTCCAATTGCGCGTCGATAAGGATTCACCTTTTAGCGTGGCCGCGACGGCGGTGCTACAACAATATCAAACATTTCCCACTTTCTTTGCGTTGGCTTCTTTTCGATAAATATGTTATAAAATATAGAAGTGAAGTTACAAATACGAAGTGCCACAATTCAAAACTCTGTTAAATATATCTATATCTATATATAAAAGAAGAACCTGACTGACGTATCAACGCACAGCTGAATCTACAGGAGCTAGATCCCTGAAAGTTTGCATGCTGGTTCCTTTTGCACTGTAGACGAGCACTAAGAAAGGGTTTTTGGTAATTCAAGCCCTAAGGTGGTGAAAAGGGGGGTGAAACTTTGTATGAAAATCCGCACACACTACCCTGCGTTTGACATACACACCCACACACACTTAAACATATTTAATAAATGATGACATTGTCATGATATGTACAACTGTCATTCGCTGTTGACATTTTGACAATTATTTTCTTCTTTATAAATTACTTATCACATTTTATGATAAGGAATCTTCATGGTGTAGACGTACAGTGGGTACAGTATATTTTAGAAATACCTAAGTATGCAGGCGAAGTTGCGCACGGGAACGGGTATTAAATAAACAAGAATAAACAAGTGCTTTTAAATACCTATTATAAGTGCTTTACGTATGATATAGTGGTACGTGGTGTACAGATCTTAGGTAAAAATTGCTTGGCATCGGGCTGTCTAGCACCCAGTGTCTGCTCGGAAAAGACGACAGAATTGTCAGTCGTCTGTGTGTTTAAATGGTTATGCTGCTTGTACTGGGGCCAAACAAGAACCTAGTAATAAACAAGCACAAATTTCGCCCGATACTAAGCAGCTACCGTAACTTTCCAAAGCACTTCACTGCTTACTACACTAGTGCGGGTACACTCAGAGATGAGTTTCTGTCTAATTTGGAGAGATAACCTTACAAACCAGAACTTGACGGCAAAATTAGCAATGCGGTGGTATCCACTCAGACGAACTCCTGCAGTTAAATCCTACCACGACCCTATACAGCCAACCATTTTCGACAGAAGATATAAAATGTTAATTTGTTGCTATTTTCATAACAAGCCAGAATTCAAATTTGAAAGATGCATAAGAATATTTCTATTTGATACACCTACGCCTAACGGCACAGCAGAATATAAGCAGATTAGCATCCACCGATTGGAAAAATATATCGTATATTTTTGTGCTCCACGTTTATTCCAAAAATATAAATTGCAAGGGCGTTAAGCGGCCAATTAGCGAGCAATAATATAAAATACCCGCGCATGCTTGTCGTCGTAAATAGAAAAATAATTTTGGTAGCACCCAATACCAGCAGTTACTACCTACTCGTATCATTTGACAAAAAGAACTTGTAACGTCTATAAATATAAGAATTCAAAATATAAAGTATGGATTCTATTGATGAATGCAATGCTGTTAGAAGATCTTTATATGTATAATATACCTCGTATATTGTATAAATGTATATACTTAGTATACCCTTAAATAATATCGTGCCCAAAATTTAGGCAATCTGTTTGTGCCTTACAGGTTTAAGGATCAGTCCTTCTTATTTCACTTAAGGACCAGTCGAAGCCACCACTAGACTATGGCTGCTCAATGTTATCACTCAGCCATGGTCATCTCACAGCAGGCTAAAGGTATGCTAAACATTTTTCAATTTTTGGAGGTTTAAAACTTTTTGCCAGGGCCTACCATCACAGGGCGGGTTTGCCACGCCATTGTGTGGAACCCAATTAGGACTTCGTTGAGCCTACAAATCGTTTAACATGCGGAAGAGTTATCTAGCCCAGATGTAATTCAAGCTAGCTCTTTTTTGGTCTACATCAGTGCCAGCAGTTTCAGACAGCAGCACGTTATTTTTGACACTGGCTGAAAATTTTACTCTATAGCCCATTAAAGAACCCCGACTGCAAACTTGCTAATGTTTTGTCAAAAACCAGGCCTGTATTAAGCCTGGAGATAATACGTTATTGAGTTTCCTTTTAGTTATCAGCAGATTTTCGTGAATGATTCACACTAGACATATGTGTTATATCGTAATGCATCAGTAGAAGTATGTCAAAAGTCAATCGGCGTCTTAATATGTATGTATATTGTGTGAAAGCGTGCACACTATTCGAAGTGACAAGGGCTGACAACACAACAAAATATAAGAATTAAGTCTAGCATGAATCCGGCTAAGACCTTGCTCAATATTTTTAATATTTATTTTGTAGCAGCGATCTCATTATTTATAACTGGCCAGGATGTGGAAGTTCGCATATCAGAACTGATTGCGTTCATGAACAGCAAGACTATCATAATTGGAAGCTTACAGAAACTATTGCACACGGTTCAATGGTGCGAACATCCCCTTCCACAACAACATAATAATTTGAGTTTGTGATCAATTAATGTATTATTTCTTTGTTACTGTATGTGTAAGTTTAATATTGTATAAGATTAAAGGTTCGGCGGAGCTTGAATTTCCCACAATAACGTAATACCGAAACAAACCGTAATCCAGACAATATTCTATCAAATTATGTTATTATTCGGATTTGGATACCGTTAATCTATGTTCCTACGGTACTATTTCGTCTACTACTACTTCACTGGAAATAAAAGACCGGAAGATCATTCCAAACTGGGTAAAGTTATCAAAAATTGCATTACATTTATTTCCAGTATTTTGGACGAAATGGTAGAGTAGGAACCTAGATTAACGGTATCGGAATCCAAATAATAACAGAATTTGTATAAATTGTGTTTAAATTACCTATGATTTATTTAGGTATTACGTTTGTAAGAGAAATTCGGTCCACCGGACTCTTAAAGAGGCAAACTGGTGATCAAGCGTAAGCCTACCACGAATAAAAAAAAATTGATTACATTGGGCGTACTCTATAGAACATTTTTAAATAGCTACGCAACTTCATGTGCGCTTTTAACAAGTAGACCACACAAATATTTATTCTATGTCGAGGTCGAATCAGTCGGAACGCTGGACCACAACCTGTAATGGTCGGGACGAATGTTATTAATTTCATCACCGTGATTATTGGGCAAGTTCGGTTTTGAGACGGTATGAATCCGACATAACTTAACGCCTTCCCAGGTGACGATCCATGACATAACATACCATTACGCCTGTATTCACCGAAGGGTTAGGCAGAGGTGTACTAATGTAAACCCACAGTTCGCCAGTATGTTTTAGGTCCGATATAATAGGTGACGAGCCTATTGCCATTAACCGGGCACAAATCCAGAGTCCGAGCTACTACTGAGAATGTCATAAAAAACCCGATAACACTTTGCTCGACCTGGGGATCGAACCCAGGACCGCTAGCGTAGCAGTCGCGTTTGGGACGGCTAAAATAACGAGGCAGTTTTCATGAAGTCATATAAATAATATAAGCACCGCCATGAATAAAAATGTAATTATTGCACTTAAATTTTCCTTCCATAATTATCCAAGTCAAGTAGATTTCATATGAAAAATAAGTAGTGCTTGACTGCACAAAATATATGTACGAGTATATTGCGACGAGGCAAGCGAGTTCTTCGAACAAAATTAATATTACTCTGCAGCAGCGTATTCAGGGAATATTGAATATATACGTAGGTACTATATTGAATATTTCGGTGAAATTTTGTAATCATTTTAATGCTTTAAAAACGAAAAACAACTCGCATAACAGCTTAAAAATCTTTGCAATTCAACAATAAACAGCGTCCGAAAACGAAACCAAATAAAATTCGCTTTAGATGGTAGTGCGCGGAACTGTGGGGTTTGGGGCGAAGCACCATGAGCGGAGGGAGGGGTGCCGTGGTGTTACTGGCTCACAATGCTGATTGAAAGCAAATAATGAAATCATAGGGAATGGAACCCGGGCCGCACCCGCAAATACTGTGAAAAATTGCACTCGCGCTCCCACAACAATGAATGCACAAAATACAATACGGAAACCTGGTCAAATACCGACACCGTATTTCACGGCGGCAAGCCTTCGAAACAACCAAATTATTTATACAAAAACCGCTGTTTGGTTGAAATATCATCACTACTTATGCGGGGTTTCGTTTTGCAGAAAATATTGTACGTTTTTTTGAACGTTATAACACTTTGTCATCCTACATTAGGTAGTACTAATGGTTCGAAAACATCTTCAAAGGAATGCTTATTATTGTACACCTTTCATCTTCGAGGTTCCTAAACTCCAATTCTAATGAAACTCTAAGAGGCTTGTGAATGTAAAAACCTTAACAATGTATAATGATATGGCCTCTTTTGGTTACTAACATCTGTCAGCTTACAAAACACAATATGTTCTGTGTCCGTAATAATGTGCACGTGTAAAAGATTATGTACAAAAATATGTACACACGTTGAATATTTCCACGTGTAATAACAATTCACGATACTTTCGAGGTATCGTTCGAAATGCTTTAACCGGAGAATTTGGTACAATAGGCTTTTTAAAAATGAAATATTTTGAAATTAACAATGCAATGTTGAACGAAATAACCGGATTGTATATCAATATACGAGTATCAAACATAGCTTTAATTACATAAGAATTCGCTGAAGCGACAACTAATTAACCGACAAACAACTATTCCGAAAGTATTCATTTTGGAATTCAGATGCATTTTTCACGATATAATTTCTGTCCACTATCTATTCTGTGGATCTACTGTTATATCATTGTTTTATTTATAGTTTATTTAATAATAGCATTGCGTTAAAATAATTGCAATTCTACAATAGGTCGTTCAGAAGCAGACTGATCTTTTCATGTACAAACAAATTCGACCACCTTCTACATATAGGTACATCATAATTCACGAAAAGTTATACAAAAAGGTGTGTTCTTCCAATTTTGAAATACATTGGACTTAATATCGTGGTAAGGCGATGGGTGATCATAAAGAAGGCGGTCAAACACCGGCGACAAACAGAGGAGCGTCTGGCCGCACCTTAATACAAACACCACTTGACCGATCATCCTTGCTGCGACCATATTTTACCAAGCAAGCGATATATTGCCATGTTTCGTATTGATGTTTTGTTAGTATATTTAATTGGAACGAGTTCAGCGATTTTGGGAGTATGGGTGGCTTTAGTTTTCCACATTTAGTGTACATAAAATATAAGCAATAATAAGAAAAATACTTTACATTTTTACCAATTGTAAAATAGCACACTAGTTGACCTAAAATGATTTGCATATCAACTTAGGTTCGGTTCAGGTTCAGGTTAGGTTATCGATAAGGCCAAATCTTTTTCAATCTAAGTTAAAACTATCAAGACTATAAGCAATCTGCTCTACATAATGATTAACTAAACACAAGACTCGTATTTGTGCGTGTGTGTCTTAGTTAAACATGCATTTAGATCTACTACATGTACAGTCAACAAAAAAGTTAAGTATAGATACGGGTAATAATTTTAGGCACACTATCTCAAAATGCAGATGTTATCCATGACTAGCTACCGGTTACAAAGAGTACTATGCTGACTCGGTAATTTAAAAAAATTGATATTTGACAACAAAAATCCTATACCTTTCATGCCTCTTTATGCCAATTTGAAGCCAATCATGAATAAAAACAGAATTGATTCATGAGTTCGTTATTCCAGCGGCACATGGGACGTCCGAGGCTTTTGTATCCCTCTCTAGGCAAAAAATAAAGTCTAAAACACAATAATACAGCATTTAACTATGAACAGAATAATCTATTTTCAATGTCCAAGAGTATGGATTTAGTTTGATTTTGCGTTGTTGTTTAGTCGTTTGTCGATGGCGCCGATTATGAAAATGACATGTCAGAGCTGTCAGTGATGTCAATGCGCCGCGAGTCGAGACATGCGCTGTGATGTTAATGATATACAAATGAAGGGAGACACACTGCAACCGCACTCAATAAAAATACATGGACGTGAATGTAAACATGTGCATGTTCGTTCAGAGAAATAACTGAGTTAAGCGGTTTGGAAACTGAAAAATAATAATGTAATATTAAATATTGACACACAACATACCGTCAAAAATTGCAGCGGTATTTTAAAAACTTAAGGATCCTCGATCAAATGGAGTTCATACACTAAATTTATTTTATGGCAAGAGTAATTCATGTAAATCCAGTGTTGGGCTTTAATCATTTTACTTAACAACTGCGGCGCATCCCTCTAATAGTGAAGTCCATTTTAACCATAATGAGATTTTAATTGAGGCGTCGCGGCGATCTGTCGTCGGATACGGGTAACTTCATTAGGATGACCGCAGATTAACTTACCTAATGTAATTGTGCTGTTAAACTATTTAGAACGGACATAACTTTGATGCCTCTATCAAAGTAATGGTAAAATACACAAACTTCGATTACCGATGGAACAAGAGTTTAATTGAGTTATTTTTTTTAAACTTTACCTCGCTTTCTATAATAACGTTTTTACCTCAGCTATAAAAAATACAAACCATTGACATGTAAAAGTATCTGTAAAGATGTACTTGCAGAATGAATATCATTTCATTTCCGTCTTGAATTTACCGGAAACCTTAATAGGCTTATTATTCGAGTCTAATTAGGCACCAAGTAAAGGAACACCATGGATCATTTCGGTAATTCCAGTGAAGATGCTTGGGATCTACAATTGAATTTCGTCTGCTTCATTACACCACTTGTAAGCTAAAGGTTTACAGACATCCGAATGAAGATACGTCAAATTAGTTGTAATAGAAATGCTATGTGAAGGAGCTGTAGTGCTTGAATTAGCGTGATAAGGCTGGAATTAGCGTTATTGAGATACAACCGAGTTTCAAGGTTCATACCACTGACACGTCATGTTACATTATGAGGCGAATAACTTAAGTTTGAAAACAGTGTGGGCAGTATGGTCATATTTACACTGATGGGCCTATTTACGTAATCTAATCCATTTATTACATAGGCCTGACGGATACTAAAACGCCATTAAATAACTATTTGAATTTAATATTTGTTCTGTTCTGACTGAATGACGATGCGGTGCCGACAAGTTAATCAATGACGGATGTGTTAATTAATAACACAGTACTCGATTTGCTTATGATGGGAATTAATTAATTAGGGTCACAGAAGTAAAAAAAGAACTGAAACACCTACATAGAATCCACTAGCAGGACAATATTGAAAATAAATATCAATCCAATCAAATTCAGTGCAAATGGCTAGTGCTATCCATGCAGCCAAATATTTTGATTTTTATACGTTGCGAAATGTCATGCTCCGTACATATTTCTCCAAAACGACACCCTACTATATTCGTGATAATTTCGAGAGAACCATCAGTGTTCAAGTTGTCATCTATGTGGAGATGCAAATGAGCGGGCGGCATCAAGCGTGGCGCCGCACTGTACTCACATTCGCACCAGCTAGCTGGGCAAAAAGTTATATTTTTTTAGTGCATATAGAAAATTATAACTTTTATAACAATACGTACTAGGTATTCTTCTCTATCTTAATTAACGATGACTATTGAATTTTAATTAAAACATTTCCGCAAAATTTCATTAGTTACCTACTTTCATAGCATACGTATCTAGCAAATCAAGTAACTTGCCATTTTAATGTTTTAGACACAAATACAAATTGCTAATAAATACCTTCATTTCATGCCTCATCATAGGCCCTTAATAATAAATTAATTAATATCTCAGCTCACATTACATTAATCAAGGTACTAAAGTACGAAATATATATCTAGCCTTTACTGTCTAGCATGTTTGAAAATGAAACCACCGTGCACCGCTCACGGCGCCAAACTGACGGCCACGACTAATCGCCACTACGACATACGCCGATCGCACTCATTTGCGATTTAATTATGGATTATTCTGATTGTAATATAATATATAAAAATATGTTCACATTATATTTATGTCAATATTATGTCTAGTAATTTAAAGCTACCCCAAAATACTGTAAAACTTTTGCGACATACAAAAAAAATTAAGATCACAATCGATTTTGCTTTTTTGTTTCTGCCTGCCAAATTTTGAAAGTTATTGAAACTTTTAACGTGAAACAATCTTTTTACCTGAAGCAATAACTTAATTGGACGCTAAGCTTTCCTAAGCAGATGACCACGAAATGTTTTTGGTAGAGTATTAGGGATAGGAGTGTTTTCTTCATACATTGATTGTTCGATAGAGCGTAATTAACGCTAACTGCCAGCCGTCATCACGCATTCGGTGCACGGTTCGGCGAGCACGACCGACGGCACCGTGGCGACAGCGGCCTAGTGTCACGGCATTACCGAAACATTGACGATAAACCGCACTAAAATGTAACAAGGATTCATATGTAATGGAAGTTGAATGAGGGTAAGACAAGATCAAGAATTGTATATATTGGAAGGAAAATAAACATATTCTTTGGGTACCATTTACCACCACGTGGGCGTTAAGCTTGTGTGCCATCTATGTAGTGCAAAAAAAACTTTCATTTAACGTCAACCGAAATTGTGACATGATTTTGAGCTACAGAGTAAATTTTTTTCTCAACACGTATCAGTATCGGTTTTGTAAAATATTCTATAAGCATCTTTCATAGTCGACAATAAATGTATATTGTTAAAACAATAATGTAATTGACATAAAAATGTTCACATTTTTACAATGAACATTTCCAATTAACACGATTGTCGCATCGCAGTGTCCCCGTAGCGTGTTGCGGACATAAAACTATAACAGCGGCAACGAGGCGGAACGTTAAACCGGTGCAAACTTGAGACAAGCGGGTTTACTGCCTCAGCAGACACAATGCGTTTATTGCGTGTAGCGTTTATTTGGCACCTGCTATCATATACGTAAATAGTTGTACAACTTTTCAGTAAGAAGTCGAATACGGTGTTTTGGTAGCCCCTCTGATTAAGGCTTGTTTGAGAAAATTCTGAAACTCAGGACATTATTTCATATTTAGTCACAAACCAACCGTGTATTTGGATATCATAAGCCGTATTTCACCAAGTCGGAATAGCCGCTAAAACCCGAGTAAATTAAAAAATGGAACGGAATATGTACACTACAAAATTTATATAATATATACTCGTATATATATGGAAACTTAAACATATATTGAAATTTAACATAATCAATCCATTATACTGTCCCACTGCTGGGCACGGGTCTCCTCTCAGAATGAGAGGGATTAGAGTATAGTCCACCACGCTTGGCCTCGTGCGGGTTGGCAGACTTCACACGCCATCGAGAAAATCTCTCAGGCATGCAGGTTTCCTCACGATGTTTTCCTTCACCGTTTAAGCGCGTGATAAGATAATCTTCGAAAGGTCAGAGGTGCGTGCCTTGGG
Organism: Acronicta aceris; assembly: GCA_910591435.1. Taxonomy (NCBI): domain Eukaryota; kingdom Metazoa; phylum Arthropoda; class Insecta; order Lepidoptera; family Noctuidae; genus Acronicta; species Acronicta aceris. The sequence goes on from OU342774.1 coordinate 6,016,268, forward strand.
TTCGAACTAGAGACCTTTGACTTGGCAGTCCAACGGTCATACCACAAGGCTATCACTGCTGTATTGAAATTTATCTTTTAGAAATCTGCATAATATCCGGATTGATACTGTATACCCCGACACTGTACTGGTACTTTATTATCACAGTGAAATTATTCGAATATCATTATTAGGTAAGGCACTACTTTGATCTCAAATAAGATGGCACTCCCTGTTATTATGTCACGCTGCACACCAAATGCATCAAAGCTTTGACGTCTCCGATGAGATTATTAACGCGTTATTTTTGTAGCCCTCATAATAAAGGCGGACATATTACTGCGTCGTTCGTATAAGAAAACTGACCTCGGCCGAGTGAATAAACCTCTAATCGAAGGCGCGAGGGCGCGCCACGGTCCCGGGGCATAAATCAGACTCCCCTCGCGATAACGCTGGAGCCTTCAATTTGGCACATCCTTAAAATGACACACGAGAAGCACACCCCTAACGACACCCGCGTCAACTCTCACACCACGCTTATAAATAAAATCGCACACATATTACCGCATTATATGTCATAAGCTCAGTGGTAACGAGCAATGCTTTCAACCTTTGAGGTTTTCGAGGTCATAGGTTTGATCCACAAACCGAACGAAATGAACTGCCCATTAGAAATCACTATTCCTAACTCACAAGCTACCTATATCTATAATCAGCTGATTTATTCGAGTGTTGTCGCCTTAACCTGTTATCTACCGACACTTTAAATATTATAGCATCACAGATATGCATGGTACCATATTCATATAACTGCCTCAATAGTCTAGTGGTCCCAAGCACGACTACTACGCTACGTCGAGCAATGTGTTATTGGGTGTTATGTTGAAATTCTCAGTAGCAGCTCGGAGTTTGAGATTTGAGCCCGATTAATAGCAATAGGCTCGCCCCTATTACAATTTACATGGGACCTAAATATACCGGCGAACTGTGGGTGTACATTAGTACACCTCTGCCTAATCCTTCGGGGAATACACGCGTGATGGTATATTATGGGTAACATTTACCGCTAGACCAGAAAACGTTAGAGAAGAAGAGTCACAAAAAACAATAACCGTTTTTGTATTGGTAGGTGTACAAATAAAGGGTTATCGATCTGACAAGGGCACGAAGTAGTTACAAATGGGAGCAGGGGTGTACTTAATTTCAGAAGTTAAATTCGTAATTGAACACCAAAATGTAGTTAAGACAGATAAATACATAACATTTTTTAGCAAAAGGGAATCTTTATTGCAATATTTTTTAAATAAGAACTTTGTTCCCTATCTATGTGTTTTTGATAGCACCCAAAAAACTTTTGATCAACATGCTTTTGAAGCTAGATCTTTCCCAGGCATTAGCCATTTTATTGGCACCGTATATTCGTCAGTTTAAGAATTAGTCCACACATAGATGCGGAGAGGTTGTTCGTGTCGCAGTGAAAGCAATCAGGGCGTCGTCGTAGACAAACTGTCGGGGTGGGCCTTAATTGGCGGTCGCGGAGATTTATGCGGGGAGCCGCTCGTCACGCGGTCGCCGATTTCCCCGACCGCAGGGTCCCGGGTACCCCGGAGTCCCGAGCCACGTAACACGACCGCGTCTACGACGAGCCGGGTTAACCCTTCGCAAACACTGGCCACGCACTTATTAACACATTGCATTTGAACTGACACAAACTCGCTTTGTAAACCGCAATCACACCACCAATTAGATGAATGCCCTAATTTTTGGAGATGTTACTTTACGAATCCTCATCATTAAAGAAAACTTTGTATTACAAGTTAACAATATATCGATTTTTAAAAACGTCTCCAAAAGAAAATAAAGTAAAGCAAGGTAAAAGCTTACCTATTCATATTTAATAAATATTGCGTTACCATCACAACATTAAATAAACTCGTTTACCGTTGACGGAAGGGCCTGACACACGTAGTAAGCAGAAAATTGCAATATTTTTTAATATTTTTATTACATCACAGTTAATACGATGGGATACACAGGGGCAAAGAGCACTTTACTACATAAAGTTAAGCGCACACGGGAAATTAAATTGACAAAGGACTTTCTGGAAACAGTAAAGTATCTTATTTGTTCTATTCTGTAAAACGCTTCTTTTTAATTTCATTGTGTTTGAATGCAACGTATATTAAAATGAGTTTTCTATTAAATAGCCTTTGACTATCTTTGTGAGTCATTTTTTATGCAGTTCAGATAGCTCGAAAAATAAAAGCTGCAAAAGTAGAAGGTAGAACAGAAATATTACATAGTGTCGTGTAACGATACACGTATCGATAGTTCTGTAGATGTATGTGGCAGTTAGATGAACCAAGAGGTTTCTCCAGACGACAGTACGTTGTTTTTGCGGGGTGCCCGAGGACGCGGGGTCGGTACTACTAGCCCTCTCCAAGGGGGGAAGCGGTGCCGTTTTCAATTTGCTTTATTTGCGCTTGTTTTAATAGCGCTCACTCCTTATTGCCCGCGCGGACGGCCAGCCAAATTGCTTCGTGCCCGGACGCCTTTTGATTAAGGAGAAACACGCGCGACAGAAGTAGGCGTAAAAACAAAGTGCCCGAACAAACAGAGCGGTGATACTGCTGTAGAAGAAAAAAAACAAATGTTTAGGAACTGGTATCTAGTCACATCACAAGTCTTAAAACTACTGTTTTTCTACTAATATATAATTCTGTCACAGCCGACGGAAGACGGTTGAAATCTTGGGGTGAGCACTAGTCTTTTATTCCTTTTTCTACCCATAAAGTCAGAATTCTTGAACATCAAACAAGCGCTTGTTAAACATCAATCGTATAATAAGTAAATACTTACGGGACAGTCGTGTGTCGTGACGGTGCCAGCAATATGTCGATATTGACACAAACGTACGAAATGACACAAAATAATGAGCCCGCAACAAACATCCGCAGAATATATAAACAAACAATTACTGCGTGCTTTATATACCTTAATTTGTATATATATGGAAAGGTTTTTGGTTCGTTGCATGCACCGTACGGGGCACAGACATATGTCCGATTTGTAGCAAATTGATTTACAGCGTCTGATTTTGGCTTAATACATTGCCCAACGACCTTGAATATTTAGTCTTTGTGCTAGTATTTGTTAGTCACAGGCATTGCGGTGGTGTTTCACGCGGGGTGCTGGTAAGGTTTCAGGTGTTTCTTTATTATTTCAAAATTTTCAAAGAAATAAGAAAATATAAACAACACAAATTGTTAATTACGTCATTACAATTTTTTTGGTATAAAATTCATGACTAACTATTAAGCCGTTAACGAGAAAAAATAAAATTAGGTTAAAAAAGGCCTATTTTCTTCATTTATTATCCAAAATTGGGGCAAATTTTAAACAATACAATTTGTTTGTGATGACCTTAAGAATAACATAATTATATTTTTTATATGGCAAACGCACATAAGGATTCCGCTAGAAACTTCATTAAAGCTAGGGTGTTTTTTGGATTTGAGCGATGTAATGCCCTTAAAGCGATGTTATTTATGACACAGTTAAATTAAATATTAATACGTCGTCATCTGTTAAATTCGATTTAACTATGATTTATATCGACATTCGACATATCCACGGTTTAGTTTTTAGAGCCTACATTTTATTTTGGATTGTTTTATAAAACTGCTACCTACCTATATGAAAAAATAAAATTAATGCATTGTCTTTGGTCATAAAGAAAGTTTTAAATCCATCCAACATTAACGGTAATATGATCGACACCTACTACTCATTGAATGCAGTTAATCTATTGTGACCGAGCATGTCAATAGGTGAACGTCACTACAATGTGGACTGTTGATAGGGAGCGGACGCAATAACAAGTGGTTTTATTAAATTACTAGAGTTCCCGTGCGCAGCTTCTCCTGCGTACTTAGGTAAATTATACTGTGGACCACACCATGGAGGTTTCGTATCATAAAATGTGCTGTCTAATTTTTAATTAAGAAAACAATTGTAAAAATGTCAACAGCGAATGACGGCTGTACATAATCTTGACGAAGTGTCGAATGACGAATCTTGTGTGTGTATGTCAAACGCATGGTAGTTTGTGTGGACTTTCATAAAAAGTCACCCCTCTTTTCATCAGCTTATCAGTGTAGCGACACCTACCGTGCTACATACAAACTATACGGACAAGTCCTGAATCGCGCAAGTGAAGTTTGGATCGCAACCTGCATATATACAACTGCCCGACATCAACCGTTGGGCCGTGGCCCGCCAGGCAAAACACCCGCCTGGTCGGAGGATCCTCCCTTTGGTGTGAGGGGCAACATACCTCGCCCCTCCACATCAGCTTAGGGGTTGAATATCCAAAAATCCTTTCTTATGCTCATCTACAGTGCAAAAGGAACCAGCATGCAAACTTTCAGGGATCTAGATCCTGTAGTTTCGGCTGTGCGTTGATACATCAGTCAGTAGGTTAGTCAGTCTATATATATATGTTACTGTAAAAGGCCGAACTACGGCAAATTCTAAGATTTACCAAATCTGACTGGTAAAAGTCCAAATAAACCAGTTAGGTTTGTTATTACCTTTTTTTAAAAAATATAACCACCTAACCTAACCATGGTGGAACATTTGCATGGCGTTGTAAGCTTTTTTTTAAAAAAAAAAACCTAACAGCCTAACCGAACCATGGTGGAACATTTCGAACTTTTACCAGTCAGAGTTGGTAAATCTTAGAATTTGCCGTAGTTCGGGCTTTTACAGTAACATATATATATAGATGACACCTTATTCAATTTCAATTATTTTTCTTCCTAGTTTATATAGAACGAAACAAAAGCGGACTGATAAACTGTTAGGTTCATCAAGGACATTTCCAGTGTCATTAATATTTGACAACGCTCGTAGTTTCGTCATGGAAGTTCATTGCGTGCAACACATTATCTATATATATAAAACAAATTCGGGTTTGTTACAACACTTATAACTCGAGAATGGATGGACCGATTTTTATGATATTGGTTTGATTATGTCGTGTGCTCATGTAACTGATGTACATGCCAGTTCACAAAAATATACCTATAAAGTTCATTAATTTAGGTTTTCTTTTATTTTTAAAATAAAGATTCGTTGTTACCAGTATACAGGGTTATTGGTAATTCGACGTATTCCCGTTAGGAGGTGATAGAGGTGACTATTTGTGGTACTTTTTGCATTTTTGACTTATTTTGAAAAAAGCTATAAAATATGATAACTCAAAAATGGTTCACTTTTGCTTGATGAACATGGGGGTTAAAATTACGCAAATAATCACCCCTATTACCTCCTAACGGGAATACGTCGAATTACCAATAACCCTGTATAACAAATATTTTACCACAATATATTATTTACGGGTTACATTACCCTTCAAACTATTGCTTATTAACTATTGCTTAGCGCCAGAATTCTTGATCCACCAGCTCAGGCCACCTCTGCAGTAGAGCTCTACGACTTCCTAACATAATATAATTCCACTAACCTGAGCCAATGTCTCTTAGCGATGGCAGTATGGCAGCAAATTGCGTCGTACTGGTCTGCAATCCACACAATTAGGATGATGTAGAACGCCGTCGTCGTGTCGTTGAAGAATTCCGACATAATCGCTTCCATACCTGTAAAGAGGATATTCATTTAAAACAATCCAGATTATACAAATATATTTGGCTCCAATACAGAAGAATAGAAAAATTTTGACGCAGTGAAAAGTAAAATTCAAGTTAGTAAATACAGAACTGTTATTCGCTTCAGTACTAACACTAACGTTCGGGGGTCCATGGTGTCCCGTCGCGTTACAAATACCATGAATTCCAAATGCCATTTATTCAAAGCAAGATGAAAATCGCTCATTTTTCCTAATTTCAATATTGAAATAACTATCGTCTTGGTCTAGTGGCTAAGGTTATACTTCGATTTTCATTTAAAACACAAGAGCCAGATCATAAAGCATCTCAACCGCATTGCAAGTACATCGCTGTGTCGAGGTCTGCGATGTCGCGCCGCGTTAAATATCGCGGGTCATGTGTGAGCTCGAAACCGGAGACTCGTGCTCGAGTGTCAGGACTAATTAGGTGTCGACAATTACTCGCTAACGACCGAAATCCGAGCAGCCAGCCAGGAGCTTATTAAACGCCTGCATACAACTTCGCCCCGAACCGATTCATTCGTGTCTTTGAGACGAAGACGTTACATGTATTGAGTTTATAAGCTCTCCTTCATGTTCGTCTTGGAAATATGTTTGAGCTGCACTTTACTGTCTAATTATGATTAATTCCTATTCAAAGCATTGTTTCCACAGTATATTCGGGAATTGGTTGATATTGTACTGTGGTGTATTTGTAGAAGATACTTGCATTATATTTACTGCATATACCAAATTATAGGTGTGATTTTATTATAATTCTCCGTCCAAATCATAATAAAATGCAACCCATACGCTATTCTCAAAATAATTCAAAGCTCCCCATAACCACACAATCTAACAGGAGCAGACAATACGCTCGAAACAAGGGTACATAGGAAACTCGAATGTAGTGAGGATTATAACTCAATACAGCGCCGACAACTGTCCGGCGCCGCGGCCTGGGCGTGCCTTATTTGCATTTTGATGAGCCTCGACACTGATACAATAAACACGCTGGGGTGCGATCGGAAGTCCGCCGGCAACCGCCCGACACTCGACCCGACTCCGGCGACGTTTAGCCGTATCATTCATAACCATGTTCGGTCAATTAACTCCGGCTTTGAATTATATACGTGCCACATCTACGCTCTAAACTTAGCGATGTTGGTAATGAAATTTCATGTGCGGTAGTTTGTTCGAATTTCAGAAGCTTTGCCGTTGAACGTGTGCGTGAACGATAACAAACGTTAAAATATGGTATTCTGTAGTAGTGAATATACGTTTTCTAGTCACGGCATTTTTAACACGCTTTTATATTGTTCGATTAATTCATGGTGACCGAATTTATAAACTGTTATCCATAGCCACGGATAAAGTTTTTGGGGAATCGCTCATAAACAAGAAAGAAAATTCGAAAAGTTGAGCAAAAATTGATACACGTAAAAAAAGTTATTAAAAGCGATGAAAATTCATTAACAAAACGAAGTGGAGGTTGACTGATACTTATGAAAAGTCACTGGGAGTTACCTATTCAACGGAGCATGCGACGTAATCCTGAGCGAGACGAGTAAACAAATTACTGGGGCCGGGTCAGACCTACCACGACGTGCCTTTGCTCGTCCGCTATTAATTTTAATTCCGGCGCTACGCGAAGATCGCCCAAGAAGGGCGCGAGGCACGCGCGACTGACGTCGACTCGAATCGGCGTAAAATTATCGAAACTGATCAAACATCATAGTTCCTGGATACTCACAAGTAATATTAAGTGATAATTAATATTCCTCATTACTGCCTCATTAGTCTAGTGGTCCCAAGCGCGACTGCTACACTAGAGGTCCTGGGTTCGATCCCCAGGTCGAGCAAAGTGTTAATGGGTTTTTCTATGAAATTCTCAGTAGCAGCTCGGAGTCTGGATTTGTGCTCGGTGAAAAACTCGCCCACTATAACATGGGACCTAAATATACCGGCGAACTGTGGGTGTACATTAAGTACGCCTCTGGCTAACCCTTCGGGGAATACAGGCGTGATGGTATGTTAATTAATATTCCATAAAATTGGAATCCTAGCGAAGACTGCTTAAAGCTATAATACGTATTTCCAGATTTGCTAAGCAAAAAATATTGAAAGGAGTCAACAACCTTTCCCTGAAAATGTTTGTATATACAAAGGACGCATGAAAACAGATTTATTTAATTTAAACAGTGCGAGGGGCATCAGACAGTGTCTGGACAGCCATCGATATGTTTACATATGCTCATGTCAGCGGCAGCCACTGGACTGCAGGCGGTCGCGCCGCCCTTATCAACGATACCGTCAAGGTATACGCATCTGTTCGACATATTCCCAAAATCGAATAATGGATGATTATTTTGCAATAAGTTTAGTGTCTATAGTATTTAATTATAATATCCTATTGAGTATAAATATCATAGTGCATTTATTACACTCGGTTATATCAAAGATTTAATTTAATTTAATCTTAGCCTATGTAAGAGTCCGGTGGACCGAATTTCTCTTACAAACGTAATACCGAAATAAATCGTAATTCAAACACAATTTAATCAAATTCTGTTATTATTCGGATTCCGTTAATCTAGGTTCCTACTCAACTATTTCATCCAAAATACTTTACTGGAAATAAATGTAAGCGAATGCAATTTTTGATAACTTTACCAAGTTTGGAATGCGATGGAGTTCGATTTTCCGGACTTTTATTTCCAGTGAAGTAGTAGTAAATAATATTGCAGCAACCCAGATTAACGGTATCCGAATTCGAATAATAACTTAATTTTGTAGAATATTGTCTGGATTACGATTTATTTCGGTATTACGTTTTTGTGGGCAATTCAAGCTCCACTGTACCCTTAAAGTAAACTTTTTCATTTTTTTATTCGTGATAGGCTTACACTTGACCGCCAGTTTGCCTGATGTTAAGCGATACTGCGATCTACGATGGAGCACGTTTGCCTAGAAGAAACCGATTCACTAGTGATTTAAAGACACCCAGATTATATCTATCAGGGAAGACCCACTCGGGAAGTGCATTCCATATTTCAGCGGTACGCATTATAAAAGACTACGAAACAGACACAAATCTAAAATCAACCTGAATGAAACAGAATAAACCTTCCGTATAGTTAACACCCTCTAGAGGTGACTTTCAAAGACAGTAATAAAAGTTATGATTTTCTAAGGTTGGGCTCTAGTAAACTAAAGTGCAATTCAGGAGTTGGTGTATAAAGCGGTGGAATGTAGGATAGGAATGCACACAAATTGTTACTTCTTACTTCCTGGGGTTTAATCAAGGGGGACACCCGCCGCGTCTGCCGGCATGCCCCGTCCGCGCTTCCTTCAACTTGGCGCAAATTGAGAATAATGGATCCACTGTGCCGGTTTAAGGTTCTTTGAACAAAAAATCTGTTACGTCTGATTGTTCCTTTCGCAAACTGGTGTTGCTTGATCTATAATAGCCGAGCGAAATGATTGCGTAACTTTACATGCTTTTGGTTGTATGATGTGTTTGCTTCATGAAGTACCTTTGTCACGCATCGTGTCTACGCTCATATATCAAGTGTGACGCCTACCCGCGGCGCTTATGTTTCGGCTAAGCCGTGCATTGGAGATCCGTCTTTACGATCTCGTTAGTGCCGGTAATCGCGACGTTGCACGATCCGGATTACGTCTGTGCATTATTAGTGTTTTTATTGATTCACTCGGCTGCCGTCGTAAACTGAGATTATTATTCGCGACGTGGCCCGCGCCCCGCGCCCCGCCCCGCTACGCCCTCCAGCGAAGTTGTTTTGTTACTTAATCGCGACGATAACAACATTTAACGACGGCTAGGTGACTGGCGAAATTCCGCTTCGATGTTTAGTGCTCATTCTATTTTCATTAACCATTTACCCACTTAATGATCCAGATCCTAAGGGAGTGATTCAATGACTTGGACCCATAAAATTAAACCTTAGCGTGACCTGTACAGTGTAATTAATAGTTGTTACAAGAAATACTTTACTACCTGTGGAATCTGAGAGGATGCCAGAACGCTAACATATTGAATACGTTGAATTTAGTTTCTCGAGAATACAGTGCCTACTCCAAAAGAATTTCAAATTTCTGTAAAAGAGAGGAATATTTTATCCTCTCTTTTACAGAAATTGAAAAATTATTGTATAATACGTGGCACACTGTTATGAGAAATCTACACCCGAAATATTACACCCTAGAGGAATCTAATAATCAAACTACTACACAGAAAGCCGAGATTCAAATCCAAAAATACCTCGGCAAACGAAAATCTATCAACGAATCGTAGATCGGTCCTGCTTTCAGCGAAACCTGTATAAACATATCAGCAAGGGTCAACAGTAACATCCCACTTTAATCAAATTAACGGAGCAAACGCGGCCAGCATTTTCAGTTGTTATAATAAATTTAATAATGCATGCACTTAATACTTCAGCCAAAGTGGGTCATTAACGAACCTTTTCCGTAATGGTACCGAATAATAAATGTATAGTTTTTAAAATGACGACACGATTGGCGTAGCGGTTGAGCGATCGGCTTCTGCGCCAAGTGTTGTGGGTTCGATCCCCACACGAAGCAAATATTTGTATGATCTACGGTTAGTTGTTCCGGGTCTGAGCGTTTGTGTATGTGAGAATTTGTGTTTGTAAACGCACCCACGATACAGGAGAAAATCCTAGTGTGGGGCAACGTTTTTTTTTAAGAAAAAAATAAATAAAAGACTATATAATTGTGACAGGCGACGTTGACACTCGCAGTCGTTTGCCAGGAAGGTTTCAAAGTATTTTGTCACGTTAGTGTTTTAAACATTCACATACAAAACGCAAAATGGCAACACCGAGCCTAACTGACATATGACTGACATTAATCAAGATGATGACGTTCAAGGTGACTTTACTTCCAATTACGATCACAGTAACGCATAGGTAGGCTGGTTACACTATAAAAGTCATTGTCATTGGAATGCTAAAAAGGCAACGGAAAAGTAAATTTCTTCGCGAGGGTAACATTATGTAGTGTTATCTGCACATTTTTTTACATGAACCGGCTTTGCTGATAATGATTTTATAATTGACAAGAATTTCCAAATAAACTCAATCGAAAATGTTTGTGGATCCGAAATAGAGCGTGGTATTTCATAATAACTTCGTCAATTTGCTTCATATGGTTCGGTTAATATTTGAAGAATAACTATAATAAAATGTGGTAACTAAAACGATTAGATTACTTCCTGGCCCTACTAATTTGTTATAGACCAATCAAAACTTCCGTACAACTCAAATAGACTTTTATTAACGTTATTATTCAAAAATATTATATTAATTGAAAATTCGTACGTATATGCAATTATGAATTTATCGAATTCTTTCAAGCTGTTAAGGTGATTCGAGTGAATAATGAACGGGTATCTTTTATGAATCGACATAGATATAGGTGTCTCCTAGTCCTCACCATCACTGGACTTTGCCGCATCTAAAACATTCAAAAGTGGGACGAAAACCGGGGTGGGATAAAAGATACTAAAAAAAAGATATAATTCTGTTCGTAACATAAATGAGCGAGGTTGTACACGAGGTCTACAAGAGAGAACATTATTACTCCGTAGAATCGGCTCACCCCCCGGCGCCGGCGACTCATCGCCAATTTGTATCGAATAGGAAGCGTGCATGTTAATAAAGCCTATTGTAGTCCAGCGCCCGTATGAGATTAGTCCCCGGCTGCAACAACCTAATATAGAGCCTTTATCCCCTAACGTATTACTGGTACACAATAGAAAGATTTGCAAATTGAAATGCTGCATAGCCTGATTTGTCTCAGGTCATTTTCAGATATATCGGCAGCAAGAATATAAATACTATTATTAAGTTTGTGTGTACGACGTACGTATATGAAATTTTACGCTAAGGGTAAATCCCACCCCTTACTAAAAGATCGTCTAAGTAAACCCCAGGTTTTTAAATCGCTCTATCTCTTTTTATGGATGAAAGAAGGAAAGATAGAAGGAAGGATAAATTATATTAAATCTGAAACTAACTTAGACTTATCATCTTTACTTCTATGGGGGTTTAAACTAAACCGCTGTTTAGTTAGAATTAAAATAAATTAATAAACCTACAAAACTAACTAATGAAATATTCGTACAAGATGAAGTAACGTATTACTTTGTAAGTGGGTATTATTAGCTATTCTACGGGTAGAGTTGAACCCCTGGTACTCGAGTGGAAGAGTCGATCATTAGAGCCGTTGAAGAGGTTAATTTCGATAATCCGCTTTGCCACTCGCCTAAAATCTGCTAGCTGACTCTCCCTCCAGCCAACATTGATCAGATTATTATCATACTTGCACAGTACTCACGGTTCTCGATGAAATTGAGTATTTTGAACACATAAATCCGAAAGTACTACTTCCCCTCAAGAGTTTTTATTACATGTACCTATCTAATGTAATGAATGGCTTTAGTTTATGAGTAGAAACATCACAATACCTGTGAACTATCTGTGCAATGAGACTTTTCTTATTTTATTAATTCCTATTACTAAACATCAGTTAGAAAAATATATATATATCGAATTACTTATTATTATTATTATTATTATTATTATTACACATCTATTGATTTTATAAAAACCTGTGGTGTTGTTAGCTTCTCAGTATAATAATGTGATATTACTTACTTATTATCAGTTTTTTTTTTAATAATCTAGATGCAATTAATTTCATCAACAGTTATGAGCGACTCTTTCAATCGAACAATGACAGCAAAAGGTAATATACCCTAAATAATAAGCCTATTATACGTGCTGTCAATGCCGCAGCCATGCAATAGTAGTTGGAAATCCATTTGCAAATCAGTTACGTGTTTGGATGTGCTTAGTTTAATTAAGGCGGACAATTTCAGACGAGGCAAAAGTGGATCAGTGAGTTGTGTACATGATGGCGCGGGTTGGTGTGCCACCACCGATGGACATGCCCCGCGGTCGAATCAACATTTGCCGACGGATCGAATTACCGCACCGCCGCGTCAACGTAACGTAATTGATTCAGCGTCCGACGGGCGCCGCCACGCCTTTTTGTCTCACAGTCAGGAAAAAATGCAAAATCCACGACTAATTCAATATCCCCACACTTTTCCAACGTTTTGAGCAGTGGAGCGAATATTTTTTTTAAAAGTGTAGAGTATTTTTCACACTCAGCGGCTACTGGGACTAACTACTTTACGGATACAAGATTATGCCGCTAATATCTTTAACCTAGTTTAAAAGTATATTTTTACACATTCGAGAAAACCTTTTTTCGAGTCCCGTAGGGCACATGTAGTTTTAAATTGGATTAATTAATTGAATACTTTATGGACAAGCGACTCCGGAGACGTAACTCCTTTATACTCATTAAATCAGTGTTCGAATAATCTCATCGTAGTTTATAACGATGAGATAACTTGTACGGTAAATCAAGAGTACCTACCCACATACATTTTTTTAAATAAAATTTGTGAGATTGGTTTGAATTTTTATTGTTTCCTTTTTTTATTTGAGGTATATAATAACAATCTGAATTTATACTTTAGACTTCATAGTTGGTATAATTTAAGACATATTTTTATGACCCCTCATTGAAGTTAGTGCTTTCTTGATAAATGCATTATATTACGTCATCTATACAGATATTTGCACAAATACATTGAAATTCAATTGCACGATGGCGACCTGTCACGCGACACAAGTCTAAAGAAGCCTGAAATATCTCGAGCATTTTCTCAAGAATACGTGTATCAGTCATATTACGTGGTACGAGCGCCGATGCAGGTCCATTCCGATGCGAGTGCAATTCAACTCCGTGCAATTGAACACCATGCGACTTGGAAACTGATACAACGAATGCACAGGAATACGTAGGAACGGGGTTCTTCTCCGAGTGATAAGTTATTTCGTATTTTCTGAGGTGAATTTTATTCACGCATCTGCTTATTCGATATACATATTTCTAGTAGAGATTATTCTTCAAATATCTCCATATGAGTACCACTCAAGACGAATAGCAAATAATATACATATACCTAGAAATTAGATTTTTTTATGGGATAGCAGGGCAAACGAGCAGACGCATCGCCTGATGGTAAGCGATTACCGCCGCCCATGGACACCCATAGGAGTCACAAGTGCGTTGCCGACCTTTTAAAAGGGGATTAGGCACCCGGTAACCTCACTCACTCGGCGAAACACAACGTAAGAGTTGTTTAACGCCGGTTTTCTGTGAGGCCGTGGTATCACTCCGGTCGAGCCGGCCCATTCGTGCCGAAGCATGGCTCTCCCACGCAATAAATCCGATATTTATACCAATATATTACGAATCATATTCTGTACTGCAGAACCAAATAATATAAACATTACTTATTGCATTCAAAAAATAATCCTTTGACAATATAATAATGGTAATACACAACATGAAAGCAGACGTATCGATGTCGCAATAATAAAGTTCATATTAGTTTCATAAAAGAATCACGGTAGTGTATGCATTGCGAAATGAAAAGCGACCAGGTGAAATCACCTGGGAGGGACGGGCAAGCAATATTGCGGGATTCGATTTAAAACTAGGATAGATATCAACACTGGCGTTTTATAAAAGTACTCCAATATAAACTAAATATGAACTATATTGACTTCCATACAGGACTGTGCCGACAATGTAGGTAACGAGAATCACCAATATCTATCTAGATGTAGTATGATTTTTACTCGATATTTCTCTCTCACGTCAAATTGTAATATTAAAAAAATTAACAACAAATGTACAAATATTTTCAAACTCTATAACATCGATTCAAAGTTGATGCCTCTCACCAATCGAGGCATGGATGCGGCGCGATATAATCAAAAGTTGCACGATCGACGCGGCCCCTGCAGCTTCCGGCACACGCCGGATGTTACCAATGTACACAAATTGACTTAATTCTTTTACAGGCAACCCACTTACCTAGGCTTTGAAGCGTACCGTAAGTGGGTTGCTTCAGTGCACCAACGCTATTTGATGCAAATATTAAAAGGGCCGCCATCAATGTACGGCGATGTAAAAACAACTTCGTAATTTTGTAGAAAATAGATCTGTAAGAAGTTTTTAAGTTTTTGTTTTGCTTTTAAGCAACATGAGAAGATGTTGCGGCTGATATTGTATTTATTATGGATTTGTTTTATAAGATTAGAAAATTATATGTGATTATTTTAATATTATAACTAGACACATACTAATACAAAACTAGACAATTCATGTGTATTTCTGTTTTTTGGTATTTTGGAATGAAATGCGAAACCAGAAATATAAAATACCTACCCGCTACCGGTATTTTGTTGTCAGATGTGATCCAATATCAGATTTTGCATTTTTCCCGGAATGAATTCAAATTTTTACGGCTTCCAAACTGCATTTCATATTACGGTGATAATGAAGTAGAGCGAGTAGGGCGGGGTGGACGGTGGCGTGCAGTCGCATATGCGTCGATATCCGTGTTTTGTTTGACTTTTGCCCGTCCGTCGGTCCGGGCCGCGCCCGGCGGCCGATCACGAAACTAATTATACCTCGAGGCGAGCACGGCGTCGCGTCCGTTCTTCGCAAACTTCGAAATGAATCACTAAACTCGTGTGTGGGCCGTTGTGCGGTGAAAGCTTTGCGATTTATACCAACAGTACTAAGAAGAATTTCAAATGTTATAATGAAAACATTTTATAATGCAGTTTTGTGTCCAATTGTTGGCCAAAGGCCTCCAAACACTCGGGTCATTCTTATTCATACAACGGCAGAAACGAAACCTGCACTAAACATTTAAAAACATTATTCGGTTCCATAAATGTTAATATTTAATTTAAATTGGCAGGGAATGTATAATATAATAGTATATACATATAGATAATTATGACGATGTCGATATAAAACCCGAACTAAACGCTTTAAGTCCACTTTTATCATGCGTACCGCTGAAATGTGGAATGCGCTTCCCAAGTGGGTCCTTCCCGATAGTTATAATCTGGGTGTTTTTAAATCACGTGTGAATCGGTTTCTTCTAGGCAAGCGCGCTCCATCGTACATCGCAGTGTCGTTAACATCATGCGAACTGGCAGTCAACCGAAAGCCTATCATGAATTAAAAAAAGGTTTCTACAATGAGTCAATAGAAGCGCTCTTGTACCCCAGTTGAACAGTCTGTTCACACTGCATAGATCAAGTAACTACGGTAACATACCCAGCACTCGCTTCTTATCTCTACAGCCAATTAGGTCCACGCGAGCGTCAAATAGCGGAAGTAAGTCTGTTGATTTTCGTTACCATTTTCTTGGCCTTTTTCAAGAGACGGCTCGTTCAGCGTCTCATCTGTATACTTGCTCGGGGGAACGAATGTTCTATCTAATTAACTTTATCATAAAGCGCAGGTTATTGCCTTGTCGGCCGAAGGATGGTTTAATCGAAAACTCGCTACAGTATTACGTGGCGTTTTTCGTTCAGGGGATTAATGTTACAGCGATATTCGATACTTCAAGTTACTTGGCGAGCAGCAGTTAGTGATTTTACATCTAATAAGCGTAGACTGAGCATATTACACATTACATAGACAGTTATTTCTAATCAACGTATGTATTTGTATCAATGACAAACTCTAAAACAACAAACTGATAAGAATATGATTTCATAGAGTCCTAACATCGATACAATTTAAATAATCATAATCATACAAAATAAACACGTAGGTATAGGGTATATAGTAGAGTGCGGCAAAGTGGCAGTTTTCACGAGATTACGTCGGATTTCGTCGGGGTAATTCACTTGGCGGATTGGTGCGCCGACTCGGGGCTCGTCCGGCTCATTTTACGTCCCGCGTCCGGTTACGAGCACTCCGGACGATACGATTGTTCCATCATCGATTTTGACACCGATAACCGCATGAGGGACACCTATATCGAATGCTAGGCCATTTCGTAATCAATCTAACCGATGGAAAACATATTGTAGCTCTACGATATTGCGTCGAGTGGGTTTTTTCAGTTGGCTTCTGTTTAAAAATGGGATAAGTCTTTATAGTAAATAAGGATGCCTAACATGTACTTTAATGTATGTTACTGTCTGTCAATATCTTAATTTAAATCGAAATGTAATAGATAATAGCTTAAATATTCTTTTCGCGAAAATTATGTACTTACTGATCCAGTATGGACAAATCTGCTATTACATGAAAAACCTTTTATACGTATATACTTTATGAAGGTTTTAAATTCTAGATAAAATTTGACACACAGATAGTTTATAGCCTGGAATACCATATAGGTTACTTTTTATCCAGGTCGGACCCAATCCTAGTCCATGCAGACTAAGTCGCGGGCAGAAGCTAGTAATATATAAAAACATTTTAAATACACGTTTCCAATATTGATTAGAATACTGACACGGTCCACATAATTAAGATGTTTAAATAATATTATGTTTATTCATTATAATCTATCTTCATTATATCTGTCACTTGTTCACATAACCAATTCGGATGCATTCTCACAAAGCATTGTTTTCATTACACAATACAGAATATCTGTGTCAAATGAACTGATTTTATTTTAATGAGGCACGTATCAAAGGCAGGTGAATAACGGTCCGACACGTAATGTTAATGTATCGTAATTAAATTTAATACTGACGTGTGACATATTCTCAGTTAAAATTAGTTAAGTTTTGTTTGTTTGTCACTTGCTAAAATATAAGATGGAAATAATTTATTTTAGAATTCATTTTGCGTAACAGTGTGTGTGTATGTGTGAAAAATTTGGTAATTTCATTCCATCAGCTAAAGGAACGTAGCAGAGGTGCCGACAGAGTAATTCACTTAGTAAGATTAAGCCCGACGCTATCGAGGTTTACACCTCGGAACGTGAGTCCACTAAGCATTACCAACACTTTAATTTGTTGTGCGAAGCTTTGTTTTTTATATATTTTGTGAAAATGCTTGAGTAGCAATCAGTTCTAATGCGTTGATTCAGTTTAGAAAATGCATATTCGTTTTAAAGAAAACCTGCACTTAATAAAACTAGAAGAATATAAGGAAAAATATTAAAAATTAAATAAAATGTCATCATGGCTACGACGCTTTGCTACACTGCTACGCCATCATGCTACGGTGCTACGACGTAGCAAGAAAGCGTAGCAATGTAGAAGTCATAGAAGCTACGACCTTTAGTACAGCGTAGTAAAAACAGAATTACTTACGACTTGTATTGAAAGGACAATGCCTGAACCAAAAAGTTTTAGATATATTTC
Source organism: Acronicta aceris (assembly GCA_910591435.1). NCBI lineage: Eukaryota > Metazoa > Arthropoda > Insecta > Lepidoptera > Noctuidae > Acronicta > Acronicta aceris. The sequence continues at coordinate 6,034,235 of OU342774.1, forward strand.
GATCCAAGATTAGTAACTGCTTTCTAAATAAAAATGTGCACATTACCCTGTCTTAATCATCTAAAACGACAGAACATATCATAAAATATAAATTAACTTTGGAATCTGAACCGCGATAGCATTCTGTACCTCACACAATAAAGGTTATTTATTAGTCAGGCACCAACTAATCTCTTAAATTGTTCCCGGGTAAAAATTAAGTTTTCTCAATTAAATGCAAAGGAATGAACGTACGGGCGAAGTTCCAGCTTTCATCTGAGATAAAACTGAGCGTCTGGCCGAGATCCTATCGAGTGTGGATTAATAACAAAGGAGATAAGTATTGGCTCAACTGCAGTTAATATCAAACGTATAATCTAGTCTGGATTTAGGCGAACGCCAATTTCGATAGATTTCCTGCGAATCAAATATGGCAGTCCAATGTGATTATGGCAGTGCCCTCTGGGACCCTAACGTTGGGACGTGATTTCGGCCAACACAGGAATCAACATTACTAATATGGGTAACCTAATACTGAAAGTCAGATTTGCAATATTTTGGCTAAGAATAACTATAGGTGATTATTTTGTCCAATGTTTACTTACTGGTTTATTTGACAATTAATCGCCACAATAGAATAGTTTTACAAACTTTTGAGTATCGTGGGAGACTGGTGCTTAAGCTAGGCTTGTATTTCAGGACACTAGGTCTCCTCCTGTGGTGTTTCTCTTTCTCTCTCCCCCCATTTTCTGTATAATTTTTACACTTATTTTCCACAGTAGGTTGTGGTCAGATATTTTAAACGTGCTTTCACTAAGGGCCACTTGCACCGACTTATTAAATATGTTTCAAAAAAATTGTGTTTAAATACAATTTACTACTTTTTAAATAAACAAATTTTCAATAAGAAATTGTGTTTAAATACAATTTAAGAAGTTGGTGTAATTAATAAGTAATGGCTCTTAATTTTTGTCGCGGAGGAATGAATCTCGCTCCCGTAACCCCAGCAAAAAAGTGGTGATAGTCACATCCATGTTATGACCACACTAGCCTGGTAACCTATTCACTTATGACTTGAAGATTTCAAGGTTGTAATTATCAGGAAACACAAACTACAATCCAGTCGTATAACTTTGGACAAATCAGTTACACAGTAATATTGTTTATCGATATTTGAACTAAAACGAATGAATTATACTAATTATCTATTGCACTTTACATTAATTTTTCTTTCTCTTAGTCATGCATTGGGAATATCTGGTGAAGCTATAATCTAAATCGATTATTATCCATCGAAGTTAAGTATTATTTGGACAATACACCACTTCCTTCCTGAACTATCGCTCATTATTTTATCATTTATCATAAGGAGCTGTGCTGTCAACAAGAGACTGTCCGTGATTACTACACGAAGAGATATCATTCAGCATAGTTAGTCTACCTTAATGTAAAACAATTAAGTACCCATAAATATACAATTACGTAACATTTTTATAGATTTAGACTGCCTCATTAGTCTAGTGGTCCCAAGCGCGACTGCTACGGTAGAAGTCCTGGGTTCGATCCCCAGGTCGAGCAAAGTGTTATTGAGTTTTCTATGAAATTCTCAGTAGCAGCTCGGAGTCTGGATTTGTGCCCGGTTAATGGCTATAGGCTCGCCCCCTATAACATGGGACCTAAACATACCAGGCGAACTGTGGGTGTACACTAAGTACGCTTCTGCCTAACCCTTTGGGGAATACAGGCGTGATGGTATGTAACATTTTTATAGAAAAATCCTTCAACAAGGAACAGCATCAACTGCAACACAAATAAACAATAAATTCCATTATCGTGCGCAACTTGGAAACTTGATTGCACTAAGTTCATAAGGAAATAATAAAAGTATCAGTGGCACTCGTAGCTCCGGCCCAAGTATCGGCTCACGACGATAGAAGAATCAAACAAACGGGACGAAACTTCTTAAAACTCTAACTGGCGAGTTGTTTGTACCAGACACTAACTCTTATTACAAACTTACGCCCACCTCGTCTGTGCCGATAGGCAACTTATAACTAGCGAAGATATCGTATTACAAATTACTTAAGATATGAAAACATTGTGCTGTAATGACGTCACGGAAAGACTTGCTGCTTTGTGCTTTAGTTTTTGATGGGATCGTGTTTTAGCTACAGAGTTACAGTTTTCTTTACTTTATTTATCTTCTTTATACATAAAACAAAGTCGGATTGTTACACCATTTATAAATCAAGAACGACGGAATCGATTTTTATTATCTTTGATTAATTGGATTTATTTCCGCTCTGAATAGCAAAATACTCAACTATTAAAACATCGAAAAAGAAATTAAAAAATATGAGGAAAATTGATTTCGTCATACATTTTGTATCGAAAACGGATTGACTGATTTCACAAGCACGAGGCCGCGTGTCAAACTGCGGGCAACAACTATTTTAAAATACAAAATTATGAAAAACTATGAAATAATACTGATGAAGCAGAATACTGAAGCAGATAAACACAGACGTTCCCATTGATTTCAATTTACTTGAACAAGAATAACGTTCTTATAAAAAGAAAAACATTGACTTTGACATGTACTGGGGTCTAAAATGGACCCTGATGAAAATAAGTACCTCCAAGTGTACGAAAAGACCACACAATTTTAGGTCAGATTTTAGATCTTAAGAGAGGTAGGGCATAGTGGAATTGAACAATTCCAATCACAATTGGAGCTGCTTGACTGGTGAAGTACCTCCACCTTGCAGAAAATCGTAGCCAAATAACATAGCTCCGTGCTACGTTGTGTTCCTAACGGTGAGCAAAGTCGCCAGACCTCCGCGAGGAAGGGTTGTGTTGCAGTGCTTTGTTACCGCCGCTGTCATGCATGGCAGAATGTCTCCTATGCTGGCAGCTCAACTATTCCTCCTTAATTTAAAGGGTTGGCAACGCGCGAGTGATACCCCTGGTATTGCAAGCTTTCATAGGCTATGGTAACCGCTTGCCATCAGGCGGGCCGTATGCTTGTTTGCCACGTTAGTGGAAAAAAAATAGGTCCGCTTATACTGGAAATGCATGACCCGTTGGGTAGCCATCATCATATTGTGATTCATCAAAAATGACAATTGTAATCCCTCTGATGAAAACTCACAATTTCTCATTATTTTAGATCCCATGAAATAACGGGCTGGACCAGGGGTACCCAAAGTGTGCGCCGCAGCGTCCTGGTTCGCCATAGAAAATGAAGAAGGGCGCCGTGAAGAGATTCTTTTTACCATTCTCCAAAACCTCAACTAGTATCATATCGACCAGCTAGATAGGCACCCTAGCCAAGACAAAATAGTAAAAATGTATGTGCGCCGTGGACTGAAAAAGATTAGATACCCCTAGGCTAGACAATTGCCTATAACCGGGCATAAACCTAAACTTCCATCTGCTACTAGGGAACTTCCTATTGGAAAAACCCAATAAGACTGCTTGACTTGGGAAACGAATCTAAGAAGACACGCTCAGCAAACGCACTAAACCAGGGAGAATTTAATTAATAATTCTAAAAACGTTCTACCAGACACATGAGGACACCTTTATTGACTTCCATGTGCCAAGCAGAAAAATCCACAAAACATTTGAGCGCAGGTTTAAATGTAATAAAAAAGCACTCCGGCTAATTTTCCAGTTCTGTTGAACAACAAACAAGCCGGACTGAGCCCGCCATAAAGACAGTGCTCGCGGCCAAACGAGGCTCTGCCGGGAACAACGAGACAAATTATTGGGATAATCACATCGCCAGCAATTGCGGTAACAAATAAAATTTCTCAGAAGCGGGTTTATTATAACAATAAGCCACTGTAAAAATATTAGCTGTCAAGATTCCAACAAAGTATATTTATCATCTGTTATATTTTATTTTTCTAAATTGTTTTATCCATGAAATTTTAAATTGGTATTGTATTGGCAGGTTAATTTATTCAAGAGTCAAATACAATAGATTTTCTATTGTGTCTGTCTGTAATATGTTGCTTGACAGGTTAAAGCGTCAATGTTATGGGTGGAAGTAAAGGGATACTGGATGATGATGATGACAGAATGCTATAACTGATCTGTGAATTCGACTACGCCGAAGGCAGAAACATATCCATGCATCTCTGTCCGAACAGGAATACTGACAGATGAATAGTATCAGATAACCAGCTCCTAATAAATCATAGCATATTGTGTTGACTATGTCAAACCTAGTTAACTAGGAATATGTCAATACAAGAAACTGATCCTTAGAGTTAAAGTCATTAATATTACGAATATAGTGTATAATAATAGTAGTATAAAAGTGAAGTGGCAGAGCAACCTGCTTGTATGCGACAGACCGCCGATTCGATCTCTGCACAGGACAAATATTTTTCTATACAAATACATATAATAAATATAGCTTTTTCCGCATGTGTGTATGTGCGTGGAGTTTTTTTTTGTAAAAGTAGCTAACGATATAATACTAGATGAAACATCTTAGTAACTTTAAACAGCATCTTTTAGAACAAACTGTATTCTTGTGTTTCAGGTTTATGTCTCGAATAATAGATTTCAGGGTTTTTCACGGCACTCTTTGCATACCAATTTAGTCAGCTGTGAGCCTACCAAAAAACTCGAAAGCTTGATAATAAAACTGCATTCTGTACGATGTGATGACAGCAAATTGAATGAGTCGGGCGCCGCATAGTGTGTTTGCGGCGCTCATCAATCATCCCCGTATGGATTTCATTTTAATGCGACGTCATCGGCGTCTCGTGTGGCCGCACCGTCATGCCACCCGAGCTCACCGAGGTCTATTGTTTTACCGACACCCAGAGCCTAACTGAATATTTAGTCGTATAATTAGCCGCGACATTTCTAAACAAAACATAAAGGTTATGGTTGTGTATTGTGCGTACTAAACAACAACAAAATAATCAGAAGTAATGTGTACGACAGGAGACAAATTAATACAGGGAACTTTAAAGCATTCGCATGCATCTGCCGCATTTCATTAGTATCTTCATTGCAGTGGACATGAGTGAGACGTTGGGGAGCCAAACAAATTTCCGGCTATTGTATTTACGGATACGGCAAATTAAATCCCCATTTGTAAGAGCGGGACACCTAAGGGGGGGGGGCAGTAATCCAATACCGTGGTCGCCTCCATTGTCGTCCGGCCTGTGCTAGTAACGGGCTTAAGAGCTCCGGCACGAATCGAAAATCTACGAACAATTTGCAAATTAATAACCGGTCTCAGCGATACTCGATAATATTTTATACAGCGTCGATTTCAAACCATATATTATACTAGCTTCTGCTCGTGATTTTGTCTGCGTGGACTTCAAGATTGGGTCCGACCTGGATAAAAAGTAGCCTATGTGTTATTCCAAGTTATAATCTATCTGTGTGCCAAATTTCATCTAGATTCGTTCAGCCGTACTGGCGTAAAAGAGTAACAAACACCCATACATCCATCCATACTCACAAACTTTCATGTTTATAATATTAGTAAGTATATAATAGCCTTTTATAGCTTGCCCGGTCACCGGGATTTTACCGTGTGCAATATTATTTGATCGAAATAGCGTATATAAAAGGTTCCGATTTACTAGTAATTTCAAAGGCTTATTAAATAGATTTAGGCACAACGAAATACGTGGGAAAAACAAAGGGTAGGCCAACAACAATGTCAAAAATGAAAACATAGCACTGACACAATCCAATTCAGTGAGCGTGGTAGCGGTAACCATGTGGTGTTGCGTTCAAACAGCGTTGATTCATGCTCCACGTCGATGTGCTGGGATTACGGCTTTAAAGCAGATTATAATTCGTCACGCGCGTTCTACAAGCCTTATTATGCAATACAACCAACATCATCGTTCAATCAAATAAAACCCGAATGAAAAACAGTTTCCATCGTGGTTTGGCAGCTATTGAACCATGAACTCTGCCACCATATACATTGCATTGCGTGAGTTATTGCATGCGGATTGAAAAATATTTGTTTAAACAAACATGTTTCTTTATTAATATAGCAACCAATATAATAACTGGATGGGAGCGCGGAAGGAGGGCAAGCGCACTCCATTTGATTGGGTATTGTTTCGGACGGTCGGGCGTTAATACTGTGTGCAGTGTATGCGATGCGAATCCAATTTTCGGACGCGCGACCTGAGCGACGTCTATCCGCCTCTATCCATTAGTATTCAGCGTACGCGTCGGTACGTGCTCGCGGAAAACGTGATGCGATGCGCAAGCAAACAAAAACACGAGCGCAGCTGAAATAGGCCCGTCCGCGTCACCTCACCTTACGTTATTGTTTTCGGCGTTCGGCGAATACATTGACGAGATTTTCATTTTTGTTTTCTGAAAGCTTTGACGCTGATAGTTCTCGTCTTCGAACAAAAATAACTGATAAATTAACAAGCAATCCTTATCGGACTGTTGAAATCTCAAGTAAGATGTTGGGTGTAATTGAAACGTCTACTCGCCGAGGACGAGAGTGATGTAGATAATAGAGCTTATTAAATATGCCGAACCTCGGTGGCTGCCGGGAACGGATTGAAAGTAATCTCTTAGGTAGTCATTTTTCAGAGTTCACGAGTGGCGACCCGAAGACGAGCAGCGCACGATAGCATCGTCGGGGACAGATTGAAATTTAAAATGCGTAAGCCTCCCGAAATGACTACTAAAAGGAACTTCCACGAGACGAGGAACGAGATTACATATTTTTATGGATTTTTATTAGTTGAAGATTTATTATGAAATCCACTTTGTCGTATCTCTGTAAGGACTCAGACCCAATCGATTTTCGGATAACAAAATAAACTTTAGTTAGCAAAGCTGCTTACACCTTATACATAGAGACGAAGCATCTTCTCTTTTAAATAGTCATCATAGCAATGTTGGTTATTAATTATTATCTATATTAGATACTGCAGCCATTTTACCAATTTATAGTATTAAGAGAAATGGCATTAGATGAATCTTTTCAATACAGCACACTTTCACAATAGATAGACACCGACTAAAAAATAAAATCCTATTAAATTTTATTAAACGAATACCACAGCAAATCTAACTAGAATATCATACTTGATCACATGCTCAAAGTACACTAAATGTGGTAGAGGAATTTGAAAGTTGTCTGATTCCATACAAACCGTAGACGCGAGCGACCCGACCCACGATATTAATCAGAGGATATGCAATGCGCGGCACACATCTTCAACTACAAGATTAGAAATGCAAGCTATACCTAGTGCAAGACCGGAACATGTACCTACTATAATTAAGTCGAGTCGTAGCTGAAGTTCTGTTAACTTACACTGTATTATGACGTTTCTGAAGATATATATTTGGAGTATTTTTATTGACTTGTGTATTTGTTTATATCATATAGGACTGGCTTTTTGCCCGCGACTTCGTCCGCGTGGAATAGTTACTTTGTTCCATATGAACTTTCATCCCCTATTTCACCCCTACATAGTTCAAACTAATACATTTACATCCTCCATCATCCCGTATTTTATCCCCATGGGGGTTGAATTTATCAAAATCCTATTTAAGCGGACGTCTTCATCATAGTAGCTCCAATCTTTAATTTCAGTTCAATCAGTCCAAAATCTAAGAAGATTTATACAAACTTTCATCCCCTATTTTATCCCCTTGGGGGTAGAATTTATCAAAATCCTTTCTTAGCGGATGCCTACGTCATAACATCTACCTGCATGCCAAATTTCAGCCCGATCCCTCCAGTGGTTTGGGCTGTGCGTTGATAGATCACTATGTCAGTCAGTCAGTCAGTCAGTCACTCACCTTTGAGTTTTATATATATTTAGATTAGGTTCTTTTCACATGTCATAGTTGAGAACAGATATATTGATATACATTATAATACAATATAACTGTTGGTACTTATAATTATAGAATATTTACATATAATTCAATAATCTTATACATATATAACAAAGTCGAGTTTGTTACAACACTTTGTTATAACTCGAGGCCGGGTGGACCGATTTTTATGATCTTGAGTTTGTTGGATTTCTCTCCTCGCCGAATAGCAGAATAACTATTAAAACATCGAAAAGTCACGAAAAAGAACATTATGAAGGTAATTCATTTTCTCATCTCATTTTCACGGACACAAATAAACATGGCGTTGTATGATGTTTCGGTAAGGGCAGTACATCTACTGGCCTTATAACACCATCGCGTTCTGTGCATTGTCCGAACTTCTCATAAGCTGCTGGTGTGATTTAGATTTTGTTTGTGTATATGTTTAAATGGGTCCCTGGATGGTTTGCGCCGGTAGATGGCACCGCAATCGGGTTCTATATACATAATGTTTTTTTATATACAGGGCAAGACATGAGAAAGGGAGTGAATGATTGAGGTGACGGCTAAGAGGGATGAATGAAAGAGAAGGACATGCATGCACAAATAAATTGGAACAGGAAGATGATGATACAGGGCAAGACAACGTTTGCCGAGCCCGCTAGTAGAATATAAAAGGCAAAGCTATACCTCTTTTTTATACCTAATCTAAAAACGAAGAATTAAAGAACGACACAAAGTAAAAAAAAAAAAAACATAAATCGTTGACCAAACCATTTCTTATAAAATCGGCTTGTTTCGTAACATTGAAATACAACAATGCTGAATGGGTAATTTGCGACATAATTATGAAATATATGTATAACTCACTATAAAAAAACTGCGTAATAAGTGTCGACTTTTTTATTAAAAAAAACACTCTTGAAACCCAATCTATAACATAACATACCACACTTATATTAACTCGAAGGGTTAGTCAGAGGTGTAAGTACTAATGTACAACCACAGTTCACAGTAATTTTTAATTCCCATTATGAGTATAAGGGGCGAGCCTATTGTCATTAACCGGGCAAAAATCCAAACTCCCCACAATATACACTGCTAAAACACTCTACTATTTAAACAATAAATTGTTTATATTTTTTAATTGTAATATTCTTTTCCAATCAAAATAAATCAAAAAAAGCTCTTGTGCGTTTCAGAAATAAAAATTGCACAGGACAGAGAAATTCCTGTCAATTCTTTAATACAATTTGTAGAAAAGTTTTATCGAGTTATATTCTTAAGGGGCTGCCTTCCTGTAAGTTCTAAGTAGAATAAAACTACGTTTATACACAAAGGTTGTTTGAAATTGGATGCATGGATGTTCTGTGAATCACAAACTTTAATACATTTTAAATCATATTTCGTGCTGACTCTGTGCTCTTTAATTTTATTTACACAAATACGTGATGCACAAAGTTTTCTAAGTAATGTAGGAAATAAGATAATATTCCTTGAAGTCGGCACACCTGTACCATACACGCAACTAAATAATAAGAGCTACTGTTTTAAGCAATTTTCAAAACGCTAATCTGGTGTATATTAGTGGGTTGTAATCTACGACTTGATTGATTACTTACTTTATTAATAGGCTAGATGACTAAAAAAATTTTTTGATCCGTCAGATTATAAAAAATAATGTACACGTATTTTTCCTTTTGTTTAACCTTTTGACCTCTCTTTTGGCCACAGTCGTGTATAGACGACAAACCAAAATGTGCCCAGCACGCCACAGACGCGACTGGACGACAGATTTCTATAGAAAATTCGGAAGCTTGACGCAGAGGGCACGCTTTTTCTGTTCTGACGTGGCGGTCATAGGGTTAACAAACAAAAAATGACGGCGATACAGTGCACTTAAGTTTCCCGTGACGTCATGGTTTCGTACAATTTTGACGAAATAGAGACGTCACAACCTCCCACTCCGGAACTTTCATGCTCTTTACGTTTGTCAACTCTTATTTTTTTGATAAAGCAAAAAATACGAGTCCTATATTTTTGGATAATCTATGTGACGGATCGAATATAATGATATACAGTCATGATCCCCATTCCATGACCGACTTGAGATTCTGTTTAAATGCTTTGACACTTGTCCGCTAGCATCTCAATGATAATAGGTGATGACTGTATCTTAGTAAACAAATAATATATTGACGTAAACGCTTCATACGTACGTGAAAAAGGTTGACATAGTCATAGAAGTAATAACCGAAAAATCTATACAAAAGTTGATTATTAACTCTGGCCATTAATCCTTTCTAAACATGTTCGTTTTCGTTACACTGTTTGTAAACCATCAAATCAATTTGAGTATAGTACCAAGAAAGAAAAAGTTTAATAAATGTAATGATACAAACCTACAACTGAATAATTTTTTTTCTTGTTATGGAAAAACGAGACATGTCAATATTTTTAATCAATAATAAATAAAAATAAGTTTTCAAATTACGATAGACAAAAGGCAATATTGTTATACGAAAATAATAAAAAAATTATAGTATGTATCTTTAAATTTTTTGATTAAATACATTTATCATTAGAAACCAAAGAGCGTTTTCTTTATTCGCCCATGGTGAAAAGTTGTGTTTATAGACATATCCCCTTTTGCTTTGACACCACGTTTGGCGTAGCGGCTGAGCGATCGACTTCTACGCAACGTGTTGTGGGTTCGATCCCCACACGGAACAAATATTTGTATGATCTACAGGTAGTTGTTCCGGGTCTGGGCGTTTGTGTATGTGAGAATTTGTGTTTGTAAACGCACCCACGAGACAGGAGAAAATCCTAGTGTGGGGCAACGTTTTTTTTTTAAAAAAAAACAAAAAAAAACCACAGAATTATAGTCTGAAAGGGGTCGAATCGTGTCAACAAATTCCTAAATTGTAAAGTTAGTTGTATGAATCGCATAATTGGTTTTATTAACAGGAATACAGAACCCCAAAACAGAGGTTTCAAAACACAGGCTTAACAAATAACATGATGATGCGATTCAATCGTTCGTTAGTAGCAACTTTACAGAATAGCTCTGCTTTTGTTATTGTTTACCAAGTACGTCCAGAAGAAGCCTTTGCTTGTTTACTATTGTATAATATTCGGCCTTGGAACTGCTTACAAGAACAAATTGAATAAGAATTGTTAAATTTGAATTGGACAAATCTAAATATTCCAGAAGTTTCGTTATTTATTGTAAGGCCAATAAAGTAGGTTGTGCTCGCTATGATTTAAAAAAAATCCGGTTAGGAATTTGTACATTGGACACCATAGTAAAAACTTTAAGATGGCCACGGTATTCATGTAAAGCAAAATTATTAAGCACAACTGGACATAATTATCACATACAATCACGCTTAAATTCCTCGAAGGGTTAGGCAGTAGTGTACTAATGTAACCCACAGTTCTCCGGTATGTTTAGTTCTCATGTAATAGGAGCCTACTGCCATTAGCCGGGCACAAATCCAAAGCTGCTACTGAGAATTTCATAGAAAAACGCAATAACACCGCGGGAATCAAACCCAGCACCTCTTGCGTATCGTAATTAGGAAGAAGTGAAAATGTTGAGAAACTTGAAAATCTACTCGCACACATTGAACTATGGAGAGTTATGGAGCTTCGATGTGCTTCGATTGATCTTCAACCAGTCAATGCGTAAAGCTTCATTTATTATATAGCAGAATACAGCGTTGCAGCCTCGCAATGTACTACGACCTAATAGACAACAAAACATCTCAGCGACCTCATAAGATACCTCGAAGATTTTGCATGAACAAACATTTCATATCATTCGACAATTTCCAATCGTACACGTCATTTTCAGACTGTTCAACTCAAGGCCGTTACTCCGAGCCCCATGTCGGGATATCCGCCATCCAAATGTACGATTACGTAAAAGTGGGTCAAAAGTATCTCCATTGTGGGCAAAGCACAGGCGTTACGTGGTGGGCGGCTGAGGCGTCTGTGAGGCGCAACAGGCGCCCCGCCCCGCCCGCCGCGCGCAACAGGCGCCGGGCTCGACTTACTTGTTGAATCGACCGACCTACTAACGTGCCAAGACACTCAACGTACGAAAAAATGATAAGACTACAAAAGGTAACTCACGGCAGGTAACTGGCGCCCAACGTGGGACCGACATGCCAAGATAATGGTGACACGAATCTACGATAGCTGGTATCGTATGACATCGTACTAACAGAGCCACAAAATCATCGGCCATTTTAATCCCAAAATTCAACCTTTTGCGATGAAGGTAGACAACGTATGACGTTGACGAATAAGTCTAGATAAATCTTTCAGACAATCTAAACACTGCCATATGTCTCTAATGTACAATACACAAAAATGCCTCCTCATCAGTCATACAAATACAACGCTCCTCAGCGACCAAATTGTTGGTCACTGTGATGCATTTAAAAGTAGGCACCTACATTGTTTTTAAGGTTTTTAAGTAGCTACCTAATACCACCAACTCCATTGGTGTTCCAATATCAATAGTAATAGTTATATTTATCTCCATTCATATAACTACCCACGCTATCGTAGATCTACGTAATAATGAATTCTGCCTACAAAGATCGAGATCGCGATTCTCTGCAATATACTCAGTTGAGCATCTTTACAAAGTAACATACTTCAAAGAGCAGAGCTTTGCCGCGAACGTGTGCATTTCAAGTGCCATCGTGAGACCAGCTTAGATGCTAAGTACTACACCGTACTATCATAATATAGATGTATGCAATATACAGGCCGTACAATATTGGTGAAGGCAGGCCAATTTTTAGCTCGAAATCTAAAATATATAAAACGCACAGTCAAAACTACAGAAGCTAGATCCCTGAAAGTTTGTTTGCATGGTGGTTCTTTTTGCAATGTAGACGAGCACTAAGAAAGGATTTTTGAAAATTCAACCCCTAAAGTGGTGAAAAGAGGGGTGACAGTTTGTATGAAAGTCCGTTATTTATTTTTGGGTGAAACCGTAGGGTACATCTAGTTATATACATATATACTGTTCCACGGTAGAGCAAAAGCGTCACCTATTTATCATTTGTTGTATTTTCCTACAATGGGCTAGTTAGGTAAATATTATTATAACCAACTCAACGCGCCATTACCCAGGTCTGCTACGTCACTCTCATGCGTTAGTGGGTTAACCTAAGGAATAATCGTTTTGGCCCACAGCTCGTCGGATATCTGGGAGGAGAACATGAAATGAAAAAGAACATGGCCGAACATCTTACTGAACTGATCAAATTTTTTGCCGATATCATGATGTTGTCTGCGAGAATGCAGTGGCGTGCAGAGCACGAGTTTAGATAGTTGCTGCATTATAATGCCGAATATATATTTTTTTATCAAAAATTATACCTTTTCAACCGACTTCAAAAAGAGGAGGTTCTCAATTCGTCTGTATGTTTTTTGATCGGTAGGTCATACTTCAGAGGTGGTGCCATAAAAAATTGGTCAAATAAGATCACAAAATTGAGAAATAATACGTAACGAGTAAATAAACGTAACGATAAAATGATAACATCGTCTAGGTTTGAAAATTTTACTCGCTACTAAACATGTTGAAATAAATTAACTTTAAAGAAAAAGTAAAACTGCCTTAAAAAACATTTAAAATAATGTTATATGCTGGCGGTGGCGAAATCACAAGATCCGAACAAATGAAAGGCACCTACTTCCGAAACTTTACGCGGTTTTACTTTTTCTTAAAAGTTTATCTATTATTCACCAAATTATACGAGTGTTAAGAATAATTTTCCCTAAACTCTCACATTAAAATCTTACCAACCTTATATTCAAATACGTCCTGTATATATGCCGTCTGTTTGCATGCCACATTGCGCCACAAGTACTAAAGCTACTCTGAGTCTCAACGATGTCGCAACTATTAATTTGTTGCCTCCAAAAGCACCTTGAGTCATACACGTGTTTAGTGAAGCACTAATTTCCTTATGCGACGCTGTCTCATGTCAACACCTCTTACGAGCTTCATATTTTTGAAGTTTTAAGACACTTTACACTTATCTTGACATATTTTAATAGATTAACACCCGTTTATTATAATTTTAAGATCATGTTGATCATGATCATGTCCAACGGCTACGGACATTATTATCATCAATGGTTTAATAAAGGTTTGTCTAATATATGCAAATAGGATGGAGTTCGCATGAGAATCTCATTTTTCTCCAACTTCTAGTCAACGATGCGTAGCTGTCTATTGGTTTTCTTGCCACTATCATTGATGACTTGTCTCAACTATGTTGAGTTGAATAACAAATCTAACTAAAAACTAGAGTTTTTGCGGAGGTCCTTATGACCTCCGCAAATCAAAAACTAAGAAAGATCGGTGAGATTTAAAGCCGTTGATATTACCGGATCACTGGAAGGTGTCCGAATGATGACTGGCATCATGGGTTAAACCTCCGACGCACGGAAGACTCTCTGAGTTAAAAATCAGATGAATCGTTAAATGGATCTATGTTCTTTATAATTTATTAGAGGTAGTTTGTTATCACCTATGTTATTTTATTAGGGTCTTGAACCCCATCATTATTTCATTATCTTTTATCGGTCAAAACAATTTCTCCTCTCAAAATCAAGAGTACTTACCAACTAGCGCCAATATAACAGTGAGTAGCGGAGCGGCCGGGAAAGATACGGTCACGTTGAACTCTAGCATCTGCAGTAAGTCCACTAAAACAAAATTATAGTACCATTAATACATAAAGCAACAAATTAGATTAGTTCTCAGAAACTGAGATGAAAGGATATATATATAAATGGCAAAGATATAGCAAGTTTAAATCGTCTTGTAATACAAGAACAAGATACCAACTTAACAATCTAGATTATGGCTGAGATTAGCTAATTTCGGGAACCCAAAACATGTGTCGAAAGGCTCTCCAAACAGCAAACTTTATCTGTTTTCATGAATCCTACCCGTAAACTTACTTTATGCCCTGTTATGTTGGTTATTTTATTTTAACACGGGAAATAAAATCAAAAATTTATTTAATTCTATATCTATCAAACAAATTCAGGATTCTAATAACCGACCTTATCCACAGAATATGTTAAAATTTCTATACTACGGGATCATATTATTTCACTATACTCTCTGATAATAGCTGCTCCAAAACGATAAAGTTCTGCGAAGTCTCTTACCCATATTCTGCTTTAAAACCACTCAGTAACTAGTGAAACATTTTAATTACATACCATCATACCATCACGCCTGTATTCCCCGAAGGGTTAGGCAGAGGGGTACTTAAAGTACACCCACAGTTCGCCGGTATGTTTAGGTCCCATGTTATAGGGGGCGAGCCTATAGCCATTCACCGGGCACAAATCCAGACTCCGAGCTGCTACTGAGTATTTCATAGAAAAACCCAATAACACTTTGCTCGACCTGGGGATTGAACCCGGGACCTCTAGTGTAGCAGTCGCGCTTGGGACCACTAGACCAATGAGGCAGTCATATTCCAATTAATTTACAAGAAAATTTATACTAAATGACACATTTTCACACACAGTCACATTTTAATTAATTTACAAGAAATTTATACTGAATGACTTTTGTAGGCGTAATGGTGTAGGTATTTTACGAATTGTTACAAAATATTTTTATACCTATATTATAAACCATTTTTGCAGGCATGCAACTTAAAAATAGCAAAGTAACTATTACATTTCAGGTTTAAATTATGAAAAATGTTATGGTGCACATTTAAAACAAGTATGAGCGCGGCATGCCATAAGCCGTGCTTAGCGCCCCCTGGAGGCGTGCGCGCGCGACGCCGCCGCACGTTAACGCGATCAAACGGCTGCTATATGAATTTTTCATGTGCTACGAGAAGTAATGGTGTCGCCCGAGACGTCGGATCATTCTTTACGAGCCGACAACGGAAACCTTTAAAAATATACGATTTATCTATTGCTGCATTGTATATACTGCAGCACCACACACCAGACAGTGCACTCAGACTTTTGAAAATCAATTTTAAAGTTAAAATTCACCAAAAAGTGCACTAAATAGATTAACCGCTTACGAGAACTGGCACGAAAAATCCAGTTAAATAGGTTCGGGTTCAAAGTGACGTACGATGTCACGGGTTTGGGGATTGTAGATCCGTAATAAGATAAAGGTTTTATCGTCTTTTCGTTAGCATAGTTCTCGTGTGCTCTCAGTTTGTCGAAGCTTTGTGGACGGTTGTTTGCTTAAGGTAGGATAATCCCGGTACAGTTTCAGTATCGAAAATAAAATATACAGCTTTATTCCCTTTGTCACATCTTTTCATGTCTATATCAATAAAGGGTTTGATATGACGAATTTGTAAAAAAGGTTATTCTAAGAATTCTTGTTCCCTATTAACAAAAACTGTTGAAGACTCACGTATCGGAGGCTCCTAATCATATTTATAAAGAAAAAAAGAAGAAAGAAAAACATTTTATAGGGTTATTTTTTATTATTATATTATATAGTTACCTATGCTAGCTAGCTATGCTAAGTCGGAGCATTTTTTGTTTCAGTAATTTTCTGTAATCGATCTACCCTCTATAGTTATACAATCTTCTGCGCTTGGTGATATAATATTAATAGCTACGCATACACAAATATATGACTTTTACAATATTTCAAAAATAGATCGATAATATGCTAGTTAGGTAGTGTACCTACTAATAGAGACGTGCGTGACATGTACACAAACAGACAGACATAATTTGTAACCCTAAATCCTTCACTGACTTATTCACCATTAATTAAAGTGTAAATGAGTTGCACAGAACACAGTTTGGAATATTTTCAATAAAAAAAATGTAAATTGCATCGTCATCGTTCATCATTCATCATATGAAATTAATTTCGCTGTCGCTTCTCCCCGTTCCCGTTTCGTTGCGTACTTTCTACGATTTACTGCGCGGATTCATATTACCGTAAAGTATTGGTAGCAAAGGAGGACGACGATATTAAATATTGTGCAATATACGATACTGGAATGATATTTCAAATTCCATTTATGAAATAAATTTTATCATTTTAAAATAATCGTTTTCTACCAAAAGCGATTAATTCAAGTAGGTTCTAGGAACCAGTAGAGCAATCCCTCTTGACACAGCGGAATGGCAGAGGTAGGGCGGAGATACTTGACGCTCGGAACAATGGAGCGAGCAGGTAATTGGCATTAAACCGTGCTTGAAACGGTTGTTAGTGCAAGCCGGAGCGGCGGCGCCTCTCTGGTACCGCTTGCTCTAATTAGGTAGAAATACGAGAAACAAGAGGAAGAATAATATTGTACCAGAGTTATCGTTAACACGAAACGTTTTTCTTAGTGACAAGTATCTACTTTTGTGATTTTTAAAAGCTTACTAGAAATGTGGGTCGCACATGACTTCTTGTTAACCCCTCGTGCCAAGCTAAATGCTTGTCTTACGAGTGGGTTCACGTCGCAATGGGTGGTTTTCGAACCAGCAACCACATGATCGCAAATCCGCCCTAGCCATCAGGCTACCGCCGCTTCAAATTATTTGCATATACCACACCATCACGGCTGTATTCCCCGAAGGGTTAGGCAGAGGCGTAGGCGGTATGTTTCAATCCCATGTAATGATGAATTCAGGGGGCGAACCTATTGCCATTAACCGGGCACAAATCCAGCTCCGAGCTGCTACTGAGAATTTCTTAGAAAAACCCAATAACACTTTGCTGAGGATCAGTGGCTCAGAACCACTAGACTAATGAGGCAGTCATTTGCATATACCTTATAGATATATTCTTCTTCTTATCGAATCAACGGCAAACGGAAAGAGAAGGGCAAAAGAAGATAAATAATTAATAGACATTAAACTAGATTGGCCCAGTATTCCGCTACGCGCACGGCATTTTCTGTAGCGGCCAGATATTTTGATATATTACTATTTGATATTAAAACTGCGTAATTATTATATTTATAAACACAAAACTAGACGTTACATCACAAATGTATAATAATGTAAAATAAAGTTATTCGAACAGTGAAGCAGACATTAAATTCAAACACAAACAAAATGAATTTCCAAGCCCGAGCGGGGAAAATACGTCAGATTTTATTGACGTCGGCACATCATTATTATCTGCTTATTTTCGTTTTCGCTCCGATACCTTATAATACCTTATTGCTATGGAAAATTACGTTCAATTTGAGAGCTAAATAATTGGGCAAATTACATCCCAAATCGGCTTATAGAGGGAAAAATTTACAAATTAGATACTTAAAGGATTTTCGAACCTACGCCCATCGTGAAAAATGTTTTTGGGTTCCTTGTCTATGAGCACTTTACACACAACAAATATATTACTGGCGTAACATGAATTCTCCCAAATAAATTCTTCGGGACACTATAATCTAACAAT
Organism: Acronicta aceris; assembly: GCA_910591435.1. Classification (NCBI taxonomy): domain Eukaryota; kingdom Metazoa; phylum Arthropoda; class Insecta; order Lepidoptera; family Noctuidae; genus Acronicta; species Acronicta aceris. The sequence continues at coordinate 6,052,500 of OU342774.1, forward strand.
GAGAAAGGGAAACATAAGATGATTAAATGGTCGTTTAATTCATTTACTATAGGTATTTGGCAAATATGCATCTTGTTTATCTCCTTATCAAATTTTAACAGTAATTCAAATTTAAAAAAATACGTACGGACCCAACGAACATCACACCCACTTGTAAAATCATAACAATTTTGATGTGAAAATTACTAAGATTTATTTTCCAAGCATACTGCCAATTAGTGATAATATCTTGGAAATTCTATTTTTGAGATAAGTAGCCTCGTGCCGCACAATATATTTTATTTTCTATTTACTTAAATTGTAACGATGCTCGATGAAGAAATATAAGAGCTAGTAAAGAGTCTCTATTATGGTTTATACAATTGAGAGGTTGCTCATTTTCAAACTACTTTGAGTTTCAATTTGTCTAGCATTAAATCTTATGAAGGTAATTATGTTAATTTATATGAGCGAAAACATACCTTCCGCCCCATACTAACCTCGATAAACAACTATTTCCTACCACTAACTTCGAAAGCTGAAATACGATTTTGTAAATTAATTTACGATTAATTAGTTTGAAAACAATTCATTTTGTTTTGTATAACAAGGAATAGTACTGGAAAGATTAAATCTGACTCGAATGACTTGTAACATAATTTATCTACTGGTTCTTTTTTTATTGAAGAAAAAAATAAAGAACATCGCGACATATCAATGCACAGCCCAAAAGTCTAGAACTACATGAACGTGCCATCCGCTCGTGCGGTATTTAGGTCAATTTTAACGGAATTGGAAATGTATTATACGTATTTTCCAGAAAAGTATCTGAAAATTTTTTTTGGTCATTATATACCAAAAAAAAATAATTTTTTTTTAGAACCAAAATAATGACCAACATTCCGGAAGTCACAAACTACCAGCTTCCAGTGGAGAGAGTGACTGAGTATATATATTTAGGGCATAAGGTTACACTCGGTTTTAAAAATCAAGTAGCGGAAGTGGAACGACGAATAGCACAAGCGTGGGCTGCATTCGGTGCCAACAAACAACTACTGTGTGGAAAAATACCCCTACGTCTTAGAGTCAAAGTCTTCGAACAGTGTGTCATGCCCGTATTAGCCTATGGTATGGAAACCATAACTCTTACGCAGGAGTCCGCCGAGAAGTTCCGAGTCGCGCAGAGGGGCATGGAGGGAGCTATGCTCGGGATCACCCTACGGGACCGGAAACGGAATGATTGGATTCGAAATAAGACCAAAGTTAGAGACATTATGGCCGTAATAGCGCAAAGAAAGTGGACGTGGGCGGGGCACATTGCAAGAATGGACAAGAGCCGCTGGACAAGACGAGTCCTAGAATGGAGACCCAGAGCGGACACCCGAGGGCGCGGAAGACCACCACAGCGCTGGGTGGATGACATCCGACGACACGGAGGTCGAGACTGGATGAATCGGGCACAAGATCGTCAGGAGTGGAAGAAGAGGGAAGAGGCCTACATCCAAGATTGGATAACAAAAAGGCCACCATGATGATGATGATGATCTGAAAAATCGAACCAGTTTTTTTCGAGTACAGTAGTAAACGCACAATGAAACGGAACTCGAATCGAAAAGTTTTGACAGAAAATTATATGTAATCAGATAAATTGCATAAATTTATCTGATTACTAAATACTGCAACGTTACGTCTGTAAGTACATAATATTTACAAAATGATCAAATAATGCGCCAATAGAAGATAGGAAATTAAATATTCATTATAGTATATTGTGTGTACCTATGGCCAAATGTGTGTGTGATATGCGGGTGTGTGTCAAAGAGATTTAAAAGGTTTATAGAACGGACATTGGGAATATTTTCATACAAAAACTTTGATCCCTATTTGATCCGATTTCTTTCTTTGTCAGACTGACGAATGCCACTAAACAGATGGATTTGTTACCTATGGATAAATAAATAGTAGGATTACGATTTTCTTCATGATGTCCCATCCATTTAAATGTCTTTGATCCCTGTAAACGAGATAGTATAGGGCAAATATGTTGGGTCAATTTATTTTGAATAATGAAGAATCTTTATCCAGAAGGAAGATAAATTATGCAAAAGAATATGGTATTCATGTGACAGGACTCGTGTGATTTCCTACTTAAAATAGGTATTCCATGAGCTGTTGAACGGGTGTGACGAGAACTTTCTTACTAATATTATAAACGTGAAAGTTTGTGAATATGGATGTATGTATGTCTTAATGTTTGTTACTCTTTCACGTCAGAACGGTTGAACGGATCTGGATGAAATTTGGCACACATAGATTATAGCCTGAAATAACACATAGACTACGTTTTATCCAGGTCGGAACCAATCATGAAGTCCATGCAGACAAAGTCGTAGGCAGAAGCTATGAGTAAGTATAAGTCATATGTGAATAGGGACAATTTAGAATATTTTTTGAAGGCTGAGGAATAGCATAGCTACTTAAATACACCCATAATTCGCCAATATATTCTGTGTAATGTGGTCTGCTTATACGTCTTACCCCGTGTGGGGACGGATTAGAATACTGTTCCTCAAATAGGCATCCCGCAAAAGGCGAGAAAATATCTGTTGCTCGGTGGTAGGCCGTGCGCCGTACGCCGGCGGGTATTGGTGGTGGGTGCCACTTGGGGTCTGACTGACTGACTACATCGGAGTCTGTCGTAAAGCTCCTTGGTGTGTGTTTCGGGATAAAGTTCGGCAACGCATCAGCAACTCCACTGGTGTTGCAGGTGCCCATGGGCGACGATGACTACTTACCACCAGGTGGCTCAGACTTAATTCCATAAAAAAAAGATCTCTCACTAACATCCCTTTACGTTAATTAATGGATAAATAAATGTATAAAACTTTATTTCATAAAAGTGGATGACGGTGTCATCATGACACAGGACACAAACTTTCGCAAATAAAATGTGTAAATTAAAATACTTGGGGCTTTAATCGTCACCAAAAAGACTAAAACATATCAGGCATATAGAATCCACAGTGGGGCGTGAACTAATTAAAAACGAGTATTATCAAAAACGCATGGTGCCGCAAAATATTGCAGATAAAAGGCTATTTCTTCCCTGAAACTGAACTGTTTTAAATGACCCATTTGCAAAATGGGCCCTCAATTTCATCTAATTATTTGTCAAAAATTAATAAAAATACTGCATAACCATTACGTAATTAACTAATTTATTAGACAGTACGTATATTACGTATATTTGTACATTTGCGTTGCGAAGGTAGCAATAGTAAGTTTATCAGCAAAGGAGCAAGTGAAGCAATTTGCCGTGTGAAGCGGAGCGAGCGGAGCGGGTGAAGCCGTGCAAACGAGCACGTCTCGCAAAACATCAATTGGAAATTACTAGTTGCAACTAGAAGTTTTATATAAATTGTGCATTTACCTAATACTGCATATTTAATTGAATGCTAATGATCATAAGGATGCTTCTGAAAGATACTGTCGGTTCTTGGCCTATACTCCTTTCTAAACTTCACAAGAAATACACAACATAATTATGTATTTAGAGCAATAAGAACATGAAACATGTGCAATGAATTTCAACGTAAATTTTTTTTAATCAACGCGAGCAAATATTGTTTTCGAAATCTCGGAACCAGTCAAAATATTGTTACGTAGGTAGGTATATAGTTTTTTAACTATATGATGTCGAAATAGTGAATTTAGTTGATAACTACGTATTTTTTAATAAAAAATAACAGTAAAAAAAAACGTATAAGTATTCAAAATTAAATAAAGTTATGTACCTATAGTTGTCTACTAAATTTTTGGCAATACTCGAAAATTATACGGCTCTATTCACACGTGTGCTTCGATTGCCGACTCCGATACCTCGTTTGCTTCGTCCACATTCATGCATTTGCTATACGAGTATACACGCGCCGAGTACTACGCACCTGATATTTTTGAAGGACCTCACCGATAAAAATAATAAAAAGGTCAGCGTATATCTTTCTAGGGATTTCTATATTTCCCGGCTCCACTGACATTGGCTTTATAAATATCTTTCGTTAAAAAAAACCTTTACATAATTACACTTTCCGTATTTACAATATTTTCCATATTCATAAAACCAAATTACCTACTAATTGCAACATCGATCGACAATATCGCAAGTTGCAACGCTGGGATCCTATTTGTGAAACTAGAGCACAGCCATATCGCATTCCAGGAATCAAGAAGATAAAGATAATATATGTAAGCTCGTCACTAACGCATTGCTAACGGTTGCTAGGAAGCAACTTATTTATTTTCTATATAAGTAGGCAGCCAGATACAGTCCGCTAATGGAGATAGAGTACAAACTCATCACAATAAGAAATAAATCTCTATCTCCCACCAAATACCTTCTTCAAAAACCGTACACGCGCTTCGTTAAGTCGCGCTTACATTTAATTATTAAAACGTTAGCGGTTACGTACCTCACTATATTTTCATTGTTAACAAACCATTTTTGTTCATTAAAATCAGACTAAACAACGTTCGTTGTATAATCCTAAAATACGGTTGTTTTTCCTACCATCCATTAGCGGCGAGAGAGCTAAGGAAAATGTTTAAGCTTTGGAGAATTACAAACATCTAAAATACCTGAAAATGGCGAAAAAAAGATATATAAAAGTATCCCGAGACACTTAAAATTATCTCGTTGGGATCGTCGACTTAATTCCGATATTTAATTATGCAAATGTTCAAGCTTTTTTCCGGGACTGGTCTAATCTCCAAGTATTAATTGAGGTGAGTCAATCAGATTTCAAGAAATAAGAAACCACGTAATGATATTTCAGACAAGAATTTATATATATATATTTTTTTATGTGATAGGAGAGCAAACGAGCAGACGAATCGCCTGATGGTAAGCGATTACCGCCGCCCATGGACACCCGCAACACCAGAGGAGTCACGGGCCTCCGGTAAACTCACTCACTCGGCGAAACACAACGCAAGCGTTGTTTGACGCCGGTTTTCTGTGAGGCCACCGGTCGAGCCAGCCCATTCGTGCCGAAGCATGGCTCTCCCACGTCCGTATTTAAAAACATTACAAATTTGTACAGAATTTTTGCCAATAAGTAAGATTTTATGATTTCTCTGCGATAAGTCTAGTCGTATATGACCATAGGACTACCAAGTCAAAGGTCTCGAGTTCGAATCCAAGGCACGCACCTCTGACTTTTCGAAGTCAGGTGTGTAGGTATTAATAATTAATTATCACGCGATTAAACGGTGGAGGAATACATTTTGAGGAAACCTGCATGCCTGAGAGATTTTCTCGACGGCTTGCAACCCGCATCAGGCCAGGTGGACTACAGCCTAATCTCTCTCATTCTGAGAGGAGACCCGTGCCCAGCAGTAGGACAATGTAATGGGTTGATTATGTTAAGCAAAAATATTTAGTACAGATTTTTATTTATTTAGAACTTTATTCTCAACGTGAATGGTTTAATGAAGCTTAGGAAATCATTTAAAGTTTTCTTTATGTTGAATTTTTATCCTCCAAAATATTCGTTTATCGAAAAGGTGAAAATGTAAGCTATTATTAAATATTTCGCAGCTTAAAACAACCGACACAATCGCAATCCCAATATTGGGAATATAATAATGACCAACTTCATTAAACGTATACCATCAACAATTAAATTAGGCACGGCAAACAGCGGCGACTGTCACATACCACATAGTGCGGTTCTTTTGTACCCGAAATATCGACATGGAAATATTTCGCGTCAATACTGATTATTATAATACTGCTCTAGTGAAGCGATGTACCACACAGCATGGTATTAGCGTCAATTTAATAGCAATCCTTTGTCGACTCATATCATAATGATAAATATGTTCATGTTTGGCTGTTTAACCACAACATTCATATTTACGATTCATAATTCGGTCAAGCGTCAATCCAGAAACAATTACTACCAAATTATTGACTTTGTATAGCGTGTAAGAGTATGTAGATGCCGAGTTTTTTGTATAGATATGAACACAGTTCACAAGTATTTCAGGTCTCATGTTAAAAGTACGTCTTTGGTCGCAAAAAATATTGCAACTCACCAGTTGCTACTGAAGAGAATTGAAGTGCATTAAAGATAGATAATGTATTGTCTACTTTTATCTGTTAAGCTTGCTACGCGTGAAGCCGGTAAATATTTAAGTATTTTTACGCAATTTTTACTAAAAAAAAGTAAAGTCTGAATAACTTTACAGATACGGTCCGCGAATAAAACAAGAATAAACGGAAAACAGTGAAAAAATTAAATTTGTGTTTTTATTTCGAAATAAACTAGCAATATCAATCCATCGAATGTGAATCCATCCAATAAAATATTTTTCCTCGAAGAGAATTAGCCCTACCGAGTATCATCCAATCACTAAAGTAATATCCAATGTTTCATTTTTAAATTGCAATAAAATGTTTCGAAATATGAAATCGCAATACCACGTTGCAATTTGTTAAAATTGCACAAAAAAAGTAATAAAAACATTGTTTCTTTTGTTACAATTAGCGGAAAATATCATATCGGAATATTGCATTTGATTAAATGCAAAATAAGCGGATCTATGGAATACACATTCGGAGCCTGCATGCGATTTGAGTGGGCATAGGTATATACATTTTATTGATTTCAGGTGTGTTGTAGCTACCGGGAATTTGTAATAGTATCCTTTGATATTCGTAACAATTTTGTTGCGATAAAACAAACTATGTACAAATAAAATTTAGTTTCATGGACATGATAATATAACTCACGCCTGTATTGCACGAAAGACTAGCAGAGGTGTATACTAATGTATAAACTGTATATCTATGTATTGTTCTCAGCACTTTGTACTTATGGAAATGTTCTTCTGCGTTTCAGTAGAATTTAGTAAACAGTTCAAAGGAAAGGAACTATTTCTTTGTCATTTTCTTTGATAAACACCTTGAAATTTAAAAGCATATTTCAATATGGCAACCCTACAGAGGGGCTTCCCACACAAGATAGAATACGATCGTGATGTTGTAAAAGGTGTAATCCCGTAAGCGTCCGAGTGGTGCTGTGTGGCGAATCGTATACAACGGATCTACGACCTAAAAATATACTTTTATTCATCCGATGAGCTACTTAAAGAATGTGGAGACAAGCGTTTTGTGTTTAGTTGTTTGTCTCTCTATGTAGTGGTCAGTGTTGCCACTATAAAAAAACGGATTACATCAGAAGGTATGTACATTGATGGATTATTACTTTATTGATGGTCCATCACTCGTGCAAAAAAAGCAGTAATTTTTTTTTTATGTGATAGGAGGGCAACCTTGCAGACGGGTCGCCTGATGGCAAGCGATCACCGCCGCCCATGGACACCCGCAACATCATAAGAGTCACAAGTGCGTTACGACCTTTTAAAAGGGGATTGGGCCTCCGGTAACCTCACTCACTCGGCGAAACACAACGTAAACGTTGTTTAACGCCACTGTGTGGCCGTGGTATCACTCCGGTCGACCCGGCCCATTCGTGCCGAAGCATGGCTCTGCCACGTAAAAAGGAATTTTAAAATGACCCTATAAGTACGGGATATGTCAACTATCTATTGCCTTTCATTTGGTCGGATCTTTTGATTTCGCCACCGACCTCCCAAACTATTTCGCACAAAACATTATTTTTATATGTATTCGAAGGCATTTTACTTTATCTTAAAAGTTAATTTATTTCAACATTTATAGTAGCGAGTAAAATTATTACGTATACCTAGACGATATTATCATTTTATCATTTACTCGGTCGTTACGTGTTATTTCTAAATTTTTTGATCAGATCGTGACCAAATTTTTATGGGACCACCTCTGAAGTATGACTTACCGATCAAAAAAATAATCATCAAAATCTGTTCATAATTGACGGAATAATCGCGAAACAAAAATACAAAAAAAAACATAGTAATTACAGTCGAATTGAGAAATTCCCCCTTTTTGAAGTTGGTTGAAAAAACACGATTCCAATCCACAATCACAGATAAACGCTACGAAAAAAAAAGGGCAGAGAACATTTACGTTTTAATTTCACAAAACAGAGGTAAATCTTAACATCTATAAAATAAACAAAAAATAAAATAAACGCTACCTACTCTCTAAAAAGCTTTTATAAATTGTGAAACTTAAAAAAACAGTACGTCAAAGGAGTCTTTTACCCACGCACCGGTACGTTTAACCCACCGGCTGTACAGGGATGAGTCGTCATAGAGACCAACTGGATCCCATTGAACAGATTTACCCTTATCTGATATTGTGAGTTGAATAGTTTATTCTACAAACTCGAGCTAAGAGCTCCTTTAGATATAAATCTTATTTTACTGTTAGAATTCTATACAAAAATGATAAAAGGTGCCTCTTGAAGATAGTATGCGGATGTCTCGTTTGTCACGGGTAAAAGCGAATACTAGACCAAAAAATGTATTATCCACACGATAAACACCTATTAAGAACACGAATCTCTTTCATGATTTACACGTGTCGTCTAATATTTTTGTTTTTCTTACCCTATAACGAGCTATCTTTGAAGTAACTCGAGATTCATATTCGTCCTAATTAGTTCGCAACATCCTAATTAACACAGGAAATCATTAATAAGAAGGAAATCATAGTAGCATGAATCCCGGATATAACAGACGAGAAAAATAAGTAATTACTATTTAGTAAGTAAATTCATACACCGAAATGATTAGCGCGCGCCGTCAGAAGCATGCCTGTTTTTTTGCACTTTATAAATGATATGCAAAAACGAATTCCGAGTTCATGTGAATTCCTCTAAGTTGAATTTAATAACAATCAAGAAACGTTGAAGAAAATTGAGATTTTATATTTCCAAGAGAAGATTTAAAAAAATGAAAACAATCATCTTATTGAAACACTAAGGCGAGTGGTGGTGCGAGGAATACGGAAAGAAACAAATTATCTCTATCTGGCTAATTGTCGACAGATCAAAGTGGAGGAAGGGGGGGTCGGCTAGGTAAATCCGAGTCAGATTTTTTTACAGCAAGAGTCGAACAGGGGTGGGTCGCAGCCGCGGGCGCTATTCGCAATTATTGTTATTACAAAGAGTTTGTCTGAGCCGGCTTACGACTCGAGAATTTTTCATCGAATTCATTCTCGCAACATCTAATTGCGCTTTGAAAAAATAAGTCAACAAATAGTGGTTACAAAACCTGGATACATTTGCAAAATGAAATACATAAGCTACATAAATTTCATCTTTGTAAAACCGAAGTTAGAGAAAACTCATGTTTGCTCAAAGGTATTACTAAAAATAAAGAAAATATAAATTAAGGCTTACCGATGAAAACGAAGATCTGGTGGTGCGCGTAGCGCAGCAGCATAGATATGGACACCGTCTGCGACAAAAAAAAAACATTACGAAAATTATTTGATTAAATTCTAGGATAAACGCTCTTCGTTTTATATTTTCTGCTAAGATTCAAAGATCCATGAATAAAACCATAGTTTTTAGTGACGCCATTCGAAACGTTACAATCTAGTGTGACTATTCATGGATAAGAAAGGTTATGCAAAATTGTATCAGCAACATGTCAAGTGCTGTGTTTCTAGCAACAACAAAACATGTTGCACGTGTTAACCCGCACTGGTGGAAGCATGTTGAAACATAGGTACTGGTCAGCAAACATTAGTTGTGTGGACAAGAAGGTAAATAAATGTAAGCATTGTTTTCAGCAACATTAAAATCGTATTAAGTATCAACAATATTTCATTTGTATTACAAGCTTTTTATCATCCTACATACTTTGTATTCCTTTATCGTCTTAGTAACTCCTTAAGAGACCGGCGGACCGAATTTCTCTTACAAACGTAATACCGAAATAAATCGTAATTCAAACATAATTTAATCAAATTCTGTTATTATTCGGATTCCGATACCGTTAATCTAGGTTTCTACTCTACCATTTCGTCCAAAATACTATTTCCAGTGACGTAGTAGTAGACGAAATAGTATTGTAGGAACATAGATTACCGGTATCCAAATCCGAATCATAACATAATTTCATAGAATATTGTCTGGATTACGATTTATTTCGGTATTACGTTTTTGTGGTCAATTCGAGCTCCGCCGGACCCTTAATAAGTAAAACCTTGCCTTGCCTTGGGAACAATTCGTAAACGTTCTCACCTAGGTCCGGCCAACAAAGTACCGTGGTCCGGGCCACAAAATTAACGTTGTTAATAAATTGTAACATAAAATTGAAAATTCCAGCAGCTTTCAATCGTATACAATGTTACTGCATAAGGGAACATTTAAGAGGGCCGATCCCACTGTTACTTAAATGGATTCAATCTGCACTAAGCGTTTCGTTAATGAAATTCAATCGCGGCGAGGCGGAGCGGGGAGCAAATGATGTGGCGAAAAGATTGATAGCGGCCTGAGGGACGGAACCAACTACCTTTAGGTACATGTTGTACAACTTGTGTTCCTAGTTTGGTCACCTCTAAAGCTTCCACCGGTCGATGGGAATGGCATCGTTAAAACAGTTATAAATCACTAGTCAAATCAAAGTTTGCTGGTGTGTCTTGCCTTTTCCTTTACACGAATTTAATCTTATGAGTTACAATTGAAAATAACGGGAAAGATTCAATGACTTATGCATTGAATTCCGCCTATGTATACATCAAACATCACTTTGCGGAGTAAAAGTAAATCTAGGTCAGTATAAATACTTTATGAGTGTAGGTAGGTGTATTAAAGCAGGTTTGTCAAAGCATTTTTTAACGCTTCAGGATATTGAGAGGTGCCGAACTATTTTCATCGGCGCCCGGACGTCGGTGCAGTGTGACGGCGCAGCGAACCGTGCGTTTGCCGCGACGCAGCGACGCAATGGGCCGAGCGTAATCCTCCCACCGGCGAGCTGTTAGTTTTTACGGTCGCCGTAAAGTAAAGAGCGGCTCACATCGATCGTCTACCACAGTTAATATTAAAAGGCATAGTGGTTAATGCTCGGGCTTCTGCTTTTATTATAGGTTCCAACAGGGATCGATCAAACGCGAGTTCCGACAAACGCCTCATTGTTTCTGCTCCTAAGTTCGAATAAGGAATTGTTACGGTTCGGGTTTACCTAGATGAAGCACTATGAACGATACGACTATAGTATGTACAACTGAAACATGTATTGTAGTGGTAGAAATTGCCGCACAATAATATGGGGGAATTTGTTGACAAACATTATATCGAATAATAAAAAGTTCTACTCGATTTTCTTTACTTAATATTTTATTAAAATGGCTATGTAAAAGGCAACGTCAATAATGTTTGTTTAACTTTACCTTTATTTTCAATGTGTACATTTTATATGTATATACAGAAAGAACTTGCACACATCCAGTAAAAAAGTTTTTTTTATGGGATAGGGGGCAATCGAGCAGACGGCTCGCCTGATGGTAAGCGATTACCGCCGCCCATGGACACATGCAACACCAGAGGAGACAAAAGTGCGTTGCTGGCCCTTTAAAAGGGGATTGGGCCTCCGGTATCCTCACTCACTCGGCGAAACACAACGTAAGCGTTGTTTCACGCCGGTTTTTTGTTAGGGCCAGATTATCACTCCAGTCAAGTCGTGCCGACGCATGGCTATCCCGATAAAAATATAATTTAGTTGCGAAAACCATCTTTCACTGTTGCTATTGCTATTTTATAATATTGCTGCAACACAATAGGAAATCTAATAACCAAAATCTTTACAACGTCCGAAGCCATAGCTAGTCAACGACAGGTATTAATAGATATCTCGAATGCAGAATTCTCAATCCACTTTGAGCTTTGACAACGCATAACATATGAAACCAGATATATGTTAGGCAATACGTGGGACGTTTGACAATTGATTAATGCAATTTCTCTGACTACTGACGTCGGCCTGTGGAATTAGTTCCCGAAACGTATATTGCATGTAACCTGTTACTAGGGTTGGTAAATATCTTTAGATCATGGTATAATTTTATGTCTCCTTCAGGTATGCTCTTCCCTCGATGGACCATGATTACGTAACGAATGTCTGATCGTGACATTTGTGACATTGTCGTGGGACTCGTGGGCCATTGGATGTTGCCGTTGATTCGCTTTAATATATTAAGGAGGTTTATAATTCACGATGAATATAAAATAAAATGCCTACTGGACCAATAATTTTTCTTGTGTTTTTCATGTAGGTATTTAGTTAACAATTTTAATTGTTTAAATTTATATACATAGACATATTATAGAAGCAAGTTAATAAAAACATGCATTTTGCTCTAATAATTCATTTACACATGGTGGCAACAGACCAAACTACACACTGTCGATGACGTAGACAGTCACGTGACCACGGGAAGACAATAATTAAGTGGGTTATATCATGCTTTTTAGACTACTCAGTTTCGTTCCTTTGCTATAGCAACTGATCGAAAAGCATAAAAAATTACGAAAGAGGATTTTTAAATTGGCAGAGAAGCCTTATAGAATCACATGTTATATGTTGAAATAGTAAAAAAATATGTTCGCTATATATATTAACTATTTATAAACAATAAACATTTTGAAAGTACAAAATAGGTACACGGTCCTGAAACAACACAGTAATATTATCAGTGTATTTTTTCATTTAGGAAAAAGGCCTCTTTTCCTACCCCAAAGAGTGTTTTCTTAGTCTGTAGTTGTATACCTCTGTTGGCAGCCCTATGCGTCACACAATGCCGATATCACGGCGTACATGATACACACATTGACAGATAATGGAAATCAATAATAATATATTGCACTGTTGAAACCGGTACATGAATTCGAGCTACAATATATTTGAAATAGCTGTTCCCTATTTGCTATAGCGGACTTGCGGTGGAGCTCTAACGGAGTCATTCCTAAATCTGTGCGTTTGGAATGCCTCGGTTAGGGAGAGATGGCGGGAGACAATAAAAAAGCTGTACAACGACCCCCATGACCACGACTACTCTGCTAAGAGTATACAACTGAGAAGATTTGCTACAGCCGGTGTGTAAAAGTGTAGCAAAGGATGCTCTTATACTCATCTGTGGGTAGAATCAGACTATGGATGATGATGATGACATCATTATTACAAAAAAAAGTTATCTCCACGTAACGTAATCTTATAGCGATCCTTTTCCCTATAAATCTAGTACTTAACAAATACAGACGTACCTATATGTAAATGTAACTATGTACAGTCCGCATCAAATTATATCGAAATGGACACTGTTCCTAATTATCTAAAATAGACATCAAAGATAATTAATCTTTATCTCAATGAGATAAAATTTATATAAGAATGACATGTTCTGTGTTCAATCTGAAAGAATCTTTGTATCATTGAGTTATAGTTTTTTTTTGTTCTGATTCTAAAATAAAATACTCATAAATAAATTTATGAAACCTCAGCTGACAAAGATCTTTATTAAATAGTTATTTTAGTGAAGGAAAAATTCAATCGCGGGCAGGATTCGAACCTGCGTCTTCTGGTTAGATACACCAGACGCTCTGACCTCTAAGCCACCGCGAGTCCCACCCGCGATTGAATTTTTCCTTCACTAAAATAACTATATAATCTTAGCATGGAAAATGCAAAAAAATCTCAAAAAGATTTTTATTAAAGTTCCAGATCAATAACTGACGGACATATTACATAATGCAATGCAAGACTTAAAATGTTACGCGGTAAGTTTTTTTTTTTAGAAAAATAAACGTTGCCCCACACTAGGATTTTCTCCTGTATCGTGAGTGCGTTTACAAACACAAATTCTCACATACACAAACGCCCAGACCCGGAACAACTACCTGTAGATCATACAAATATTTGCTCCGTGTGGGGATCGAACCCACAACACGTGGCGCAGAAGCTGATCGCTCAATCGCTACGCCAATCGTGTCAGTTTGCATGTTGTAGAAGAAATCGAGGAAAATGGGTTACTATGGCTTGCGTTTGGATCTTGTTACTGAGTGCTGCGATCATAAAACATCAAGTTTTATTATTGCTGGACTGAGCTTTACGGATTTTTCTTACAAGTTACATAACATAACACATACCATCACGCCTGTATTCCCCGAAGGGTTAGGCAGAGGTGTCCTTAATGTACACCCACAGTTCGCCTGGCATGTTTAGGTCCCATATTATAGGGGGCGAGCCGAGCCGACCTGCTATTGAGAATTTCATAGAAAACTCAATAACACTTTGCTCGACCTGGGGATCGAACCCTGGGGACCTCTAGCGTAGCAGTCGCGCTTGGGACTACTAAACTAATGGGGCAGTCATACAAGTTATTGATAAAAAAAAAACTATTATAATCGCGCCTATATTCTCCGAAGAGTTAGACAGAGGTGTACTAATGTACACCCACAGTTCGCCAATATGTTTAGGGCCCACGTAATAGAAGGCTTGCCATTAACCGGGCACAATTCGAAACTCCGAGTTGCTACTGAGAATTTCATAGAAAAAAATAATAAGCCTACTCGACCTGGAAATCGAAACTAGGACCAACCGCGCTTGGGCTACTAAGCTAATGAGGCTATCAGTTTTTATATTAACATTACAAATTAACATCATGACAGTAAGATTAAAAAACTATATTGGCAAGTTTTATTTCGTATTTATGGCACTCCAACAACAAGTTCACAATTTCATATATAAATCAACACAAACATAGTATTGCTTTATTAAAGTAAGCTTGTCACTTAAGTATAGGTGTGCACAGCTTTTACAGATTGGGCAGTAATATTAAAAAAAATACAATAATACTAAATAACTAAAAGTTTTACACAGAATTAAGTTAAAATATACAAAATAAAATTACAGTTTTAATTATAAGTGTAAATAACAGTCGGCGACGCGCTAAAATTCAGCTGAATGCAACCAAAACTTCTAACATCACACGACTTCCAAAACACAGAAGTGGCTATTCACGTAAGGAGTTTTGAAAAACAAACATAAGGCCGGCTACAGGCGAGCGTCAGAATTTGGCACCGTAATAAAGTTTGAAAGGGCTGTAAAAGAGCCATAACTGTAACTTGGGAGAGCCTGATTTTAGTGGCAAAGGGACCGCACCTCGCGATAACCTATTAATTGATCTGTAATGTCTTTGTAAAATCCAACACGTAGGTCCTGTATGTGGGACACGTTTTTTTTTTTAAATCTGCATTATGGAGTGATATCATAAAGAGGTATATTAATTATTATTATTAAGCTTACTAGTAATGTGCGTATTAGTAGTTAATTATCACGCGCTTAAACGGTGAAGGAAAACATCGTGAGGAAATCTGCATGCCTGAGAGATTTTCTCGACGGCGTGTGAAGTCTGCCAACCCGCACTAGGCCAGCGTGGCGGACTATAGTCTAATCCCTCTCATTTGAGAGGAGACCCGTGCCCAGCAGTGGGACTATAATGGGTTGGTTATATATACATAGTAATGTGGGTCGCACATTACTAGTATTCTTGTTAACCCCTCGTACTAAGCTAAATACTTGTGTTACGAGTGGGTTCATGTCGGTAGTACAATGGATTTTCACACGGAAAAAAGGCTAAGGCTAAAGGCTCCATCTTTCGGAAGGAAAGTGCGAGGGTTATGTCGGACTCCTACCGACTAAGAATTGACAACATTTCAAAATTTTAAAGCGACCGAAACAAAAAAAAACCGTTTCTTTGTTTTTCTATCCCAAAACATTTTTATTTATTTTTTATATTTATTATTTTCGGAGAAAAAAAATAAAAATCAAAAAACGTGTAATGACGTCACTAATACGGCGGAAACTGCGAAAATTAAAATTTTGTCGAAATAATAGTAAATCAACCACAAAATATGTAAGGTTATGAATAATTATATGATAGATGCCAAACTGACATAGGAAAATTTTTGGAAGTGTTAGAAAAATTACGTGATGTCACCGTGATATTTTGTCAATAGCCTGCCTTTCAACATGCATGCTGATTGATCTTCCAGGGTAACGATCACTTATGTAAGTATAGTGATTCGTGAACAAATCTATGATTTATTTATGGATTTCAATCTATGGCTGATTTTCATTTTTAAATATGATTATGATCATCTAATTCACCGTTGATGTTTCATCGTAATATAAAAAAAATGTCGGGCGTTATATTTATATATTTTACATTCATTAAAATAATTGTAATTGTAACGACTTTGTAATGGAAATCACGATAGTTATGTAATGTATGTACTCATTATATTAATTAATTAAGTATCAAGCGTAGGATAAAATAAAAGACGCAATGAGCACCATCTGTACAAAAGAAAGTAGTGTTTCATAAGCTTTTTCATCTGAACTACACTCTGAAATTGAATTCTCTTGATCGAGAAAGTTAGGCTATTCGCCGCTAGAGGGGCCAAAAATAAAATCATGACGGTGAGGCTATAAAATAAGCTGGGAGCTTACTCGAACGACTAGGACCGGAAAATACTATATCTCGCTACTGGATACTAGATGGCGCTAAATACGCTTGTAGAATAACAACTTGCCAAAATGAAAATATCAATCATGATAATATTTATATTGGACCTGAATGACTTATGTGATCGTGGTATGCTTCGAGGACCACTAACAATCTATAACATTTTCCAGAACTCATTTTAGCTCTAAAATACTCATTCTCCACAATTTAACAAAAATTTAGCTAGAAGGTATTTGCCAATTTCTTAACTTGTTTTTTTTTTGGGATTTACGGTTCTTTTAATTGGTATTTGTATAAATTAAGAGAATAAGTAATTCTTCGTTCTCGTATTCTAGAAACCAGCTAAATTTGAAATATGTAAGATAAGTATGATTTATGTTATTTACACACATCAACACCAAGCTTTAATGTAGAATTCAGCTCAGAAAGAAAGACAGACACTATCAAGTGCCGACGGAACTTTTTAAATAAAAGTTGATTTATCCGGAGCAATCGAATTGATCGAATGAATGAATCGAATAATTTGAAGCAATCGTAAAAGTTGTACTTACCAATAAGTTTCTGAATGATGCAAGTTACTTATTGCTTCGATTTTATTATAATAATATGCTATAGTCAAGACACTTGCATTGTGTAAATAAGCATTTAATCACTGGTGACTCTCTGTCTAACCAGGAATGATAAAGAACAGGATTTTAACTATTTTAAATAGTATATCGTAGCAAGTGGCGGTCTATCTATATATAGTTCCTGTCTACCCTTGTGGGGCAAGACGTCAGTGTATGTAGGTATGCATGTAAATAGTATATAAAAGACTTACGAAGACAAGCATTATGAAGAAGGCCGCTATGTAAGAGGTGCGCGCAGTCAGCATTGACACAAAGCGATAATGTTCGCCCGTGATCACGTTTCTGAAACAAAAAATTGAACGTAAAGATGATTATTATATGAGTATCGATATAATTTATTAATCATTATAATTACTAAAGAGATCATCTAACGCAGAGCTTTGCACCGGAAATAAGTTGATGTTGTAATATTTACAATAACACTGTATTTACGGTATATAATGGAATAATGGTTAGAGTTGTACGGTTAGGCTGTACTGGTGTGAAGTGCGCCGGTATATTTGTGGGTCCTATATAATAAAGGACGAGTCCCAGGCATGAAATCTAATAACACTGCTCGACCTTAGAAATCGAAATAAAATCTATATCTATACCTATATATAATAAAATTGTAACAGGCCGATGTCTGTACATTATAGAACTTGAAGAATAACTAATATGAGGGGGGGCTTAGAGCAACAAAAGCCAAAACACCAATTTCAGAATGTTTGTGTCTGTCTGTATATTTTTACCTACGCATATCACGCAAAAACTACTGCATGAAATTGGATGCAGTTTTCAGACGTATTGCTGGAAGTCTAACTTAATATCTGGGGTATATTCCATCTTAACCAATACGCCGTCTAGAAGCCGGGTTATAATAAATCCGAATAATCCGAGTAAAACCGCGGCAACAGCTATTACAGATAAAGATAAGCGTATAAATTGTAAAATATCAGCTCATTCAACGCCCTGCGTCAACTAGTCAGCTCGTTAATAAGCACTTTTCAACCGACTTCAAAAAGGGGGAGGTTCTCAATTCGAAACACAAACACAAAACAAAAAATATTTTTTTGTTTTGGAAGGCGGTTTTACTTTTTCTTAAAAGTTTTTTTTTTACATTAAACGCGAACTAATCACCTTAAATAGCCCTTATTGTCCTCCTGTTCGGCCAGACTCTTGATAGATGCCATGAGTAGATCGTCATAGCCGAGGAACTCGTCAAGCACGAACCGCGAAAACGAGTCACCAAAGCACTCATCGCGTTGTGGGTCCAACGTGACGATCTTCACTGGAATCTTCAGACGCAAGCGAGCGCTCGGCGATAGTCGAAGGAAGCCGTACTCCAGTGAATACTCGAGAATATAGTCCTCGTCTGAAATTCAACAATAAAGAAGATATAAATCGACCAGAATTTCTTAAAAAGTCTTACAGATTTACTGCTAAGTGATACCAACATAATCCCCTAAAATAGCCCTCATGTTTTTACGGGTTGTCAATACCTCGATCAGAAATTAAGAAATTATTATTTAAAGAATATTCTTCTCTAATTAAAGATACTTTATAAAAGTATTTACTTTGTTACATCCTGTCAACCGTATTTCAGCCGTACAATCCCAAGTCATAAAATTATTTAGATAGTGTACTAAATAACATTTATAATTTCCAAAGCTTAGATTGGTACAAAATCCCAACAATGTTTACTTATTGGTGTTCCTCTTCAACTTGTAACGTTTAGCAAACATTTCGCCATTATACATTCATTTACATTTAAACATAAAAATACATTTTTAATTAACTAATACGAGTTGTATTAAAATAAGCTTCTTAGTTTTTACGTCAAGGGAAGCCATTGTTATGCTTGCTTGTAACTTCAAATATATCTAGTTACTAATTTTATTGACGTAAAACTGAGTAACTGTACTAACTTAATATATCCAAGATCCAATAATTATTAACTATATTTATGAACTAGCTTTTGCCAGCGACTTCGTCCGTGGAATAGTTACTTTGTTCCCTAGTTCTTCGCCCGCGTGAATCACTCATTTTCCCAACATTTCCCTTCACTGCTCTGCTCCTATTGATCGTAGCGTGATGAAAAGTATACTATAATCTGCCCAGGAGTATGAAGAACAATTGTACCAAGTTTCGTTGAAATCCGTCGAGTGGTTTTTATTTCTATAACGAACATACAGACAGACAGACAGACAGACAGGCAGACAAAAATTTTACTGATTGCATTTTTGGCGTCAGTATCGATCACTAATCACCCGCTGATAGTTATTTTGGAAATATATTTCATGTACAGAATTGACCTCTCTACAGATTTATTATAAGTATAGAAGATAAAGAATCACCATAGAAAAATTTTAGTTTATAATTTCAGCTCATTCAATGTAGTTAATAAACACCGATCTCACCTTTTGAAGAGTCGTTAGAAGCTGACTCATCTAGAGACTCCTGAAAACAAAGAATAAATAATGTTTAGCATGCGTAAATACGAAATACAATAAAATATAACTAAAGAATAAATATTCAAATTATAAATAATTATATGGCAATCACTACATGCGATCAAATGAACTTGATTGATTGTACATGTGAAACATTATAAGCATTTTTATGAGAGGATGAAATCTTTATAATTGGGTCAGCCTTCAAACTTGATCGTATTTACGTAAGTAGCTTTACGGTACTTTGGAAGTGAGTTTAAAAGAAACCATGTGGGTGAGTGTTACGTTATATTGTGTTAATTTATACATTATGCGTATAACCTTTGCATATGCATGGGGGCAACCACGTGTGTCATTACGTAAATATTATAATTAGCTTACTGATAACAGAATTTTTAGTGTCTAATATTACAAGAACAAAGTCTTAGAGAAAACATGTTTTTTTTATGGGGTAGGAGGGCAAACGTGCAGCCGGATCACCTGATGGTAAGCGATTACCGCCGCCCATGGACACCCGCAACACCAAAAGAGGAGTCACAAGTGCGTTGCCGACCTTTAAAAGAGGATTGGGCCTCCGGTAACCTCACTCACTCGGCGAAACACAACGTAAGCGTTGTTTAACGCCGGTTTTCTGTGAAGCCGTGGTATCACTCCGGTCTCTCCCACGTTTTGTCGCCCTTAATTGTAAAATTAACTGCATATCTGATATTGCCTCATTAGTCTAGTCGTCCCAAGTGCGACTGCTACTCTAGAGGTCCTGGGATCGATCCCCAGGTCGAGCAAAGTGTTATTGGGTTTTCTATGAAATTCTCAGTAGCAGCTCGAAGTCTGGATTTGTGCCCGGTTAATGGCAATAGGCTCGCCCCCTATTACATGGGACCTAAACATACTGGCGAACTGTGGGTGTAAATTAGTACGCCTCTGCCTAATCCTTCGGGGAATACAGGCGTGATGGTATGTTATGTTATGTTATCTGATAATACTACTACTGTCTGGACTTTAAGAGGCATTGATTCTATGAGTTTAATTCGGTGTTTTTAGAGGTCGTCACCTAGGAAATGGCCGCATCATCTAGTAATAAAATAATTTAAATATTGACTTGCGAAAGTATATTCAAAAGATCTATTTCCATGAAATAAACATCATTTATCATAATATCTGAGGTTACGGGTCAACGCCCTGAGCCGAGCTGGTCCATCTACTTTCTTTTAAAATTTATTACGAAGATGTTATTGATATTCGTGACATTAGCTCGCCAAATTCAAGTGTTATTTGGATGTTCGCAACTTGTTGGCTGAAATCGACTGCTATGCTAGAGGTCCTAGATTCGATTCCCAGGTCGAGTAAACTGTAATCTAAATATATATAAAACTCAAAGGTGACTGACTGACTGACATAGTGATCTATCAACGCACAGCCCAAACCACTGGAGGGATCGGGCTGAAATTTGGCATGCAGGTAGATGTTATGACGTAGACATCCGCTAAAAAAGGATTTTGATAAATTCTACCCCCAAGGGGATAAAATAGGGGAGGAAAGTTCGTATGGAACAAAGTAACTATTCCACGCGGACGAAGTCGCGGGCATAAAGCTAGTTTTCTATAAAATTCTCAGTATTAGCTCGGAATTTGGATGTCTGCAGATGGCAATAGGCTCGCTCCCTATTACATGGGATCTTAACGTATATAAGTCATCAAAAGATTTCTACAAATTTCGTAATATTTACCGGTTCTTGACGACATTCATTGTAATAACTTACTTTTTTAAGGATTCTCGAATTTAAATGAAGAGTGTACAGTGTTGAATGATAAATGGGTATAAAACACAGTCCCTATATCGGTTCATGCCTTCGATAATAATTATGATAATGTTGCGTGTAAGCATTGAGATTTACTCATTATTTTCATGCATCATAGGTTCTGTTAAGGGAAACTTAAAATGGTTGTCTAATTTTATGAAATCTTCGTCAATAATCTTGTCTAGATTTTCTTTTCTTGGTAAAAGATTATGAATATAGCATACCTTCACGCGTGTATTCCCCGAGATGTAGTAATTAAAACCCACAGTTCGCGGGCCCAATGTAATAAGATGCAAACCTATTAACGTGGCAATTGACAGCAGACAAAGATTGAACTATGAATTTAGAATAACTTTATACTTAGTATTTCTGACTTATTGTTCAAATTCACTGTTTCAACCTGAGTGCCATGAACCAATTCTTAATAGGTATATATTTTTATATTTAATTAGTTGAAGATCTATACAGGAATATATAATGTGGGATAATTTATGTTCAAATTATCGAGGTATTGGAAAGACTGTATATACTCTACACTAATCAAATTTCTAAGCTATAATTTTATGACGTGCTTAGAGCAAAGAACAGTAGCCTTAGCACGAACAACTTGCGAAAAAGTATTCGTATCGTCACGATAGAGGCGCTAGTCCAAATCTCATACAAATTGATCTCCATGACGATAAGAATACTTTTTTCGCAAGTTGTTCGTGCTAAGGCTACAGGACAAACAATCGTGAGATCATTTGGAGATCTGAGAGTTAGAAGGCATCCTGGCCTTTCATGCCAACGGTACACGCTTGTCTCATTTCGTCTCATCGAGAAAAGATAACATACATAATCAACCCATTATATTGTCCCACTGCTGGGCACGGGTCTCCTCTCAGAATGAGAGGGATTAGGCTATAGTCCATCACGCTGACCTAGTGCGGGTTGGCAGACTTCACACGCCATCGAGAAAATCTCTCAGGCGTGCAGGTTTCCTCACGATGTTTTCCTTCACCGTTTAAGCGCGTGATAATTAACTATTAAATACACACATGACTTCGAAAAGTCAGAGGTGTGTGCCTTGGGTTCGAACTCGAGACCTTTGACTTGGCAGTCCAATGGTCATACCACTAGGCTATCACTGCTTCTGCGAGAAAAGATACTTATCCTTTACTAAGATAGCACAGCTAGGCTTATACAACCAAGGAGGTCACACAAAATATTGACCCACAACTAACAAAACAACATACCTATATATTTCCTAATATTGTATACCGTCAAAATATTTGCTAACTATTGCTTAATAAAATTACAGTGCCAAATGATCGATTCATCATTCTTTCTCAAAAGTAAATTGTTGTGGCCTTGACTTCAAATATGTAGTAATTATTCCTCTGATTATTACTAAGATATGAATTGAATTTTTTAAAGAATAGTAACTTTAAAATAAATATGGTTATGTGATACGGTAGGCTTGTATAGTTATAGTAAATTCCGTGATACTAACAACTACTTAATACATAAATATTACCAAGTGGCGTGCGCAGACATTTCTATGGATAAGCTAGTGCACACCCTCAAATTATGCTAGTGCAAATGTTTCTTACATATAATATGTATACTAGCTTCTGCCCGCGACTTTGCGTGGACTTCAGAATTGGGTCCGACCTGGATATAAAGTAGCCTATGTGTTATTCCAGATTATAATCTATCTCTCTGCCAAATTTCATCCAGATCCGTTCAGCCGTTCTGACGTGAAAGAATAACCAACATCCATAAATCCATACTCTATAATAAGTAAGGATATAGGTGTATACTATATACTAGTGTATGATATATATATTGTAAACATCCCAAAAAGACTAGCCAAAAGAACTTGGGGCACCAAACAACTTAAGTACTTCTCGGAGTTTAAGTTGTGTACGTTTTATTATTCGGAATCGAATACCGTCAATCTAAGTTCCTACCCTACCATTTCGTCTACTACTACTTCACGAGAAATAAACAAGTTCTGAAAACTAACCAGAATTACATTCACTAACCTAACACTTTATTTCGAACCTAGATTTAGACTAGACGGCAAATTGGTCTGCCGCACCCTTAAGTTAAATATGATAAATTAAATTTGTTATTAAATTCTAAAGTTGTAGCTTGACGAAAAACATTAGATTACTGGGCCAGATGTTTGATAAGATTGTCCAAAACCACATATTTGTATCGCGATGTCTACATCGGTCAAAGCCCTCGAAACGAAATGTACACGAAAAAAAAACGAAATCAAATGATAGCTCAACTTTTACAGTCAAAACATGTAGATAGTAAGCATTATTATACATAATTTGTATTTATATATTATTTTAATAACACTTATTAAGCTATCTTTTTTACTACATAATGGGACCATTTTCAAATTAGGGTGCCTTGAATGTTTTTTTGCACAACATAACATAAAATTATATTTATTAAATAAGCATGATGTACATAAAAGATATAGTTTAACTTCAATACCTTACAGTAACAATAGGTTGCTACAGATTCGCCCGATACCTATAATACTTCAAAAGTTTCAACCTTTCACGACAGCTATATGAAAAATCATACACAAAATAAAAGTTTAGGGTAAGTACAAAAATAATACTCACATCCACTAATTTGGAATCTCTATCTATATCCTCAACAAGGCCCATTATCCCTTCCCAAATAGATGATGTGGGCTCGACATCTTCACCAGACACAATTGTTGCATTGAGATCAGTCTCCTCACTTGTCCCATCCTCCCCACTGGGGTTTACATATGTGGTTTCTATTACTTTATCTGCTGCTCCCTCCTCTGTGTCATCATGGACCCGGGTAATATTGCCATAGTCTGTCCCATCACGAATGTAATCATCATCATCATCTATGTCATCATTTGTTGATGACTCAATATTGATGAACCTGTAAATGAGTGTTACCCAGCTGTTTAAGATAAGACCACTATTTATTATTCTTGAAATTAAGCATTTCCTTAAGCTAGCAAGGTTTACAATAGAGAATATACCTAACATGGTGGAAGGCTTTCTCAACCTACTTTCCATGAACCCCTTTTATCAGGTTACTGTGAAATAAAAATACCCTATACTTAATTAGACTTTGGAAGTTGTACAATTTTTTTATTTCAAAATAAAAAGCTTTAAATAAACCACTCCTCTTTTTACAGTATCATTAAAACAAAGACATCAAACTAATATATGCCTATAAAAACTATATGAGAATATAGCACATAGACAAACACTGATTAAATAAGGAAGACATCATGCAATCCATTACATTGAAGTTTTAATTAGCATAATTGTTTCACATTACATTATTAATGCTTTAATGTATTTAAAATAAACAGTATGGAATTTCAGCAAAATTTAAACAAATTAATGGATTAAAATTACTAAACAATGCCAAGGAAGTTGGTTAAAGTAGTATAAATGTATAAAACATCTGACATACACATAAAAAAAGTTATGTTATTACAGTTTAGCATTGCAATAATATTACCAGACTGATATAATGACACTATTGACATGACACTAATTGGTATAGGTACAAAGTAACCACTTTATTCTAAGATATTCATTTACTAAAGGACAGTGGGTGGGTAAAGTGGGTGTCATCTATAGTGCTCAATTAAAATCATAATCAGGAAAACTGGTAAAAAATTTAAAGTACCTATCATTACTCAATAGAGATTTATTAAGGTTTGCTGAAATTTAGTGTAATTGGTCCCTTTGGTCCTTAAGAGTCCGGCGGACCGAATTTCTCTTACAATCATAATACCAAAATAAATCGTAATTCAAACGCAATTTAATCAAATTCTGTTATTATTCGGATTCCGATAACGTTAATCTAAGTTCCTACATTACCATTTTGGCCAAAATACTTCACTGAAAATAAATATAAGCGAATGCAATTTTTAATAACTTCACCAAGTCTGGAATTATTTTTCGGCCTTTTATTTCCAGTGAAGTAGTAGTAGATGAAATAGTAACGTAGAAACCTAGACTAACGGTATCCAAATCCGAATAATAACATGATTTGATAGAATATTGTCTGGATTATGATTTATTTCAAAGCATACATACATACACCCACCCCTTTCTCCCACAGGGGTAGGCAGAAACTATAGACCACCACTTGCATACTTCTTTTCTTGCATACTTCTTTTGCTTCTTCCACATTCATACATATTTTGGTGAAATCTAAAATTTATTCTAAAGACTGTAATCCTTGAAACTACACAATAAAATGCTTGTCATTGCCTGCTATTAAATAGTGTAATTAATTATATTAGCATCAAACAATAGCTTACCCTTCTGTTGCTAACATCCCTAACATAGAATTAAGTTCTTCTTTATCCTTTTTCAACTTTCTCTCCTTGGCATAGCTCTGTTCAATTGTATAGTCTTGTGCTGGGTTTCTCAGTATCTCTACCCGCAATATGCCATCTCTTGGCCATGAGTCTTTTACATGGTTTAAGCATGTTGTAGGTGTTCTTGAAAATGCTATATGTATATATGCAAGGACAAAGAAAGCAACAAGTGCTTTCAACAGCACAAGGAACTCAAAGAATCTCCGCACGGGCCTTGGAAATGTCCGAGCATAAGCCAGAGCAAATTTGAAAAACAATGCATGAAATAACCTCTCTCTCATATTGAACAAGGGATTTTGATTATTATTCCTATTTCTATTCACTGTGGGGTTTATCATGGGGCCCCCGGGCAACATGTTGTTGTCCATGTTGACCCCAGGTGGCAAGTTATTCATTACCTGTGGCCCACCAGCACTCATTTCTTTTTGTTATTGTATGTCAGTTCTCACCAATATTTTCCGTCAATTCGTTAAAGTAACGGCATTCTAATTACCTACAAGAGAAAGTTTTAAATTAAAATTAAAAATTAGTATTTAACCTCTAGTAAAATGTCAAAGTTAGAGGACACAGATGTAAATGTTGCCAAATAAACTAACTGTAATGATGGAAGAGACATCAATTTAGATACAGTAGTAATCACATCTCATAAATCATAAATTCATTCTGTTGGACGATACATTAATGACGAATTGTGGTACGATAAACGCCATTGCATTTAAGTAAACATTGGAAATAAAAATAAATTATTGAAAAAACAATTGCTACAATAAGAGCCAATGGCAATAAATAACAGGCACTACCAGTAAAGTGAATGAATACTATCATAATATTTTAGGCCAAAGAGTAAAAGTAAGTGGGTATCGTACATGTTTCATACATACCCCGAACTTATGTCAAAAACTGTTAATCACTTGTTGATCCGTATTTTTTATATAATTCGATTGTTTTTGTATCATTAAATATTCTTTATAATATATCTTAGAATCGCAATTCACTTTCTATTTGATAATTACGAGATAAATAAAAAGGAAAACTGTCAAAACCTTGACATATACAATTTGACGTGACTGACTGATTGACATAGACGTTGTTGAAGCTATAGTTGAATCGAAAGCGTTCAGAAGCGTTCATTTCATTCGTGCTCTATTTCTTTATGGTCAGTACAGATTGCTCAGAGGAATTTGGCGACACGTTTGGCGTAGCGGTTGAACGATCGGCTTCTGCTCCACGTATTATGTGGGTTTGATCCCCACATGTTTGACCAGATTCCCACAGATTGTGTTTGTAAACGCACCCACGATACAAGGGAAAATCCTAATGTGGGGCAATATTAAAAAAAATGTTCTGAAACATTGATTTAAAAAAAATACTAGGTAGTTAGGTACGTAACGTTTACTACCTAGACCTACTTACTGTTACTACAAAGAAAGTAAATAAGTGGTGAATTTGTAACACTTCTTTTGATAGGCTAGCATTTTGCTATTGGAGCCATGCAGTGGTAGATTTACCAGTAGTGAGTAGGCTGGAGCCTAGGGCGGCTGATTTTATGGGCGGCAAATTTGGGGCCAAACTACTTTTACGTCTTACATATAATTAAAAGATTCATATTTACATAAATACTGCCACGCTAGAGGTCCTGGGTTCGATCCTCAGCAAAGTGTTTTTGGGTTTTTCTATGGGAACTCTGAGTGTAGGATTAAGTACGCCTCTGTCTAACCTTTCGGAGAATACAGACGTGATGGTATGTTACTTAAATACCTTAACCCCTGACAAGTGAGGCTGAGGACCTTTCGTCAAAGGCCGTTCCCAATATTTACTCCATGTCTAGTTTTGACTTCTCTTTCCTTCTTCATCTATCCTTTATTTTACAGTCGGCGGGGAGAGGGGGGGAATGAAATTAGCCTACGCACGGCAAATGTCTAAATCCGCCGCCGGAGCCACGATTTGTAATTATTTATCATATTACTTTTTGAAATAATATCAATACAACACGATAAAATCCGTAAAAAGTAGTTTTATTTCAATAATACTTTTCATACTATCGTAAACTCGCACCTATAGATAAGTAGGTAGGTGTGAGTTTCGAAAATAGCAGACAGATGGCACTGCACTCTCCGTTTCTGTTCCTGTATCAAGCGCATTTTTTTTATGTGTACCTAATATAAGTAGTTGGTTGCTTGTGATCAAATTCATGGCTTCGACTGTAAAATGATGTGTCAAGGAAAGCGAAGTTTATGAAAACGAACGAAAGTAAAGTAAACACAAACTATCACGAATGGCGTCTGGTTACCCGACTAAGTGTAATATCGGTTAAATATCACTCTGGGGAAGCAGCAGGGTATGTCGGACACGGACTCTTACCGACAAAAAACCATACTTACCTTTACTTTTGATTACTTTCGATATCTACTAGGTACTACTTGAACGAACGAAGAACTTGAATGGTTTATAAATACCAGAATAACTTATATACGTAGGTAGTCATTCTTCTGATCACTCTCATATTGAAATGAGGGTCGTGTCAGTAATAAGGTAGTCGGTAAGGTGAAATCAGTCCACGTGCCATGGAGAATAGAAAAGGAACATTTTGACCTCGGTTTGGACTCGGTCAAAAAGAAAACAAAATATGTACTTATTTAAATCTTAGATAACTTATAGGTACAATAGTTAATAACATACCATGACGCCTGTATTCCCCGAAGGGATAGGCAGAGGTGTACCTACTAATGTAGGTACACCCACAGTCCGTCGATATGTTTAGGTCCCGGGGCGCCCTATTACCATTAACCAGGCACAAAACCAGACTCCGAGCTTTTACCTACGAAGAATTTCATAGAAGAACTCAATACCTAACACTGTGCTTGACCTGGGGATCGAACACAGTTCCTCTAGCGCAGTAGTCGCGGTTGGGGCCACTAGACTGATGAGGCAGTCTACTATAGGTACCTAATCTAAGGTCTTAATCTTTGGGGCCAAAAAGGCTGTCTTGGTAAATACTGCCAATTAAAAAATATCAGTACTAATCTTTATGCCAATTGACAACCCTAATATTCTGCAATAGGTATTGACTTGTCTAGGTGCAATATTCATTAAATCTCCACATTAAGAAGCAGCAATAATTTAACGGATCATTTGCGACACAAAGCATGGGATTTACAACTGCCGACACATGCAGAGAGCTCATAAAAGACGCACTGTGACTTGGGAACAAAACCCATGGAATTATAACAAAACCCACGATTACCTCTACAGAAAATGTGATTGACGTTCAAATTGTACACGAAACTCGTAAAAGGATTTTTTGTAATAAATGTCATCTATTCAAAGTTTAATAAGGAAAGACTGAATGATAGATGCAAGAAAAAAGTCTATTGAAATGTCGATCGGTTGAACCATTTTACCTGAGCACGTGACGTGTTGTGTGAAACAGGATTAAGTTTGTGTGAAAAAAATATGATCACTGCACAGACTTACTAGAGATGGATCAAAGGCCGTCAGCGCACTTGTGACTCCTCTGGTGTTGCGGGTGTCGTTGCAGGCGATCCGTCTGCTGGTTTGCCCACCTATCCCATAAAAAAAACTCTAAAACCAGCTTTATGTTCATGCTATGTTTACATAAGCAGGTATCCGTACTATACTTACTAATATTATGTGTGGATGTATGGATTTATGGATTTTTGTTACTCTTTCACGCTAGAACGACTGAACGGATCTGGATAAAATCTGGCACACAGATAGATTATAACCTGGAATAATACATAGACTACCCAATCCTGATTTCGCGAGCCGAAGCTAGTCTTAAATAATTTTGAATATGGTCAATAGTACTACTACTAGGTACATATAATTATGTAGGTAGCAGGAAGATTCCATACAACATTCCTACAGGCCTCCTTTTTGAATATAATTGCTTACTATTACCAAATAACAAGTCAAGGTCCCTGTAAGTATTTTTTGCTCTGGCTTCTATATTAGATGATACAAAAATACCAAAATTGACTCATATTCTTAACCAGTACGTCATTAAGATCAAGAATAAAATGTCATCTCATCTATTTAAATTAAAAAAAAGACTATAAGAAAACTATTTTGTAACAAACAAGTTTCTCTGGACCTAATAAGGCCCGTTAATAACGCATTCTCGAAACATTCACTGCTAGAAACTGAATTAACGAACATTTCGTTAACATTTCACCTCTAAGCCGAGAACTTAGCCTATTATAAAGCCCACTTAATACGAGTACAAGTCGAAATGAACGGAGTTAGATAAAGGAACGCAGATAACGAGAGGTAAACTTAAATTACGGTCCGCTCACGTTATAAATATTCAAAAAGCAGTCCGGGCCGGTCTGTGCTTAGAAAAAATTGACGTCTCAATTATCGAGGCTTGGCTTGGTTGGGACGATCCTGTACCTCTTAATTTATATTATTCTCACGACTTTTATTTCCTGTTGGCTCACTATACATAAGATCACACTGTGCGGCGATTTAAAATCATCTCGTGAAGCGTGGATTTATAAAATGTGAATTTGTTAGGGATTTATTCATCAAGAACAATTGATAACTAATTACACTAAATTAAGAAATTTTTTAGGCTGTCCGGTTCATTGATGTTAATATTTTTTCGCTGTTTTGTTGCAAATGTTAACGTAAGTAGTTATTTTCCGACCGAATGGTTTTTTATCCTGTTCTGTTTCTTTCAAACTTAATAGGTATCCAGTTGCGTAACTACTATAAAACAAAGATTAAGTAGGTACCTATATAAAGTCTAATATTTTTTCAATTCTGAATACTTTATCAAAATACCTTCCTAATAATCTCGAGAAAATCTGACTCTATCCCGTCTCCAGCTTTCTTAATATAGCAGACATTGATCCTTTGCCTCAAATTTAAAAATGTTTTCTGGTTGTATTTCTATGTACGAGTATGTAGGTACATATGTACACCGTTTAAATTAAATTCATTCTGTCAGTTGATGTCGGCTTGTAGCTGATCGTGCTGACTTAATCATATTTCTTTGAATTAGACGCTCGTTATTGGAACTGTCATCGTTGTTAATATTAATTATCTATCTAGCAATTTAACGAGTCACTTAATTTTAAACTAGGTATAGGTATGTTACACTTGTCAGTAGGTACGTAGACATATTTAATCTCTGCCGATGCGATAATAAGAGACGTGAATTCAATGATTTTGCTCTTATTCATCAAATTAATTTTAATTTCTCGGTCAGAAATTATGTCTTTGCTGAGCTTTAAAGTCTTTAAGAAGTTAAGTTTTGTTTAGTTTAACTATTAAAAAGTATTATAAAGTGCTATTATGCTATCGTGAATTAAATTATTTTAAAAGTAGGTATTCCATTCAGTCACTAATTGATTCCTAGGTAATAAGTCGGATATACCTAGGGTAGATAATGAAGGATATAAAATTGAAAACACAAACTTTGTTCGACCTTTGAAAACCAAGTCCTTTATGGCAATATGACACGGCATATTTTTTTTACGCCGTTTCTTCCAAGATTTTTATTACCTTATGAATATTTTATTGGTTCGGAAATCGTATGCACCATAAATTATTATGTTAGATAAGTAAATGTTAAGATCAGAATTTATTTGGTTGATCTCAAGCCGATAGCTGCCTACCTCGTAAACTTTACTGAATTATTTTACGGTTGAACATGTTACGCTGTTAAAGTGTTTTAATACTTCAGGTTTGGTTTTCCTTGATAATTCGTTGATGCTTGAATTACTATGGTAGGTACCTAGGCGAAATAAGATAAGTAGATTTCTGTACATCAAAGAATTATACCTAATCCACAAACTTACAAACAATCATCATCATCAGCCTAAAGCAGTCAACTGGTGGATGTAGGCCTCCCCCAATGTGCACTATTTCGCTCTGTCCTCGCCTTGTTGCATCCAGCTTCACAAATCATCACTCCATCTTGCCTACGCTACGTTTGCCGAGTCGCGGTCTCCACCCACAAACACGTCTACCCCAGCGGTTGTCGGTTTTTCTACAGATATGACCAGCCCACTACCACTTCAGGTTGCTAATTCGGTGCGCTATGTCGGTAACTTTGGTGGTCTGTCGAATAACCTCGTTGCGGAATTTGTCCTTCAGAGAAACTCTATTCGGCTAAATCGGTATCAGTAGGTATTTCTCATTATCAACCCTTGCCTCAACAGAATTTCTGGGCCATTTATCCATATAGGTATTTATTATATTGAGACTAAACTGAATTACATGTTTTTCATCGAGCTCCTAAATACCACCATCACTTAGTATTTAGTGTGGGTTGTTCTTTGAGGCACGGAGGGAACTCGATGTGGTAAAAATGCCGACCCATCCATAGACTGACCGTGGCAAGCGCAGCTTCAGCATACAGTTCAATGTTCAGCGTTATTACTTGGCCGTGAGCCCGTTATCTTAATGATACAAGCTCGCATTCATTAATTTAGTACTACAACTTTCGTAGGTAAGGTAGTTACTTAATTTCCTCATGTTTATAATCATTCAGTCTGGTCGGGTCACTAACCTCAAGTGAATTTTCATCTCAATTAAGAAGTTTCATTGTTTGCAAATGACAATGTGTCTGCTTGTCTGATTCGTAACCGCCTTCTCGTTCGAATTTATGACTGAATTATGAGCAAAACAAAAGAATTAGACTATTACAACTAACAAAACTACTTTACGGATTTCATCGCGTTACATTCGCACTGTCAAATCCTGACATTTCGGACCCTTTAGAACGTCCATGATCACGAGCAGACTGTAACCATGTCCATGTAGACCATGGACGTTGTCAAGGGTCGCAGGAGCGCGCTTCCCTAGAAGAAAATTAACTCACAAATTTATCGCATAATGAGGTCTAAGTACTGTAAGTAGATATTATGTGAACATAGTTTTTTTTTTCAGAAAATTTCAACATTGCCGCAACAGGTGAATCAAATAAAAAAAGTTTCTTACACTCATGTTTCTATTCCTGATACTGTACGATGATAAGCCTTAGCCAATGATTAATCACCTCACTATGCGTTCGGTTATGGCCTCTCAAAAAAAGCAATTTGTTCTTTATTTTAGGAATGGTTCAGATTGTGGTCATGCTTTTTTTGTCCTATCAATTTATTGGTTGACGTGCTACGTTCTTTTTTTTTTATTAATTATTATAAAGATAGCTCAGAATACAGAAATATAGGATTTAAAATTTGGATTGAGTTGTTAGTTTTTATTGGATGGATATTTATATGGATAGCAGGTACAATTTTACAAGAACGGCCAATATTATACCTACCTACTGTTGGCAAAAAAAAATATTTTACCGAAACAGCGATAATATTAACAGTAATTTACTTATTTAAGGTTGATCGTTCACCTGAGCGCACCAAATTCAAATTTCAAGTGATTTTTCGCAGTTTGTAGGTCTATAACAAGTTCTAGATTCGTGGCAATAGTAATTGCGAGATAAACTATACAACATTCTGACTGAGAACTAAAACCTTCGTTTTCAGCTTCTTGTGCAAAGTTAGTTTTGTTTAAAAACACTACTCTGGAGAAAATTCTAATGAATGTTAAAGAAATTAAATCATTATTTTTAAAGCAATCCACATTCAAACAAGAAACAATCCCTAGATCAAATTATTTCCGGCTCACAGCCCAAGTGAATAAGATAATCCGCCAGTTTCAACATTACTAAGATTACTCCACTGTTTGACTCCCACTTCACAAATATTTACACAGCACTGTGTAAACTAAACTTGTACCTCGACTGAAATATCCTACACAACAAAATAAAGACTGGATAGATCTTATCTGAATTCCATAAGGTACTAAATCCTATATCAATTCAGAGTTTTAAGCGTAAAAAGCTTTCTTTACTTGTGCAGGTTGACAGCTCCCGTTTTGGTAGCATTTCTTTGTTTTTCTCAGTAAGTCGCTAATCTGTATTTATTTTTTATGTTAACTAAGTTGACATTAGTACTTTTTTGACAAATCATTACGACATGATCACAGCTTTGTTTACTTGCTACTGTACGAAGTACCTACCTGCCTATGTTACGATTACAAAATCTTTGCGTGTACTTTATATTTAACATGATCATTGATATTGTTGTTCTACTCAGGTAGACATCATCCTTTTTAATATATTTTTATGCACCTTTTAGGTGTTATAATTGAGACCATTTTTAATATCTACAGATTATAAATGCAGCTCACAATATCAAACTCCGTTGATATCTCATAAAAACCTCGAATATACACATAAACTTTCTTCCTCAAGATCAAAAACGAAGAAATAAACGTATTTATTTGTAACTGCAGGAACTCGACAGAAATAAATAAAGCTTTCATCAAAAAAAAACGTACAAATCTTACTAAAGCGTTTCCACCGAGCCGAGCACAAAAGAAAAGAGAGATAGATAGGGGTTAGTGAAAGTGCGAGAGGGATGGATGGAGTGGGACCACGTGACACCTGCCGACCGCCAAATGAAGATATCGCAGCTGGATGCGAGAGGATCACAGACAGGTATCGTAAACATTTTTTAATACACATTAATAACAGCCTCCTTTAAAGTATGTTATAAAATTGTAATTATCGCAGAAATTGTTAATGTTTGACTTTGATATTGAAATAAAACTACTTTTTACGGATTTTATCGCGTTGTATTGATATTATTTGATTCCCGACGTTTCGGATCCTTTACAGCATCCATGGTCACGGGTAGACTAAGTTGTTGGACGTCTTAATGTTACAATTACTAACAGCTACCTTACATTTTTGTTAATTATTGGCGATCCGATTCACGCAGAACGAGCTCACCGTATCATTCGGTCTTGCAGTTTTGGACTTGGATTTTGATTTAATGGAATTTATAATGGGGTTCCAAGCAGGTGGTAAGACCCAGCCATCTTCTCTATTGAAATTTGACATCAGCGATGTGTTCTTTTACGCAAAGTAAAGTAAAGAACACATCGCTGATGTCAAACACCGCCGTTTCAAGAAGTCAGCAGTTTGTGAACATACTCTAGACAAGGCCCAGCACTACATCAGATTTGATAAACCACAAGTCCTCGCAAAAGAAAACCGATTCCTTCCCAGGATGATCCGTGAGGCTATTGAAATTAAAAAACATCCAAATTTCAATAGAGAAGATGGCTGGGTCTCGTTTTCGTTAAAACACTGTGTCTTAGGCTAACACAACACAATCAATATTCTCTATCTTCCGTTTGGTAATTACCATAAAATAACAACAATAGAAAACAATGTCTAAGGACCATAACATATATTTTTTGTTTCTTTCAATGTGTAAATGTTCTACTTGTTAGAAGTAATGAATGCTTACCTAGAGAGACAACATTACTTCTAGTCACCTACAGAACAAAAACATTTTTAATTGGCCATCGTGGAAGGTAAATATTTAATATCCAGTCAACCCACTAAACCACTACCCAAGTTTGTCAATCTGCGCATGAGCAACAACGAAGACGTATACAGATGCTACTACGGCACTGAGGCTGCGGTACCGGGATTTAAAAAACGAATACAATAGTTCTATAGGCAGGATATTACTTCATCCACAACTTTATAGTCAATGTAGCTGTGTAACGTGTAAACTGAAACTAAAAAGTAGCCGTACATTAAAACCTGTTCTAAAACATTGTATTTCAAGTATTTCTTTATGTCAAATACCTACTTATTTTTCGAATACGGATATCAAAATTAGAACATACAATTATTATTCTATACAATCGAATTAATTTATCTATCAGAAAAGATATAGGTACTTGTATACCTATACATATACATACAAAAATAAAAATATATTTTCTTTCAAAGATACAGATGACAGGATCTGTAATGCTGTCTGTAATGCAATAAGAAGACACAATTATGTCATGTTGAGGTTCTACGTCGCCGTCGTATAGGTGCTTACAGTCCTGTCCATGATTTTGTGTTACGTTTCAGGCTATCCAGAGATCTCGTATTTCAACCTTCCATGAATAATTATTATGTTGTAGCAAAGAATAAAGTACCTATATGGTCTTCATCATAAACGCTACGAAAAAAATTTCTTTGCACAATAATTCTAAAATCAAATCGCTGACCTAGATAAACAGAGTATTAATTTTAAAAATCTTTTATCTGGAAAGCGATTTCAATTTCCATTCCTATCAAATATAACGTCATATACAACCCCGTTCATTACAAAGATCACATGATTTTTAATAGAACTGTATTAATTTCCAAATTTCATACTTGTATTTCGTAAATTTTGAGTTAATACCCTTTTCATTCAAAAGAACGAAATGTCGTGGTCGTTATAAGTGTTATAATCCTCTTAGTAACAATTACAACAAATTAAAACCACATTGCAAAATCAATTGTTCTTGTGTCGCGGGTAACTAATTCAGCAAAGCACGTAAGCGCTTACAGAAAAGACCCAAAACATTATGTGACTGAAAATGAGACAATCATGAGCATGATAATATTTATGCGGTAAATCAGAAAATCAGTGATGATAATTAGGTTTCTAATGTAATAGTAATTATTCCCATCACTGATTTCACATCACTCTGAAAGTCTGGGACATCTTCGCCAGGTCGTTAGTGCAAGTTTTTTTTTTCTTCAACTGCTTAGACGAAATGCATTAAATTAACCTTATATTTTGCGATTAAGTCAATAATATAATATGCACTCTAATTAATTAATGTTTAAAAAAAAAGTCTGATCAAAGGTGTCAATAGTCATATAGATTAGGCATACGCAAGCAACCAGCAAGGGCTGTAAGTCATTCTCGGTTAGTAAAATAAAATGAACAAGTTATCAAGGCAATAATAATAGCCTCATCAATGAAACTTATTAAACTGTAACTTTTATTGGCAGCTTAATATAATGCGCCCCTGACAAAGAATAAATAATCTTAAGACTTGATAAACAAAGTTTAAAATTCAACGCGAGGTATTTTATTTGACCATATCATTATAGAAAGCCACTATGAAATTGTCATTTTACGACCAACATAAATGTGCTTTTGCCGTCATTTATCGCTTCACCAGTTAATGAGAATAGTCATTAAGGAAGTTTGTTGTGTTTCGAAATAAAACCAAAATATATTTCAAACAACATTCTTTTACACTTTTAAAATCTTAAAGAGTGATGTACAGATGGTGACTAATAAAAAAGGCTGAGATTATTTATAGAAACAGTAATTTATCGATCTCCTAAGGTTAATAGTCGGAGTCCCGAAAATCCTGACAGGTTTTTGGGCTTCCGACTACCACTAACGCGAGGTACGTCCGTATGGTGCCCGAAACCAATGGCTCATTCGACGTGCTCTCCGAGGCATGGAGGTATAATGCAGGGACACCCAACCAGAGACTCTTGGGCTGGCTTACCGCATCAGCTGCAAGCGCAGATCGATTGATTATAGGTAGTTGTTACGTAGTGACCAGTCTCTTTCAACCTGGTTATCAGAGATATAGGTAAGGTGAAAATTACCGAATAACCAGCACCATGATAATAATCAGACTTGGCACACTGGCAACATATTTTACTAACTAACGCTGAAGTCAACTAAGCAGGTAAGTATTTATTTTATCTTCTATTTTATTTTTCTCTATCATGCATGGTGCGAAGTCGATAAGATGGCGGTACTAGAACTGGTATTCACTAGTTAGCGCAGATTAAGTTGTTATATGACGCCTAGTGACTACTACAGTACCTAGGTATTTAGATATTAAACCTGAATACGTGCACTAATAAATATAATTTACACCGCTCTACCAAGAAACTGGCCAGTTAATCTCTCACTTTATCAATAAACTTGTTCTTTGCTTATTTTTATTGATGCTGGATTCGAATGTATCGTGGACACTTGAGAAAGACTTAAATAAGTCTTGGTTAAACTGTCTACGCATCAGGAAAAAAGCGGATTTACGTTAGGTAAGTAACAGGTCATGCTGGCTTAATTGTTGATAATGACCGTGCCGCTAAGCCAAACCGAGACTTCTGTGGTTAAATACCACTTTTAAAAAATCATGAGCTTCTAAGCTTCAAATCCGTCCAACTCTTCATGGTACGGTATGATATTTTGTCAACTTTAATTAGAAAAACCTTGCTTACCTACATTTGGCAGAATAGGATGCTAAATTATAAGTACAGTATTCCTAAGTTTAATTGCTCTGCATTGCATATCCACTGTTAACTATTATATATCTACGTTAATGAGAAAAGGGGACATTCTTTATATTTTTTTAAACGTTAAGGCATCGAGATGGTGCGATGGCCGCAACTTAACTACGTGAACGGTCGATAGTTCGCGCCAATGAAGTTGTTAAACGCCTCGGCTCGCGCGCTTTTAGTTCTGTTTTTGTAAGCTTACATCAGGTAAGAAAGTACAACTATGTTTATAGTTACGGGGACGGGAAATGG
This sequence comes from Acronicta aceris, assembly GCA_910591435.1. NCBI lineage: Eukaryota > Metazoa > Arthropoda > Insecta > Lepidoptera > Noctuidae > Acronicta > Acronicta aceris. The sequence goes on from OU342774.1 coordinate 6,090,638, forward strand.
CCGAGTAGAAATGTATATTTTGTTGGTTTTGTTTGTGCAAAGTTTAATTTCTTTCGTACCTACCTTTAGTACCTATGTACACAATGCCTAATTATTCATGATATGCTTTATCATCATCCTCACGATGATGATATATCAGTATTTTTGAAGGATAATTATCCAGTTATGAATTTGTAATACCTACATATAAAAATATCGCAAAATCTTAGGTACGAATTTAAAAAAGTATCAATGTACCTAGTTACTAATTATCTACTATCACTTCAAGATCATCAGATTCAATTGCGCGAAAGTTCTGAACCGAAAGGGGGCGATTACATCAGCCTCTTTACAAGAGTGAAATTATTTCGTGTTATATTTCAGTGTTGGTCACATTAGAAATTTGGAAAACTTAAAATGAGCTTTGAACTGCTGGCAACTAGGACACGCTCAGCTATTCAAAATATAAATGGCCGATGCATGTAATTATTGTACATATTTCTTCCGCAACAATTTTATGGAGTTCGACCTCCTTGTAGTATCTTCGTGGAATATTTTTAATATCCTTGTAAGGCGTTTATCGTGTACGAAATTAACCTAAGGCATGAACACCAACCTCCCGCGTTGACTGCTGCAATTAACAATCTTGACAAGGTTATTGACACAACAGTGGCAAAGGCAAAGCATAGAAATGGAAAATGTGTGAGACTTCAACAATTCATTCAAATCATTTACGCAAATAAAGATGATTATCATTTAACAAGTTTTTTTTATTCCTTCCGGCTGTTTTCGAACAGTCACTGAGTACTTGTGCTGCTTATGCGAAATTTATGAGTATAGACCACTGACCTCTATAATACTCTATATGGTCTAGACGTACTTACGTAGACTTAGGAACGAGTTTCCAAAATACGACAATAGATGATTCATTCCCATCAATCAACTGTTTATACTTGATACTCAGTATTCTGCATACAGTCTGTCTACCTTCTTTGGATTAGTCCTAGAACGGTATAAATTAATAAATAGTAACCTTAAAAGCAGGTTGACTTAATAGACTGTTGCAAAAATATTTTAATTATAATACCTACATAAATCACAAGCGCACTTGTATAGAAACAGGAAAATACAACAATGTAGTGTCCAATGCCAATTTGCAACTATGGTGAAGAAATATGGCGGCACGGAAAACGGCGCAGACGCTCTGTAAAGCTTAAGGTATCCATGGTATTGTCGACCTTTTAAGCGGACGTTTAACTTATGCTGTGAAAATGTTAATGAAGTAATACTGAATTGCAATGAAACTTTGGTTATTTTTACTTGTAAATTATGCCTATTGTTGACATAGTCATACAATTCATGCTAATACTAAACTATAGTCTACCTATGGGACTGTAGAGGTTGTAGCAAAAAGGCGACATCAGTACTAGTATATTTATACTGTGTCAGTACCTATGCAGACCCTATGCGTAGGCTGGTTTGAAATTCAAATTCTTTTTTAGCGTGAACTACATTCAGTGCTGGTCCGAAGTACGCAAATACTTTTTAAATTTCTGTATTCTGTACCGCATATACGAGAAAAGGCAGCTGCAACATATACGAAATGCGTGATTCGTGGACGACAAAAAGCCATCAAACTAAACAATGATTTACATAATATTATATCAATTCAGAGGGATACATCCGGCACACGTGTGCTTGGTACCTTCTACGTAACTTCGTAGGCTGTTGTCCACCCACACCTATCCCCTTAGATAGGCGCCCGCGCCGCCAAGCACGGCTTAAACGTAGACGATTTAAACGCAATTGTATTTTAATTAGCCTTCAAGAAAATGTAGACCTTATCCTTTTGGAACAATCAACGGTATAATTTTGCATACTAATTGTGTTTATGGAATATGAAGATATTAGTATGTGTAACAACCGAGAGCCCAAGAACCATTGTTACATAGTAACAATAAAATGCATCTTGCATAATGAGGAAAATCAATTGAACTACCTATTTTGATTTGATGCTGAGAGATCGGAGTGCCGCGGTCAGATTATCACTCACTCATTCATCATACAATTTCTTTTTTTCTTAAAAAAAAAACGTTGCCCCACACTAGGATTTTCTCCTGTGTCGTGGGTGCGTTTACAAACACAAATTCTCACATACACAAACACCCAGACCCGGAACAACTACCTGTAGATCATACAAATATTTGCTCCGTGTGGGGATCGAACCCACAACACGTGGCGCAGAAGCCGATCGCTCAGCCGCTACGCCAAACGTGTCGTCAAAAATTATAAGGAGTCTCCTTGACCTGATATATAAAATAGTTCTACTTAAGTACTTATACCGAGAAATATCTTGAATGCCTCATTAGTCTGATTGTCCCAAGCGCGACTGCTACTGTAGAGGTCATTGGTTCGATCAAAGTGTTATTAGATTTTTGTATGAAATTCTCAGTAACAGCTCGGAGTCTGGATTTGTGCCCGGTTAATGGCTATAGGCTCGCCCCCTGTAACGTTGGACCTAAAAAAATACCGGCGAACTATGGGTGTACATTAAGTAGGCCTCTGCCTAATCTTTAGGGGAATACAGTCGTGATGGTATGTTATGATGGCATGTTATTTTATCAAAAATTTTCAAATTCATGATTTTTTATTTTAATACCTTAACACAAGTCAAACTCTTCATTAGAAATACTAACATAATGTTTTGTAAACGTCATGTAGCAAAATTTCCTATTCGAACTTGAGAGGAAGCGTAAAAAAAGCCAAGCCGCAAGCGAAAGAAAATTATATACATTATGGTTGGAGGCAAGCGGCCTCTCCCCGCAAACCGCTGCGCCTGCGCCCAGCTCGACGAGTTAATCAGCCACCCGACAATGTTACTCAAAGTTAACAAGTAATCCATCGACCACATTTATTACGCAATATATAACGCTAATAAATAAAATACCTACCTGGCTTAAATAACCAAGAGCTTTTATCTGTACCCGAATGACTGGTGGCATTATTTACTGGCTGACCTTAATATTTCGAATCTATCCAGAAATACCAGTTACTTATTCAGGTCATCCGTCCATGTCGTTGTCTTTCGCCGGGGAACGTCGCTTGCCGATGAAAGACAATAAGAAACCGCGACTGTAGCAACTTCTTACATAGAAACGAAAACTTAACAATATGTAAATGATCTATGAACCATTGAAAAAAAAAAGCATTTGAAAAAGGGGGCTGATAAAGGTGTCTACTATAATCAATTTTCATGATTACATGAACTCCTCTTGAGCCATTGTTTCAGCATGAGATAAGCGACGGGAAAATTAATTCTTTGCACGCACGTTAACCTTAAAGGGATAAACAACAAAAGTTTGAGATCCAGTGTAGAATAATGGAACATAATGACTCTATCGGCGGCGGCGAGGCGGCCTGCGCTCGCTGACCGGCCTTACCTTTTTCTACTACCAATGAGTAAGTGCTTATTCTCAGAATAATGTGCCAGTCTTTGAAACATATTCAGACTTCTGAATAGCGCACGCAACACGAAGTTATGTTAAATACGTTCAAAGCTTTGTAGAAAGCACAAAGGCAAATTTTTAAAACACATAAAATAGGACATTGTAATATGTAATATGTAATAATTACTGACCCTCTTCTTTTATGTGATAATTACCGACCACGAACATCTTCATAGAATATAAGAAATAAGGCCTAAGATAATAATCAGAAATTCAGAATTAAGAGAAAAAATATCCTTCTATAAATTACAAATTTAGTTCTCAAGGAAAAAACTGCAACATATAACAAATATAGTGGTTGATCAATCAAATAATGATACTCCTATCATTATAGGTATCCAGTCATGGACTTAAACCCCCGCTTGAGTCCATGATCAGCAGTGTACGTTGACGGGTTGATCCAGCGATTAAATATTTATGGTCTCCCCAGGAATAAAAATATCCCCCATAAAAAAGTAAAATACCAAACATTTAACACGCTTACCTAAATTGCCTAAAATAATCATACACCCAGAGATCATTATAAGAACATTCAAGCAATTACCCAAACGTCAAATACAATAATACGAAGCAATCAAACACGTTACCGAACGACAGATCAAAGCTGAGCTTTTTAATGAAGCCCTCATAGGCGCGCGCACAGGCGGCTCCACAAAGACATGTTCTGCTTTGATGTCGCCGACGCGCCGCGGCGACAGCGGAGGCGATGATGCCTTTATAAAAACCAAATGATTTATTCCGGCTTTTCGACCATTCGGCCTTTTGACGAGTCTATCGATAACTATCCGAGCTTGCACATCCCTGAACTATAAGTTATTGTAATAACCTTATGACGACGATCTCGATTTATGACCGCAATTCGTTTGACTGTACTAATGAGTCGAGGTGTAAATTTAAATTAGTAAAGCAGTGCTCCGTTTTTTCTGAAACTGTCTCTAGTAATACATTAAAGGCATGAAACACCATAAACTTTTCATTAGCATGAATTAATAGCCGAAATAAGGTGATGTATGAAAGGACATGCATGCACCTGAAGTGAGAATAGGTATTGCAACGGATGCGTGAGGCATATAAAAAGCAATTTGAAAGTAATAATTGTTACATAAAAGTTTTGCAGCAACTACTTGTTGTAGCATATAAACATAACATGGTAGTTATAAGTAGATAGATAAAATCAAAGATGGATTGTTTAAAAGATGGTATTATGAATGTGTGATATGAGCCAGCTGATAGATGGTTACACCGTTTGCTATTACGTCAAATGTTCTCTTGAATATTTAATAATTTTATTAAAGTGTCCAGTGTTTCACATCTATTGGTTGTATCTCCCTGTTCACGCATTATTGTATTGCGGACAGTACTCATCATTCAGATTTATTTAGCCTACCAAATTCAGTGCTGAACAACTTTGCAAAGAATTGCATTTTCTATCTAAGCAAACAAAAATGGAGTAGAAAGAAAAACTTGTAGGTGCATGAAGAAAAATTTTGCCCCGTGTGGGGTTAGAATACTATTCCTCACTGCCTTTCAGATAGGTGTCCCGTAGGAGGCGTGAAAATTATCTGAGTCGCTCGGTGGTAGGACCTCTTGGGGTTTAACTGGCTGGCGACCACGCTTACGTCAGAGTCCATCGTAAAGCACCTTGGTGTATGTTTCGACTTTTGCACATAAGAGCCAGTTCCCCTCGGTTGCAGCGGCTCTGGCAGTCTGTAGTCCGTAGGGGCACTTAAAGATCGGCAACGCATCAGCGACTCCTCTGGTGCTGCAGGTGTCCATGGGCGACGATGACTACTTACCACCAGGTGGCTCGTCAGCTCGTTTGCCGACATAATCTATAAAAAAAGTTATACCGTTTGTTTAATCGAAACTTTGATAGAGTCGAGTCCCACAATATTATCCGAGAATGGGCTCGAGACATCTAAGACCTTTTTTATTTAGGAATAGGCTCTAAATCTTGATCATCACTACAGTTCACTTTAGATCAAATAAATAATTAGAATATATTGATTTGTTTTGGAACTACGTATTTTAAATAATAGGCTTCTCTCGGTAAAAATCATTATATCTAAAAAAAATATTATTTTTAACCCTTATTTTAACCATAGAAAATCATCTTCGTCAAGATTAAATTGAATCACAAAAAAGTGAGCACTATTTTAGTCGTAATGAAAACGTCCCTTCCAGATGCAATGTATTCAGAATACAAAATATAAACGGTCTACAGCTCTCACATCCAGCTCTGCCCACTCCATCCCATTGTTTATTTTCTATTGTTATTAGTGGTTCTCGGAAGGGTGAACCAGCAATATTAAAAGTTCCAGTGGCCCCTTATCTCTACAATAACAGAGACGCAACTTCGTTTGTTTGTAAACGTTAATAAGTTGAAGCTGTACCTTATTACTATGTTTGTCGATGTCGTAATGGACAATGACTTTAAATGTGACTGATGATAAGGGAGCAGAAAATAGATTAACTCAGTAACTGAGTTTTGTATGAACAGAATACAGTGGACGGAATTGATAGTGGCCTATTTTCAGCAGCTTCTTATGGTGGTACGATCTACACAATAGCCAGTCGGCAGGATTAATACTGTCCAGGGTGCGCCAGACGATCGTTTGTTTGTTCATAATAATATCGCAATTCTTTGCAAGCTTCAGACTAAACAGCAGGTAATAATAATCAAATATTTTTTTAGAATTTATATAGGTTCGTAGTTATAGAACCTAAATCCTTTGTAAATAAAGCTTAAGTAAGGACAATAAATGACAACAACTTCATAATTGCAAGGATTACCCGGCTTACGAACTGCAAAAAATAAGCATAAACTTGAAAATGTTACAATGCTAAGTATCCCATAATTATGAAGATTTGAGAGGCTCTTCTATTGAAAGAAAGAAGAAAAACAGTAAAGAGGTTCGACGTGGCGGCGGTCATCTACAAAACACAATAAATTCAGAAAATCTTCAGAGATTAGTCGGTAATCTTCACAAACGTCGGCGACCGATGTTGAAATAAGCAGGAAACGAACAACACTAATAAGCGAGCATTAGTGACAATAAGGAACATAACCCCCTTTTAACCAATGCAGTTGGGTAATAAGTAACGCCGGTAGCGGATTGAGGTCGGGACTATAAGAAGTTATTTGAAATTTATTATTTGGAGATTATGGCCGAGAAGATGACATAAACGGAGGTAATTTTAGATTCTTTATAATCGTTTCGATTTCTGGAAATGTTATTTTTATTTAGTGGTCGCCGCATGGTCCGTTCTTCTGTGATGGATATTTAAACTAAATGGAACGATTATACCAATTCAGATTTTTCTCGACACAGGTGGAAGGTGGATTTTTCTGATGGGTTTTTACTTTTACTGCAAAGCCAATTCCTATGTATATTTCTAGATTCTAGTTTTCTTATATTTTACGCAACAATAGTATAAGTGTACTCCTTCTGTGATAGGAGTGAGGGTAAAAATGTTAAAATATTAATAACAGAAATGTAAAAAAGTTTACAGAGTATAATATATACCTACACGATATAAAACAGGTTAAGCTCACATATCATTTCAAATAATCTATATTATGGTAATGAAATGACGCAAGACTCAAGCTACATCTCAATCAATTCTTGTAACTCGATAACACAGCATTAGTGAAACACGCTGTCAATAACTGAGATAGTCGACAGCACTCCATCACTGACCCGTTATAAAATAACCAAGTTTAGACAGCTCGTGGTTCTAAATACATCTCTGTTACATTTGGTAACGGTGAAGCGGTGGCACGTATATAGAACATTAAAAAGATGTTACAAGTTTCTGCTTTTAGCCAAAATGTTTAGCATTTGACCAAGTAATTTGTGTGGATTACGAGTATTGGTATTTTATAAATACTTGGGAATACTTTAGTAGTTAAAGCTTACAGTTTAAAGTTCAAGCAAATACATTTTAAGAATATGAATAAATTTCAAATATAAAAAATAAAATCAAACATTAGCTGCCTCGTTTTTTTAAACCTGTCTCTTACAGTGCTAACCTACGTACCTTATCTTATCTTATCTTATATGGGGCCGAGGCAGCAAGGCCTCAGTGCACTTCGACCCAATGGGATCTTTTGTGCTTCCCCTGGATACCTATTCCACATCCTCACCCAGATCTTCAAACAGCTCTTCCATGAGCTTTATAATGAGGCCTGGGGGAATGAGTCTGTAATCCTCTGGTCTTGGATAACCCTGCCCCAAGAGGCGCATTCGCTTTCTAGCCATTGCATCGCATGTACACAGAAGGTGTTCCATGCTCTCAATTTCCCTTTTGCAGGCCCTGCAGGCTGATGTCTCCGTCAGACCCATCTTTTGTAAGAGAACGTTAGTCCCGAAATGTCCGGTCAGCGCCCCCATCAAGTGACGGGCCTGCCGCCTGCTTACGTTCCAAATGGCATTTTGCCATTTCGATGAGGAACCAATGAATTTCTTGGAGTGGGCAAGTCCTGTGAGGCTCAACCACTCATCCATGTGTCTCACCCTTGCGTACTCCCGAAAGGCCGTTTTGACTGTGCTCGAGGCCAGTCCTACAAATGGTTCTGGTCCAATTAGTGAGGTTCCAGAACCTTCCCTTGCCAGCTCATCAGCGTGCTCATTGCCCATAATCCCCCTGTGACCAGGGACCCATACAAGCCTGACTTTGTTTCGCTTTCCTAGCTCATTTAGAGTCCGGGCAGCGTCCATAACCAGTCCTGAGTCGATCCTGTAGGAGGTCAGGGCCTTGAGTGCCGCTTGGCTGTCACTAAGAATGTAGATGGACCTGCCTGCGGTACCGCTACTTTCTATCTGTTGTGCACAGGCAAGAATAGCATATGTTTCCGCTTGGAAAACTGTAGCTAATTTGCCCATACTTTGACTAACCTTATGGTCCTTTGCGTATATACCCGCCCCTGTACCCGATTCTGTTCTCGAACCGTCAGTGTACCATATCAGACTGCCCTCCTCTGGTGGGTCTAGTCCCTTTATCCATTCTTCCCTTGACGGTAGATGAGCCTTGTAAGACCTCTTGAACAAAAACATGGGCTGCATTTTATCGCAGTGCATGTTCGTTATTCTGTCGAGGCCTTCCTGTATTTTAAACTTCGTGTGTTTAGTTCTAGGCTTAGAACAATCCCACAGTCCATTTATTGCCAGTCTGTGTAGTGCTAGACGGGCCTCAGTCTCTATGACAATATGCAGCGGTGCAAGGTTGAGTATCCTTTCCATCGCCGCTGTTGGTGTGGTTTTGAACGCCCCTGTTATAACTAGGCATGCCGTTCGCTGTAATTTAGCAAGGGCTTCCCTGCATATCCCTAGTTGCGTTCTGGGCCACCAAACAATGCTGCCATATGTGATGATTGGTCTAACCATCATGGTGTACAGCCAATGCACAACCTTTGGTCTGAGTCCCCAGGTTTTGCCATACGCTGAGCGACACATACCCAAGACTCTTAGAGCCTTAGTTATAGTGTTGTCCAGATGTGTTCGCCACGTCAGTTCTTTATCCAGGGTTACCCCTAAATATTTTACCTCTGTGGCCCAGTTTAGTTGTTTACCATACAGCCGAAGCTGGCCAAGGCCTTATAGCAGTCTCTTCCTAGTAAACGGAATGACAACTACCTTGTTTGGATTTATAGAGAGGTGATTTTCCTCGCACCATTTCTCTACTTTACAGAGAGCCCTTTGGATCAGGTTTGAAACCGTGTTCGGGAATTTGCCGTTGACAAGTATAACTATGTCATCGGCGTAACCCACGGTTAGTAAAGGGCCCTCATTTAGATTGCTTAGTAGTGAGTCTACCACTAAACACCATAGTAGCGGTGACAGAACTCCCCCTTGTGGACAGCCTTTGGTTGTCCTAACGTGAAGTGTCTCGCCCCTAAGAGTGGAGTGAATAATCCTACTCCTTAGCATGCAAGTCACCCATCTGATGATGGTTTGGTTGATGCCATGGTTTTCTGCAGCTCGCTGTATCGATTCAAAGGTCGTGCGATCGAAGGCTCCCTCGATATCAAGAAAGGCTCCGACACAAACCTCCTGTGATTCCAGTGCCGCCTCTGCGCGGCTTACGACGTAATGTAATGCCGCCTCTGTAGACTTCCCTGCCTGATAGGCGAACTGAAGTCCGTGGAGAGGGTGTCTTTTTAGTGGCCCCTCTCTAATATACCTATCAAGCATTTTCTCAAGTGTCTTGAGTAAGAACGATGAGAGGCTGATAGGCCTGAAAGCCTTGGCATCTTCATAGTCTCCCTTGCCAGGCTTGGGTATGTAGGTTACTTTGACTTTCCTCCACCGTGCAGGTATGTACCCAAACGCTACGCACGCCTTGTACAGCCTGCATAAATGCGGTATCAGAGTCTTAGCCCCCTCCTGTAATAAAATAGGGTAGATCCCATCCGGCCCTGGGGCCTTGAAAGGTTGGAGGCCCATCACTGCCCATCTCATCTCATCATAACCTACGTACCTAATAAGGAACTCTTGCAATTACTTGAGTTCTATTATAGTTATGTTAACGTTGTTTTTACAGCTAAAAATTAATAAAAAGGTAGCATATGCTAAAAAAACTGTTTCCTATGAGTTACGTGTGTTCTTAAATAAGAATTCCTATCTTTTATAGGTTGTCTATGTTATGACGCCCAAGAATCCAAATTGGGATACGAAGCCAGAAAAACCAATTCTTCATCTATTACTACCGACAATTAAGAGTGACATGCCATAACATCTATAAAACCCTAATCTCAATCCAAATCCCATGGAAATATAAAACAGTAATTTCGAAAGGTTCATTCAAGCAATGCAAATTCAAAGGTTCAGGTATCCCTTCGCCACGTAACGGAACCGCCTGTAAAGAGTGTACGACCACGGTACTCAATGTTTATTCCGTGACTAAATACATACTGTTAATATGGGAACTACTTACTAACACAATTGAGGAATTTACAGTGACGGAAATGGCTGGAGAAAATGTGAAGTGCGAAAATTATTTACTTATTTCAACTTTAGCCCACTCAATGCATTAAACTATTTGGGTTTCCTAGGAACAACTGGGGCTTATATGTATAACACAAACTATGTATATAATACGTAGATTGTGTTATATAAGAACACAAAATAATTAAAGAATTACACTGTCCTAATGAAATAATTGAAACGGTCACTTTGAAGACATGGAAACCCTGAAACGAAACTTGTTTTTCGGGAAATGAAAATCAATCCTAGCCTCCCAGGGCCTCTTAGTCTTAGTAAAGTAATACATAGACCGATAGGTTAATTCAGTAAGTAATCTTGATAAACATGAGAAGCCATGTCAAGGAAGCCTCAAGACACAGTGAGATTATAACTCCATTATCAGGGAAATCCCTCCTTAGTGGAAGCATGTGACAGTTGAAATGCTTGTTCCAGAGGTAGTTTGAGAGGTTACTCAAAAAACAGTGATTCTTCATGGAAAATAATAAATAAATCTTTATTGACAAATTTATTAAAAATAAATTCATGGTTGTGTTATTGGTGAATAAAAGCTATAAACTGACTGTTTAAAGTTCAGTTTAGAGTAAGTGTCTCATCATTTCTTATCTCCGATAAAAATTGTATATTTAAACTAAAAATACTGTACGGTTTTAGTTGATATTACCCTACAATTGAAGAACGCCGATATGGATGTGGATGAGAAGAGGACACGAGGAATATCCTCATATATAGGTACCCTTACATGTGAGGATTTTTACCTTCTTTTTGAAACCTCACAAGTATTACTGACGTGAAAAACCTTAGAGATTAGGAGACACTGACAATGACATCCACGCCACACACGCTGTATCAAACTATGGCGCAAGCGCAACAATAACGAAATTATTCGGCTGGGGCATAATTACTGAGTGCATCAGCAGCGATCATTACGTAGGTAGGTACTACGAAAGCGGGTAATGTTTGATGATGGTGACCGACCACCCACATATTATTGTACGACGAATCATCTTTATGTTTAGAAGAGATATATACTTATTACAATGTTAGTGGTAATGGTAAAGTAACAAATAATTAAAAAGACCCTACCTACTAATGCCCTGGTATTATATATATGAATATTCTCTAAGACCTTTCTAGATAAGAAAACGTAAAATACAATAAAACATATTTATTTTTTAAATGAAATATACAAAGCAATTCATTATGTCGTCTGTCGCATTTATGGTGAATGTCTTTCTTTACAGGGGTAGACATATTAGTAGAGTATTCATAAAAATATAAAACGTCTTGACAACGGGTGCGCCAAAGTTCACCTAAAATTTAAACTCCGATAATTGGAAATCCGAAAATGTTCTTCCTAACATTTTTCATCCTAACAATCACAATTCCTAATTACTTTGTCTCTAATGTTAATAATTCCGAAGCATTCAACTTCATAATGTCAGTAGCAATAAACATCTATTATACTTTTATTTGTTTTCCTATATTTTCTCAACATAACCATCGTTCATACTATTATTCAAAGTCTTATCTTTTTTGTTTAGCAAAACCAGAGTCCTGCTCCAATCATTTAGTCAAGTTCCAGAAACGAATCGGTCCTATTCCTAATGATTTGTTTAGGTTAGGTTAGAACTGTGACCCCAACGCACGAGCCGAGCGAGCGTAGCAAGCGTGCCGCGGCAGCGGCCGGCGAAGTGCCAGAACCGAATTGGTCCTTAAGTTATTGGTTTAGTTACGGTTACGGTAAACTCCCAGGCCATAAGCATAACCGTAAACGAGTCGTGTTTTATGAATTTCAGTCATTTAAGACAAAAATATTCTAAACAGCCATGTATAGTTATAAATAAACAAATTATGATAAAAAACCGTAGGAGTTTAAATATATTTACATTAATGATGTTATTAATTACAATTTTCGGAAACATCAGTGTTATGAGCATCGCCGGTAGCACTACAAATAATATGAATGAAAACTTTAGGATGAAATTTTTTAGGAAGAATGATCATTCGGATTACAAATAGTTAGGAAGAACAATTTCGGGTAAAGAACTTTAGGTGAGCCAATATGGACCCCTTATAAACATCTTAGCTATAATATGTTTTATTTTGTTTTGACATGTGATATTCTAAAGCAAGATCCCAGGGTCAGACATTACTTATTTCCTTATGTATAGGATAAAGTACCTAGTGTTCGTATGTACTTTCAGTGTATGCATACCTGCTAGCTTGGTGCTAATGGTCGGCAAAAACTCAACTTACTTTCTTTAAAGTCTCAGGGCTGAATTTGATGTTTCAAAGAATATTGTAAAAAATAATAATTAGTACTGCCAGACACTTCTCCTCGGTTATTGGTGGACTATTCTGTTACAGCGAAAATAAGACAAAACATATTACAGCTATAGTTACTATATCTTTATTATTTATCTCTGCATCACCCTAAGGTTATCTCGTAGAAAATGCCTAATGGCATGAAGACCGCCTTTGCACCAACGGTGCATAAAGTATTAATAAATAAATAAATATAAAAAGTTTATAAGACGTTTTATATTTATATGAATAAGCGGGTTGGACTATAGGGCAAGTGGAGGAAAGTGGCGGCTTTTAGACGGTACGAGTCTGTTGCCCGCCTCCAACACACGACACACGATCCATGACGATTTCCCGCACTATAAAAAAGTAAATCAAATTCTGCTGACATTGGTCTGCCAACATATAAAAGAGACTTATTTATTTTTCGGCTTATGATGACATAGTTTAACGCAAGTATCTAAGAATAACCTATCCCGACTGTGAGTAATTACGCAAATTAATTACAGGCAAGCTACTAAAAATAAACATCTCGATTAAGAGTCCGGCGGACCGAATTTCTCTTACAAACGGAATACCGAAATAAATCGTAATTCAAACACAATTTAATTAAATTCTGTTATTATTCGGATTCCGATACCGTTAGTCTAGGTTCCTACTCTACCATTTCATCCAAAATACTTCACTGGAAATAAATGTAAGCGAATGCAATTTTTGATTACTTTACCAAGTTTGGAACAAATTTCCGGTCTTTTATTTCTAAAAGGAACCTAGATTAACGATATCCAAATTCGAATACACATATATAACATAATTTGATAGAATATTGTCTGGATTACGATTTATTACGTTTTTGTGGGCAATTTAAGCTCCGCCGGACCCTTAAGCTTGTATAAAAAATATATTATCCGACTGTGGAGTTTATGAGACTGTATTCATGTATTGTGTTATTGAATTGTAAACGTGTCTTTAGCTATAATAAATATTATATAACGCAAATAAATTATTAACTAAAAGCTAAGTAATTCGTCAGCTAGCTCACCTGATGTCACACAACTTATTTCCAGAGATTCGAAAATCGCGGCCTCATATAACATTTATAAAGTTATAACATAACATAATCGACCCATTAATCCATTATACTGTCCCACTGCTGAGCACGAGTCTACTCTCCGAATGAGAGGGATTAGGCTATAGTCCACCACGCTAGCCTAATGCGGGTTAGAAGATTTCATACGCCACCCGTCGAGAAAATCTCTCAGGCATGCAGGTTTCCTCACGATGTTTTCCTTCACCGTTTAATCGCGTGATAATTAACTATAATGATATATTTTTTATTATAAGATACCTATATTTCATATTTTATAAAGATATGTTTAAAAATTAGCATAGCAACAACACAGGGCTAACTCATGAAAATTCAAAGAACATTTTGTGTCTGCCGTTGTATATTTTGCACATTGAACTAAAGAAACACTGAATTAATTATACAGTTTTTCACCATTCAACAATACGGCTTGAGGAAACTTTAGTCTTATGAAAATAGATGCTAATTCTTTTGTTTGAAATAATTGTAAAGTAAGCAGTGCCCGTAAAATGGCGGTAACTTTCAAAACGTACCCATAGTTAGGAACGTGTGAAAGAATAAATTTACAAGATTGTAAGTATCTTTTAAAATTATATAATAAGTCAGTTTTGGTAAGATAACCAAGTAAAGGCCCAGACATGATTCTAGACTAACCACCAAGTCATAAGTTACGGGTTCAAGAAACTTTTACTTGAAGAATGGAAAACATTGCAGCAATTTTTTGCTATTTTTTGCATTGTAACTATTCCGGAAGCTCTTTTTTTATTATATAATATTATATATATAGCTATGTTTTAATACAAGTAGAAGGGTGATTAGAACATTCCATTAACCTTTACAAATTCCTATATCAAAAACAACTCAATAAACTAAGGATACACCATGTCAAATAGGTAGATAGTATACATACTTTAGTTACTAACCACTAGGATTTCCAAATATACTATACATATTTGAATCCTACTATATTTAGGACTATATATCCTACTATATTTATACTAATCGTATACTATTGGATAAATAATAGTAAATTAAATAATTACGATATTTTGTCTTAATAGTTTTGATATATCTACTGTTTGTAATGGAAATCTCCGTACCTTGAATTATTTTGGCAAGTCTACTTACAACCATAGAAGTCTTCACAACAGTGCCATTACATGTCATCGTTCCCATGGCCCAAGCGCTACAGGAAGTAGTAAAACATTGAAGCTGGAACCGCGATAGAGGAAACGACACAATAATTGAGATTGTAAGATAAACACACAAAACTTGATTTAACATACTATGTTTTTTCACTTCATTACTCAATATATTAATATTAAGCACAAATAACTTAACGTATGAAAGTATGGACCATTTTGTCAGAAAACTTTTGTGATGTTATTTGACAGCACTGCAAATATTATTCACCTAGGAAGGTAGGTGAATAACTAGTGCGGGTTCGTATACGTAATATGAATTAAAAGGACTCAATGTCAGTCTGTTGTGAATATTATGATCGCCACTTGATTCTTTTAACTTATTAATTAATTAAGGTATTATTAAGATATGGTTATAAATTATTATATATATAATAAGGTATGGTTATTAAGGTATTATATATATATAATAACATATGGTTATTATACAAATTAAGGTATTATTCTTTTAATTTTTTCCAGCTTCATTCTTCAAATGAACTAATTAAATAAACATAAATATAATATTTTAATATTTTGAACATAAAGCCCCAAAGTCATTTTTAACATCAAACTCGATTAAGCTTATCCCTTAATACTTTACCATCCAAAGTTATGAACATCTAAACATGTAAACGTCGTGTCGTGCATTGCGCAAGAGACGCGGATTAGAGGCGTGGAGCGTCGTGCGCCCGCGCAGGCACTAGCGCGGTGGTCCTCCAACGACGACTTCATTGCACCACATTTTAATCTCGCTGATGATCACTGCCTCCTAAAAAACTTTGATAGACGTAGAATACTGTAATTAAAGTAATGGAGACATCATGTTGTGTATATAGGATGTTAGAATAAATTGAAGATAATAGTGTTATTGACTATTTTGAGAGCAGCTTTTTAATAAAGCAATTTGAATGGTGTCCTCTACTAGAACAGCTTTATTTATGGAACCAGCCTTTATTTGTACTTTTATAAAAAGTGCTAGCTCATAACAATGCCTAAACCACCAAAAAACGGAATATAATATAACGGTAGTTTTTTAAAGACTTGTCAATAAAGAAATAATCACAGCAACATAGCATTAAATTATGCTGATCAGAAATAATTTCCTAATTAAGTTGTATTCTAAATAAAGCCACGGTATTCTTTAGAGACTTAGACAACTCAAGCAATGCCGTGACCGACAGATCTTCGGAGCCAATTTAGGAATTCCAGCTGGATATCTAATGATCTATTTCATAGAACACGCACAAATTCGGTTGGTTTTTTGTCCATTTCGTTCCTCTCTATACAAATGGACATCTTTACTTGAAGTGGTAATAATTAGGGTTACGTAAGTCGTACGTGGAAGCACAGATAATATAATACTAATAGTGGAAGGCTCGCCACATGTAATTGGGACCACCCGCGGAGCCCTGGGGCCGCGCTGCCGGCTTGGGGAGGAAAACAATGCATATTGCGAATTTGGACCGCGCTCTGATTAGATAATATCGTCATAACACATGTGGGTTTCTTCTAAACTGTAACTGACTTATTTTGTGTGCATGCGTAGCAGTATATTATAGCATACTAACGTTTGTACGTGGTTTTACTCGCATTCCAAAAGACAAAAGGTCCTTATGTCCTATGTCCTTCTCTAAGGTCCAAAAATAAATCTACAAAATTAGCGTTTTAGGCATGAAAATGTAAAAAATAGACAGACATAATTAATTGGCATGCGGTTTTTTCTGTGATAGGTTTCGAGGAAATTTTCTTCGGCTACTCTTTTTGAGAATTATATGAAACGCATGTGATTAAAAGATTGGTGAATATAATGTGCAGGAGAATGTAATGTGGAGGGACGAAGGGGTAGAGGGAGATCAAAGAAAAGATGGATGGAACGTGTTAAGGCTGATAAGATGGGAAAGGGAGAGATGTGACGGCTGACAGGGATGAATGGAAGAAGAGGATATGCTGCGCCGACCCCGAATTAATTGGGACAAGGAAAGGAAGATGATGAGTTTACTCACGAAAGTCTTGAATTCTATATCCTTCCTCATTAGGTATAACCTTTTGCCCTTTGTGGGACTCAGAGTAGTAGAAACAACACTAATAATAGGTTTGTAGTAATAGCTGCTCATAGAATAGACTGCCTCATTAGTCTAGTGGTCTTGGGACCACCAGACTAATGAGGCAGTCTGCTACGCTAGAGGTCCTGGGTTCGATCCCCAGGTCGAGCAAAGTGTTATTGGGTTTTTCTATGAAATTCTCAATAGCAGCTCGGAGTCTGGATTTGTGCCCGGTTAATGGCAATAGGCTCGCCCCCTATTACATGGGACCTAAACATACCGGCGAACTGTAGGTGTACATTAGTACGCCTCTGCCTAACCCTTCGGGGAATACAGGCGTGATGGTATGGCAGTAATAGCTACGCTTTTCAATACCTATCTTTGCCACGGTCGTCTAGGTACGGATCTGGTTTGAGTGGAAGCCGACCCAAACATAGTTGGAAAAAGGCTAGAAAAACGTTTACCGTGTTGATGTTATACAATTCTTACTGTACCTACGTGTTTTGTGTATAAAAAATGTATTGACCACAAAACCGCAGGCTGTCTGACAATGTGCTGCGCTTGAGTTTGGTAAGATAATCGACTCGAATCTTCAAAACCGCAAAACACAAAAAATACATCACTTCAACTTCTACTGATATTGAGAATTTGGTTTCGGTCTTATTTCTTTCAAATCATAAGAAATTTAAGATTGTTTTACCGAGAAACTCTAAGCTAAGCATGTTTGCTGAGGTTCGATTACCAGGTCAAGCAAAGTATTATTGAGTTTTTCATTGAAATCTCAGTAGCAGCGTGGAGTCTGATTTTGTCTGCTTTTAATTGCAATAGGCGACCCTATTGTAAAAACACCCCATTGTAAACGCGCACTTTACATGGAGCCAAAATATACACTTAGGCGAAATGTGGGTATACAGGCTGACAGCATTATACCTCTATCTAACTGTTATGTTGGCATGATTCGATAGTGTATTATTTTTGGATCAAATAACAAGGATTACATATCTATACACACAGTAGGAGCAACAATTCATTCTCCTACGAGCGTAATATTTGGCTCAAATGTAAAGAAACATAAAATACCTCTATGATGCTGAAGATACCTGCCGAAATCACAAGTTTGAAAATTGAGATAAAGCACAGCCACGGGCTGTAACAAAAAACTTAAGTAACAATGTAATTATATTTAAAGGTAGGCAGTAAAATAATTTCCCTTGCATATGGTTTCAATAGAATCAACCTGTGAATGTAAAATCGCTGATTCTGGTAGCAGAACGGTACCTAAGTACTTCAATATCTGCAGCAAAAACAGGAGCTACAAATTTCAAAAGATTTTCTTTTCCTCGCTACATTTTCACACGCTTCTCACGTCACGGCTCAGCTCTCAGGAAATACGCTCAAACCTCGAGTGCTAATCCTCGAGCACCTCTCGACGGTCCCTGAGTTAAGTGGCTCCTTTTATCCGAGAGTTCGTACGTGATATTCTGGCGAGCACAGATTCGCAAACGCTGGGAACGGATGTGCTGAGTTGCGTGACACAGATGAAGGTAACGCTGCAAAAAATATTTCCTGTACTTATTAGTTTTTGGTACTTTTAGCGCAATCTGTAAGCTTGTTCATACCAGGTGGTGGTTGATCGGATATGGACCATTGATTTCAATAAATGTCTTCCTAGCTTAAAATTTTAGGATAAGGTTTCAAATCAGTCAAATTTCATGTTTTCTCACTCTAAGATGCCAATCAATCATCAATATATAATTTTTTTATCATATCATATCATATATGACCTCATTACATATGTATATTAAAATGATTTTTATTTGTGGTGTTCTGCCTGTCAATCATTTGTTCATATAATTATCCTCTTTCCATGTTTTTTACTGTGATGTAAATAAATGAACATAGGTTCATATACATACCATTAACAAATAATGAAGTTCATTTAACTAAATTAAGAGTCCAACAGTTCTACAGATTTGCTTTTAGTTAATCCATATCTCTAGATCAGTATGATCCCACTGACTGTCATAGTATTTAATTTATCTCTTTTAAATTGCTTCTTATGACGACATTGCCGGATTTGCGCATGATTCAGTTTTCTACAGATAACCGCAAAGGTTTGGGTGTATCACAGGGTTAATTGGCATGATGTATACGTGATATACTTTGCTAACCAGTTATGTATATACAGTGAGAGCAAAAGTGTCATAAAATTATCTTTGTTTATAGTTAAAATTGTCTTTTTTGCTATTTACCTAAACGTGAATGGATGAAATAGGGGACCTCAGGAAACATGCTTTTTTATTATTCTTGATAGGCTTACGCTGGACTGCCAGTTGGCCTGATGCTGCGATCTACGATGATGCGCGCTTGCCTAGAAGAAACCGATTCATTCGTGATTTAAAGACACCCAGATTATAATTATGTAACATGGATAGTAAAGCTACAAAGTCAAGAAGAAATTAGTATTTGATCGTGATTTATTAATCGCTGGTAGTTTAGTAAACCTGTTTGATGTAAACACTTTATTTCAGTAACCTTGGTAAGAGGATAAATTATAATTACGTGAACTCTCCTCTAGCTGCTGAGTGTCGAAATTCAATTACAGAAATTTTGAATCTAGGTATAACTTTATAATCAGAACATAACATGCTGACCATAGATTTTCAGAAGAGACAATTATGGCTATTTTTGTACAACTCCTGTTTATTTTTGGGATTTTGCAAAAGGACAAAACAAACATTAGAAAACAGAAAATTTATTGCAATTTTGTAAAATAAATACAATTAAAATCCTTAATATAATTGTACAAAACGAAACAAAATACAACAATTCCTAACAACTAGGTTTTTTTTTAATTCAATAAATTATTCGCTTTTATTCTAAAATACTTTGTACGAATTTTAATAGCAATAATCGGCTAACACTATACTACAAACTAAAGCTATTTACAATTCTTGTACTAATCTAATAATCTCACTTTGGTAAACTGTGGTTAATGAGTTTCTTCTCTTACAGTAAAACCTTAAACAATTTATTTACCTATTAATTCTAAACAAACTGGAAATTAGGGCGCATTTTTTAATCGTTCGAAGAAAATATGTTAAAATTAAAAATAGAGCTACAGAAACACTCAATGGATAACACACACACACACACACAGAGACACACTTACAAAGTCACACTGTCATACATATCAATAAAAAGCTAATGAACACATACAACCGTTTAATTGAGGTATAATCATACTGCTTGTATTGATTAAAATTATTTTAAGTTATGAGAGTAACATAAACGACATAGACAACATTAAGATTTTCTACTGTGTTGTAAGCTAGACTTGACCGAATACGCAGTTCTTTTTAGGGAATCTCAAAATTAAAATAAGTAGTATTTTTAACGATTCTTTTATGAAATGAATGTCAAATATCTAATTAAAGTAGCGCGCGACTGTCCATAAAACATTGGACGTCTCCGGTAGCCTATAACATAATGATTATGATTACATAATGTATATTGAACGATTTCAAATATTGATATCTTACATCTTAAATTTAACGTACAGTTTAAGAGAGAGTGAGAGTGATTGCCAATATATTAAAAATTATTAGAAATGCCAGACTACTTCATTGCATCTTCAAGAATAAGTTTGCGACGCCGTTACAAGACAGAATTTATCACACATCGACATATTTACTGAACACGAAAATAAGAAAAGCAAATATTAAAATTAATTTGTCATACCACGTAAAACCTTGCTACATTGTCATGTTAGTTGTAACTCAAATAAACCCTAACGTGTAACGTGTATACACCAGCGTAAGTGTTACCTATTTCACGAAGTTACTTCGCGTTTGTAACTTCGTACGTTCATTCGGCTTCATAAGTTGGACTCATTCTCTTTTCTCTCTTCCCTCAGTCCCTTAAACGAAATGACAGTAAACGTTATACTTAATTTTTCTCATTCTATCTCTATTTCCATCAATATGTTTTTAATAAAACAAGAAACAAGAAATCGTATGTACGATAGCCTGTCTTCTTTCGCCGCCAGTTCGACTGCGATCTACGATGGAGCGCGCTTGCCTAGAAGAAACCGATTCCCTCGTGATTTAAAGACACCCAGATTATATCTATCAGGGAAGACCCACTCGAGAAGCGCATTCCACATTTCAGCGGTACGCCTGATAAAAATGATTTAAAGCGTTTCGTTCGGGTTTTTGGAATGTCCACCATGAAGCGATGCCACTTTTTCTTGCTTTTAGTCGTCCGATAGTAGAAAGGGCTAGGGAGAATAAGATCGTGCAGATCTGATGCACACTCACCGAAATGTAAGCTAGCAACTAAATTTGTCTCTTCTCATCTTATTTTTTCAGTATGGCAGAACAAGATTTTCTTACGCACCTGTTTTCAGTAGATACCGTAAACTATTGTTTTTTTGTAACCCTGAGAGATATACGAGTAGTATACTACTTAAATGTTTGCCTAATGCACAAATCTTGTTTTACGTGTTGGCTATAGTAAGATCTTGATACTCAATGAATCAATGCCACTTCGTATTCTGCGCAGTATCGTTGCATTATACATAAGGACATGATTCGGGCGACGAAACATTAGTACGCCGTCGTCTGCGAGATGCATACAAAGTGTTCCATGACACTTGTATGATACGATATATGATCGTGACGTCAGCATCTTCCTTTAGAAGATCCGCGCAAAACTGCCTTAAACGTGTCTTCTATGCAAACTGCGCACTTGATGTTCGATAAACAGCTGTCACATGCGCATGCATTAAGATTATATCTCAGAGTTGTGAGAATAGTATGGGAGAATATGTTGTACGTGTGATTTTATAGTAAGACGACGTTTAAATCACCTATTAGAGCCCCCCTGGCTAATTATATACCTATCTATGCCCATATTTTTAAACACAAACAACGAGGGTTTTACGAGTTGAATGAAACGAGCCAGAAAAGAAAAAAAAATCTGTTGTAATAAACTTTTAAGCTCTCAATAGAAGCTCCTATTCTAGATTTTTCTCTTAAAACATACGTAACAAAACTACTTCATTGTCACTCTGATTTGATCTCGTGGTGCCGTAGTCCTGAGGTCCGGGACCGGTTCTCCACCTCTTCATTACTGACACACCGGTACTAAGAAACGAACATACCAACAATACGCATTTACGTTGGCTTTACGAGGTCCACGCACGCTTTTAACATTTTAAATGAGATACTTCGAAAAAAATCAATGGCTTCGCTGTAAGATATCTCAATCTGAGCGTACAATGTGGGAACTGAACGGGGAAAAAAATGTATGAGAAGTGGTTCAACTTTGGTTAATGAGTGTATCGGAATTATCGTATCTAGCGAATTTTGTCAACGTTGAGAAATCAGTAAATCAGATTAGTTATAGCGTGTAATACGTCACTCGATGAATTAAAAAAATCTTGGCCTAGTTTTAGCACCTAATCCAAATATACACTCAAACATTACTGACATTTAAAAGATTAATCTATAATGAAACTATGCAAATTAAACAGAAGAACACATTCATCTCTCAAATGCAATCCACTAAAAATTAAACAGTATTTCAAACGGATGTCAAAGAAAAGAATCAAAAGAAGTTTTGAAAAAAATCTGGCAACCTATACCGCATATTTGTAAAACGTTAACCGACGTCCTACATCACTGGAACGATTAGTGCCGCCTACCGGATTTAGCTTCGACTATGTCATTAGATCAGCCACTTCCCTAATCCACTACACATCTCATACGCAGCTCCACTGATGCTCTATCCTTGTCAGATTAAGCGCTACAGATAGAGATAGATGAATTTCTCTCTGACGTAAATATGTGAGGATGATGGCGTTACCGGAACTGTCGTTAGATCAATCGGCGTGGCGCTACATCGGGAACAGGCCAGCATTTGTCACCGGACCACCGGCGCCGCCGTATTTATAGCGACGCCTGCGCACCCCGTGGGCGGCGACACATCCACTCTCATATTAAGACAATAGTTAAAATATACAACAATCTACATAATTACCCTTGATTCCCTCACGATAACCTTAAATTAACTAATACTGTTTTTACATTATGTACACCATTGCATTGTACTTTAATTTAACACCTACTTAACACTCACATATAGTCTCTTAAATGGCAGTGTCCCTATCTAGTAAAAGTTCGTTATTATAAAATTTCCACTAAAAACTTATAGTTTCATTATCACGTTATGACACTGAAACTGGACACACATATAAGCGCTATAATGCCGGATATTCGGACAAAGTTCGCGGCACTGATCGGCACTTCTTCAACGGCTGGTTTCTTGTGTTTCTCTCCATGTCTCTCGTGGTTCTTTGTATGATTCTTCATCTTATGAAAGCATAGCCTCGCTAGGTTATTCTGCATTCGTGGACAATCGTAATCATTTCCGTCGCATTGACACGCTGTTAGCGCTGCCGCTTTCTCCTGTTTCCTTAAGATCTCTATAGAGTTGAGGCACTTGTTTGAGCATTTTCTGCCTCTGAACATGGACCGGCACAGTCTGTGGTAGTACTGCAGCGCGGTGGCGCACTGAGCGTCGGCGAGACAGATGAGTTGCGACAGGCTACACGAAGATGTTGCGTTGGCCGCCCCTTTCAGCACTTGAGGTCGACAGATGTCGATCCGCTGTTTCGCTTCCAAGCAATATTCGTCTTCGCATTCACACTGCAACAAAATGAAAAGTAACATTAGTTTTAATTGTTATAGAACTTTTAAATTGATGAGTAGATTTATTTTTCAACGTTGTCCTATTAAATTCATATAAATTAAAGATCTAATAAAAATACATTTATTCTTCGTGGACAAGATCTCTAATCAACTAATGTAAATAGTTAGCTAGTTTATTTTACCTAAACGAATATTTTATTCTGCAATAGCTCAACCCACGTACCACGCTCATGCTTCACAAAATGCATTCAAGAAAAAAACACGTTATGTAAAAAAGAAAATCTATTAATAATTCAATGTAATAAAGTTTTAGGGAAACTCGTAAATCGTCGCGGTCCATAGAGCATAATAATAACGTTGTACGAACGTAAAATACATTTTACGACACCAAGTATTCCGGAATCCATCCACTATCAAAACATGGCGTGATTTTTAAAATTTATATCATGTCTCTGTTTATACATTCAGTTCAATTCAGTTCAAGTAGATAGCCCATTAGGTTAGCTTGCTGAAAGTACCTACTTATTCATTCCAAGGGTTTAAATAAAATGATTGTGCATGCATTAACGCTGCAACTCGTAACAACAAACACATCACAGAAAACATAAAAATGCAGTCATGAATGGGTAATGCCGTATAAAATAGCAGTTTCTCGCGGCGAAGGACGACCTCGAGAATTGGCAGATGGTTCGTTATGATGCAGCAATCGGCTACGCTCTCAAAATTTTAAGGTCAATTTACCGGATATCTAGCGCGGATTAATGAAGACACGGCCGCCCGTCTTACGCTTAGTTTTTTGTGAGAAGGCAGCAACACCTGCGCAACAGTCGACGCTGCGGTAGGTCCCGATCAAGACGTCAAATCTCAAGGCTGAACGCGGCCGCTCCTTTGCTCTGCCTTTCGATATACATTGCCCAACGTAGTATTCGTAATCACACTCGCTACTACGATATAATTAAAGGTTGAACCGGTTTTAGTTCGAATTACTGTATTATCTATGCATAGTGCTGACCATGTACAAAATATGTAAGCGATAACACTAACAACAAACGCACCTGCCTTAAGGAAAAAGTGAAACAATAAAAGTTAATCGATATTTAATTCGATAGGCCGAAAGTAGTCCTTAAAAATCGTTAAATTACAAGTATGCAAGTTGTAAATAAGTTCAAATATGGTGTAATGTTTTCTGTAATTTTGTGTAAGGAAAGCACCTGCGCGTCTGGGAGGTCCGTAAGTGTCAGATAGTGAGGATTTTTTGTTGATACAATTGCATAGTTATACAATTTCATTAATGCGTTGACTAAAATATTTAGCACAAGGGCTGCTTAGGGCTATATTTGTAAAGTTTAAGTAGATAGTCTATGTTGAGGTAGATTCAAAGGGTAAATAATTTAGGGAAGGAAAAATAACTAACAAAAACTAACTTCTCTTGCTAAAAGTGCGAATCACTTTAATTTTGCACTAGGTTATATCATAGGTATCTCGTCATCATCGTCCTTCATTATAATTATAGAATATCATTGGTGTCAATAGAAAAAATTGATGCTAAACTATTCCATTACAAATACACTTCCAAAGATAAGAAAATACAGTGTCTTTAAAACAGACTTGCATATTATTTTACTAAATTATATTTCCAAGACGCTAATTGAATGAGCAATCTTCAGGTAATTATTTACAAAGTTGCTTTCAAACAAAGTAGAGATAATGAAGATTACACGAAGTATTTACTTGTAATAAAAGTATTGTCTGCACCAAATATAAATAATTTTCTGTTGCCAGTTGCTTTATCAACTGAAAATCGTTTTATGGTTGGTAAATTGATAACGTAGGTACTACAGAACTTTAGAATCAGTCAATAGTATTAATGATGTAGTATTGCGCTGTCATTATGCTGTCTTTAGTGTTTAGTGGTATGACTAATTAGTATACCCGTGGTGAATTTTCACAATTCTTTTCTTAGCAGATGTTTGCACTTTACCAGCAACTTGCATGCCAAATTTCAAGTTTGCTTTTCCTTAAGTAGGTTCAGATGATTCTAAATTTGCCGAGAGCTTACAGTAACATAAACTAATCTTATGTTTAAATTAAAAACCGGATTTTCAAAGTAAAGATTATTATATAAATAGCTCTCTATATGAGATAGGTGATTTTTACTACGATTTACTGGCGAGGATGTTTAATAGTTCGTTTTTTAAAATTCGTTTTAAAATCTGAGCAAAGGCAAAATATCTTCTTCTAGTTTCTTCTTAATGGTGAACCCTTATAAATCGTCTAGATCGTCCCGCTACCTATTCTTGTTTCGCCTTCATCTTTATTTAGAACACACTTCCAGACATTCAGAAACTATCTTGATACTGTCCTCTCTCAAACGGATATGTTCGCTGCAAGCTGTTTTAATGCTCAATGTATCTGAGTGCATTAGCACCACTTGAGACCACATGTATCAGTGATGTGTTAATTGAAAGATCAAAATTGTGCATAAACAGTACCGCCTACGCAATCAGCATACGATTAGAGATTACAGAAAGTTCTTTATTTCTTATTCCAAGAACTTAACCAAGAATTTCCATTTTCTCGGATTCCCAGGTCTCTCGTTTGCCGCTCAGATTTTGAAAATTCGGATTTTGTCCGGTTAATGACAATTAAGTTTGTCTCTTATTACAATCATACATATTTCTACACACACCGACGAACTATGGAAGTGTATGCGTAACCCTTCGGGGAATACAGGGACGATAGGATAAGTAAATGCTAATAATGTGACGAATTGAGACAGCTCAAGGTTAAAACATCTTATCTAGGACATTGTATTATTTCTTGAATAGAGATGAAAATTAATATATCCTAAATCCTAAAAATGCACTTTAAATCATTCAAGAAATACTTACAACCACAAAAGTTATATAACTCTATCTAACCTCAAATGCCAATCTTCTGCCACAAGCAACCACGTAACGTTTCACACGTCCAGTGTACAAACAATCAATAAAGCTTGCAGAAACAATAATAAAGCCAAAAGTACACCAGCTCTGTTTATCACGTGCTCGCAACACGTGAACCAATTGGTGGGCATTTTTCACTCATTTCTTCCCAGTTTAGATTCATGAAATTTTTATAACCGACATTAAACGCAGAGAAATGAACGTTGAATGCAAAATGGCGCCTGGGAATTCAAAATATTTTCAACAGTTACAGTTAGGAATAATCCCTTCAGATGTTATATTATATTTACTACCTTCGTGTGATTTGATTTAGTCTTGTCTATATGTCTATTTCAAAGTTTTCTAACATATAAGAAATGTATTTAGGCACTGTTTTAAAAAAGGTATCTAAATTCTAAAAATAGGTTCCTAACACTATGGATTTGAGCTACATAATTTTTATTTGATTTTAAATGGCATGAAATTAAAATATGTGCAACATAATCATATTAGTTTGTTAGTACAAGCTTCAATTGTGTACGCTCACCTATTAGAATACAGAATGGAAACTTGGTTCAGCAAAACTCGTGCTAGGTACCAACCAAGTTAGTTCACGGACGAGGTCGTCAACCGCGACCCTCGACGTTCCTTCGCGTCGGACAAATCTGCCCACAACGTCTAAATTAGATTTTATTGCGGGGCGTCTGCTACATGCACCTATACAAACTAAATAAGCAAGATCTCTACACTCCCACCATGTATTACAAAGTACGGGTCACAACTTACTGGTCGTATCCCCAATTGAGAGAGGCGTAAGCTGTAAACAGCTGTTATGAGGAGTAATTGTGACAAGTCTGAACACTGAATAATGAATCTAAATAGAATCATAATGCAGTTCAGAAATAGACGACGATTGCAATTTACAAGTGACATTCAGAATGATTGGTTTATTATACAATGAAAGCTCACTTTTAAAACGATATAATATAAAAGTTGCAATACGAAGTTTATAGATGGGCGATTATAGTAAATCTTTATCAAAACGAATCCAATCATAATAAAACTGTAGATATACCTACTCTGTGGTGTGATTGAATATTTTAGTCCTAGTTGTTTCTATTTTTCCATTTTCTTCTTTAAGTAATCAGTTTTGTTTGTTACTTTACGTCGTTTACATAACATTAAATATATGTTACAGAACTTATTTTACTTCACCTTCCAATACAATTTCACTGCGCGTGAATGAAGATATTCTATGAAACAATAGTCTATTACTAGTCTCACTGAATGAAGTCATGACGGCGGGTATAAGTATGTTCAAGAATATTATTAGATTGCAAATAGCTAAACATAATATTTGCACTGCAAATCTAGCACTTATACGTAGTCCTTATAGATATATATATATATAAGGGCTACGATTTCCTTATGGCTCTATCTGAAACTGACTATCTATTTCGTGTAAAAAGTTACACATTCTTATTGGGCACTAGCGGCCCGCCCGCGGTTTCATCCGCGCTGCCCCGTTCCTAAGAGTAGTAGCGTAATGTTAAATAGCTTAAAACCTTCCTCTTGAATCATTCTATCTATTAAAAAAACCGCAACAAAATCCGTTGCGTAGTTTTAAAGATTTAAGCATACATAGGAACGGACAGACAGTGACAGCGACTTTGTTTTATACTACGAGTATGTAGTGAAGATGAAGTATTTTTGACGACACGTTTGGCGTAGCGGTTGAGCGATCGGCTTCTGCGCAACGTGTTGTGGGTTCGATCCCCACACGGAGCAAATATTTGTATGATCTGCAGGTAGTTGTTCCGGGTCTGGGTGTTTGTGTTTGTGAGAATTTGTGTTTGTAAACGCACCCACGATACAGGAGAAAATCCTAGTGTGGGGCAACGTTTTATAACAAATTTAAAAAATAAATGTGTTGTACGTTAAAATATTTCTATACATATTTTATTCAAGGTAATTATATTTTGCATTAATTAACGTTATAGTTACGTGGATTGAGAAAGACATGTTATACGATGGCTTGGACGTGTACAGAAGATGGACAAAAGGAGATTGACCGAACAAAATAAATGAGGCGAGTATAGATGAAAGAGTTGGAGAAGGGAATATACCGGAATTAAATCGGGAACGTTCTACAATATTTAAGTATATATGTAGGTTAAAGTGATGGATAAATTAACGAGCATGCGTAGATCGCAAGATTTAGTATTCCTATAATTTGTATAATTAACGTTTAAAAATTCAGATAACTAATCAACTATGTGAAACAAGCTAAATAAAACAGTAAAAATATATCTCGGAAATAACGAAATTATTCACATTCCATACTGAATCAAACTCACTCGGTCCGTTGTAAAGTTATCAAGTCACAAACAAAATACAGAGACTCATACTTCCTCATTTTAATGCTAGGAGCTTAAACTAATATGTGTTTAAATCCGCTAATACTGCCTATTTGTCACTATATAATCCACTAATCTCATCGTTAAATCTTTCAATGTAAAGCTGGGAATTTGCCAAAATAGTTTGTGCAATTTTGTGTTACTTCGCTGAAGTTTACGTAAGAAATAATATTATGTTTACATACATAAAGCTTAAAAACTTTAAATTCCATGTAGCAATGTGTTCCAGATTAAATACTACATTTTGGGGATATAAATCTGAATTGTAGATCCACCCACCCACGACCCACGCGACGATTTAGGTAGAATTACCGACGGAGGGGGGGGGGGGAAGATACTCTATTGTCCTTGTACCATAAATTATGTACCTAACCTCGTATGTATGAGAACTCACTCCTTTCTTCAAAAAACCAATATGGACTTTGAACAAGAAACTAGAAATCACTAGAGTACTAGCCAAAAACGCCAAAAAGATTTAAAAAAGGAAACTTACATTCATCAGCTCCTTGCCCTCTTCAGTAGAAGTCAAAGCAATGAGCGCGTTCCCACACTCTCTCGGACAAGTGCTGGAGGCCGTGGGCTCAGACAGCACAGCCTCGCACATCATCATGTAGTTGCCTAGCGCGGCGCCGCAGCCGGTGCGGTATGCGCAGCGCGTGCGCGCCTCGTTGCACGACATCGCACCGCCGACCGCTGCGCACGCGGCCAGCAACGCCGCTACCAACCACATCACCTACAAATAACATCCATTTGTTAGACTCTTCTACCCTGCCAACAGAACAAGAAATTGTTCCTGGGCCTTTAATATGAATTAGTTATTAGTTATTAATAAATAAATAAATCATATATTTGCAAGAAACATGGTGGACAATAGTTGTTACAATAATGTCATAAGTAGAACATTTTCGCCACTCTGGCGGCATGCAAATGTAGGACAATTTGAATTGAATTACCTATATATCGGTAATTATATCACTCTAGTATCATTAATTATTTGCTATTAATTATTATATATTACACACAATGTATTATTTTAGTAAAGGAAAAATTCAATCGCGGGCAGGATTCTAACCTGCGTCTTCTGGTAAGATACACCAGACGCTCTGACCGCTAAGCCACCGCGAACCCGACCCGCCTGATTGAAATTTGCCTTCACATTCTGAGTTTACGTCATAAGGTGGCGTTGATTGAATTTTTCCTTTACTAAAATAACTTTATAATCTTAGCATGGAAAATGCAAAAAAAATCACAAAAAGATACACAATTTATTGTTAACATTTCTTAAAGTTACATCTAATGTCATTAGATAGAATTAAATGCATCAAAGATCAATACAAAGAGTTATAAGTTTACTACAACAGTGATCTAGCAAAACCCAGGGCTGGACTCTTCCATCGGCGGGGATCACTATCCCTAACTAGGCTTATTTAATTTGAACCACGCAATGATCAGAAGAATCCTAATTCTTCAGGGGACTCAAACTACGACGTTTCGAAACAAAAGCATTTCTTTCCCGGATCGATTCAATTTTCACGATTTGACTTCTTGTATTGCGTTGATGCTAGATATGGGTTTATGCTAGGGCATTTATTTTTTTCGCCTAAAATGCCTGGGAAGGAACCCATCTATAGTTGATGCTAGTTCCAAGTGTTATTTGACGTTTAATACTTGAATGTTTGACAATATAATATATACCTACAAATCACAAAATCAAAAGACCTTTTTTACATCGTTAGATTTTCGTTATATCTGCATATCAGCGAAATTGCTTGAAAATCCTAAAGATATTATATATATTATAGATATTGCCTTATAAAGAGCAGGTACTAAAGTTACATAAGGAACTGTATTCCTAACAATAAGACAAATGAAGGTTAACAACTTACTCGTATTTAAAATTCAGCTTTGCAAAGACTGCAATGTATCGATAATTAAGCCGTATCCGTGTTAGCATTTGCGCGGGCATCTCTCTGCGTTTCTCGGCGTCTCTCGGTAACTCTCTTGCTTATTCGTTCACGTTCTCGGAAAAGAGAAGGCCCGAGCCGCTTCGTAAACAAACAGAGTCGTGTCACGTCCACTCGTCACTCGCTACTAACTTACACGTTTACCGTAACATTGAGATAGGGTTGGTGAAGGTGTCTAGAACTTGTACCTACGTTTAGAAATTGATTTTGTGAGTAGTTTTACCTTTAAGGATTTTAAGACCACTCGAAAATATGTTCTATCGCTTCATTCTGAATGGGTATTTCCTTAATTAATAAAAATTATAGAGTAGCTTTTAAGAAACATAAAAAAAATACAACAGCATACCTAATAAAACAAATCATGATCAGTCTTGTACAATTTTTTTTTTTAAATGTAGTAAACATCAACGGATGCCGCATCAACAAAAGTAAACATCACAAACATATCTTTTGACACCCCTGATAGAGACAAGAGCGTGAGGTCGTCGTCCGCCGAAGAGTCCCCGATGCAAAAAGAAAACAAACTGACAACTTAAGATGTCCACCACTCTCGGCGCGGGAGCGAGTGTAACATTACAATAACAATTGTCACCGGCATTAAAACATAACCCTTATTTGCATAGAAATAAAGACCACGCCACGGTAGCTACAGATAAACAGCGTAAGCTACGCAAGCTGTTTGCTTTGGTAATTGAATTACATAATAGAATTACTATCAAGATCAATATTTAACATGAACTTAGTGTGTAATTTCAAGAGCCGAAGACTTAAATTAAAAAAAATATATCTTGATAATTTTCTTCTGACACTGACGACAGGATCTTTTTGAGAATAAATAAAAATATCGTCTTCGTTTAATGTTTTCGTTTTGTATAATATTAACATGGTTTATGCAACGCCTCAAACCGGCTTGACCAGAAGGACTAGAATGGAAGTGTCATGGCCATAACAGTATCATTAAAGCACGTCATTCATGCAACTGAAACTGGAAAGTGCATTCTGAAACTATAGACAATTCTAGGTAAGAGACGGTATACATGTGCTGACAAGAACTAATGGACTGGCCACGTCCAGATAAAATCAAACGTAAATATAACACAAACGGAGTCGTGAAACTCGTTGTCGTGTCGTGACGACTATGAGATAGCTAAACCCAACATAATATCTTTGGCACCAAACTCGGGGCCGGCGTGGTAAACATTATCTAAATCGAAATCCGAGAAAGGGCATCGCTGCGACATTTCTACAGTCGTAATCCAAACGGCGAGCGGTTAGCGGGCAGGTGTGAAAAGCACCTAGTAATTGCTAGCACACAGTCAACAAACTAAGCTGGCCCAGCAACATGACACACGTGAAAAATGTTCAACTATATACAGGCATATTCGTAAAACGTAAAACCAAAATTCATTATAATATCAGCTAAAAAAGAACTAAGAATACTAAGAATAGGTGAGAGCTCTAACTATATAGACCAGGTACTGTATACCTGTACACATCTCTATATTATGCAAAAAGATAAACCTATTAATCAAGTATTTTCTAATCTCATTATACAGTCAAAACGAAAGCAAAAAGAATGCAATATGACATTTTAGCATAAACATAGCATGATGTAGTGTGGCTGCGGCTGCGCGCGCGCCGCTCTAACCAGAAACACAAACAAGTCGTGTTCCCGCGTAGCTCATTATTGCATGTCGTTAGGCGCCAACTACGAGGACAAATAGCTACCGAACATGTTCACAGACCATACTTGCATGCTTTTGGAATACCAGTTTATGAGAAATTCCTTTAATAAATTTGCTTTGCAACCTGTGTTCGTTTTGGCGTAGTCTTGATTAGTTTGTAACTTGTGAGCAATAAATTTTCTTTACAGAGAACTCTTGCTACTCTGTCACTAAATCCTGAGGTAAGTATAATAACTGTTTTCGTTCTATTTATATAACCTTTCTTGTTAAAGACCAACAACTCTTGTACCTGTACTATCTCAACTTTAAAATTATATTTTTCGTCTATATCTTCGTGTATTATATTCAATACTAGTTTCTGCCCGCGACTTTGTCTTTGTGGACTTCAGGATTGGGTCCGGCCTGGATAAAAGCCTATGTGTTATTCCAGTCTATAATTTATCTGTGTGCCAAATTTTATACAGATCCGTTCAGCCGTTTTGACGTGAGAGAGTTATAAACATCCATACCTACTCACAAACTTTCGCGTATATAATATTAGTAAGGATGTAATAAACAGTACTTAATGAAACACAATAATTAAATGCTGCTTTTACAAGCATTATATTGAATAAATTAATAACGTATTTAATCTTTGTGGTTTTCTAGGTAATCTAGCTTAGAGCTATTACGGAACATCAATTGCTCCAATCCTTTCAGTTTCCAACATCAGATTTAACGGTAGGCGGTAAGTACATTTTGATTTATTATCAGTACATACAAACTAATGATAGAGAGTAATATTCCTTTAAACCAATGTCTTGTGCTGATTTACGATGCCGGTTTTTATGGAGTCGGCTATAGGCTCGTCTCACGACACGTTGTGTTCGAATATAAATGACCGCATTAAACCGCTTTCTAATACTTGGATAAACTTGATTGCATATAGAATGATACACCTTTAAACAAATATTTACTATGGAATTTTTCAAGTACGTATCATTATTTTAAGTATAATTAGCTTAGTAAAAAAGGAGGTAAATAGATATAATCCTACTCTGAAACTTATCAATCTTGGTTTTGACGATACTGTCTAAAAGCTGCACAAAAAATTAGCGTAGCGTGTTTACATGTGGATAATGCGACATTAATAAATATACATACATAAATGTGAACAGAACATTTTCTGATAGTTGTAGTTAACAATGATATCTTCTCAAACAACTAGTTTTATTTATGCCAAATATTTTTATTTTATTTTAAGTTGAATTTGAATATACAAGTGGTATAATATATACTCGTATATATATTATGAACAGGTTAGCATAAAATGTTAAACGCAACAACCAACACTGTAAAGTGTCATACACATTACACATCAGATGTAAAACCTAGTCGGTAATATAAACTTTTGATATAAGTAATAAATAAGTATGATAATATGTATTAATATCTATCTACCTATTTATAATATGTATTTGATGTGGTTGTACTATTTAATAAATAAATAAATATCTTTTTAAACTATACATATTATCACTGATAGATAATAATTCATAGCGTAGATAAATGATATTTAATTCTGCAAATGGACAAGTCAATGTTTTTAAATAAAGGTGGATACTGGTGGCTTATATACTAGCGACCCGCCCGCGGTTTAACCCGCGTTGCCCCATTTCTAAGAGCCGTAGCGTAATGTTAAATAGCTTAAAACCTTCCTCTTGAATCACTCGATCTATTGAAAAAACCGCTTCAAAATCCGTTGCGTAGTTTTAAAGATTTAAGCATACATAGGGACGGACAGACAGCGACAGCGACTTTGTTTTATACTATGTAGTGATAAAAAGCGCCATTTACAAGCAAGGTTTATACTATCAAATTCTTCTTAGAGTTACAGCTCCTTCCATAAATTTTATTCTTCTACTTACTAGTTTGACTACATAACTTTTATTCTTCTGAAATGAATCAAAAGTTGTAAGTAAAATGTTGAGAACGTTATATGATTTCTGATTAATCTTCTATGAACATTAAACGAGTTGGGTGCAAAGTCTTCACAATTAATTTATAAGCGTAAACAACATTCATTCAACACTTCTCCCTATCATCTCAATGGCTCATAAATACTAAATCGAACTAAACATCACTTACGCAATACAAAGTTAACTAATTACAAGAAAACAAGTGATTTAGATAAGTTATCGTTTGTTTCCGATGTCTGCATTGCGTTATCTCAACGACCAATATTATTAGAGCTATTAATTGACCTGCGCCAAATGATCTTAGTATGAATAATAGGGCTCTTGACGTGTCAATAAGTTTTTGGTTTACTTGTTCTGATTGTTGCAATTTTATTATTAAATATATATTTATATATTTCCTAATACAGCTATAAAGTATCTACCTACCTATCTATAATGAGTACAATAATTGTACAGTGAGCGGTTTTTGCACTGATCTCTGGTTTTTGGGGTATTTGTTGTACATATTGTCAAAATGTCAACTGGATATGGGGTATAATGGCAAAATATAAATGTGACAACGGCCGATCAACGCGATATTGTCATCATATAACAGAAACAACACTGCTCAACAAACGTCCATCCCATAGATCGACGCATAGGTAACATCCAAAAAGAAAATCGAGAAAAATATAACGAACAGTGTAAAATTTGTTCGTTATATCAGTCTAAAATAATGTGACTGCCTCATTAGTCTAGTGGTCCCAAGCGCGACTACTACACTAGAGGTACTGGGTTGGATCCCCAGGTCGAGCAAAGTGTTATTGGGTATTTCTATGAAATTCTCAGTAGCAGATCGGAGTCTGGATTTGTGCCCGGTTAAAGGCTAGGCTTGCCCCCTATAACATGGGACCTAAACATACCGGCGAACTGTGTGTGTACATTTGTACATTAAGTACGCTTCTGCCTAACCATTCGTGGAATACAGGCGTGATGGTATGATGGTATGTATGTATCAAATCTTGAACAAGGCACACTGAAGTAAAATCCGAGTATATATATATATATATATGCCGATCAGATCGATACAGAATAATTAGTTATCTTTGTACAAGCTTTCTCGTGGAATACTATTTCTGTACCATTTTCTTAACCACTCGAGTATTTTGCAAATAATGTTTCATGTATTAAATGTGCGGTGCGAACTGAGAAGCCACTAGTGTATTATTATTGTGTTTCCCAGAATATATTACCCTACATTCAAACAAGGATCTTATTGAAAGCTTCCACTTTTATGTGTAGGTACCTACTGCAATAGGTAACTCATAGGTAGCTCTTATAAATAAAAATTATGTACCTATGCATTTATATATATGTATAAAAATTTATATGTAATTCTGAGACTGTTATTTTATGTACAACTAGCTTTTTGCCCGCGACTTCGTCCGCGTGGAATAGTTACTTTGTTCCATATGAACTTTCATCCCCTATTTCACCCCTACATAGGTCGAAATTTATTAATTATTTTGCCCGCGGCTTCGCTCGCGTTAAGAAGTATTATTATTAATAAAATATTAATTTATTCATTCCATTAGGTACTGATAGTTCAAACTAACACATTAACATCCTCCATCATCCCTTATTTTATCCCCATGGGGGTTGAATTTATCAAAATCCTATTTAAGCGGACGTCTTCATCATAGTAACTCCAATCTTTAATTTCAGTTCAATCAGTCGAAAATCTAAGAAGATTTATACAAACTTTCATCCCCTATTTTATCCCCTTAGGGGTGAAATTTATCAAAATCCTTTCTTAGGGGATGCCTACGTCATAGTAGCTATATGCATGCAAAGTCTCAGCCCGATCGGTTTAAAATTAACAAAGTTTCATACAAACTTTCATCCCCTATTTTATCCCCTTGGGGGTAGAATTTATCAAAATCCTTTCTTAGCGGATGGCTACGTCATAACATCTACCTGCATGCCAAATTTCAGCCCGATCCCTCCCGTGGTTTGGGCTGTGCGTTGATGGATCACTATGTCAGTCAGTCAGTCACCTTTGAGTTTTATATATATTTAGATTAGATAGGTATCACGAAAAAAATTGCGCGTTCACAATCCATTTCAGATTTCAAGCAATTCAAGTGAAAACTATATTCTACGGGCTAATTTTATTTAGGTTGATACCTATTACTAAATTGGGGTGTTGGCTCAATGTCATAGCTTTGTAAACTCGTTTGTAACACTTTTAATGAGGTTATCGTGAATTTGTTTGTTTTACTCGATTAACGCTATTGTTGGCCATTGGGAGATAAGGTTATGATAGTGACTGTAAGAATACTGAATTTATGATATGATTGCATAATTCTTAAATTAAATATGTATAGAAGTGAGCAAAACACTATTTGTTTTTCAGTCATTTTTAATTAATGCTGTCGAAAAATATTACTACGCTACGCTATTGCCCGCGACTTGTTTACGTGGACCTCAGAATTGAGTTAGACCTGATTAAAAAGTAGCCTAGATGTTAGCAGTTCCTTAAAAATAGCGTACAAACTTACATCATAATTTTGCTAACAATTAAAAGTCATTTCTTAGTAATACGATTAGTTGAAGATAATTCCCTCATCGAATACCTTGTTTCAGGGAACACATAGCAACAGGACACCTACTGTCACACACATTACTGCAAGAACTCAACGCATGCAGGTACAGAATGGATACAGATAACGCTGCACCAACTGTTGTTGATAGCGAAATTGTAAAGGATGTCTGTTTGTTTGATTGCACGACTTAACTCCTGAACTGGTTCTTTTAAAAATATATACCTACATATAATGCATAATAGAGATATGAATTCAAGATATTAAAAATAAAGAATAAAATAAAATATCGTTGACTTTAAAGACCACAAATGGATGGAAACACTCTATTACGGCTTAAACACAGCAAAGCAATAATACTTGTAAACACGTAGTAAATAACAACATTGATATAACTCATTGTAATTAATTCGGCGCTAGAATCATTGACTTAGAAGGTTAAGGCAGACTTTTCAGGTAACTGTGCAATAAATATTGTAGATATTAAATTATTTCTTGAGAAGATAAACTACTGTAACTCATCAGAGAAAATTAAGTGCACTTTAATAATACGTAATTTTTATTGGAATTCAAAATTTAATTTAGTTATCTGCATAACTGAAAATAAATGCCATGTAGAGCTAAATAATAAATGCTAAATAGATATGAAAACACCTACTACTTTAGTTGGCCTACCCAAGTATAACACAAATGGCGGATTATGCGGGCAACACTAAAGATGTTTGGTTTCACACAACTCTCGTGTTACCGCTATAATAAATCATACAAATCAATAGGGCTTTCAACGAGGCGTAATCCTAAGCTGCGTCTGAATATATTCAAAGGATTCAGCTCTTATTACTTACGAGGTTGATGACTCAGATGCAAGAGTAAATGCAGCATTGGATTTAAGACTGAATGCATTAATGCGTAAATTTCTCAGTCGTGTGATGGAGACAAATTTAAAGCTTATAATAAAACAACAACATCTTAGTGCAACAATCGCCAACCATTTTTATGGTTTTTTGTTTTACTATCTTTTTGTTAGATCGGACGTAATGAAACCAAAATCGGAGGAAGTTTAACTCTTGATAATGAAAACAAATTCATATTATAGGAGTGTTGCGTTGCACCACAATATAACACAAAGGAGGTGCCGAATGGGTTTCATAAATACTTTAAATAGAGTCTATCTACAATAATGTCGCAGCATTAAGCAGAGTTAGGGTCCTTTTTCGGCCTTGTGCAGGATTTTCTTAATTTGTTAATTAAGCACCATCTACCAAATATACTTTGTCTGCGCGAGTCTGAAATAAAATGTTTTTCTTTCTTTCTTTCAATAAAGATACTGAAAGTAACTTAAATTGTGTTTGTTGTTATACCAACGGAAGCAAACTGATTGGCTCCAAACCAGGGGACGTCCGGCTCAACAGGACCACTTATGCTCTTGTTTTTGTAGAGAGTGCTTATGAAAAATATATCAGCATACATGAGAATTTTGGCTACAGCATTGCAGCAGGGATATCAACAAATGTTTCTTATAATCAGAAACGACATTTGATAACAATAGATTCAAACGAGTATCTCACTTAAAACTTGCGTAACTTTAAATAATAAAAGAACATCTCGATTCTTATTTCAAGCAGGTAAGTTTCGCTTGATCTCTTCCTCAGGACAAGGTAATAATAGAGCTCGAAAAAATGAACAGTAGCACATAAAAAAGGACAAGTCAAAAAGGCCGCAGGTAGCAACTCTTAACACTTTATTATAATTGTGTAGTTGTGCGTTCAAATAGAACACATTAGCTTCTATTTCGGATGTTAAACCGGGATGATTTTATTGTTCCTCACTTTACAAACTTAGTTTATCTAAAAGCAAGGTACACAAATGTCGCTCGAAGAAATACAAGACTACAAGAGAAAGACAACTAACTGCAAATGGGCTATGTAACTTGAAGACAATAATTACTGCTGTCACATAAATAAAGATATCAGTTTGAAAACTTCTCGGGTATCTACAAATTTGTGGGTTTTAGATGCAAGGCACCATGTTGCTCATAAATCATCAAAAAGGTCGGCTTGGGAGACAAATTAAGACATGTGGCTTGCAGCTGCAAGGGTCAGAATAGTAAATGCGCCAACCACATTTTTTTGTTTCTAAACATCGATATATGTATTTGGAAGTTCTAAATCAAGTATGGAGATCATTCGGAGGCGTGACCAAAAGGAAAACAAAGTTTGAATATAACGCAATCGGTTTTGGTAACGCAGCCGATAAAACGGTCGTAACCGTTCAGACGTGTTACCGTTTCGCAACAAGACACCTCGTAAATGGTTTGTTATTCTTTTAAAATATTCGCTTAAGTTATTTTCTTTTTAATATAAGAACAAAGGCGTAAATAAAAATCTTATTTGGGTTTACATTCAGTTTATAAAGATATAAATAAATATTTAAATTTGAATTGGGTATGCGTTATTGCCACTTCAGAGGCAGTTGTTAAAGTTTTCAATATTCCCTTTGTTCTTAAATAAAATATACAAACAAAATAGCCATATAACTTTCATCCAATTTTGTGCATCCTGCCTTGTGTCATAATATAATGTCACTATCGAGTTATACATGTCACATACAACTTGAATAAACATAACTGAGAAGAGAAGAAAAGTATTGTCGACTAGTAATTCCCAGATAAAGCACGTCGGTAACATAATATTCTTGAAGACGAGTCATTCACTGTTAATTACAAAAGTAAACATAGATTAGAAGACAACTGACGCTGCTAAAGATATCCAATTTCTTGCTTCGTGAAAAGGAATATAAACATTTCGACAGAAATCCTCCTCAACGCTGGAGAATGTTTGGTTAATTTATTTCATTTGAAAATATATTTAAGTAATATATTCACACTGGTAAGATGAAATCTCTTGTAATGTAAGGAGAATAACAGATCTGGATTTTACTTAGCTAGGTCCCGAATCTTGACTACCTACCTCATTAAACTGTAAAACCACGGTACCTAATAGCTAAGGCGGCTATTCATTCTTTAAAGTTAGTTTTATTTGTAACTAGCTTTTGCCAGCGACTTCGTCCGCGTGGAATAGTTACTTTGTTCCCTAGTTCTTCGCCCGCGGTTTCACCTGGGTTGCCCCGTTCCTAAGGGTTGTAGCGTGATGTTTTATAGCTTGAAACCTTTCTCATGAATCACTCATTTTCCCAACATTTCCCTTCACTGCTCTGCTCCTATTGATCGTAGCGTGATAAAAAGTATACTATAACCTGCCCAGGAGTATGAAGAACAATTGTACCAAGTTTCGTTGAAATCCGTCGAGTGGTTTTCGTTTCTATAACGAACATACAGACAGACTGACAGACAGACCCAAATTTTACTGATTGCATTTTTGGCGTCAGTATCGATCACTAATCACCCGCTGATAGTTATTTTGGAAATATATTTCATGTACAGAATTGACCTCTCTACAGATTTATTATAAGTATAGATAAACAGGAAGTAGACGCTCAACGAAGTTAGATATATGAAGAAATCTCACAATTCGCATGTTGATCTTACATTTAAGCTAGGTGACGACTGAAGTTAATTTAACCCGTCAACTAACAAATTACACACATAAAGTAAAATCCTTACACGATTTACTCAATTAAGGGAGGCCTATCCTATACCCAACGGATTAATCGAGCTTTGGATGAAAATGATAATCAGACGCTTCAAATAGCATCCAGATAAATAATATCCAATCTGTCACACCATCTTAGCCTATTCTAAAACACCAGGCTAGGCACTTTTATAACATATTCAACATTTATTTGTAAATGGTGAACAGGATTTTTTCCAAATCATCAATAATCACTTGTTCATCATAATAGAATCAATCTATTATGATGATCAAGTCAAATAGCTTCTGAAGCTCCAGTTTTAATTCGGCTACCGCTTATTATTATCATAACAATATTTAAGATCGTATTCTTAAAATTAATTCGACATCTGCCACATCGTTCGTCTATTGTCGGATACCTAAAGCGAAATTATCATAATTTTCCGCTCACCACTCGTTCTGCGAAACTGGCGAGACGTTTCGGTCGTTAAATAAAATACCTTTTTAAACCGTCGACGGTTTGCGCTGACATTTGTGTATTGTATATTTTAAAATGGGTCTAAAACTGTTGCTCACTCGAGTTGCGTTACAAATTGTGACTTATTGAAGTTTTACAACCACTAACCGACTTGTAAAACATTTTCGAACTAATTACCGTCTAATTATATTATTATTGAAGTCGCTACAGCGACTTTTGAAACGATAATAAATTGGATGGTGCAATCAAAATCGAATTATGGAAACTAATAAAAAAGTCCATTGCCAAGAAAGAAAATGACAAGGACATCAACATTTCAAACTTTCATCAACTAACGCTGCTAGAAAAATTCTACTGTAGTAGGTATTAGGTAGATAAAATCTCTACTGTAGTTTCTAACTTTCAACGTCCGTTACAGGGCACGACCATACAGGTAAGAAGGGAAGATAAACATTACTATGGGCGGTGTTCAGCAATAAATCAATCTAGCCGTTGAATAAAGCTTTATGTGCGGAACGTGCGTCCGT
Source organism: Acronicta aceris (assembly GCA_910591435.1). Lineage (NCBI taxonomy): Eukaryota > Metazoa > Arthropoda > Insecta > Lepidoptera > Noctuidae > Acronicta > Acronicta aceris. Next base: position 6,132,564 of record OU342774.1, read on the forward strand.
CTAGATTAGAAAATTGTCATGTACCTAATAACAAATTCATGGATTCATACATTGATGACAGTCTGGCACCTTTAGTACATTCTTGAAAACTCAGTTATATATAATGAATGATGGCCTATTTTGATTTGATTGTTGGATGATTTTGAAGATAAAAATAATCTGCGAAATCACTTATAAGTAACGTCCTACAAAATATGTAAGTTGCATTATGAGTAATGATTAGTTAGAAATCTTTTATTAGCTCGCAATAATTTAAGTGGCAAGTTTTATGAGATCAGGTATCGATGACATTATAATTCTGTGTACGATCGTAAATCCGCATGAAATGTCGCTAAGCTATTTTATAAGAAGTGATTTATTTACGTCAAACATTTAATAGACCATCTCATTAGTTCAGTACACGTTCTCGCTACAACTAAGGACACGGGAAAGGCGAGGACAATACTGTTTTACCTCCAGTACGTACCTACTCAATCAATTGTGTTATTTCTATGCGATATCACGAATATGCAAATGTGTTTTACTATGCGATGAATTAACTTGCAATCCCTGTTATTGGAGCTGCGTACCGCATCCATTGTATAAATCATGACATGTGTGACCTTAAATCTTACGGTAAATAATCAACATTGTAATTACTTCATTCATATCGTGCTGTTTGAGTGCCTAGTTATTCTCTTAAAAGTTGCTATTTATATTAATAGGGTTGATTGGAATATTTTTATTCAGAGGAATATTTTTGGATACTCTGGCACTGGTACCTACATAGGTACTTATTTAGATTCAAGTTGTTGACCTTAATTGGTAGGTAAATTAATGTAAAAATCTTACTAAGGATTTTTTTAGAAGCCAAATAATTAGTACGGAGTAGTTAAAAACCAGTGTACCACTTGACTCTGAATAAGTAGATACTTATAAATGAACAAGTATATTTCCTTCATTCAGTGTATTATTAGAAACGTTACAATAAAGTTAAAATAAGATAAATGCACACGTACAAATCCTGCTTCGCCGCTCTCGCCGTAGTCACATGGTTTGTGTTCATTGGAAAGTTTAGAACTCCTGTTTTTGTGAAACTTTTACGATCTTCCACATAAATTTCACTGTGTAACAACGTCACGAGTAACCATCACTATATTCTTGAATTTCCACGTAGAGTTTTATTTACGAACTCCGATTTTCCGTTTACGTTTGTACGATAACTTGTATTTGTTTGCGTTTTGTTAGTCGGAACGCATAGCCGAGTACGTGAGGACGTTCGAACGGCCCGCGCGCGCGCCTCCGATTGAGTCGTGTTACTCGTGTTTAGAGTCGAGAGCTCCGCCACACGGCCATACCGCCAGATGACAGCTTCATATCTTCTTCCCTTCCCGACCCCACTCCTCTTATGTCTCTTCGGAATAAACGCATCGAACGAAATAGACTTGTTGCATTTTTGTTTTATTTTATTATTCTACGGGTACTGGCCTGGCACCGACCGAACAAGTCAAAATGAACGTCTTCGGCTCTATCGGATCTGTTATGGATTAATAAAAATGGAGGCTTTTCATAAAATTTTTTTGTTAAGAGTAAAACAATGTACCTATGCTTAGCAAAATTAAGTACCTACCTATGTATTTATTATAGTTATAATATAAAATAGTACCTACCTAACTTTTAACCCATTTAAAAAGTTATTTATCTAGTTACTGCATTCTACAATTTTATCCTAATTATTTTATATCTCTATTTATTTTTAACACTTACAGTCGATTATCGCTTGTTTTATAAACACGTACATACGACTAATACACACTGTCCATGTGTAACAAGTTCTCGAGAAAGTCATTATTAAGACCTTCGCCGGGGAATATTTTTTGTTCAAGGCGGCCAGTGTTTGTACGGTATAAAAAAAGTTTATTTTAAAATTGCGTTGATTGAGTTGTTATGGGCCGGCTTCGAGTATCAGAGTGATTTCATGCTTGCAGCGTCGCTTTATGGACAACTGATTACGTGTTGATGCGGATGCATTAATTGTGGTTGTAATCTGCGTTAAATATTTCTTTTAGTCGCATTGGAATGGTTTTAGTGAGTCATTAACAGTAATTACGATTTCAGTGCAATTTCACTGGATCTTAATTTAAGGTGAGCTTAATTATTATGTTAGTTTTGATACGATCAGGCAATTTTATTACGTAAATGCAATCGTACACACATGCTTATTGAAACTCGGTTATAAAAGTTTTTTAAAGTTTCACGGATTACACTACTCCCCATATTACATAACATCGTAGTTCCGTTATGAATTTACTTATTCTCCTGATACTTTCAACCCTAACGTTATCTCCCACTCATTCTGCAACGTGTTCTCTACCTTCCTAATAGTGAGAGTTCCTAATAGTAGTGAGTAGGGTCACGTGAGGTGTAAAGGCAGATCCATAGAAAGAGATTCAATATTTTGTTTGGTTTAATTACTTTTAACACACACTCACATCTCTGAAAACGCTTTACGAGTAAAATAAAGAGTTTTTTTCATAATTTTTCAACAAAATTAAGGCAGGCGTACCGCAAGGATTTATACTCGGCCCCAGGCATAGATCAGTCGCAAATTTCATTTCCCTTTGATTTCGAATATTTAAATATCGAACTGAACGAAAAACAACCTAAGAATAATATCAAAATGCAACAAATTTCATAGTTCAAAATTCAAATGTAACGTTCAAATTTTAGAATCGTTAGGTACCTATCTAATACATAAGTATCTAAAGCTTAAACAATATAGGTACTACCTACTTATAATATTTAGACGGAAAGTTTAATTTATTGATCTTGATTGTCCATTATCAATGTAGGTAGGTGCTTACTTACATTAGTTACATTATACTCAATCTGCGGCAAAGCCCCCATAAACTTAGACACCGCAGTTTTATAAGTTGCTTTCATCGAGATCGCGAACCATATGGAAAAATACCCCAATTGACTCCACCGCAGTGATTCTTGGGCTGTTGGGCTTGCTTGAAATTAATTACCAGTTCAGTAGTTACCTATTTCAGCATTGCAGCGATTTATTGATGTCAACTAAAGTACATATAACAATAACATTAAATTTAAAATATATTTTTTAATTAATAAGATTATGAATAAAATAATTATGTACGTGTCGTTCAATCGCTGGAAGGAAAGAAATAATATAGGTACCTGCTTAGTACATTAAAAAGGTAATGAAAAGGAATTTCGTGAATAAACAGACCTTTTTCGGAGCTCTCTTCGTTTTCATGTTAAACTCTTTACTATACTTAGGTAAATAAAATTAATTATTCAGTTAAGAATTACCGCGATAATTTTGATTACTTACATAAATTTACTCTGATGTGCGATGATTATAATTACCGATTTTTCTTTGGGTGTGCAGGAAATAGGTACCTACCTACTCTTGGATCGTGTGCCTCCTGGGGAGGCGGCAGGGTGCCGAATTCAGACTTATAACAGTAATACCGAGTACCTACCGATATGCGTAAGCATCTCTAACGGCGAGACCCAATAACAAATCAGTCAGTAGATTTGCATACTAGAGATAGAATTTTGACATAATGTCCATACAAGTAAAGTCAATAGTAAGCAAATCTATCGACAGATTTGTTATTGGGACTGGCCGTAAGTGTTACGTGCTACCGACTATAGTTATCAAAAGGTTCTTGATAGTTTGAACATAGCTTGATACACGCAACTGCTGTCATTGAGATCACACGCATGGAATTCCATGTGAGTTCCATATTTTTTGAGAGTCAAAATGTATACACAATGTCATACTTTAACTTGCAACCCTGTAGAATTTTTTTTACAAGATTTTCGGATTTTCTGCAAGTTTTCTGATAATAAGACAAGATCGGTTCCAAACATTGGCTCCATTAATAGTGCTAACGTTTTGCAGCCACATGATCCAAACGTTGCACGTGTGCCCGCTATAAATTTAATTCAACTAACTTTCGTCAAACGTGTCGCGCTATTGCCTACTGCTGTAATCGATGCGAGCGTTGACGGTATTCTGCAATCATGTTGTGTTGGCTGGAGTCGGTGCCAACATGTATCAGCAGGATCGATGCTAATAGCCAGCCCCTATTAGCATCGATCGACGATCCAAGTTATTATTTCAGAATACTCCTAATTTTAATAAATCGAACTCATCGAGTAGGTAGGCATATACCTACTTGATCAGGGGGTCAACTACAATGACTACAATTACCTATTCAAAACGAATAGGTACAATTTCTAAAACGATGAAACAATAAACGTGTACAGTATAGAATATTCTATCTATATACATATAATTTACTATAATTTAATTAACCGCTACTCAATACTCTAACGTTCTGACTCTACTAGTTCAACCTCATTTTTTTCAGTTTTATGCTATAGTCATGGCTTGCTAAGCGACCTGTCTTTGCTCGCGCACGACCAATGCGCAACAGATGTCAGAGTGACAATTCTAGGATTGTGGTTTTGTTGGAAAATGCCTCAGAAATAACCAATTATCATACGATATTGAAAATAAATCGATTATCATATAATTGACTTCATCGTGTCTTAATACACGAAATAAAACGAGAAGAATATTAGAACATACAATGGTAGGTATACCATTGTAGTTTTTGGTCTAAAAGGCGTCATGAATTGTACGGACTAAAACAAATTATTCGATACATGATATTTTCATGACCAATTTACTACATTCAGACGGAAGATGACGCAATGAACATCCCTTTTTGTCAATAAAGTATGACATTGTCGTGCGTACATTTTGACTTTCAAAAAATATGGAACTTCATGCGCGTGATCTCGATGACAACTGTCGCGTCACATGCACGTTTAATAATCCCAGTTAAATCCCAAAGATAAAATGAGTGCTACCGTTTGAAACTCACCAGATGTCGCAACTGCCGAGTAAGGTCCTACAGTATAGCTTTTAAAGTTTGTTAGGTATTACGAGCTTGAAAACAAATAAATACCAATAGATCATATTTAATACCTATAAATTATACCGTAAAAATATCTAGCATGCCGCACAGATATGTAGTCCTGTTTTATTCGTTAAAAAAGGATAACATCAATTTCCAAAAGATAAAACTCTAACTAAACATTATAATATATCATTGACCCGTAACTCATATTCCTCATAATTATTCTCAGATAATGCAAAATGTTCACTAAATTGTTCTAAAATTAGTAATAAACCCCCGTAGCGCGTAGCCCACCATGATTGTAATTTGACATTTCGGAGACCTCGCTCTACACAAACGCCTCTAGCGGCGAAATTCTACTATTCTACGCGGTAGCCAGTTTTTTTAGCCAGTTTTTCATCGGCAATCAGTTTGCCATGATTGCCGATGACGACAATTCAGCCAAATCAAGTAGAATGGAGAAACATGTGAGATATAAACACTTTTATTTGTATTCTAGATATTGGCTAAATTGTCGTACTCGGCAAACATGGCAATAAAAAAAACAAGAACCCTTCATTCTCAATCTGCCAATGTCATATTATTATGACATTAACATTTGCTTTACTAATTTGATTTGTGTACATGAGAAAAACTTTTTGAAAATAATTGCAAAACTTGTTCATTCTTCAAAATTTTTATTTTGTTGCTTAGTATGGCTTTAAATCCTAGGAAATATTTAATTAAAGATTTAATAAATAATCCTGCGCCACTTGACGTTTGGTTGCAGGGTACGATAGAGCAAACAGTTGGTGGCGATATTTTAATAGTATCGGATACTACTGGACGAGCAAAAATAACAAAATGCGAGTCAGCACACGGCATTATTGATAGAACCTGTTTGCGTAAAGGTATGTATTACATACTTACATACCTACCTACTATTTATATAGTCAAACTTCTTGGTTGAGGTATTCTGATTCTACTTTGCTTGGGTTTATTTTTTAATTTTTAGAGCTTTATTAGATAGCTACTGCTGATTCTCTCATCATAAATTTGTTATTAGCTAGTTGTTGTACAATGAATCATACTTAAAAAGTTGAACAATGAAACATTGCAGTGTACACACAGTATCTATGTGTACATATACCATTAATAAACTTTTTACAGACAAAACTATTTGTAAGTAGTCACTATTTATTGGTTTGTGCCTGCTTTGCCAATCCAATTTGATGAATAATCAAAAGTTATTTTAGTCAAAATTTATTTTGTACTAGCTGTCCCCCAGCATGCACTGCAATTCTTAGTTTTTTGTTTTTTTTTCCATAATCCTTCAGAAGCACACACAAACAAATCAAGTTTCATCACAATATGATAAAAGGTTTAGCAATGCATAGAGGACAACAAATGTTCAATTTTTTATTTTTAAAGAAAATTACTGATAAAAGAATGCCGGAGACCCAATTCACTTCTTAGACTTAATACAACTGACGATGCTTGAATACATAGGATACCATCAGGCTGGGTATTTGCTTAGCGATACAATTAAAAGCCAAAAAAAATTTACACAAGCTAGTTCCTAATTTATGAAATAAATGAAATAGGTATACATATTTCTTAATGTAAATAACATTACTGTAGGAACATACTGCTGCATAATAGGTACAGCAGTAAGCACCAAAGGGCTGCCTGAAATTCAAGCCAGCAAGTTTATTGACTTAACAGCACAACCTCATATGAAAATAGCTTGGGAAACTGAAGTAAAAGATGCTAATTTATTTTTAGAGGGAAAATTATTACCAGCTATATAAATAAAACTTCACTTATAAAAACTGGTGTATAATTCCATCACCACACAAAATATACATTCTTCAGATTTAACAAAATGGATGAGCCAGAAATTGCTCTCCAGTCTAACCACAAAACTTCATTTTAATCGGTCTTCTTCATATCACAGATTTATTGATAAATTAGGTATACAAATCATTTACAGCATAAATGCAATTTCTGGCTTAGAAACAAAGCCCCGGAAACAAGTAAACACTATTTAGGTATTTGATGAATACATTTCGCCTTAGTAATACTTTGCATCTAATGCTTATAACTGGTAATATAATAGTTTTATTTATTGTAAATAATTAAAATAACATAATATCCATTTCCATAACCATTAAATTCTTTAAATAAATTAAATCTTGGCAGGTGATTTGAGCAAGGGGCCAAGTTTTTGGGCCAGCATAATGTTGCCAGCAATCTTGAGTTTTCCTTTCAAGTAAGCAACCTGTGGGCTGAGTGACCCAGATGCAATATCCACTAGATCACCATCAGCAACTGTCATAGTTGTGTCAGCCTTTCCAGCCTTTGGTGTACCTTCATGTACTATAGGAGTCTTGAGGTCCAAAGCTGAAATGAAAAAAATCATAAATATAATACTTAATAAATTGTCTATAAATTTACATTCATTTTCACGCAAAAATGTACGAGAAAAGAATAATGACATTAAAGAATGATGTAAGGCTTGATTTCCTCTTACGCTGACATCGGTCGAGCGTGTAGATAAAAAAATGTTCTATAAGACACCGCAAAGCGACGCTGACTTTCGCTGCAGATTTTCTGATACATACGCCACTGACGGTTACCGAAGGCCCAATCCTCTTTTAAAGGTCGGCAACGCACTTGTGACTCCTCTTTTGGTGTTGCGGGTGTCCATGGGCGGCGGTAATCGCTTACCATCAGGTGATCCGTCTGCTCGTTTGCCATCCTATCCCATAAAAAAAAGGCGGTACGCTCGACCGACGTCAACGATCGATGTCAGCAGAGGAGGAAATCAAGCCATACATAGTACTATATTATGAAATATTAAAATAGTACTGCTATAGTTGAATATAAGTTCATGGCGAAGGGAGTCAAGTCAAGACTTGAAAACTTTTGTAATGTGAAGAGATACTTACTCCAAGATTTAACCGTCTTTCCATTCTCAGTGATATTGTAAAGGAACACGCCACCAACACTCTTGGCCATTTCCTTATTTTTATTGACCTCCTCTTGAATCTTGGCGAAAAGTGCATCACTCTTGAGCGCACCAGAGGACGCGGTCGCGGGCGCAGTAGATGCTGAGGAAGCTTGGCCGGATACTACATTCTTCAGATCGACGTATGCACCTAGAATTATTTAAAATATTATGGATTGTTTTACCACTTGATTTTTACATACATAACATCACGCCTGTATTCCCTATCTTATTTCTATTCTTATTATAAATCTTCATACATACAAACCATCATACCTGTATTTCCCGAAGGGTTAGACAGATGTGTACGGTATGTTTAGGTCCCATATAATAAAGGGGCGAACCTATTGCCATTAAGCGGGCACAAATACCAGAGAAAACTGCTTGACCTGGGAATCGAACCCAGGACCTCTAGCATAGCAGTTGGGACCACTAGACTAATGAATGAGGTAGTTCTTGATTTTTACACCAGTGTTCAACATGGATAATGGTTACAAGGACAAAGTAAATCGATATACAGTATGGTCACGCTTTATAACATGTACCTGCAATGACGATGTTGCCGCTCTCCTTGACCTTAGTCTGGAAGAGCACACGCTTGCCCTCGAGCCACATCTCGGTGACCAGAGTTTGGCCTGGTAGCACTGGCTTCACGAAGCGAGCCTTCAACGACTTGAGGTTGCTAGACTCGTTACCTCCGTATCTGCGATAATAACACTATTTAAAGAACATGAACAGAAAATTCTGAATCTGGAGGAATTAAGTAAAAGTATTTTAATCAGTGCACATTACTATGTGGGATTATAATGGGAAGTTATGAGGTAACATACCATCACACTTGTGTTCGCCGAAGGGTTAGGCAGAGGTGTACTTATGTACACCCACAGTTCACCTGTATGTTTTAGGTCCCGTGTTATAGAAGCTGTTACTGAGAATTTCATAGAAAAACCCAATAACACTTCGACCTGGGAATCGAACCAGACGCCCACTAAATGAATTATGCAGCTATAACATAATTTTTACAGTTACTATAATGTTCAAATTGGAGGATATCTTTTTTTTGCATTATCATATTGTTTTAATATTATATTTACTTAGCCAAAACATGTCTGGAAGAGAATCCAAGTGTCGCGAGTCCGTGAAGGATCGGCCTTGGGTGTCCACTGACGGTCGCCACATTGGGGTCGATGTGGAGCGGGTTCAAGTCACCAGATAGTCTGTAATTAATAAATATATGGATCAATATACTTTCCAAAATTGACTTAGAACAGATATTATTATACTCTACTGTTGAGAATTCTTGTTCCATTCGAGACACACCCTACTGTAAATATTTTATCAGATTAACAAAAACTATAGTTGTAAGTAGTATTCAATTGTGACACAACACAGATTTAGACTTGGGCTGTTGTTCATGTATTAGCAAACGAAGATATCGTGATATAAAATTCAAGTACCTATAAAGTGCCGCCTGGTCTTCGGCAGTGCGTTGCTCGACGACTGCATCTGGGGCCCTCTTGGGTGCAGGCTGTACGTCTACAGACTGTTTGCTGTTGCGAGGCCCATTGAAACCACCCTGACCCAGCACAAAAATGTGCTGCTGAGTACGGGCTACCAACTGCTTGTTTTGGTAGATTTCACCTGGTAAATGCAATGGCAGGGTGAGGGCATTTAGTATAATTATAGATATCTTAGTATATAAATTATATGTTACATTTTGTCCAGTTGGAAGGTGAAAGTGAGGCCTTCCAACTAAACGTAATGAATTGTGAATTCATATTGGACTCACTCACTTCCCTAACTCAACCATTTTTTAATCATTCATAAAGTTTGTTATTGCAATACAGGCCTTTATTTTAAACAAATAAATGGTCTCATGTTAACAACATAAGAAATTATAAACAAATTCTCTAAATACATAACATAATAAGAATCTTATTGTATTGATATCATAAAAAATATTATACGTAACTCTTCTCTTACAATTATTACACAATATTTCAAACTTTATTCGCTTTTCGATAGTTTCGCTACCTTTGCTTTATTCGATAAATGTTGCATCTTCCTAGCGCCCAATCGAATAAACATCAGAAAGCTAATGCTCTAAAGACTTTCATTACTAAAATCTCGTCTGGGATTCAAATTCTATAGCTTATGTAATATCTTTATACTCACTGTTAACAATGGAAACGGCACTGGACCCTTTGTCCAGCACATCAGCGACGTAGCTGCGTGTTGTGAACGCACCTTCTGTGCCGGGGAAGTCACCCACAAACTCTATGAACTGCTCACCATGGAGAATCTACACAAGACGAAATATTTTATAGGTTTTTAACGTCTTACAGAACTGTAATAGTTTACTCCATGAGAAAATTCATTACGTGAGTAAATCTGTAACACTGTAACTGAAAGTGATCAAATGTATACAGGAGATGTAAAACTAAAAATTATGATTATGTTTATTAAATTATAAGATTTGTTTTGGACTATACAGGGTTATTGGTATTTAATCGTAAAACGCGTATGGGCTACTTCTCTACACCTTAACGAACAACTTTTGTTCTATAACTTTACTCAAAATCTAGTACATTTATCAGAAAAAATATTTAAGTTCTGCCAGTACTCTGATATTTCTTAGCGCGGCGCTCCCCGCGTCTCGACCAAGCGCAGCAGTGCCGCGTGCCGCGCCGTCGTACCACAGATAAGATAATATTATTATAATGTCCAGTCCCAATATCAAACCAGTCAGTAAAGCTTACTAGAGATAAGATTTTGACATAAGGTCCATACAATTAATGTCAAAATCCTATCTCTAGTAAGCAAATCTATCGTCAGATTTGTTATTGGGACTGGCCGTTAGAGTGTAGATTTTTAGTTTTTTATTTTTGTATCATCATCATATCAGCCTATTGCCGTCCACTGCTGAACGTAGGCGCGCCAACCATCCCGGTCTTGGGCAGCTTGCATCCATCCGCTGCCAGCTACCTTCTTCAAATAGTCGGTCTATCGCGTCGCAGGGCGTCCCACACTACGCTTGCCCAAACGTGGTCGCCACTCTAACACTTGTCTGCTCCATCGGTCATCTGTCCGTCTGCAGAAATGGCCGACCCACTTCCACTTAAGTCCACTCCGGCTCGGTAAGTTATCACGGGTAGGACGCACTGGTTATAGACTCTGGTCTTTAGGGATTGTGGGATCGACGATTCAAAGATATCACTTTTGTATTTTTGTATAGGAAAAAATATTTATGAATTATCAAAAGTCGTAGAACAAAAGTTGTTTAAAATGGTGTAGAGAAGTAGTCATTTTGCATTTTACGATTGATTACCAATAACCCTGTATAGATTTCTATATTTATTAATAACAACAGAAAAAATTGCATATTGCTGTTTACATTCAAATTGTACATCATTTAACAGGTACTTAAATCATAAAAGAATCCTAAAAAATGTTACAGCCTGGTATAAAATGTATGCACATAGATAATGTTCCTATATTATGTATGTTTAAAATATAACAGTGAGCTTTCAACATTTTCAGACAATGTACAACGGGCTATCACCGATTTTAACCACACGTGGCGTAACTATATGAAACTAATTACTATAGTAATTAGTTTCGTATAGTGACGACCGTCCGTATTGACAGGGGCGCTTCTATTGTATGTAAGCGTTATAATTATATAAGGATTCACTTATACGTACGTTCGTGAAATCAGCGTGTTTGCCGGGTGGCATGGAGTTAGCCACTAGAGGCGACTCCATGGCCATGCCAGCCAGGATGAAGTATGTAGGCAGAGCCGAGAAGTTCTCGTGACTCTCGTATAAGAACTTCAGGTCAGATTCGTTCTGTACTGATGCTCCAACTGGAAGAAAGTAATGTTGAATGCCAGTGCTACAAAACCTAAAATTAGAATAATGATGGCATATGGGTATTAAAATAAACGTTATTCGTAAAATTTATGACCTTAGTCGACACAGACTTTACTTAATTAATAGTTTAATTAAGGGGACTCTGCCATCAATTTTGGCAGTCTTGATAACTACTTACCTCCGAGGGCATACAGTGCAAGGTCCTTAGAATCATACTTGTAGGTAGACCAGTACGAGTCACGGTCACCATCCAACTTGCTGCGCTCCTCGAAGTCCTATAATTATAATAAAATTAGGTTCAATAAAACTCTGCGGCCCCGGCAAACGTCTTGCCCGGTATCATCATCTTCCTGCCCTTGGCCCAATTTATTTGTGGTCGGCGCAGCATGTCGTTTTCTTCCATTCATCCCTATTAGGCGTAACCTCAATCATTCACTCCCTTTCCCATGTCTTGCCCTGTATATAAAAAAAATCGTAGAACCCGATTGCGGTGCCACCTACCGGCACAAATTATCAATCTAAACCATCCAGGGATCCATTTAAACGTACATAAAAAAATAATCAAAATCACACCAGCAGCCTTTGAGGAGTACGGAAAATGCACATTACAACATCCACTGGCCTTACCGAAGCAAAAACCTCACAGAAAGCTACGCCAAGTTCATTTGTGTCCGTTTTTTATTTCTGTCAATACGTTTCCGATGCAAAATGTATGAGAAAATATTTTTTCTTCATAATGTTCTTTTTCGTAAATTTATTCGAGTTTTAATAGTTATTCTTCTATTCGGGGAGGAGATAAATCCAACATACCAAAGATCATAAAAATCGGTCCAGCCGTTCTCGAGTTATAATTAACTTGTAACAAACCCGACTTTCTTTTATATATTTAGATTATTACTAGCTGACACGGCAGACTTCGTACTTTCATATTTATTCACCTTTTAAACCGTCTCTGGACTTCCACAAATAATTCAAGACCAAAATTAGCCAAATCGGTCCAGCCGTTCTCGAATTTTAGCGAGACTAACGAACAGCAATTAATTTTTACATATATAGATTATTATATAGTTCACTGACTTAACCTGTTATATCTGTGCCAAAATTTCATATTTTGCTTCGCTGTGACTATCTATCCTATTCATGAGAATGGTTTATAGTTGTTTTTCTTCAAAAAGGCGAGTATTCAAATGAATCGTGGAAACATTCCGAATGAACCGACTAATTTTCGAATTTAATTAATTTCGAAAAATTTAATTTAAAAAACATACGTAGGCTGATGATTTTATATTTATAAACAAATTTAACATAGTAATGTAATTTACGAGATATTACATACAAGTTAATTCTACTGCCTAAGTAATCCCAGATAAGGTACTTAATTCTTTATAGCCATTGGAAGAACTAAGAACGTAAAACTAACACATTCAAACTTATGTTATTTTCCTAGTGACAGAGAAGGTAAAACAAATGACAGTCGACAATTAATTGTTTACGAAGCTTTATTGAAAATGTGGAACTAAAAGTATTTACGAGGAAATTAAACTTTGCTCCGTAAAGGTAACTTATCATAAACATTTGTACTTTTTATATTTATTGTATTAATGATAAGAATGATAAATAATAGTGATATAGGTAAGTGTAATTTATATTACATAATTTAGATAAATGGATAACACCTTTATATTTTTTATTATTAATCCATTTAAAGCCCAAGATAATCCTATACTACAACAAAGGGACACGGCCACCAATTCATAAATTAAAATTTTACCAAGCTACCTACCAAGGTCTTTGCTCACCATGATTTGAAATCTTGCCATTGATTTTTCTCCACCTGTCGACACACACATCAGACATATGGTTCTACGTTTATTTACTTTGGCCCCATTTCAGTTTAAGATGATCTTCACGCGGATTAATAATTGTACCATGTAGCAAATTTAAATTACAATATAAGGTTTTATCTCACATAATATTTTAATAACAATAAAATACCTGTAGTTTCTCGACCAGATCTAGTGTGACATCCGCCATCTTGTCCAGGTGTACTGCGCCCTTCATGTCTGTGGCTTTGGACCAGTACTCTTGTACAGACTCGATGGTAACCGGGTCTGAGGGCTTCTTCCTAGTAAAAAATTACGAGGAACTTTACATCGTGTACGACTGTACAATAATATCGTACACCCTGCTGAAAGTAATTTGTTTAGAATAGCCTACTGAATTATATACGTAATTTTTTATCCTCTTAGTTGATGAGTCAAAACAAACGACAATGAAACGTAAGTCAAGGCGATAAGACTTTTTAAATGTTATACCTATATAGTTACAAAGACATTCCGTCATTCAATACAAAATAAACAAAAATGCTATTCTTTCTTTCCATAAATTTAGTCTTCACAAAAACAGTTATAAAACTAAGCGATCAATACGTACGCACAAAAATGACCGAAATCGATTTAGTAACCAATTCTGATCAAACTACTTTCAGAGTGTGCATTAGTTACATAATTTTACAAGTTGTAAGTTTGAGATGGAAGAACTCTGCTGTTGAATTCGTCTGGGGTTTTTAGATCGTGAGAAAGAGATGGCGGTATTGAATGTGTAGAGCAGCATCCTTTCTCAATCGCAAACGATCGAAATAACATGTTGTGCGGCCTCTGAACTGTCAGTACGATTCAATGGCAATTTTTTACCAAGTTATTATTATATTGACAAAATATAACAATTAATCGTCCCACACTATAATTTCTCCAATTCATGTGGGAGTATCTTACGAGTTATTATAAGTACGGTCTACTTTTAGCGTGGACATTGGACGAACAACAGGCCACCTCAACTACAAAAATCCAATTTTTGAAATACTGTGCCATTCATAACCCTGTATTATATTCTAGATCTAGATTATGGATGCATAGAAGGTTTAGGCTGTATTATTTTTATGTGAAATCAATGCAGTTGGTAATAATAAAAAGAAAACCGTAAATAAAAAGAAACCGGCCAAGTGCGAGTGGGACTCGCGCACGTAGGGTTCCGTACAATTATCTATAAAAACGGCAAAAAAATCATGTCCGTTGTATGGGAGCCTCCTTAAATATTTATTTTATCCTGTTTTTTTAGTATTAGTTGTTATAGCAGCAACAGAAATACATCATCTATGAAAATTTCAACTGTCATGTAACTATCATGGTTCATGGTGACAGACGGACTGACAGACTGACGGACCGACAGCGGAGTCTTAGTAATAGGGTCCCGTTTTACCCTCTCGGATACGTAACCTTAAAAAACAATGGTTTTCGCATCACATTCCACTGCATATCATAATATTATGTTCAATGATTGAATATTCATGATGACATCAATGCTACGTAATAGTTTTTATTTATCAACAAGACCATTGTTATGGAATCATACAGAAGAATTTAAAAATAACATTCCTGGAACCACGCCTATACTAAACAACGTATCACTGGCCTGATCATCGTATTAAACTTATTTATTTCCTATCTTGCAAAAACAAAGACAATAATGAATAGGTATCAACAAGAATAAATATTTTCATGAATTCATAAAAACAATATAAGTATAATAGTTTTATAAATTAACCTTTGAAAATTGTCCTTTCTTGTAAAAAATATGCAAGTAATGTAAAAGTTAACGTAACAACTGATCTATACATTTTACGTTAGCATGCCACTAACGGCCAGTCCCTATATCAAATCAGACAGTAGATTTGCTTACTAGAGATAAGGTTTTGACATAAGGTCCATACAAGTAATGTCAAAATCCTATCTCTAGTAATGAAATCTATCGACAAATTTGATATTGGGACTGGCCGTTAATGATTAATTTTATTGTTATAACATTAAGTTTATCATACTGAAATAGCCTCTTTATACTTTTAGTAGTTTTCATGAACCTGCGCTGCAAAGTCATACAAATACCAAACCATACAGCTTCATTAAAGACTTATAACTGTGCTGGAATCAAGTATACTTACTTAAGGGGAGCGCCGGGACCCCTGACGTAGTGAGTTTTGGTAGCGAAGCCTAGTGTGGAGTCGATTACAACTCCACTCTCGGGGAACGACTCGTGAGACATGTAGACCTGAGGAAACACTCATTATTATTATTAAATATTTAAACTGCAATTCTATATATGTATATAAAAGAAGAACCTGACTGACTGACTGAGGGACCTACTAACTGACTGACGTATGCAATGCAATGCACAACCGAAACTACAGGAGCTAGATCTCTGAAAGTTTGCATGCTGGTTTTCTCTGGCTGGTTGTCTTTTCTTGTTAACAATTAATAATACTTCCTCATTTCAGTTCACCTGTCTGGATATGGTAGGTATATTAAGTTTGTGTTAAATATAATATACTAACGACAACTGGTGCAATAAGCTCTGGCTTCATAGCTTCAAACATCTCTGGGGGTAGGATATCCTCGGTGAGGCGAGACGCGGCTGTCGGCACAATGGTGTTCACCTTGATGTTGTACTTTGTGCCTTCGATGGCCAGGGTGTTAGCCAAACCGATGAGACCCATTTTAGCGGCACTAAAGAGGACATTAGAAGATCCCATTATAAGTTCTTTTTACAGTACTGTTTACGTTCACGATTGTATAACGCTACGTGTTCAAATATCCCCTTTAATAAAGGGCAGAAAAGGGCATGGTCCATGCCCTTTCCTATCTATCCTGTTTCCTGCCTTCATCCTGTCCACGGTGATCCATGCCGCATGGATCACCGTGGACAGGACGTACCGTTTTGAACAGTGTTTAAATAAGTCCACACTAATATTATGAATCCGAAAGTAACTCGGTGTTACCCTGTCTGGTCACATCTAAACCACTGAATAGATTTCTATAAAATTTGGCAAGGAGATAGATTGCATCCTCAAGAGTCTCAAAAAAAGTAAATAGTATTTATTGGACTCGAGTGAAACCACGAAATAATTAGTAGAAAACTTACAATTACCTATTTTGCTTTCGACCTAGATTAACTAGTATTTCATTTAACTCATGTATAAATTGCATTTATCGACCAGCGCACGATATCTTTATATCCAATCGAGCATACACAAATGATGACCTTTTAACTTATAATTTCAACGTCCGTTCAGCAAGTCTGTTTACTCATGGCGTAGGTAATAATGTTGCTTTCGAAATGCACATTCATTATGTTTAAATAGTCATTATCTATTTTGTGTGGACTAGCATTACGTATTTTAGAAATGATAATTATGTAAATAAGTATTTTATTCTTGTAAATACTATTCGTATAGTACCTATTGTGGAATATTGTATGTTTCTAAGAATTTTGATTGCACCTTGTGTGGCGGTAAGGGTCGCTTCTCCTCTACCGCTGAATAAAGTGGGTTCAATAAAACTGTACAATCCAAAAAAAAAACGATGATCTGACGTGTATTAGAAACTGACCTGTAGTTAGCCTGGCCGAAGTTACCGAAAATTCCGGCGTTACTCGACGTCATAATGACGCGGCCATACTTTTGTTTTCTGAAGTACTCCCATGCGGCATGTGTGGTTTTGAAAGCACCTTTCAGATGCACCAAATGGATGAGGTCCCAGTCCTGATAAAAAATAACATATTTTTACCTTTTTTATGGGATATGAGGGCAAACGAGCAGACGGATCGCCGCATGGTAAGCGATTACCGCCGCCCATGGACACCCGCAACACCAAAGGAGTCACAAGTGCGTTAAAAGAGGATTGTGTCCGGTAACCGCTCCTTTTTAAAAGAGGATTGGGTGTCCGGTAACCTCACTCACTCGGCGAAACACAACGTAAGCGTTGTTTAACGCCGGTTTTCTGTGAGGCCGTGATATCACTCCGGTCGAGCCGGCCCATTCGTGCCGACCTTACATTAATAGTCTAATGTTGATAATTTTTTTTTTTTTCTTACTTTAATATTCTTTCCTTTCTGTTATCATATTATACAATAAGACAAGACGTATGTTTTCTTTTATCACAAGAGTAAAACACAATTGAACTAAGATAACCTTAAAACTTAAAGATATGTACAAAGGTCAATGACAATTTAATAGAGTATTATTAGATAGTAAAATAATGTTCTGGAGAACTATATCTGTGATAAAATATATGATAAGTACCTACTAAAAGATAGATTACTTTGTCATAATCTTTTATTCCTCCTAATTTTATCTTGGTGGTTAAATATACCCAGTAACTTACAGATAAGGCGATATTATTTACCTGGTCGGACATTTTTGTAAAGCTCTTATCACGAAGAATGCCCGCATTGTTGATAAGGATATCAATTCTACCAAAGTTATCTATGGCAGTTTTAATAATCTTCTCCCCTTCGACGACATTATTGTAATCGGCGACTGCGATACCCCCTGCAAAAATAGACATTAACATAATAGTAATACATTCTAACTTAGTATGGCGCTTGTGGCTAAGCTGATTAACTGATTTGCAAAGTTAAGCTGCGCTAGTCGCGGGCAGTATGTGGATCAGCCGTCATTCCTAACACTTCGAGACCCCTGTGATGTAATGCTGTAGGTCTCAGTTGCCATATGAACACCTATGACAGTTGTTAGTTAATCAGAGGTGTAGCGTACACTAATATAGACGTGGTCGAAATCGCATCAGCGAGGCCCATTTTCTTTTGTTCCCAAGATTTACCCAATAAATCTATCCTACCAAAATTGTGACGTTTTTTTTCGAACGTAAAAGTGATCAAATTAATTAGTCATCTGTTGTAAAGTCATCGCATTTAAAGGGGCTTCTTGCCGCTTTAGGTGCAAGGCCGTGGGCGAAGGGCTCGTTAGTAGTCGTTAGTAGTCAAATAGGGTGACAAGCAGCCTATCCTTAAGATATCGTACTGTCCAATAATTGGTTTGTGGAGGTGTGATAACAGTGGCTTTGTGTAAAATATGGATTCAGCAACATAGTTTGACAAAGATTAGAAGGATGAGGATGATATTATGTCTGATAGGTGAAAAAGGGTCATCATCCTGTCATCCATCATCATCATCAATCCACGAGTGGGTCTTCCCTGATTGATATAATCTGGGTGTCTTTAAATCACAAGTGAATCGGTTTCTTCTAGGCATGCGCGCTCCATCGTAGATCGTAGTATCGCTTAACATCAGGCGAACTTGCGGTCAAGCGTAAGCCTATCACGAAAAAAAAAACATCATATCAGCCAATAAAAGTCCACTGCTGAACAAAGGCCTCCCCCAAAGACTTCCACAGGGACCGGTTATATAACGCCTGAATAGTGAGCGACTACTTCTCTGTGCCATAAGTCATCACTGGTTAAAGACAAAAGTCTTACGGCACTGCGGTATTGTCGACGAAAAGACGTTGCGAAGTTTCCCGAACGCTGCCCAGCCGAGTCGGATTCGACGAGTGACCTCTTTCGCGAAGTTGGATCTACCTAACTGAACGGTTTGTCCCAGATAGACGTATACGTTAACAACTTCGAGAACAGAGTTGCCCACGGATATTGGGATGGGTACGACATGGGCGTTTCATATGACTTTTGTCTTGCCCATGTTCATTTTAAGACCCTGTTGGGAACCTCTGTCGAGGTCATTGAGCTTTATGCTGAGCTCTTGCAGCGTTTCTGCCATGACCACCATATCGTCGGCAAATCGAAGGTGAGTGATATACTCGCCATTAATGTTAATGTCGAATCCTTTCCACTTTAGAAGCTTGACGGCATCTCCCATTGCAGAGGTAAACAGTTTTGGGGAAATAACATCCCCTTGTCTGACACCTCTCTGCAAGGGAAATCCCCCGGGCACTGTTCTTGTACTCGGACCGACATGGTGGCGTTTTTGTATAAGAACTTCAACACTTCGATATACCGGTAGTCGATGTGGCACCGCGGCAGAGATTGCAGCACCACCCAAGTTTCAATCGAATCGAAGGCTTTCTCATAGTCCACAAAAGCTTTTATACTCCTCGGTCTTCTGTATAACCTGCCGCAGCGTATGGATGTGGTCTATGGTACTGAAACCTTTCGGAAACCGGCTTGTTCGGGAGGCTGGAAGTCATCAAACCTGCACTCGAGACGATTCGTGAGATGGGTCTATAGTTCAGCAATAGGGTATTATCACCTTTTTTGAAGAAAAGATCTACCGTCGTTTCCATGACTCCTGCATTGTGCCCTCGAGTAAAACAGAGTTACATTCTCTCAAAATCTCAGGCTTAGTCGACGTTACACTGCCGTCCTCAGTCTTCAGCTTCATAATATGACTTTGCCCAATAGACGTAGTTCTCGCGAACACATTGAAAGGGGGTCAAGTGTTCCAAAAATATCTAAATATTAATGTTTCTTTTTACCCCAATCAATTCTGCAGTTTAAGATTATCTAATTTCATAAATATCAAAGTAATGAAATGAAATGAAATGAAATTCATAATATATGTTCATAATAACATAATTATATTCAAATATGTCAATAGTTGTCAAATTTTACTCATAAATTCATCTCTGAATCTGAACTTATTGCCAATGTCTCTCAACCTGTTCTACACATTATAAATAAATATATAGAACAGTTATACACAGCATTCATTAACAACTTAATTCTGCATACAGTGAATAGACAATAAAACAATTTAACACACAATTTAAATGGTAGTTAAGGTCTTCGGTTTGCTAACCATACTATAATATGTATATAACACTAGGTGTCCCCCGGCATGTCTTATTTGTTTGTTTGTATTTGACTCAAAAACTACTTGACCGATTTAAAATATTCTTTCACTGTTAGGAAGCTACAACCAAGTAACATAGGCTATATTTATTTTCAGAAATGATTTGGGATCCTTAATAAAACTTCAATTATGTCCACCCATGCGAAGCCGGGATGGGCCACTAGTTATATAATATGGCAGCTTCAACAGTTTTCCTTGGGTGAGGTATATTAGGTTTTGAAAATGTTGTAATTAATCAACAACAATAATTATGTAGTGGGTTTCTCTCTTTTGTGAAACTACTGTGATTGGGTGTAAAAAAAATTTGCCAACCTTAATTGAGATAGAACAAGCAAATGTGACCCTCATTTTGTACAAAAATTACCAGATAATTAAATTATGCAGTAATCTATTTTTTTTAATAAATTGTTATAATGTGATGATAATTAAAAATTAATTATCATCACATTATAAGCTTAGCGCTCTATCAGAAAAAAGGGTTCAAGAGGTTCAAGTATCTACTTGAATATACATGCGCATATTTATGTTTCTACTTATAACAAAGTTATTTAGCGAAGAGAGTGATCTGCATTTTTACCTTTGTCTTTGATTTCCTTGACTACAGCATCAGCAAAGTTCGACTTTCCAACGCCATCGCGAGCCCCGCCAAGGTCGTTAACGACTACTTTAGCTCCTCTGGACCCGAGCAGGAGAGCGTAGGCCTTGCCTAGACCTCCGCCAGCGCCGGTCACCACCGCAACACGACCGTCAAAACGAAGCTGGTCCATTCTTCAAGACGAACTAAACGTAAATGAGAACATAATCGAATATTAACTCAGCGTAATTATCAGTATCAAAGTCCAATTGAAAACACTCGCTTTCGAATAAACAAGTTTGTGTGTTCCACTTGTGGAGATTATAGTTTGATAATATTGATCATTCGCTGTTGTAATTCAAAACAGATTACAAACCTTATCTATCAAAATAGGTAGCGATGTAATGCTAACGTCTAATAGGTAATTTACGTTGTATTCTTGGGTAGAAGCTATGAATACTTGATTGAACAAAGTTCAGTGAACAACAATCCAACCGATTACAGTACATTGAGTACATTCAGGTCTATTCACAATCAGTAACATAACTTGACAGTCGAAGGGTTACCAGTTTTTGACCAAAAAAAAGATTGAGGTAGTGAAAGAATGAACGAAATTGAAAGAACTTATGTTATGTACTTTTATGCAACCCTTTATTTTATTTTTTTTTCTCTCTCTTCTGGCTTCGCACAGTTTGTGCATTTCGCCAATGACAAGTATGGTATTTTAAATTTAATAACTTGACTTTTCTTAAAAACACGAACACTAACACTGTGGTGAATTATTATTATTATATACTATTATTTTTTATTTGGTGTACAATAAAGTATAATTATATAAATAAATAATTAAACATTGTAGAAGTTTGTCAGAGGAAATAAAATGACAATAGTAAATAAAAAGTAAAATTCTATTAGAAGAAAATAAAAAAAGAAATTACTTTTATTATGTTCCACATCTTATAAACGAATTTTTAAAATTTTATTTAAATTAAACCATTTTTATCATTTGTTCTTTATGCAAAATCGTTCACTACCTCAACACTATTATTTGTAGTATGGTATTATTATTTTTCTTTGAACTGTTTATTTACTGAATACAATTAAAAGTCGAAGCTCTAATTACCCTCTGAGCTGAGCTAATTACCTACTATTTTTTTGTCTTACTCTGTCTTTCCACTGAGGTTTTTGCTGGTTTTTGTAGATGACGCCTAAGACGGCAGTTTGTCCGGATGACGTAATTGACATTTTTGGCATGGCCTTGAGACAGGCTACAGAGTACAGACTACAGAGGCCCCTACGTGCGTGACAGCTAGCTAACTTACCCACAAATTAAAACTTTTATGTTCACTCCTAAATTCCATCGCAGCCTTAGTGAAGTTTCCACTGTTTTATTTATTTATTTATTTTAATTTAATAATTATTATTTATTTGTTTTAATGGGGATTATTCTGTATACTTGACACTTAGCAAACACAAAAAGTGTGGAGCCATTTATTATAATCTCATGACGAGAAGTATGGGAACTAATAAATATTACTTGTTTACTCTCTAAACTCCCATGACGGAATTAATAAAAAGGTACAGTCTGTTTGTCATAATACTATTACTATTGCTTCTTTGAATTTAGAGTAAACTTTAGATAATGGTAGAATATTTGCTATATATTGCTTGCGTCCGAAATTATTTTATTTATATTCAGGTCAGAGACCTCTCTGGATTCTTCTACACAGACTACTTAGAGATACTAGTATTTCTTCTTGTCCACTGATTTGATGCGTAAGCATCTCCAAGTAGTCTATGAAGCTGTGTATTAAAGAAGTTAAGTAAGTGTTCTTGTTTCTTTTCTCAGAGTAGTAGAGATTGCAAACCGGGCCGGACCCGGCCAGGCCCGGTTCCCTTTTAGACATCCACCGGGCCCGGCCATTCATACCGGGCCCGATGACCGGGCCCGGTAGGTACGAAAACTGCGGCACGGAAGCCCCGACTTGTAGAAAATTGACATGGCAAGCGCTGCGAACCGCGATGTTGCCGTTCGTTTACTCTGTATAGTATTAGTAATTAAATTGCGGGTGATTTCTTAAATAATCTGACTACTTTCCAAACTTTTTCTCGAAATCCTCTAAATCCAGGCATTTCATCAGCGCGTGGAAGATCATTTCTATCCTAAACTTAATTACTGAATACTAATGCTTGCTTAAACTTAATTAGTAACACTAATGTTACTATTCCGTTCATAAGTGAAACTAACTAATTCTGTATTAAAAACTCGTGATTTTGAGACCGATTAAGACTGATTATTGTTGATTTGCTGGTTTGAAATAAATATTATTCCATAGCCTTGAATCATTGTATTTTCCTCCATTTACTTAAAGCAAATTTTCATAAAATACCTACTTTAAAAGTTTCATCCTCGGGCCCGGCCGGGTTGGCGGCGAATGTTACCGGACCTGGCCGGGTTGAAAAACATACCGGGTTGCAATCTCTACAGTGTAGGGATGCACGATACTTACATATATATCGATACTTTATAGTAGATATCAATTGTAACCACAGATTTTTTATCTTTATATTTATTTTGATCTATCAATTTAAACATCATATTCGATTAGTTCATACAATTATGAAAATGTTGTATGAATGTACGATACATTTATTCCGATACCTTTGTATCGATATAAGCATTATCGTATTATGTTAGTTTGCATCTTTCCTAAATATCTAGGTATAGTGTTGCCAACGTAGGCTACTCGGGATGAAAATAGGCGACAAAAAATTCTGAAAGGCGACTGGTCGCCTTTTAGGATACTTGAGCGACAAGGTCCTTAAATTAGTTGAACGAACATCACAACACAATAAATGAGCACAAACATAAGATAAAAAAATACCTCCCATGCAAAATATAGTTTGAATAAAAATAAAAAGCTGGTTAGTTTTGGGGGAATACCTCAAAGCTTATCGTAGGTATTACATGACTAAATATAACTAAAGTATTCGCTTCGCTGTTAAGAACCTAATATATGAACATAAACATATGTATTATTCCGATTAAATAGTTTGAAGAAACGCTAACTTACATAAATATTTGTCAATAGTCGTAAAAGTTTTTTGAATCCTGTGCATGTTCATCATCATAATAATTTCACAGGCATTGTGTTTGTGATGTGAGAAAACATGGAAAATACTATGTTAACTACGAGCTAACTAACTGCTAATGCTAACTACGAGCTTGTAGTTAATGTTAAGTTACCAACACAGCACCTACAGATAATGTTGACGACGAAAGTCTTGGGGATGTTTTGTTTTTTTTTTTAATACTTATTTAAAAGGAGGTCACCAAAAGCCCATACAACTCATCCCATATTTGTACCTTGAGGTACATATGTATATATCAAATTGTAGAGAAAATTTAGTAATTCGAAAATAGTGTTTCGGTAATTGAACTATTCAAAACTATAACAAAAATATTTAAAGTTTTTAAGCCCGTAATACGATTAAATCATGTGGCAACATTGAGAGTTCGATTACCTTTATTATCAGACTATTGAAGGGTTTGAATAATGTTATATTTTCAATTTTTTAATTAAAAATGAAATATTATATTACTATTATTACTTAACCTAATTATAAATTAAGATTATAAAAGCTAAATACAAAATAATATTAGTCTAAACGACACTATGATTCTTCGAATTTAATATTAAACTCTATTTAGCAAATGTATGTTTCAAAACAAAACGAAAAAATAAAACCTAAACAGGATTTGTTTACAAATGTCATTCCGTTCGTTTCGGCGTCATGGGATGTTTCTTTGCTGCAGGGCTCGGAAACCGGTTGAAATTCTTAACCGGTTTCGGTCATTGACCCCAAACCGAAATCGATTTAGGTTAAAGGTTGCACTTTACCGGTTTTTACCGGTATATGCGGAATACCGGTTTTCCACGAATTTTGGTTTTGGTGTTCAAAATTAACCGGTTAAAACCAAGTTTGATAGGGTCCCCGGCCCCCGCCACCCTCACTCGCAAGGCCTGGACGTTGCGATGTACTAAATGGTTACAAAATTTTAATCGCACTCGAAGTTCGCAACGTCGCTTTGCGGTGAGTTGGGGTGACTTTTATTAAAATTAATTATGACTTTATTTTATTATTATGACTGCCTCATTAATCTAGTGGTTCCAAGCGCGACTGCTTCACTAGAGGTCCTGGGTTCGATGCCCAGGTCGAGCAGTGTTATTGGGTGTTTCTATGAAATTCTCAGTAGCAGCTCGGAGTCTGGATTTGTGAATGGCCATAGACTCGCCACCTATAACATGGGACCTAAACATACCGGCGAACTGTGGGTGTACCTTAAGTATGGTATGTTACATTATGTTTATTATAATTTATTATTTATAATGCAAACAGGCATACGGCCCGCCTGATGGTAAGCGGTTACTGTAGCCTATGGACGCTTGCAACACCAGGGGAATCAATCGCGCGTTGCCGACCCTTTAAAAAATATTTTCACGCCCTTTTTGAAGAATCCCAATACTGTCACATAATAGGTGGGGGAAAAAGTTTCTTCGCATTTAATATGAAAACTCAAGACATTTTTTTTTTCAAAGTTAATTTACATTCACAACCACAATTTAATCAAATTCTGTTATTATTCGGATTCCGATACCGTTAATCTAGGTTCCTACGCTACCATTTTGTCCAAAATACTTCACTAGAAATAATCGTAAGCGAATGCAATTTTTGATAACTTTAGCAAGTTTGGAACTATTTTCCGATGTTTTATTTTCAGTGAAGTAGTAGCCGACGAAATAGGACCGTAGGAACCTAGATCAACAGTATCTAAATCCGAAAAATAACATAATTAGATAGAATATTGTCCGGATTACGATTTATTTCGGTATTACGTTTTTGTGGGCAATTCACGCTCCGCCGGTCCCATAAGCAGATAATTCGGAGTTATTACATTGTTTACTGATAGAGTACAAAAATAAAACAATTTTATCAATTATAAAATACATAACTGCTAAAATTGTTTTTAGATTTATATAGATTTATTTATGTTTTTTTAATTTATTTCAGTATCAGTTACCTCAATTTGGTCTGTATGAAAACCTATTACGGTGTTCAAAAAGTTAAATATTTCTACATAACGTAATGTACGCATACACGGTAAGATATGCCTTAATTCCTCGTAATTAAGTCCGAAAAATGGTCATTCCTTTGGTCTAGTTCTACCTTATAATGTTCTGAACAAGACAAACAGACTTTATTTTCTTGTTTAGACACTTCTACTTTAACTTTCTTTTTCTTCGAAGTACTCATATTTGGTTTTAACAAAAACGGAGATGCAGGGCGCTCCCAATCGTTAATCCTGGAAGGAATAACTTAATAAAGTAAAGACGAAAGCTAGTAAAACTGCTACAGGGGAGGACCGGGGGCCTTTCCGCCCGGCTCGCCAGCAAGCTGCTTAACTTATGTATGACTGTGGAGGAAAGCATCACACACTTATTGTCTCCTATGCTGCCGGCCCAAAAAAGAAAAGAAATAAAGTTTATACATCCTCGTCCACACAAAATGTGGACTTTTGCAACATCAGGGGACTACACACCAATATCAATGCAGTCCATCAACACCTGGAAACTGCACAGCCGACCCTTTTATTTCTTGCACAAACTTGTGGAATACAGGTTTATGCGCGGTGCCGGAGTGTGCATGTACGTCCAGGAGGATGTTTGCTGTCGCCGTCTTGACACCTGCAATCGACGACTGACAAAATACTTAAGCAGTATCCTTCCGCAGAGCTAGTGATTCTAGGAGATTATAATGCCCACCATGTCGAGTGGTTTGGTTCTCGTTCCACTGACTATGCGGGGAGAGCTGCTCTTGACTTTGCCCTGACCTATGGCTTCTTATATTTGGTTCAGTCTCCAAAGAGAATACCAGATATTGAGAGCCATACTAGTTCATTGCTGGACCTTCTGTTGACTACGCAACCGGACGCGTATTCCATCTCAATGGATACGCCTCTTGGTTCATCTGACCACTGTCTCGTCCGTTCGCAAGTGACGTGCGCCCGGCCCGTGTTACAATTAATCAATTCTCATTCAGTCTTCCACGAAGACGGAACTATCCTGGCGCATAATACAGGACATAACTCAGGAACACACCGCTTCAGCACCACTGCCGGTACGCCGTTCGGTTCATTCGACTTATGAACGTCCAGGGATAGCAGATCGCGCCGGACTTCCCTTTGCGTTACGCGGAATTCCGGCATGAAGTTACTGCTGCACCAAGGGATGATAGGCGGTATTGCACCTGAATCGTTCAGGGTCGAGTTCAAGGCAAAGAGAACGTCTAGGAGCGCGATTTTCTCCTTAGCGCTGCAGGGCAGACTACCATCAGCGTTACGCAGTGGTGGCAAAAACGACTGGCAAAAATTTCCCTCGGCAGCTTCGGCGAGCGACCAGAAGGCACGATTACTAGAGGGATAGCTCGCAAGCCGCTCCCCAATTCTGCCAACGAAATCGAACTTAGCCCTGGTAATCATCCTTTTACTGAACCTCGAGGCAGCATTTAGTTTTAGCTTCAAATCAGAGACGTGAGGGTTCTGATTAGAACGGGCCATGATCCAAGCCTCATACGCAGATTGCTTCTTGAGTCTAGCGTTCTGGCAGGGCCAGTTAAACCACGGTCGCCTTCTCAGTCCCGCAGCTACTGGGGAAGGGTATGGAATGTACGACGCCATTTAGTTGGCCGGTGTAACACGGGCCGGGCGCACGTCACTTGCGAACGATTGCAGGTGTCAAGACGGCGACAGCAAACATCCTCCTGGACGTACATGCACACTCCGGCACCGCGCATAAACCTGTATTCCACAAGTTTGTGCAAGAAATAAAAGGGTCGGCTGTGCAGTTTCCAGGTGTTGATGGACTGCATTGATATTGGTGTGTAGTCCCCTGATGTTGCAAAAGTCCACATTTTGTGTGGACGAGGATGTATAAACTTTATTTCTTTTCTTTTTTGGGCCGGCAGCATAGGAGACAATAAGTGTGTGATGCTTTCCTCCACAGTCATACATAAGTTAAGCAGCTTGCTGGCGAGGCGGGCGGAAAGGCCCCCGGTCCTCCCCTGTAGCAGTTTTACTAGCTTTCGTCTTTACTTTATTAAGTTATTCCTTCCAGGATTAACGATTGGGAGCGCCCTGCATCTCCGTTTTTGTTAAAACCAAATATGAGTACTTCGAAGAAAAAGAAAGTTAAAGTAGAAGTGTCTAAACAAGAAAATAAAGTCTGTTTGTCTTGTTCAGAACATTATAAGGTAGAACTAGACCAAAGGAATGACCATTTTTCGGACTTAATTACGAGGAATTAAGGCATATCTTACCGTGTATGCGTACATTACGTTATGTAGAAATATTTAACTTTTTGAACACCGTAATAGGTTTTCATACAGACCAAATTGAGGTAACTGATACTGAAATAAATTAAAAAAACATAAATAAATCTATATAAATCTAAAAACAATTTTAGCAGTTATGTATTTTATAATTGATAAAATTGTTTTATTTTTGTACTCTATCAGTAAACAATGTAATAACTCCGAATTATCTGCTTATGGGACCGGCGGAGCGTGAATTGCCCACAAAAACGTAATACCGAAATAAATCGTAATCCGGACAATATTCTATCTAATTATGTTATTTTTCGGATTTAGATACTGTTGATCTAGGTTCCTATGGTCCTATTTCGTCGGCTGCTACTTCACTGAAAATAAAACATCGGAAAATCGTTCCAAACTTGCTAAAGTTATCAAAAATTGCATTCGCTTACAATTATTTCTAGTGAAGTATTTTGGACAAAATGGTAGCGTAGGAACCTAGATTAACGGTATCGGAATCCGAATAATAACAGAATTTGATTAAATTGTGGTTGAATTACGATTTATTACAGTATTACGTTTGTGAGAGAAATTCGGTCCGCCGGACTCTTAATATAAATCACAGTGAAAATAGTATTTTTTTTAAAAAAAGGTATAACAAAAAACTTTTTTTTATGGAATAAGGGGCAAATGAGAATACGTGTTGCGGGTGCCCATAGACACCCTCAAATCAATCCGTACCTATACTAATCATGATGTTATTGGGTGTATTTGGGAGGCCTGGAGTTCAAAATTACGGCCTACTTACTAGGATTAGTTTAGACATTTTTTTTCTCCCCACAATAAATACCTAAAAATGCCTAAACGAAAGCCTACCTAAACACAAGGATAAAAATATATGTCCGCTATGAGTCTATTCGAATTAGCCAAACGCAATGAACGGGGAGTGAGTGGTGACTTGTGTAGGTTCGCTCGATACTTGCGGGCGCGCGACTTAGCAAGTCAAAACATAAATCTACCTGCACAATTTAAGATCGCCGATTGTACTCGTATTTGACGTTCTCAGATTGTACATTTTTTTTCATAATAGTTTCTGTGGTAATTTCGCTATAACTTGTTGGAAGCGTCAAAACAAATATTATGCAAATTACGGAATTAACCGGTTAATTTGGGTGTCAAAACCGTTTGTGCATAAGTAACCGGTAACCTTTATCATTTGGGTTACATAAAAACAGTTCACTTGTTTAACCGGTAAATGGAGGAGCGATATATTTACCGGTATATAATCGAAATTAACCGCTCTTTTCAAACCGGTTCCGACCCCTGCTTTGCTGTCCGTTTTATCTCATGCCCAAGTACGTATAAAAAATGTATCACTAGAGTGATAACCAGCATCATACAGGATATTTTTGCCTTTAAGTGTACCGACCTCGAATCATCATTTGAGCAGATTTTGGTGATCTCCTTTGTAACTGAGACAGACCTACTATAAAAATAAATAAATTGTAAAAAAATAATAGCCCAATCTTTGGGCTATTTTATGCTACCTCAGCTCAAATTCGGTTACATTAGGCTAGACTAGATTTAAGGTAGCGATGGGCCAACCCGTAAATTTTTCTAACCGAATCAACCGAATCAAAATTGAACTCAACCCGGGTTGCAACCCGGGTTATCCAAACCGAAACGACCGCGGGCTGCGGGTAGATAACTCGTGAAGATGACGACTTTGAACGGTTAGAGTTCCCGATTCGGTTCGAAAAGTCGCTTGCGTATATTTGCATTTGCGTAGGTAACCGAAACGTTCGCAACGGTTTGAGAAATTTAAATTTTCATTTTAGACTTTTTGTTATAAAGTGAAAAGCAGATACACTAAAAAATATTTATATTTCAATCAGTCTCACTATCACAAAAAGTTTAATAAAATTATAAACATAACGGAAACTATTTAGGTACGAATTATAATCAATCTCATGTAAGTAACTACAATAACGTACTTAAGTACATATAATAAAATTCTCAAAAATAAACATAACGACAACTATTTGGGTACCTACGAATTACAATCAGTCTCATGTAACTAATTACAATTACGCTATCGCTAACTCGACTCGGCGGCGAAGACTTCGTTCGGTGCAATTCGGTTACGTTCGGTTATCGTTCGGCTCGGGGCTTCGGGTCGAATCGGGTCAAACCGTCAAACGATGTGTAGCGTCGCGCGCACGTCGCACCGTCTCGTCTGCGTTAGCGGTTAGAAACCCAAACCGAGTTGGATAGGTAGTAACTCGGTTTGATTCGAGTTACTCTCAACCCGGGTTGACCCGGTTTGCCAAACCGAGTTGACACATCGCTAATTTAAGGTGTGAAAAATGTGACATTAGGTTCCGAATATTGTTGGCAACACTGTGTATCGATACTGCAAATTATCACAATTCGGAATGAAACGAAACGTGCATGACGTGCGTCACTCACTAAAAAAATCAAAACACTAACCATAATCTAGTATCTCTAGGTAGTCTGTGCACTAACCGTTAACTTCAACGCTATTTTGAACGATTTGAACTTCGAAAAAAGAAACGCATCTTGTCGTACCTATTGTTAGTAAACAAGAAATCGTGTACCTATCAGATAATCTAGTAAACGATGTTACGATGTCCATAAATCGCTCTGAACCTTCTTGGCAAAGAGAAAATATTAGCACGATGAATATCGTAAAAGGCGACCCGTTGGCTGGTAAGATATTTTGAATGTTTTTATTTTCGTTTCTATTGACGATATTCAGTTTATAATTTTTATGATTTCACAGTTATTTATAACGAAGGTTCGTGGCGGTTAAATAAAGTGTCTCCTTTATACAATTTACAATATGATACTGTGAAACTCAAGCAGTATGCTTCAAAAATTCGCCAAGCCCTAGTGAGAGCAGTGCCCGCTAATTCATCTATAAAATACGTCGTTGAAATAACAGAACAAGTTAATTTGAAATATTGTGAAGAAGATTCTAATGCCTTAACTGTGAGTATTATTTTCTTCATACAAAGTACTACTGGTTGGGATGACCAATGTCTAATCTCATTATTTCACCAAGTTCTTTGTCCTAGCACTGTCTCTAGTGTTCCAAAAGACTAGTCTTTTAGCCCGAAATTTAAGCTCTCAGTCCTTTTTAGGGCTAGGCTCACAAAATAGGCTTTCAAAGAGTTAGCAATCTAAAAAAGTTTTGAGCTTTTAAAAAAAGCTTCTATCCTTATTTTTTCACCTTTTTATTACATATACCGCAGATCGGGCTCTGTGGCGTTCAGAAGGAGGCCTACATCCAGCAGTGGACGAATATAGGCCGATGATGATGATGATATATTATTGGTAGCTCTCATTGTGATTGCACATAAGTTACATAAGCACAAGATGCACATAAAACATCAGTTAGAGGTGAGGTGATATAAGTATCATGTTCAATTACTTGACCATTTGCAACATCATTAAAACAATTAAAACCGGTTTGTTTAAAAAACAACAATGCATACCTTAGTGGTAGGCCCACTCTCATTCATAAGTGGAAGAGAGAATGAAACACTTGTTGTACCCCTTCCATGTTTCATGACTGTTACAAGTGAGTGAGTGTACATGTAAAGCAAATATTTTATTTATAATACAAATTGAAAAATACATACCATCACGCCTGTATTCCCCGAAAGGTTAGGCAGAGACATACTGATGTACACAGTTCACCGGTATGTTTAGGTCCCATGTAATAGGGGGCGAGCCTATTGCCATTAACCGGGCACAAATCCAGACTCCGAGCTGCTACTGAGAATTTCATAGAAAAACCCAATAACACTGCTCGACCTGGGGATTGAACCCAGGACCTCTAGCGTAGCAGTCGCGCTTGGGACCACTAGACTAATGAGGCAGAATTGAAAATTGAAAAATAATAATTTGTTATTTATTTATTCAAAATCAAAGTATTGCAAAGCAAGTGTACATTCAGAGTTCTTAAAGTAATGGATAGGTACTTTTTACTCAGTGGCCCTTTTAAGTTACATAAATATTATTATTATGAGAAAATATTGTTATGCTATCTGTACTTTTTTCGGTAATATTTGCCATAGGTGGAGCAAGGAACACATTTCAGTTGAAAAAAGATACTTTATTAAAATAATGTAATCAGACCAGTTAGGAATTCTAGTTTAAGATGAATAAAGAAATAGGATGAGATGTCATAGGCTGACTACGGAACAACCTGTTCACACATCCCCAGTACTGCGATAATGTGACCACAACCTTGATATTATCATGTTTTGACTGGTGTGTAGGGCATCAGCAACAACGCTTTGAATACCACCATTTTCTAACATGCCCACAGGTCTTAACATTTCATCTCGACTCAAATAACAATGTGACATTACTCTTAAAGCTCACACGGCACATTAAAAGAAAAACAATCTAATCCCTTTTCACTAATTAATAATAATAAAACAATTTAAATTTTCGTTAACATACTGAATTACTAAAAAATTTTTCCACCGTATTTTGGTTTTTCTTGTGTTTTTTTATTTACATTTGCAAATTTTGAAAATGGAATCGAAGAGATTACTGTATATAAACTTTTTAAAAAACCTAATAAGATTTAAAACTATAAAGTAAATATATAAAAAAGGTATCCCTAGATTCTGTTGATGTGTGTATATTTCAGATTAATGTTCTGTCATCTACTCAAGGCAACAGCAGCAAGAGTAAAGTATCATATGCAGCCATCCTACTATCCTGGGGGATCAGTATTAGTTTAGACAATGCCACCCACTTACCATATATGCTGGAAAGAGGTGAGCAGAAGATTGGCACAGCTGTCAAGACAATTTTACAGACTATGTTTGACTGCCAAATAAATCAGTTTTCATTTACACAGGTGAGTGAAGCTTGTGTTCTTAATAAATAATAATAATAATAATAATTTATTCACTCTTCACAATTTTTCAAGGTAGACTGTGTTTTTGTTTATAGGTAACTTGACATTAGAATGTTACCCGAGGCAATGATCTGTAATTTTGTTACCATGACATTATTATAATGAGTTTTAAACACTGAATTATTATTTTCAGCGACAATTGCTACACTTTGGATTTTACTTTGCGGAGAATGACTCGTTACGCGACACTGATCCATTTACACTAGTGTATAGGACACCACATGTAGAACATAAGGATAAACTCAGCTTATCATTTGAAGTTCAACAGATACAACTAATATTGCATCGGTAAGTACAAATGTTTAAGTTTATTTAATATTAAAACAGTTAAATATATTATTAATAAGAAAATTACATTCATAGTATCTTATAGTAGATACCAGTGGAAAGTCTTTTACTGTCATACAAAAAAGATCTCTCAAGCTTGAAATGTTGAAAACTTGAAATTTTTTATGCATGTGAGTTAGTAAGAACTAGCTCTCTCCACGGTTTCCACTTACATCACAAAGTACTTTTTGGGACAAAATGTAGTCTATGTCCTACTCCAAGGTCCAAACTATCACTACCAAAATTCATCAAAATTGGTTCACCAATTTAAGGTGGTTATGGATTATGGTGATGGATTACGTGAAAACATGACGTTACTTTTACATTTATAATATTGGTAAAAATACAAGCAAAAATTTTTGGTTTGCAGAATCAAAAATGCAGTTGCTACACAGTCTGATGTGGTGACATATGCATATCAAATTCTACAAAATCAGATATTCTACATGGTCTTGCTGGATATAAATGTATTTGATTTGTGCCAGGTGACATTACCCAGAGCAGAGGTAAAAAGTAATGGTGTGGTTAAAATGAAGACTCCTGAGATAGTTAATTGTGTATTTTCTGTATTAAATGAATGTAGTCATATTTACTCTGACAGAGATACAAGCAGTGCCTCAGATACATAGCAAAAATCATACTGTTTAAATAGCATGTAGCAGTATTGTATTAAATCAGTAAAATCCAAGGACCCAGTGCCTAAAAACAATAGTTTATCTATTGTATCTGTAACTTTTTACTTTACAGGTTAAATAATTAATTTCTTTGTGCCAATTTTAAATAAAAGAATACAGTATTGTTTTTCAACATTTACTCTCATGAATTACACCTTACAAATGTGTCTGCATATTGTAACCTTACAAAATATTATATCATTACAATGTGCTAAACTTAAAAATAACCTATTTTGTAATCATGTCTTTCAGTACCTTGCAAGCAGTCCTTTTTTATTAGAATTTCAATGCTTCAAAACCATTCCAAAATTGTTATCTTGTGCATAACTATTTATACTAGGCCACCACCTATAAGCATACTTAGTAGTTTGATATAAACAGCTGACAAATTGGTCTCCATTCTTTTATGCAAGGTATAGAAGGTACCAGAAATCAATCACAAATTGATTTTGAACTATACAATAGTGTACACCACGATTCATTTAACAGCATTACATATTCCAATTTGTACAGATGAATATTCATAAATAAAAATGTTGACATAAATAATAAAAATATTTTACTAATATTCCAATATATTACGTACACCTAAATTTATAAAGTATGAACCTGCTAGACGACGTAGCATATGCTACAATATAATACAAGAAATGTTTCGACGCATACTCCGGGGAACAGTCCAGCCGGATCTAAAAGATGTGTGTGTTATTTATTATGCTGCCTGTCCCCGTACAATTCTATATTGAGGCACGAATATTAGGTAACCATCAAGGACAACCATGTTTAGTCCATCAAACAAAATCATTGAAAAAGTGCCAATATAGGTCATTGTTTAGAAGTGGCAGCATATTACATAGTCGCCTCATCGAAATACAACATTCGTTCAACACGACGATGATAAGATATACAACATATAACACGATCATTTAAATAAATGCCAGATTACGAGATATTTGTGAAACTTTTTATGACATTGGCAAATAAAATATATACAGAATTACATACACACAAAATTACATCAAAGCTTAATAAAATAGTATGAAGGATGTGTTCAATTATTATGTTATTACATTACATACGACTATTTAATTTTTCACATCTGGTCCAGTCAGCATAAACTTTAACTTCCATAATTATGTACTCGCTCGAATTAAACTTATGTTTACAATATTATAGAATGCCTATTAATTATGAGATTAGAGTTTACCTGTGTCACAAAGTTAAGAGAACCTAATAGTTATCGCAAATAGGTGTGGTAATCGAGTTGAATGCTAGTTTGATCTCAACTTCATTATTGTTCATTTACATCAGGAATATGATTTTGTCTTAATTATGGAATAATTTTATGTAAGTTCTACAAGTATATGTGCCATATTGGCGTATTATAATAAACGTGAGTCAGACGCAAGCTATTCTGTAGCATATATAAAATAATTCTATGAATCCGGCATGCAATAAGTTTCGTACCAATGTTCGTTGCACACAGCTGCACCTCCTCCTGGAAAAACGTATTTTTAAATATTTTGTACCTATCAATAAACTAGGAATTAATGTCAGAAATATTGTACAACATACAAGTTGGACGATCAGTAAACGTGGCTGACTTCAAAGTCTTATGATTTAATTTCTTGAAATAATAGGTCAACAATAATAACACTCAATCATTTTGTCCTAATTTTCCCTTCCTAATGGTAGAAGTATCCATATCCACAGACTTTTTCTGACACCAAAGTCCATACAACTATCCATATAGATAGGTAATCGTGATTACGTTTTAGTTCTCCCTACTTGACAGAAACCCTAATAAGCCCATGTTGAACAACATTTTATCAGTACTGATAACGATTATAAATCATTGTGTTCATTTCGTGAAATCCTGGATAAATTTAGTCTTCTTCTATTCTTCATTAACTGGATATAATATTCTTCTATTTTCATATATCTAACTAGTACATTTTATTTTAAATCAGAATTGATAGAGGTCAGTGATTGTGGTTATCAATCTGTCAGTAAAGGTAACCAAGGAACAATTGGTCTAGTGACAAATGGTTTTGCAATAATACCTCATCAGCCCGATCTAAAGGGCAGCAATCCCGCCTCAGTGTGTGCAGTGCAGTACCTAACAACAGCCACCCCCCGCAGCCCCGCCCGCTCCCGCGCCTCCCGCGCCGCTCGCTCCCCCTGCCGTTGAATGCTGGGGACCGATTTTGATGCCATTCGCCTGTTCGACAAACAATTGAAATCTGATAGAAAATATTCATAATTAAGTAGGTATGTACCATCTTTTAGTTATGTGGACTATCTAGGTGTCTTTTTTTTAATAGATCAGCACTTCTTATCTAAGGCTATACTATTATTCTAATAAATTAGCTTTTCCCTTATTGTTACACAGGTTGGAAAATTACGAGCATAATTCCTAAACAGTAAACCAAAAAATTCTGATACTTGTGTAGTCTAATATTGTAGCCCATAGATACAATATAAATTTTTACAGCATTTGAATTTCTAAGATTCGTACCTATAAATAAACTAGTAGGTAGTTTAGCGTCAAATTATCATCAACGAATATCGATTAACAGATAAGCGGAAACTTGACTGACCTCATTGTTGATATCAAAAACTCCTTCTTGGATTTTCTCATAGATCTCTTTGGCAGTGTCGATGAACGCTTCTTCGACGTTGGCGGCGGTCTTGGCTGATGTCTCCATAAACACTAATCCGTGTTCGCGGGCGAAGGCTTCTCCTTCCTCCTTATTTACAGCGCGTCGTGATTCTAAGTCGCTGTGAAAAAAAAGAATATAGGGATGTTACATTATTACTTTTTCCATTCTTTTTCCTTTGCAGTTCTGGAGGGTATGGAATGTTTTATTCTCAACCCCCTAGTAGCTGCGGGACTGAGAAGGCGACCGTGGTTTAACCGGCCCTGCCAGAAAGCTAGACTTAACAAGCAATCTGCGTATGAGGCTTGGATCACGGCCCGTTCTAATCGGAACCCTCACGTTTGATTTGAAGTGAAAATTAAATGCTGCCTCGAGGTTCAATAAGAGGATGATTGCCAGGGCTAAGTTCGATTTCGTCGGCAGAATTGGCGAGCGGCTTACGAGCTATCCCTCTGGCAGTGCCTTCTGGTCGCTCGTCAAAGCTGCCGAGGGAAATTTTTGCCAGTCGTCTTTGCCACTATTGCGTAACGCTGATGGTAGTCTGATCTACAGCGCCAAGGAGAAACCCTCGCTCCTAGGCGCTCTTTTTGCCTCGAACTCGACCCTGAACGATTCAGGTGCAGAACCGCCTATCATCGCTTGGTGCGGTGAATCCATGCCGGAAATCCGCGTAACGCAAAGGTAAGTCCGGCGGAGCTGCTACCCCTGGAAGTTCATAAGTCGAGTGGAACGGACGGCGTACGGCAGTGGTGCTGAAGCAGTGTGCTTCGTGGAAGACTGCCCTCGCGCATCCAGTGCCCAAAAAAGGCGATAGATCAGACCCGTCGAATTACAGGTCAATCGCTATAACCTCCCTGCTCTCTAAGGTAATGGAGCCTATGATAAACACACAGCTTCCTGGGATATCTGGAGGGTCACGATTTGATTAGCGACTGCCAATATGGCTTTCTTCAACTGGTGACCTTACCTCACTCACCGCTGGACTCTTGCCATTGAGAGTCAGGGTGAGGCATTGGCAGTAAGCCTGGATGTACCGAAGGCATTCGATCGGGTCTGGCACCGGGGTCTTCTATCGAAGCTACCATCATACGGGCTACCCGAGGGACTGTGTGGCTGGATAGCTAGCTTTCTGTCCAACAGGAGCATACAAGCCGTTATAGATGGCTGTTGCTCCGATACTGTGGACATTAATGCTGGCGTCCCCCAAGGCTCTGTACTGTCCCCAACATTGTTCTTGCTGCATATCAATGATTTACTGTCTATAGATGGAATTCATTGTTATGCGGATGACAGTACAGGGGACACTTCTTCTACAGGGCGTGCTAACATCCCTCGTTCCAAAGTGGAGGAAAACCGCAGGCAACTTGTGTCTGAAGTCGAGAGTACTCTAAGTAGAGTCTCCGATTGGGGACAACTAAACTTGTCAATTTTAACTCCACCAAGACACAAATTTGCACGTTCACCGCAAAGAAAACACCATTTGCTGTGGCCTTTCAATTCCAGAACATCTCCCTTAACATCTGTAACAGTATTGGGATCCTTGGCGTTAACATTTCTAACAGTGTTCAATTCTGCAGTCATCTGGAGGGCAAGGTCAAGCTGGCCACCTCTCGCCATCGGCGTGGAGTTTATCCACACACCTTAGAACCACTCTGGTCTTATACTGTGCGATTCCAGAGGAATTTCCTCCCACGCACACTCAGGTCTGGAATCAACTCTCCGCTGAGGTTTTCCCTAAGGACAACAGCATGGGGTTCTTCGAAAAGGGTGTGAAAAGATTTTTAAAGTGTCGGCAACGCGCGAGTGATACCCCTGGTGATGCAAGCGTCCATAGGCTACGGTAACCGCTTACCATCAGGCGGGCCGTATGCTTGTTTGCCACCTTGGTGGTATAAAAAAAGACTTTTTTAATTACTCTCAAGTCGCCTCATGCTTGAATGTTATAATTGACTATAGAATTTGTGGTTAAGTACCAATTAAGTATTTTCTAGGAATCCAATTTGATGGCATGAAAATAGGTATTATTATAGATGGGTTTCTGCCCAGGCATTTTGGGCGAAAAAAATAAATGCCCTGGCATAAACCCATTTCTAGGTATTATGCATCGAGATCGAGAAGTATGTTTTTTTCTTACACACAAATTCACAAGGGCGAACCCCATAAAAGGCAACTTGTGGCATAACCGGGGAAAATACGGACTAACGGTGGACTAAGTACAAACACATCAGCTTAGTCACAAAAGATAACGGGAATATTTGACACAATGGACTTTGTTCTCACAATAATCTTTTGTGAATAGATTTTTTTCAAGTTTGCTTGTAATGTCTAATGGTTGATAAAGGAGAACAATGTTTTGAAGATACAGTACTTATGAGGTTGTAATTCTTAATAGATCTATTGTTTAATATTATGTCGGCTTCTGAGTAGGAGGGGGCGGTAGTGACAAACTATTGCGTCGGGATATGGGCGGTCCAAAGGGCAAATTGTATAGGTTGATGTATTGTCTTGTGTACCAGATTTGTTATTCCTTGCATGTAAGCTCTTAGCATAGCGTCGCCGTACAGTGAAAACCTCATAAAGCACAAATAGGCTATTTGACTGATTATTATTTAGTCTTATGCAAATGTTTACCATAAATAAAACCCATCAAGGAGTACAAAATTAAAATCTGGTTAAAAAATAAGGAAGTTACAAGCATTTTAATTTTATGCTAGACAGAGAACGCATTATACTTGTTTTGACGTCACAAACCATTGTGCCATACAAATCCTATACTAACACTCATTTGGGGGTAAGGTGCGAAGCATCCCCTCTCAATCCCCACCAAAAATTTAAATGCTTATATCTTACAACTTTATTAAACAATTTAAATTATTTTTTTCAGAATACTATTTGTATTTAATTTAATTTTTCACTCAGCTTGATATTTTTAATTATTCAAACATTAGTCAAATACCCTATTATTACGAACCACAAAGTTTTCGTTCTAATGGTGATGGACAAAGGTTTTCTTTCCAAAAAAAAAACATGTTGTGTTTTACGAAGTTTTCAATGCACGGCGATGATAGGTAACTATAGTGTCCTATAGCAATTGCTAATTTTCTGGACAGTACCTAAATAAACTATAATTATATTAATGATGCCAAAACTTCGTTTTTAATTGGGACCTGACCAATAAACCACATGGGATTTATTTATGGGGCTTTTGCCTGTGGGAAAATGCTGAGATGTTGATAAACAATGCACTCACCTCTTATTGCCAATCAACATGATTACCATGTTGGAGTTAGAGTGCTGACGCGCGTCCTCAAGCCAGGTGGTGAGATGATTAAATGTCTCTCGCCTGGTGATGTCGTAGACAAGCAGAGCGCCCGCCGCGCCCCTGTAGTACGATCGCGTGATTGATCTGCAACAAACCAGGATGGGAGGTATTTATTAGAGCAATAGAAGCCAAAATGACAATTTTTAAATTTTTTTGCCTGTTTGTCAAGAGGCAAAAGGTTAAAAAAGAATAGGCAAGTACCTACAATAAAAAAATCCCTGTCTCCAAAACTAGGGGTGTCTTAAGGTCGGGGTCCAGATTTTCGCATCGTAAGTATCGGACGCATCGCATCAAACGGTCGCAGCGATCGGATTTGCCTATGCGGCATTTTAATTTTATTCGGATTTTCGTAGTGAGAGGTAGAGTAGTGTTCGGTGGAATGTGCAAGATAATGGAGGAAAACGAAGAAGAAGAATTTGTTGTAATTGCTTGCTTGTTAGCAGAAGAAGAAAAAACAAAAGCTAAATCATCTAAAAAAAGAAAACAATATGTGGGTACACAATATATTTAAGAAGCGATTGCAACATGGAGAATTTCATTGAAATAAAACTACTTTTTACGGATTTTATCGCGTTGTATTGATATTATTTGATTCCCGACGTTTCGGATCCTTTACAGCATACATGGTCACGGGTAGACTAAGTTGTTGGACGTCTTAATGTTACAATTACTAACCTAAAGCTACCTTACATTTTT
This sequence comes from Acronicta aceris, assembly GCA_910591435.1. Lineage (NCBI taxonomy): Eukaryota > Metazoa > Arthropoda > Insecta > Lepidoptera > Noctuidae > Acronicta > Acronicta aceris. The sequence continues at coordinate 6,173,662 of OU342774.1, forward strand.
GTTAATTATTGGCGATCCGATTCATGCAGAACGAGCTCACCGTATCCTTCGGTCTTGCAGTTTTGGACTTGGATTTTGATTTAATGGAATCTATAATGGGGTTCCAAGCAGGTGGTAAGACCCAGCCATCTTCTCTATTGAAATTTGGATGTTTTTTAATTTCAATAGCCTCACGCATCATCCTGGGAAGGAATCGGTTTTCTTTTGCGAGGACTTGTGGTTTATCAAATCTGATGTAGTTGCTGCCTTAGCTTAGCTGCCTTAGCTGGGCCTTGTCTAGAGTATGTTCACAAACTGCTGACTTCTTGAAACGGCGGTGTTTGACATCAGCGATGTGTTCTTTTACGCGGGTCCCTATACTTCTTTTAGTTTGGCCTATGTAAGAGAGACCGCAATCACAATCTAGCTTGTATACACCTGCATCTTGCAGAGGTATGTGGCACTTGACAGGTGGTAGGAACTGACTAATCTTCTTCAGCGGCTTGAAGTATGTTTTGAAGTATGTTTTCAAGATATAGCCAATCTTGTCTGTGACTCCTCTAACATATGGTAATATAGCAGGTAGGCGTTCGACTGTGGCACGTTTCACGCGGTTTCTGTGACGAGGGCGCGGTATTCGGAGATGGATGCGCACGATAGTTATGATACGAAGATGTGGCCTACCTTTAGCAGTCAGTGATGCTCCGGGAATACGGTTATAATGCGGTCTTTAGAGAGTCGTAAACTTGTTTAATTGTGTAAAAATAATGTTGGTTCATTTTATCGTTAGTAATGACAAAATCTTGTATCTTATATTTTCTTTTAGTTTGTAATTAATAATTCCCTACCTCAAAAGGATCACTTTATTGTCAGTCCGTCTAAATCTAAGTTAACGTAAAAAAAGATACGCGCGTTTATGCCGCAAAAAACGTATATTTCGACACTCTCAAGGGAATCAAAATTTATAGGGTATTTTCCGTTTACCTAGAACTGTGAAATTTGGCAAGTAATACCGTCTTGTACTACAAGTACAGGGAAAAATCTAAAAACTATACATTTGTAATTAATTAAAATATGTACCTACTTTGTACGGAACCTTCGGTGGGCGAGTCCGATGCGCACTTATCCGGTTTTTTTTTATAATTTTAACTGCCTCATTAGCCCAGTGGTCATGAGCGCGCCTACGACACTAGAGGTCCTGGGTTCGATTTTCAGGTCGAGCAGTGTTATTAGGTTTTTCTGTGTAATTCTTAGTAGTAGCTCGGAATTTGTGCCCTATTTTTTTTTTAATGGCTATAGGGTCGCCCTTATTACAGGGAACCTAAACATACCAGCGAAATGTGGGTGTACATTAGTACACCTCTGGCTAACTCTTCAGGGAATACAGGTGTGATGGTATGTTATGTTATGTCATAATCTTTATAAGTATATAATGAGTCATTTCACATTTTTTTTTTAAATATAATAATCATCTGTAATTCACTAACGAGACAGAAAACATCCACAAGGTTTTCCAGACAAAAGGAAAGGTCATAGTACTGAAACACCCAGACTTGACGAATTTCAGATGAAATACCTACTTATTTTGTACAACCAGTTAAGCATGAAATTCATTCTAATTACATTTATAACATTCTGAAATATCTGAACTTAAGAGGCATAAAATCTAGGTCAAGTGTACAGTAGATTTTAATCAATTTACTATTTTTTTTAAACTATAATATTGCTTAACAACTTACTTAAGGGCCCGGCGGAGCTTGAATTGCCCACAACAACGTAATACCGAAATAAATCTTAATCCAGACAATATTCTATTATATTATGTTATTATTCGGATTTGGATACTATTAGTTTCTATCAAATTTGGTATTGGTATTGGTAAAGTTATCAAAAATTGCATTCACTTACATTTATTTCGAGTGAAGTATTTTGGACAAAATGGTAACGGGAAGGTTCCTAAGATTAACGGTATAATTAGAATAGGTAGAATTTGATTAAATTACGATTTATTTCGGTATTACGTTTGTAAGAGAAATTTGCTCTGCCAACTCTTAAGTTTTGATTTATATATTGTGATATTTTCACTAAGTGTACAATTATTAAAATGGTAAATAATAATTATAAACAGTGAATTGTATAATCTAACATTGGACATTATAAATTCATTGTTGGGATTATTTTATGTTCTGTAGAGTGAGTAATTGACTGATGGAAGCATAAATTTAATGTTTGCATAGAAGCATGTACTTTGCAACATAATCATGCATGAATGAATGGGTTGTATTTATTTTTCTAAATACAACTGTTACATTATTTACTGATAAGGTGACAACAAGTAAACAATATTATTAAATCATAATATTTTATTAACCTTTTGACCGCCACGTCAAAACAGAAAAACAGTGCCCTCGGCGCCAAGCTTCCGAATTTTCTATAGAAATGTGTCGTCCAGTCGCGTCCGTGGCGTGCTGGGCATATTTTGGTTTGTCGTCTATACACGACTGTGGCGGTTAAAAGGTTAACTAAGTCACATTATAGTCCCCACTTTTAAAATCAATAGCAGTTAATTAAACTGTATGTATACCCTAATATTGTGACTGACTCTCAAGTTATTGATATTAACAATAATAGCAGATCATTAATTACTATAGCCTATTTTAAACATCTTGAAATGATTTCAAACTACTTAAATACTATAATATTAAAAAAATCTATAAGAGTCCTACCTGAATGCTTCCTGTCCTGCAGTATCCCATATCTGGAGTTTGATCTGCTTGCCATCAATGGTGATCATGCGAGCACCAAATTCTACACCAATTGTGAGATCATGAACTGGCTGGAATCTTTTGTCGGTGAACTGGAGTAGTAAGCATGACTTGCCTACACCTGTGAACAAATACCCAATATAGAAGATTAAATTTAATTTTGCATTGATTTCATGGACACCACTTGAAGTTACAGATATAGTTTATATGGAATGGTATGCATGGCTATGTATCAGTCTACACATCCCCGATTAAACTGACCTCTTATTGTTTGGAAAGCCCATACAATGCAAGGTCGGCTTACTCTGGGAATGTATAAATTGATGTGTTGCCATGTGTACAGTGCTGTTATATATGTAACTCCATGACATCACACATATTTTTTATGTTGGTGCAGGAATGGTAACCTATAACACAAGATCAGGGCTTGCTCAAAGATCTTGTGCTGCTGTGTGATGCTGTTAATGTTTCAAATGATTCCTCAGAGTCCTCAGCTTACTGAAGTACTTTAGTCCTGTATGTGACAAACAGGAGTTTCAAATTGTGGATGTTTAATTCTTTATTATGTTTTGGTTGATTTCTGTGGCTGTAGTTTTGATTGCTAAAGCAGACATGTGATTAAATACATGTCTGAATTGTGGATGATTAGCTATAGTTTTCACACTGGGATACATTGTGAAGATATCATGTTATAGAAATTCCTTGTAAAAAATTTACAGGGCTGACAATAACAAATTTTGTTTACAAAAGGATTAAGCATAGTCATATTGAAATATGGTGTCATAAATAAAAGGAAACAAAGGAAAAACAGATGAGGTCTACATCAACATGATCAACAGGAGCTTTGAACTCTTATCTTACTCATTAATCAGTCAATATTCACACTACAATAATGTTCCACAAAATAATCACAACAAATAATTGTGAACATTTTATAAATTATGTGAATTCCTCTCTAGATGAAACATGAAATTATATGTTAGATAAGTTATTAACCTAGCTCTAAAAACAAACAAAGAAAGTCCTTGAAAGAGCCTCTAAACAACAGACATATAAACACATGTTTAAAACATGATATTGATTTCTAGTGACTTATTTACAGTACAATGAGCATTAACAGCACGATATCTAATGATATGCGCATTAGAGTCCTTTTTGACGCAGTTACTAACCAGCGTAGGCGGAAAAAATATACCATTATAAATATTATTTACAACAATGAGATATCGATCAATCACACAGCACATGGATAAATATAACATCAACATCGTCTGGTAAGACTACAAACGATTTAAATACGACACACAGAAACTAACAGGTCTAAATAAAATATCAGGAAATAAAATCAATACCTGTGTCGCCGATGATGATGTATTTGAACAAGTAGGCGTATGCCATCTTCTCTGCAGTTCTTCGTAGTTAGAGCAAATTACGACCGATAGCGCTGGTAAACAAAGGTTTAAATGAGAAATATATTTTGTTACAAATAAAACGCAATTTTTAATAATCTCACAGCTGGTTGAATCAATTTGTCATTGTGAAATGTATGATTATGAAAATTTGACAATCTTATTCCTAGACTGTACTAAGGCTGTTACATACAGTAAAAAAATAGTTAAGGTATCACTTCCGCTTATATTTCCTTTATGGTTGTTAAATTTAATTCACGGTACATTTGATAGATTTAAGCTATGAAGCAATCTGCAAGTGTATTTGACCGCGAAATTGTGAAGTTATTTCCAAGAAAAAGTAAACAAATGGAATGTTTTTCAAATCATGTGTTTGTAGCTCTATATCCACAAACAATAAGGAGAGAAGGGAGAGAATGACCACTACGAAAACCATAAACTAATTAAAGAATTTGTAGTGTTGCTATATTTTTGAAAGTCAGAAACTGTTTTTTTCAAGGGCTCTCAACTGTCACTACTGTCATAAATAAATGTCAAAATCAGGGTTTTGATCTGAATACTGCGAATTGGTTTGTTATTATTTCCTTCTATCAGATTATGCTCTATTATATCCAGTGTACTAGCTATTCCTTTTAATTATTGCTCGTATTGTGTTTTAATTTAGTGTCCCCTCTAATACCTCTTTGGGCATCAACAAGCAACTGGTAACCTTAAAAATAAGTAGACAATGCCGACATAAATGATGTTTTTGTAATCATGGATTCTTCTAAAGATTCTTCGTCTAAGAGCAATTCTGTTAATATTGATGGTGGAAGTGATAAAATTAGAAACTACAAGAGTACTCCTACTCAGCCAGGGCAAAAGGATAGTGCTGAAAATCGAATTACATCCACCGCGAGTCCTAGCTCGAGCTTTGTTCCCTTGAATGGACCTCGGCCGAATCACATGAATTCATTACCTGAAAATGACTCAGGCCCTCAAACTAGTGGCTGTAGTGAAAACGTTGCTGAAGCTAATAAAAATATAAGTAATTCTACACAATTACCAATTTGTAATAATAAACTGACTAAATCAAATACTGATCAGGCGGATCCTGCGGTTGCGGGCAACAGCAGGTCTATCCCTACCTTGCATGACAATGGTACAGGGCCTAATCAAGAAAAGCAAACATGTCAGAGACATAAAGTTTGTTTAGACAAAGCAGGATCAAGCAGCCTGCCATCAACAAGTGGCACTAGCAGAACTAGTGACAACCCAGAGAGTAGCTCTTTCAGAGAAAATAGAAAAAGGCCATCAAGCCTGAAGTTGAACAGGCCTAACATAGATGATGAGAGCTCCAGTGATACTGGCAATGATGACTATTCTTTGGGATCAGAAGATGGTTGTATCTACACATATAGAGGTGGTGAACATTTGGCTGATTTGCCAAGTTCATTCTTTAGTCTTGACATGGGTTTGCCCTTGGACAAGCACCTGCCCATGCCCAACTATGCAGGGCCTCAGCAAGGGGCTGCTGCAGGTAGGGAACAAGCTTCTAGAGCATCAAGTCCAGACATGGATTTTCTGGAAATGGATTTTGATCCAGGACCTTCATGTGAAGTAGACACCGGTGATGAATCATCCCCTGATGCTGATTTAGAATCTGCAAGTAATATGCCTGAGGAAAATGAGCCTGTTTTAAGGGGGACATCACCAGAATATGTACCTCCAGTTAGGTACAACCCTGTTCCTGTATCAGTGAGTATAGCATCAGGGTCACATGGGGATGCTGACTTCTATTCATACAGTGTGCCATCAACAAGTCGGGGGGTTGTGACGAGTCATGGTGATGCATCAGAAAGCACTAGTTCTCATAACATTGTAGACCAGAACTATAGTTTTGGTCCATACATCACACATGTTAACTCTAGGGGTGAACAGCTGATTGTTAGAAGAACAATGTCACATGGACCGATAAATATACCTGTGAGTCTGCATGTTTCCAGTGGAGATTTGGTGTCACCAAGGGAAATATTGAAATGTAAGTATGCTTCGTGTATTTACCCAAAGTTACTAATAAACATAGTTTAGTAAGGATTCAGTTTGTTTTCTATTAACATCAGGTTAACAATTAATAGGTAGGTATTTGTGTTTTGGGTAAGAGGAGTTTGCATTCATGCTGGCATTTCAAGTAGCCATAAAATGTATGTTGTTAACTTTGAAGTGCAAGGTGTGTATATGTATTAGTGGTAGTGTGTCTGCACTATGTGTGGGTTGTCATTGTTGCAGATTTAATTCTGGCACAGCAAATATTTGTATGACCTGCAGATATTGGTGTGTTTAAGTTTAAGATAGTTAACCAAACCCAATTGATTTCCCATTTCCACAGTATATAGCATAATACCAGTATTCAAAAATGAGCAATTCTTTAGGTGATACAATGTGTGCTCTGATGAACAAATTAATTATTGTGAGTGAAACTGAACAGTGTAGCATAAAAAAATACTGTTACTGTTACAGCTTATTATTTATAGTTTATAGTTCCATCATATAAGTGGTTCAATCATTTGAATTAAATCTTTATATTGGTGTGCTTAGAAGTCACATTATGCACATTTATATGTAGAATCGAAATTGTAACATATAGAATATTGTGACGACTCACAGCAGAAGTATGATTAGTGCCTTACTTACTAATCTCTAATTTTTACAAATAGGTCCTATTGGAATGGAATGTGGTTTGTTTGTGATGTTTCAAGGCAATAAACAATTGTTGCTTGTATCATATTATATTTTCTGTTTGTCTGATGTCTGGCGCAAGTCACATTATATATATAAACATTTGCAGATGATGAAGACCACACTGAAGGACAATTTGTATATCAAATCAACCAGGGATCGTCACTGGACACAGTCAATATGTCATCAGCTCTATATCATGTAATAATGGCTAAGAAATTGATTGCAGAGAAGGCCAGGTTTGATGCAGAGAACCAAGCTACTGCTAAGGTATTTCTTCAGGAATATATGTTTGATAAATTCTGATTGTAAGAAAATTATTATTATTATGTCAGTCTGCTGTTTTTTGTAGGATTGTCAAGTAATTATGTTTGTAATCTTTAGGCAAGTGAAGCAACTGCAAGCACTAGCTCAAGTTCTGCGGCCTGTGTGGAGCCCCCACGGTGTATGATCTGGTCAGAATGTGAGGCTTGCGAGAGACAGGTCACCCAGATTAGCACCTCAGCTTGTGGAGCAACCGCTGTTGTTAATGTTTTTGTTAGTATTTGTTACATTTGGAACTAGTTTTAGAACAGTATTTTTCAAAGATATTTACTTTCGTAATTCCACTAACATTATAATAATCTATAAGTATGCCCACAGATTAGATAATAGTTAGGTATGAGTGCAAAAATAAAATATATTCAGTAACTGATGTAACTTTAAAAAAAACCGAGGGCTCCGTACAAATTTGTAGGTATTTATGATTCAATTACAAATATATAGTTTTCAGATTTTTCCATATACTTGTAGTATAAGACGGTATTAGTTGCCAAATTTCATAGTTCTAGGTCAATGGGAAATACCCTATAAATTTTGATCCCCCTATGAGTGTCGAAATATACGTTTATTGCGGCATAAACGGTCGTCTATTTTTTTACGTTAACTTAGAAGTTTGTTTTTTCACATCTTCTGAGTGTAAACCTGAGTACTTATATGGTTTTAATTTCATCTCGATACCTCCACGCGTTCCTGAGATAAAGGATCTTGACAGACAGAGGGACGGACAACAAAGTGCCGGACAACGGAATCTTATAAGGGTTCCGTTTTCTCCTCTTGATGTACGGAACCCTAAAAAGTAGAAATACTGATCCTTTTACATTGTTTTTCCTTCTGTGGTGTACAAGGGCAAGACATAAAGAAAGCATGGAATGTTTTATTTGATGACGTCACAAGACAATAAAACCATTAATTGAATTATTCTTAATTTCTCAGAATGCATTGGGTGTGCCTGTCAATTTAGAAAAGATTAGTTCATCTGTTGGAACAAGACAAAGAGCCAATAATGCTCCATTACCCAGGTAATTATTTATAATCACTATTACTTATATATACTTTTTATTAATTACACTACTATAGCGTCTAATCAAATATGTTTCTCCCTCCATCCACTCGAAATTGTCTGAATTTGAAAGATGTTATCTGAATCTGAGATCGCAGTTTGCGTTAAGGCCGCCCATTTTGGCATTTGCAAAAATATTTTCTTATTTTCTGTTTATTGCATAACAAAGTATTAATTTTTTTCACTGGAATGTTTGGACCCAGCCTGTGTATTCCTATTCTCTACTGTAATAATATGTTACAAGTTAAGCACAATATTAATTTGCTTTTAACTCTGTAAAGCCAATATTTTGTACAAACAAGGATATGGAGTGAATTGTCAATCCAATTATTACCGTCTGCTCATTCAATTAGAGATGTGCAAGTGTCATATTGAATTCTTTAATGCTTCTTGAAACAGTTGAATGAAATAATATAACATAACTAGTGGACCCAGCAGACGTTGTCCTGCCCTGAAAATAACCCAAAACTCGATTGCAGCGCCACCTACCGGGTCCAATTGTGAATCTAAACCATTCCCAGATCCCCTTGAACACACACAAAAAATTTCATCAAAATCGGTCTAGTCATTTGAGAGAAGTTCAGTCACATACACACTCACAGAAGAATTATATATATAAAGATATCACACCTTTATTCCCCACTTAATTCAGAACAAGGGGGAAGGGGCATTTCCACAGTTCGCTGGTATGTTTTTAGGTCCCAAGTAATAGGGGGCGAGATTATTTACATTAAGACGCGAGCTTATTTGCATTAAGAGGCGTGAAAATATCTGACTTGCTAAGTCAGAGGACCTCTACGTGTCTGACTGGCTCGTGACCACCCACCCATAAGTCGGAGTTTGTCGTAAAGCACCTTAGTGTTTGCTTCGACTTTTACGCGTAACAGCCAGTTTTCCTTCGGTTGCTGCGGATTTCGCTGTCTGCAGTCCGTAGAGCCTGCCGAGCTTTAAGAGTCCGAGTCGGGCTCTTTAAACTCGGCAAGGCATCAACAACTTCTGTGGTGTTACAGGTGTCGATGGGCGACTATGACTACTTACCATCAGGTGGCTCGTCTGCTTGTTTGCCGATTTAATCAATAAAAAAAAAATTACTACCGATACATCCTCTGAACCTTTTCCCACCTATATTGGGGTCGGTTTCCAGTCTAGCCAGATGCGGTAAAATATCAATATTTTACACGAAGCGACTACCATCAGAGCTCCGAAACACAATTTCCGGGCAATACTGGTTGTCAGACTTTTTTTGGGCTTCTGATTACCACTAACAATTGTTATGATGTTCGTATGACAACCGTGACCGACGGTTTTACGTGCTCTCCGAGGCACGGAGGGGTCTCTATGTGTCAAGAACGGTCACTCATCTACAGAATGACCGCAGTGAGCGCGGGTTAACCTTGCAGATCAGTTGATTAGCTTAGTAACCACGAGCCCCTCCAGGCCACTAAAAATTTTAAAAAAAATCTTAGGAATCGAACCTAGGTCCTCATGCTCAGCAGCCATGCTTGCGACCACTTCACCAATGAGGAAATCAATGTGTGCTTAAGAGTCCGGACCGAATTTCTCTCACAAACGTTATATCGAAATAAATCGTAATTGAAACCCAATGTAATCAAATTCTGCTATTATTCGGATTCCGATACCATTAATCTAGGTTCCTACTCTACCATTTCGTCCAAAATACTTCACTGGAAATAAATGTAAGCGAATGCAATTTTTGATAACTTTAGCAAGTTTGGAACGGTTTTTCGGTCTTTTATTTCCAGTGAAGTAGTAGTAGACGAAATAGTACCGGAGGAACTTAACGGTATCCAAATCCGAATAATAACAAAATTTTATAGAATTTTGTCTGGATTACGATTTATTTCGATACTACGTGTTTGTGGGCAATTCAAGCTCCGCCGGTCTCTAAAATATTGTGTCTACTCCTGATATACGTATCCTTTCTTTTGTTAAGGTACTTACTGTCGCGCGCTGTGGCCGGGTGCACGGCAGCTGACCTGGTCTCCGGCATACACAGGGCTTCTGATGGACTAGTCACAGCCAGGTTCTTCCCCACTCATCCTGAGCGGGCGGTATCGCTTTCACATTGGCTGGCTGACTGGATTACAATAGGTGAGACGTGAAGTTGTACATAACATTACGCGAGCCCATGGCCTTTAACGGCTCATAAATCGGATGTTTTATACGGCGGAGGCAGGCAGGTTTTATGATTTTTAAATTAACTTTTTAAAATACGTATCTTAGATATTATTTTTATAATTTTTCAGAACTATTATGATTTAAACTGTTATCTGATTCCGGATTGACGTCGACTTCAGACTTTATATAACTTGGATTAATTTATATTCAAGAATATGGGGGGTTGGATCAAACATGGCACATCCCGAGATGGTGGCGCGGTAGGTGTTGCCGCGCCCCACTAATTTGGATTGGCAGGGGGACCACAATAGTCTCCCTCAATCGCGCCGGAGACCGTAATGGCGGTTTACCATTGCTGGGGCTGCGGAGAAATGACTCGCTCCCGTAACCCCAGCAAAAAGTGGTGAGGCGAAACACCCGTGTGGTTTTAGTCGATAGGTCACCCATTCTAGGAGTAGTCCGACACTCCCGAAAAAGGCGTCGCTTTCCCCGGGCGGCGGAAGTCTATGAGGATTTCCACACGCAAAAAAAAGCATCGCTCATAGGCCATGCTCAAAGGAAAAGCTATTGTAACTTCTTAAGCCATAATAATATATCTAAGTATATACGTAATTGTTGGCATCAGCATGCAAAATAATGACCAAGCCATTTACATACATTGTTCTCGTACGCATAAGTAATAGCCTGATGTCCATTGCGCTATTACTCAATATAAAGTGTAATAGACATACTTGGCAGCTGATACGCAAATTGTTACTCAGATATCAGAATGCCGCCTTTTTTCCGAATTTATAATTACCATACAAATCGTCGTCGTTCGCCGTTGTCGTCGTCGGTCGTTTTGCACGTGAACGGGTTCGCTTGTGGAAACTGGTCGGCTATGGTTTCTTAAAAAATCCCACTCATCTCACCTACTTCCAAGTTGACTGAATGGCCTTGTAGGTCCTAGTGATCATGCATAGTCAATCATTGCTTGTGTGAGCAGGTCAACCGTTACCAAAATTGTATTGGAGAAGCGGCTTGCTAATCCTTAGTTCCTTAGTAATATTATAAATGTGAATGTTTGTGAGTATGGATGGATGTATGAATGTCTCTTTCACGCCAGAACGGCTGAACGGATTCTGATGAAATTTGGCACACAGATAGATTATAGCCTGGAATAATACATAGGCTCCTTTTTATTCAGGTCGGACCCTATCCTGAAGTCGCAGATAAAGTCGCGGGCAGAAGCTAGTATTATAATAAAGCTAAAAGTGCGCCAGCTGACATAAAAAAATAATTAAAGTACCCCAAACAAAAACTACGTCTTCGTAACTCAACAGACAGAATGTGTTGCTGGGAATTTGTTGCGCCGTTTCTTTTTCCTATAGTTTTATAAACATAGCTTGATTTGCGCGACATACGTCAGAGTGACATTTCTAGGATTGGGATGTTTTTGGAAAAAACGATTATCGAAACGATATTGAAAATAAATCGAACATCGTTTAAATTCATATTTTAAATAAAATTGGTTTTATCTTGACTTAAAACATAAAATATAACGAGAAGAATATTTGAACATACAATGGTAGGTATACTATTGCAGTTTTTTTTATAATACGTAAGGAATCGTATTGACTAAAACAAATTATTCGATCCATGATATTTTCATGATCGGTTTACCATAGTCAGACGACAGGTGTAACATTAAGTATGACATTGTCTTGCGTACATTTTGACTACTAAAAAATATGAAACTTCATGCGCGTGATCTCGATTGACACCTGTCGCGCATATCGAGCTATGTATAGCAAACTACAGCGAAACAGTAATCTATCTTGAATAAATGATTTTGACTTGACTTTGGACACGCCTGGCCGCACCGCACCGACCACTTCAAACGGATTAACGAAAAGGCCATTGCAGTATAGATATCATTTGCACCGTACTATGCAGCAGTCTGGTCTAATCATTAGAATTCGTTTCACATTTCATTGAAATGCGGCGTACATTGTGCAGATAAAGTATGATGTCATTCAAGTAATTCAATGATTCGTTAACCTCAGCGTATATATTATATGGTTTATGTTATGTAAAGAAAGAAAGAAATAATAAAGACGTCAGGTTATAAGTATTGCGGCCTGGCTCCTTTTCCCTTCAAGAAATTACTCCTCATCCCCATCTGCACAGGCAATTTCTATAATGAAAGTAGGCACAATCGACCATATTGGCAGATAACCATTTTCGACTTTATAATAAGGTCAATTGCCAATACTGTCGATTATTCAGACGTTTTCCACACCTAAAATAATCTCAATTCCAGGCGCAGTACCGATCCTGACCTTGAACTTACAAGCGGGCTGCGAGGGAGACATCCCTGACGCGTGGCACCATCAGATGGTGTTCGGCGTATCCCCCCGCGGGGTGTACCTCTGTAACCCGGTGGAGTGCGTCCGTGAGGCCTCGCTGTGGCCGCATCTGACGTCACCGTCCGTTCTACTAGTGCGCACTAGGGATGTACTGTCGCGGTTCTCGGCGAATACTGACCTGACTCCACTGATGGTTGTACCTGATCGACGATTCCATACATTCAATGTGCTTGGTGAGTCGATGTCAAAATTATTATTATTATACATAGGTTGGAATTTCTTTGGTGCGCAAAACACATTTGGTAGTGCCAATGCTGTGCGCTTGACTTTAGTTGTTCCGTAAACCGCACTACCGATGACACGTATTGTTAAGGATTTGCAATGTCTTTATTAGTCAATCAAAAATTTTACCTTTCAGTCTTTCGATATCGTTGTAAACACATACTAAACATTGAACACGCAACACAACAAAAATAATAAAATCACAAAAGTTTCAACAGCGTCCTACATATTAAACTTTTGAAAGCCACAAAGAGAGTGGGATTTGTACAGTTTATAGGTATTGCTAAGTTGAAATAGTCACGCCCTAGGATTAATAATATTATCTACAACAATTTGTATTTCTAGGTATATTATAGTAAAACTAGTCTTCTGTATTACAGGTCAAGTAGCGAACGTAATCCGGGAATGGCGAGCGATCGGTTGGGGTGAGTACGGGACCCGGACACGTCACATCCGGATCCCAGCCTCGTACCAAGCCGGAGTTACCGTGGCTGCGCTCACCGGCTCCGAAGCGCATCGCCGCCTCATGCTGGCGCCACAACTGCCGATACTCACGCAAACAGACCCCGCATGAGAACGATGTTTGTATTACATTTTATATCACTTTTGATCTGAATTCAACATATATAAAATGTTCCAAATTCGAAATTTTGGAATACTTTGGATGGCAAGTGACGCGGCTTAGTATTTTGCTGTGCATTTTCAGTATTCACTTAAGGAGAAGAAGGGTTGTTGCAGGTCCGCCTTGATGGAAATGTGATGTTAAGAAGTGTTTCGTTGATTTGTGTGCGGTTCTAAAACGTGCAACCAACTTTAACTGGTTTTAAAGAGTAAAATATGCATGTGTTTAAACACTGATGCGTAGGTAAAACAAGCCTATCCCGAATTGTTGCCAGAAGAAATATTCAGCTGAGGTTATCAAAATTTTCTTTTGTTCTCGGATCGAAAGGGAAATATAATATATGTTTAAATTGACTGAATTGGTAGCATTACCCTAAAAGACGTAAAATTTTCCTCAACCATGTTATGGTTATCGGATAATTATATTCCGCTCGCGACTGATGTCTCCGTTTGGTATTTAATGCCAATTTGTGCACGCCAAATAGATATAGATAATAGTAATACGAAAGTAGGTAATAGTAGCAGAACAATTATTTAGCTATGGCAATCATGACTGTGTGTCAGCTGTACACTGAAAACAGAACAAAGTAAACGTCAACCGACCGTCATGAGAGCTATCGCCATTGTATCTACGTTTAAATTCGTTAATTTTACTCTGTCATGTATATTCGTGTAAATTGCATAATCGCATGGAAAAATATTTACGGAAAGTAAAACCTAAGTCGAGTAAAATTTGTTGTATTGGCAAATAATACTACTACAAAGTATTGTCATAATCAAACCAAACTCATTATTATATAGTTATGGCAACACAGTCCGCGTGTATCGGGACGCATCATATTTAACGAGGACCACCGAATTAAACAATTTATTAGAAAAATAATTCTCATTGATCACACGTATTAATATTGTCAGGATAAGATATAATGTCACATGCTTATAGTTTTTTTTTTCAAGTTTATAATTTGACATTTTCAAGTTGAGTATTTTTTGTACATGTACAATATTATTATATATTTTCTTATAATATTATTTTCAATAAAATAATTCTTTGCATATTTTTTTATTACTGCTCGGGGCAAGTTACTTGGTTGAAAAGGGGCCCTTGTGATTACTGTGAATAATAATTTGCATCAATGACATTATATAGGACGGAATATTACACTGTCAACATTATACCTACTCAGAATCGTCAAATCGTTATTAAATTTCGAAAATTGAATTGTAGATGTATACTAAATCTGTCACTAAATGGCACAAGGACTGTGTCCTTTAGTGCCGACCATTTTCATAATATTAAAATAGCGGACTTAAGTATCAGTTAAGTTAAGGCACCTGTGTCTTGATTTTGAGTATCGAGTCGATAGCATTATGCCATAGACATAATCTAGCAAAGCTTGTAAGGTACTTGTTGCGTGTGATAAATTAAAAATATTAGTAGGGACATTAGGTATACTTATGTAAATAAAATATTAATATTCTCGAACTCAAACTAACATAAAGAATATCCTATAAAGACCAGAGGCCGTACCAGAACATGTTAAGGGTCCGACGGACACTACTGAATTAATTGCTCATACAAACGTAATACCTAAATAAATTGTAATTCAAACACAATTTAATTGAATTGAGTTATTATTCGGATTCGGAGACCATTAATCTAGGCCCTACCGTTTCGTCTACTACTACTTTACTGGAAATAAACACAGGAAAACCGGTCAAATATTCGTAAAGTTGTCAAAAATTACATTCACTTACAATTATTTCTAGTGAAGTATTTTACACGAAATAGTAATATAGGAACCTAGATTAATAGTATCTCAATCCGAATAATAACACAATTTGATTAAATCCTGTTTCAATGAAGTACGATTTATTACGTTTGTACGGGCAATTCGGTCCGCCGCCGGTCCCTTAACGCGATCACTTTTAGGTTGTGAGAAGGGGATGGCGCTATTTCACTGAAGAGCAGCATCCCTTTCTTTCAATCCCAAAATGATCGTAATAGCTCTGTTCGTGAAGAGCTTATTTACTATACCGTATACCGTCTGAATGATATTTAGTTATTATTTTATTCGTATTGCCATTACACGTTGGACTTGTACTGATTGGTCGTAGGTGCGTAACTTACGTATAATTTAGAGTTGCCTTTTCGTCAAAGAATTTAGCTGCTAATATTATATCGCTGTTGGCGCCACTGGATTATAAATAATAATAGTTTATTTCAAGAACTACAATAACACATTACGACAGTGTAGTCTCGAACCCTGAACTGGGACATCCTTTATGACAGGGATGAGCTTTCTCCAGTTTCGTGAATTGAAGATAACTAACAATTATCTAATAATATATTAGTGATATTATTTTAATTGTTGTTAGGGAATTGCTTTTAAATTTCAATACAATATTTAGAGTTTGATTTATAAAAACACGAAATAAGTTTAAGAGTTTTGCTGTGACAATATATCAATAAATATTGGTATTTATAAACGAAAAACTCATTTTACAATTTCGTTTATCCGGTAAAATGAATTAGTGGAATAGTGAACAGTGGCGCCATCTGTTCTTTGCTTCGTCTTTGTCACTGCGGATTATTTATTTATTGTTTAATGCCTAAAAACATTGTAAAACGGTATGGTGTATGTTTTTGTTTAACCATACAAAATTAAAAATCATACTGAAGTTACGAGTTTGCACAAAATAACGTATTTTATTCTTTATGTTAAAGCTAAATGTTTACGTTTTTAGGGTTGCACCTTCCAATGTCGCTCAAACTTTAATTTGATATTTCACTATAAAATAATAATGTTATCTATTTAGTAACTGAACGTTTTCGTATATAACTGAAGCTATGTGATTGGCTAAATTTTATTAGCCATATAATATTGTACATAGATTTTGTAAGGGATAAATATTATTAGTCAATTGGTGCTTACTAGTCAAAATTATATTAGCACGTGCTATAGTTTGCTATTCGAGTGGGAAACACACAATTTATTTATTCTATACACGTCTTAGTTATATGTTCGATTAGCTAGCCGCAGTGTGGAAGGCCCTCTTGTGAGATAATAAGGGCCAGTATGGCAGTGTTTCTTTGATTATGATTAGGTCGATTCGTGTATAATTTTAGTCCCTAACTAACTACGGCAGTTTAAAGGTTATGTTAGTTTGTTAAAATCATTTTTTGCGTTATATTATTTTACTACTGTTTTATTACAGGCCCCTTCGAAGTTTGATTCAAAATAATGTGACCTGGTATTTTTAGTATTGGATTTGGACTTTTAACTCTTGAAGTGGTGTTGCTGAATAATCGGACAAATATATAGATAAAAAAGTTTTGTGTTTCGTATTTGTATAGTAGACACTTTGTAGTCATTTGAACACAACAAATATACAGTGGTACGAAATCTAATATGTGCATAGGTAGTGTTCGTTTTTCATAAATAGGTAAATCCTCCCAAAATGTCTGGCGTTCTCATTTTAAAATTTATTGTCATACGGTAACTATTAGAATAGGTACGCACGGATCCGTCATTATTTCGGATAAATTATGCAGTGATTTGTTTACATTTTATAGCTACTTTTTTATAGTGCCAATGTGAGGTACTCGCGTTAGTTCAACGAATAAGTGTGCTGCTACTTTTTAAATACTTTAAAAAAGGAGGAGTATATCAATTCAACTGTATTTTTTGGGTGTATGTATGATATCTTCGCCGATTATGAACCGATATTTCGAGTTTTCTTATCTTTTTTATCTGATAGAATATTCCGAAATGGCCCCATATAAGTTAAGTTCTTGCCTGATCATCGGTTCCGAAGATCTTTTAAAGAAAATTTAACGTATTATTTATTTCGTACTATTGTATATAATATACTTCAGTAAACGTTATTGCACTCGATGCTAACGCATAAGTATGTACTCTATATTCGGTATATTTACTGTTAATAAGTTATGAGTGATGTTGCAAGTTGTTACTAATTGTTATTTTAATCTAATATTTATTATGACGACGGAGCATTACTTAAAGTATTAAGTCAAGCAACTGAACAATGAAACTGCACTTAGATACAGTATAATAATGTTATTTATTTTGTAATAGTTTTAGAAAAAATGTTGCCGGAGTTGTCCTCTTAAAATAATAACAGAAAACACTGCTCACTCGAATATCCAATCTCCTTATTTACCTATATAGCTCGGACGTCAGCGGTCATCCCTTATTTATTTTCTTTCTAATCCTACGGATCTAGTGTTGAAAATATTCATACAAAGTAGTAGTAATGCGATTAATCGCAGACCATGACATTTGCAAATCGAAACCTCGGCATTACAATCGAGATTCCGGAAACATCATTGTGTTGGAAAGAAAACCTATACTTGGTTACAATGAATGGCAAGAAAGCCAGAGGTAGGGCGCCCGACAGAAAAACCGACACAATAACTCTACCACCAACCACAAGAATGTTGTTGGTACAATGGCTAATTTTAGTCGCGATTCGGAATTAAAGAATATAGTAGAAAAGTTTCTGATTGACTCTATGGAAAAATACAACTCTTGAGGCCTGATTGATACTAAGTGAGAGAGCTTTCCACGTAATTTCATACTTATTCCCCGATTAGCGTATAGTAACATCTCGCAACAGTCATCTCGAATTAGGTACAGTGTATTATAATTTGCAAGTGGTTAAGTTAAAAATTAGCATTTTACTTTAAGTAGTGTTTATGAAGGGTAAGTAACACTACCCCTTGTACTCCATTATATATAACAATGTCATGTATAACATTATATTTTTGGAATATACTATGATAGTACCCTTGTTTGAGTTTTATTTTAATTAGAATCTCATTTTGGAGCAGAATAAAGAGGTGTGATGAAGCTGCTGGTCTTCGAAGGCTGCGCTGATGTTCTTCTCGGGGTACCCAGTGTGGATACACTGGGATCACGTCGAGGTCACCACTGTGCCGAGGGCCGAGAAGTGTGTTGCCCCTCACACTAAAGAGAGGATCCTCCGTCCAGGCGGGTGTTTTGCCTGGCGGGCCACGGCCCTGCGGTTAATGTCGGGCGGTTGTATATATCCAAGTTGCGTTGCAAACTTCACTTGCGCGATTCAGGACTTGTCCGACTAGTTTATATGTAGCACGGTAAATTTCGCAACATAGGCGAAATGCCCGATGAACCGTTTTCACATCTCGTGAGCCAGAGGTGTTTCAATTTAATATCCTCGTTATGTCATTTACGTTGAGCTCAGCACGTTTCTTAATATCTTCCACTACAATACTTAAAATACAGTTACCTATGAAAAGCTGTAATGCATTTATCACATTTCCACACCTACTTGTTGTGTTTCTCTAAATAGTTTTAGCAAAATTATTGTTACCAATTGACTGTCTTTTAGGTCATCAAGGTAATACATATTTTATATAGTTTCATTTCAAAGTGAAGGCATAATTCAGATAATAAGATGATCTTATGTAATTCTTGTATCCTTTAGGCTTAACAGCAGATATAATGTAAGACGGAAGGAAAAGTCAGCTTAAGAAAAATAAATATTTCATTGCGAACACAGCGAACGGTCGGTGTACAAAAACACACCTCTGCATAACCTTTCGGGAATACAGGTGTGAAGGTATATATGAATTGTTTCCAATGTCCATAATAAAACAACTCACAAAGGTAAAAATATTATTTGTATATTGAAGTGAACAAAATTTGAGGTATACGTAGATATACGATTAACGATTGGAATTTATAAGGCGAATGTCAGCGGTAGCGTCGGAAGAGGTCGCCCTAGAAGGACATACGCCGATCTTATTGACGAAGTCCTTAAGATCAGGTGCGTAGTACTCGCAACCGACGTGTAGGTATGTATGAGAAGATTTATGAATGTGGAAGAAGCAAAAGAAGTACTTATGCAACAATCGTAGCAAGTGGCGGTCTATAGTTTCTGCCTACTTCTGTGGGAGAAAGGCGGTAGTGTATGAAAATGAAAAAATGAAAAAAAGTGTATGTATGTACCTATACGTAGATAATAGATTATATTTCGAAGTACCCGTATTCCTTTTCGTATAGGGTAACTTTAATTACAACTTTTATAGCAGCTATTTAAAATTCCAAAGATAAAGTTCTTCGCCCTTTCAGTTGGTAGCGCACTAATTCTGTGCACCAAGTCTTCATAGAAGGCACTTTCATATTTTTTGTACATCTGGGGGATATTCAATTCATCATAAAGCTGCTTGATTTTCTTTACGTGTTCTGGATTTTCGCTGCCGTAGCATTCTGCAAAGGTAGAACGTTGCGCTTTGTTGCAGCGCTCCAGCGCTGCTGCGGCCAGCCAGGAACATTTACCTTCTTGAATGTCTCGACCAGTCTTTCCTGTCAGGGTTTCATCACCGTAGGCGTCGATAAAATCGTCCTTTTAGCAAAAGAGGTACAATGACTCAATAATGTATTTAATATTTTACAATTAATTTACTTACTGGACCTATCGGACTACATATCCTTAGATTTACCGATCACACTGTGTACATACCTATATTATGTGTAACAAATGGTGTGAAATAGAGAAATCTTATTCTGAATTACAATTCTGAGCAATCTGCTGTTACCTGAGCCTAATAAGTAGCACCAATGTGCATAGTTAGGTTACATTTTCAAGTTCTATGTCAGATGAGTACCTACCTACTTATATTATATTCTCAGGTAAAGCTCAGAGGCTTACGTGTTAACGCGATTGGTTGTGAGATAACGATGTCAGTCTACAGGTTAAATAGCGACATCTGGTACTCCTTTGACAACCTTAATTATTGTGGTAAGGATAAATTGTACAAGTCACTCTGAAAATTAAGAGTTTTAAGAAAGGGAAGAGCTGTAAAGACGATACTTATTGAAAGTTCTATGTTACCTACATTGTGAATTGCAATAAATATTGAGTATTGAGTATTGTCCTTACCTGACTTTGCAAAAATAATCCAATATCAATACAGATATCATTTAGTTCTTTAGTGACCATTTCTTTCCCATTTTTTACCAAAGCCATAGCTAAAAGTATAGGTAGTCTGAATGTGTAGTAGGAGGTTTTGTAAGTAGCAATAGTTTTGACATTTTCCATGGTTAATACATCAAGATTCTTCTCTTTATTTTTGTAACCGTACAAACAGTCGAAATGTTGGCCGATTGATGCTTTGAAGATCGTCTAAAAAGCAAGATAAACCTACACATATCGGATATAATTCAGTTTGTCACACAGATGTAAAAAATACCTCTAATTGCCACATTAGAGCGGATTCATATAGGAATTAATCAGGAGTTTTTTAAACGGCTCACACGGCGAATACGTTGAACACTGTTGAAATAGGAGTATCACTTATAGTTTTATTATCCGTACATAGTGAAAGCCTGAAAATGTGCGAATGTATTTTTTACATGCGGTAGGTACCTTATTAATAAGGCTTATCAAGTCGGCGTGAAAGGGTGTTTTCCCAAAGTAAGTTTCCAGTAATTCGTTCACACATAGATATATCATCAAAGAGTCCTTGATTGCAGTGGAACCGACATTGGGCTGAAGATGCCAACATAGTTTACCACGTCGTTTTATTGCGCCATCCATCATATCATCTATCATCAACATAGACGCTTGTATCTGTAACGTAACAAGGTATAGCGGACTGTAATGAGGGCTACCGGCTACCGTTTTTAAGCACATCACATGGCGCAACTTGCGAGTAAGATCCTGGAGTTATAGATAATTTTGTTATTACGCACGTGCAAACAAAGTAATAAATTTAAATCATAAATAAATATTTCATGCTAAGGCATTCACTATGTTATGAACATAAGTTTCCGAAAAATAAAACTACGTTACCATTTCTATACACCAACCCAAAATGCGAGCCAAGTGCTGCTTTTCTTCTGTAAAATATTCAGGTTCTTCAAACATTCGGTAACCTCTAGCAACTATTAATCCTCTGCCTAAATTTCCTCCAGTAATTGTGTAGTCTAATATCTGTAAGATGAACAATTTGTACCTACTTACCTAGTTAATAAATGAGCACGTATAAGAATCGTTAGTGGTAAATGGTCAGAAGTCTTAGGATATCAGAAGTTGCCGAAGTGATTTCATGCGTTACATCGCATCTGAGTAGACTGTAAGCAGATCCCAACACTATGGGCTAAGAGGACGATGATTTGGAAGGAACATTATTTTCATATGTGCCTTATAAACCCTACAAAATAAGAACGTTGCTCATTACTTACCTTACTTATAATCAAAAGTAACTAACCTGTTTTACCCAGTTTCCAGCTTCAGGCAGACATAAGTTAGGGCCCGTTAGTATAGAGTTTACAACCTCAGGCCAAACATCTTCAAATGCCTTCTTCTCTTCGTGGATTTTAAAAGCAGGTACATTTACCGATACAAAACTTGTCATCGTCTCAATTTATTCAAAAACAATAGTAGGTACTATCTACTACAGTATGAGGATAGAGATGTTTGTTTTTTTTTTGTTTTAAGAATTTTTCGTAAAATTATTAAGACACTGATCGCAGTATAAATGTTTTCAATCCATTAACGTGACTGAGTGATTTTATACTGTTGTAGACTTATTACAATGCTCCAACGGTGGTACAGTCAGAAACGAAGTCGTCAAAATCTCTTTCAAACGTCTCTATGCATTAAATAGAAAAGAAATATACCCGATACAATGTACCGGGTGGTTACTATTATATAATATAGCCCTATACCCTTGTAGGCATATTAGTAGGGTTGTAAATTAAAATACCTACCGTTTATTCATCTGCTCAGTCGTTTTTGAGTGACAGGTGTGCTATCGTAATAACGGACCTCTGAGATTCCATAGAAAGAGTCCAATTCCAATGTCTACTACAATTACATAAGTGAGATGTCGTTCGTACACGCGCAAGTTGAGCACTGAGATGTTTTAACAAACAACAAATGCTACATCAAAGTACCCTGAGCAGTGAGATATCGAAAGTAGAGTGGGATGGAGAGCGGCAATCTTGTCTGTGCGTAACTTATTTTAATCGGATTTTATAATTTGCTTGATGATGGACCTTGATAACTTGCTGGGCAACGTTGCGAGGCATGAACGAAAATATAACGTCATCTAAATCGAAACTATGAATTGTGATACATGGTATTGATTTATTTTATAATCGAATGAAAATCATTCAAAATTTTCCACTTAACAATGTTTTTCTTTGCCTGAGTTCAGCTACTTTCGAGGCTGACCGTACCTAACCGTTTTACTGTTTTTCTTTTGGCATCAGACGCCATTTTATTTTTATTTTTTATATAAGTTGCACATTGTAAACGTTGGTAGGTATCCTTAAATAAAAGTCTTTATAAATATTACTTTGTTTTTCATTTTGAAGGTGAGGTTAATTAGGATTTTCTTATGTACTTAGGTTTCTTATTGAAATAACGACGACGTGACGCCACTAACTAAGAGAAATAAAAGTACCTACCTAGGTAATCAAAAAAGTAACATTACTCAATACTCAATTCGTTTATTGCACTCCACAATGTTAACAGGTGTTAAAAAATAAATATAAAAGTATCAATCGTGGACCCTGTCGGGCACGGCAATGTAGGAGAGAGGAGGAAGGCTTATGTTTTGTCGTGTAAATTATAGTATCTACATATTTAGTAATTACCATTTCTTTATTTGTTTATTATTACCTAAATATACTTGTCTTTATATTAATAAACTAGCTTTTAACAGCGACTTCGTCCGCGTGGAATAGTTACTTTGTTCCCTAGTTCTTCGCCCGCGGTTTCACCCCGTTCCTAAGGGTTGTAGCGTGATGTTTTATAGGTTGAAACCTTTCTCATGAATCACTCATTTTCCCAACATTTCCCTTCACTGCTCTGCTCCTATTGATCGTAGCGTGATGAAAAGTATACTATAACCTGCCCAGGATTATGAAGAACAATTGTACCAAGTTTCGTTGAAATCCGTCGAGTGGTTTTTGTTTCTATAACGAACATACAGACAGACAGACAAAAATTTTACTGATTGCATTTTTGGCGTCAGTATCGATCACTAATCACCCGCTGATAGTTATTTTGGAAATATATTTCATGTACAGAATTGACCTCTCTACAGATTTATTATAAGTATAGATTTGTTTTATAAAAAAATCTCTTAAATAGAAAGAAGCTAATAAGGTTTTTCAAGCAAAAATGTGAGAAAGCTTTTTCATGAAATCGCCGAAATTATTAACTTGACTGTACCTTTTTTTGCGATAAAAACTGAGTGTGTCCAGTTGGCGAAATTATAAAAGTTATTTAAGTTCCACTATGTGGACCCGCGTAAAAATATTGCCGTGTCCAGATGACGAAATAGGTACTTAATCAGTTATACTAATTTTGAGTTTCACCAACTGGACACACGTGTGTCGAGCATCGTGTGTCGAGCATCTTGTGTCGAGTTGGTGAAAAACCCAATCTAAATTGATTCGGTAATATGTTAGGTATGTTGCTTTGTCGAGTCCTCTTGTCCTTTTTGTTGACGCATCCATTTACGTCGAGTTTAGTATAAGGTACAGTTGTTGTCGATCTTGTAAATAAAAATGTAAAGTTTTCATAAAAATATAATGTTAGCAGGTATGAAGGTATATCTATAAAATAAGCTGTAGTATAATTTACGACCTGCAATCACATATTTTTTGACATAAGTAGGTACCTAATAGATTTCAATTTTAACTTTTATAAACATTAGTCGGCTAAAAATACTTTAATTGTATTTGAGTTTTATTCTGAGTACCGTATTTTTATCACTCGAAGTAAAAGGAATAGTGTGGAGGGAATTAAGTCTAACGTAATGATCACGAAAAGCGAAACGACACCGTTTGGGCGTTCTAAATAGCGGGACTCGATATAAAGTGAACACGGTACCCCCAATTACAAAGTATTAAAAATTTTCCTGCCACTGACTGCCTCATTAGCCTAGTGGTCCCAAGCGCAACTGGTACGCTGGGTTCGATCCCCAGGACGAGCAAAGTATTATTGGGTTTTTCTATGAAATTCTCAGTAGCAGCTCTAAATTTGGATTTGTGCCCTCTTAATAGCAATAGGCTTACCCGTATTACATGGGACCTACACATACTGGTGAACTGTGGGTGTAGGTACATTAGTACACCTCTGCCTAACCCTTCGGGGAATATAGGCGTGATGATACCAATGTGTATGTTTACAAATTAATGAAACTTCTATAAACTTTACTTCCCAATAACTTCGTTCTACTACAATTGATTTAGAAGTTGCAACAATTTAAAATTCCCAAAAAGGACTTAGTCTCCCCATCAGTTGGTAACGCATGTATTCTGCGCACCAAGTCGTCATACAAGTTACGTTGAGCTTGTTCATATATCCGGGAGATGTTCAGGTCATCGTAAAGCTGCTTAATTCGCTTTACATGCTCTGGATTCTCACAACCGTAGAATTCCGCAAATATAGAACGTTGCGCTTCGTTGCAGTGCTTCAGCGCTGCTGCGGCGACCCAGTTACATTTGTCTTCTTGAATATCTCTGCCTGCTTTCCCTGTGTCAAGTTCTTTACCGTATGCGTCTTTAAAGTCGTCCTTGAAACACAAAAGGCATGAGGTGGTATAAAAAATGTTTTTAAAAGATCGTTTTAATTTTGCAAAAAACAGGTAAGCAAAAAATCTAAACGATCATCTTATTTAATGATTGATCTTCTTTCTCTGAGACATAACTAAAATAAATTAAATCAATTGATATTTTAATCTTTTATATGTACAATGGCACAATTCAGTTCTGGCATTGTGTGGTCCTAGATCCAACCTAACCTAACCGATGTTTATTTTCTTTCGTTAGGTACCTTGAATGCAGTTCATTTATAATTTATCTGTACATCAAATAATTATAGACGCAATAATTAATATAAATAAGCCTGTACCTACGTAGGTACATACAGTGTCCAGTGTTTCTCGTACATTACGTAATAACATTCTAAGATCACCACAACCCTTCACAGTTCATCATACTGATTGCCTACAAGTAAAGTCTATTATCTATTTGCGATGCAACCAGCATTATGCTGCTTAACCTGAACGCCTGACCATGACCTGGTGCTTATTTTAAATACTGACACTATTATAATTATAACTAGGTATATGGACAATATACCTAGTTATAATTATACATATAGTGCAGTGATAGCCTAGTGGTATGACCGTTGGACTGCCAAGTCAAAGGTTTCGAGTTCGAACCCAAGGCACGCACCTCTGACTTTGGAAGAAAGAAACATTTATTCAGCTACAAGCGAGACAAGTACAAAGAAAAACTTACTACAAGAAAAAACAGAAACAAAAAAAAAAAATATCAATAAATATCAATAATATCTTTTCGAAGTCATGTGTGTATTAAATAGTTAATTATCACGCGCTTAAATGGTGTAGGAAAAAATCGTGAGGAAACCTGCATGCCTGAGAGATTTTTTCGATGGCGTGTGTAGTCTGCCAACCCGCACTAGGCCAGCGTGGTGGACTATAGCCTTATCCCTCTTATTCTGAAAGGAGACCCGTGCCCAGCAGTGGGACAGTATAATGGGTTGATTATTATTATTATTATATGGACAATAAGTAGGTATACCTTATGCTTCAGCTGAGATCAGGTGCCTACTTGCAACCGGTATCTGTAGCAAAATGTATGAATTTGACCGAACATACCTACATAGAATATTATTCTTTGTTCAGTTTTTTTTTATGTGATAGAAGGGCAAACGAGCAGACGGATCGCCTGGTGGTAAGCGATTACCGCCGCCCATGGATACTCGCAACACCAGAGGAGTCACGACACGAGGGCGTTGCCGACCTTTTAAAAGGGAATTGGGCCTCCGGTAACCTCACTCACTCGGCGAAACACAACGTAAGCGTTGTTTAACGCCGGTTTTCAGTGTGGACGATGTATCAGGAGTATGCAAGAATCGCACCAAGTCGTCTAGGTGGTACTATACATACATACATAATCAACCCTTTATACTGTCCCACTGCTGGGCACGGGTCTCCTCTCAGAATGAAAGGGATTAGGCTATAGTCCAGCACGGCGTGTACTTACCTATTATGTATGTTCATTAGAGCTAGCGCAGAGAATATAACTTCTTACCTGACATTGTAGATATCTTCCTAGATCAAGACAAATGTCATTTAATGCTTTAGAATCCCTTTCCTTCCCATTCTTCACTAAAAGTAGAACTAAAAGTATCGGAAACCGGAACGAGTAGTAAGTTTTGTGAATAGCAATGGATTTGACGTTTTCTAAGGTAATTGAATCAAGATTGCTTTTGCCCTTCTTGTAATCCCACATACAATCTAAGTGTTCACCAATCGACACTTTGTACAATGCCTGAAAATATTGACTAAATTGGATCAAATAGCTTGAGATGTAATATAAAAAGAACCGCCATTTATTTTATTTATGCTTAACGTAAGAGTATGAATGAGATAGCATGCGATAATCGCGCTCTCAGCACTCAGCAGTGCATAATGTGTGCACTTGGTGGGCAAAATAGTCATTCTAACCAAAAATTAAATTATCAAATATTATGTCAGAATCTTAATACTAAGAAAATAATTATTACTAAGTATGTAAATTATATTTTTTCTTCTTTAGCCGTTGCTATCCACCAGATCACCCCTCGCGGTACGCATCCCGTTACCTATTTCTTTTTTATTCTTGACAGGCTTACGCTTCACCGCCAGTTCGCCTGATAAGCGACCCAGCGATCTGCGATGGAGCGCGCTTGCCTAGAAGAAACCGATTCACTAGTGATTAAAAGACACCCAGAGTATATCTATCGGGGAAGACCCACTCGGGAAGCCTCTTCATTTGTGCACCTTTTGTATCTTGCTGCGACCCGCCAAATCCGATTTGCGCCTAGAAACCTTTGTGCTTATGTCTATGAGTGCCGAGTGACATGCCGTTCCCAGACATATAGTGACGCCCTTGGGATTCGTGACATTATCCACAATTAAGACGGAATGTCTTTGATACCTTGTGTTGTGGTCCGGTTTAGGCGGTATAAACACCGAACCCCATCTAGGTAGGGGCAAGACCTTGCATCTTTTCGCGCGTGAAACAAACGCTTACTGGGACTATTGCCTGGATAATGTCAACAGGGGTGGCACTAGGTGTCGTTCGTCGTCGTTCTCTCTGACTGGAAAATTAAAGAGGCCTCGCAAGCTGATGTCGCTGACGTTTACATTTGGTCTAGTACCACCACTACGAATATCTCTACCTGATTGAAAAGTCTTATCAATTCCATATAAAAGGGTTGTTTCCCAAAGTTGACTTCCAATACTTCCATCAGTGATTGGTGTAGCAGTATAGAGTCGTTGATCGCCGTGAGTCCAACATTGGGCAGGCGGTACCAGCACGGCTTGCCATGTCGCGTTGATCCACTGTCTATCACATCGTCTGCTATAAGCATAAATGCCTGAAACTGTTAAGAAGGAGTAATAACTACAGTTTAGGTTTGAATTTGCACAGTACCTAGTGTAGCACTATGTCTGCTACCTCCTGAATTTGCGCCTGCGTATATTTTTGACAAAATATGACCAAAATGATTGCTATTTATATTATCATCACGCCTGTACACCTACAGTTTGTTGGTATGTGTAGGTCTCATATAATACAGGACGAGCCATTTACCGGACACCAACACAAACCTCGAGCTGCTGCTCGACCATTGAACCGGACCTAGGATCTCTAGGGTTAGATAATTTACATTACCATTAGATACATTACCATTTCTACACACCAGCCTAAAACACGAGCTAAATACTGTGTTTCTTCTGAATAGTTTTCAGTGTCTTCAAGCATTCGATATCCGATAGAAACGCCCATTCCTCTGATTAGCTTCCCTCCACTAAGTGTATAGTCTAACAACTGTAAAATTGAAATTAAACAATGCTTTCGTAAGTTTTAATATGGTTAGCACTTATCTAATAAATCTATGTCAATAAAAATTTATTGCGGCATATTATGTAAGATCGCCATTAGAAATCGGCTCGACCGTTTGTTGTTTTATGCGTAATTGTCAGGACAAGGTTTTTATTAAATTTTTTAACAGCTTTTTTACTGATTTTATTAACTGCCTCATTAGCCTAGTATTCCTGATCGCGACTGCTATGCTAGAGGTCCTGGGTTCGATTCCTAGGTCGAGCAGTTTTATTGGAATTTGTGCTCGCCCCCCTATTACATTGGACCTAAACATACGCGCGAACTGTGGGTGTACATACATAAGTATACGTCTGTCTAACCCTTCGGGGAATACAGGAATGATGGTTTGTATGTATGAAGTTTTTTTTCAAATTTTGATGGGAGACTGCGCACTAGTAGCTAGTGTGCTAGTTGTAATAAGTATCTAATTATAACATAAGGTTCTTGATGCAAAATCGGTAATTTTTACTTTACTGTTTACCTTTCAGGGAGAAAAGTACCTATTCATGTTTATAAAAAGCTTTTACTAATCTATGGACTAACCCTTAAATAAAAAAAAAAATCGGGTAAATAATGCATTTTTACCCGTGACGGACCGTTCCGTCCGTACCGTAGACAGTATGTACATTTAGGGTGAGATGGTGTTTGTTTTTGTATCAAATAGATGATTTTTCTCAATATTTCGGGGCTATATAATGCTAAAAAGAGTGTTTGATTAAAACAGACTGTGGTTCAGCAATCGATTCGGATCCCTTAAAGGGACATTGCTGCGAGCCTATTGCCAATAATCGGGCACAAATCCATACTGCTACTAAGGATTTTATAGAAAAACCCAATAGCACTCTCCTCACCTGTAATGTAGCAATCGCGGTTGGGACCACTAGGCTAATGAAGCAGTTCTCAGTAATGATGAGGCAATATACGTTATATATAAGTAATCAGTTTTTGGTAATTATGAAACATGGATTACATACATACATAACCAACCCATTATATTGTCCCACTGCTGGGCACGGGTCTCCTCTCAAATGAGAGGAGACCCGTGACAAAGAGGGATTTGACAATAATCCGCCACGCTGGCCTAGTGCGGGTTGGCAGACTTCACATGCCGTCAACAAAATCTCTCAGGCATGCAGGTTTCCTTACGATCTTTTCCTTCGCCTTTTAAGCGCGTGATAATTAACTATTAATACGGACATGACTTCGAAAAGTCAGAGGTGCGTGCCTTACTTTGACTTGGCAGTACAACGGTGATACCACTAGGCTATCACTGCTCTTAAAACATGGATTAGAATTTACTAACCTTATTTAGCCAGCTTCGTATTTCAGGCAATTGATTTAAGTTTGGCCCATTTATTACAGATTGCACAATCTCAGGATAAACACCTAGAAATACTTTCTTTTCTTCATTTATGTTAAAGGTAGGTACACTCACTGTAAATAGATTTCTATGGAATCGTCTCAAGTTATTGTAAAATAATTTACGACCGAATAAAGTAGCCATTGTATGAACTATGAAAGTCAGACGAATGCTAGAAAATTAATTTCTGCGTTATATTATATATTTACATTGCATTACATTATAATATAAAAAAAACATAACCTACCTACTTATTTAATTTCAAAATTCATGAGATTCGACGCTGCAGCAATGTTTGAATAGGTAAAGTTTAAAAATGCACAGAAAATTTGTGAAATTATTCGTACGAGTATTTTTACTTATTCAATTCTTATAAAGTACTAGTTACACGAATACCAATGACGAAAGTTGATTGTAAGTATTACATTTGTGATGTTATAATGATCACATTTATGATAATATTTCGGGAAGTTTTAAAAGTTTGTATGAATTTTTGCTTATACACGTCGGGCCCCCCCAGGGGCTCCGTATTATTTATGAAGCTGATATAGGTACCCCTGGTAACTACGCCCCTGGTTAGAAGCTTATAAGTCGTACTTTTATCAGCCATAGATGGGAACCCACCTCCTTTAAACATGGATTCAAGCCCGTAGCCAGGAGGGGGGTTAATCTCTGGACCGAAACAATAAGTTTTAAACTAATTGTTTCGGAGGCTGGGGGTCTAACTCCCAAAATCTCGCCTCTGCCTACGGCCATACATGGATTCCCATTTACATGTTGAATTTTAAATTTAAAATTAGGTAGATACCTACATAATTAAAATGTATATTTATTTCTGTAAGCGATAAAATCATGGCTGGAACGGGCAGATTCAAAATTAAATTTGAATTTAAAAATTATTCAAATTATATCGTTTTAGTTTTAGCTTAGGTAATGAAACTTAATATCTTAATCTTTGCTTTATGTAGGTAGGTAGCAACATCACTTACCTATATAACCTAACCACTGAATAACCTTTGATTCCTAAGTGAGAATAGGGGAGTACCGTATTTTTATCACTCGAAGTAAAAGGACTAGTGAGGAGGTAATTATAACGTAATGATCACGAAAAGCGAAACGACACCGTTTGGGCGTTCTAAATAGCGGGACTCGATATAAAGTGAACACGGTACCCCCAATTACAAAGTATTAAAAAATTTCCTGCCACTGACTGCCTCATTAGTCTAGTGGTCCCAAGCGCAACTGCTACGCTAGAGGCCCTGGGTTCGATCCCCAAGACGATCGCAAAGTGTTATTGGGTTTTTCTATGAAATTCTCAGTAGCAGCTCTAAATTTGGATTTGTGCCCTCTTAATAGCAATAGGCTCGCCCCGTATTACATGGGACCTAAACATACTGGTGAACTGTGGGTGTAGGTACATTAGTACAAGGGTTAGGCAGTACTCTGCCTAACTCTTCGGGGAATATAGGCGTGATGATACCAATGTGTATGTTTACAAATTTTCCAGCTATTGCTGGACAAAAAAACTCATATTAAAAGGAAAACAAAATAATGAAACTTCTATAAACTTTACTTCCCAATAACTTTTCATCAAATCACATTGTAAAACGTTCTACTACTATGTTACAATTGATTCAGAAGTTGTAACTATTTAAAAGTCCTAAAAAGAACTTAGTCTCCCCATCAGTTGGTAACGCATGTATTCTGCGCACCAAGTCGTCATACAAGTTACGTTGAGCTTGTTCATATATCTGGGAGATGTTCAGGTCATCGTAAAGCTGTTTAATTCGCTTTACATGCTCTGGATTCTCACTACCGTAGAATTCCGCAAATATAGAACGTTGCGCTTCGTTGCAGTGCTTCAGCGCTGCTGCGGCCACCCAGTTGCATTTGCCTTCTTGAATATCTCTGCCTGCTTTCCCTGTGTCAAGTTCTTTACCGTATGCGTCTATAAAGTCGTCCTTGAAAGATAAAAAGGCATGAGGTGGTATAAAAAAATGTTTTTAAATGATCGTTTTAATTTTGCAAAAAATCTAAACTATCATCTTTTTTAATGATTGATCGTCTTTCTCTGAGACATAACTAAAATAAATGAAATCAATCGATATTTTAATATCTCATATGTACTATGGCACAATTCAGTTCTGGCATTGTGTGGTCCCAGATCCAACCTCACCTAATCGATGTTTATTTTCTTTTGTTAGGTACCTTAAATGCAGTTCATTTATAATTTATCTGTACATCAAATAATTATAGACGCAATAATGAATATAAATAAGCCTGTACCTATGTAGGTACATACAGTGTCCAGTGTTTCTCGTACATTACGTAATAACATTCTAAGATCACAACAACCCTTCACAGTTCATCATACTGATTACCTTACAAGTAAAGTCTATTTATTTGCGATGCAGCCTGCATTATGCCGCTTAACCTGAACGCTGGATGACCTGGTGCTTATTTTAAATACTGACACTGTATTATATGTATTTGGACAATATACCTAGTTATAATTATACATATAGTGCAGTGATAGCCTAGTGGTATGACCGTTGGACTGCCAAGTCAAAGGTTTCGAGTTCGAACCCAAGGCCGAACCTCTGACTTTTCGAAGTCATGTGCGTATTAAATAGTTAATTATCACGCGCTTAAATGGAGAAGGAAACCTGCTTGCCTGAGAGATTTTCTCGATGGCGTGGGAAGTCTGCCAACCCGCACTAGACCAGCGGGGTGGACTATAGCCTTATCCCTTTTATTCTGAAAGGAGACCCGTGCCCAGCAGTGGGACAGTATAATGGGTGGATTATTATAATATGGACAATAAGTAGGTATATCTTATGCTTCAGCTAAGATCAAGTGCCTACTTGCAACCGGTATCTGTAGCAAAATGTATGAATTTGACCGAACATACCTACATAGAATATTATTCTTTGTTCAATTTTTTTTATGTGATAGAAGGGCAAACGAGCAGACGGATCGCCTGATGGTAAGCGATTACCGCCGCCCATGGATACTCGCAACACCAGAGGAGTAACGACGAGCGCGTTGCCGACCTTTTAAAAGGGGATTGGGACTCCGGTAACCTCACTCACTCGGCAAAACACAACGTAAGCGTTGTTTAACGCCGGTTTTCAGTGTGGACGATGTATCAGGAGTATGCAAGAATCGCACCAAGTCGTGTAGGCGGTACTATACATACATACATAATCAACCCTTTATACTGTCCCACTGCTGGGCACGGGTATCCTCTCAGAATGAACGGGATTAGGCTATAGTCCAGCACGGCGTGTACTTACCTATTATGTATGTTCATTAGAGCTACGCAGAGAATATAACTTCTTACCTGACATTGTAGATATCTTCCTAGATCAAGACAAATGTCATTTAATGCTTTAGAATCCCTTTCCTTCCCATTCTTCACTAAAAGTAGAACTAAAAGTATCGGAAACCGGAACGAGTAGTAAGTTTTGTGAATAGCAATGGATTTGACGTTTTCTAAGGTAATTGAATCGAGATTGTTTTTGCCCTTCTTGTAATCCCACATACAATCTAAGTGTTCACCAATCGACACTTTGTACAATGCCTGAAAATATTGACTAAATTGGATCAAATAGCTTGAGATGTAATATAAAAAGAACCGCCATTTATTTTATTTATGCTTAACGTAAGAGTATGAATGAGATAGCATGCGATAATCGCGCTCTCAGCACTCAGCAGTGCATAACGTGTGCACTTGGTGGGCAAAATAGTCATTCTAACCAAAAATTAAATTATCAAATATTATGTCAGAATCTTAATACTAAGAAAATAATTATTACTAAGTATGTAAATTATATTTTTTCTTCTTTAGTCGTTGCTATCCACCAGATCACCCCTCGCGGTACGCATCCCGTTACCTATTTCTTTTTTATTCTTGACAGGCTTACGCTTCACCGCCAGTTCGCCTGATAAGCGACCCAGCGATCTGCGATGGAGCGCGCTTGCCTAGAAGAAACCGATTCACTAGTGATTAAAAGACACCCAGAGTATATCTATCGGGGAAGACCCACTCGGGAAGCCTCTTCATTTGTGCACCTTTTGTATCTTGCTGCGACCCGCCAAATCCGATTTGCGCCTAGAAACCTTTGTGCTTATGTCTATGAGTGCCGAGTGACATGCCGTTCCCAGACATATAGTGACGCCCTTGGGATTCGTGACATTATCCACAATTAAGACGGAATGTCTTTGATACCTTGTGTTGTGGTCCGGTTTAGGCGGTATAAACACCGAACCCCATCTAGGTAGGGGCAAGACCTTGCATCTTTTCGCTCGTGAAACAAACGCTTACTGGGACTATTGCCTGGATAATGTCAACAGGGGTGGCACAAGGTGTCGGTCGGCCTGGCACCTGACCTCGCAATTATAGTTTTCTTTCTGACTGGAAAATTAAAGAGGCCTCGCAAGCTGATGTCGCTGACGTTTACATTTGGTCTAGTACCGCCACTACGAATATCTCTACCTGATTGAAAAGTCTTATCAATTCCATATAAAAGGGTTGTTTCCCAAAGTTGATTTCCAATACTTCCATCAGTGATTGGTGTAGTAGTATAGAGTCGTTGATCGCCGTGAGCCCAACATTGGGCAGGCGGTACCAGCACGGCTTGCCACGTCGCGTTGATCCACTGTCTATCACATCGTCTGCTACAAGCATAAATGCCTGAAACTGTTAAGAAGGAGTAAAAACTACTGTTTAGTTTTGAATTTGCACAGTACCTAGTGTAGCACTAGGTCTGCTACCTCCTGAATTTGCGCCTGCGTATATTTTTGACAAAATATGACCAAAATGATTGCTATTTATATTATCATCACGCCTGTACACCTACAGTTTGTTGGTATGTGTAGGTCTCATATAATACAGGACGAGCCATTTACCGGATACCAACCCAAACCTCGAGCTGCTGCTCGACCAGGGAACCGGACCTAGGATCTCTAGGGTTAGATAATTTACATTACCATTAGATACATTACCATTTCTACACACCAGCCTAAAACACGAGCTAAATACTGTGTTTCTTCTGAATAGTTTTCAGTGTCTTCAAGCATTCGATATCCGATAGAAACGCCCATTCCTCTGATTAGCTTCCCTCCACTAAGTGTATAGTCTAACAACTGTAAAATTGAAATTAAACAATGCTTTCGTAAGTTTTAATATGGTTAGCACTTATCTAATAAATCTATGTCAATAAAAATTTATTGCGGCATATTATGTAAGATCGCCATTAGAAATCGGCTCGACCGTTTTTTTGTTTTATGCGTAATTGTCAGGACAAGGTTTTTATTAAATTTTTTAAACAGCTTTTTTACTGATTTTATTAACTGCCTCATTAGCCTAGTATTCCTGATCGCGACTGCTATGCTACAGGTCCTGGGTTCGATTCCTAGGTCGAGCAGTTTTATTGGAATTTGTGCTCGCCCCCCTATTACATTGGACCTAAACATACGCGCGAACTGTGGGTGTACATACATAAGTATACGTCTGTCTAACCCTTCGGGGAATACAGGAATGATGGTTTGTATGTATGAAGTTTTTTTTCAAATTTTGATGGGAGACTGCGCACTAGTAGCTAGTGTGCTAGTTGTAATAAGTATCTAATTATAACATAAGGTTCTTGATGCAAAATCGGTAATTTTTACTTTACTGTTTACCTTTCAGGGAGAAAAGTACCTATTCATGTTTATAAAAAGCTTTTACTAATCTATGGACTAACCCTTAAATAAAAAAAAAAATCGGGTAAATAATGCATTTTTACCCGTGACGGACCGTTCCGTCCGTACCGTAGACAGTATGTACATTTAGGGTGAGATGGTGTTTGTTTTTGTATCAAATAGATGATTTTTCTCAATATTTCGGGGCTATATAATGCTAAAAAGAGTGTTTGATTAAAACAGACTGTGGTTCAGCAATCGATTCGGATCCCTTAAAGGGACATTGCTGCGAGCCTATTGCCAATAATCGGGCACAAATCCATACTGCTACTAAGGATTTTATAGAAAAACCCAATAGCACTCTCCTCACCTGTAATGTAGCAATCGCGGTTGGGACCACTAGGCTAATGAAGCAGTTCTCAGTAATGATGAGGCAATATACGTTATATATAAGTAATCAGTTTTTGGTAATTATGAAACATGGATTACATACATACATAACCAACCCATTATATTGTCCCACTGCTGGGCATTGCATGGGCAAGCATTGCACGGGTCTCCTCTCAAATGAGAGGAGACCCGTGACAAAGAGGGATTTGACAATAATCCGCCACGCTGGCCTAGTGCGGGTTGGCAGACTTCACATGCCGTCAACAAAATCTCTCAGGCATGCAGGTTTCCTTACGATCTTTTCCTTCGCCTTTTAAGCGCGTAATAATTAACTATTAATACGGACATGACTTCGAAAAGTCAGAGGTGCGTGCCTTACTTTGACTTGGCAGTACAACGGTGATACCACTAGGCTATCACTGCTCTTAAAACATGGATTAGAATTTACTAACCTTATTTAGCCAGCTTCGTATTTCAGGCAATTGATTTAAGTTTGGCCCATTTATTACAGATTGCACAATCTCAGGATAAACACCTAGAAATACTTTCTTTTCTTCATTTATGTTAAAGGTAGGTACACTCACTGTAAATAGATTTCTATGGAATCGTCTCAAGTTATTGTAAAATAATTTACGACCGAATAAAGTAGCCATTGTATGAACTATGAAAGTCAGACGAATGCTAGAAAATTAATTTCTGCGTTATATTATATATTTACATTGCATTACATTATAATATAAAAAAAAACATAGGTACCTACTTATTTAATTTCAAAATTCGTGAGATTCGACGCTGCAGCAATCTTTGAATAGGTAAAGTTTAAAAATGCACAGAAAATTTGTGAAATTATTCGTACGAGTATTTTTACTTATTCAATTCTTATAAAGTACCTACTAGTTACACGAATACCAATTACGAAAGTTGATTGTAAGTATTAAATTTGTGATGTTATAATTATGATCACATTTATGACAATACTAGCTTTTGCCAGCGACTTCGTCCGCGTGGAATAGCTACTTTGTTCCCTAGTTCTTCGCCCGCGGTTTCACCTGCGTTGCCCCGTTCCTAAGGGTTGTAGCGTTATGTTTTATAGCTTGAAACCTTTCTCATGAATCACTCATTTTCCCAACATTTCCCTTCACTGCTCTGCTCCAATTGATCATAGCGTGATGAAAAGTATACTATAACCTGTGGTTTGGGCTGTGCGTTGATTGATCACTATGTCAGTCAGTCAGTCACCTAACGTAAGAGTAGACAAATATAATCAGAAAGCTCCGAACTGCTAAGCTATCGGGAGTTACACGTGTTATTGTGAGTCAACCATAAAAGATAGACATAATTTGCTGTCGTGGAATATTTTTTATATAATTTTAAGGAGAACATTTCCGTCATACATGATTTCTGTGTAGCTTTAACCATTAAGGCTGCACACGCGACGGAAGCTTAAAAAATGGAGTAAGTTCTCCTGTTTTCCCAACATTTCCCTTCACTGCTCTGCTCCTATTGATCGTAGCGTGATGAAAAGTATACTATAACCTGCCCAGGAGTATGAAGAACAATTGTACCAAGTTTCGTTGAAATCCGTCGAGTGGTTTTTGTTTCTATAACGAACATACAGACATACAGACAGACAGACAGACAAAAATTTTACTGATTGCATTTTTGGCGTCAGTATCGATCACTAATCACCCGCTGATAGTTATTTTGGAAATATATTTCATGTACAGAATTGACCTCTCTACAGATTTATTATAAGTATAGATTTCGGGAAGTTTTAAAAGTTTGTATGAATTTTTGCTTATACACGTCGGGCCCCCCCAGGGGCTCCGTATTATTTATGAAGCTGATATAGGTACCCCTGGTAACTACGCCCCAGGTTAGAAGCTTATAAGTCGTACTTTTATCAGCCATAGATGGGAACCCAACTCCTTTAAACATGGATTCAAGCCCGTAGCCAGGAGGGGGGTTAATCTCTGGACCGAAACAATAAGTTTTAAACTGATTGTTTCGGAGGCTGGGGGTCTAACTCCCAAAATCTCGCCTCTGCCTACGGCCATACATGGATTCCCATTTACATGTTGAATTTTAAATTTAAAATTAGGTAGATACCTACATAATTAAAATGTATATTTATTTCTGTAAGCGATAAAATCATGGCTGGAACGGGCAGATTCAAAATTAAATTTGAGTTTAAAAATTATTCAAATTATATCGTTTTAGTTTTAGCTTAGGTAATGAAACTTAATAACTTAATCTTTGCTTTATGTAGGTAGGTAGCAACATCACTTACCTATATAACCTAACCACTGAATAACCTTTGATTCCTAAATGAGAATAGGGGAGTACCGTATTTTTATCACTCGAAGTAAAAGGACTAGTGAGGAGGTAATTATAACGTAATGATCACGAAAAGCGAAACGACACCGTTTGGGCGTTCTAAATAGCGGGACTCGATATAAAGTGAACACGGTACCCCCAATTACAAAGTATTAAAAATTTTCCTGCCACTGACTGCCTCATTAGTCTAGTGGTCCCAAGCGCAACTGCTACGCTAGAGGCCCTGGGTTCGATCCCCAAGACGAGCAAAGTGTTATTGGGTTTTTCTATGAAATTCTCAGTAGCAGCTCTAAATTTGGATTTGTGCCCTCTTAATAGCAATAGGCTCGCCCCGTATTACTTGGGACCTAAACATACTGGTGAACTGTGGGTGTAGGTACATTAGTACAAGGGTTAGGCAGTACTCTGCCTAACTCTTCGGGGAATATAGGCGTGATGATACCAATGTGTATGTTTACAAATTTTCCAGCTATTGCTGGACAAAAAAACTCATATTAAAAGGAAAACAAAATAATGAAACTTCTATAAACTTTACTTCCCAATAACTTTTCATCAAATCACATTGTAAAACGTTCTACTACTATGTTACAATTGATTCAGAAGTTGTAACTATTTAAAAGTCCTAAAAAGAACTTAGTCTCCCCATCAGTTGGTAACGCATGTATTCTGCGCACCAAGTCGTCATACAAGTTACGTTGAGCTTGTTCATATATCTGGGAGATGTTCAGGTCATCGTAAAGCTGTTTAATTCGCTTTACATGCTCTGGATTCTCACTACCGTAGAATTCCGCAAATATAGAACGTTGCGCTTCGTTGCAGTGCTTCAGCGCTGCTGCGGCCACCCAGTTGCATTTGCCTTCTTGAATATCTCTGCCTGCTTTCCCTGTGTCAAGTTCTTTACCGTATGCGTCTATAAAGTCGTCCTTGAAAGATAAAAAGGCATGAGGTGGTATAAAAAAATGTTTTTAAATGATCGTTTTAATTTTGCAAAAAATCTAAACTATCATCTTTTTTAATGATTGATCGTCTTTCTCTGAGACATAACTAAAATAAATGAAATCAATCGATATTTTAATATCTCATATGTACTATGGCACAATTCAGTTCTGGCATTGTGTGGTCCCAGATCCAACCTCACCTAATCGATGTTTATTTTCTTTTGTTAGGTACCTTAAATGCAGTTCATTTATAATTTATCTGTACATCAAATAATTATAGACGCAATAATGAATATAAATAAGCCTGTACCTATGTAGGTACATACAGTGTCCAGTGTTTCTCGTACATTACGTAATAACATTCTAAGATCACAACAACCCTTCACAGTTCATCATACTGATTACCTTACAAGTAAAGTCTATTTATTTGCGATGCAGCCTGCATTATGCCGCTTAACCTGAACGCTGGATGACCTGGTGCTTATTTTAAATACTGACACTGTATTATATGTATATGGACAATATACCTAGTTATAATTATACATATAGTGCAGTGATAGCCTAGTGGTATGACCGTTGGACTGCCAAGTCAAAGGTTTCGAGTTCGAACCCAAGGCCGAACCTCTGACTTTTCGAAGTCATGTGCGTATTAAATAGTTAATTATCACGCGCTTAAATGGAGAAGGAAAAAATCGTGAGGAAACCTGCTTGCCTGAGAGATTTTCTCGATGGCGTGTGAAGTCTGCCAACCCGCACTAGACCAGCGGGGTGGACTATAGCCTTATCCCTTTTATTCTGAAAGGAGACCCGTGCCCAGCAGTGGGACAGTATAATGGGTGGATTATTATTATATGGACAATAAGTAGGTATATCTTATGCTTCAGCTAAGATCAAGTGCCTACTTGCAACCGGTATCTGTAGCAAAATGTATGAATTTGACCGAACATACCTACATAGAATATTATTCTTTGTTCAATTTTTTTTATGTGATAGAAGGGCAAACGAGCAGACGGATCGCCTGATGGTAAGCGATTACCGCCGCCCATGGATACTCGCAACACCAGAGGAGTAACGACGAGCGCGTTGCCGACCTTTTAAAAGGGGATTGGGCCTCCGGTAACCTCACTCACTCGGCAAAACACAACGTAAGCGTTGTTTAACGCCGGTTTTCAGTGTGGACGATGTATCAGGAGTATGCAAGAATCGCACCAAGTCGTGTAGGCGGTACTATACATACATACATAATCAACCCTTTATACTGTCCCACTGCTGGGCACGGGTATCCTCTCAGAATGAACGGGATTAGGCTATAGTCCAGCACGGCGTGTACTTACCTATTATGTATGTTCATTAGAGCTACGCAGAGAATATAACTTCTTACCTGACATTGTAGATATCTTCCTAGATCAAGACAAATGTCATTTAATGCTTTAGAATCCCTTTCCTTCCCATTCTTCACTAAAAGTAGAACTAAAAGTATCGGAAACCGGAACGAGTAGTAATTTTTGTGAATAGCAATGGATTTGACGTTTTCTAAGGTAATTGAATCAAGATTGCTTTTGCCCTTCTTGTAATCCCACATACAATCTAAGTGTTCACCAATCGACACTTTGTACAATGCCTGAAAATATTGACAAAATTATATCAAATAGCTTGAGATGTACTATAAAAAGAACCGGAGTATGAATGAGATAGCATGCGTTAATCGCGCTCTCAGCAGTGCATAACGTGCGCACTTGGTTGGCAAAATATTCATTCTCAAAAAACATTATTTATCTTCAAATATTATGTCAGAATTATGATATGAATACTAAGAAAATAATTATTACTAAGTATCTAAATTATATTTTTTCTTCTTTAGTCGTTGCTGTCCACCAGATCAGTCTTCGCGGTACGCATCCAGGACATCCTGCTACCTATTTATTTTTTATTCTTGACAGGCTTATGCTCGACCGCCAGTTCGCCTGATAAGCGACTTAGCGATCTGCGATAGATAGAAGAAACCGATTCACTCGTGATTAAAAGACACCCAGATTATATCTATCGGGGAAGATCCACTGGGAAGCCTCTTCATTTGTACACCTTTTGTATCTTGCTGCGACCCGCCAAATCTGATTTGCGCCTGGAATCCTTTGTGCCTATGTCTTTTATGCTCTTTTTAGAGCACAACGGTTTGTTTCATAGCAGCTTTCGGTGCCGGCTAAGTTTGTCAGACTCATACCGACTTAAAACCGCACTTGCCTTCCCCAGCCTTATAGTGACGCCCTTGGGATTCGTGACATTCTCCACAATCATGACGGAATGTCGTTGATACCCTGTGTTGTGTTCCGGTTTAGGCGGTATAAACACTGAACCCCATCTAGGTAGGGGCAAGACCTTGCATCTTTTCGCGCGTGAAGCAAATGCTTACTGGGACTATTGCCTGGATGATGTCAACAGGGGCGGCACTAGGTGTCGGTGACGTCGGCGAACGCCGACGGCCTCGCACCTGACCTTGCAATTATAGTTTTCTTTCTGACTGGAAAATTAAAGAGGCCTCGCAAGCTGATGTCTCCGACGTTTACATTTGGTCTAGTACCACCACTACGAATATCTCTACCTGATTGAAAAGTCTTATCAATTCCATATAAAAGGGTTGTTTCCCAAAGTTGACTTCCAATACTTCCATCAGTGATTGGTGTAGCAGTATAGAGTCGTTGATCGCCGTGAGTCCAACATTGGGCAGGCGGTACCAGCACGGCTTGCCATGTCGCGTTGATCCACTGTCTATCACATCGTCTGCTATAAGCATAAATGCCTGAAACTGTTAAGAAGGAGTAATAACTACAGTTTAGGTTTGAATTTGCACAGTACCTAGTGTAGCACTATGTCTGCTACCTCCTGAATTTGCGCCTGCGTATATTTTTGACAAAATATGACCAAAATGATTGCTAGCCTATTGCCATTTACCGGACACCAACCCAAACCTCGAGCTGCTGCTCGACCTGGGAATCTAACCCAGGATCTCTAGGGTTAGATAATTTACATTACCATTAGATACATTACCATTTCTACACACCAGCCTAAAACACGAGCTAAATGCTGTGTTTCTTCTGAATAGTTTTCAGTGTCTTCAAGCATTCGATATCCGATAGAAACGCCCATTCCTGTGATTAGCTTCCCTCCACTAAGTGTATAATCTAACAACTGTAAAATTGAAATTAAACAATGCTTTCGTAAGTTTTAATTTGGTTAGCACTTACCTAATAAATCTATGTCAATAAAAATGGATTGCGGCATATTAAGTAAAATCATCATTAGAGATCGGCTCAACCTTTTTTTGTTTTATGCGTAATTGTCAGGACAAAGTTTTTATTAAATTTTTTAACAGCTTTTTTGCTGATTTTATTAACTGCCTCATTAGCCTAGTATGCCTGAGCGCGACTGCTATGCTAGAGGTCCTAGGTTCGATTCCTAGGTCGAGCAGTTTCATTGGACCTAAACATACCGGCGAACTGTGGGTGTACATACATAAGTACACGTCTGTCTAA
Organism: Acronicta aceris; assembly: GCA_910591435.1. Lineage (NCBI taxonomy): Eukaryota > Metazoa > Arthropoda > Insecta > Lepidoptera > Noctuidae > Acronicta > Acronicta aceris. The sequence continues at coordinate 6,216,525 of OU342774.1, forward strand.
CCCTTCGGGGAATACAAGAATGATGGTTTGTACCTATGTATGAAGTTTTTTTTTATTTTGATCGGAGACTGCGCACTAGTCGCTAGTTTGTAATAAGTAATTTTGTTTAATGCATACCTAACATAAGGTTCTTGATGCAAAATCGGTAATTTTTACTTTACTGTTTACCTTTCAGGGAGAAAAGTACCTAAGCTTTTACTAATCTGTGGACCAACCCTTAAATTAAAAAAAATCATCGGCTAAATCGTGCATTTTTACCCACGATCCCATATTTGTTTTTTATCAAATAGATGATTTTTCTCGATATTTCGGGGCTATATAATGCTAAAAAGTGTCTGTTTGACTAAAACACACTGTGGTTCAGCAATCGCTTCGGATCCCTTAAAAGGACATTGCTGCGAGCCTATTGCCAATAATCGGGCACAAATCCGTACTGCTACTAAGGATTTTATAGAAAAACCCAATAGCACTCTCCTCACCTGTAATGTAGCAATCGCGGTTGGGACCAGTAGGCTAATGAGGCAGTTCTAGTAATGAGGTAATATCCGTTATATATAATCAGATTTTTGTAATTATGAAACATGGATTACATACATACTTAACCAACCCATTACATTGTCCCACTGCTGGACACTAGATGAGATTAGACTGACTGATTAGCTGGGATTAGACTATAATCCGCCACGCTGGCCTAGTGCGGGTTGGCAGACTTCACATGCCGTCAACAAAATCTCTCAGGGATGCAGGTTTCCTCACGATCTTTTCCTTCGCCGTTTAAGCGCGTGATAATTAACTATTAATACGGACATGACTTCGAAAAGTCAGAGGTGCGTGCCTTAATTTGACTTGGCAGTACAACGGTGATACCACTAGGCTATCACTGCTCTTAAAACATGGATTAGAATTTACTAACCTTATTTAGCCAGCTTCGTATTTTAGGCAATTGATTTAAGTTTGGCCCATTTATTACAGATTGCACAATCTCAGGATAAACACCTAGAAATACTTTCTTTTCTTCATTTATGTTAAAGGTAGGTACACTCACTGTAAATAGATTTCTATGGAATCGTTTCAAGTTATTGTAAAATAATTTACGACCGAATAAAGTGGCCATTGTATCTGAACTATGAAAGTCAGTTAACCTAAAGTTCAACTGTTTGTGTTATCATAAAGACAATTCACGGACGAATGTTAGAAAATTAATTTCCGCGATATATTATATAATTACATTGCATTACATTATGATATAAAAAAAACATAGGTACTTATTTAATTTCAAAATTCGTGAGATTCGACGCTGCAGCAATCTTTGAATAGGTAAAGTTTAAAAATGCACAGACAATTTGTGAAATTATTCGTACGAGTATTTTTACTTATTAAATTCTTATAAAGTACTAGTTACACGAATACCAATGACGAAAGTTGATTGTAAGTATTACATTTGTGATATAATAATGATCACATTTATGATAATATTTCGGGAAGTTTTAAAAGTTTGTATGAATTTTTGCTTATACACGTCGGGCCCCCCCAGGGGCTCCGTATTATTTATGAAGCTGATATAGGTACCCCTGGTAACTACGCCCCTGGTTAGAAGCTTATAAGTCGTACTTTTATCAGCCATAGATGGGAACCCACCTCCTTTAAACATGGATTCAAGCCCGTAGCCAGGAGGGGGGTTAATCTCTGGACCGAAACAATAAGTTTTAAACTAATTGTTTCGGAGGCTGGGGGTCTAACTCCCAAAATCTCGCCTCTGCCTACTTCCATACATGGATTCCCATTTACATGTTGAATTTAAAATTTAAAATTAGGTAGATACCTACATAATTAAAATGTATATTTATTTCTGTAAGCGATAAAATCATGGCTGGAACTGGCAGATTCAAAATTAAATTTGTCTTTAAAAATTATTCAAATTATATCGTTTTAGTTTTAGCTTAGGTAATGAAACTTAATAACTTAATCTTTGCTTTATGTAGGTAGGTAGTAACATGTACATCACTTACCTATATAACCTAACCACTGAATAACCTTTGATTCCTAAGTGAGAATAGGGACCTAAAATTAAAAAAAAAAGGTTACAAGGAGACGGCGACCAATTCTAATAGTAATCAAGTGTCATTAAAATATTGAACTATAATAGATTCTATAAAATCTCGACAATCCTACTAATATTATAAATTTAAGTATAATATAATTTAAGTTTTTATTTTTAGAATTAATTTCTGGAAATCGAAGAAATCAACACAGGAAAAGCAGACCGCCGGTGGCAGTTCTGGGAGCGGTGGTGCTCGTCCGATCAAATGGATATCAATGCCAGTGCTCCCCAGGGGTCCGTACTCTCTGCGACACTCTTCCTGCTGCGCATCGATGGTCTGCTGAAGCCCGGTATTTTTGTGTACGCAGACGACAGCACGTTGTAGAGAATTACACAGCCAATGCACGGACCAGTGGACCGGATATCCAGTCCCTAAGAGAGGCCATGGTCGAGCGCCTGAATTTGTCTCTTCAGGCTGTCTCCGAATGGGGCGATGCCGATCTGGTCAAATTCACGCTGCCAAGACCCAGGCGTGTCTGTTTTCTGCCAAAAAGAGCCCGACATGGGTGACGTGGTCGGGGGCCAGACGTGTATAAGCAAAAATTCATACAAACTTTTAAAACTTCCCGAAATATTATCATAAATGTGATCGTAATTATAACATCACAAATGTAATACTTACAATCAATTTTCGTCATTGGTATTCGTGTAACGAGTACTTTATAAGAATTGAATAAGTAAAAATACTCGTACGAATAATTTCACAAATTATCTGTGCATTGTTAAACTTTACCTATTCAAACATTGCTGCAGCGTCGAATCTCACGAATTTTGAAATTAAATAAGTACCTATGTTTTTTTTATATCATAATGTAATGCAATGTAATTATATAATATAACGCGGAAATTAATTTTCTAACATTCGTCCGTGAATTGTCTTTATGATAACACAAATGCCGAGTGCATTCTTTCACTAGAATGCACTCGGCATTCTAGTGAAAGATTGAAAAATAAAAACTAATTGCGGACCTCCTTTTTCGAATCAGCAAGCTAAGACAATGCTACGACGGCGTAATCGTAAAGGGCATTATTTGGCCTACTACCACAGAATACATATTACTTAAACCTTCAATACTTACGCTTTTTTTAATGAATTTTCATTAACTGGAAAATGTCGAAAAATAAAACACAAAAAAAGATACAAAATATTATATTTCAATAAAAAAATTATCACTGTTATATGTAGCAAACATTTACGTGCATGGAAATATAAATTCCTCCTACCTCGTAAATAGGTCTAGATATACTGGTTTCTTACACTTATTGATAGTCTATCTGTAGCAGCCGTCCAAAAATTCTAAGAGGAACTTTGTCTCCTCTTTAGTTGGTAGCGCATGTATTCTACGCACCAAATCGCTATACATATTACCTACATACTGTTCGTACACTTGAGGGATGTCCAATTCATCATAGAGCCGCTTGATTTGCTTCACATGCTCTTGGTCTTCGCTGCCGTAGTATTCCTTGAAGACAGTACGTTGTTCTTTGTTGCAGCGCTGCAGCGCTGTTGCTGCCACCCAGGAACATTTACCTTCTTGAATATCTCTGGTAACTTTTCCTGCGATGGTTTCGTCACCGTAAGCGTCTATGTAGTCGTCCTGTTAACAAAAATGATTACTGTTGGGCAAGGACCTACTCTCAGATACAATTAACATTCAATTACATACATGTATAGGTTTTTCCTCTGTCCGTTTTTCTATTTTTATAAGAACCTGTTGTCCGAACTGTATGTTCGAGAAATGTTATAATCATTGCACATGTTTCGCCTTGATACACCGCCTGGTAACTGAGGCTACTAGGCGTCGTAAGTATTATAATATCTAGCTGATAAAGGATTTATCTATCTGCTTATAAATAAATCCTTTGCGGCTTGAGTGAAACCTCGGGCAACAGCGAGTAGTGAATCAAAATTATGTGTTGATGATGAAAATGATTATTTTGATAGTAAATAGGTAGATATAAATATTTTCAAAGGTAAATATATCTAGTAAAAAAAAACAACTGACTGACTGACGTATCAACTCAACCACTAAGGTGGTGAAAAGGGGGGTGAAAGTTTATACGAAAGTACGCACACAATACAATGAGTTTGACATACCTACGCACACACACAATACAATAAATAATCAACGATGACATCGTCAAGATATGTACAGCTGTCAATCGCTGTTGACATTTTGACAATTGTTTTCTTCCATTTAAATAACATATTTTATTTTAGGAAACCTCCATAGTGTAGTACAGTGGGCTCAGTTTATTTAGAAACGAAAATTTTCTAAGTACGCAGGCGGAGCTGCCCACGGGAAGTGTAGTAGATATAATTATATTAAAGAAGAACGTGACTGACTGACTGACGTATCAACGCAAAGCCGAAACTACAGGAGCTGGATCCCGGAATGTTTGCATGCTGGTATCTTTTGCACTGTAGACTGTAGGCAATTCAACCCCTAAGGTGGTGAAAAAGGGGTTGAAAGTTCACACACTACCATGCGTTTGACGCACACACATTAAACATAATAATATTTAATACTAGCTTTTGCCAGCGACTTCGTCCGCGTGGAATAGTTACTTTGTTCCCTGGTTCTTCGCCCGCGGTTTCACCTGCGTTGCCCCGTTCCTAAGGGTTGTAGCGTGATGTTTTATAGCTTGAAACCTTTCTCATGAATCACTCATTTTCCCAACATTTCCATTCACTGCTCTGCTCCTATTGATCGTAGCGTGATGAAAAGTATACTATAACCTGTGGTTTGGGCTGTGCGTTGATAGATCACTATGTCAGTCAGTCAGTCACCTAACGTAAGAGTAGACAAATATAATTAGAAAGCTCCGAACTGCTAAGCTATCGGGAGTTACACGTGTTATTGTGAGTCAACCATAAAAGATAGACACTTGCTGTCGTGGAATGTTTTTTATATAATTTTAAGGAGAACATTTCCGTCATACATGATTTCTGTGTAGCTTTAACCATTAAGGCTGCACACGCGACGGACGCTTAAAAAATGGAGTAAGTTCTCCTGTTTTCCCAACATTTCCCTTCACTGCTCTGCTCCTATTGATCGTAGCGTGATGAAAAGTATACTATAACCTGCCCAGGAGTATGAAGAACAATTGTACCAAGTTTCGTTGAAATCTGTCGAGTGGTTTTTGTTTCTATAACGAACATACAGACAGACAGACAGACAGACAGACAAAAATTTTACTGATTGCATTTTTGGCGTCAGTATCGATCACTAATCACCCGCTGATAACTATCAGCGGGTGATTAGTGATAATAACATTTACTAACATATAATAACTATTTTGGAAATATATTTCACGTACAGAATTGACCTCTCTACAGATTTATTATAAGTATAGAAGATAGATGATGACATCGTCAAGATAATAATTTATTATATTTCCATAGTACAGCTGTCATTCGCTGTTGACATTTCGACAATTGTTTTCTTCCGTATAATTTAGATTTAACACACAGATTTAACCACAGTATATTTTAGGAGCGAAACTTACCTAAGCTCGAAGGCGAAGCTGCGCACGGGAACTCTAGTTAGGTATGTATAAAAAACCCAATTAAATTAACAGGTTTTTGCTTATGTCATAATTTCTAGATGCTTCCAAAAATACTCAGGTATAATCTTGCCATTGTTCTTTCATAATACATAAATATAGTCAATTTAAATATTATCTTGAGATCACATAATTATTCACATCCTAGGTAATATATACCTAATATTTTCGGCACGAATGGGCCGGCTCGACCGGAGTGATAAAGCGGGCTCACAGAAAACCGGCATCAAACAACGCTTACGTTGTGTTTCGCCGAGCGAGTGAGGGTACCGGAGGCCCAATCCTCTTTTAAAGGTCGGCAACGCACTTGTGACTCCTCTTTTGGTGTTGTGGGTGTCCATGGGCGGCGGTAATCGTTTACCATCAGGTGATCCGTCTGCTCGTTTGCCCTCCTATCACATAAAAAAAAGGTACCTATTATCTTACCTCACATTGTAATAACAACCCAAAATCAAAACAGATGTCATTCAATTCCTTAGTAGCCTTTTGTTTGCCATTCTTTATTAAAAGTAGAGCTAATAGTATCGGCAATCTGCTTGCACAGTAGGAGGTCTTGTGTATAGTAATAATGTTGTGGTTGTTCATCGTTAATACATCAATGTTGTCCTTTTCTCTGTTGTATGTTAACATACAGTCTAAATGCTGGCCAACCGTTGTTTTGTACACTGCCTACAAAAATATTATAAGTAAAATTCGTTGGCCTTGACCTCAATTTTGCCTTCGGGGCAATGACGAGGTCGATGGTGAAGCAAGCACACTCGGAAGATGCCTGTTTGTAAAAGTAATTAAAAGTCATTAATATTTATTACGTAGGTACGTACTCGAATATAATTAATTTTATACCTATAACTTATGTATAACTAATAGGTTTGTAGTATAAGACAAATTTTATAGTTCTAGGTCAACGGAAAATACCCTATAAATTTTGATTACCTTGAGAGTGTCAAAATTTATACGTTTTTTGCGCCAGAAACGGCCGTATCCTTTTTTTACGTTAACTAAAAAATTTTTTTTTTTCACAGCTTTAAGGGACTGTAGACCTGAGTATATATGGTTTTAATTTCAACTCGATACCTGCACGCGTTTCCGAAATAAAGGGTCTTGACAGACAGACGGACGGACGTACGTAATTTTTTTTTATTGGATTAACAGAATTCTTATTAAAGTTCAACTGTACCTACGTGAACTTTTTCGACTACTAACATAGGTATCTACCTAAGTACACTATGTATTAAAACGTAATCCATCTTATTTTAGTCCTGCTAAAGGACATAATAAAGTTAAGCGTAGGTACCTACCTCATTAAAAAGTCTCATCAGATCGTTGAAATATGATGTTTTTCCGAAATTTATTTCTAGAAGTTCCATCATAGATTGTTGTATAAGTATAGAGTCGTTCACTGCAAAGAGACCGACGTGAGGCTGGAGGTGCCAGCAAGGCTTGCCATGTCGAACTGTAGATCCATCTACTATATCATCTAATACCTGAATAAATCGTTGTAACTGTAAGAAAAAATAGATTACAAAGCACGTACGCACCGAAATAGATGTTTGCTTGCGCGGACTACAAAATTGCTTCGTGTAAAAGCTCGAAAACCAAAACAGAAATGTCTATGATCATGCAGAAAGTAGACAATTTCAACGTCACAGACAGCCATAATTGGGTTATTGCAACCAGGCTATATAAAAAAAAATGAAATTTTTTTTGATATAGCCTATATTGTGTCCCACTGCTGGGCAAAGGCCTCCCCTGACTCAATCCAGGATTTTCTATACTGGGCTTCCTCATACCACGTCGGCAAAAAGCGGTCAAGATAATCTCGCCTACGTCTCTTAGGCCGACCTCGTCCACGAATAACATTGTGAGGTACCTACTCTGTAGCTAGTTTTGCCCACCTGTCTGGATGCATACGGCTGATGTGGCCAGCCCAACGCCACTTCAAACTCGCAGTTTGTACGCCCACATCGACCAACCAAACCATATGCTACGATAATAATGAGTCGGTTTAGATATATAACAATAACATTAACACTTTACCATTTCTACACACCAGCCTAGAACTCGAGCTAAGTTCTGAGTTTTTTCTGAATAGTGCTCAGGTGCTTCAAGCATTCGATAACCAATAGGAACACTTAATCCGCTGCCCAGGGTCGCTCCAGCCATTGTGTAGTCTAACATCTGTAAGAAAATAAAATAACTTTTAATAATAAGTAAACCATCCCGAAAATCTGCGTCTCCTGGTTGGATACACCAGACGCTCTGACCTCTAAGCCACCGCGAACCCTACCCGCATGATTGAAATTTTTGTCTTCACATTCTGAATTTACTAAAAAATAACTTTATAATCTTAGCATGGAAAATGCAAAAAAAAATAATCACAAAGTGACACCCCAAAAACGTTAATTTAAAATTAATATTGTTTAAACTTTCAATTCTTTAAAACAGACATTCCCGCATTTGGATCAAGCCGTTTGTCGAGCATTTGTCGTGGGGGACTTCAAAAACAACGGACACAAAGTAGGTAGTATACCCAGTCTCGAAACATAATATATCCACATAACTATTTGCGTCAGGTGAGAATCGAACCCACGATACGCGGCAGTAGTGGTGAGGTGACCTTAACCAAACGTGCAGTCATTTGTATCGTAATAAGTGTTTTCTTCCTCTCTCCTTAATTGCCGTGCCCGACAGGGTCCACGATTGAAACCATTATAACCTATATAAAGACTGGTTTTTTAAGACGTCGCAGAGTGAAATATTAAATTACGTAATTTTTTTTAGGAACCGATAAACAAACATATATGTATATCTACAAACACCCTAGAAAGTGGCACTTGATTAGAAAAAACATAATTAGGTAATTATACCTAACTAATTAACTCACCTGTTTTACCCAGCTTCTTATTTCTGGCAGTGAATTTAAGTTGAGACTCCTCACTATGGTGTTCGTAACATCAGGGAAAATCGCTTCAAATGCTTTCTTTTCTAAATATACTTTAGAAGTAGGTAAACTTACTACTCCATCGACACTTTTATGCAATTGTTTCAACTGATTGTAAATCAATGTGTTACGGCGGAATAAGGCAGCCATTGTAGGAACCTAGATATTGAAAATTTTCAAAATTATGTAGGTGTTACATAGTGTTGGAAAACCGTTGAATGTAGGTTTAGGTTTAAAGATATTTATTCTCAATCAAAACATAAAGTCACTTACTTGAGAACAACAATTGCTTATATTAATTACAAGTTCGCTTAAGATTATTTACTTATAGTTCTAAGTACCCACCTAATGCATTTATTTGTTTCGAGTTAAGTAATGTCAATGTTATGTAATGTTAAGTAGTGAATGTGGCTTATTGATGCGCGTAACATTGTGTGATTGAGGAGTATTTTTTTATATTTGCCGTAAATTGAATCCGCGTGATTCAATTTAAGGCTACTTAAGTATTAAGTAGTATAATAAAATAACTTAATTGGTTTACATCAACACATGGGTAACTGCCGTTGTTATTGTGTGCGTAAACGACGACGACACGATTGGCGTAGCGGTTGAGCGATCGGCTTCTGCGCCACGTGTTGTGGGTTCGATCCCCACACGGAGTATATATTTGTATGATCTTACGGGTAGTAGTTCCGGGTCTGGGCGTTTGTGTATGTGAGAATTTGTGTTTGTAAACGTACCTATGATACAGGAGAAAATCCTAGTATGGGGCAACGTTTTTATTTAAAAAAAAAGTAAAATAAGACGATGCAAATCAGTAAGCATACTAATGTCCAAGCGAGCGCTTTCTACTATACACACACACCAACAACAATACAACAATACTCATGCATGGCTAATACTATAATAGTCCTTAATAACGGTTGATGTAGTTGAATTGTTTACACTATTTCGCACAGTGCCACTACAGCAGCTTTAGCACCGTTGTGCTAAAGCTGCTGTAGCGCCCTAGCGCGCTATAGCACTTTTTGATGTGATACCTACTCCCTATACTTCGCGCGTAATTTAGGTATTCGCCTTTCTGCACTGAGCGCTTCACCGATAGCGGGGGCAGTAAGCGCAGGGCGGGCGGCGGCCCAGTCGCCGTTGCTATGTCATCCCCCCCCCCATCCAATCGCCATGGATTTTCATGTGGTTTTCACGAGTGAATCTTATATATTTTTTTATTTTGGGAAGATTTTATACGGGCGTTGCTGATTAATTCATGTTTATGGTAGACTAGCTTCTGCCCTCGACTTTCTCTGCGTGGACTTCAGGATTGGGTCCGACCTGGATAAAAAGTAGCCTATATGTTATTCCAGGCTATAAGTAATCTATCAATCTTTCACGTTTATAATATTTGTAAGGATGTTGTCTATTCGCTTCATTTTGTGATAATTTAATCTAATACAAACAATGAATAAAGTGTATTTATTCATTGCGAAAGCAATGCGAGCGCGAAGACGATCTCAGATAGAAATTATTATATAATATGGATTAGTAATTAGCTTTATTTTAGATTCAGATAAGTGGCATAATACATATAAACATAACATAACATAAACAACCCATTATACCGTCCCACTGCTGGGCACGGATCTCCTCTCAGAATGAGAGGGATTAGGCTATAGTCCACCATGCTGGCCTATTGCGGGTTGGCAGACTTCACACGCCATCGAGAAAATCTCTCAGGCATGCAGGTTTCATCACGATGTTTTCCTTCACCGTTTAAGCGCGTGATAATTAACTATTTAATACGCACATAACTTTGAAAAGTCAGAGGTGCCTTGGGTTCGAACTCGAGACCGGCAGTGCAACGCTCATACCTAGCGGTATGACCGTTGAACTGCCAAGTAAAGTGTTACATATAAACATTACTAATAATATTTAAAAAAAAACACTATTTTCTTACCTACTATAAACTTTGCGCGTCGCAAAATCACGCAAATTATGTAGATCAACGGCACTAAATCAGACTATGCTCACCGCCGCTCAAAGCGAAATGACCAAATATTTTGATGATTATCTAATATGTACCTAGTAGTGCAGTAGCAACCTCTTACCTACTGCTCTACTGATTAGCAAAACTATATGATTACTATTATATTATAACTTACGCCATGTTAAAAAAACAGTAAAGGTAGACTGACTGTTCTTATAATTGTGTAGGTATTTATCAGACATTTATTTTAATTACTGTCTTAAATGGGCAGTACAGCTGTATACTCTAGAATCTAGATGTTAGTAGTAAAAATCATTTGATAAATTGGTTCAAACTAACGTAAAGAGCAGTAGGTATGTCAGGGATTTACTGCTCTTTTACGTAGTTGGGTACTTCTCATCAAATTTCGAAATTTGATTCCCGAGTCATTGGTGGAGAGTCATAATTATGCATTAACGACGTAAGTAAGTCTTTTTTTAAGTCAATGCATGCTGTCTATACTACTCTTGTTTAAAAAGAAAACGTATTACCGCGAAAGAAAAAAGATATGGTTACTTTGTTACCGTGAGTCATTCCCTCACCTTGTCCCTCAGTCCCAAAAACATTACTACTACAGGCATTATGCCTGTTCGTCGCAAATAAATCAATATTCCTATGAATCAAATATTGCGAATATATTAGAAAGATATGTGTTATTATCTATGAAAACTTTCATCTTGCAAATACGAATTTATAATAAAGATAATTCATTTCAATTTATTTATTTCTTGCAATTTTTTTATTCAGATAGGCTTACGGTTGATCGCCAGTTAGCGACACTGCGATCTACGATAGAGCACGCTTGCCTAGAACAAACCGATTCACTCGTGATTTAAGACACCCAGATTATATCTATCGGGGAAGACCCACTCGGGAAACGCATTCCACATTTCAGCTGTATGCATGATAAAAGTGGACTTAAAGCGTTACGTTCGGGTTTTTTGAATGTCCACCATTTATCGTACTTCTGGTCGTCCGATAGTAGAAAGAGCTAGAGGGAATAAGATCGTGGAGATCTGATGCACACTCACCGAAATGTACCCGATAAACAACCGATAAGCTAGCAACTTTGCGGAGATGTTCCACACTTTGGAGTTTAGCCCGGACAAGGGAGTCGTTACCAATGAGCTTCTTAGCACGGTTTTCAATGGATTCCAACGATTCGAGCTGGTACCTAGTTACTTAGCCAATCCATCCCAAAGATGCGAACAGTACTATAAAGACGACCGAACTAGTGCTTGATACAGTGTGTTCCGGCAATTGTTCTGGCGGGAAGTAACGACGCACTTTCGAGAGGATACCCAGTTTTCTGGCAGTTACTTGAGCCTTGGACTATATATAGGAGTCCAAGTTAAGAGTTGACGTCAGAGTAACACCCAAGAGTTCAAGGTTAGTTATCGGCACAGATACTTCTCGGAAAGTAGGAGCTAGTCGGAATGGACTCTTTTTAGCGAAAACAGATACGCCTGGGTCTTGGCAGCGTTGAATTTGACCAGGTTGGCATCGCCCCATTCGGAGATTGGATTTCCGGTCCACTAGACCGTACGTTAGCTGTGTAACTCTCTACAACGGTGCTATCGTGTGCGTACCCAAAGATACTGGACTTCAGCACGTCATCGATGTGCAGCAGAAAGAGTGTCGCAGAGAGTACCGACCCCTGAGGAACACCGGCATTAATATCCATTCGATCGCACGAGCAGCCATCAATTACGACTCGTATCGATCGATTCCTCAGATACCGAATCTTTGGAAAAATTAGGGGGAAAGGAAAGATTAAAATATACGTGATACAGAAAATAAAGACGAAGCCTAAAGACAAAGTTAGTTAGGTTATTCCCTCTGAATTACATTATTACAGAGTTAGATGACTCTACAATTGATTATCTTTTTGTGATTTTTTTGCATTTTCCATGCTAAGATTATAAAGTTATTTTAGTAAAGGAAAATTTCAATCGCAGGCAGGATTCGAACCTGCGTCTCCTGGTTGGATACACCAGACGCTCTGTCTGACCTCTAAGCCACAGCGAACCCCACCCGCCTGATTGAAATGTTGCCTTCACATTCTGAATTTATGTCATAAGGTGACGTTTGCGACATCTATGAAAGGTAAGTTACCTTGCTTCTCAGCCGACACGACTTACTTTAGAGTTAGTTCAATGTCGACGATCTTTGTCAATGTCGTTCGAATCTTTTTGTGATTTTTTTGATTTGCCATTGAATTTTTCCTTTACTAAAATAACTTTATCTAAAATAGCTTTAATCTTAGCATGTGATCATATGTGAGTAGGTACTCACATCACTTTTTAGGAATTGATATAAAATAGGGTGATTGCGCTGGTTTTCGTCCAATTATTGGAATTGCCAGCTTTGTGATCCGAAATGAATTACTCGAAGTACCTTAACTTATATGTATTATATTTTTTCTTAGTGCATAATTCTTTAGGGTAATAATAAGTGACAATAATATTTAATTTTCACAGCTTTAAAATAAAAAATATTTTTTTCAAAAGTTTTTTTATTCGTGATAGGCTTACGCTTGACCGCCAGTTCGCCTGATGATAGGAGACACTGCGATCTACGATGGATTCTACGCTTGCTTAGAAGAAACCGATTCAAAAGTAGGTGTTTTGCTAGATTGCGTCCAAAAAAAACTTATTTTTTTCCGAGTGTGACCTAGTTTTCGGCCACAGTATAGAAAAATAATTATTAAGTTAAAAACTAAATATCTACATAAACATACTTTTACATAAACATACTTTTACTTAAAATTACTATTAACTAGCTTTTGCCAGCGACATCGTCCGCGTGGAATAGTTACTTTGTTCCCTAGTTCTTCGCCCGCGGTTTCACCTGCGTTGCCCCGTTCCTAAGGGTTGTAGCGTGATGTTTTATAGCTTGAAACCTTTCTCATGAATCACTCATTTTCCCAACATTTCCCTTCACTGCTCTGCTCCTATTGATCGTAGCGTGATGGAAAGTATACTATAACCTGCTCAGGAGTATGAAGAACAATTGTACCAAGTTTCGTTGAAATCCGTCGAGTGGTTTTTGTTTCTATAACGAACATACAGACAGACAGACAGACAGACAGACAGACAGACGGACAGACAGACAAAAATTTTACTGATTGCTTTTTTGGCGTCAGTATCGATCACTAATCACCCGCTGATAGTTATTTTGGAAATATATTTCATGTACAGAATTGACCTCTCTACAGATTTATTATAAGTAATAGATTCATAATAGTTTCTATAAAAGTCGTCAGTACCTATAAACCCAAGACTGTATGTAAACTGTAAACGAAAAGGACAGGAAGAAAGGATTACAAAAATAAAAACAACAGGCAAAAGAATTGAAAACGGTGAAGAAGCTGTTGGGATTAACTGAAATAAAAGAGAAAAACATAGTGACATCTTTGCCACCAGAAAAAGACTCCGATTCTAGTTTATATGAAGTCGTTAAGACAAGTGATAGTGAAAACATTGAAATGCTATCAGATTCGGAAGATGAGGTAAATCATGAAGCTCGGAGGCGATAAATGTCGGAGATTTCTTGCTAACTAAATTCAAAAAGAAGAAATCTCTGATTTAATACGATGCCTATGTCGTATTTAAGTATGGTATGACGGAGTACCAAGTATCATATCTCAGAAAGCAATCAGGGTTTTCTAAGTTTGTATTTTCAATTGTTCAAGATAAAACAAGCGTAGATGTCAGAAATGTAGTTTTGCAATTACCATCGTCGCTTTATTCATTTTCGTTAGATTTAACTGGATATAGGTAATATGCAGTAGGCATTGTTACGCGATAAAAGAACGTTTTTTTTATATGTTTTTAGGATTATTTTTGTTAATTATCGAAAGATTGAAAAAGTTTGTGATGTTTTTCAGAAAAACGTTTGTCATTTTGATAGGAGTTTCTATCAGTTATACCTACTATATTTTCATTAATCATATTGAATTTTTAAGTCTGATTACTTAATATATACCTAACTAATTAGATAATTAAGAAATTAACAAAATGTAGTTCTATGATGACAATGTTGTTTTCCTGTTTATTTTCTTTATGAAACTTGAGAGACTGATTGTAAGTACTGTAATGTTTACACGATTAATAAAGTGTAAATACTTATTTTGTGATCTCAATAAAAATATGGTTTTTATTTGTTAATTTTAAATAATACAAATCAAATCAAATCATTTATTTTGCGACATATGGGTATTGTAGACATAGTTCTTAAGTATAAATACATAGTATCACCATATTCGACCATTAAACGGCATGCAAAATTAGAACAAAATATTACATTATATTTTTAATAGTAGGTATATCCATTATATGTAAAGCAATAAATGGCCCATCAATAACCCGTTTAATAAACATTAATATTAATAGAAATCAATTGAAAAGAAATGTCAATTTTATATTAAATGTCAATATTCAAATTACAATATTCCATCTTCCATCATTTAAATATTCACTAATAGAGTAATAACATTTTTTAATTGATTTTATTTTATTTTTGAATGCGTTAATGTTTGTCATCTCTAGTATTGGTTTAGGCAGATGATTGTAGATACGCGGGGCCATGCAAAATATACTTTTGTTTAACATTGCCGTTTTATTTCTAGGGTAGGCTATGTTGTAGTTACGTCATCTACTATTTAAGTTCTCGTAAAGGTACATATTTTTCTTGACAAATAATACAACTTCCAGTATATACATGCACGGCAATGTTAAAATATTTAAATCTATGAAACACGGTCTACAGCTATCAGTCTGTTTCAAATTACATATAGCCCGTACACATCTCTTTTGCGCTCTAAATGCTGCTTCTCTATCAGTAGAATTGCCCCAGAACATAATGCCATACTTTAAGAGTGGAGCAACATACCCATGGTAAGCTGTTAGTACAGAGACTTTGCTTACTGTCTTTCCAAGCATATACAGCGCATACGAGTAAGTGTTAATCCTTTTACACAACGATTCTATATGTTGTTTCCAGTTTAAATACTCATCTATATTCAATCCTAAAAATTTTGTAATACTAACCTCTACAATTTTATCATTCAAATAATTAATGTCCATATCTGTCAATTTATTAACTTTATTTCTAAATGTCATAAGATTTGTTTTACTAATGTTAATGTTAAGATTATTTAATGTCAGCCATTTAATTATATTATGTAATGTCAAATTAATCTCATGTTCTAATTGAATTTTATCATGCCCAATGAATAGAATTGTACTATCATCAGCAAATAATATGGTGTCATGTTTCGTAATTTTAGGTAGGTCATTTATATAGATAATAAACAATAGTGGCCCTAATACACTACCCTGAGGCACACCAAATCGCACTTCTTCACATTCAGATGAGTAGTCAACAACTTGTTTTTGGTCGGGACAGATTCGTGTAATTTGTGTTACCTGCTTCCTGTTTTGTAGATATGATTTTATGAGATCATATACGTTTCCTCTCACTCCGTAGGCATAAAGCTTTTTTAATAGTATTTTATGGTCCACATAATCGAACGCTTTAGTTAAGTCCATGTATAAGGCACAAGCCTGACTACCCCTGTCTATATTTGTCATCACTATTTCAAGAAACTTATAAATTGCCAAGTCTATGGACTTATGTTTTCTAAAACCGATTTGTTCACTGCAAAATAGGTTGTTGATTTCAAAATAATTGTACACACAATCGTGTATGACCTTCTCAAAGATCTTTGAAATTACAGGCACAAGAGCTATTGGACGATAGCAGCCCATGTTATACCTATCATCTTTTTTGAATAAAGGTTTAATTATAGTTAGTTTAAGCTTTTCAGGGAAGACACCATTCGTAATACACAGATTTATTATAAAGCTATTTATTTGGATAATTTTATACAATAGATACCTAATTTATTACAGTGTTCGGGTGGGGCAGAATGAGGCAAAAACGATTTTTTATTAAAATCATTATCAATCATTATACCTGATCACATTTAGCGGCTATTTCTAAAAATGTAAACTGACATATTAGTCAATGCACACGTCAAAATAATATTCAATAATATTAAATATGATGACATTCGTCCATTAAATATGAGGTTGGATTTTGGTGCTCACATTGTATCAAGCACAAGTTCGGTCGTGCATGGAGTACTGTTCGCAGCTTTGGGATGGATCGCCTGAGTACCAGCTTAAGGTATTGAAATCCGTCGAGAAACTTGCCAAGAAGCTCATTGGCAACGACTCCCTTGTCCGGGCTAAACTCCAAAGTCTGAAACTTCGCCGCAAAGTTGCTAGATTTTCGATATTTTTTCGGGTACATTTCGGAGAGTGTGCAGCAGATCTCCCTCTAGCCTTTTCTACTATCGGACGACCAGAAGCACGAAAAAGCGAAATCGCACACACACAATTCATGGTGCACATTCCAAAAACCCGAAGAAAACGCTTGAAGTCCACTTTTATAGTGCGTACCGCTGAAATGTGGAATGCGCTTCCTGAGTGGGTCTTCCCCGATATATACAATCTGGGTATCTTTAAATCACGAGTGAATCGGTTTCTTCTAGGCAAGCGCGCTCCATCGTAGATTGCACCTGTCGCTTAACATAAGGCGAACTGGCGGTCAAGTCAGTTATTTAATCTAATTATGTAAGTTTAATAAGTAAGTTTAGACGGGTTAAAATACTGTTCCTCGCTGATATTCCAGATAGGTATCTGGTAAGCGCCGAGAAAATATTTGACCTGCTCGGTGGTAGGACCTCTTGGGGTCTGATCGGCTGGCGACCACCCATACGTGGGAGTCTATCGTAAAGCGCCTTGGTGTGTTTCGAATTTCAGTAAGAGCCAGGTCCCCCTCCGTTGGTGCGGCAGTCTGCAGTCCGCAGGGGCTCTAAAGGGACAGCAACGCATCAGCAACTCCTCTGCTGTTGCAGGTATTTATGGGCGACGCTGACTACTTACCACCAGGTGGCTCGTTTGCCGAGTTAAAAAAAAACTAGCACAACTCGGCACAAATTAACACCTATTTGTGTACTAAATATCATGATTGTGCCCTTTACCGTTTCAGAGATAAGTATAGCAAAAAGTAAAAATGTTCCCGCTGCAAACGCCGATATAACTTCAGAATTTTAAGGGGCAAAAATTTGGTCTTTCTAGGCACATTTAGCACCAATTATATGTTACCTATGGAGCTACTTTAATTCCACCTATGTTTGATGAACCATGTGATGTTTGAAAAATCTCTCCAGCAAAATTATATTTTTCGGGGATATTTCTAAAACTACTGAAGCACAAATTTAAAAATTCCGGCATGTAGATACCTACACGCGTAGGTATCTACTTCGATAAATAAAAGAGGACCTGTTTTTCAAATAGCTCGGTCAATTTATCAGTGAAGAAGCTCATATTACCCTATTTAAAGAATATTCAGAAACTTGCATAATAAGTTATTAGGTATCAAAATAACTTTCTTAACATAACATACCATCACGCCTGTATTCCCCGAAGGGATAGGCATAGGCGAACTCAATGTACACCCACAGTTCGCCGGTATGTTTAGGTCCCATGTTATAGGGGGCGAGCCTATAGCCATTAAACCGGGCACAAATCCAGACTCCGAGCTCCTACTGAGAATTTCACAGAAAAACCCAATAATACTTTGCTCGACCTGGGGATCGAACCCAGAACCTCTAGTGTAGCAGTCGCGCTTGGGACCACTAGACTAATGAGGCAGTCATAACTTTCTTATTGGCAAGTTATTTATTGTTGCAGCGTTTTTTACTTGCATGCACTAACAAGAGGGAGCAGCAAAAGGAAAGGACGGTCACTTATTTAATTAAGCAGATAACTATGTTCTGTTCTTTACCGATGTTTTTATGAGTTAATATATTATAAAGTATGTTCCTTACGAAATAGCCCGAATCATAGAGAATAACACCACTTGAGAACCGATGAGCCAATTTTTCTAGGCACACGAGTCGGGCCGGGGGACGAGAAAAATACCGCGACTGTAATTGGCCGATGCAACAATGTCACCGAATCGATGCTCCATTCACTCAATTACTTAGTGCTGCGCTGATGCAGCGATGGTACTGATCGATAAAATCGACTTCATTAATATCCCATTTACAACTGTGGTATGTATGTAAAAATATTAATATTATTCTCACCTAAATTTTGTGGAATTTTACATTCAAATAAGTAGCTTTCAAGTGAAACAGATCCTTTTGATTTTTTCAAGTGATATGGTTTGAGTTTGACAGAACGTAGTTTTGCGGTGCGTTTGGTTTCTGGCCATACTCAATTTGAACATGTTTAACGGCCAGTTTCTATATCCAATCTGTCGATAGATTTGGTTACTAGAGATAGAATTTTGACATAAGCTCCATACAGCTACTGTCAAAATCCTATCTCTAGTAAGCAAATCTACTGACAGATAGGATAAACAAATCGGCCGTTTATCGATGCGAGTCGTAAATTCTCCTTCCTAATTGTGATCGTCATGTCCGCGGTATAACCAGAATAAACAATCGAATTTGTTATCTGGCATTTTTTTACACTTTTGCCCTAATAGTCAAACTGTATCATTAGTCTAGTCGTCGTGAGCGCCATTGTTATGCGTGGCGCTAAGTATACTTTGCTGTGTATTGGGTTTTACTATAAAATTTTCAGTAGGTACAGTCAAAAGCACATCATAGTATGCAAAACAAACAAAAAATCAATTCAATCTCCAAATAATATAGTTTATTATCTACTGGGGAAATTTGTCAGTTTATGGTAACTTGATGTGCTGTTAGGTACTGTAGGTACCTACCTAATACGTTTATAAAAAAACTATAAATGAAATGGAACCTGTCCATTAATTCCGTAAGTTTATAGAGTAAGAGTAACTTGTAAGAGTAACTAGGCTAATAAAAAATGAGTGGGTAAAGGTTACAATAAAATAATGATGTAGGTACTAATAATTATATAAACGAATGTTTTTTTTTTGCAAAATTATTAAAACTTAAAGTCTGTACGTATGTCATATAAATATACCCAAATATACATGTTGCTGTGGAAGTAATAACAGGAAGTCCCAGATTCAAATAATCTGGTCAATCTAGTTATTTATTAAATGTCAAAGTAGGTCATGCAAAGTAAAATCACTATTTAAATAATAAAACCATTTATTTTATGCAATTCCCATATTTTAACTTATTTTTTTTAAACTTTACTATACATAATTATAAATCAAAGGTACATAATGTTAAATAAAGAGTAGATACCTACGTACAATAGACCATCTTGGCGGTTGACCACATTTCACCTTTATTATTCAAGAGCATAAAGTTGACATGTGGACAACCATCACTTACGTCACTATACAATATTTATGACGATATTATTGCCTTTAGTTGGTTCCAAAGGACAAACTTCCAACTATGCGTAGTGTTTTTTGAGATTTACAAAAAAACCGTCTATAAACATTTACCTATTCATGACATTAGTAGTCGAGTATAAAAAATATGTAGTGAATTATCGTTAATTTTTTGCAATTGCAACCATCTTTTGGATGTTGGACTTTGGTCTGGACCAATCATCCTACCTAAAATGTGGGATGATTTGTCCACCAATTTAAAAATAACACGATTTTTTTACTATTAAGCAAGTGTGTCCTGAAAAAATAATTGTATTATCTATAGATAGTTATAAAGAAATCTAGTTTAAGATTTGACATGATGTTTCGGGACTGGATGTCTGGGTAAATGACATCTGCGTTTGTTAACAATAATGATACAGAAGTAAAATCATTGAAATAGGGCAATGAAAGTTCACCCCCCTTTTCACCACCTTAGGGGTTGAATTTCAAAAAATCCTTTCTTAGTGCTCGCCTACAGCGCAAAACAGTTAGTCTGTCAATCTGGCTTCTTTTAAATACATAGATTAACAAATTATTTAATCTACTGCTTGTACGAAGCTTCTGACATTCATAAAATTGATCACTTCGGTCCAGGAATCGATTTATTTGATGTTCGTAGCAGATCCTTAACAATTTTCTAATGCGAACCGAAAACGACCTTATTGTATGAAAGTTTCTATGGTAGGTCCTAACCAAGGCAACTTTATTTAGTCATAAAGTCTAATATAAGACGGGAGCATATACCTAGTATCGATCTTTTCAACATCCATTATACCAACATGAACAATGAAGCTTTACATAACATAACTGTCAAACAGACAATGAAACAAATAAATTATCATAACATTTAAATACATACATAGATCCCTTACAACCATTTCCACAAATGTTTCGTCACAATTTTGAATCATAAAACATACCTACTTATTATTTTTTATAACTATGTTGAGGGTTAAATACGGAATATTTGAATAAGATATTTTATTGCACTTTCTATAATAATATGTAGATATTTGAGATAAAGACTTAATGATATTTATTATTAGTACTGCTAAAATTAAAGCACCTTAGGTAACCGGCACCCTGTGAATTGATGTAATCTTGGTTAATTTGTTGTACACTAATCTCCATAATACCTAATAACGCATATTTGCAAACGTTGATATCTTTCGTGCGAATGACTTGTTATTAGTCATACATAAGTCATAAGTCATTTAAATGTGGTTAATACAGGTGTTAGGTGTTTTAAAACAATATGTTTCACAAATTTGCCACTTCAGTTTGTATGGAATGCAAATATTTAAATTAAATTAGAAAAATATTTTTGAACCACACCAGAAAACATATCGCGTAACAAAGCAGTATAGTTTCTCTGTATAAAAGCTAAATACCGCTATGTGTAACTAATCAAGAAATCTCAGAAACTTAATTGGTATTTGTTTCTATTAGAAAACAGCAAAACATAGACACATTTTCAAATTTTGAGGTGCTTTTAGTGTGGTTTCAGTATTCAACAATAATACTTAAACGTAGCAAGAGGGATTTGCCTCGCTAACACGTTGCCTTAAATACATTAAAACATGCTGTCTTCGATCAATTTTGCGAGTGCAACGCAGAGCGCGATGTTTGTTTGCAATCTGCATGGCGAAACCGTTCTATAGTTACTGATATAGTTGGCACATTATTGGGACAAGCCTTTAACACAAATGCAGATCATCACAAGTTTTAAATTAAGAACATTTCATAAAAGTCGTTCAGAAAATACAGACATGCAATAAAATCAGCGCAATTACAGATTTGTGGTAACAATATTAGACTTGCCATTTTAGTCAGAACATCAACACTTACAATTTTAAACGGTTTGAACGTACCTACGAATAGAGCCGCATTAATTCGATACCCCCTCAAGAAGAAAAAAAATGTGGATTCACTATGTTATGTGCATATTATACCTACTGAAATTATTGCTTTTGCCTCAATACTTAAGTTTTATTTCTGAAAGATTAAGTTTTATTTATGCATCAGAGGTACCCAATTAGTGCCGCCGTAGTACATTTCGCATGCGTTCGAACCAGTCTTATGAAAATACTTTATTATTATATTAATGAATAGATTTTTTGCCTTTTTTTATGGGATAGGGGCAAACGAGCAGACGAATCGCCTGATGTTAAGCGATTACCGCCGCCCATGGACACCCACAACACCAGAGGAGTCACAAAGTGCGTTGCCGGTCTTTTAAAATGGGGTTTGGGCCTCCCTCCGGTATGCTCACTTACTCGGCGAAACACAACGCAAGCGTTGGCCGTGGTATCAATCCGGTCTAGCCGGCCCATTCGTGCCAAAAATCGTAATACAAACTTTCTCGGACATGCATTTAAATTAAAAAACATTATTGTCATGATTTACAACTGGAATATTATACTTCACTTAAACTATGGTCTTATGAAAGTACAGTTAGGTCCAAATAACTGTGTGTGTCTGAAGTTGTCCGCAAGTAATTTTGCAATGGTATATTTTAATATACATAGAAATTCTGTGTAGAGACAATAGGATAGTTAACTGTTCTTTGATTTCTTAAAAATAATGGTCCTATAGAAAGCTGTTATCCTTACATAGTATAAAACAAAGTCGCTGTCGCTGTCTGTCCGTCCCTATGTATGCTTAAATCATTAAAACTACGCAACGGATTTTGAAGCGGTTTTTTTTAATAGATAGAGTGATTCAAGAGGGAGGTTTTAAGCTATTTAACATTACGCTACGACTCTTAGGAATGGGGCAACGCGGGTGAAACCGCGGGCGGTCCGCTAGTTGAAAATAATTCATAGATTGAAAAAATATTTTAATTTAAATCGGCTCATTAAGTTAATAGTTCTACGATAGGTAAGCTTTTAAAGTTTTTGGTGGGGCTTGAGTGGGGATGCTCTGTCCTTTTCCCGCAAACGAATATTAGTATAGAATGGTGGTATGGCGCATGCCCGGTTTGACGTCACAACGTGACGTACCTACGCTCCTAACTTGCTTATTTTTGAACCGATTTTTATTTTTTGTTTGTTCCGTTTTTGGTCAACTTTTTTATCTACACTAATATTATAAAGAGGAAAGATTTATATTTTTATATATAAGGAATAAAAACTACTGGACCGATTTCAAAAATTCTAGATAGCTACATTATCACTGAGTAACATAAGCTATATAATATCACCCTACGCCTTTTAAGAACGGAGCAGCGCGGGTGAAACCGCGAGCGGGTCGTTAATGAGACCATAAAAAAGATCAGTCAACTAGCCTCTTGTTGTCGTAAATGTCTAGCATTCATGAATATTGTCCTTACTCATTTCGATACAAAAACACTTATTAAGGTGACTTTACCGACGCAGCCGTTCAGAAAGCCTAACTCCGACACGCACAGTAGGTACTGTACCTAAGTTTATTTTTCGAACTGTATAAAAATATATCTAACTTATTCATCAAGTCATATGAAACCAAGCAAACTTGAACGACTTATTAGCAACTAATAATTAAATGATTACTACTAGAAATTAGCCATTCACCACGAGATTGAAAAGCTGTGGTCCGTACAAACACTGGACTCCATCAGGGGGCATACTCTTGAACTCAATTCCGAATAAATTGGAATTGTGACGTTTCGTCAAGTTTCGTACTCTTGAATCCGAGACTAGCGCCAAATTGTTTCAATATTGCGCGGTGATTGAGTGAACTAAATAGGATTGGGAAACGACCCAACCATTGGCCAATCAGGGATAACGGATTTGTACTCAAGAGTACGAAATCGCCCGACAGCCAAATTGACATTGGAATCGGATTACGTTTGGATTGGTATTGTATTGTTTTCAAGAGTAAGCCTGTTGGTTTCCCTCGCTTCTTGCTTAAAGGTCTACTGATTGGGGCCATCGTCTGGTCGGAAGAAGGACTCCCCAGGTCAACCGCCACAGGGTAACTTGACTTGATAAGGTAACAGTCGTTCAAGCTTGCTGAGACGAATACATATATGGAAATTATGACGATAAAGATAAGGTATTAATGTTTTCTTTTATATATTCTATCTATTAATTTGAAAAAGAAAGTAGGCGCTGTTGCGGAGGGTAACGTGCGCACTCGTTTTACAATTGCATCGTGTAGTTCTTTCTCTTCTTGTCTATACAATTCTGGGAGCCTCAATTCATTGTATAGTCCTTTAATTTTGTCTACATGTTCTGGCTCCTTACTGCCGTAGTATTGTGTGAAGAGGGCCTTTTGTGACTCATTGCAGCGCTGTAGAGCGGTGACCGCCAACCAGGAACACTTACCTTCCTGAATGTCTGTTCCCGCTTTACCTGTGATTGATTCGTCGCCGAAACAATCTATGAAGTCGTCCTAAAACAAAAATGCATTTTCAACTATCGAATCTTAAAGAACTTGCCAAATGTTTTAGCTCTGCTTGGACGACGAATTGATTTTTCCTTAGCCGGTTCTTCTTCATAAGATCTACTTTCTGGAACCATGTAACTATTGACTTTTCAAAGAGTACCTACCAAGTTTATCTACAGTAATTGTTTGTTGCAGTTTGTCGGTCGATGGCCGATTATAATCGGTTCTGTTATTATACCTTGCCTTATGACACATAGAAATGTATGGAAAAAATATGCACTGCGCAGACCAAAAAAGAGAACAGTTCCGGTAGGTAACATGTGAACTTACCTGCATTTGAAACAACCTTCCAAGCTTCGAGCAGATATCGTCCACATCTGCATACATGCTTTTGTCGACATCTTGGACTAGCACCAAGCCCAGTAGGACAGGCAGTCGGAACGTGTAGCAACTAGTCTTGTAATGGACAATAGACTCGTACCGGTCTATTGTAAACAGACTGTAGTCTTTCAGGTTGTGAGCCATCGTAAAGTCTAGGTGCTGCCCCATGGAAGTGTACAGCAGAGCCTGGAAAACATTGTTTAAGTTGAAATCTATTAAAAATTTCATTTAAAAAACGTGCCCTGAGATCGAGCTTCGAGTGCTCAGACACAAGGCTTTGAGCCTTCAACGCTCAAGTGCTCAAGTCTCACTAGCTTGGACTATAATAACGCTCGAGGCTCGGCCTCGGGGCTCGTTTTTACAACACTACATTCGCTACACGTAAACATGGTGGAATTTAATAAGTTCCTATCTACATAATAACGAAATCAGCATTAAAATGTTTATAAGCTATACAGCTATTATTCTTAGTGCCCTCTCATTTTAATTATTAAAGATGACTAAGACAAAGAGATTAATTATTTAGGATAAGGAGAAATAATTTTAGTACTTAAGGGTTTTGAAATAAGATCTTGACTCTTGACCTTTCTGGTTGCTCAAAATACATTGTACAATTTGAATTTGAATGAATAAATGATTGATTATCATCATAATCATAAAACAGGACTTTTTAAAGTATCTATGTTAGAATCAACAGTATTACAAATCATAAGCCGACCCTGGGAGAGTCATGCTTCGGCACGAATGGGCTGTCTCGACCGGAGTGATACCACCACGGCCTCACAGAAAACTGGCGTGAAATAACGCTTAGGTACGTTGTGTTTCGCCGAGTGAGTGAGGATACCGGAGGCCTAAACCCCTTCTTAAAAGACCAGCAACGCACTTTGCGTATTTGCGGGTGTCCATGAGCGGCGGTCATCGCTTGCCAACAGGCGACCCGTCTGCTCGTTTGGCCCCTATCCCATAAAAAAAACAAGCACCTCATTGAAAAGTCGCATAACATCGACAAAGTGCGACGTTTTTCCAAAGTAGGTCTCCAATGTTTCCATGACAGCGCAGTGGATGAGTATGGAGTCATTGATAGCACCCAGGCCAACATTCGGCATTCGGTACCAGCACGGCATGCCGCGTCGCGTTGTCGAACCATCCATTATGTCGTCCACTACAATGAAGTATGCTTGAAGCTGTATAGAATAACAAAATTATAACAGAAGGGTAATTCTTGTACCTACGTAAAAACCTGTTCAAAACATAATTTCAATGCACTGACACTCCTCTGGTCGAATGAATTCATACAATTTAATACAAACTTGTCCGTCAATTAGATATTAATTCCATAATTTATGTATGTATTTAGCAAGAATTATAGTATGGCAAGCAAACTTTATAAGAACAATGCTTTTGTAAAATTAAGAACAAGATTTTATTGTGTTTCTTAAAACTAAAGACAAAAAATCTTCATTTGAAAATAATTATGAATGTAAAGACAATAGAGATAAAATCCTTTAGTCACGTTGATGTTAAGTTTAACAGACGTCATAAACTGCAACAATTTATCTTTTTAATGTTGAAAAATACTTACTTAAAGGTTGTCTGAAGGAGATGTTGAGTTTGTTTCATTTATTTTTTTATTAATACCACTCATTGTGCGTTAACTTTGGTTTAATTTTCTTTATATTATTAAGTTTAAATTGTGTTGCATTATTGGTGTATATTCTATGCTATACTTTTTATTAGAATTAATGTAGTTAATGGAAATAATATATGCAAACTTCTAATTCAGAGTCCTTCTATTTCAGAATTTAGTTTTTTTTATCGACATTATTTTATAAACACTGAACTTTTAAATGCAAGAAAATAACCTGAATGTAGACAGAGGAAAATGTTTTTGATATTAAAAACGTGCATAATATCATAAAATAATTGTAATTGGCCGATGTCATGCTCTTCAAAATGTATATTCCTTTTTTTGATATTTTACAACATGAATGGTTGTCTGTGTACCTACATCATATTTGATTTTAATTTAGTGATGCCATAGAAAATAAAATTTAGCATTTACCATTTCCACACACCATCCAAGTACTCTGGACAATTGTAGGTATTGTCCTTTTAAATTCTCAGGTTTTTCAAGCATTTCATATGCAAGCATGGTCATCATTCCTCTTGAATGTTTTCCACCTGTCAGATTATGTTCTAATACCTGAAAAAAGAACAGACATCACAACTCAATTTCCATACTTGCTAAACAATTGACAACGTTTCAAAATTACTAAGCCACCAAAACAAAAATACTGTTTCTTTGTTTTCCTCTCCTGAGGCAAAATCATTTTTATTATTCACCCGAATATTTCCGATCTCGTTCACCGCGCCAATATTCAAATCAAACTGATCGCGTCATGTAACGCGATAAAGAGCCGAATATCCGGCGCTCCGGCCTCGTAGCTTGCCGAATATCCGGTATCCGGCCAAATTACTATCCAATTCATCTCTATTTTTTTTAAACACCTTCAATTGTGATTATTATGTTTACCAAGACTAAGGCTCTTTCAGAAAAAAAATACAAATAGCTATTTTAATTTAAAAAAAAATAGGAATAACCATTTGTTTAATCATACCAATTGAAAATGAGATCCAGAAGTTTTTCTTTAGTTCAAGAGTGTTGTCTTTAGTTACAAGGTGCATTTGAAATGGTGCTGACACTAGGTTATGGCTATATTGGGGATTTCCATATTTATTTGCCTATAATGAATATAATTTCTCCAGGTCTGGGTAATTAACCTGTGAGGTATGTGTTTGTTAGCACACTCAAGACATGGATATAATATATTCAGCAATTCAGCAATATTTTTATTAATAAATAAATAATATTTACCTTCCTGATCCAGCTCCCAATTTCAGGCACCTGAGATATCTTAGGACTGGCCTGTAGGCTTTCCATGATACCTGGCAACACATCATGGAACAACTCCTTCTCTTTCATTTGAGATATCGACACATTTGTTGATGAGAGTCTATTGCAGGATAACTGAAGGTGCCTGAAAACAAAAATTAGATTAATTTTAATTAAGAGCCATGTCTAAATGTTTATCATCTGAATGATAGCTGGCATGGGATGAGGCTATTGGCGTTAACCAGAAACAAACTCTAAGCTGCTGAAAATTTCATAAAAAATAGAAAAACCCAATAATGTTAATAGCAAATGTAGCAGTCAAGCTTACAACTACTGCACTAATGAAGCAGTTTATATTATATTATTATATTTATTTATTATTATTAATAAATAAATCATAATTATTAGAAAACCTTAAATTAACTGATGGAACTAAAGGTGCTGGGAACCTAATGTGACTTAGTGAATTAACCCATCAAACTCTATATAATAGACTACACAAAATCTTTTATCATGGTCTCCCAGGGTAATTAAGGGTATTATTACACTTACAACTAAGTAATGCAAAAAAGGTATTTTTTGGAATATCGGCAGCATATTTTAGCTGAACTGTGCATGTTGGGACAGCAGTGGGTGTAGCCTGGTGTTGCTTATTATATTGCATGTGGGACTGTTCCAAAAATATAGTCCACAATGTTTTACCTTCCTAACCTAGCAGACCTAATATTTTTGTTAGTGTTATTATGGCTCTGCACATCATTAATTCAGGCAACACATCTGCTCATAGTCATTAGACTGATTGCTTGATGTAACCATAAACAAAACAGTGTTTTTCTTCAATATGAACTATTTTAATATCATGGCTACCTCAATTAGAGTATAAACATAATGTCTACTATGTAGATTGTGGGTATCAAGTGGTTTCTTTTTTGCAGATACAAAATTGCTACACAAATATAATATTTTTTTGATTTCTTGAATTTATATGTAGATATTTAATTCTCTAGTGAAAGGGTTTCCAAAGTGTGGGCCTCACCATGGAAAGTGAAGAAGGGTGCCATGAAGTGATTCTCTTTACCATTCTCCTCATTTATTTTTGTGCCTACCTACCTATCTAGTGTCATTGTAGGTACCTATCATTTAAAGCAGTTAGATAAGTTAGGGCACTGAGACAAAATAATAAACATGATGCACCACAGACTGAAAAAGATTGGGAACTATGTTCTCGTGTAGGGATGGCAAATCTGGCAACCTTTTTTGGTCTATGTGTCACTTTTTCTATGTTTAATGTTTATGTGTAACCTCAGACAGTTGTGGAGGGACGAAACATTAATATCTTTCATACGAATCCTACATTATTATGGTAGGTTTCTCAGTCGCGAAATCTCTTTTCTCTGTCAATTAACTTGATACTAACAGACGAGTATCGATTACTTGCCTAAATTCCTACATTAGGTCACATGCCCAAAATACTTTGTCGTGTGCCGAGGATGGCATGCGTGTCATAGGTTCCCCATCACTGTTCTAGTGTATGATTTACTATGTGGAATGAAGATATTATAATTAATCTGATCATTTTTGGAACATAACAAGTTGCATATTATTAGCAATTCACACTAGCTTAGCTGGCTATTTATTCATTTTAAAATAGGGAGGTATTTCTTAATTTTAATAGGTGACATTAGGCGATTAAATATAATAAATAGAGGTAGAAAGTTGGAAGTTTGACTACCATGGGCAAACAGTAAATTTTATGCTAATTAAATAAATATAGCAATAACATAATATTTTAAATAACTTACCCTTGTAGTTGCTTATCAAATCTGCCATAAAATGTCCGTGTTTTACTTAAAATACGAAGGAATTTCATTTTATTCATCGTAAGTAAATAATAGGTACGTGCCGACTTTCTCTGACCGAATTAGTAACGGATTTAACATAAATGAACTGTGTGTTCATTAATAACTTAATCGTGGAATTTAGATTTTATGTTATTTATGTATTGTTATTATTATTTTATGTGTTAAATTGAAATTGAAACTCTAAAAATGTATACGTTATAGATGACTGATTTGACGGTCAGTCACCTCACCACCCAACACTCACTTGATTTGATTGATTGACAACAATTTGACAACTAAAGCTAAAATTTTTTTTTTTAAGGGATTTTATGACCTGGTAACTTAGACCTTTAGCTCATGAACCTAAAGCTAAAACAAATCACCGAGACGACTAGGGATGTTAAAAAATAATCGATCTTTAAAAAATCGAAAATTATTCCATAAAATTGATTTGTATTATTTTTTTTCCAAAAAACGATTTTTTATTAATCGATTTTTTTATTTTAAGGAACACCTGTTTTCCATTTTTTTGTACTGGTATTGAAATTAACAAGGCGGGAAACGCCAGGAACGAAATACTAGGGAAAAGGTTACCGAAGCTTTTGTTCCTTAAGTCTTTCCTTCCTTAAATATATACATATAATAAACTAGCTGTTGTTTCACTTTTTTTTATGGGATAGGAGGGCAAACGAGCAGACGGATCACCTGATGGTAAGCGATTACCGCCGCTCATGGACACCCGCAACACCAGAGGAGTCTTTCGACCTTTTGTGTTTCGCCGACTAAGTGAGGTTACCGAAGGCCCAATCCCCTTTTAAAAGGTCGGCAACGCACTCGTGACTGCTCTGGTGTTGCGGGTGTCCATGAGCGGCGGTAATCGCTTACCATCCAAAAAAATTATACATTATATAATAATACTTAGTAGGTAATTAGTGACCTATTTCTAGTATCTGAGTCTATGTAATAAATGTTTTATGTATATGTTTTAAAATGTCTTATCAATATTTATTTTTAGTATATTATTTTATTTATTTAATATTTTGTCTCTTGTCGCAAACTTATGAAACATTCACATAAACCTTACATATTTCCATACAAAATTTCATCCCCTATTCCCCATTGTTATTTTACACCCTGAGGGTAAAACTTTTACAAAACTTTGAATGTCATATTTATTTATATCGAATCAACCATAAGTTTCAAGCTTCTAGCTCTAAAAATGACGATACTTCCATTCAACTTTCATCCCCCCTGTCAACCCTTTACAACCCTTTTTTAGCATTAAAAAGTAGCCTACGTCCTTTCTCAGGCTCTAGGCTATCTGTGTACCAAATTTCATTTTAATCAGTTCAGTAGTTATTGCGTGAAAGCGCGACAGACAGACGGACAGACAGAGTTACTTTCGCATTTATAATATTAATAAGGATAAACAACTTGAGCTTATTTCATAATACAAGTTTTACGACTGATGGATTAAATGAAACTAAAGTCGTTGAAACTTGAAAATAACTGTTACTCAGCTGATTAATTTATGTTTATTGTAAAATACCCACATTTATTGTAGGTACACATATTTATTTTACTTTAGTCATATTACCTCGTCTAAATGTATGTTAAATAAGTATAGATAAGTCATTCTATTAGAACGGTATGTGCCATTATGGACGTACTTTTGTTTAGAAGAAAGTACTGAATATATCGTCGTCATTGAAATCAAATGTGTGCTAAATCTAAAAATCTTTCACTGAAACTGAAATGCTACGGTCTCAAAACAAGCAGTAATATTGCGACGGAGTATAAAGTAATAACTTTTCTACCTCGCTCATATTTGTTAATAGTTTTTTAGCAAAGATAATAAAATTTGCCACAAATAAGCGAAATTTACAAAAAAATCGATTATTTAAGAAAAATCAATTATTATTTCATTATAAATCGATTTTTTATATAACTGATTTTATGGAAGCAAAGAAAAATCAATTATTAATTAATCGATTTTTTTCCGGTAAAGTCACATCCCCAAGTCGACATGACTTACTATTTGACACGAGATGGCGAGATACGTCTAGTGTTGCCAATAGTCTGAAAGTAAAACCCAAAGAGTATAACAATATTAGCTGTACTGTAAAACTAGGTATATAATTATAGTAATAACATACTTGCTGATAGTTGTACAGACAACAGCACATCAAATTACCACAAACTGTCAAATTTCCCCAATGGATAGTAAACTACTATGTAATAAGAGAATAAATTGGAAAACTGATTGAAGATATTTGACAGTTTTGAATCCATACCTCCTGTTCTTTGGACCGTACATATGTACGTCAAAACTGTCAACAGTGAGTGATGATAAATGATTTTTTTTATTGGCAAGGATGCCGATATCGTTTCTAGCGAAATATTTCGGCGCGAAATTGCAGAAGTAAAGAAAAGAAAGAAACTTTTAAGGCGGATCGTTCAGCTGAGCCCGCGAAATTCAAATTTCAAGTGATTTTTCGCAATTTGTAGGTCTATAACAAGTTCTAGATTCATGGTAGTTGTAATTGAACCATTAACTATACAACATTCACAACTGAGAACTAAAACCTTTACTTAAAAATCCTTATCAAGCCGAAAACTTGGCGCAATCTGTGTAATTGGTCAAAATTGACATTTTACACTACTTTTAGCTACAATAATGATTTGTAAGCAATGGTTTTAGATAAAATGAGTGATAATGAATGCAGAACTTATTATAGACCTACAAACTGCGAAAAACCACTCGAAATTTGAATTTCGCGGGCTCAGCTGAACGATTCGCCTTAAGCAGTTGGTACGAAATTTAATTTAAAAATAGTTTTGGCTAATAGATCTACTCATTTAGTTTATGTTTTCAAAGATCACGGGGAGTAGTAGACAAGTAAGTAAAGAAGAGACGGAAAACACTGACCATGCAAACCAAATCAAAATTGCAATCGAATCAGAGAAGCGAGGAAGAAAATGGAATTTGGAGTAGGTGCTAAGGAGTAAGGTAGGTTCATAACGCACATTAATAATAATTTGGTGGTTTATTTTGTAATATAATTTAATTAGGTATTTGAAAGAAACACAGTACCTACGTACAAAATAAAAAGGTATAAGATCATAATAAGGCTATGCTGTTTCATTTATGACTGAATGAATGAATGATGACTGTATGGATGTAAACGATTATTTTAAATTTACCGTTTTCTTCCATACGTGTCATCCAATATTTTCATGAACAGCTCACGTTCAGCACCTGAAGACACCGTGTGAATTCGCTGAACAATGTTGTTGTATATTTTAGTTTCTTCTTCCCTAAAAAGCTGTGGAATCTTAAGCTGGTTATAAAGTTGTTTAATGCGCTCAACATGTGCTGGTTCCTTGCTGCCATAGCATGCAATGAATACCGCACGATGATTGTCTTTGCAGCGCTTTAGCGCATTTACGGCTAACCAGGAACATTTGCCTTCCTGAATATCAGTGCCCATTTTTCCGGTCAGGTTTTCATCTCCATAACAGTCAATATAGTCGTCCTGTAATAAGCATACCTACTCAAAAAACGTTTATAAATGGCATCTAGCTTTCTGTGTTATATAAGTAGATACCTATGTAGGTACTTACCTATTTAAATATTGCAAATAATAATTAGGTTAGAATGTGCGAATATGAGTTAATTATCACGCGCTATAGGAAGGAAAACATCGTAAGGAAACCTGCATGCCTGAGAGATTTTCTCGATGGCGTGTGAAGTCTGCCAACCCGCACTAGGCCAGCGTGGTGGACAATATCCTAATCCCTCTCATTGCGAGAGGAGACCCGTGCCCAGCAGTGGCACAATGTAATGGGTTGATTATGTAATTATATTAGAAATGGAGAATAGGAAGATTCTATCAATTTTATTTAACTCACCTGCATTTGGAAGAGCCTCCCTAATTGCATTGAAATTTCCTGGACATTCTGAAGTCCTCCTCCATTGAATTTGTCTGCCAACATCAATCCTAGAGTTATAGGCAGCTTAAATGTGTAATAAGCAGTTTTGTGTTCGACAAGAGTATTGTAGTGTTCTATAGTAAATGAATTGTAGTTTTTTTTATTTGTTCCAGTCGTTATGTCTAGATATTGTCCAATGCTCGAGTTTAAGAGAGTCTGTAATATCAACAAACTTTGAGTAAGTGTTAATAGCGTTAATAAAATTTTATGAGATTCCACATTCTTGGTATCTATATTAAAGGTTATATTTTAGTCTTATACTAGATTTTTATTAAGTTTGTTAATCCTGTACGTAATACCAGTACCGTCTTTACCGTAAGGGCACACGGGGCACGACCCAGGGCTCCCACTCTCAGGGGGACCCCGAAAAGCCCATATATTCGCGTACAATAAATTCTATTTTATATTGTTAAAGTGCAACAAAAAAATTTAGAGTAAATGAGGTAATTTTTTCGATTGACTGACAGCGTTGAACGGTAATAAAATTTGCCAGTTGTTAATGTTATATTTTGGTACCTACCATTTAGGCTTTGTTGTTGGGCTGTCTATTTACTAAGAAATTAGAAATAGGCCAGAGCTTTACCAAAATAAAAATCGTGACCTCCGAAACTTCTGCAAGTTTTCCAGATTCGAGCAGTAAAATGTATACTAGATACTTACATAGGTAAATTCACAACCATATTTTTTTCCCACGGAGCCCACATTCTCATGTGCCCTGGGGCCCCGGAATGGGTTAAGACGGCCCTGCGTAATACGGTATACCTACTCAAGGTTATAAGCATATCTACAGGCATTTTCACCTACTCATACTCAAAAAAGTGGACCGAAACCAAAAACTAGACATTTTTAATTTTTTGTGTGTTCGTGACTAGTTTTACACCAACCTCGTCGAAGTTATGAATCAGGTTCTTGTATTTATATGAATTCTCGAAGTTTGCTCGAAGTATTTGTTGAAGACAACAGTGTATCAGTACAGCGTCGTTGGTAGCGTTAGCTATACCCACGTCTTCTCTTCGGTACCAACACGGCATGCCTCGGCGAGTAGAAGATCCGTCGGCTATGTCGTCTAGCACTATGCAGTATGCCTGTAACTATTATACCAGGTATATCATCAAAAGTAAAGGCTTCAATGTTCTTTGAAAAAAGAAGGCATTTAAAAAAAAACTTAATGCGCCAAAATTTTTGTCTTCAGTAAGGGTATAAAACCTATAGCTCCAAAGATACACACAACCTATATCTTTGGAGCTTATGTCTTCCTATATTTCTATAAGGCGACCAAAAGTAGGCATGAACCGAGTTGCATCTCCCGGGTCTGTAGTTATAATGGGTGTTCCACAGGGCTCTATTCTAGGCCCTTTTCTTATCGTACTTATATGATCTTCCATATAATTATGATGTCAGAGCTATCGAATGTAGTATTGTTTGCTGACGATCCCTCACTCATATTTGAAATCTATAGAAATTGATACTGTTGTGTGTAAAAAAGTAAAGTATTATATAGGTAGGTATAAGAAGTCTTACGATTTCAGCACACCAGCCTAATGTTCGTGCCAAACGCAAAGTTTCGTTTGTTACATTCTCTGGATCTTCAATCATTTTATATGTCATCACTGTTGTCAACCCTCTTGCATTTTTACCGCCTGCTAGATTGCCATGTAGAACCTAAAATTTAATTATTAGCAACATAACTTAATTTATTAACTTCGGAAGCGATACATCCTATGCTAGGTAAGGGGTAGAGAACTGCCAATTATGCTTGAAACTAGTCAAGTTAAAATGACAACCCATCGTTTGTAACTAATCAATTGGTGGCTGGAAACAACACCTACTCCCAAGAGGTTTTAATCTATAAAAACAGAACAAGAATATGCAAGAACCTTTAGGTATATAAGGTTCTTGGTACTTAGGTACGCAACTTTAAATAGGCAGATGTACCGAAAAACCAAAACTCATTTTCTTGACGTTCAATTAGAATATTTCCAGACGAAGTCTGTGGCCTGTGTGGGTGTGGCAACCGCTAATATTAATTCTTAATAGATTAGACGTATGTCTTTATTGACCAACTTTTGGTTTTGTACCACCTAACAATGTAGATCTTCATACGTTTCTCCATTCTACTTGTTTTTGGCTGAATTGTGTGTGAAAAGTGACGACACGATTGGCGTAGCGGTTGAGCGATCGGTTTCTGCGCCACGTGTTGTGGGTTCGATCCCCACACTGAGTAAATATTTGTATGATCTACAGATAGTTGTTCCGGGTCTGGGCGTTTGTGTATGTGAGAATTTGTGTTTGTAAACGCACCCACGATACAGGAGAAAATCCTAATGTGGGGAAACGTTTTTTTTTTTTTTAAATTGTCCAATTGTCGTCATCTGCAAACATGCCATAAAAAAAAAGTTTTCCAACGTAGGCATTTGTATGCCTGTGTGGCGGATCCAAGAATGAAATGATTTATACAATAGAATAAGACCTAAGTGTTGCCTGTGAATCACAAATAAAAAACGTTGACTTTGAGTTTAGAGTTTACTCCTGGGGACTCAGAGTCACACGCAATAATTTTTTTTTTTCTGCACCATGGCAATCTGTCCTAGAACAATAAGCCACTATGTTGATCAACTTCGAGTCTGTTTTAGTCTTCTTTTTATGAGAGAGCTTCCATTGTCGTACGTAGCTCTGATCTCGCTGTTAAAATCTGGCGCTGAGACTAGGGATGTCACATCTCAACCTCGTGTGCTGTTGTCCTCCTACTCCACTCAGAGCAAGGGCTAGCTAATTTGTGTGTTGTGCAAGTCTTTTCTGATATCTTAGGCTATGCTGGCTTATTTCCTGCTTGACTGTTAGTATATTGAGGTCCAGGTACATATATTTGTTGCTTATATTTTGGGTGATATTGAATATGTTTCTTAATGTTTTGCTCTGAAATCTTTCTAAAATGTCGATGTTGCTATTGCTTGCTGTGCCCCATAGTTGTATGCCATATGTCCAGATTGGCTTAATTATGGCTTTGTATACCATCATTTTGCTCTCGCAATAATTAACAGTTTTTTAGTTGTACCTACATAAGTAGGTACATACATAGGCATTGTGTGATTGTGACATAATATAATTATACAGTAGCTTAAATTTTGATTCTCGAAACCGGTATTCAACTTAAAAATAATCTTAAAAACATCGTTTGGATTTAATAAAGATTTTATTGGCTTTACAAATAATGCTCCTACCGTGCAGTATTCGATTTTTTTATTATTTTAGGGAGGCCCGCTCACCTTTCTCATCCACTTATCAGCTTCCGGCATTTCTTGAAACTTCTTATTCCTTGAGACGTCATTAATAACTCCTGGCAAAGCATTAAGAAATTCTACCTTTTCCTTCTTCGGATCAAATTTATTAGAGTGAGTTGACACAGAACTGCAAAACCGCTGATTAATTCTAAAAATGAAATGCGTACTATATTGGCGCCTGTAAAAACTTTTAGTTTAAAGAACGTAATAAAGCATTCTCAAGGCTGTATGGTATGGTCCAAAATTGTAGTTCCTATAATACAGTAATCATTAGCAGCTACGATTTAGATAACAATCTACAAGTGGATTTATGGATAAGGCCGGATATCCACTTTATCGTTTAAATCCGACTAATTAATGTATTAGGTACCTGATGATAATTGAATCCGTCAAGCGTGGAAATATAGTCAGCAGTTCTCTAATACAAATAACATTTCGAAAACCTTGAAGAACACCCACATAGCTACCACAGTCTTTGTAAAGAAGAGCCTTACACCCAGTATCAAGCAGTGGTAGTGGGATCTTTACAGACTGATAGAAGAAACAATTTTACTAATGAAATGATGCCTTCTGACATCGTAAGTACGTAATACTTAATTTCCCTGTAACGACCTATAATAGAACGAAAGGAAGAAAGAAAGAAATTACCTATAATAGAAGTAGGTACAAGCAGTGATAGCCTGGTCGTATGACCGTTGGACTGCCAAGTCAAAGGTCTAGAGTTCGAACAAGACCTCTGACTTTTGGGAATAATTAAGTATATGTTTCCTACCTTACAAAGAGCACCTTCGTCGTCGCCGTCATATTTTTTCCACAAATATTCATTGATAACTCGTCGCTACTCCACAAAAATTGTCACAGGAATGGTTCCTGGGGGCAAATCTGTGTTATATATGTAACGGAAATAACAGTATATCTGATTCAAACCTCAATTTTCTGTAAAGAGCTGTTGAAGAAAATATATTTACTGCTTTTCTTATTGTAATACAGTTTAGCATAACAACGTATCAGATATAATTTAGGCGCATTCATTATGCTTATCAGCCTATTCCCACTTACCTACTACTTACAGCTGTCTTGTCATATCCAACACAATATAATTATTGCCGTCAGTCTAAAGAACTTCGTTGTGGTGCCGTGGTATAAAAATTGCGGAGTAAGCAGTATTGTTTGTGGAGGCTATTTCCTTTATTGCACCTAAAATTTAGGTTTTAATAGTAAAAATGCAATTCAGCTTTAAGATGTACAAATAACCATACTTACTTCCATTACTATATTAATATTCTATAATCTATTCTTTTGTGGAATGCTCTCCCTTTACGTTTCTCCTAGTCGTTACACCTTTAAAATAAAAATCCGAGAATATCTCAGAAAGAAATTGGCAGAATTTATGTTTACTAATATATTATGTATTGTATATAAATGTATTTATTTAGTTTTTTATGTAGGTGTATATATCAGGTAGTATAATGATATAGGTATATTATAGTTTATGTAGATATTAATCTTCTATCAACACACCCGATTATTGCATCTGCCACATTTTTTCTCTGGATCACCCTATGGTCGACTGGTAGAGAATGCGTATAGCATTAAGTCCGCCTCTGTACTATTTCGTGCATAAAGTATTAAATAAATAAATAAATATTCTATGCTGCGAAAGTAACCCTGTCTGTTTATAAAGCTTTCACGCCTGCACCAATTTTGACTAGATTTAGTACCATTACAAAAAAATGCATATTGAAGAAAGAGACCTAGGTACCCTTTGTCTGAAAAAATATTTTGGGATGCGAATGAAACGACTTCGTCTATGAGACAAGAACAATTTGAACACAAGAACACGACTTACTTTACAGTTAGTTCAGTGTCGTACGATTTTTTACCTACTTATATATATGTTTAGCCCTTTACGGACGCTCCCATCTTCCTGATGTTTGTTCAAAATTCAACTTACCAGCCATCAGAACCAATCTAACTCTATTTGAACAAAGTATAGCAAGGGGACCTACTTACTAAAAATAAAAATCTAAAATACAATCAACGTTTTAATATCATCATCGAGAGAATTACTACACGCTTTCCGTTAAAAATATTATAAAACATTGTGTATTATCAAAGCTAGTATAATTTGATTAGTTTTTTTTTTAACTTTTTTCCAACTTCATTAGAATTGCTGATGATGTTACGCAGGGCTTAGAAGTATCTAAAATTGTTGTTAGAAATAGTAGTTTTATGTATAAGTCCTGCTAATCCATATACTTACTAATTAAATAATTTAATATAAAATTTATAAAGTAGGTAGTCTAAGACATTTACATAGTATGTTTAGAACGTCTGCAATCAGTTATTATTCTAGTGTTCTCTCGATGTTCATTCCTTCTTCGATCCTCGACCTGAGTCTTCATATATTCAGGGCTTTCAGGTCTGTTATGTATCATATTATATAATCCTTATTTATAAAAAACCTCAGTCAGTCATTCACGCCTAGTGCTCAAACATAAAATTCGACAGCACTTTAGATAGCTTTATTCCTCGTAATGTGCGCCTATTTTATCGAGAACTGTAGTTTAATATTATCTTAATTACACAAATATACATCTACTAGGTTTTGCACCTGTTTCTAAGTCACTAACTTATCCAATATGTTATATTCACGTATTTAGACACTTCGCCTGAAGATGTTATCTAAAATTTTGAAGAATAATTCATGTGGCAGGCCCCTGGTGACTTGCTGAATTTGTGTCCTAAGGAGATCATAAGTAGCGTCTTCGAAGACCGAGTAGGTGTGTGGGAGTTGGAGTTCCTCGTACAATTCCTTGATTTTAGCAACTGCCTCTGGGTCGGAGCTGCCATAGTTTTCTTCCATGAATTGCCTCTGCTTCGGCGTTGCTCTCTGTAGAGCGACTACTGCGAGCCAGGTACATTTTCCATCTTGGATATCTGTTCCGTTCTTACCAGTGGCAGCTGGATCTCCGAAGCAATCAAGGAAATCATCCTGAAAGTAAAATAGTTACGATTATATCAAACTTCATCACAGTTCAATGTAAATGTAGAAACAGATAAGTATATTGTTGTCAATTCTTATCATTGCAAAAGTGAAATTATGATAAATGAAAATCACTCTGTGACGTTTTTCAAGGAAAATTGTAATAGTTTGACTTTTAATTATTTATTCATTTTTAAGTGAATCTATGTAGATATTAAAAATGTTGAGATCCCAAATAATTTAATCAAATGGCGGGTACCTAACGTTGACTTCAAATTCATCAATCAAAAGAACGCATCGACTTACTTGAATTTGGAAGAATTCTCCCATTTCCAGCAGAATTGTTTTGGCTTGTCTATGCGTTTCAGGGTCTTCTACTCCAGTCATAAGTAGTGCCAGTGTGATTGGCATCTGGAATGTGTGGTATGAGGTCTTGTATTTTGTGATGGCTTCGTACTTCTCCATGGTGAACTGGGTCAAGTCTGGTTTGTCTGTAGTTGTCATTAACTTCTCCAGGTAATGGCCGATCGAGCATTTTAACAGCATCTGGAAAAGGTATCTTTTGTTAAATACAGGTACCGTTGTTATTTGCCCAAACAGACGTTTTTGTTATGCCATTGGTACAAATAAATGCATTGATCGCATTTTATCATAAGACAAGCTTGGGATTGTTGAGGTAAAAGCTGTTGTATACAACTACGGTAATTATATTCAATCATGATAATACATTCACCAGAAAAAGAAAGTTTCTGTGCATACCTGTTGCAATTAATATTGAACATAATTTGACAAGTACCTACTCAATTAGGGTGAAAGTTAAAGACGTTGATATGTAAATAAAATCGTGTGAAGAATTGATTATAATTAAGTATAGCTTTTGCATTTTCATAATAATGATAATTGATAACATTGATAACGTAGGTAGATTTATGTTAATCTTCAATGACACACTGTTGTTCGTGATTAAGAAAGGTGTTTACAAAATAAGGAATATTGAAAATGGAGATTCTGCATCATATAAAATCTCACTTATTGTGATCTTATTTAGATTACATTAAGAGTAGGAAATGTAGGTATTGAATTTGTATTCTAGATTTCTGAGTATAATAAAAACCACGATAGCTGGATTTCTAATATTAAAAACTAAGGACCTAGTGGTACCTACATAAATTGTTAAAGTTGAAAGTTTAACGAAAAGAACGGCTTCGGTTAACGGAAAATGGTTAGTTAAATCACACTAACACGGAACACCCTAATAAACCATAGATTCAATATTCAAAAACAAACAAACATAAAAACATACCTCGTTGAAAGTTTCAAGCACGGTCCTGTAGTACAGTTTATTGTTGAAGTGACGTTTCAGGGTGGAAAACATAGCCGCCTGCACGAGGGAGGCATCGTTAATGCCGGTGAGGCCGACCTCGGGCCGCTTGTACCAGCAAGGCGCCCCGCGACGCATCTCACTACCCTCCATAATGTCGTTCAGCAGTAATTGGTGGGTGTGGAACTGTGGACAATTAAGGTTATTAGATGAAGAAATGCCATTAATTGTATAGGCCTAGTCAGCCTTGTGAATGTTTGATCTGGTTACAAAATTACTACGGTTAATGAAACTCTCATTAAATAGAGAATCGTTTCTTCATCGTTGAATGGGACAGTCTTTATAAGTAAGTCTACTGGATTCATTGACTGGTGAGAAAAATTTAAGTAGGAATCAAACGTGTTCGTAGTTTTCGTCTTCTCTGTGATACAGAGAATTAATGCTAAACCACAAAATTATGTGGACAGGCTCTTGAAGTGTCTTAAGGTCAAAAGATTTTTACTCGAGATTTATACTCTCTCCGTGAAGTGCCTACTGTTATTTATTTATTTAGATGTTATGATTCCAAATGGCGCGGGCGCTCCTTATGTAAGTATTGGAAGTTACTGCTGTCAAAAGGTATTGCCAACCTGTCGGGGTCTGACGAATGTGGTCACAATCTGAATATAGGGCATATGTTTAGTCGATCCGAGACTGACAAGACCCCTGGCGACGGGCAGTCCACGTGGATTATTTGGAATGACCTAAAGGAGTAACTTAGGTAAGTTACAAAGTGTAAATAAATTGTTTAGTACTACGCTCTAGTAGCATAAAGTAGGTACAGTGATAAATGCTAAATTATTATTCAGAGTTTATTTCCCTACAGTTTTATTTTTAGAAAAACCTAGTACCTCCCTACAAACATGGAAGCCCGGTAAAGACTAGAGAGCATTTATAACATTTGATTTCATTGTAGATACCTACGACATTTAATACGTGTGTAGGTAGGACTGCCTACACACGTAATAAAGCTAGGTAAAACTGTCGTATCTACAGCACTTTCCATTTCATATTCACAGGTTTATAAGATATAACATCCAAGAGTTGCCACCAAAGTTGTTAATGCTCAAAATGAAAAAGATATCGCTTTTTAGTCCCCAATAATCACAAGAACAGCCGGTTGAATGGAATCCTATTTGGTGTTTGGCCATGAATTTTATTAGTCTATATAGGATGCTATAGATGACACTTCTTATTTAAATTCTCTAACGATTAGGTGCGATGTTGTGTACATATTGAATATACAATAATACGTATGTACTAAGAATGTTAAATACATCTTTCAAAATACTAATTTGAATATTCGGGCTAAAAACTAATTAAATTTGGGCAGTTAGCGGTTACCATGAACTTCGCGATCCAATTTGAGTAGTATAGGTACTTGCGTATAGTTACTTCATTATTTGTAGACCTTCCGACTTTTATTGTCATAATTCCTTTATTAGGCTTGTGCCTCAATGAAAGCCTTAAAGAGATTCCTAGGATTTGGATGATCGCCGTAAATTATCTAGTTGTCTCACGTAGCCACTATAGCTATCCCCTCCATGACATTTATTCAGACTGCCAAACGGACCGGCCATCGCCAGGCGCAAACACGTTGTTATCATTAGCAATATAATAGCATTATTTTCGTAACACCACCAACCGGCTAGGATTATCATAATTATCGTATCAAAACTGACTAGATTATAAATATTATTATGTATTAGCTTCAATTGGAAATTCAATACCTATTATGAAATATTTATTTTTAAATAATTACATCAATAACTTCTATCATGTTATTATTCAAGCATAAATTAATGTTTTTTCTTATTATTTATTTTATAAGGTATCTATTCGTCTTAACACCGGCAAGTAGCAGTATCTATCACGAAATTCACAATAAAAAAGTATTTCCAGTAATATGATATATATATATCCAAGTAGATAATTATGCAACGTAAATGTCAAGTTGAGCGTAATTTGCTGTCATTTTTGCTTAAAATTTCTTCTCGGTTCTAATTTATTCCTAAAGGCGCCTTTCTTCTAAGAAAAGTAGTAATCTTGATCTGTTGCTAGACTCACCATTTCAACGCACCATCCCATCATATTCGCCAAGTGGATGTTCTCAGGCCTCAAGTTTTCTTTCTTCTCTAGCATTTTGTAAGCCAGCACTGTGGCTAGACCGCGGTTCTTCTTACCAGTCGGCACATTGTATTGTAACAGCTGTAACAATATATTTTATTTACCTAGGTATCTACTTGTTCGAAATATACACTCGTGTAAATACTTATTTAATTCATATTCAACTTGTTCAAAAATATTGACGATATGATATCATCGACACATTTTTTAGTATTACTTAGGAAGGTAGGTACATTATGTGGAACGAATATACATAGGTGTAAGTCAGCCTTGAAAAATACAACGCAGTAGATTTTTTTCTAGTTCTCTTGATACCTACTTTAAATTAAAACTAGCTTCTGCCCGCGACTTTGTCTGCATGGACAAAGTCGCGGATTGGGTCCGATCTGGATAAAAAGTACCCTATGTGTTATTCCAGACTAAAATCTATCTCTGTGCCAAATTTCATCCAGATCCGTTCAGCCGTTCTGGCGTGAAAGAGTAACAAGCATCCATACATTCATACATCCATACTCACAAACTTTCACGATTATAAACGTGAAAGTTTCGGACTAAAACTAGACTAGACTAGAGTAAAGACTCAGCAACGTTATTGGAATAGGAATCGGATATTGTTCTGTCACTAGGTAAGTAGCTAATTTTAACATACAATAATACCTTTTTAATATACCTAATTATATTGAAATACTGGACGTCTCGCTTGCGTTATTATAATAAAGAGCGGTAGTATCTTTATTTTACTTGTAAAGTGATTTTAATTGTTTACGTTATGAACACATTGTGCACGTAGAATGAGCTAGGTATTAAAATCTTGACGTCAAAACTCATTATTCTTGTTTACTTACGAAACGTTAAGGGAATTATTACGCTACAGCATTCCTGTAGGCAATAGATACCTAA
Source organism: Acronicta aceris (assembly GCA_910591435.1). Lineage (NCBI taxonomy): Eukaryota > Metazoa > Arthropoda > Insecta > Lepidoptera > Noctuidae > Acronicta > Acronicta aceris. The sequence continues at coordinate 6,260,677 of OU342774.1, forward strand.
CTACCGATACATGACGAAAATATTTTTTAGAACTATCCTTACTAATATTAGAAACGTGAAAGTTTGTGAGTATGGATGTATGGATGTTTGTTATTCTTTCACGCCAGGGTGAACACCTGCTACTGCTATTATTTTTTATCCAGGTTGGACTCAATTCTGTAGTCCACCCAGACAAAGTCGCGGGCAGAAGCTAGTTAACAATAAATTGCAGACGCAGAACTATGTAGATAATACAAAAAGCCGCTGTTATAAAAACTGTTAGAACAGTAGAGCAAATTGTACATTAACAGTAATTTACGACTAGATCAGTCTAAAGTCCATCCAGACACGGACACAGATAAAAAATACCTAGTAACTAACAAGTCGTACGGACGAGTTTCTAGTCAGTTTTTGTAACAGGTTTTAACAACGCACTTCACTTACGACTGACTGTAGCGACATATAGCGTACCTTAGCCAACCACTTGCTGGCTTCTGGCACATCAATGTGCTTGCCAGTCTCAGTGAGGTCCCTCACGATGTCCGGGAAGCAAGCCATAAACTCCCGGGACTGGTCCTTCGACACGGACAGTCCTCGGGTAGCCATCGGCATTTCTTGGGGTGTCAGGGTTGACAGGAATCTACACATCAAGAAAGTTTAGGATGATTTATTTTCATCGACTGACTTACTGCAAACATTGGATAATGGGCATACAAAATATAGATACACGTATAACAACAAAAGTCATTAATTACAAGTTATGGATAAAGTTATCTCTGATGTAATGATATGGATTTCGATAACCAGTTAATTAGTGACAAGATAGGGTTTATTAAAGAGGTGATCGATCAATTTACAATAGAAAACGAATACAGTACTGGTACCTACTACCTACATTAGTTACAAATCCTTCAAATGCCCTGTAAGTACCTATTATACTTTTGAAATTATTATATAGGTACTTGCTGGTCTTGTATCATGCACTATTCGCGTGTTAATTTATCAGTGGATCGAATTCGCTATTTTAATCGTAATATTGTCATGCTTTGTGTGTTATTTTTAGCTTGTGCACGGGTACATTAATAAGGCAAACACAATGCATGATATGGCTTCAACGGTTACGCAAACTTTATGTCGTCGAGTTCAAATGAGTTCACTGACCTGTGGTATTTTTGCAATTTCAAAAGCTTCTTGGGTAGACCAGTTTCGTCGTTTTGGGGCGACTTCGCTGTTGGCTGGTCCAGCCTTGGAGCCATGGCATCAGAGTTGGTGACACTAGTCGTCTTGCTGATTTGCCGACGGATCTCCTTCTTGTAGATTTGCAGAATTCTCTCCAAACTTTTCTTTGAAGAAAACATCTTGAAAACTTATACAATTCTTTTTTCTAAATAAATTTGTTGGTATATGAAATTTTAGTTAAACTTTGTAGAAGTTTAATTCAGTAATTTGTTTCTCCTTTACGATTTATAGGTGTAGCGTCTATTCGCGTTGGGTTTGTAAAACCGACTGATTCTTTGTTGTGTTTTGCCTCCTTACGAGCTCCAGTGATACGATAGCGACGTCCGTAATGTTTACAATACTTCTATCGATATCGACGCTTTTATGACGTCTCAACTATAACCACGTGACACCGAAGTAGGTGAAATATTTGACAATTTGCTATGTAGATATCATTTCAGTATCTACCTACTTAAATTCCAGGTTACATATATATCAAAAAAGAATTTAAAAATACCAATGTACATTTTGACTTTGTCAATGATGAAAATCAATAGGTGCCTATACCTAGGGTACAAACGGCAAACGTTTTCGACATAACAAATAAAAGGAAAAATCAAACCAAAAGACAAATACTAGAAAAAAACAATGTCGATAAAAACACCATACTGGAAGCACATCATTACGATGCGCACGCAACAAAACAAACGGGCCCGGCGGCGCCCCTCGCCCCAACTTCACCACGCGGGCCGCGTCACGTAGGCACCCGGCAACCGGAGCGCCGATCCCAACCAACAAGAAGTACGGAAGGCCAACTCCTTACAAAGAGAGATAAAGAGCTCCCACATAAACAGTTGTTAACATCTAAAAACAGTGACCACTGGAGACTCAGGCTGTCCTAATGCGCTTTGTTGACTTAGTATTTTTTACTGAATCAGCTTCTATCTTGTCTAGGCTCAGCTGTTAAGTATTGTATTTTCTGAACTGATTTACTGATTGACCAAGCGCTGCCCGCTCCTCACCTCTCATAGTACCGCCCGTGACCCAAAATAAGCACAACATCGACAACGGCTTTCAGATCACGTAGGTAAGTTCGAGACATGTGGCGAGCAGGTGAACAGCGTCCAAAATCAAAACCAATAAATGCACCCTTTTCTACATTGTCATTGTTGCAATACGTTTAAGTTTAGGGCAATCAATCAAGATCTCAAAAGAATGCTGTCAAGATTGCGGTCAATGGTATTATGGATTATTATTTAAATGTATTAAATAGGGATGATGTAAATATGCAGGCATAATATGCCGGCTATATATTGCAGTGACAATTAGTTGTAAGTATAGTTAAAAGAGAAAAGTTTATTCATTAGCATTACGCAGGTGAGTAATAGACAACGGTCAATAATGAGATAAGGGTACAGTCACAGAACAATTTAGTGATGTAATCAATACTGTTTTGTTTATTTAGTTTTATCATTGGTTACTACGCCGATTGTGCATGATACCGCGGCCATTTAGAGGGTAAGGCTAAGTTAGCCTCGAAGAAGCTTGCATGCCGGCCCACTGCCAACTACTTTATAAGGCGTAGGTCCGGCCTCATATGAAATATTGTTCTCATCTCACCCCAGTACCAACTTCTCCCTCTAGACCGCATCCAACGGAGAGCGATTCGAATCGTCGACTGCCAAGATATTTCACACCGGCTAGACCCCACTTGGCGCTGCGTAGAGATGTGGCCTTGCTATGCATCTTCTATCGTCTATACTATGGGGAGTGCTCCGAGGAACCGTTCTGATTGATCCCTGCTGCCTGTCTACGCCATCGTTCTATGGGACAGCAGTTCCATCCCCATCATCTTTATGGTTGGCTGTCTACAACTGTGCGTTTCTATAGAAACTTACTGCTTCGCACAACAAAACTGTGGAATGAGCTATCACCTGTAGTATTTCCGGACTAATTCGACCTTCAAACCTTCAAGAAAAGAGCGTACTCCCTTTTATAAGGCCGACAACGCACTTGTAACTCCTCTGGTGATGCGGCTGTCCATGGGCGGCGGTAATCGCTTACCATCAGGCGATCCGTCTGCTGGCTTGCCCCCTATCCCATAAAAATACCGTTATTTTGTAAGGGAAGATTAATAAAGTAACAACGAATAGATGGGTCAAAATTGGATAAGATATTGATGATTTAGGGGATAGGTTTCTAACTAAAACAGGTATTACGTACATTTTACCGATTCATCTATTGCCGTAAAGGCTAGGTTACTTAGTAGGTTGCCGAACTTTCAAACTAGCTAGATGCTATGCTTCAAACTTGAATAATTTGATATCGATAAAATAATTATTATCTTCAAAAAATAATCCCCATGACATATTAATTTGTCTAAGGTTTTAATGTTTACCTACGTAAAAATCAAAAACAAAAATATCTGTTATCGACTTATCAATCACCTTGATATAAAAATTGGCACGAGGGCATATGGAATTATTTTTTTAGTGGTACATAATTATAAAAAGGGAAACTGGAATTACATTAATAGTTTCTTAACACTGTTTTACAATTGATTCGGAAGGTGTTGTAACCAGTTTCGGTGGCATTTTTGCAATTATTAAGCAACAGAAATTACTCGATCAACTAGTGAAACATCTAGAGAAACTACTGGAAGCTAGAAAAACTCAGTTCCTTAAATTTCTCTAAAAATTTAGAAATTTAGATATCATGCTTGTAGCTTACTAGCATGATATCTAAGCAAACAATTAAAAAAGATACCTACATCTGTTAGAATTTACCTACTTAGTAGGTACCTACCCAAAATCTAATAAGCCGCTTAAATAAAAACAAACAGTATTTCGAAATTTACCAGAGTCATTTAAAAAAAGGTTGATTTGAATTAATTTGAAATGATTCAAATTAATTGAATCATTTCCGTGTTACTTTTATGTAATGCACGCACGCATACCTAACTTTGAAATTATTCGTAAACATTAAATTATATTATTGGGTAAAAATCACGTGCATTTTATGATAACGTAACATTAATTTCTGTGGGAATAATGATTAACACCCAACTTGCGTAATAACTACTTCAAGGACAAGTTCACGATCAAAGTAGGATTAAGATTCTTTACTGATTCGTAACTAGTCTTGCGAATGGTAGCAATGCTTAAATACGCTGCTGGTAAATATACGATTAACATTGGGTGTGGTAGGTATAATTAACCGACTAATAACTTAATTTATTGTTTTGAAGCAAAATGTATAATTGCTTATTAATGAAACCGGTTTTGTAAACTTTGGCATTTATATCTAGGTACTTAGCTTACTCATATCTCGTTCAAACACGGGCTTCACATAGTTACATAATGATATGACTATGTTTTGCACTGTTTGCTTATGTGATATGCCTCTGTTGACGAGTGAATATCTCGCAAATGTTTATTGCAGATCTCTCTCATCCTATTTGCGTTCATTAGGTGTACCTACATTGACTGTTTTCTGTTGATAATAATTATCAGTGGACTTATGTGCCTCGGAACTGATGTTACCATTGCCAAAAATACAGTTGTTCAGTTTATTTCAGTAAACAATAATATTATCGTATCATTCATAACCTGCCTTATAGTCACTGGGTACCTATGTTGTTGCGAGTACCTAAAAAGCGTTAGTCGTGACTTTAGGGATAACCATTATCTAGTTTCTAGTTATTTACATTGTAAGAAACTGAAGACTGGATGGAATAAACAAAATTACTTACCTATATACTTAATTATAACTTAAGTTTTAAGTAGCATATAATTTAAGTGTTAATTAAATTAAAATAATAAATCCTAATGGAGATTTTACGTCTTCCTCGACCCCTCACAGTATATTACTTCCTGTCTGAATATTTCATAATTGACTATCTAAACTCGTAGTACCTATATACAAAAATAAGTATCCTAAAATAATATTTAAATTTAATATAAATGCGTAGGGTACCTATATAATAATATAAAATAATACAAAATAAATATAGGATGTAAATACTTCTAAGTTAATATTGAGCAATAATACAATAAAGGCGATCGCAGAACTGATTTAGCAGTTTCAGGTAAGTAACCTTATACTATTTCGAGAGGTATTGCTCTGTATACTTTTACCACAGGTACCTACCTAACGGATTGCAAAAACGAACAATGGAGCGTTACAATGAAATAAAAAATGGTAACATACGAACTTGCTATCATGGAGAATAAACGTGATAGATAACAATAAAGGTAATAATATGGTTTTTACGTTTTTGTTATGTATTAAATGGACGAATTGAATAATAAACAATATTTGCAGCTATGTGCCAGTTACATACCGTTTTTGGAATTCATATTAATTACTGCGTCCCTCTTCCCTTCAGTTATATTGAGAGATTAAAAATAACGTGTCCTGTTCCTGATTCCTTAAGTTAATACACCAGGGGTTCCCAACAAAGTGTGCGCCACGGGGCGCCCTGGTGTACCGTAGAAAGTGAAGAAGGACGCCGTGAATGATTCTCTTTATCATTCTCCTCATTTATTTTTGTGCCTATGTACCTAACTAGAATCATTGAACATATTTATCTATTTCGACCAGCTAGATAGTAACCATATATGTACGTCGCGGAAGTACCTACAGGGGTTCCTAAACTTTTTCAGTCCACCAGTAACCCGATCTAATATAATCCGGCCAAGTGCAAGTAATAAGTACTCGCAAAATAACAATTCCGTATTGAATAATAAGTTAATAACACTACGGTACACTGATTGCGAAAGTGTGCATTCTTGTGCACATATCATCATCATCAGCCTATAGCAATCCACTGCTGGACATAGGCCTCCCCCAATGTGCGCCATTTCACGCTGTCCTCGGCTTGTCGCATCCAGCTTCCATATTCCATTTATACATAATTATATTGTCATTTGATATCATCATAATTCACACATTTCTCAGTAGGCGCATATCGTTCATGATATTTTTCAGATCTTTGTGACTGTTATTAAAAATGCAGCTAAAACATGCCATCGCGCTTAGCACCTATATTCTGCGAAGGGTTAGGCAGAGGTGTGGGTATACCGACTGAATTATTGAAGTGATCTGGTATTCACCTACAATCACTCAACCTGCAACCTCACTGGTGTTTAGGTCCATGTAATAGTTGTTCTATTGCCATTATCCGACGTCCTAGTGACAATTTCATGGAAAAAAACCGTCAAAATACAACTTCCCATCTGAGCTTCCAAAACGAACCCCGTACAAAATTTAACATTCAATTTTTAACCACATGGCCCTGTTCTCGTTTGCTGTAACAATCCTTGCCAAATTGCCGAATAGCGCTTGTGACAAATAGACACCGGGGTGTTCCGATTTTACTATTTTGATACGGAACACTCAAACGGATAACAATGTAATTGGTCATGAATTCATGATTTCCTACATTGTCATTATTTGCAGTGTCCACCTTGAAAATAATGTCATTTTTATCCTTTGTTTTACTTAATAACGTGGAGGTAATCATTAGCTGTGACTTTTTGTGTGTGTGTTTGTAACGTTTACTCTTCCTTGTAACTAAGAAATATGACGTCATCAGCATAAACAAGGGAAGTTAAATCTGCTTAAATAGTATTTAATTGTGTTGCGAATTTACGAACAAAACTATATCTGACGTAAGAATAATTTGGCATTGTCTGAAGTTATGACTTTTGACATCGCCAAATTTAAAAAAGAAATATTTTCCCAAAAAATATTACTAGGCACGATTTCATGATGACATAATGACGTAATGACTTACAGGATTGACCGCGGCGAAACGTTAGATCTGGAAGCTCTCAAGTAGGTAAAATGCTGTAGGTATAAACTTATCAATGTAAAATTAGTATCGTAATCTAAATAACCTATTTACCATTCCGCTGCTGAGTCCTTGTCTCATAATTTGAGGGGTTAAACTATGGTCTACCACACTGCTGACTTACTGTGTGTATTCACAAGATATGTATATAAAAATGTTTTCATTTATCGCAAAAAAATATTTGATCTGGTTGAAGTGCCTATGCTGGATTCGAACTCAAGTTACAGCAGTCCATGGTAATGTCACTGCTTAAAAAATCGTACATAAAATTTATTATCTAGAATTATATTTATAAGTAAGCACTTAAGGCGGATCGTTCACCTGAGCCCGCTAAATTCAAATTTCAAGTTGTTTTTCTCAGTTTGTGGGTCTATAATAAGTTCTACATTCATCAATAGTAATTGCGACATTAACTATACAAAATTCACAATGTTTAACTAAAACCATTGCTTAAAAATCATTATTGTAGCTAAAAGTAGTGTAAAATGTCAATTTTGACCAATTACACAGTTTTTGGCAAGTTTTTGGCTTGATAAGGATTTTTAAGTAAAGATTTTAGTCCTCAATTGTGAATGTTGTATAGTTAATGTCGCGATTACTACTGCCATGAATCTAGAACTTGTTATAGACCTACAAAATGCGAAAAATCACTTGAAATTTGAATTTCGCGGGCTCAGGTGAACTATCCAACTTAAATAATAAATTAATAAAATTTATGAAAACATTAAAGGATTATATTATGACATAGGAGAGAGATAGATAGAGTAAGCTGTCTTATCACATAAACTGATAACTGTAGACATTCGTTTACTAAAGCCTATTTTTAACTACCATTTGTATAGTAATAAGTTTATTGGTGCATAGCCAATTTGTCTCCATACAAAGCGACGTTATTTTTATCACGGTAAATAATGATAGTTTCCCGGTTCTACAAAAAAACGCCTTTATTCTTCAGTATTTATAGTCAGCTTGATAGTATCTGTCCATTCACTCTTGAAATTGTTTAAAAACATGATTTTTGAGGAGTTAAGTAGGAACTATGGACTACCTAGACACTAAGGACCAGACTCATTTACTCCTTAGTTCAATCGGTCATCTCAGCTTGTCTCAAATGATTTTTATTTTTTACTAATTAGGATAAGGAAAGAAAGAAGAAAGAAAAACAAATTTATTGAGACAACAACCGATACACAGATAAAACCGATACACAGATAAAGTCGGCATGGTTGCCCCTAATGGGTAGCCATCTCAGCATTATGCTGGGCGCATACCCAGCGCTGGTTTTCAGTTCGCACGTTTCACTTAAGGCTGTAAGTGTCCTACGTATATGATTCTCTGATACACTTTAGAGATCCCTTGAATCTAATGTACGTAGGTATAGAGTTCATTTTAAGACGATTAGATATTAGTACATCAGATTGCCCAAATACATATAACATAACATAAACAACAATTACATTTTCATGGTCTCCTCGCAGGATTAGACTATAGTCCACCATGCTAGCCTAATGCGGGTTGGCAGACTTCACACGCCGTCGAGAAAATCTCTCAGGCATGCAGGTTTTCTCACGATGTTTTCCTTCACCGTTTAAGCGCGTGATAATTAACTATAAATACGCACATGACTTCAAAAAGTCAGAGCAGAGGTGCGTGCCTTGGATTCGAACTCGAGATCTTTGCCCAAATGAGAAATATAATGATGATATTTATTTCTCTAAATATATCTTAGATATTAATAACTGCCTCAATAGCCTAGTGGTCCTGAGCGCGACTGCTACGCTAGAAGTCCTAGGTTCGATTTTAAGGTCGAGCAGTGTTAACGGGTTTTTCTATGAAATTTTCAGTAGCAGCTCCGAGTTTGGAATTTGTGCCCGCTTAATGACAATAGGCTTGCTCCCTATTACCTTTATATTTATGGGTCCTTAACATACCGGCTAATTGTGGGTCTACATTAGTACGCCTCTGCCTAACCCTTCTGGGAATAAGTATAGGCGTGATGATATGTTATGGTATTTTATTGTCGGATGGCACTTGGGTTTTCTAGCTGACGAGAAGAAACTAAAAAATCAAAAATATATACGGTTACGCTTGTCTCCCATTGGGGTAAGCAGAGACTATAGATTTCTACTTGCTAGATCCTGGCACATTATTTTCGCTTCATCTACGTGCATTAACCTCTTCAAGCATTGCAGCATCATATTTTGGTTTTCCGTAATTGTTGTTGGTTAAACGTTCTATCTAAGTATAAGCAGCGTACGGTCTCTCATGTACATGCCTTTGCCTATAATATACAAACAATCAAATATAATAAACTTACTAAACTTTAATAATACCTATTCTTCCTTCAGAAATATTTAAATATTATTCTACAAATCATAGCGTCAATTACAAAACTGAACGCAGGTATGCAATGAGTTCTTGTATACCGGATTAACCAAGATAACGATTTCCCAGGATTGACATTGTTGATAGTGGTACACGGTTGCGGATACGCCTACCATTACCGCTGCCATTTAGTAAATCCTCTGAACCGACATGGCGACCGGTAATCACAATTTTGGATCAGCGATGATGAGTGATGACCGTGCGCGCGCATCCAAGGTCATGGCGGGAAACAATATTGTAATTAATTCGTATTGACTAATGAGTGACTGCGGTTCTGCTCACTTCTGTTGAATTATTTGAATGGAATACCATGATGAGGATAACCATGGGAATCACGGAGTAATTGGTAGGTGTTCAGCTCTCCCACTTCGCTCACAACACAAACTAACGCAGGCGTATGATACCCTTAATTTCGGTTTATAATTTATCCACAGATTGCTGTTAGGATGAGTAAAACTATATGTTATAACCAAATATTGGACCTAAACTAGGAAATGGTCGTCAGCCTTCTTCATAAAAAACAAACAAACAGCCTCTTACCCTAAACGCAATACATCTTCTCCGTACCTCGTGGGTAAAATTTGGCTGTATTAGTTTTCTCGTTTTTTTGTTGTTTTCTTATTAGTTTTCTTGACTACCTCATTGGTCTAGTGGTCCCGAGCGCCACTGCTATGCAAGTGGTCCTGGGTTCGATACCCAGGTCGAGCAAAGTGTTATTGAGTTTTTCTATGAAATTCTCAGTAGCAGCTCGGAGTCTGGATTTGTACTCGGTTAATGGCAAAAGGTTACCTAATGGCAATAGGTGACCTAAACATACCAGGCGAACTATGAGTGTACACTAGTACGCCTCTGTTTAACCCTTCGGGGAGTACAGGCGTGATGGTATGTAGTTTTCTTGTTAGTTATTTTTCACGTAGTAGATTATTTTGATGATCAATTTTCATATCAAAGAAAATATATTTTTGATCAATAGATATACATATAACTACATTACGGACAGACAAGTCTTTATTTATTTGATATAGGTTTGACTACATGGTGCGAACGCGACGGCTGATGCGTAATAGCGGAAGGCGCGAACTGTCGACGCCATGATGGTTGGCGAGCGAACCCGCCGACTCATACCATTGTACAATGTACGTGGCTTCCGGAAAAGCGCACTCTTTGGGGTCACTATATATAGGTAAGTATAACTACTTGCTAAGTTTATGAAATTCTCATATAAACGTTTCCCGGATCTAAATCAAACAGTAGATTTGCTAAGAATGTTTTAAGACCGACTAGCCTAAAGAACTTTGTAGCGTATCATACATAGATGAAAGAAAACAGTTTCAGCATACATGCCAGTAATAGGTACTTTATAAAAGTGTGTAGAAGTGCACGCCTCCGTGCCTAGGTATAAGTTTTAATGATCACACAGGTCGCTCGCACTGAATTTGTTAGTCTAACAATAGTTCACACATGTCCATAAAGTTTAATGATAATGGTTCCCCCACCGGCACCAATAAACATGGATCTTTATGGAAAATTAGCGATGCGTAGCGATGGTGTGATTCGCTCACATCGATGCTCTCCCATTGTCGTCCCCCCCTTAATGTGATTTAACTGAATTATGGAGTAGAAATGGCCACAATTTGGTTGTAGCTGTCCAGTGGTTAGCCCGTGCTGTGATCCCTGTGTGTCGAGACACTTAGCGACCGTGTGTAGCGTGTTTGCTTGGACTTTGTGAGACTGAAGTGCTACGACGCGGCGTGCTACGTCTCGTAGAGGCCAACTTAAAGAAAAGCTCAAGTAAGTTTCCCGCCTTGGGCGTAGCGGGTAGTCCGTAGTCCGTAGTGAAGTGAATTAGAACTTACATGCTACGGGCAACGTAGAAGTCCGAATCACTAGATTCATAATAAACTTGTGAAAGAACCTTTTAAGTAAAATATCTGGCAATATTGTGTTTTTTAGTTTCGTTCTGGTTTTCGTAAAGATTCAAACTTTTATAATATACTAGCTTTTGCCAGCGACTTCGTTCGCGTGGAATAGTTACTTTGTTCCCTAGTTCTTCGCCCGCGGTTTCACCTGCGTTGCCCCGTTCCTAAGCGTTGTAGCGTGATGTTTTATATCTTGAAACCTTTCTCATGAATCACTCATTTTCCCAACATTTCTCTTCACTGCTCTGCTCCTATTGATCGTAGCGTGATGAAAAGTATACTATAACCTGCCCAGGAGTATGAAGAACAATTGTACCAAGTTTCGTTAAAATCCGTCGAGTGGTTTTTGTTTCTATAACGAACATACAGACAGACAGACAGACAGACAAAAATTTTACTGATTGCATTTTTGGCGTCAGTATCGATCACTAATCACCCGCTGATAGTTATTTTGGAAATATATACCTCTCTACAGATTTATTGTAAGTATAGATAGATAATAATATTATAAGGAAGATGTATGAATGTGGAAGAAGCAAAAGAAGTATGCAAGAATCGTAGAAAGTGGCGTTCTATAGTTTCTGTGGGAGAAAGGCGTGAGTGGATGTATGTATGTAATAATATTAATTTTTGCAGTGCCTAAATACCTACATGTATTTCCCCTTACATCTTTTCTAGTTGGATTTTTTTTATTCAGAGTGCTTTCCAGCTTAAAAATGTATTTAAAATCATAGTTACGTTTAAAATGTCACATACAATATAATTTTATTGAAATACCAGCTTTGAATATTTAACGAAATATACCTAACATGGACGCTTAGGGCGGCGCCGGCGCAGCGTTGTGTGACCGCATTATGCAATACCAAGCGTGCCCCGCACGTGCATTGAAGGTGACAATAATTATAAATATAAAACATATCTTTGTATATATAGCAATTTGAGACCGGTCTCTCCAGATAGCGTCCAAGTCATTTCACTACTGTTTTCTGAGCCTAAATTATTAATATGTAATTTAGATGAGACTAGGCCTCATACACAATAACAAACATAGGAAGTCTCATCGCAGCTATTAAGCGATCGATATATTAGCGATCTATCTGTTATTAACTCAAAACCGATCCAGGTACTTACAATAATAGAATAGAATCCTGGATGTTATAGTCAGTATTTTTTTTTACAATAAAATAAATATATTGTTACAGACTGCCTCATTAAGTCATTAGTCTAGTGATCCCAAGCGCGACTGCTATGCTAGAGATCCTGGGTTCGATCCCCAGGTCGAGAAAAGTGTTACTGGCGTTTTCTATAAAATTCTCAGTAGCAGCTCAGAGTTTGGATTTGTGCCTGGTTAATGGCAATAGGCTCGCCCCCTATTATATGGGACGTAAACATACCGGCGAACTGAGGGTGTATATTAGTCCACCACTGCCTAACGGGGAATACAGGCGTGATGGTATGTTTTGTTAATACATTATTTATAAGTTAACAATTGCTTTTGTTTACTTAAAAATAATACTAATAATATAAATAAAACTGACGATAAAAATATTTTTAAATAGAAAAAATTGAAATGAATAGGTACATACATATATTAAGACTAAATAAATAGAAAAATAACAATTTACTATAGATATTAATATAGGTACACTTACTACTATACAATAATAAATTTGAATATAAATTAATTAATATGGCTTAGTATCAAAGTGCTCCTCCTCTCTCCTACTTATTAATTTTGCTGTGCCCGACAGGTTCCATAATTGTTTCTCTCTGTTATTCTTACCACCTGTATATGTACATTATGGATTGCAATAAATATATGAATATAAATAAGTACCTAAACGTCAAGAAACATAAGTATAAATGTGAAGTTTCCTTAAGAATTATATAATTATGATATCTTTGGTTGTTATTCGTTATCGGCGTGTCACTTTGTTGATACCTGTGTGTTATGTGAATGATACTCGCGTGATTAGTATTATACATCTATCTAAGTATATAGACAAAGCATGATAAATATTTTTCAAAGTAACTATATCTACTTATATGTAAATGTACCTACATAGAAAATATTAAATAAAAATACAAAGGAAAACAGTCCTTAGGGAGTACATGTATATAATAAACGGTCTATGACGTAGTCAGTAAATTTTCAGATATGTCCTTCCTAAGGTTGCCTGGAAGAAATTGCAGTTAGTGATAAGGCCGCCCATTGTATGTATTTTTGCCCCACGATGTCCTGTCCAATGTTTTATTTCGTGTACAATAAAGTATGTATATGCATACGTAACTCGAAAAAAGAAGCTATTTTAACATCTGGATTTTTCATAACCGGAATCTTCAAACGAGTAGACTAAATGTAAAAAGTAGAGTTTTTAGTTTAATTTTTATCCCGATTGACGAGCCAAAACATTGTAAGACTTTGCAAACCAGCCAGTCTTAAAAACATTTCCATAATGCTGCAAACTAGTTATGTTTCTCTAATAAGGTTAATGTGGTAAACCTGTTTTAGTTTTTATATCAAATTGCCAAAACGTGGAGGTACACGTGTAGATATAAATAAAACTATTCTATTTCTACTATAACAAATCGTATCTATGTTCATTCCAAAAAAAAATACATTGTTTGTTTCAAGGAGAACTACTTAAAGCGAAATGATCATTGTAGACCATGTAGACAACATTTATAAAATGTATAGGTACCTACAATTTTGTGCCTCGTCGGGCAGAATAGCTTTTGCAATTCTTGTAATTCTAAAGAAATGCATTAGTAATAATAATGCATTGCTACTGTATAGCATATGTATACATAAAATCAAGTCAGGATTTCCAGATGCTCTACAAAAAACACTACTATTATGATGGAATAATAGTGGTCCAAAGACAACTATACCTACGTACGGCTTGATATTTCACCTCTGAAGTAAGTTTGGTGTGTATATTAAAGACCAGCCAAACTCTTCTGAAGACCTCTTTTCTTAACCATGAGGCGAGGGCTCCCAGACAGTTCAGTAGGTACACTGCCCTATGGCATTAATAGGACAGAACGTAGAGATTTTAGTTAATATAATAATGGAATACCTACCTACCTAAATACAGGTAGTTACGTACCATTAAAGGAAAATAAAGTTGATTGATTCCTTATTTTTAATCTAAGTAATACATGAAGACTGCCTCATTAGTCTAGTGGTCCCAAGCGCGACTGCTACACCTACCTCTAGTACACACCTCTAGTGAGAGGTCCTAGGTTCGATCCCCAGGTCGAGCAAAGTGTTATTGGGTTTTTCTATGAAATTCTCAGTAGTAGCTCGGAGTCGGGATTTGTGCCCGGTTAATGGCTATAGGCTCGCCCCCTATAACATGAGACCTAAACATAACGGCCAACTGTGGGTGTACATTAAGTACGCCTCTGCCTAACTCTTCGGGGAATAAAGGCGTGATGGTATATTATGATGGTATGTTAAGTAATACATGCTGTCACATACCCATGATAACTGCGGGACGACGTGCCTCGGAATACACGTAAAGTCGTCGGTCCCGGTTGTCATACGAATACCTATGACAATAGTTAGTGGTATTCAGAAGCCAAAAACGGTCATAACATTTACGTTTAAAACAATGTCATTCTTTTGAGCCTTGAAAGGGAACAAAGCATAGAATATTTTCCCACGAATAAAAGTAACAAAATACTGCACTGTAGATCCAACTTTTGGTAGCTCGTATAATCCTATGATTGAATGCGGGAAGCTGGTGATGTGTTGCAAACACTTGCGTCACAGATTCCCACGGGCCCATCCTAGCCCAGCCTAGCCCATCCCATTCTCTACAATGGATACTCGAACAGTTTTCACACCATTTCGTTCCGTGTGATTGGTTCCCGTGAAAAGTATTCTTTTTAATCAGTGGATGTCAACATTGTCCGCTTTGAATTTGACAACACACGACTTTCACTAAAAGAAGTTGATCACTTATCTACTTCATTGTTAAATATGTAAAGTGCAGTGGCCTTAGGTGTGTAGGTCGTTTAGAACATTAAATAAGACTTAGATGCCAAAATTTGCAAATGGTTTAATGTTCTGATACAATCCAAATAATAAGCAGTCGGTTAACATTTTTGGTTCTTCTTCATTATGTTGATGGTACGACGTTAGCTATGGCCTTACCTTACTTGGCTCACTTGGAAGTCAATAGAACGACTGCAACCCAACCCCAAATTGGGAATGTGTAATTCCAAATGTGGTTATACATTTCTAAGATATTTCTAAAATATTGCTATTAATATACATACATTGCATCCTGATCAAGTCTACCTTATCTTAGTTTATCAAAACTCTCGATATTGGCTGAAAATCAATCATGCGAAGTAAGAAATGTTTGCAACTTGATTATTACAGCTGTGTGTAAGTTCGTATCATCATCATCAGCCTATATTCGACCACTGCTGGACGTAGGCGTCTCCTAGTGTACGCCACACAGCTCGATCTTCGGCTCGTAGTTCGTATGAATTATGAAAAAGCGCTGATTGGCAAAAGCACAAAATTATGCCTAATAACGCGCACAAAAGATCAAATCTATACAAAATCCATCGATCCCATTTTGCAAACAGCCAGACGTAGATTTCATGGCAAAGATAACTGTAACAAAATTTGGATGCTACGTCATTTGTCCAATTGGCCCGGCGAGGACATCGGTCGGAACACAATGGACCGGACGCTGGCATCCGCTTTCCATCGGCACAATTTTTTGGAAACACCAAAATTTTCATAGTCCAAACCTTCGGTCTGGCATTGTCATGCAGATTCGAGGTTCATTATGTTGAAGAGTACTAACTAGCGAGTAGTACCCACGTTTGATACTTAGGACTACTGAGGGCTTATGATGGACAACTTTCCTTCCGGCGATCCATCGACTTAACTGTAAAGGAAGCATATTTTGCTACGGTCTAGTCAACACACTTAGCAGTCGTCTTTCCGCTTATCTGTCAAGATTCGCCTACAATTTTCGTGAAAAAGGTATATTTTTCCGTCACGGATAATCACCCAAGACTTCTGTCTGTAAACGTAGGCTTGTATTATCTTTACATTTAGGATAGTAATGTAAGCTTTGTAGTGGGAAGTTTAAAAAAATCATTTTTAGGATTCCGTGCCTCAAAAGGAAAATTCGGAACCCTTATCACTTTGTTGTCCGTCCGTCCGTCTGTCTGTCAAGACCCTTTATCTCGAGAATGCGTTAAGGTATCGAGTTGAGGTAACTAGTCGAATCATAAACTCGAGTCTATAGTCCTGTGCAGCTCTATCAAGCTAGCCACTAGCTTGTCACTGCTAGCTTGATAGAGCTGTCCCTTGAAGCTATGAAAAAATCAATCTTCCAAGTTAACGTAAAAAAGATACGACCGTTTATGCCGCACAAAACGTAGCTGCGTAGGTAGATATATTTCGACACTTTCAAGGGAATCAAAATGTATTTTCCGTTGACCTAGAACTATGAAATTTGGCAAGTAACTAATACCATCTTATACTACAAGAATAGGAAAAAATCTAAAAACTATACATTTGTAATTACAATATGTATCTAAAAATTTGTACGGAACCCTCGGTGGGCGGGCCAGGCGGTTTTTTTTCCCACTTATATTGCGTTCGGTTTCTAGTGTAACCAAGCATTTTACATGAAACGACTGTTATCAGACTTCCACAACGCAATTTCTGTTCAATACCGATATCTGGAGGATCATAGACTGGTTGTCAGGCTTTTTATGTTGCTATCACTAAAGATTGTTCATATGATATGACCACCGTATCCAACGGCTTTAGCGTGTTTTCCGAAGCACGGAGTGATCTCGATATACATATTTCTAATGTAACATTATGTAAGTATATGACGTTACTTTGTGATTAATTTGCGCCAGATTTCATACATCTTTTTAACTTCTAAGGAAATTACAATATTAAAGAAACCTAATTACCACAAAGCGTGAGTTCTTATAACAAGCTGCGCAAACATGTCGATACTCAGGCTATAGTAGTTTTGTGTTTTGAGCAGTCGGGGATAACGCTGTAAAATAATACGATCATCACATCACTCTGCGCAAAAAGCACCAAACTCAATTATTCGATTTGTTCTTCAACAACTTGAAAATTGCAGGAAAGAAATACCAAATAACTTCATTTAAAAAGCAACGATCACGTTATCAGATGTAGGTTGTAGGTATATAGAATAAAGTAACGATTGTTTTAGCATTTCTAAAACCCGTTTGTTTGTACGTATTATACCTTCTTATAAGGTATGCATAAGTAAAATAATGATATACTTCACCATGTGGGTGGATTTCACCCACAAGGTACCTACAACATCACCTTGTGGGTGAAATCCTAGGTTGAAGAGAAAACGCAGATAAAACTACTGCGCACTCCTTTCGTATCTTATTTTTGTTTAAAAATAGACAATGAGTTATTCACACTATTTATTTAGGTACATTTCAGACTTAAAGTTTCTACGGTTTACCTACACCTATCATCTACTTTAAATTCCTACATACAGGAAGGAAAACCGTAAAGGAAACTGATACAATATCATATCATCCTGTCAAATTATTTAGTTCAATCATAACAATAGTATTAATAATGTTTACTATGTCTAGACACTTGTATTATGTAGATACATACCTAGGTACCACCTTTGTTAAACACCTAGTGTTCATATTTCATAATATTTTTTTATTGTCACAAGCGCAGAACATTAAGAAGGTCACAAGAAATAAATAATACCGATTGAATAGAATACCCATTCGATGGATTTATTACAGCAAAATAGGTAAGTATTATTTACGGTACCAGACGGCCCGTATGATTATTTTTTTCATCTTAGTTTACTAAAAAAAAAGAATATTAGGAGTAGGCATTGAAATATCAATTACCGCAATAAAAGAAATTGATTGATTGATCATTGATTGAAAATCCGTCGAAGTATAGTTATTTTTTTCAAAATTGATTCTAACTAGACCTTTTCGGTATTGTACACATATTAAAAACCACTGTAATCGAATCAGTAGTCGATTCTGAACAAACTACTTTTAGGGCTTGCGGTTATTTCAGTTACATGTTTATATTAATTTACTGTACCTAAGTCAAACTGCAAAGTATCATACGGCGTACCTTCCATTCAATGACCATCGCGTTAAGACGTTGGGTTAAATGTGTTCAAAAAAATTTGGTAGGTACGTATTATATATATAACATCCAAAGTACCTTCTCCGTCTACTATCAAAAGTAACACGAGGAAAAAATAATAACTTTATGTTCAACATAAAATTCGCTATAAACAGATTCGATTCAAATATTTCGCAATATTTTATATGAATACAATTAATTGCATCTATTTCACGGGTGTGCGCAAAGTAACGGTGTTGATGTCGGTACGTATCCATTTCAATAACGTGGATGCCATCGATAAAGCCCTGTACTGTTACCATACAAAGCACCAAGAGTAGTGATGCATGGGTTTTGTATATGACCTGACCAGTTATAGCACGACACTTCGTGCTCCGATAGTTGCCAATGTTATAAATAAGTTTTTATTGTTCAACCAACAGTGTATAGGGTTTATGCTTGTTAGGGCTGTTTTATAAACGATGTTGGCGCGATAATTGGTGTTGCTATAATATGACTGACTATAAACTGTATGTTTCGACGAAAAAGTAGCTCTAAGCAGTTTGGGTGTCTAGATATATTAGATATTATAGGCTCCTTACCAGCAATTAAATATTCTAATTACTTTCGGTTCCATTCGAAAAATCCTTCGGCGATTTCAGCCTCCCGGCTAAAACCTGCAACTAACTATACAGACTCTGAACTTCGTTTAGATACAAACAGCGTCCTTGTTTACATGACCCGTAAAAATGTATGTCAGATCAATTTACAGATGCACGCAGAATCATCCAAAGGTGACAGACAGAAACGCGGTCATCAAAACAGCTGATTTGATAAAATATGTAAATGCAAAACATGTTGTTGTGCTTGTGTGTGTAAATATTACTTCTGTAAATAGGTAAATAATATTGTACATAAGGTACATATTTTTATTGTTTAGTCTCATATTCTCACAGAATTAGTATCACTTAGTTGGATTTCCTTGTACAATCGATGATTGCCATTGTTATTGGATTGCTCAGACAAATTATTTTAATCTATTTGCTTGTTATTTGACCTGCATCCTTCAATTTTAGTAATTCCGCATGTCGACTGAAGCAATGACGGTCAATTTATTAAATGGACATATTTTAAGGCTAGGACAGAAACTACAGTGACAGTAGTTGTACCTACCTATTAATATAATCCCGGTGACCAGGCATTACTCAAAAGACTGCTTTTATTGACATACATGACACACAATTTACACAAAGTCCATTTAATTGCAGAATATAGCAATTTAAATGTGACTTTACTTTATAGTGCAATCATCTCACGCACGGCCCCGTGTAGAAAACAACCATAATTTCCTGGCTGAAGGTCGCTATTACTACTACATATATGTTGTACCATGTATACATAATTAATATATGTTTTAGTCCAACCTTGCACTCGATAGTTTTGTTCCATGTTAAACCATTATCGTGTTGCGAGACGAGTATAGCTTTCCGAAAGACAAACCAAATAGTCGCGAGGAATATTTAGTAAATGCATTTGCAAGAAAACGAAGCCATTAGCAATGATGAGCTGTGGTTAACCAAATAACCACATACAAATATTTATTTTAAGCACATAATTTGTACATAGGGTTGCCAACTTTGTTGAAAATAATATCAAATTCTTTAAATAGGAAAAAATAAAGTATTTGTAAGAAAAAAGAAGACCTACCTACTTATTTTTGGATAGGTAGGTAGCTACCTTTAACACAAGCTAACAATTTTTAACTAACTTTGGAAGTTTTAATAGCGTTAAATAATATCGGAATACAAACAAATAACTCGATTTTCAACCGACTTCAAAAAGGAGGAAGTTCTCAATTCGACTGTATTTTTTTTATGTTTGTTACCTCAGAACTTTTGATTTGACGACCAATTATGATGATTTTTTTTATTTGAAAGCTGATGCTTCCAGTATGGTCCCATTTCAATTTGGTCCAGTTCTGACAATGGCATCCATGAGAAAAGTAAGATAAGTCTTAAATTTGCATTAAGTATGTGCGTGACAAATGGACGAATAACTCAATATCACGCCAACCGATTTTGATGATTATTTTTTTGAGCGATAGCTCATACTTCGGAGGTGGTCCCATAAAAATGTTGTCAAGGTCTCATCACAAAATTTAGAACAAAATTACAATAACACGTAAATGATAACATCGTCTAGATATGCTAAAATTTTACTTGCTACTAAAAATGTTGAAATAAAATAACTTTTAACGAAAAGTAAAACCGCCTTCAAAAACATAAAAATAATGTTAGGTGCACAACAGTTTCAGAAGTCGGTGGCGAAAATAAAAGTTCAAACCAAATCGAAGGCAATCACAAATTTTTCTGTATCCGTTTTATTGTATCCACTTATACATAGCTCACCCCAATAATCGTAATAATGATATATTATTGGTGCAGGTGACCACATGTGTGGTCAGTATCGCGGGAGGACATAGCAGCGTTAGAAGATGAAGCCCCGGGGGGCGAATGTCATGCACGCCTTCACTGCGCTCACCATGCTCACCATGGCTAATGGTAAGATATATTTACAGGCAATGATAGCTTCAGGGCGGAGTGCGATTGAACGCAAGTAGTGCAGCGTAGGTAGCTGTGGCTCCCACCTTGGTGGGGCACGTTAATAGGGGGTACCCAGGGTACGACTAGATTGGTAGATTGCTCTCCGAATTCGTATAACGAGCGTGCCGCCTCATGTCAGGGTCGTGGTACCTTTAGTTGTTCATCCTATGGCGATCCCCTGTGAGATTTTTAGGAGAGCCTTCGACCTCTAAAGGCGTTAGATGAGTCGTAAAAAATCTATCTAGCTTGGATTCCTCTCCCTTCTTCACACAATTCTGTTCTGAAGCTAGTAAGGGCCAGAAACATCGTAAAAAATATACGTACGTACGCCTTTCTCCCACAGGGGTTAGCATAAACTATAGACCGCCACTTGCCACATACTTTTTTTGCTTCTTCCACATTCATACATATTCTCATACATACACGCCAGTTTCGAGTGCTACGCACCTGAACGTAAAAAATATCCACACCAACAATAAGGGCCTTGCCTTATCTTTAGAAAAGCCGGTATTTACAAAGGAGATGCTAAAAATGATGCCCCCTTGCATCAGGTTAACAGGTCGGCTATCCCTAGTCCCTCTCGCGAGGTGGCTCCAAGACAGTAATATCTTATGATTCATAATATAACATACCATCACGCCTGTATTCCCCGAAGGGTTAGGCAGAGGCATACTAATGTACACCCACAGTTCGCCGGTATGTTTAGGTCCCATGTAATAGGGGGCGAGCCTATTGCCATTAACCGGGCACAAATCCAGACTCCGAGCTGCTACTGAGAATTTCATAGAAAAACCCAATAACACTTTGCTCGACCTGGGGATCAAACCTAGGACCTCTAGCGTAGCAGTCGCGCTTGGGACCACTAGACTAATGATTCATCTTATTAATAAATAACTTATTTATTTCTCTTCCTTTCGATTTCCTGTTCTGTTATCTTTTCGATATCATACACTCAACAACACAGACATATCAATAACAACTAACAATAAATACGGAAGAACCCGAGGTTAGTAGATATTATTATGATCAATATAACTACTTTAAAATAACCTTACAGGGTACTTGAGATGCCCTTGTTTTGGGGGTAAATTCTTCAATTCATTTTATTTGTATAGAAATCAAAATTTAAATTTTTTATCGCTTTTAGTGATAAGACCGCCTATTGAACTATATTCTACAATTACATTTGACATTCGTTTTTGGTGTGCAATTAAGAATATTCTATTTAATAAAAAAAAAATTAAGTATATCTAGGTTCAAAAAATTATCTATTCTACTATAATCATTATCAATAAATTAACAAACCTGCTGTTATTCGTAATAATTAAGTAATATGTAGTTACTCGGGTTATTAGGCTGATAAACTGACTGATGCGAAATCTATGTAATCTGTATTGTCCCAGTAAAGGGAAAAGGCCTTCCTCTCCCTCTTCCCTCTGTTATTGTTAATGAGGGCCAGTCCTTTTGGTAAGAGCAGACCAAGACGATAATGGATGGACGAGTTTGTCTCCTACCGAAAAGACTGGTGAAAAATGTGTTAAAAAACATTACATTGTCTCCAGCTCAAACCACATGCAACCAAGGAATGGGACGAGTTATGTACGAACGACTACCGAATCAACAGCTTCATGGCTTTGACGATGACGTTGTAAGTATAAAAACCATTAAAATGTATGGTTGCTATAACTTTTTTGTATTGTTGGTGTAAATTTGGATAGCTTAAAATTTTTCAAGCTGTTTGTTGATCAGAATTCTAACGTTGTTGTTTACAAACAAAATAGGTGCAATATTTTGCCGCAAAATAATTCGGAACCATTAAACTTGCATTATTAATTCGTCATTAACATAGGTACGTGAGACAGCGCCGCCCTTCCGCGTCCTGGAGAAATGCCAGGACCTATGCTTACGCGATCGCTCAGGAAACAGCCTGGTTAGGACTTGCAACTCTATTGACTTCCAACCTGGAGCCCGTATAGCCGCCTTCAGTCCAGAGCCAGAGTATGAGGAGTCTACATGCTACCTGACCCGGGAACAAGCCGCTCCCGAAGGCATTGGAACTCTCATGATTGTTCCAAACAGTGTCCACTTCAATGAAATCTGTCTTACATGTGAGTTATTTTGAATCAATGTCATTATTTTGTCCATCGACACAATGGTCATTGTCTTATTGTTTTAGCGAATCGTCCGGAGCGTGAATGCCCATCCCGCAGGTATGTTTTTGAACGTCATGCGCGCAAACGCCTAAAGCTACCACCTTCGGATCTCAAGGAAATCATGGTTGCTAACCGGACGGAATGTGAAGACAAATGTCTAGGAGAGTTCAGCTTCGTATGTCGTTCTGCTACATACGACTCGGCTTTGAGGACTTGTTCTCTGAGCAGATTCACTAGAAGAACACATCCAGAGCTGTTAGAAGATGATCATAATGCTGATTATTTGGAAAACACTTGTCTAAATGGTAAAATTGTATTATAAAATTCTTATCAAATTATAACTATTTAATCTGCTTTACTTCTAACATTGGGTTATCATCTTGTAGCTGAACGACGCTGTGATGGTTTAGCAGTTTTCATCAAAGAAGAAAACAAAAGACTCGGTGGACCATTCGAGGCTGATGTTTTCTCAAACATGACTCTAGACGAATGTCAGGCTATGTGCGTCCGGGCTGAAAAGTAAGTGACATTTTATTTAACTTTCTCTTGCAACAAGTTGATTGACTGACTTGCACACGAATTTGTTTCTAGATATTTCTGTCGCTCCATCGAGCATGACGCTATGACGCGCCAGTGTGTTCTCTCCGAAGAAGACTCTGTATCGCAAAAAGACGACGTGACTGTAAGCGCATCCCCGACCCATCACTTTTACGACCTTGTTTGTTTGGACAATCGTGAGTATTATCGTGATTAGTTTTTCTTAGATAACAGCTGTTTGTAGTGCCTTTATTTTAACTTACATTATTTTTTTTTCAAATGTTACTGCTTAACAAATAACTTAACTTTAAATTTCTGTTTTGATATTAACGATGCATGAAACCATATAAAGGTTTTTCTCACGATTATGATCAGTCTCTCATCGGGTGACAGCTCGCGGCACGGAGTATCCGGACAACAGTGTGACGTCACACCTATTCTCGCCCGGTCGCCGGCCGGACACGGCCTTCCAGAGATACAGGAACAGCCGTATCACAGGAGAGTTCCATTCTGAGATAACAGGGCGCTCACTCAGCGAGTGCTTGGATGAATGTTTAAGGCAAACAAGTTTCCAGTGCAGGTAATGTACCGAATCATGTCAGTGCGCCGTTTGGCCACGATTTCGACATATGCATGTCATCTCTTTTCATTTGTGCCCATATATTAACATAGGTAATTTCTCGACCGTAAAAGCCCATTTCGAAATCACAACCCGATATTTTACCAACATTCCAGATGTTGAATATTAAAAATCTTAAATAAGTCGACATCTCGCTGTTTTGAAATTTACTTTCGGTAACATTATTTAAGAGTATATAATTCATAAATAAAGAGCTATTTTCATAGGTAAGATTGACGCTCAATATCACGATAAACAATCATAAATCTGACCTATAAAAACAAAGACTTATCTTTCGAGTTTCGAATACCGAAAAACACTCAATTTATCTCTTTATTGGTTTTGTGTGTCACTTATAAGTAGGTACTGCGATAAGGTTCAACAAGTTCGTTGTACGATTCCGTGCTGATGGGCCATTCAGCAACATTACGTCATTGTTTGCAGGTCGGCAGTATACAGCGACCGAGCCAGGACATGCCGGCTGAGCAGATACAATCAGAAGGATGGCATGCGACTGCTTTACGATCCCGATTTCGATTATTATGAAAATTTGATGCGTGAGTATCGCTGGGGTTCGCATTGTTGTTACTGTTGTTATATTTTATATAGATAATTAGTTCGTAATATGCTGTTTGTTTGGATAAATAATTTTAGAAGTCATCATATAGGACAGTATCTAGTATCGATATGTCCTAAAATAAATAGACAAACAGTTCGTGTCCTCAAAATTTCCTCAAGTGTCCTTAATTTTTATTGTAAAATGTAATGTAGAAGTTTTAAAGCAACAACAATACTCAGAGGACTTCTAAATGTTCATTTTATTTCATTAACCTACCATGTAACCCACTTACAATTTATACATCACCTGACAATGTTTGTATGACATATGATATACTGCAATTGTGAAAGACTGGAAGGAAGAAACCAATAAAAGTATCAGTTGGAATTGGGATTAATAGAAGCGCAACGCAGTACCTACGTTTATTATTAGGACCAATTAGGGTTGTCTACCCTCACGATAAACGTAGGAATAATACCTAAACGTATTTTATTTACGTATTTTGATGACTTAAAACCAATAAGGCAATGCGATGTCATATTAACATTAATATGTCAAGTTACAGGATACAGAAACATGACATTTCACATTACATGGAGCTCTTTATGCTATTACCAATTAGTAGATAATATGACTAAAGTTAATGCATATACCTATTTCATAAGCATAATTATTATACGAGTAAGTAGATACTTACTTAAGACAAATTCTTTATTCTATTTTTGTTACGTAAAGTATCACTTGGCATCCTTTAATTGGCTGTCAATTGCTATAACCACGCATGTTGAGAATCACCCGACATTGACCCTCTTACGTCCACAAATAGATCGTCTTTATCTATCTTATTACTATGGATCTCGGGCTAGGCAATACGTATGGTAAATAAGAATAAGTAAGCATTAACCCGTCACATAACAAATTATAGACGCGCACAATTTAAAACAATGTACGAGTACAAGTAACAATTTAAAAGAAATTTCACGATATCGCTTGCGATTCATAGCGGGGAAATTCAGATTCAGAGGAATTCAGAAATACGCGCGCTAATGTGTGTATGTGGTTATCCTTAATTACCTTAATATTACGTGAAGGAAAGCCGAATTAATGAAGTCATTATTTCCCTGGAGTTAAATTAACCAAACTTAAAATTATGAAAAAACCTAATTCATTAGGTAATTACAATTTGACAACTGACGAACAAAATGTTGACGACTTTGATTTGGGAATTCAGATCAGCTAGTTGGCGGTGAGAATGAAGCTGGCAGTCCTGGGACTGGTTCACAGGGCAATTGGGGGGGACGCCCCGCCACATCTACAGGTTCGATGCATGATAGACAGGATCGGGTTACGTCTCAGAGATTGATGAATGTTACACTAGACCTAGACTGGGAGTACTTTTTATATCAAAAATAGTAAATAGAGATGTAAGGCACAAAGATGCTGCTTATCGCGAAAATAACATATTATATAGGTACTTATTATCACGCTAGCGGTAGCAGAGTTTGATGACAAAACGAAGACACAATGTGTTAAATGAATTGGTATGGTCATGGAAACACAAAACTACATATTAGAATATATTCTACAGATAAAATAGATACATACCTACGTAAGTAGGTAGGTATGGATAAATTCATGAATAATTAATATTTAAATATACGCACTGTCTCGGGTTAATGATGTTGGGAATGTTCCTTAATGCGTTTTTCGACTCGTAGAATCGCGTAATCACTACTTATTAATAGGTACGGATGATTCGAACATTAATAAACTATGTTATATGGCCAGAATTTGCACTCGCTAAGTTTATTTCACTAGCCGAGGACTGGGTGAAATGGCGCACATTGGGCCATTTCACCCAGGAGGCCTATGTCCTGCAGTGGACTGCTATAGGCTTATGATGATGATGATGAAGTTAATTTCAACAGTATAGTTCAAGAGCAGCAATAATAGACCTTTTTTAGGAATTTTGCATTAATTCTATATTTCAAGACTGGTTATTTAGATCATTTATCTGTTTTATTTGTGGACGAAACAAATTTTAAGCAGTCATATCGCTAAAAGATATTAATTTTCGGTATATTAAGGATTGGTTTGTCATTTCATACACTAATAATTATATTTTGCTCATGAATCATCGCATCAAGTCTTTTATTGTAATCATTGGTAACATTCAACAATCACTGATGACAAGGATTGTAGTAGGAGAGGTGTCTTTGGAGCTTAAAATTTAATATTCGTATGGTTTTCAATGAAAGGTGAGTAAGTAGGTTGGTTGGACGTAGATTAGAAGTAATTAAAATACGATGTAAGTAACTAGGTAAACTGCTGTATTATGTAGGTAGACAGTAGATGTTGTTTGTTGCGCCTTTAAACAATTTTTAATATTATCAGCATGCTAAACTTAGTAAAGTAATTGCAGTAGTTAGATAAATAAAATAAACATTAGCTAGTGAGTAGTTATTGGTAGCAAATAGATGTTTGTTTGCATGTCGTATAGATACTTGCATCACAAAATAAATAGATTTTAATAACATTTTCTTATTTCAAGGTGGTAGTAACGGAGGCGACCGGGATCGATACCCGCCAGGTGTAGACCGCTACCCGGATGACGACCGGTATTCGGACGATGACCGGTACAGCGACCGTCGGCCGGACCGGTACCCCGACGACCGATACCCGGCCGGCCCGGACGACCGCTACCCCGACGACCGGTACCCTCCCGGCGTCGGATCAGACCGCTACCCGTCTGACAGATATCCACCCGGTATTGATCGATACCCATCTGGCCCAGAACGATATCCAGGTGGTCTAGACCGGTATCCACCTGGCGTAGACAGGTACCCGGCTGGTGCCGACCGATACCCAGCCGGAGTCGACCGATACCCGGTTGGAGTCGACCGTTACCCAGCGCCCGTTGATAGATACCCACCTGGAGTTGGACCTGGAGCAGATAGATACCCATCAGGCAGTGGAAGATATCCCATCCCTAGTGGTGATCGCTACCCGCTTGACAGTGGACGATACCCACTCTACGATTTCCCTACTAATGACATCGGAAGATATCCAGTAGACCGATATCCTGTCAGCCGATACCCCATAGATGTATACCCGGAGAGGTTCCCAACAGATAGATACCCAACAGACAGATACCCAGAACGATACCCGGTTCGAGGCAGTGGGCGATACCCCTCTAGACCGGGGTGGATCCCTAGCCGCTATCCTGAAGGTTTCGATCAGGACCGATACCCTGGGAATAACGATTGGGGACGATACCCGTACATTCGGTACCCGGTCGGCGTAAATCGAGACCCGGTACCGCTGGGCGGGGATCGGTACCCGGACTTGTATAACAAATATCCGCCGACCGGATCGTCATACCCTGGTGAGCACTTAAAAATACATACTTATATATGTATAATTGTATATCTAAGTATTGTAACTGTAACTGTAAATAAATTGTTCGTGTTATTAATATGAGAGAGATCTTTACAGCAGGCTATGGACGCGGAGGCTATTATGGACCGGATTACGCGGGGCCTGAGCGTTTCCCAGACAGAGGAATTCGACCTGGTACTGACAGGTAAACAACAAAATAAATTATCAAGTAGTTATTTATAACGAATCTATAGTTCAAAGTTCAGACGGTGTCTGAAATACAAAGATATTGGCTATTCCACAGATATCCAGTGGAGCCGAGACCCAGTTTCGGCGTAAGACGACCGATAGAAAGGCCAAATGGATACCGTGGATCTTATCCTCAGCCGGGACCAGTAGAACGACCCATAGGTAAGTGATTTAAGGAAAATTTGTTCTAAAAATAAATTTCCTAATGTAATTCACTAAACCTGTTAACTATTACTACTGCATTTTTCTCAAGGTGGTCCTGTATACGGTGGTGCGCCCTCATATGGAGGTGGACCTGTTTACGAGCCTGATGGACCAATAGGACCAGCAGTTAACGGTCTCGGCGGTCCTATAAGTGGACCTATAGGCGGCCCAATCGGTGGTCCCATTGGAGGTTCAGTCGGCGGCAACGGGGTCGGCGGACCTCTCGGCAGGCCTCCATTGGGACAAAGGCCGTGGCAAGGATCGCGATGTGAAGAGGACAGTTTCAGACAAGTAGGAAGGCAACGTATGCAGAGGCGTTATGTCCGTCGGTTTACAACTGCGCAATCTTTGGCACACTGCCAACGCGAGTGCATAGAGGCGAGAGACTTCATCTGCCGGTCGTTCAACTACCGGTAACTAAACGAACTGTGATGTAATCGTGTTCGATATAGCTACAGTACAGACTCCTGACCTACATTTCATTGACAGAGGCGTGGATGGAGGCTACGCAGGGGAGCCTCGCGACAATTGTGAGCTCAGCGATCGGGACACGCGGGAGTTGGACGCTGCCAATCCAGCGCATTTTGATAATACAGCCAATGAATATGATTTCTATGAACGAGCTCTTGGACGGATTGCTGATGACTGTTTGGATGGTAAGATGCTAAGTTGGATGGTAAAACATTTAGAAGGTTATCATCATCAGCCTATATTAGTCCAGTGATGGACGTAGCCGGTTTGTCACATCCAGTTTCGAAGGTCACTTAGTTTTTATTTGTCGGTTTTATGAAGTCCAAAATATTTGAATTATAAGGATGTTTATGCATTAATTTAGAAAGTGACCTATTTGGACCATCGTTTTTAGGATAGAGTACCTAATGTATTAATTACTTTAGGTAGTCATGAGCAGATTACTAATTAAATGTTTTGCAGTATCCCAAGTGTGCAACGAGGATGGAATGGAGTTCACACTTCGACTTCCCGAAGGTTTCTATGGTCGCATGTATACTTACGGTTTCTATGACCGTTGTTTCTTCCGCGGGAATGGCGGCGTAGTAAATGCACTACGCATTACTGGAGCTCACGGATATCCTGAATGTGGCACTCAGCGGGTTTGTGTGATTTGCCTATACTAAAGGAAAATCAGATTTTCAAAGTTTTCCATCTAATTAATTTAGATTGATTCAATTATCTGCCTTTTGGATTATAAATATTTACCAAGCCAATTATTGTAAAGGAAATTTTATTAATGAGCGAAGTTTTCTCAAAATTCCATCATTGTTTACTAAAAATACGCATATAACTTATTCAAATATACTGATTAAGCGCATTTGCTTGTAATTGGAGCGGATTCAAAATATTGTGGACACGGAAATATTGTCGACTTTATCCCACAATTTTTTTCCAGTATGGAGACACAATGACGAACATAGTAGTGGTACAATTTAGCGACAACGTGCAAACTTCTCGCGACAAACGCTTCAATCTGACCTGCCTATTCAGAGGCCCTGCGGAGGCCGTGGTCACATCCAATTACATAGGCGCCGGGTGAGAATTATGTTATTGTTATCTGATTGTGCCTATTTGATACATAATATTGTTTCTTCGACTTCGCATGAATCCGTGAAAAAATATTAATTATCATGTTTAGAACATGTTAGCACATAAAGTGACCGGGTTATTTTGAGTCAAATCTTAATCAAATACGCACAAGATGATATTAACATTAACATTATAACTGTTTTTGCGTGTTTTTATGAGTTTGCTTCAGAAATTTTCCTATAATTTGCATTGGTTCACAGGATTGTTTATTTCAGGTGTTTTTAAACATGTAACTGTGTTTCGCTGGAAGCATTATTTTGTGTTTGTTTGTGGTGTATTTTGGGAGAGAGTGGCATCATTCTTAGATACTGGGTTTTCCGAAGCGATATGTTTGTTTTTGCCATATTTTCCTTTATGTTGATGTTTCTGGAAGTACTGGAATGTAGACATTAACATTTTGGTTTGTTTAGTTAGTTGAATGTTGGTTTTGAGTGCTGTTATCACTAACAGCTACTAACTGCGGACTTTGAATGAATCTGTTTATTTAAACTTCGAATTTAGTTGATTCCGTTTAATCGTCTGTGTATCCATAAATTCATTCAAAGTCAGTAACACCAGTTGAGAAAGTTTGTCTTCGAATCTAACCGTAGTCTCGGGTATGATTTGGTCGACAGGTCGGGCAGTCCAATACCCATCGAGTATTTGCCTGAAGAGAGCTCCTTGAACTCCAAGGTTCGTCTGATGATATTGTATCAGGGCCGACCGACGACCACCATTGCTGTTGGAGACCCCCTCACATTCAGGTTGGAGGCTCAAGATGGATACAACTATGCTACGGACATATTTGCTACAAATGTGATCGCCAGAGATCCTTATTCGGGACGTTCTGTACAACTGATTGATAGGGTTGGGTAAGTAACTTCTGTTGTATTTCTTTTGTCTCTCTTTATTTCACAAGATTATATAGAAGATTTTCTATATTCAATGAACTATTTTGTTAGATACCTACTTATTAATTGGACAGCTGCTATTATTAGTCGCGGTAGTCCTCAGAAAGAGCCTTTCACTACTTTATAGCTATTGAATGAACTGTCAAGGGCAGTTTTTCGCAACTTAGATTCTCCCAAATAGAATCAGATTTAAGTGTTGTTTCCTATACTACAGATGTCCCGTCGATCCTGACGTATTTCCTGAACTAGATAAGGGCCGCAACGGGGATTCCCTGGAAGCACGTTTCAACGCTTTCAAAATACCAGAATCTAATTTCTTAGTGTTCGAGGCCACTGTGCGTACATGCCGAGATGGATGCCAACCGGTCAGTATATTGAAAATTAATTAAACTATTTTGGGGCCCGCTAATGATTAGCAAACTATGTGCTATTGCTTGACGAAAGTGTGTTTTTTTGCGATGCTTGTCAATTATATTTCGTCTAAGGGTTTCTAGGTTAGGCTTCTCTAGGTTAGGCTTAGGTTTTTAGGTGACTATATAATTAATTGACAACATCTCTGTTATTGGTGTTTTTTTTGTATTTTTATTATGATAAATGATATAAATGATGAAGTGTTAGAAGTGGTTTGATCTTGTAGATTTAATAAGCTTAATGGCGAACTTTCTAGATATAAAATAATTACTCAGGTTATTATATACATATGTTTAAAAAATAAAGATAATATCTGTTCACAACAATCACAACACGCGACTTTAATTACGTCAATGCATATAAAAATAAATGACTTATCGGGATCCAACCAGTTACCGGGTTATCACGTATTCCGATAACTGTATCATACCATGTATCATAAAATATAATGCTATTTGTGCAATTTTAGCGTCGTCTATGCGATCTCTCGACCTTAGCTTATCTAGTTGTATCACGTGAATAACAAATGGCACAATGCGCTCACTTTTCAATAGAAAAGCACGCTAGATAATAGGTAGAGTTAATTATTATTTGATAAATCGAAGACATAATAAATTATTTAATAATAGACCGCTAGGAATAGGAAGAGGAACCGTGAGGAAAATATAATACATTAGGTACTGATATCATTTACGGGGGAACTGGGCTCTTACGCGCAAAATTCGAAACACACAACAAGATGCTTTACGACAGAATCCGACGTAAGGGTGGTCGACAGTCAGACCCCAAGGGGTCCTACCACCGAGCAAGTCAGATAGATATTGTACCTAATCGTAGATAGGTATATATTGTAGTTATATTCATACGTCTTAGAGATTGTGGATTGTATCAAGATCAATGTCACGAATCCCATAGCCGGCCGTGACAATACGGTTTTTAGTTAGTACGAGTTCGACATACCCTCCCCGACTATCTATGATGATTTTCCGTTCTATCAAAAAAGGGCGATGGCGCATTAGAATCGAGTTTGATTTTCCAGGCATACTGTCCAAGTCACACAGGACGATCGGAGCCATCATTTGGCAGGCGTCGAAGGGACGTGAACTCGACTGTGGGAGCAGAAGGCAATGACACTGCCGAAGCTAAATCTGACGGCGGTAATGACACAAAGACTGATAAATCAGAGGATAAAAATACAGGCACTGTGTACAAAGTGTCGTATGAAGAGGCCAGCGTTGATAAGTATCTGAAGGATGAGGTCGAGACCCCTAGTCATGTCCGGAAGATGATTGAGGTAAGGAATAACTCAAAAATATTATAAATATTTCCCGGCATTTCCCGTGTTCATCTACTGATTCTTAATCCCGTGGGTACTTCATTACCAAAACCCTTTCTAAATGATATTTATAGGTTTTGATACGATTAGTAAGCGCGTCTGCTAAAGCCTTACTTTGATTTGATTCTTCCTATGAAATTCTCAGTAGCAGCTCGGAGTTTCAATTTGTCCGGTTAAAGGCATACGCTTGACCTAACCTAAGGAACCTAAACATATCGACCGACGAAGTGTGTACCTACATTAGCCTAAACATACATTCGCGGCATACAGACGTGATGGGATAACATCAAAACGGGCCTAGTATTCTCCCAGTCCTCAATGCTTCAATGATTATAATTATCTGTTATAAATTGTTAATAATGACGTCAATAACAAAGGCAAATACTTTTTTACCAAAAAGACGTTAAATATTTAGGTACACAATAAGGTCTTTAAGTCTTTATATTTCAACAACCGATAGTAATGACCTTTTATCAACACACTGCTGCAGCTAATACGAGTCTTATTGTGGGGCTTAGTGACGATGGGTTAGTCACTTGTCCTACACTTGATAATGATCTTTGTACCCAGTTGGAGTTTGTAATTAATCTAAGCACAGATAATATAGGTAATACTAGATCTAAGTAATCCTGCATCGTGTAAAATAATATACCTACAGCAATAAATAGCGAAATTTTATATATCCTACCTTCAAGGATGGAAAAATGCGTTTGGTGTCACCCTAAGAATAAAAACCCTTAAAATTAATATTGTTATTATTAATAAAAAAATCTTTAAAGCTAGTGTAGGTACGGCTATCTAGGTAAGTATTTAAATGAGATTTAATAATAATCAACAACTTATAGTGTTTTGATGGTATTAGGACCTACACTGTTTTACATAAGTACTATAACACATTTGTGAAAAACATTCTGATAGTTTGGGTACATATTTAAGTTTAATTATTTTTTTCAAGGTCCTGTGTCTCTCTCAAACAGCCCGTGTTTGTCATTTATAGATTCCCTAGTCGGTAGTTTATCGCAGCTCTAACGAGACGAGATAGATAGGTTCTTCACGACTTTCTGGATCTCTCCAAATCTGCAATCGAATATCTATCATAAATGTTGTCATTCAGCACGATTGACTGCACGTTTGGCACCTCGCCGCGTGTTCGATTTCCACCCGAACCAATTATTTATGCGTTCCATGGATATTTGATTCGAGTGAGATGTCCATGCCTATTGTGTGATGTCCAATAATTATTCGTTTGTGTTTTCCCCCACTACACATTTTTGGTTCCTTAGTACGGGGAGTATCAAAAAACAGAAAAAGATATTGGCACGAAACTTATTTATTTCTTTACTCCTAGGTGTTTGACAACCGCAACGAGTTGCTTGAAGAGAATGGCGAGAGTGATTCATCGCCAGTTGTAGCCGCAGCTGGCATCTGCATACCTCCGTATCACTACAGGGCTTTGCTAGTGGCGCTTTGCGTTTTGCTGTCATTGTTACTGGCCATGCTCACTGCTGCCCTGTATATCTATAAGTAAGTGTTCTTTAAATCGTGTGGTAAGTACTATGTACATTTATATGCGCTATAGGCTCTGTGGCGTTCACTAAGAGAGGCCTACGTCCAGCAGTGGACGGATATAGGCTTACGATGATGACACTTATCTATATGTACCTATAACATGAGATTCGTCTCACCAGTCAGAGAGTTTCTGACTGAAATCGGTGGTCAGGATAGAACTCAAGTGTTGTTCTGTCAGAATATTGATCTACAGTGCTACGACTAAGTTAGTAATAGTAGCTAGTAGCTGTTTCCCACGGTTACCCGTGGGCAACAGCTACAATTTTGAGACAGAAGTAGAAAAAGAGAGAAAATGAATGCCCTTTTGCAAGATCCCAACTAGGCACCTATGTTAGCTTATACGTGAAAACGTAATAGACAGGATTGGCATTTTATGTTTAGAGAGTTATGTTTATTTTCTTTTTAGTGAGATTTTTTGCACAGGTTATTACGCAATTCTTGAAATCCTTAAAACTAAGGTTGAGCTATCTATAAACCTCTTTATTTCGAGCTTGCTGCTTTTAGACCTTGGAGTAATACTAGATAGCAAGCTTTTGTT
The DNA here is from genome assembly GCA_910591435.1 of Acronicta aceris. Taxonomy (NCBI): domain Eukaryota; kingdom Metazoa; phylum Arthropoda; class Insecta; order Lepidoptera; family Noctuidae; genus Acronicta; species Acronicta aceris. The sequence goes on from OU342774.1 coordinate 6,295,824, forward strand.
TGATGAACACATTGATTATATAGTGAAAAAAGCCACAAAGGTCCTCGGGTTCATTATCAGGTCCACAGCCTGCTTCCAGTCGCTTAAGCCAGTCAAGATTTTGTACTGTTCGTATGTGCGTAGTCACCTCGAGTATGCCTCTCAGGTGTGGAACCCACAGTACCAAGTCTATATTTCTCGTATTGAAGGCGTGCAGAGAAAGTTTATGCGTTACCTCGATTACAAAGCACGACATTGTTCGATAGACTACTTTGACCGATGCAAGCGTTATCATTTCTTACCCCTTGATTATAGACGTAAGGTCAATGATATTTGTTTTTTAGTAAACATCGCAAATGGTTCTATAGATTGCTCTGAACTTCTATCTACTATTGGACTTCGCACTAACCAATTAGGCTTTAGGCAACGTCCTTTGTTGGTTGTACCTTTTGCTACAACAAACTATAGGCAAAATTCCTTCGTCCTGCGCAGTGCAAGATGCTTTAACAATCTTTCGCCGGAATTAAATATTGACCTATTTTGTACTACTGCTAGTTCGATCAGAAGACGACTAAACAATGAATTGTTTAAATGAATGTTTAAATGGTGCTCAGGCTGCATTCTCCATTTAAATTTAAAGTTAAATTTATTATCATTGCCATTAACTTTGCCCTTTTTGTTTATCTCTAATAGCCATTAATTCATAGTTGTTGTTAAAATCTGGAACACGTTTACTTTCTTTTTAGTTCTTTCACACCTTTTTTTTTTTAAAAAAAACCTGTGTTGTGGTAATTTATTTGTGAAAGCTTGTAATTAGCAAAACGATTACTCATGTGTATAATCTACGATTGTAATTTGTCTGTGAGCTTTCCTAAAATAAATAAATAAATAAATAAAATAAATAAATTTCTTAATTTCAAGTAGCTCACTGAGCTCTTTATTACTCTAGTGTAGAGATCAGTGAGCTTCACTCATAAATGATTGTCCTACTCTTAGTGACAGACTGTTGTTTTATGCTGACATTATGCAATGTCATTGCGATTCATAATACTCGTATTATGTTTGTATAGATACATATAAAATACTTATTAGTTATGTCTAACTCGCTCACATGCAAGGAGCACGTGTCATCAACGTATTGTTTTATTATAATTCTATTTTATTAATAGATACGTAACAAAGCACCTACATACCTAAGTAAAGGCAGTGATTTAATTATAATGACATTGTAAGTACATAACAATAAATTTGTAACTAATAGGTATAAATAGATATGACAAGGGAAGGTAAGCGTGTGTAGCGACATCTACCGCGCTACATACAAACTATACAAACAAGTCCTGAATCGCGCAAGTGAAGTTTGCAACGCAACTTGGATATATACAACCGCCCGACATCAACCGTCGGGCCGTGGCCCGCCAGGCAAAACACCCGCCTGGTCGGAGGATCCTCCCTTTGGTGTGAGAGGCAACACACTTCGCCCCTCCACAGTGGTGACCCCGACGTGATCCCAGTGTATCCACACTGGGGACCCCGAAGAAGAACATCAGCGCAGCCTTCGAAGACCAGCAGCTTCATCATCATCGTCGCCTTCCTTCCCTCACAGCACGAGCAGCGAGTCACACAGCCAGCCAGCACTCTTCCGGCTTCAACGGGCCTCCTGACCACACGCCTGCAGCGAACGCGCATACCTGGTCAGCACCCTCAGCCGACATCAAGCAACTTGGCACAGCACACTGCACTTCGGCCGGTCAACAAGCAGAGGCAGTCTCTCCTGGTCGACGCAGCAACCAGCCACTGCTCAACACTGCACCACCTCGACTCACTGAGGACTACGCAGCATCACCCCGACTCACTGGGGCTCTCACCGCAACACAGTCCCGACTCACTGCGGACTACGCGGCATCCTGTTCCGACTCACTGGAACACACTCCACTGGCACTGGCAAGCTCTTCAGACGTACTGACCGCTGACTCATCGACACGACCATCGACCTCCGGTCTCGGGGGGGAGTGATGTAGCGACATCTACCGCGCTACATACAAACTATACAAACAAGTCCTGAATCGCGCAAGTGAAGTTTGCAACGCAACTTGGATATATACAACCGCCCGACATCAACCGTCGGGCCGTGGCCCGCCAGGCAAAACACCTGCCTGGTCGGAGGATCCTCCCTTTGGTGTGAGGGGCAACACACCTCGCCCCTCCACACGTGGTTTTTAGTCCGACATACCCTGCCACTAGGGGAGATGTCATCAATCCACGAAGATTCTCCGCACCCTAAAAAACCTAAGTAGAATAGTACTTAGGTATTCCATTTGTTTCTGACAAACTTCTAATTTATCTATGCGAAACCTTGCAGTAACAGGAGCCTTACTTATTTAACATCCCTAAATTTAATTACTTAGGTAAGTACATATATCTACATAGGATCATGTACCTACATACATGATTATTTAGCGGATTTAATTATAGGTATATATCTAGGTACTAAGTATAACTGCCTCATTACCTTAATGGTCCTGAGCGCGACTGCTACCCTAGAGATCCTGGGTTCGATTCTCAGGTTGAGCAGGTTATTAGGTTAGGTGTTTTCTATGAAATTCTCAGTAGCAGTTCAGAGTTTGGGATTTGTGCCCGGTTAATGGCAATGGGCTCGCCCCCTATTACGTAGGACCTAAATATACATTATTAACGGCCGGTCCCTGTAACAAATCCATTGATAGATTTGCTTTCCAGAGGTAGGATTTTGACATTACTTGTATGGACCTTATGTCAAAATCCTATCTCTAGTAAGAAAATCTATCAACGGATTTGTTATAGGGACCGCCCGTAAGCCTCTGCTAAACCCTTCCGGGAATACAGCCGTGATATATCAACTAATTAATAAATGCCTAGACACTTACATATTTCTAATCCACAGACGCTATTGGCGGGTGCTACGCAAGAACATTCAGGCATCTTCTCCTGCGCCGGCGCTGCGGCCAGTGACCCCGGGACCCCGGCCTACACGACCATCGCTTTTTTCGGCTTCACATCTCCATAAACCCTTCTCTTTGAGGTAAATACTTTTTGTGACAACAGCTCTATAATAGGGTAAAGATAAATCAATAGGGTAAAGGTAAATAGGAGATAGGTAATTTTAGTAACAACGTGTTGGGTCATTGGTTGTGATGGTATGATAGTAAGTAACATTCAGACTTCACTTTTGTCACCTCGTCAGTCTCGTTGCGCCGCGTGTCGTGGTTTTGATTCCCACCTGACGCAAATAATGGTGTTCTATGGATATTTGTTAATTTGTTTCAAGTCACGTTGTAGCTACTTTCTGTCCTCTGTGTAAATTCCCCAGTGCAGAAACAATCTTATTTGAAAAAAAAATAGAGAAATCACGGGATCTGGGTTACTTACCTATCTAGAGAGACACCAACTTATTATCTATATATTAATATTATTACATATATATTTGGCAGGTATTCATTTTGTATGTCCGCTAAAAATGTTGGTAGATACTAAACTTACAAAACTTAATTAGTAGAGATAGACATAGACAAGTTATCTTTCAGTCAAAGGTTAAAAGCAATTAATTGCATCGGTAAAAATACCTATACCTACACAATCATAATTATGTATAAGTTATATCATATCCTATTACATTATATTATATTAGACATACCTTCACGCATGTAGGCAACCCGATAGGTTAGAGGCAGAAGTGTACTGCGGTATATACATGACAGTTCGCCGGTATGTTTAGGTCTCATGTGTTAAGGGACAAGCCTACTGCCATTAACCGGCTACTAATCCACATTCCGAGCTATCTACTAGTGGGAATTTGCTAGAAAATTCCTATAACATTCAGCAGTCCCTCTTACTAGACTATTGAGAATGTAACTAATTTTGGTTCTCTCTTATGTTTCAGCGGTTTAGGACGAACGTTTGCCGAGGTAGGCGAAGAAGCGGGTTCTTCAGGGCGTCTAGCAAGTGCCTTCGACGACGGTAGCGAGCCCATCTATACGGACCCATCTTTGTTCGAGCGCTCCCGGTCTCTTCGCTCCCTGCACTCCTTGGATATGAAGCCCGAAAGACGTGACCACCGCGCGTAACTTCGACAAGTGAACGCAAGATCAATTTCTACAAAATTAACTCAAAAAATTAATAACAACAATACATTATTCTTTGGTGTCCTCAATTATCAAGTATTTTTTTACCGTAAATGCTCATTCTTATTCCGTCCAAATATGATCTGTAAACATTAAATACAATAATTGTTTTAACATTTTTTATGTATTAATTTGAAAGTTACTGTAAGTTGCTATGTACTAATAAATATTTTACAGTGATTGATTGTTTAATTACAATTTAAAATGAAACATTATGCAAGGAAAGTTGTTAGTCTGATTTATTATCATTATAACATTTAATAATACATTCTTAGTCAATGTCTACATGTGATAAGGTGCTGGTGTTGGTACACTCATGAGTGGAGAGTCCAAGTATTCCATTTCGCTAGTGCTAGGAACTGGCTCTGTCTGGGTAGTCATCTTTTGTTGCATGGTCTCATACAACTTATGCACAGATTCATTGTGCTGAGTGCCAGGCTGAAGAGCTTTCATTAGGGTCTGTATTCTAGTCTCTGGTAATTTGGGATGGATGTACCATAGCAATTTTAGTAAATGTCTTGTAACATTGTCCTTAGACAGCCCAGCAAAAAAGAATTCATCAAACAATACAGTACTGAAGTCTTCTCCTTGAAATTCATCAGGAAGTTGCACTAATAGAGCCACAAGAGCATGTAAGAAGGGATCCTCATAAGCCCTTCCGTCTTTACAACTACCTAGGATGCTAAGGATACGTAGTAGGGCTCCCCTGTCTCGTAATTTAGCTGCATGTAGTGTATAGTACATAGCTAAGACACCACATACAGAACTTTCTCTCATGTATGCTTCACAAGCATCAGGAGGAGGGCCGGAATGTTCAATAGTAGTAATAGCCGATTCTCTCTCATCTGGAGGCAACTTATTGTGGAGAGCTCTGACCTGGTCATCGACCATAAGTGACATAAGTGCAGGTAAATATTTTGTGACAACTTGACTGTCAAGCTTAGGCTCTTTAAACTCTTGAGAATCAATCATCACCCAAGCACTAAGGCCAAGTGCTAACATTCTTAGTAACAGTATTAATATTGTATTATCTCTTGGAAGACCTTCCATGTTTATCAAGTGTTGTAAAATTTTAATAGCAGAGGTTGCTAAGAAGTTTATTGCATATGGGTCACATAGTGTCATAGAGAGATCGCCCAGAACTTGCTCCTGTCCTCTTTTAATACTGTCCAAAAATCCTTGTAGTTCTCTTGACCTCTTTATGTCAACATTTCTCTCTCTAATACAAGCATCAAGACACCATGTAAACTTGTGACAAGGGTCTACAGATATGATATCCTGTATTTCTAAGTCATGTAATGCCATTAACAGCTCAGCTCGTAGAGTACAGTAATGAACATTACGAGTTCTTAAAAATAATGTGCGAAGGAACTGCAAGACCATGTCATATAATTTGACACTATTACCAATCATGTGAGCGAGTTTCTGAACAACTGCTCCTTGCCTTCGCACTTTAGGAGATGGCGAAAAAAATAAATTTGTAAGATTTTCATGATCAAATAATATGTTCTCTTTTTCTCTTATATATTGACTCAGTAATGGTGATACTTCATCACCAAAGAGAGATTGGTTGTCTTGCCAAATTTGTCGCTTTACTTCTGTATCAGTGTCATTATATAATTCCCGGTCTCTCACCAAAACTCTGAGAAATTTATCATCAATATGGGGAGTGTTTTTCAAAATACTCATAATAACCGGTCTTAGTGCCTTTACTCGGACGACGGGAAAGCTTTTGGTCAGCAATTCCTTCAGTTTCTTGTCGTGCTCTTTACCATCTTTAGAACCAAGCTCATTGATGTGTGCTATCAGTTTATCTCTCAATTCCTCCAGGACCGAAGTATGAAAGTCCAGCCTGCGTACTCCATGGAGGTCGAGTAGAGGTAACATAGGTCTGAGAGAAGGTAATAATATACCATTTTCTAATTGAAATTCTTCAATAGCTTTCAATGGGTCAGTGCAACTAGTAAGCGCATCCCGAAGAAATGTCTGTCCTGGAACTCCCACTTCTTCCAAACCCGTGCCAGGCAACTTACTAGATGAAGCCATGTTCCAAATTTATAATAGACGCACTCAATCATAGAAAAATAAAGAAAACTTCAGTAACAATTAACAACTCATTTACTGTAAACAAACTTCAAATAGCGGGACTTTTTTAACTGTCAGTCAGGCAGTCAGTGTGACAGATCAACACTGTTACTACTTTTTTTGGTTATTTTATTATGACCTGGTTACTTAGTCGTTTGCTTAGACCTTTATTATTATTATTACCAGCCCAGTTTTTCCCACTGCAGGGCAAAGGTCTCCCCATCCTTCTTCTGCTTAGACCTGGTCAATTATTATATAAATGGTTCTTGATCAAGTCTTTTCTGTAATATAGAACACATCAGCAGTTACCCCAGTGAAACGGTGGAAACTTTACCAAGGTTTCGATGGAGTTTGGGAGTGAACACAAAAAGCGTGACTTTTTGTGTTCACTCCATTATATTCAATTTTACATCATTTACCTACACTCGAAAACGTTCACGAACATTTAATGGTTAATTATCCACCAAAATTACACGTTAGACTTCAAAGAAACACAAATTTTGATATATCATAGATACTGACAACGTGTACTATACATTTTCCCGCCTAAACTCCTGTATACCAAAAGCTCAGTATTTAATTAAGTACTATACTCTTTGCTCAGTACCTATTGGCTAAGAATGTTTTATGAATGCACGAAAATTCTACCGATTTTCTAATCAATTATTCAACAATTCCAAGTTGGAATCCCTATTTGTTTATCGTAGACGGGAAATCCCTTGGTTATATGTATTACTGCACGATCCATAATCGAAAGGTGTCGAAATATTTTGGGGAATCAACAACAACCTAAGTACCGTTTTAGGGAATTCCCCGAGCAAAGGTTTACTATACATATGAGAATTTGGATTTCTTTTTCATTAATTTTCTTAGATTAGAATTTAGCATACTGTATAATTATACCTGTAATATTGGTCTAATTGAAATATTTTTTTTTACTTTTTCGTTACTTTTATTCAAATGAAATAAAGATACATATATTTTATTTTACTATGGATGTAAGTAACTCAGTTAGATTACACTATCTCTCTTCTCTCAGCGCGCCCATTTTATAAAAAGAAAGTATCGTTATTTTGATATACTGATATTTTTTGCCCATCCTTATTATAAACGCAGCTTGAGTTCACATTTCACTCAGTGTTGCCTGAGGTAACGAGGCCTGCGGTATCTGATGTTAAGGAAGGGCGGAGAGTAGCCATTCTGTATATTATTTATTCTGGGATCGTATGTAAATCTACGACTATTTCATAATTTCTAAACATCGGACATCAGTCGAATTTTGGGCAAAAATAGTTACTTTTGACGATATTTAATAATATGTAGGTATTGCAAAATTTTGCTCTCGATTTACTATGTCTTCCTCACTCTAATGCTGATTGTGAATGATGCTTCAGTCCAGTAACTTTTATTAAAACGAAAATCTGAAATAGGGCTCAGTGTTGAGACCGAACGCCACACTATTAGCAAAACGCATAGAACGCTTTGGATGTTGTGTTGATTTTTCTCCAACACGAGAAATGTTAAATAATATATAATATGAATAGTTAGAAAGATAAAGACTCATAATTTCGTAATTTTAATTCTTTATTACATTATTAAAGTGTTAAAGTTAAGAAAAGTTTTTTTTAAAACGTCTATTTTTGTATTCATGACCTTCATATGGAATACGACCTTTTATTTACCCATTGTACGATCCCTCGTTCGAAACGTCTGGCAACACTGATTTCAATTAACTCATAGTCATTTGGCTCAAAGGCCTCAGTAGTCATGCCAAAATATATATAAAAAAAATTCATAGTCATTGTCATTTGTCATTGTCATAAAATTTGTCAATTTGGAGGATTGATTGTTTCTGTTACATTTTGCGATTGATTTATAAATCGCTGATTGGTAATAATAAAAAAATAAACAAAAACACGTGGATTTTAGACTCAAATCGACTTGGATTTGGTGTCTCTCTGAACCTAATATCAACAAACTGGAATAACCTAAAAACTTACCCAAACAAACAATTTACCCGAAATGGATAAACAAAAAACGTAAGTACTATTTTTACTCTACTGGCACAATCTGGTGAGGGTATAATTTATACCCTCACTACTATGCCCACTAGGTTAGTCTCCTTAAAATAATGATATGTTTTTGTTTAATTTATTGTCAATACATTTTCGTTTTTGAATAAGAATAAAATTTTAACGACTTATCTTTCCTTTTAGGTTAATATGTGGAGATGTAAATGGGAATTTTAACGCGTTGTTTTCCCGCGTTGAGTCTATAGTCAAGAAATCTGGGCCCTTTGATGTTCTTCTGTGTGCGGGAAACTTTTTTGGAGATGACAATTCACAGTTGGATGCATATAGAATGGGTACTCGTAAAGGTAAGTTTGCATACTTGATTATTTTCGCAAAATGAAAGAGAGCCATGCAAACAAACAAGAATCAAGATCACATTTAAATGTGTGAACAAAAAGACAATTCTCTCTGTTTACACAAACATTTGCGAGTGTATAAGCATAGGTTGATTCTCTAGGATGTTTGCATATTCACGTGTCTTTACATTTATATTTAAGTAGTTGGAGGTATATCAATGATAAAAATGATGCACACATTCAGTCAATATGCTATGTATTTTTTAGGAATGCTTACACAAAGTGGAAGTGAATCAAAGCATTGGAAATGGATGAGTCTGTCGAGCATTGCCTTGACAGACTCTTTTCCATTGGGCACTATGGGCAAGTGCCCAGGGCCCTGCAATCGGTCCCACTCCTTTTGTTTTTTTTGCATTTGTTTATAAAATAGTCCCCTGAAATATATTTATCCTAAACTGCCCAAGGCCATTGATACATTAAAGACTGACCTGTGCCTTGATCCTTAAATCCTTGTCACTATATCTCAGTGAATTTCCTTTGATTTAATGTTGTATGTATAAGCAGTGATAGCCTAGTGATATGACCATAGGACTACCAAGACCTCTGACTTTTTAAAGTCATGTGTGTATTAATAGTTAATTATTATGTGCTTAAACAGTGAAGGAAAATATAGTGAGGAAACCTGCATGCCTGAGAGATTTTCTCATCGGCATGTGAAGTCTGCTAACCCGCATTAGGCTAGTGTGGTGGACTATAGCCCATAATTCCTCTCATTCCGCGAGGAGACCCGTGTCCAGGTGGCACAATGTAATGGGTTGATTATGTTATGTTACTGTTGTACTATTTTGAATTACTGTTGTTTCAGTACCGGTGACTACTTACATTTTTGGACCATCTAAGAGTGAACATGTGCCACTTTATTGTGAAGAAGGGTCTGAGATAGTTCCAAATGTCATTTATATGGGTAAACTTTTATATAATATTCCTATTATATTACTGCCTTTTAAACTAACCTGTCAAGCCCCATATTAGAAACACAATGATGATTTTTTTTATTTTGGTTTATAGAGGTCATTACATGTTGCTGCATTAAAATACCTTTGCTTTTCATACATAAGTATTATTCAGATAACTGACACAAAAATTGAGAGTAGGAAGAAAAACAATGATAACAATTTGCATCACAACCATATTATTAAATTCTGTGCTATGGCTTGTGAGTCTAAAGCTTATGGGTATTTCATTGGCTGAACATAAATATTTACAATAGTGTTGTAATTGTTGCAAGAATTGTTTTGCCCATATGCGTTTGTGAATTTGACAGTGCTTTCACTCAAATCTACAGTACGCGCGACATAACTTGGCCGGATTGAAGTTAGCTGTTTGTCAGTTTTTGGTTGCGCAGTACACAATTTTTAACTTATGCCGCGCGTACTGTATATGTATAAAAAAAATGCAATTGTGAGTATTTAGGTAAAAAATAATAATGTATTGTTTTATTATTTTAAAGGAAAAAGAGGAATATTCACAACCAGTGCTGATGTTAAAATAGCCTATTTGACTGGTCTATCAAGAAGGGAGCTAGGTAAAGAGATCCCACATTGCACTTTTGAGCCTAGTGATTGCAGTGCAGTGAGGGATGCATGCTTTAGAGGACAGAGTGAATACAGGGGGGTGGATTTGCTAATTACTACACTATGGCCCGCTGGGATACAGGAGGATGAATGTCAGAAGGTATGTGATAATATTTTAAAACTAAAATATCTGCATTGATAAACTTTTTTTCAATTAGTTGATATGAAATGAAATAGATATTTTAAAGATTTATTTACAGAAATAAATATCATTACTGTTATTTTTATTTGAACTACTAATTGTAAAAAGAAATATTTCAGGTAACTTTAGAACAAGAGCATTTGTCAAATTTGCTGTCATGGCTAGCCATTCACATAAAGCCAAGATATCATTTTGTACCCTCACCGGATAAACATTTTGAAAGACAACCTTACAGGTAACATTAATTTAATTCTTCTAAAGCACGACATATAATCTTTGTAGCGCATGTCACTGTTAAAAATAAGAGACTTCTAGCAGCATGGACTTCATTTGGAAAAGTTTATATTAGGAAAGAAGAAAGAGTGTCACCAATTCGTATTGACGAAGAAACCAACCTTTCCACTTTTATAATGTAACTAGTCTCAGTTCAATATTGTTTTTTCGTTTCATTGCATACTTGTGTTTAGTTTTACTATGTTTTTTAATGCATTTTTTTTAAAGCTTGCTAGCAATGTGCGTCACACATTACTAGTACTCTTGTTAACGCCTCGTGCTAAGCTAATTGCTTGTGTTACGAGTGGGTACACATCAGTAGTGTAATGGGTGGGTTTCGAACCGGCAACCACACGTCCGACGCCCAAGCCTAGGCTACCGCCGCTTATATATTTATGCTAACTAATGCCATTTATCTCTATCAGAAACCTTTCCACACACCAAGACTATCGAGAAGGTGCAACAAGGTTTATAGCGTTAGCTGCAGTCGGTAACAAGGCGAAAGACAAATGGATTTACGCTTGCTCATTGCAGCCTATCTCAAAAATGCGTATGACGGACCTATTACAAGGTACTACAGATGAGACATTGTGTCCGTACGACCCTGAGCTATTGAAGCAACACCAGCCAGGCAAGGTTGTCAAGGTAAAGAATATTTTTTTTTTACTAATTATTTTAAGAAAGCATCGCTGTATGTTAGGATTTTCTCTTGTTGATGTGTTTATAAATAAAAAAATCGACTTACATTAGCACCCACAACAACTACCTGTATGTATATGTGCAGTCTTATAAATATCATTTGCAAAGATGTATTTTTTTTTTGTTTTAAAAAAAACGTTGCCCCACACTAGGATTTTCTCCTGTATCGTGGGTGCGTTTACAAACACAAATTCTCACATACACAAACGCCCAGACCCGGAACAATTACCTGAAGATCATACAAATATTTGCTCCGTGTGGGGATCGAACCCACAACACGTGGCGCAGAAGCCGATCGCTAAACCGCTACGCCAATCGTGTCGTCAATCGTATTTTGACTAGTCTTTAATTTTTTTTTATGTTTCGGCTGCATTGCAGTTTTCTGGTAATGGACAATACTTCTTCAATATGGATGGGCCTGAAGATGATCAAGGTGGCAGAAAAAGAAAAGGCAGAGATGACAACCCAGAACGGAAAAAGAAAGAGTTTGACCCAGGTTTGATTTATAGAGTGCAACTTTTAGTTGTTAGATTATTTAGTACATTATTACAAGACTATTGCCATAACCGGGCATCTAAACTCCAAGCTGCTACTGAGACTTTCATAGAAAAACCCAATAGCACTGCTCAATCGGAACCGAACCCAGGACCTCTAGTATATCAATTGCGTTTATAACCATGAGATTAATAGATGATACTTACTTGATTATATCTTTTTAGACACATGCTGGTTCTGCCTGTCATCCCCAACAGTTGAGAAACATTTAGTAATATGTGTGGGCACACACTGCTACTTAGCGTTAGCTAAAGGACCATTGACGCCATACCATGTTCTTATCCTACCTATTGCACATCACCAAGCCAGCACCAGAGTAAGTTGAATACAATCTTATTTTAAAGTTTCTTAGTGGTGGGAATGGAGCGACGTGTCGATGTGATAGGGTATCCCTTCCCTATCCTGCCACCTCCCCAGATGGCAGACAATCCATGATGATTTGTGCTTACCACAGAAAAGTTGTAGGAGTAATAAATAGTGTTGGAAATGCCAAATTATTGATGTTTATTTGAACATAATATTTTATTATTATTACATATTTATTAAAGAATTTTTTTAAATTTGTTGGTGCTATATTTTTAAGGAGTTGCTTCCTCTCTGTATCTACATGGTTTGGTAGGAAGTGTTTCAACGGTTTTCCTCTAGATTACGTAATCTAAATGCTTGTCTGTAAATCACTTATTATTAATAAAGTGTTATTAATCTTTTATTATGTTTTTTTCAGGTACCTGAAGAAATAATAGACGAAATAAAGAAATTCAAAGAGGTTTTAAAAAAGTTCTATGCGTCGTTGAACTTGTTAGTGGTGTTCTTTGAGAGAAACTATCGCACGTCGCACATGCAGATACAGTGCGTGCCGGTGCCGCGCGCTTGCGAATCGCAGATATTAGAAATCTTCCAGGTAAGAATGCTATTGATATTACTGGCAACTTGAGAAGTGCGGTCACTATGTATAATGACCGGACTGTATAGATAACGACCGTATCAAGTGGGCAATGTGCAAAACTGCATGACTAATTACTTTTTCCAGTCAGTATGAATAACATTCGTAAACCTAAACTAAATTTCATTGACATATTTATTCCAATTTGTCATATTGCCTGGATGGAAGTAGGGAAATATTTATATTGTACTGACCGGTTCAAGTGATAAATTCAAGCTATGCTGTACCTTGATTTTTTAAATGGACCATGGGCTGTCTCGGGCAGTATTAATATGGGTCAAAATAATAAATTCATCAATTTAACCGACGCCCTTGGTCATTATTCATAATGATCGGTCCATATTAATACCCCCTAAGTTGTCCCTATTACATGGGACGTGAAAATTAAAAAGAATTGTGCGTTTACATTAGTTTACAGTAGTGTGCCTAACCCTTTGGTATATAGGCATGATGATGTTATTTTAAGAATGGTAATTTAATACTATATAGCTCATATTTGTCTAGGATGAAGCCGGTATAAACAGTATCCAGATGGAGGTACTGCCACCATACACAGATATAAGGCAGATGACGCTGCCAGGCGCGCCTTACTTCCACGCAGAACTACCCTCCGGCGATCAAATATATGCCAAGACCAAACAACATTTCCCACTGCATTTTGGAAGGTAATTATTGAAAAAATTTATGTGTTATTTAATAGTAAAGGAAAAAATTTCAATCGCGGGCAGGATTCGAACCTGCGTCTTCTGGTTTGATATACCAGAAGACGCAGGTTTTTCCTTTACTATTAAATAACTTAATAATCTTAGCATGGAAAATGCAAAAAAATCACAAAAAGATATTTAAAAGGTAGGGTGGCATCGTACGACACTGAACTGACTGTAAAGTAAGTCGTGTCGGTTGAGAGGTAAGGTAACTTGCCTCTCATAGATGTCACCAAACGTCACCTTATGACGTAAATTCAGAATGTGAAGGCAAAATTTCAATCATGCGGGTAGGGTTCGCGGTGGCTTAGAGGTCAGAGCGTCTGGTATATCAAACCAGAAGACGCAGGTTCGAATCCTGCCCGCGATTGAAATTTTTTCCTTTACTATTAAATAACTTAATAATCTTAGCATGGAAAATGCAAAAAAATCACAAAAAGAAATTTATGTGTTGTAGTTTCTGTCTACCCCAAGGCGTGTATGTATTAAGAAAATATCATTCTTAGACAGTTTGTACTACATATTTACAATAATAGACAAACTTATTTTTATTTAACGTAAAACGCATGTGAAGGCACGCATGTGGAAGCCTACACGTATAGGTTGATGATGTCTATGGTGCCGGCTAGTAAAATACACGCAATCACTACGCTTATACTTACAGGGATGTGTTATCGACGCCACCGATACTGAACTGCGAGGACAAAGCTGATTGGCGGCAGTGCTTGCTGAGCCGGGAGGAGGAAATTGAGCATGTGAAGAACTTTCGAGAAAAGTTCCGACCTTACGACTTTACCGCCGATGCAGACAGTGACAGTGATTAATGTGTGATCAGAATAAGTGTGCAGTGAACAGCAAATGGTATAGAACACAACCTATTGTATATATATTTTGTGTCCTTATGTAAAATGAGTAAGGTGGTACGACTGCTCCACTGTGTTTGGGGTGATACCACCGCATTACAAAATATTCTGTCGGGAAACACATTATTGTTAGCAATGTAACCAGTGAAATTACTGGGAACATGAGATTTAACTAAGGTTTAAAGATGTCAACGAACTAGCTCCTGGTGTTGCTTGCGTCTATAGACTGCCGCTGCCGCTTAACATCAGGCGGACCGTACGTTTGTTTGTCATATTATTACAATAAAAATAAGAATGCTCTGTTAAGGAGTGATATAGAGAAGAATTATTGATTTTTGCGATTTAGAAGCCAGTTTCAACACAAAAATATTTTATGAACCTATTTTAACTTCTAATTGATCTTCTTATTATTGAATTGAAATGTCTGGTCTATTTAGACTATTTCTAGACTCGTTTCGAAACATTTGTCAATAAATTGTAAAATATTGAATTTCAACCGTTTTATCTCATTGATTGTAACTAATTTAATTATTTATTAAGATGTTGAAGAACATCATTTTTATAATAATCTGTTTTACAAAGGCAATATCGTATATTGTTGTTAAATTCAATTAATATTTATAAAAAAGTATTGTCCTATAAATAAGTGGGAATTACAAAGTAAAACACTGTTTAAGTTAGAGTACTTATAAACATTGCTGTGTTATAGACAAAGTTGATAAATTAATTCTAAGTGTAGGTAAATTAAATTGATCAACAATTCAAGTAAATGAATTTTTATTTTCGTTCACATCATACTGTCCTAATAACTCATTTGTTTGCAATATAAAAACATATCTGTAACAACATGATTAACTAACCCTTACAATATACTCGTGTATTCATTTATAGTAACAAAATGTTTAAAAATGATATGGTACATTGACTAGAATTCAGAATGATTTAAGAGTAAAGTTATGATAACGATTTTTTGCTCCTAAACTTGAGATAAATATTATGACTAAAATATAATAAATTGGACAAAATTGGAATATGGGGTAAAAGAGATCGGGATTTTCTATGTGATGCGAGCAACACGTATGCAAATATCGATCGCATCAATGTTTGCAAAGTATAAAATTACTGACCATTAGTTAGAAATTTTTACAATTCCCAAATATTTAAAATTGAAAACCTTGATGCCAAACTAAGATTAGAAATAATTGTAACATTAACATTGTTAAAAATTATTACTTCACGCTTACTAAAAAAATCTACATTGTATTATTGACTAGCATTAGGTAATTGTGTCTAGATTATATAAAATAGATCTCAATTAAATATAGGGCAGTCTTCGTTGGAATTACTAAAGAGTGTCAACGTAAACAATTGTAAATCATTATAAATCCACACAACTCACTTAAAAACATTGTGTTATACGAATACAAACGCGGCTTGTGTGTCAACACTCGTAAACTATAGCTACAACATGATACACTTTATAATGTACATACAAAATGTAACTTTCTGCCGTATTCACCAAACTATAGGTAAGTGTATTGTCACGTGTTACTGTTTACTGAGGATAGTATAATACTAATGTTTCATTAATTTACAGAGATTATAATGCGCGAATTTATGAACAGGGTCTGTACAATGATTTGACGTTGTGTAGAGAGGGATGGCGCTATTTAGCATGTAGAGCGGCATCTCTCTCACTGTCTAAATATGATCGCGTTAATTTGTTGGCGTACAACAACGGGCTGTGGAATGAAGTGTTACCGCATCACCATTGTAAAAGCTAAGTATAGGATACGCTTTGTTTTCTCTTAAAAAAAACTTTAGAAAGCATCATTATTATTACAAAGTTGGAAGGGAAAGGCGTCATTAATTCTGTGTAGTGCCATCTTTTTCTTACAATGGAATATAAGTGGGTTTTACACTGCATTACACAAACCCAGAACACCTTATCTATTTGATAATGCGGTTTAAAAGAGGTTCTTTGTATATTATAATGCAATAAGGTAGGTTTCACATACATGGTAACAGTATATGAATAATAATAAAAATGATTAAAATTGTTAGATATTTTTTTATATAAGCAGTCTCCGAAATGTGATTAGTTTAGATGTCCGGTTTAATATTTTAGACAAAAATGTAGTCTGGTGTATGTTTAACGTATTGAAATATGTGTAAATGGTGTACAGTTAACGTATATTTGCATACTTTACGTATTACATTTGCAGTGATCAACTGTTGGCACTTCAACAAATGCTTATCATACTTCTAAGATATAAATAGTTACTTGAAAATTCATTTACACACTCCAAAACCTTATGTTATAGACATTGATAGATTTGCCAATGAAAACGATTTTGTTTTCATAAACTTTACAACAATCAAACAATTCGTATTTAATTAATTAAGGGATATAATTACACAATTACATCCGTAACTAGTTTTAAGACTTTTGGTCAATAAGGCATTAAGTTTAAAATATATATTTTATTTTAATTATTGTTCTCCTTATTTTTTATATTCGATAGTCATTAATGTGTACTTAGCATTAATTACATTAATATTTACACAACGACCAGTGGTTTTAGAACCTACAACTTGAACGGCATTGGAAGCCATCCGTTTAACATACTCAGTTTCGGAGTACAAAAAAGATGAGTTTAACTATAATACGTGGCACTAAAGAGTAAATAATTATATTGGCTAAACCTATCTATCTACAGTAATATTTACATGTCTAGCAATATGGAAGTTTTATGGAGTTTGGCAGCCGTTTTGTAAAAAATATTTAATGAAAAATCCCAACGAATATACATACAGTCGCATTAGAAAATATTCTGTTGATTTACATTTGATATGGAGTACAACGTGCCCCCATTCGTAATGAAAAATGTTAAAAGTTTAGGTAGGTACTATTGTTTCCCAGATTCTAAATTGGTCAAAACTCAAATACGTATTTGGCAGTGTTTGTGTAGTACCGTTTTATACATTATATATACATATACATTATGTATTAAAACGCTTTTATTTTTAGGTGAATAGTTGTTCTAAAAAATAACCCAGATTGACCATGCCTTATTACCTACTCTCAGAGAGTAACAAAATTACTTTTTGATAGCTTTACTAGAATAGACATGCTCAGAAGTAGCATAAATTCATTTGTTACCATCTTTTTGATACAGAGTAAGAATCTCATATAAAGTGCTTCGTAACATATGCTGGAAAATAGCAATATAGTTATAATGAGCATGTGCTTTCAAGGCCAATATGTATCAATATAGATACAAGATTTTATCATTATGAAGAATAAGACTCAAAATCATTTACCTTAGTCTTTTCAGTACATTTCACAATAGAGCAACTAATCAACTTAGAGCCAATAACGTACGAGTCAATTTGGCTTGAGTCAGTTGTACTAACGTTGTACGGACGACGGACAAACAGATTTTCTGATCCCATCGTTTTTAGTGCCTTTATATGTGTGACTAAATCCCGTTAAATTCAAACGTTGATCTGGAAGGCTTCCCTTGTGATCTTGTTGTCGTTGTGTTGCGCATGCGCGGGGTGTGGGTGCGGCGCGCGCTTTCTACGGTGGTGTCCCTCGCACTCCGTGTCGTCCGAGAAGCGAGACGGCGGGTGGATGTGCTCGTTGAACGACGGGTAGTTTGATATACTGCGGAAATTATAATTACGGACATAATAAACTGTAAGTTATAAATATTACGAGTTAGATTGGAGTCAATACTTAATTCCGTTCCTCCCTGGGCTCCAAGTCTTCAGAATTGTTGATTTTTTGACAGTTTTGTCTACGAAATCTGTCAGTTCTTATGTCCATTAGTGCCATTGGACGACCATAGATACCTACTGATACAAGTGAAAAAGCAGACTTGGGCCCTCGGTATACCGAACGTTGCTTATAATAGGTCCAATATAAGTAAATTTTTATTCTAAACATTTTGAAAGATCAGGATTCGAACCTGCGTCCTTCCGGTTAGCCTTTGCAACACTAGCCGCCTGTGAGGTAATTTATAGATTGTAGAAAGACGACGCACAATCAACTGGGTTCACAAACCCTGTTGGGTTGGTGAACCCATATAATATGGTTCTAAGAAATAACGAAATATAGTAGTATAGCGAATGTCATAAATTCGGCTTTGCATAATGTGGAGCCAGTCTTGCGCACTTGGTTTTGATCGTCTGCTTGAAAGGACGTAATTATCTGCTTGTGTTGTGTGCAAAGCTAATCTTTTGCACTGTAGTAAGTAGGTAGCAGGGGCGTAGCCACCGTAGTATCAGCCGTATCAGTGATACGGGGCCCCAGAGCTACAGAGGCCCAGACGTGTGTTAGCCCTAATACCGTAAAATGTTACTTCACTTCATCTTTTATGTCGTACGCTAAGTTCCCCAATAAAAACATATAATATCATAGGCAAATGAATTCACATAAATGATCGATCGATTGTTGGGGGGCCCCCGACAAATGTTGATACAGGGCTCGTCTAGGGCAAGCTACGCCTCTGTTAGGTAGGTACTAAAGTAAATAGTAAGTAAACAAGTAATCTACTGCTCACAGTGTCTACAGGTACCTGAAGGTGGTCTCGTCGTTGTGGCTGCTGTAGCCCGAGGACGAGCGCACGTGGCGCTTGCCCAGCGCACCCGCCTTGCCCTTCCGCGATGGAAATGCCTTGCGGACCACGCCACCCACCGAGTTCTCCGATGACGATGACGACTCTTCGCGCTCTACGCTTGGATCTGGGAGACGGGTATGTTATAAATGCGATTTATTTTCTTGATAGAATAATCGGTTGCTCGCTGATTTAGTTCTAGCATGAATGAGCTCATTCCTCGCTTTTTGATTTATTGGTCATGACGCGGTAATAAAATTTGCTAAAAACCTCTTTGACTACTAAAGACAAACGATATTTTATTTATTATCCCTAGCGGACTCTTCTAATGCATCTCAATATACCTATAAATATATACTGATTCAGTAACAGTTGACTATTCATACCAAAAATAATTAAATAGTACGGCAGTGAAGTTGAATCACGATGAAATCGGGAAAAGTTAAAAATCAAAATAAACTTCTTGGTATTTTAAATAAGTGCATCGCGGTAAACAGAAGTTCAATCCACCTCAAGTATCAACTATTATTTGGGTGGGTTAAATTCTGCTAACAAATCAAATTAAACATCCTACTTCTAGCTAGTAAAGGCTGGTCGCAGGCAGATATTGAAAAGACGCGTTCTGAGACCACTGAAATGTTTAACGACTTTTAATGAAATTCAACGTCACTATTACAAAATACTACTTATGTATGGGAGAAGTCTACGGCTGAAAGGCGGCTAACGAAAGGGATTTAAAAAAACAAATGTACTGTGGAGCCACCGGGAGGTGACGCCATAGAAAGACATACACTGACATTATTATTGGTGAGGTTCTTCAAAAAAGTCAGATGTTAGTATTCACAACCGACGCAATTGTGACAAGTTCTAGGTATGGATGGGGACAAAGCAAAAGGTATGAAACAATCGCAAGTGACGTTCTGTCGTTTGCCTACCCCTATGGAAAAATGGCGTGAGTGTAAGTATGTATAAGTTCATTGCACAAAAGGCCGTCGATACACAAACTAACATGACGTGGGGTGTGCAGGTCTGAGTCTCGCTTGCGGCTCGCTGTCAGAGTGCGGCGCGCTGGCGTCGTCGCTCGCATCGTCTTCATACTCTGTAATGGGCAGGTGCAGCGTTAATATCTTCTTCACCTCCGAGTCCGTCGAGCCCAAGTTGTCCGACTCTGCAATTTGAAGGTATCGGTCACATATTGCTAAGAGAATGAGGTAACCGTGAACACGCCACCAATGGAAACTAGGAAAGTACGCGTGAAACGTAGCAGTAGCTAAGATGTCAAAATAATCGCCATGAAATGATTTCTTGTGCTTATTCGTACTTTCGTAGTAACCTCTTGAATTCAAACTTTTTGCTATTTCTTTCATGGTGTAGTCCACGGTAAAGCACGATTGACATGAATGTGAATAAAAAAGAGTGAATGTGTTGAATGAGTACGACAAATACTAGAAATGCCAACACTTATTAGAAGCAGGAACGTTTACACTAAGGTCATGACAATGAATGTTCGGATGCCACACATACAAAAAAAGGTATAACACGGTACATACACTATGTGCATGCTTACCTTTATAAATTACAACACCATTTACGCTCCCAAAGGTTGCATAAAAGGCGATCATTATGTCAAATTTCAATTCAATTACTTAAACTTAAATGGGACAAAGTAAACTTAATTAATAGAAGGTGCAATCTACGTAAAATAAAACTATGTAGCTAACTACTTCATAGATACTCTGTAAGCTGTTCTTATACTGTGTACACAGAGAACAATCTAAGCAGGTTCGTACCTTGGCTCTCTGAGTGCGGGTCTCGGAGTCTGTTGCCTTTTCTTCTTACTTTTGTATACTCAGGCTCTTTACCCTGAATCAAGGAACAAAATAGGCATTCAGTCAGGGTTTTTTTACAGGGATTCCTTTTTGTTGTGAAATATTCTAACTATTGGAGATAATTTAAAAAATCAATAGATTTCGTATTTATTTTTATTGTATGTCAGACCATAAAGCGATGTTTGATTTGAAATTCAAGGTTTCGAAAGGTTACCTTGTATTTGTCGTTTTGTTTGAGGTCATGATACACGAAGGACCCTCTGACGGAGTGGTAAGGCCCGCTGTACACGTTGCCGCTGTAGCTGCTCTCGCTGTATGCTGTCGGCTTTGTCAGTTGGAATGTCGCGTACGGACATATGTCTTCTATATACTCTGTGGATTAAGGATTGAACAATGAGCATTTGGGTCTCGACTAACAGTGTTTCTGGGCCGCAATTAATTTTTCATTAACAACCTACAAGTCCTCAGTACAATGGTGTTTTTTCTGCACATAGAATTACGCCAAAAAATATGGTAAGTGCAGTTAAGTTTGATGGCGGTTTTGGTCCCGGCGAAATTCTTATGTATTGGAAGGCATTGTATTAAGGATTTATCGACTTTTGTCCTTTTTTTCTCTCATCTTTCCTTTTTACGTATAAAATCATATTGCATATTGTTGATAGGTAGGCCATTTAGGGTTGACATGCACCAGACATGGTTGCTTTGATGAATTCCTGAATGGATCGGATGCGAACTTACGGCAATCTGCCACTATTATGGGATTTTTGGGAGTGGCTCGGACTTCCACGACTGTTTAGGACCAATTAATCTAGGGTTGAGAAAGAAAAATGTTATATACCATTGGAGGCATGTTTGTAATGGTGTTGTGGCGGCGGATGCTGCGCCCTGGCGGCGAGGTACTGCTGGTCGCGGTTGACCTTGTTCTGCAGCTGTGCCACGGACGGTGACTCACCCACGCCGCTCTCCGTCGCCACCGTCTCCGTGGCACCAGCTTCTATTGACAATTATGCGTAGGTCAAAACAATTTTAGTTAGGAATAGGATAGGAATTTCTTTTTAAATAATAAAAGCTCAGTAGTCTACAATTCGGTTACGACGATTCTGAATATACTTTCCTACTTTAATGGAAGAATTTAATCAAATTATATAAATTTTCTCCAATTTAAGTTCCGTTTAGGTATTAGAGATATGTAGAGGATTATCTACGTTCGTTTTGAATGAAGGTAGCGTGACCTTTTTACTTCATAATTGCTTATTTGAACCACTTTTTTGAAGAAGAAAATCAATTCTCAACATCGCATATTGACAGGTCCGGTGGTCGTTATTGAGTTACGAGTCACTAACTGCCAAGACAAGAATTGAAGGAAATGAGTGCTATGAATATGAAACCAAATTAGTGTGGTTTACATAACCACTTGATATTATACAAAACAGGTCTGTTATATAAAACAGTTAGTGGGTATGTAAAACGGAGTATTATACAATCTAACTTCGACATACATATAAAGCAAGTTGTGTAGTGACTAGTGAGCAGTGGCTAGTGGGTAGTGGTATACTGACTGTTCCTGCGCACGAGCAGCACGATGGCGAGCAGCGCGCCGAGTACGAGCAGCGAGAGCGCGGCGGGCAGCAGCACGCGCGCGCCGCCCAGCCCGCGGCCCGACCCCGCCGCCGCGCCCGACACCTCGCCCTCCACCACTGACGAACCCACTACTTTTATTAAACCCGACCATAACATTGGAGTACTACGTCTAAAAATCTGAATAGTCATATAAATAACGTCCATGTCTCTTGTTATAAAAATGAGTAACAACACGAGTTTCCTGCGAGAATCAGCACATGATTATGATCATCATCATCATCATTATCGTAATCAGTATTGTGATCATTGTGATTATCAGAATCATCTTCAGATGATCAATCGCTATTGTCACCAATATCATTTACTTAATTCAGTTACTTACGTATAATGATAAAAATGATATAAATGATCATCATCAAAATTTTCAACATCATCGAATGATTTTTCAAAATTGTAATTATTATTATACATAACGTCATCATAACCATTTGTGTCGTCATCATACTTATCATAATTATCTCAATCATCACCATTATTGTTAACAGCATCGTAATCATCACTCATCATGACATGAGGCGTCGTCTTAAATTTAACTAAACCTATTGCTCCCGAGGGCATGAGGTTGTTCGATTCCATGTGATCTCGGCTTAGGGTGTTACTTACAGGGTGTCGGATTAGGGAAGTAGGTCATATTGTTTCCATCTTTCGTTTTTATCTTTTTAGGCAGTCATGTTTTTTTATTTCTTTACTTATTTTCTAAAGGAGTGTCTATGAGAGATTGTTGCTGGTTCTTCTCAATAAGACATACTTTTCAGATACTGAAATTTAATGGTCTAATTAACATAAAAAAATTGAATTTGAATACTCACTGCCGCTAAGCGAATGCGTAGTGAAGTTGTAGAGAGCAACGGCGTGACCCGCATTATTATGTGCGGTGATACGTAATTGATAGTGAGTCGCCGGGGTAAGGCCCGGCACGCTGAATACACGCTCTGTCGCCTGCACGCTGTTTGAAACTAGACGCCACTGCGGAAGAGGGTATTCTAAGATTAGTTCATGATAAACGCTACGATAATTATTTATAAGATGGTTTTGGCGGCCTGTGCAGCTACTTTGCCCAAATTACAAGGTGTACTTTTTTTATAGAAATGTGGCTAATAATTATGTACTTAAATAGATATTAATTGTGTTTCGACAAATGCTCGTAATATATTGAAGAAAAATTCTAGCTTTGAGTAGGCTTCGCCTCATCGGAAAATGGTATTTAATTTGTAAATCTACCTGTGACTGGCTAATTTCTCGATATTCAATAACAAAGTACAGAATGCCGCAACCACCGTCGCCCCACGAGTCCAGCCACACAGTCACCGTCGTCGTATTCAGAGTTATCATTTGGGAGTGCTTAGGTTTCACTGGAACTGGAACGCATAATAACATTATTTATAGTTTCAATTTTAATCTGCTAAAATCAATTGTCCAAATGAGTGATCATAGCCAATGGAGATTTAAGAAAACGAGAAGAAAAATGGTTTAAGAAAATATTTATTGGAACGAGAAGTAGAGGTCTAAGTATTTGAACTCTAAATGAATCAGCTGAAGCAGATTTCTCGATAATATCGCTTATCACTAAATTACACTATAACTACACAAGGAATATGACGGTTGAACACGCGAAAATGTATATGTGTGCGTAAATAGTGAAGATTGTCTTTTTGTATTTTTTTTGCTTTTCTATGGTAAGATTATAGAGTTATTTTAGTGAATGAAAAATTCGACCGCGGGCAGGATTCGAACCTGCGTCTAATGGTTAGTTACACCAGACGCTATGACCACTAAACCACCGTGAGTCCCACCTGCCAGATCGAAATTTGCCTTCACATTATTTAAAATCAGGTGGAAAGATTGTCTTCGGGATCATTAATATAAAGGGCCGTTCCGTGCTTAGTTAATTAGTCTGTGGCTAAATCTCAACATCTTGCTCCCGTGATGAAAAACCATTAGAACATGAAGTAATTACTAACCAGTGCCTTTAGTGTACGCGTGTACAATGTCACAGGGAAGGCCGGTGCCGATGCGATTGAAGGCGGTTATGTACAACTGGTAGCGAGTCCCACACCATAGATTTGGTAACACGTGCTCGGATGTGCCCGCTTCTACTTGTAGTTCTTCCCAGTCACCGTGTTCTCTTTTGTAATTAATGACGTAACCTAGAAAATAGAAGCAGTTGTAAATAGATCCTGTTATATTATAGGCAAATCTTTGTAACGTTTCAAACAACACAGTCATGCCATTCTATTAACAGAGTATCCACGAATTTGATTTACAGTCGGAAAAGAAGGTCTTCGGTTCTTTCCTTTTAGATACCTACTTTTGGATTCCTTCTTGGTGACCTTCCGTATTATGCATGTAAGTGGTCCTCAGTCCACACAACTTTATTTCAGGCGTACCTCGAACGCGGATAGGATTGAGGAATGACCTCAATTTTCACTAAAAGTTACCACGTTGCAATTTTACCTAATATAGGGCTGCCACCGTCACCCTGGTCGCTCCACTGTAGATGCAGCGAATCGGCGTATGAGTCCACGACGGCCAGCACAGGTGGCTGAGGAGGCACTTTAACTTCCACGCTGTATGTGACCTCGTCGCGTCCGTGAACATTCTCAACCGAGCACGTGTAGTTGCCGCTGTCCAGATACTGCGTCATGCTGTGTCAATGGTGTGATAGTATTTGGTGAAAAATCAAGACCGTACAAAATAAGCAAATATCTGAGAGAAAATAGAGAGCAGGTGGTTGAATGGTTGAATACAAAAAACAAGTGACTGTATTTGACTTACGTAACTGCCTGATTGATTTCTAGACAATCACATCCAAATGCTTCTATTCACAACTAAAGCAAGTTGAAATAGGTACCTGATAATCAAGGAGCCGTCGCTAGTAATATTCTTCCTTAGCGTATACTCCAGGGCAGCTCCGTTCATGTTCCAAGTAGTAGAGGGAGTGGGAACGCCCACCTTATTGCAAGGCAACGATATGTTCTCCTTCCAAGGAGTTACGATGCTGCGGCTAAATGACGTGATCCGAGCTGGCACTGTCAAGAAACGGGCTTTTCTTTGAATAGAAGAAAATGAACACAAGTAACCTAATCTTGCGTAAATAAGAAGATTTACAGATGAAATTATGAAAATATTGATATCTAATAAAATGAAATATTTCGAAAAAACAAAGATGCTTCAAGATATAAGTTTTCTTCTTCTTCTTCCTTACGCACGAAATCGCAGAAATTTGATTTCAAATAATAGGCATCTAGATGTTTTAAATTACGTACCTATTTTAAGAATTTCGAATATAAAGCAACAGGACTACAAAATAGAAATGATAGAAACAAACAAAATAGAAAAACAAATATTGCAGAATATTCCCTAGAAAATATGGTGCATAATAGACTAACCTGATTCAGAAGGTAGCACTGTGACAACACGAGTTGCTTCTCCTTCTCCTAGTCTCGTTGAGGCTGATACCCAGAACTGGTGGGTGGCTCTCGGCGGTGACCGCGAAGTCTCGTGGGATAACGTGCTTGGAGACAGCATGCGTTTGTGAGTACCCTCCTATACAAATGTTATGTAAGATATTTGTATGAAAATGGTAGGTATATAATGGATGCCGTAAGGAGCCTATAGGTACAATAATAGTGACAAGAATAAACCTGTAGCGATTGAAAAGGAGGGTTGTGCACGAAGAAAAGTGATTGAAGGGATGAAAACGAGTTTCAAAGTAACGTAGGTAAACATCGAAGAGTACTGTAGAATGAATCTATAAAACTTGTAATGAATGATGAAGTAGGTAGATTCGAAAGAAAACAGTTGATGTAAAAAGCGTATCAGGCTGGATCTACATACATTCGTACCTATATTGAGTTGCCCAAGATGTTTTGTTAACGGTTGTGCCAAAAGTGGGTAGAATTATGATGAAAAGTGTTGTAAAATGCGTTTGTGTAGTACTTATTTGAGCAAACTGGATGGTGCGAAAGAGAACTGTGATAAATAAGATTTAAATAGTTAAGTAAAGGATCCTAATTCGGTGATTTCATAACTTGACGAGTAAAGATGAAAAAGTGTAATTGTGCATGTAAGTGGAGGGAATGCCTCAAAAGGACATACACTAACCTTATTGGTGATATCCTTCAAAAATAGGTGCGTGGAACTCGCAACCAGCGTCGGCGCGCATGAATTCAATGAAAAGATGCATGAATGTGGAAGAAGCAAAAGGGGGCATGTAAGCATCCTAACACGTGACTGATGCTTTTGTTTCTCGTATAGGAGAGCTGAGTGATGATTTGTATGTAGGTATGTATGGATAAGATCAATTTTATCAAAAGTAACACTTATGCCTATGTTATTTACAATGATAATACCACGTTATTCAACGAAAAACAAGTACAATTTATGTATTGTACCGACCTATAACTGGAAGAATACTTCTATTGATATGAACATTCCAAGACGGATACGAACCTCTCTTCCATCTTCTATGACGCTCATGTAGAGAGTGTATCCTACGAGGACTCCGTTGGGTGCGGATGGTGGCAGCCAGGACACTAAGATCTTGTTACGTGAAGACACCACAGCTTTTATATCGGCTGGCGCAGAAGGCACTATAAACAGAAAAGTTATTTATAGCAACTATGTATTTTTTTGCATCAAATGATTTTGTTAATATTTATTGTAACTTGACTGATGTTTAAGTCTACAGCCAAAATTTAAGTTACAAGAAGCCTGCTTCTTGTATATTAATTCAAAAAGCTATAATATGGAGAGTAATCATCGTACCATCTTCCTCTGTGTGGCAATAAACTGGTGCAGCCCTGACTCCATCACCCGCGGCCGTGAATGCACACACCGTGACTGAATAGTTGGTGTATCGTCTCAGCCCTGACAACGTAGTGTGTAGCCCTGATATTTGCTTCGTCACCGCTTCTTCGTTACCTGAAATCGAAGTTACTTCAGGATTCCGAAGTAATGAAAACTGAACTGAAGTTGTATTTTGGATAAATAAGAACATTTGAAAGGCTAAGTTCTACTTATACTTGAATATTTAAATCGGATGCTTACCGTACCAATCCGTGACAGGTGCGTATGTGACTCTGTATCCTTGTAGGACCCCGTTACGGCCTCTGAGAGGTGGTGGCTCCCAGGCTACGCGAACAGACTGGGAGCTTAGCGCTGTGCACTGGAGACCTCCTGGTGGTAGGCTTGGAACTATAATGAAAGATAACGATGTACATATTTATTTTCCCAGAATAAGATTTCTTGGTATCAATTTTATAATAATATTAGCGACCCGAGCGCAGCTTCGCCTGCGGAATGCAGTGCCAAAATTTAATCAAAATCGGTTCAGCCGTTTAGAGGAATTCAGTGACATATACATGTACTGAAAAAATATACCTTTACAAAGATTACTTACATAATTTCAAGGCAAAATAGGTTTGAAGCAAGATTAATTGAGAAAATGCATGCATTAAAAAGTTGCTGTATTTGCATGCATTCCAATCCAAAAATGGCGAACAAGAAATCTACCTCAAATAATAAAAAAATAACAAAAATATAATATGTCTTATACGAGTACACAAGACAAAACATAAGCCTTCCTCCTACATTGCCATGCCTCACAGGGTCCACGATACTGTTATATTTATTTTAACACCTGTTAACATTGTGAAGTTCAATAAAGGAATTGAGTATTGAGATCAGGGTCACAGCTTACCATCTTCCATGGTTGTAGCAGTGGTAGGAGGCGAGGCAGGGCCGGCTCCTCTGCTGTTATACGCTTGCACGACCACAGCATACGCAGCGTGTTTCTGCAATCCGGACAGCGTAGTCCTCGCGCGGGAGTTACCAGCGCCTTCTACTGTCCGGACCGTGTATGAGGCGCCGCCGGGACCGCTCGCACTTAGGACTGTGCTGTTACTGTTTAGCTGGAAAAGGTTTTAGTATTGGTTCAGTAGATTATACATAAAATAATGCATATGTCGCGGGCCGATCGTTTAACTGGGCCGATCGAGATTTGTCTGGGGAGATCATGATATGCATTTCGTGATATGGCCGATTATTTCATGATGTGCCTAACCTAATCTTCTTCTGTGTAAGTACCGATATACAATTCGGTTCTGACTATAGATGGGTTTCTGCCCAGGCATTTTGGGCGAAAAAAATAAATGCCCTGGCATAAACCCATGTCTAGTTCTGACTCATTATGTGGTCACAGTTCTAACCTAACCTAACGATATTTATATTTCGTTCATCCGGCGTATCGCGATGTGCCCAGGCAGATCTCAATCGGCCCACAACACTTATAAAAGAGATACCTATCAAATAAGTGAACTCTAATAGTTCATACAACCCCTGTGAGGCTAAAAAGGTCAAACTGAGCAGTCTTCTGGAATTAATTTATATATGGAACTCCTAGCAGCTTCTTAGAAATTCATCAATATATATTTTTGAAGCTCAGGATGAGCTTCTCTCTTCTCTCTAATTTGAATCATTATAACTCACCTCTTGAAATCCTACATAGTACCCCAATATGTTTCCGTTCCAGAGATCTCTTTGTGGTGGCTCCCAACTGACGATCAGCTCCGTGGAGCTTTTTGCTTCCACTCTCACGTCCAACGGTGGGCCGCTAGGAACTAGGATGGAAACATTGTGTTTATTGTCCCTTATTTCGTGCCTTTTATGAAACGCGTACATACATAGTTAAAGAACTTTTAAAAGTTGAAGAACCAGCACGACTGCAGCGCACATTTCAATGTTTCTTTCTGAATTATTCGTAGAATTATTTATTTTTGAAGGTTTACATTACGGATAAATACACCAGTGAATCTATAGGTAATCTATACAAAGCTGCAATTTATAAATACCTACATTAACATTTTGAATTTTGTCAAAGTCTGTTCACCGATTTGGAATATCAGACACTTCCTATTTTCACCCTCATCTGATAAGGCCAAAAACCTAACCTAACATGAGAAGTCTAGAATGATAATAATGATGTAATTTCCGCACCTTCTTCCGTTGTAGTAACTTGTATCAATTGACTTGGCTCGCTTTGTCCCAGTCTGTTCTCTGCGATTATCCTGAGGTGGTACGACGTCGCTGGCTGGAGGTTCTGGACGCTTGCTGAGGTTACACTCCCAGGGACTATTACTTTCTGTGGTGTTGTAGGCCATGAATCTGTTCACATTGAAGATAGATTTTAAAATAAAGGAGTATTTTAATACAGAGTAAACTGTTTCTGGTGTAGTCTTAAGGCTTCCAGTTTTGCTAAAAGAACTGCGCTAAGGTATGGTTCTGTAGAACCAAATGTATTATTTATGAAAAATTGACGTATATTGGGGAGTATCATTAAATATACGTATTAGCGTTTATAGTGGCTCTATTTTTACCCGACTACGAAAAAGGAAGGGCAATGAGTTTAACAGTTTATGTATATCTATGTATATGTATGCATGTCTCGTATGGATGTTCGATCCTAGCTCAAAAACTACTCAACCGATTTTTTTTGTCTTTCTACACATTAATATGACACGATACACGATAAAACAATTCACCTGGAGCTTCCTTGTATTGCACGATATAATTGATGATAGGACTGTTACCCGCGTACGGTTGTGTCCAAGATATTTGTATCGAACGAGATTGCTGATCTATTATCCTGATGTTTTTTGGCATTTCGGGTACCTTAAACAAAATAAATTATCGTCGCTTACATCACCGGAAAGACTTAAGTCGCAATCGCAACTGTCTAAAAATATCTTTGTTTTTATTTGACCTATTTTTTTGTACCAATTTGAAGAATTTATTTACATAAAAAATAATTCGTTCTATCTTTTTTTTTTTGCAATTTTCCATGCTAAGATTATAAGAAATTAATTTGAATTTATTTCTCACCTCTTGTACTACAAGATGTATGAGCATTTCATCTTGCCCGTAAGCGTTGGACGCTCGACATGTCAGCGCTCCGGTGTCTTGTCTATACGTCTGCAGAATGCTAAGCTCTGAAACTAAGCCGTCGTCCAACACCTGTTCCCGAATTGTGTATCTGAAAAACAACATAATTGGAAGCACATGTGACATTTCCCTAAAACCTTCTGTCAAAGACTGTCCTGTATGCAATTGTATTTTTTGGTAAAAAACTAAATCTGTTCTGAATAAGATGTCCTTTACAGTTCTTGTTATTCTTTTATTTATGGAGCCCACACGTTTTGTTGTACATTCGAATTTAGAAACAATTTTCCTAAATGTCCTCTAGATTACCTTTGATCCAAATGATGTGCAATGGTATGGTGATGTGGACTCCGCCAGCTGACTTCTAGAGGAGCGTCTCCCGAAGCAGCACACTGCAGATGTGCGGCCTCCCCCGCTGTCACCTGCACTGTCTTGCTCTTCATGGGAAACCTAGCAGGTGCTGTATGGAAACAGTTCTTTTTTTATTGTGGCTAATCGGGCCCTGTTGCTTTTTTAAATTAAAATCGTGACATTCAGTCGGTAGGTATCGTAAATTAGTTTAGTTTATAAGAACGATTTAATTTCCACATTCGTTGCAAATTATATAATACAACAATGACCTAAGACATAATCAAAAAGCTCAACGTTAATGTTCATTTCACCAATCTTTGCTATTTTTAAGGCAAAAGCTTTTGCCAAAGTCTTACTCTCTCAACTCAGTAGGTATCTATATTAGAGACCCAAAGCAGGCACACAATCAACTAACCTAATCGACCTCGTTCGTGATATGTTTCGGTTATCTATTGGAATTCTGGGGCAATAAGAATTTGGCAGATGCACTTTTGTGTTACACAACATCGTGTGTAAGGGCTGAATAAAACAAGTAAAACAACTTGCCTTGAATTATAAAATGAAAAAAAAAACATGCATATAATATTAAATAAGACTAGCTTAAATATTATTTATATCATCCTGTTTTTCAAATTGACAAGAAACCTGAATTGTGGCTGAACACAAAGATTGCCTAACCCCACTCGGTATATTATTCCCTTTGAGTACCTACGGTAGAAGTAAGAAAAAAATATTTCCATAAAGGCAGGCTCGTTATGTCGTGCTTGTGTAGGCCCAATGTTATTTATTGGCAAGTGCCTTGTTTACGAAACACCCATATTTTTAAGATTTACTGGTTGTTAAAAATATTATGGCCCCATTTGCGACGCGTTGCAGAAAATCTGGTCTATTTTTTTCGGGGCATGGACGAGAAAAAGTTTTAAATCTATTTATTTAGGTTCAAGTGAACGCCGGCAAACTTTGTTCATGTGTAAATCCTGGTGAACCTTGTGTCAAACCGAAATAAACAAGCGAGAAATACGATTACGGCCAGAAGCGGAACTGTTTACAAACTGTTCGCGGACGTGACGGGTTTAGGAGCTACCGTCCGCCACAATCGACGAAACTTTTACTGGTGTTTGCACAATCTACGATTTGCTAACAGTAACATAAATAACAATCTTCGTTGGGTTCCGAATTTTCTCCCCGAAAAGGTTTGATTTAAACAATCATAAATAACGGCGGCTTTTTATCGTCATGATGGACGATATTTCATGATATTTGCTCCTTGAGAAAGGCCAATATCGGCGAATACAAACACGTACACCGCGGACTTATTCTAGTGGAAGCCAACTGTCTCGTTTTCCAATAAAGAGGAGACGTATTGCGACGTACGGTCATTGAGTTTTCTGCTCAGACGCGCTCGACTCGCGCTGCCGACCGACGACAATCGAATAAACTACCTGCCAACACATTGTCGCCTTTATTGTGTCTATTCTGACAAGTGGATGCTCTATACCTAATTATTACCTAGCAGAAAGATAGAGAATATTTTTTTATTGCATTGAAATAAACAAGCAATTCATTTAGAATAAATTGCGTGTCAAACCTATAAATATGTTACATTACAGAATGGTATTATGCTACTGCTAATTGAAGACGCTTTCAGAAAAGTTAGGAGGGGAATATAAGTCCAACCTACAATAGCTAACTAAATTAAGTTTGAAAGTGCTGACACCACTAACATTGGGGACTTAGTAAAGTGGTGACAAAAGTGACTATTCCTTTTAATTTTATATAGAGAGGTGATGTACAATTTAACGGCGACAGTTCAGCAATTTGAGCGAGCTATCGGCACCCACCTCGTGGAACTATATAGAATTTAAGTGATGGAAGTATGGTCGGGCGCAATAGATATTGGAATGTTTCATATTTTACAAATTCTTCATTGTCCTTCTGTAGGTAACAATGAAAGCGCGTACTTAAGTTTTACAGAATTTGATTAGATGCTAGACTCAAATTCAAACCCAAATGTAATTTTACTAGATCTGTAATTCTTTATTTTATTTTCTGATCAGGAATTCTTCATTGACTCATTTACCGTCGTACTGATGGGCACGGGTCTTCTTTCAGAATAAGTGGGGTTAACCACCACCACGCTGCCCTAGTGCGGATTTGCACAGACTATACCTAACATTAGGAATATCTCTCAGGCATAATTAAAAATGAATAGGTGCACTTGATACCGAAAAATCTAAGAATTGGCAATAGCCAATCCTTAATTTTTTTGGGAGTTATAGCTAATAAGCTATAACTACTAGTCACCATTACATAGGTAGCTACCTACTTAGATATAAATGGAAATATTTTAATTTGTATTTTTTTAATGTCCTGCCTTTAATACTGAAATAGAAGAAGAACGTTGATCTTCAGTTAGACGACAATACGTTCTTAACATTTATTTTACTAAACATAGCTAGCTCTATTTCTCCGCAACAAAACAATGATGACGCAAAAGAATTTTCATTTGAGTACGACCCGGCTTGTCCCGGCGAAACTCATCGTTGCGACGGATCCTCCATCAAGACATTCCACAACTTTTCACGGACCTTCGACAAAAAGATGCTTCCTTTCTTCTATACACTGCGCATATAGCTAGGGATATGATTCTCGCGGTATAAATTCTATTTCCTTCGGCAAATTGAGTGACTGAATTTGAAAAAGATTGGAATCGGGCAATTCTTCGGATCACACAATTTATCGGTATGAAAATCTATAATATAAAAATGTCGGACGCTTTGACGGTTGATTAAATTAGGCTCAACTGTCAATGGATTATTAATTAGGGAAAAGTCCATTTAGATTACTCACCGTTGACTTTTAAGAAGATGAGTTTGCTTAATCCGGCGCCTATGTCGTTCCTAGCTTCACAGAGATAATGTCCCTCGCTGTCTTTGGCTACTCGCTCGAATACGAGCGAGCCATTCTCCAAGACCCTTGAGCTCCCTTCAAACATGAAGTCTTTGTACTCGCCAGGAGTGTTACCTGTTTCAAATTTGACCCAGTTGTTAATTACAATGTTACATTTACATCAAAGAATTTGTTTAGCTTTAGAATAATTTCCTCAACTATTTTTCTGAGAAATTATGCTTATCAGTATCAGTTCGTAGTAACTATG
This sequence comes from Acronicta aceris, assembly GCA_910591435.1. Taxonomy (NCBI): domain Eukaryota; kingdom Metazoa; phylum Arthropoda; class Insecta; order Lepidoptera; family Noctuidae; genus Acronicta; species Acronicta aceris. Next base: position 6,329,767 of record OU342774.1, read on the forward strand.
AATAATTCACAACTTACCTACAGCCTTCTTCCACGTGATCGTAGGTTTTGGATAACCATCAGCTTGACATTGCAAAGTTACGTCTTGGCCAGCTGCTACCGCCACATCGTTCGGCTCCAAGCGCCATCGAGGTGGTACTGAACACGCATTAGTTAAAGTTTCATCCGCAACATTTTATAAGAATACAGTAAGAAAAGTTATTACCATTGACTGTTAGTGGTATAGTGTATCGCTCTGAACCCGCAACATTAGACGCAATGCACGTGTAATTGCCACTGTGAAGCGATGTCACTTGCTCTATGACCAAGGACGCACTGTACTCATCCATTCTTCTTGTTATTATACCACTTGGCGCGTAAGGCGATGACGTCACGGGCTGCCCGTTTTTCTCCCACCGAAATGCGACAGGCAGATCACCCTCTAAGATCTGGCAAGATATTGCCGCTCTCATACCTTCTCGTAATAAATTTGTTAACGCTGGTATGGGCAAGATTTTTGGCTGAACTGCAAAGTAAAAATGCCTTGTTTAATTTTTTTTGGAAAGAGCTTATCGTGGTATACATTAATATTGTTTTTTCGTAAAGTAAAACTTTTCCATGCTCGTAATTATCACAAAAGATAGTAGCAAAGAAATTGCTTCGATAAATTAATGATAGCCCACACGTGCAACCCTAGAAATTAGGTTGGGTTCCGGAGCTATTATTCACACCTTCAATTTAACGCACAGTTTGGCCACGTAGACGCACTTAATTTAGTCATTTATTTGGTAGGTGCCTAACTGTTAATTAAACTGGAATCTTAACGCCGTGCTCATGCCTTGATTACGTAGACCTCATTTCGGAAGGCTGCTTTGTGAAATTTTCCATTCACTTTTTTAATATTTTTATTTTATTGCCCTATTAACCAGGGAAAGCTGGGAGTTTAACGCTCCGGGGATGCCGCGGTAATGGTAAACGTGCTAACTTTAATGAATTACGGATGAGTAACTCCACCCCTCTTGAATTCGTGATTTTATAGCGCATTAAATCTTAGTACCTACAGAAAATGAGAAAGTTTACGCTCTGATTTCTCTTTTAAGTTGTGTTAAGAGGGGATGAGCATGATATTCTGGCAAATATAACGTGTAATGATAATTAATGAAAGACAATTAGCGAAAGGACTTTATAAGGTGAATGTCAGCGGCAGCGTCGGTAAAGGTCGCCCTAGTAGGACATACGCCGATCTTATTGGCGAAGTCCTTCAAAAAGGTTAGGCCCGTAGCACTCGTAACCGGCGCTTATGTATGAGAATGAGAAGATGTATGAATGTGGAAGAAGCAAAAGACGTATGCAAGAATCGTACCAAGTGGTGGTCTATAGTTTCTGCCTACCCTTGTGGGAGAAAGGCTTGAGTGTATGATAATATCAGCTTCATTGTACCTACTGATTTAAATAGCTGTAGGTATTTCTTAATCACGCCTATTTTTATGTAACCTATCAACTACTTCAAGAATCGTTCTAGACTTCTAGGTATCAGTTCCAAACTTTAGTTTCTTTTGTCTGGTATCTAGTGCTAGCAGGAACCGGGTGATTGACGGTAATTACTTAAACGTACTAACAGCTTCTTTTCTAACATACATTTATGCCTGTATTTAGGATTTGGACTTTTCTTCCACCTATTCAACGACTGACGGCTGATTGTTTGTTTGTTTAATATATCTATGTATTTCTATTCGTCCTGTCGAATTCATGCACTGACCTAATATTTGGACCTCAACGTCTCGTCTGGCGGCGTGACGCTGTCTGTTGGCTGCTTGACAGGTGTATGTACCAGCATCCTCTCCTCGTTGTGTTTGCTCCACGATCAGAGTACCGTTGGGAAACACCTTCTGCCGCCGGTTTAGTGGGAGCGTTTGTCCTTCTGTTGAATAAAATATATTTGTCCCTTAGACCCGATTTCACCAAACTTTCTTATCTTCGAAAGTAACTATAATTATCAGGAATTAATTTACACTACATAGTAAGTCTAAAGGTAATTCTGTGTTAGTACATTAAAATGTTCAAAATAATTCAGATCTAGTGTCAGAGTCAAATGCCAAATGGACGAAACTAAAAAAAAAGTTAACCGCGAATAAGTTTGATTGAATTGAGATCTAAAATTGACCCAAAGGTGACATTAATTTGTCTTTGTGGGCTTTATAAGATCTACGAAGCAGATACACATATTTTAGCTTTGCAATTCCAGGCAACATTTGACATGAAAATTACGACTTTTCAGAATAAACTTCCCATGACGTCATTACCGCAAACTTTGTTAAAGTTATATGAATTTATAATACTTTCAAGAGTGGAACAAATGCCTCGATCAGTTTCATAGTAACAAAAAGCTTTTAATTCGGAACTTAAATGACTTTTTCTTGTTTAATTAATACCTTATCGATATTTTAAACGTGACATGGATTCTGTTAGAGACAAAGTTTGCTGTGAAGTTCTTTTTCATGCTCTCAAACCATTAACAATCCATGACCCATTTATATGGTATAATTTTCGTGTGACCTTTGGTTTTTATAAATAGCGAAAACCACAGCACGCAACCAATTTTGTAATTTAAAATAGTCAGTGCAAAATCTCGTTTAGCTATGTCACCCTCAGTCGAGTTTGCCTCTGACGTGACGACACAAAATAAAATTTCAACAGTTGCTCAGCAGAGAGGCAAGTTTGGTGAAATGTGCACTGCCTACGGATATGCCCAATTTTAAATTTAAATATTTAAATGCCGAAGTAGGTCAACGTTTAGCATACCTATTTAAATTTTTAGTGCTAGCTTTCATACATAGTGGTTCTGCAAACTAAATGGCCGTAGTCTTGGAATTTATAGAATACACAAGGGGGATCGTTGGTAGATTGGAAGTGTATACTCGGGCAAGTGTGAGACCAAATTACTTAAACTTACCATGATTCCCTTGCGGTACTTATTCTATAAAAACATGACATGATAGGTACATATAACATACCATAACAAAATCCATTATTTTGTGTACATTGTAGTATGTATAATCACGTCATGTTTTCTCATTACAATTTGCCGGTATGCTGTTGAAAATGTTATAGAAAGAAGATCTGAGATCGCACCCAGGACCTCTAGCGTAGCAGTAGCGCTTACGACTACTAGACTAAGGCAGTGTAGAAAAAATAAGAACCTAACTTTTCTAACCTCAAATTCAAATATAAAAGGTGATCAAAACCTGTTTAATCTTTTGATTCACAAGAACGGGCTATCGACGCAGGTATCAAAGACTAGAGGTCAGTTTAATGAGAGTGGGCACTCCATGAAAAAGATAAGGCCCTTGTTGACAAGGGTCCGAGCCGAAGCGAAAAAGGAAAATTACGAGGGAGTGACCTGAGTCTTAATTTGATCTTTCGTAGTAAACGAGAGGCGGGTTTCATGATCTTAACAATTTTATTTCAAGTGAAATTCTTTAAATTGGCGTCCTAAATTCGGCAAGTACTTTACCTACTCGACTGTAAATAATCCAATCCACTGGACGTACATATTATATAGTAGACTAGCGGCCCGGTCCGGTGCTTCGCTACGTATAAAGCGAAATACAGCGGACAGCGGACAAAACCATTCCCAGATCCCCTAAATTTCATCAAAATCGGTCCAGTCGTTTGATCTAAACCATCCCCAGATCCCCTTGAACACACACAAAAAAATTCATCAAAATCGGTCCAGTCGTTTGAGAGAAGTTCAGTCACATACACACTCACAGAAGAATTATATATATAAAGATATTCAAGTTGAAGTTCAAATGTTTTTATTTCAAATAAGCTTTTACAAGCGTTTATGAAACGTTACGATTCTTGTGGCACGGTTCCAAAAGGTTGATTCTGTGGAGAAGAATCCGGCAAGAAACTCCATGGATATTACATGTGTATTGTGTAGGTATTCAGTGGATATTATTCTAGATACAATTGTAATGTATTTGATATGGTTTATACTTAGATTAATACACATACTAAGTAAATTGTTATCTCTGCTATAAAGTGGACTAATTTCGGCATAAGTAGGATATTACATAGTGGGCTTACTATAATGCCGTGAGTGGCGTATACGAATGAAGTGAGTCGTAGAAACGGCAGATGGGGTAGAAATATCTTACTAGCATATTCCATTATTATATAAATATTCCTACTAGCTATTGTCCGCAGTTTCACTCGCATCTTAAAGGATTTTTGTAGACAAGTTTTGAAGACAAGTCCTTCTCCAATGTCAAATTTATCTCTATGCTAAAACTTATCAAAATTGGTTCAGCGGTTTAAGCATGAAAACATAAGTAACAAAAGACAAACAGACGAGACGAGCGTTAGTATCTCATTTATAATACTAGCTATTACCCGCGGTTTCACTCTCGTCTTAGAGGACTTTTTGAGAGAAGAAGAAGCATAATTATGACTTTCTCCAGGGTCCAATCTATCTTTATACCAAAATTCATCAAACTTGATTCAGTGGTATAGGCGTCATAGCGTAAACATATAGATTAGATACTATCCCATTTATATATAGTATTTATTAGTATGGAAGTATGGATGTATATGGATTTGTTACTTAGGTTCCCGGTTTTTAGGACCCTTGCTAGGCTTTTTATATTACCAAGGCGATGGCAATTACGACCATATTTCAAGCCAGCTTTACACAGTGTTCAAATAAACAGCGGAAAAATATTGAACGCGGCATATTTTTACATTTTTAGTTGGGTACGATTTCTCTCGCCGCGAATAAGGACGTTTTTGATACCTACATTTGAATTCTCGTCTGACCTAGTTCTAGATATTGATGACAGCTGTCGTTATTTATTAGAAATATGCATCTATAGTAGCATGTCTTGTCCGTCTGTTTGTGCACTTCATACCATTACGCCTGTATTCCCCGAAGGGTTATGCAGAGGTATACTAATGTACACCCACAGTTCGCTGATAGGTTTAGGTTCCATGTAATAGGGGGTAAACAAACCTATAGCGGGCACAAATCCAAACTCCGAGTTGCTACTGAGAATTTCACAGAAACACTCAATAACACTGCTCGACCTGTTTGTGTAATGAGGCAGTTTTGTCTTGTTAGTTTGTGCGTTTAGTTCTTCTAAACTACGGACCGTTTTTGATACTGTCAAACTATTATTTAAACAATTTCTTTCGGAAGGTATATACCTACTTATATATAAAAACATGCATAATTATTACAATTATAAAAAGTGCACTATATCGCGGGTCACTTATGTGTCTAATGATAATAGCATCGCATCGCTAAAAGAAATATATTAAAATACAAAAACTTAGACTCTGAAACTGAACGAAGTGATACCCACATAGTAACTACCTACCTTATTTTCTAAAATGATACTTATTACTTATAAAAAATATTACTTTTTATCCCAAGTACAATACGCTTACAAAAATCCTCACGTATCGACATAATTCAAGAAGATAATGCTAAAGTTATAGTTATTTCTATTTCGTTTCACCGTTGCTCACTACTTAAGAACCTGTTGCTATAAGACGTTACCCGCCCCCGAGGGCCCTAATTCGATACTGTTTGACTAAAGTGTCGTTCGTTTCGTCGCAAATGTCCTGTTTTATTTAGGTGACGTTGAGGACGTATTTTTGGTCGGAGATCACGTTGATAAATAATGTTCTGAGCTGTCTCTTTTTTCGTTATTTTAGTGAAGGAAAATTTCGACTGCGGGCAGGATTAGAACCTGCGTTTTCTGGTTTGATACACCAGACGCTATGACTAACTAAGCCACCGCGAGTCTCATCTGCCAGAACAAAATTTGCCTTCACCTTCTGAATTTACGCCTAAAAGGATCACCTTTTAGGCGTTATTATCTATGTGTTATTTATACATATATTATTATTAATAAAATCCTGCCTTATTTTTTTGCGACATCAACCACTGTAACAAGTTACCATTGTATTATGTCCACTGCTTCACCAGTTTTAAATCGAATATAAGTAGCTTTAATATTCTAAAAAATATTTCAACTAACTTATCTAAGTAGTATGAAGGCGGGGATGAGTCATAGGCATCTAGGGGAAGCACAAAAGATCCCATTGGGTCGAAGTGCACTGTGGCATTGCTGCCGCGGCCCTATACAAGATAAGATATCTAAGTAGTACATTTTACAAAACAATTTAGCAATACATTATTTTAGTTAAAAATAAGACAGCATTTATATATGTAACGTCGAACTAGGCATAGTCTTTATTTCGGTTATTAGCGCCGGTTCCCCTCGAAGGTTTTAGAGTAGGTACATAATATTAGCCAATAATTTCAAAATTGTTTTACCTATGTTTGATGACGTGTACGTGAGTGAAACGTGCCTTTAAGAGGATCTGTAGATGACGTGATTGGGGTGTGTGTGTGTGTGTGTGGATCTTACGATTTGTGTGTGGTGTCTTGGTGTGTGTGAGGTCGTATCGAACTGGCTGCATCTGAGTTGTGTGAATTACACCAAACGAAGTGTGAATTATAGAAATGGAAGAGAAGAAGCTCTATTACATACTTTTTATTTTGAAAAGAGGTAGGGCATAGTGAAATCGAATAATTCCACTCACAATTAGAGTTGCTCGACTGGGGAAGTACCTCCACCTTGCAGAAAATCATAGCCAAATAACATAGCTCCGTGCTGTTGTGTTCCTAACGGTGAGCAAGGTCGCCAGAACTCCGCGAGGAAGCGTTGTGTTAGCAGTGGGGGGACCGGTGGTGTTTTGTTACCGCCGCTGTCATATATGGCAGCATGTCTCCTATGCTGCCAGTCCGGGTCGGCAACGCGCGAGCGATACCCCTGGTGTTGCAAGCGTCTATAGGCTACGGTAACCACTTACCATCAGGCGGGCCGTATGCTTGTTTGCCACCTTAGTGGTATACAAAAAAAACTTATACTCAGTAGAGGATAAGACAATAATAACTTAATGATACCTAAAAGAAAACGAGTTTCATTGTCTTTTTCTACTTATTTATGAACCGACGATTCAGGCTAAATTCTAGTTTAGGTAATTATTTTTAAAATAAATTAATCTAATATTTTGGCTTTTATTGTCAATAAACACTTAGTACCTACATTTTGAAAATCAGCTTTTATTCAATAAGTAATGAAAGTATACTGTAAGAAAATGTAATGTTATAGAAAATAAAATCATTTTTACAGAAGTCCCGGGGCGGCAATTCAATTTTTGTACGTGAGGCTCCGACGAAAATTATGTCAATTTTGTATCATTAGCGAGATCAGGGCTGTCACCTCATGTAACAAATGGTCATAACTACGCACGGTACTATGACATTGATTTATTTAGATGACAAAACTTAGTAAACATTATGATATTCGTAGAATGAAAACAGTAAAGACTGCCTCATTAGTCTAGTGTTCCCAAGCGCGACTGCTACGCTAGAGGTCCTGGGTTCGATCCCCAGGTCGAGCAAAGTGTTATTGGGTTTTTCTATGAAATTCTCAGTAGCAGCTCGGAGTCTGGATTTGTGCCCGGTTAATGGCAATAGGCTCGCCCTCTATTACATGGGACCTAAACATACCGGCGAACTGTGGGTGTACATTTGTACGCCTTTGCCTAACCCTTCGGGGAATACAGGCGTGATGGTATGTTATGTGAAAACAGTAAAAAGAAAAACAATGTATTTAATTAGTCAAAATAATAGTAGTAGCAGTAAGAATTAGTTAATTTTACCTGTGCGTCACGATTGCTCCGTCAAGTTATCCAAACCGAAAAGTACTTCACCAAAAATTTTGTCGGAATTTGTCAAAATCGGAGGGAACAAACCAAAAGTTTGTCAAATTAGAAATAAAGAAGTTATAAGGGTTTATTATTAATTTGTTTTTATTTTCGTAGGCTGTACTTGACATCCATACTTGACAAGTTGGAGAATGTTGGGTCCTTAAGAGAAATGTCCCAACATTCTTCACCACTATGAATACAATGAATGATATACAATTTTTGAATTGAAATTGAATGATATTCGTAGTTTGTACACCGACTGGCTTTGGCTAATTAAGTTTCGGTTTTTATCCGACAACGTCCTTCTTTGAATCAATATTCCCGCCTTTAGCTTGTACAACATCAATAGATTAGCATCTAACTATATGGCATCTCTATTCTAGCAAAACTTTAATAACATACCTACGTAGTAAAATAAATTGTCTAGAACTTTTTTCAAAAACTGATAACCCTAACAAATATTGAATCATTAAGCGCTGGAAACGAGACTTTTATAAGTTCAATGTCTTTTTACTGATATCGAGGATGGCATTTTGTCTCATTTAATAAATAGTTATTATTTGATATTATCATTTATAACCATTTCATATTAATGAATTTATATTAATATTGAGTCTCTGTTGTTCTTTGTTGTTTAGGTCGCGTCTTTGTAGACAATACTTATGTTTTATTAAAAACTTCGTACTTATGAAAAACAATAGAGAGGCAAACCTTGGAATTTAGTTTTGTTTGCTACCCTAGAATATATACTACCATGCCAGAATAAAAACACATATAGTAGGGAACACATTACACAGACAGTGCTCTTCTGTTATCATCATTCAAATAAATAGCAAGGAGTATCAGATAAGGAAATAGTTGTGCCACAGTAAATAAAGCACATCATCATCAAAACGCGAGGTCTTTCTGTGGAATGAGATCGGGAGTGCTGCCAGAACGTTAAATCAACGGCATTTGGCAAAGAATTGACGCAAAGCACGTTATACTCAGCATGAATAACCCAATAAATGGCCCTATCTATGTCTATTGGGTAAGATTTCCCTGTTATATAGAAGGAGTTATGGTTTAATTGTGTTGCTGTAGCTAGAAATGTTCCCACAGATGCTTTAACAGATCATAAGGCAATGTCACGTTATTTTTCAGAAAGCTATTTTCGGTAAATATTTGTAAATATTCAAATGGCTTCATTAATTTGTATGCATTGCAGAAAAAGAAATAGGGACTGTAAAAACGGAAGAATTTCCTAAGTTATTCAAAGTTAACCGTAGCACGTATAAAGTTACACCACAAACTGAGTTTAGTAAAAAACCGGTAGAAAAGTTCACAAACTTTAAAACGAACTTAAGATTCTTGTACCTACTGCAAAATCGTTTCATAACTTCATCTTGTTCGGTAAACGAGCGGTGAAAAAGATGGTTGAAACTTACCTCTTTCCCATGTGATTGACTCGATAGGGTATCCAGCGACGGGGCATTTGATGTTCAGGTCGCTGCCGGCCACGGCTGTGACTTTGGGCATCTCTCGGATGTATGGGAGCCCGTATACGTTCACTCGGGCGGCGTGAAGGGCCTTCCCCGCAGTATTGGACGCGACGCAAGCGTATTCGCCGCCATCTTGCTCTGTGACGCGGCTGATGTTCAAGTGGCTGACCACGTCATCCTGCAGTGTCACGTGTTGCCCGACTACGAACCTAAATGCGAGATTATGTTGGTGTCTGAATTAGAGAAAAAAGAAAATTTGCAACAGCAATTAAATTTCGGGATCAAATTCCTATAATAGGTATACATTGACTTAAAAAAGTTTTAATGTCGCAAGGTGTATATGTCTTAGTTTTACATCAGTCTACCATTCGTAGCTTTCCCTAAACATAAAGGTGTTAATCCCATGATTTTCACCGATAAAAAGATGTTAAAAATCTGCCCAAGTGTAAACACGTGGGTGTAGTTCTTTAGTTTTTATAAGTACTTTTAAGGTTGAAACATGCTTTTCTTTCTTATCCTTTAACGGGACAATAATATCCTTGAAGTAAGCTTCTTCTGACTTTAAAAAAGAAATAACTTTCGAGACATCTATCGCTAATAAGTGTAGAGTTTCGGAATTCAATTGGATTGGTTTCGAAACTTAACATTGCTTATGAATATTATTGTGGAAGATCTAATATTATAGATGTTTACCTTGAGTTGGTAGGAATTGGGAACCCGTCGAGTAACCACGTAAACTGAGGAGGAGGATGTCCCATCGCCACACATTTTAGGGATACACTCGGTCCTGGTTGTAGAGTCTGCTCCGAGAACCAATACACCAGCTCCGGTTTAGATTCTGCAACAAAATTAAATAAATATATCTTGCACGTATCATTTAATCTTTTGATACAACACCTCAATTTTGCTGAAACTATGTTTCCAGCTAAATGGGTTATTCTTTTGAAATATTGAACAGTTATTGAAGCGTTAGCTCGTATTTTGTTGAACACGTTATAAGTAATATTTTTTGCGGTGGTATTGTTTGAAACTATACGTGATATATAGGTGTGGTGTGGCGTGATATCAGTCTATTGCTTATTAAAGATCCTCAGAGGGTACGACTTCAAACGGGACTTTATTTCTCATTTTGCATTTGTCGGATTTTTTCTTTTTCTCTCATACAAACAACCCCATTAACTGGTGGGTATTAAAAACAAAGGCTAAGCTTATTATCTCGGGGAGGAAGGGGAAAGAATAATAACCCCCTCAGTCTGCGTCAGAATAAACTGTACTGTGCAGTAGGTGCAGTGGGTTTCGTCTGATTAATATGCAGCTCTTTAGACGCTCCGAGGGAACTCTAGACGTTCCGTTATCTAATGTTTGTGTAGAGAATGAAACAGCAATTTTTCTTTTTAAATCCAATCTATGTTTTACGTGCGCTTTGTTCGCCGATAGGTATTTCCGAGATATTAATTTCTGATCGTGTAATTAATGGTCCTGTAGATTTATTTATAGAAGAAGGCCATCGTACGCCGTCATCCTTGTAACCTTTTCCTAACAATGTTAGCGCCGTCTTCAATTCTAACCAAATTCTGCCGTATTGTACATGAAGCGACTGCATTTAGACCTCTGCAACCCAATACTTGAGCAATATGGATATCCTAAGAATAAAGTACCTAGTTGTTAGGCGTTTTTTGGGCTTTTGACTACCGATTGTAATAGGTATTAATAAAAATGGGGACTGACGACGTTACACGTTCACTGAGGGACATCTATCACCATTACCATCATCATCATCCTCCGAGCGCTTTCCCAACTATATCTACTTTACTCTGTGGGTAACGGTGCTGCTTGTGTAATTACTTTAATTGTATTCATAATCTAGTTTTAAGTACTATTAAGCAATTGTTTGTTGTCCCAAAGAATAAAAAAAATACTATTTTGGAGTGGGCTTCCAGTCTAACCAGATGCGGCTTAATATCAATATTTTACACAAAAGCTTCTGCCATCGGACTTCTGAAACCCAATTTCTGGGCAATACGGATATCCGGAGGGTAGACTGGTGTTTTTTTTCTGACTACCACTAACAATAATTGTCATAGATGTTCGTATAAAAACCGGGACCACCACCGTAAATTTTGTTATATTATGCATCAAAAATTAAACTTTATGGAATCTCGCCTCTCAAACCAAACATCTTTCTTCGTCGCTTGAAATATAAAGCAGCTAGTTTCAAGTAAGCTGTATAAGCAGTTAAGTTCTGTATTACCGAGACTACTAGTTAGTATAATATCTGTGCCGACACAGACGAGCGAACGGGCAAATCCATCCGGCCGACTGTAAGGCACGCCCGCTCTGCCTAGCTATAATTTTTCCACCTCAAATGATAAACCAGGAGCTGGCTTAGCTACGCTTTATAAAACTTTTATGATTGGATTATATCATTTGTTTGTTTTGGAGGGTTGTTTGTTGAACATTGTTTATACCTTGTTGTGTTAATGTCAACGGGCTTTGATCATAATTATAATGATAACATAAAAAGTAATTATATTATTAGAAGAAATAATGAATGTACCAATGAAGATTTGTCTACAAAAAATATTTCGATAATTCGTAATTCACCTGCCTGACTGCCTCATTAGTACAGTGGTCCCAAGCGCAACTGCTATGCTAGAGGTCCTGGGTTACGTTTTTCCTTTTGGGGTACGGAACCCTAAAAATATCTCATAATTAATTTACTGAGTGCCCGTTTTAAAATGTTATTATTAATAAAGTTGAATAGAGAAACGTTGATAGGCAGATTTTATAACAAAAGCTACTGAAACTTATGTCCGGCGCTTTGATGAAAAAATCAGACCATTGAAAAATCAGCTTGAGTAAAACAAAGTACGGATCAGCAAAGTTGACGTATAACAAAGGGGAGAATATCCCAAATGAATTGGACGTTTCGCGAGACGAATCCTACGGATTACTCCTTGACCTTTATTTTAAAAAATTACGCTTGCACACACATGTGATTTTAATCTTGTTATTAAAGGGAGTAATAAAGCTATTTAATCTTTTGTCTTTTTGTAAAAAATTAGACAGGGTACGGTGTAGACTATGTTAATCTAGACATTATCATAGTTCTTGTATACGGCTAGATTAAATAATTTCACAAAATTTATATGCATAAGATTTCTTTAACATAATTCAGTTCTGTAAAGAGGAAAGCGACTTCCATTAGTATTCTAATACAGTATAATAAGTGTCTACTTGGTTCCGGAATTTAAACGGGCTATTCAGTAGCTCCGAGGGATTTGTTTTTTTTTTGTTTAGCTGTTCTTGGAATCAGACAGTGTTCGTCTTTGGTATTCGGTTTGAGGTTTTATTTGGAATATGTGTACTTGTCTATGATCTTCATGTACCCAATAGTGACTAAGTAGCAATATATTATAACATTTATCCAACTTTGCATCTTGAATGAATTTAGGACTTGGTGATTAGTTGTATGCATTTTTGCTGGTTTTTAGCCAATGCTAATAATTAGGCACGAACCGGAAAAAAGCTCGGTGGCTGGCGTCGGAGTCTGTCGTAAACCTTGGTTTGTGTTTCGACTTTTGCGAGTAAGAGCCAGTTATCCCTCGGTTACTGCGGCTCTGGCACTCTGCAGTGCGTAGGGGCTCCTAACGGTCGGCAACCCATCAGCGACTCCTCTGGTGTTGTAGGTGTCCATGGGCGACAATGACTATTTACCACCAGGTGGCTCGTCACCGAGTTTCCGGATATAATCCATAAAAAAATCTACTGTCTTTTCAACCGACTTCAAAAAGGAGGAGGTTCTCAATTCAACTATATTTTTTTTACATTATCATGCTCAAGCTTTTCGTTTTTTATAAAAGACACGAATTTTCAGCTTTACAACTTGTGTTTCGCTGATTCTATCTGTAATGTTATCGTGGTAAGCTAGTTCTCGCCGCCAACACATACTACTGAAACTATCCATTCACACATTGCTACACACCAGATATGTATAGACAAATATCTAAACTTCTATTGTTCTGCTAGAAATTCGCATTGTTTCAATACAGAGTGTGAGCTTCCTTATAAATGACCCAATAAACTTTGGATTAAAATTATACGTAGTTCGCGATACCTTTGGGTTCCGCGTAAAATGTAATAATGCGGAAGGGTTCCGTCCCTTCATTAGAAACCACATTAAATTGCGACATTTATTTGGTTACTGTTAGTTACCCGTTTTGGGACCGGACATAATGGCTAGTTTTAAAACTAAGTACTTACTTCGATTTTGTATACACAAACTACGTGGAAGTTTTAAGTTTTTATCTGTGTATTGCTGCAATAAGACTTAACCCTTCATTTATTTCATTTAAATGTTAAGTTCGGAACGAAGCATAATCATTTTAAAAACTGTACAGAAATAGGAACACTTTTAGTGAGTCGTGTGTGCCTGAAGATCCATCTATTTTATTTTATCTGATACTTATCACCAAGCTAACAGATAGATATATCTATGTGAATTCGATTGACTACATAGGGATAAGTACAAGAATTATATAAACTCCACATTTGAAGTCATTGCACAGCACGTAAACACAACAAATTATATCGAATTCTCAACAATTCACATAAATTCTATTAGTCTGTGATAGACAAAGCGCCAGACGCGACTCGTAGGCATGATTGTCGGCGCACAATAGTTTACCTGCCTTTAGACGCATCTGTGAACTTGCCCGACGCTATCAATAGATGATAGATACACGATCGCTTTGAATGTCGTACCGTGAGTGTTAATATATCAACTTGTTATGTAGTCATCTAAAGTCAACCACATTTAAGAGTCCGGCGGATAGAATTTCTCTTAGAAACGTAATACCGAAATAAATCGTAATTCAAACGCAATTTCATAAAATTCTGTTATTATTCGGATTCCGATACCGTTAATATAGGCTCCTACTTTACTATTTCGTTCAAAATACTTTACTGGAAATAAATATAAGCGAATATAATTTTTGATGACTTTACCTAGTTTGGAACGATTTTCCGGTCTTTTATTTCCAATGAAGTAGTAGCAGACGAAATAGTACCGTAGGAACCTAGATTAACGGTATCCAAATTCAAATAATAACATAATTTGATAGAATATTGTTGTGGATTACGATTTATTTTGGTATTACGTTTTTGTGGGCAATTCAAGCTCCGCCAGACTCTTCAAATATCACGAGTTGTGGCCCCGACATGCGCTGCAATGGCTCTTTTTAGCTTGTTTTTTTTTTATTCATAAACCGTCTCAGTTGCGTACACACTACACAACAATTCACCAAAGTTTCATCGTAATCGGATGAATGGTTTAAGAACGCAAGACAAATATACAAATAAACATTTTTTTTATTTATAGATATAGATGAGGGATGGAAAATCACCAGCAAAATTATAATCTACTATATGTTTTCCACAGAAAATAATTTTCTTTACCTAGATAAAACAAAACGTTGGCCTCGGGTATCTAAACCAATCATTTTGGAAAAAGAATATAAACATAAATTAAAATCGTAAGATAAATAATAATATTATGATGATTAGTTGTACCCCGGTTTCACCCACAAAAAAATGACGGACCTTCATACGAACTTTCACCCCCCTTTTCACCACCTTAGGGGTTAAATTTCCAAAAATCCTTTCTTAGTGCTCGTATACAGTGCAAAAGGAAACAGCATGCAAACATTCAGGAATCTAGCTCCTGTAGTTTCGGCTGTGCGTTGATACGTCAGCCAGTCATTCAGGACAAAGCATTTTATATGTATAGATATTATATATGACGCACTCAATAAGGCATATGCACAATGCACATGCACAAAGAGATTGGCTGTTTGTAACACGAGTCGGCAAACTTGTATGATTCCATCAATAGACACAAGAACGTACTAGACGGAAGGCGCTTTGAATCTTGTATTTTGAGTGGTATTGGATATCAAGATATTGTGTACACCAAGCCTTTGGAAACTTGATTTTATCTCATAAACAACTTATTAGGTAAATTGTACATTAGTACCTACATCTATGCCTGACCCTTCGGGAAATAAAGGGTAAAACAGGGATAGTTGCCTTACGGCCAGCCCAATAACAAATCCGCCGATAGATTTGCTTACAAGAGATAGGATTTTTACATTAAGTCCATATGTAATGTAATAATCTTATCTCTAGTAAGCAAATCTATCGACGGATTGTTATTGGTAGTGGCTGTTAGGGGTTTAGTTGCCCCGATTATAATTAGGTACTATAGTTTCGCGGATAACAATCCCGTGCTTTATTAACCAATCAATAAATTCTCTAACTACCTCTAAGTTGATCCTGTCTAACGTTTCTGTGCGATTGCATGGGGAGGCAAAATGCGATCCAAGTGTTTGAGGGATAGATGTTCGGTTTCTCAGCGGGTCATCTATCCTAAACGTAATTTACATGGATTAGGCAACTATCCCTTAGGTAGGATAGATGTACCACAATATAGAGGTCCGCATAAATCGCTAATACTCTGGAAATATTCAAGATAATGTTTATTACCTTCCATAAATTTGTAGATAAAAAACCAAAGTAACGGTCAGTTTAACAGTTTTATAAAAAAAGTATTTTGATTTTTGTACTGAGAGAAAGAGTGATTTTAAAAAGTGCGGCATCTAACCCAAGTCCCTAGACGTCATGGTATGTTATTAAAATGCACAACAAATAATAGGAAAAAAGGCGTGACTATTCTACATAAGAGTATATTAGATTTTTTGATGATTGTATGATGATTTGTATGATCCACAGGTAGTTGTTCCGGGTCTGGGTGTTTGTGTATGTGAGAATTTGTGTTTGTAAACGCACCCACGACACAGGAGAAAATCCTAGTGTGGGGCAAGGTTTTTTTTTTTTAAAAAAAGATAAAACAATAACATTTATCGAAGAGACAAGTTATTTCAGTCTAGGTGTTTCGAATAGATAAATGCCATTTAAAAATGCAGCAGTTTATCAATGGTAGAGGTAAGTAGTCATTCCTGCCTGTCAAGTCGGGTTTGCTTCACGGCGGTAACAAATGGGGCTTGTTAACAGAAGGTCAGCTCCTTAGATAATTTATAGAGACATTTTCACACTTGTAAGTACACTAACAGATAGAACCAACAATCTTGGCTTTTTAGCACTTTTTACCCTTATTATTCAAGCCCAATTGAACTACTTCATTAGTTTAGTGGTCCTGAGCGCACCTGTTATGCTAGAGGTTCCGGATTCGATTCCCAGATCGAGCAGTATTATTGGGTTTTTCTATAAAATTCTTAGTCTGAACTTTGAGTTTGAATTTGTGTCCGGTTAATGGTAATACAGCCGCTCCCCAATATTGTTGAACTGTAGATATACCTACACCGTACACCACTATCTGACCCTTCGGGGAATGCAGGTGGGATGGTGTAATTATGTTGTTATTCAAGACCATCAAGAGGTCAATGGTCAACGTACTTTACTGTACGATAACTTAAAACATTTTAACTTTAGATAAGCCAAAACGCGGGATACTGCTAGCTTTAAGCCTTGATAAAACTTTCTCTGTTTGTGGCATTGTAGTTTCTAAATGAATGACACGACATACCATCACGCCTGTATTCCCCGAAGGGTAAGGCAGAGACGTACTAATGTGTACCCACAGTTTGCCGTTTAGGTCCCGTGTAATAGGGGGTAAGACTATTGTCATGAATAATTCACAAATCCCAAAACAACCGATCTGCTACTAAGAATTTCATAGAAAAATCCAATAACACTTTACTCGACCTGGGGATTGAACCCAGGACCACTAGCGTAGCAGTCGCTTGGACCACTAGACTAATGAGGCAGTCTAAACGAATTAATTGCAATTGATAGTGCTTTTTGTTGTACTTATTATTTTTAATGGCTGGAAAGGAAAGAATGTCTAGGTACTTCATGATTATTTTTCAATAAAATAGGGTTTTTTAAATTTGTCACTTCTGTTACAAATTTAACGACTAGCCCTAATGTTATTAAAGGGAAACCCTTTTGGGATCCTTATCAAAATTCTTGCAAGTCTTTGGCAAGGAATTTATTTATTTCTAAGTTTGTTAGATGGGATCAAAGTACGGGTTTTGGCGAACGTGATTTTTGTCGTACGGTCAAGTAAAACGAACGCATTTTTTTATAAGTTATGTTTTATTTGCAAATTAAATAATACGCTATAAGATGTCAACACGTTCTAACAGCTGTTCCATCATTCTTAGGAAACATTATTCCTTCTACAAGGAAAAGAAAATAATTAAAAAAAAATCGCCATAGAAATAAGTGGTTGGGTGTAACGTCACGGCCCTACTTATTCTGAACCCCTGAAGAGCAGCGACACCAAATAGCGGGGAACGAATTAATAATGAAACAAAGCGGCTTATATTTCGTGGTGGGGGCGGGGAAAAACGACCTTATGAGCTGCGAGATACGATCTTAATTGGTAGTACCGCGGTTAGCATTTAGTGGAGGCGGTTGGATGCGCCCGCGGCAGCTGCCTGCGTCACTGAAGCTCTTTGTTTGAGCTGAAGAGCTGACTCTAATAGCTTGCACCGGATCCGCGCTTAAAAATGAACTTTTAAATATTTTATGAAGTCGGGTGAACGGATAAAAAGTTTAAAATTTACATATCTACCGTATGCACTCGTGTGTAGAAACTAATATAAGTACGGAACGTAATATAGAAGTTATCGTCAATTTTTTCATGTCGGGTTGCGGTCTTGGAGATGGGGAATGTTCTTCAAATGAAAAGGGTGGCTCCCTCATAAAAATCATGTAAAAAACCTTCGACTTTAGAAATGGAGGCCTACTTTGAACAACATAGCATATCGATGAATTAATAGTAATAATAAACGTTTATTAACCAAGATTAGATAAAGTTAAAGTCAAAATCATTAATTCAACATAAACTACGATGTAGGTAGTATTTTTGAACGTCATTTTTACAATAAAGACAGCCCCCAAAACGCCTGCTCTTCACCGCGAGAATTTTCATTTTTGTTTGGTGTGCTTAACTAATATTTTTTATTTCATTGCTAAGTACATGTCAGCTGGCGCACATTACGTTTTGACTAGCATTAGTCGTTGAGCCACAAACTAAGCAATCTTATGATGTGATGAATTTCGATTTCCATGCTTGTTACTAACTAGATTAATTAGTGTATTATTTTTATAATTTGACCGAAATTAGGGGCCTTATAAATATTTGTTTTGTTTTTCTTAATATGCATTTCCTTCAAACATTTTTATAAAATCCCGAGTTCCTTATCGCAGCTACCTCCAAACTTTGTTACCTTCTGTTTATGATAAAGTTGGGAGCTGACACCGGCAGTAAGTGGAAAAGTTATATGAACCCCTTGTTTATTTCAGATAGTTGTGTTGCCACACTAGATAATTTGTTGAGCAAATTACCACCTCGCTGGCTCGTTTGTTTAATAAAATACGCGTTGTAACTCCGCTAAGTTTTTAAATTAATGATTGTGGTGCAAAGTAGGATATATCAACAGCATTTATTATGTAAGAACTGAAACAGTAGGATATAAACTGAGTCAGTAGAAGGCTTTAGCGTAAAGTAAAATTACCCTAGCAACGAAATTTCACGAAAATAAAACATAACTCATCCTCAACTGACGAATGAGTATGTTCTCTTTGAAATCTGTTGATATGTGAATATATTTTAAATCAGTGCTCAGACTCGTAAATGTCCTTTTTATAGTGTAGAATAATTTTATGGAAAATTATGTCGGTCTTATTGTGAGTATAAACTGCACATGGCTTCTCTTGCCCTATGGATGGGCCTCGGGATCATATTCGTCACGACCTTGAGTGTAGTTGTATGTTCTGACAAATATCAGTTCTACGTTATGACACTCATTACATAGTAATGTGCCATAGACAGAGCTAAGTCTCTGTCTATGGCACATCACTCAACCACAGTTAGTATACGTAAGGTCCAAATATCCATATATCTCTAATATCTACCTATCTAGCAACTGCTTATATCGACCTTCTGTGCCTAAACGCCTACTAGAAATGCTTCAATAACTAAATCCTCTTTGTTTTTCTTTGCACTTAACCTAATAACACAGTTAACATAATGATTTATTTTGCTCAAAACAATAGGTACATTCAATAAGGTCTGATAAGGATCAACTTTTTCCTTACTACTCTTTACCACCAAATCCTTAAATCCGCCTTCATAAAGTTGCATCAGTTAAGCCTTAAAGCTAGAAATGTAAGACTTGTATGTATAATTCATGTTCATACCTCTAGTGCCGGTAAAGTTCCAGTCGGAGTCACGAGTGTGTGTGCTCCGGGCGTAGGGCGCGCGCCGGGATCGGTTGCCGACCGAGCGCGACCGACCATCCGACACTGCAAACATACTGCTACTGAGAAAACTTTACAAGCCTTACGAGAAAAGTTGAAAGAGAACATGAGAGACTTGACTTTTTGGACACTATTTACAAGAGCAAAATCTTTTGTATAAGAAAATAGACAATTTTGAGAGCAGAGGCCGTACAACGTGTTTACGCAATCATTTTTAGATTGTGTGAAAAGGATGGTGCTATTAATGCGCAAAGTGGCATCCTCTTCTTCTCAATCACAAAAGGAGCGCAATAAGAGTCTTATTGCGCTCGTTTAGACCTGAAGCCAACGTCTGCAACGAATATATCCTAAAGAACTAAAAAATAACCAAGTCGACTGAAATATTAAAAATGCATGGAAGCTTTTGGTAATTTGGTCTCGATAAAAAATCTGATTTTTATAGCATATAGAACTTTTATAGAACACTAGAATATATCTGCCATCATATGATTTAATGTTGCCCAGTTAATGTATCCTTCTTACGTCTAAAGTTATGAATACTTTTATTCGGGCCAAGTAGCGATTCCTTGAAAAAGGTTGCTAGTATAACAATTAAAAAAGTTTAAGGAATTCTTGTAAGAGGAAAGTTATCCAATTAATTTTAAAATTACAGCTCTTCAAATTACAACAAAAGTCGATTAAAATGAGGATATAATCTATTTCTTACCATCTATTAAATATTCCGACACTCCATAAGCTTGATCCTTTGTATTACTGACAAAGCACTGATACACTCCTTGATCATCCTTCTGCGAGTTTTTGATATGTAATCTTAGGCCGTCTTCAGAAATCTTGGTCCTTTCATTCGGTTTGACAACTTTTGCATCGTGCACCCAGTAGACAAGCTCGATTGGATGGCCAGACACTTTGCATTCAAATGTGACGTCAGCATTCGCCTTCGTTCGTACAACTTCGGGTTTAATTCGGACGGAGATGGGCTCTAAAAACGGGAAAATATGTTAGCAAAAAGTAATACGTTATTTCGGGAGTAATAAAATTTTACGATTAGCCCAATTAGGATGGTAATACGGAAGAAATCGTGCGCAGGAAAAGGAAACTGTTAACATAAATTAGGCGGATGAGCTCCACACGTAGGTGTATACGTGCAAGAGCCTCAATACTCGGAGTTTTATTCCTTTGTGTTTTCTTGCGAGTTATTCTAGTAGGTATTACTTACGGTTATTATAATTAAATGGTACGTAGATACTCATTGTTATTGTTTCTTTTTATGATAATATTATGTCGGGAGTGAATGTTTCCGGAATCGTTTTTTAATAAAACACACCATCAAATCTGATGAATAAAGTTTCTGACTCTGATTCCTGATGTGAGGTTAAGTATACTAGGCATTGTTTTTATAATTGCTTATTGTCTATTGTAGGTACTGCTTAGTGGTCCGAAGCACGACTGCTAAACGCGAAGTCCTTGACTTTTTTGATCGAGAAAAGTTTTATTTTGGTTTTCCATTAGGAAATTATTACTACTATGTGAGTGTACTTACGAGTACATCAATGCACCTCTGCCTAAACCTTCGGCAAATGCAGGCGTGATAATACAAAGTATAATATTTACTTATTATAGAAGATAAAATAAAAGTGTGTTGATTTTATGAGCTAAACATTACCTATTATTGAAATCTCAGATTCCATAAACCAGATATTGTACATTTATGATAATGGTTATAGAGGGTTATAGTTATTGAAATAGAGCCAATCTCGAACACTAACCCGGTTGAGCGCCGGTATTTCAGAAATATATATGCCAATATTGAAACGTAATATAATAACATTAAATTGAAATGCTGTTGTATGTAAATTATAGAATCCGTACGCAACAATGTGTTTCTATTAAATACAAGCTGCTGTCGCCCGCAGTTTCACTCATGTCCCAAAAAGATTAACATACTATAGTCCGATTCTAGGCAGCCTATCAAGATGAAACATGTACCAGATTTTAAGTTAGACTTCTAACAATACTACGGTGAAAATGGCATTCAATTCCATTAAGTAGTTTTTGCGTGATGCGCGTACAAATATACAGACAAAAATTCTAAAAAAAAATATTTTGGCCTCTTTTGCTCTAATAAGACCTCCCATTAGTTTTTCTTTAATATCTATAATGTACAGACGTCGGCCTGTTACAATTTTATTATAGGTATAAAGTATACATTAATGGCATCTGTAGCTTTCGGATTTAGAAAATAGTTTCCCGAATTGAAAATATACATACCTACTTTAGTAGTAATTTATTTGTTAATAATTTTAATTTGTTAAGAGTCGAGTAGGAGAACAACAGCACACGAGGTTGAAGAGATGTGACATCCCCAGTCTTAGCGCCTGATTTGTATAGAGAGATGAGAGCTACGTACACCAATGGAATCTCTCTCTAAAAAACCAAAACCGACTAGAAGTTGGTTCACCTGTGACAACTAGCGTAAAATGTACGGATTCTCCCCCAACGGTGTTGTTGAGCCAACACACAAAGCGGCCGGCGTCTTCACGCCGCACCGTTTGCAGGCTCAGCAGACCGCCGCCGAGCAGCCGCGTCCGTGACCATAGAGACGACTTCTCTATGGGGATGAGCTCTTCATGGTGCTCACGAAACCACCTGAGAAAGGAAGGAAGAAGAGGAAGCATTAGTTTTAATATGATTGATTTATGACCGCACGTCTGGGTGGTAGTCGTCGGTGTTGCTTGGTTCAATTCCCACCCGAGGTAAATATTTATGTATTCAACGAGTATTTGCTTCGAGTGTGACTGCACTTTGTGTTGTTAATTGTATATATGTGAAGACACAGGGCTTTTAGTGCTGGATAGAGGCATCTTCAAAAAATAATATAATTTCGTTTTCAAAGAAAAAGTGATACGTAATTATTTGACCAGATACAATGACAGGCTAATTTTCACGTATTTTTTTTAATTTTAAGAATATTTTAACTGCCTCATTAGCCTAGTGGTCCTGAGCCCGACTGCTACGTTCCAGGTCCTGGGTTCGATTCCCAGGTCGAGCAGTGTTATTGGGTGTTTCTATGAAATTTTCAGTAGCAGTTCGGAGTTTGGGTTTTCAGCCCGGTTAATGACAATAAGCTCGCCCCCTATAACTAAGGACCTAAACATATTAGCGAACTCTGGGTGTACATTAGTACGCCTCTGTCTAATCTTTCGGGGAATACAGGCGTGATGGTATGTTTTATGTTATGTTTCAATGTACTTTACAGAACAAAACGTAATGTGTTACGAGTCTATTGTATTTCAACGGAAAGGGATACATCCAACACGGCAAAGACGTCAACAGCGCAGAAGTTGCGACAAATAGCTCATTGTTACAGGAGCCACAGTAATGTGGTTCACTCGGCCTTTCAACATTTTTATCGATTTATCGTCCCGTACCTATCGTTACTGGCGATACTTTTGTTTTTATTACATTCTAATTATCATTAATTATCAACCCATTATACTGTCCCACTACTGGGTACGGGCCTCCTCAGAATGAGAGGGATTAGGCTATAGTTTACCATGCTGGCCTAGTGCGGGTTGGCAGACTTCACACGCCATCGAGAAAATCTCTCAGGCATGCATACATTCTAATTACTTTGAAATAACTTAATAGGAGGCTATTTATCAAAAAGTTTAATGATGTCAAAGAAAATCTGTTAATTTTGCAATGCATCTGCAATCAACAATAATTCCAAAGTAATCGAAGAATGATTTTCTTATTAAAAGACCATTTCATATTTAATTATGGCTCTGATTGATTGAGATACAAAGAGATTTAAAAGGGTTATAAAGCGGATGTTAAGAACATTTTTCAAACAAAAACTTTGATCCCAATTTGTTTTTTTTTGTGTCCAGGTGACATACCTGTGTGTATAACACAAGAAAAAAAGATTTGTTTCCTATGGAAAATTAGTAGCAAATTACTATTTCGTTCGTGATGTCCAGTATATTGCTCGCAATATTGAAATAATTATCCTTGTCTATATTGTAAAGTTACCAGTCCCTGAATAAGACAAGAAAGCAAAAGTTTTTCCCAATTCCACCATATCTTTTTACACGGTAAGTAAACTGGATAAACAACCTTTGTATTTCCAAAACAACATTCCTATTTACTTATTTTGTACCGAGGGTTAATTGCAAACATTAATAAAGGTGATATCAATCCAAAGTAAATTTTGCTTTGGAGCTAAAGTTACATGGAGCCCGACCCGTTTATAATTACAAATTAAAGAATTTTAGAAAGCCTTATACTTTACCTAATACCTTATATTTTAAGGGATTATAAATATTTTATCTGATAAAATTACAGTTGGCAATTTAACAGTAACAGTTAGGCGACGACCCTCATTAGTTTAGTAGCTGTAAGCCCGACTGCTGTCCTGAGTCGAACAAAGTGTTATTGGGTGTTATTCTCAGTAGCAGCTTGCAGCTTCGATTTGTGCTTGGGTAATGGCAATAGACTCGCTCCCTATTATACTATGTACCCCTATACTCAATCCTCTGGTAAATACAAGCATGATAGTACTATATTATGCTATTTTTTTTCACATTATTATTAATTCGAAGGATTACCTCCTACGACATAAATTTCACACCTAGTTTTACGGAATATCGTCAAATAAAAGATTTGTCTTTAATAACTGCGAATCGATGAGTATTAAAGAACAATGGATACAGGAATGTGAAAAAGCAACATCTATTAAATACCGAAAGTCTTTTATGAAATGCGAGGACATTTTTGTAGGTCGATGTAATGGCAAATATTCGTAATGCCGTTTGAAGTATTTAATAACCCTTGACATTGTTGATGCGGAGGGAAATTTGTTTGGGATTGAGTTACGGACTTCGGAGGGTTAAAGCGAACTAACTTATTTTGGTGCCATCTAGATAATGTTACGCGAAACAGACTGACGCATAGTTTCAGCTTTCTACTCGTTCCAGAACAATATTACATGACGGCAAAAGCTTTGTGAATACGTTCTAATATCTTATGCGCAAATTCACGGAAATGAAATGGCTATGTGGCGCGAAATCTTCAATGTTCTCCGAGTTAGGTTCCCTTTTAGAAATAGTTTTGAAAGGAGCTGAAATGCACTGAGACATTTGCATTCTAAAAGGTTTCCACGAACTATGGGTGGAATGGTGGATATGAAAGTTTATAGCGAATTCAGCTGCTCACCACCCTCAGCACGGTAATTCTTTGAAGACATAAAATGTTATCAGTTCACTGGAGAAGTTTGTGAATATTTTATATAGTCTATAACTCTGATATTTTGAAATCTCAACAGGTTTTATAATATTATTTATTCTTCACTATCCCGAGTCGTAGAGTCGTATCAATTGTATTATTGTGCTGATAGTAACAATATTTAGCGTTAATTTAAAAAGCCAACTGGCAACACTCAATTATTTTATACATATTTCTTCAATTTATTCCCTTCTTTATTGTAACTAAATCTCCGTAACAGATACTATTCAGATGAAACTTTTCGTTAGTATAGGTAGTAGTTGCAACCACGTGCTGAAGACAAATACCAACTGAAGGAACCTTCGACCCCTGAGCTCAGTTTGCGCGGTGGTTATTTGACTATGACTAACTTTGGCCACCGAAACTTGGCAAAATTTTCTCATTTGTTTACTTCTCAGGTACGTAACTGAAACCTTAACATAAAATATACCTCAACGGTAACCTGAACCATATAATATAATGTACAATATTAGAAGCTCAGAATGTAATAATTTTTATTACGTACTTTGCTAGAAAATTGTTAGGATATTAGGTATTTCGATTTTCGCTGTGACCTTTCTAAGAAGCCATTACTTAACAGCTAACTTAATCAGGGATTCATTCATACTTCAAAGAAGCAACACTAGAACAAATAAAAATTTGCTTACCTAAATACCTATTAGATTTACATTTTCAAGAGCAAATACAGATTCAAAACCGATGACCTTTACTTATTGGGTCCAACCACACTCTGGGATCTAAAAGGCAACGTAACAGCGGTCTAAACGATAACATTATGAAAATCTATTTAAATTACACGCCGTTTTGCTATCCAGAGAGGAGCTAGGTACCTACAAGAGCAACATAGATAGCCACGTTTCCAAGGGTATAATGCAATTTACCGGGTTTTGCAAGCTAAATTGCTCCTTGGCAGTTAAAACGAATCACGTCGCACGGGGATTATAAAATTGCGGTTAAACCTCGACACGAGATCAAAACGCTTTGACGACGAAATAAAATGGCCAGTTTGACCGTCGCATGTATCGGCAGATTTAGGGGATTTCAACTGTGAATTTTAGCACGTTGTTTTCCGGTCAAACGCTTCAGTAGAAGTTGTTTTGTACGGCAAAGGACGTCCACTGTCGGCTTTATTTTCGGGCGACTTTGTAAGTTGGTAGGTACCGTTGAAATGTTTCAGAAACAATTTATTACTTACAATTGCATAAGGACCTACCTGATTATTTATAGTACCTATTTGCGCTAAATTTTTCCTCCTTTGTCCAAGCGACGAGAGATAGCAGACATCACATATTTACTCAAAATATTAACCAACTACATGTCGATAACTTGGCGTCAGTGAAACGGATGCTAAGCCGAGATATTTTCTTAACCTATCAACCTGATTGGTATTTATTTTTAAATAATTATGTATTCTTGTTTTTGTAAGCTTTGTTTAAAATTCGTTGATACACCCACGGTTTGATATTATTTAAGTCCTTTATTTAATTGTAAGTTGCATAATGTTTACTGAATTGTTAATGCTGTTGGTCTTCTTTAAAAACGTATATAAATGAAATCGAATTGTGTAAATATAATTAACTGACAATGATTTCTGACGCGAATATTAGACATTGAAATAAAACCAATTGTAAGTGAATGTAATTTTTGATAACTTTACGAAGTTGTGACCATTTTTTCGGTTGTTTATTTCCAGTGAAGTAGTAATAGACAAAATGGAACCGTAGGAACCTAGCTTAACGGTATCCGAATCCTAATAACAACACAATTTGAATAAATCGAGTTTGAATTACGATTTATTTTGGTATTACGTTTGTATGGACAATTCATCGTCCGGCGGATTCCTAATTAATTAATTGTTTCCATAAAATTAGGTATACAGCCAGTGACAACGAATATAGCATAATTAAAATATTTATCTGTTGCCTGTCGATAAATATGAGCATGCTACTTGTACTCTATAAATTAATGCTGCTATATTTTATATAATATACTCTATATCAGCCCTTTCAAGTAGTCGGTGGCCATTACGCGTTGATAGCAAAAACTACGTATTTCTGAGGTAAAAAATGGAGCGTTCGCGCTGTGCGGTCTCCGAGACTCCGTTGTTTGCTTACTGAAGCGATACCTTTTAGCTAGTGGATACGGTCGGCTAAGGAAAATGTTACCCTGTTTTTCTTTAATGTAGAAAAGTATACGCTGATTTTTCATATTACAGATGGCACGCGCTTACATGAGGTGTTTGAAAAGTAAAGTAATAAATGATTATAAACTCTTTGAATGCCATACTTTTGGGGCCTTGTTTTTTAATAGGTTTTTAATTTGAATCACTTTGACCTTAGTCCTTGATCTCTTGAAGTTATTGCTTGAATTTGAATTAAACATGATACTTTAACTTTTTTATTTTGATTGATTTATATATTTAATTTAGACAATAAATAATTTTGAGAACATTATTAATACAAATTATTTCTAAATCAGTAATAATTACTGGGATATTGAAAAGCCTCTGAGGAGAAACGCCAAAACAACGTTATTTTTACATGAAATCAAGACAGTGTTTCGTTTTAAGGATCCTGAACCTCAAAAGAAAAAGGAACTTTCTATAGGATCTATTTTCTATCTATCTATCAGTCTGTCTAGACCCTTTTTCTCGGGAACTCATGGAGATAATAGGTTGAAATTAATGCTAGATACATAGGTCTACAGTCCCATAAAATCCTTGGCGCATCGCCGTAGGCAGGTACATAAGACTTTTTTTAAATTTCGACATTCATGCCTACAGGAATACAGGAGTGATATTGTTGTTGCCATTAACCGGGCACAGTTCCCAAACTCCGAGCTGCTACTAAGAATTTCACAGAAAAACATTGCTGGATCTGAGAATCTAACCTAGGACTTTTAGCGTAGCAGTCGCACTTGGGACCACTGAACTAAAGAGACAATAGACTGCCTCCGATTGATTGTCAATCATTATTATTTTATAGTAATTTGTTGAGTCGACAATGTTTAGCCGTAGGTAATTTTGATGAAATGGAAACGCGCGGTATTTTACCAATAAAAGCCGTATTGAATTTATTGTCCAAGTATATTTCATATTTACATCAAAATATAAAAAGGTTTCATTGAAACCGCTGCAGAAATATTGTTAAAAAAGTATGTTGTTGAAAGTAAATGGAATTTACCTACGTATAAATATTTTTTTGGGGAAAAAATGTTGTGTACTTAAATATTAATATGTAGTGCCTCAATAAAAAAAAAATCCGTTTTCACAGTAGCACATACATTACCACATAGAGTATTAAGACAGGGCATTGTCGGAATGTCACCGCCGCCATAATACCTAGCAGGGTTTATTTACTACACAATAGACTATACAGTTTATACCTTTGTTCCAAATACACCTATAAAATTAAGTGTTGTGTCTTACCTATAGCTAGGCACAGGCCACGCGTGCGCAGCGCACGGCAACCGGACGTCTTGTCCGGCTTGTATGCGGCGCGTGCGCGGCTCTATCGCCACCCGCGGCCTCACACCGCCTTTTGGTTCTGTGACTATTATGTGACCTGGTAAAACAAAGGATTATAATAAGGAAGCTTTTAATGTTATGCTAGACAGAGAACGTACTATAATAATAATAAATGTTTATTTATTTATGGCAACTAGGCCCATGGGTTAGTAATAATATTACTTAATTTTAATGTTAACTAGTGCATAAAATTGACCTAATTTAATTAATTGAAATTAAATAAAATGCATATTTGAATTATACTTTTTGTAAATGAAATTAAATAAAATTAGAGTATTATTATTAAAGAAATAAAATTGTAGTTAATCAAACAGTAATTTCTAGAAAGTATGTATACAATGTAACCTGAATAACTAACTAAATTATAATAAATAAATTATTAAACTAACTAAAATAAAACTAAATAATTACAACTAAAAGAGGGCATCAAAGAACTCCTCCGCATCACTATCAGCCGGAAGGGTACCCCGAAGAAGGTACCCAGAAGGCTGGCCGCATTAAATAAATTGAATTGAAATTGTTAGTTATTAAACAAATCAATTCAAATCGATTAAATTATATGATTATATAGAGAATTGTGACGTCACCACTCACTGCGCCATACTAATCCTATACTAACACTCATTTTGTGGGATAGGGACAAAGTATACCTTCTCAATCCCCACCAAAACCTTTAAGTGCTTAGGTATGTTGGAACTTAAAAAGCCGATTTAATAATTTTTTTAAATACAAATTGTACTTAGTTACATTTTTCACTAAGTCTGTTTTTTAATAATTTAAAGACAAGTCAAATACCGAATTGCATCAATTCGGCTATCATAACGATCAAATTGATGTGGAGAAATAGATATTTATATTAATAAATTTACGTGCCTAATAACCCATCAATAATGGCAACTGAAATTAAATATTTCTTAATTTTTATTATATTTCAATGCCGCCTTTGAATTTGATCTTGTCTGATGGAAAACATAATTTGGCTAGACTAAAAGGTCGCTTTTGACTCATAGAATATTGCTAAGGAATTGCAATGAACTCTCAATATGAATTTATATATTTTTTTATATGCATACGGACCGTCTGACGTCAAACAGTAACCGCAGCTTATACTCTAGACGCCAGTCACACCAGTATTATCACTAGCGCGTTGTCATTTTGAGACCTCGGTTATCAAGACTCCTATGTAATGTATGTATCTAGTAATCCTATGTATCCAGTAATTTCACTAGCTACATTATCTTTAAAACCGGAATACAATAATGTTGCTGCAGGATATTTACCACTACATATGAACTGGCAGAGGAGTCGTACCTTTATAAAATATATCTATACTATCCATTATTCGAATGCAACTCACCAAAATACTGGCTGGTGTACAACGTGCCGGTGATCCGGTCTCGCACACGGCACCGGAACGCGTTGTGTCGGTCGCGCGGACTCACCGCGCTTATGTACAGCGACCCGTCGTCTAACCGCTGGTATTTAGACCCTGAGAAATAATACCAATTGTATACAATGTGTTATGAAAACCCTGTCCGACCCGTGAAGGTATTTGTTAGGTATCGAAATCCGGTTCTTTTAATGAAATAATTTTCAGTTTTCATTAACAAAAGTCCCCCAAAAAAAATTTCAAGTTCAAATGTTTTTATTTCAAATAAGCTTTTACAAGCGTATATGAAACGTTATTGAGTCTAGTTGCACGGTTCCAAATAGTTGATCCTATGGAGAAGAATCCGGCAAGAAACTCCATGTACACTCTTTCTCTTATAAAACGAGGAAAGTGAAAGTTTATCATATTTTAAAAATTTGCCTTACTATTTGAGTATTTTGAACAAAGATCACGTTTAATAATTGGTAAACATGGGAAAAAAAATCTCGAATCAAAACAAATAGACAGGCACGTAGGGTCTAATAAAGTGATTTTTTTTGTCGTCAAGCAACATGTAGCAAGTCTCGTCTCATGATTACAGGTTACAGGCTACTTGAGTTAAGCAGGTTAAAAAATTTAGCCAGAAATTTACTTTCCTCGATGCGGAAATTGAAAGAAAAATGAGCAAAACCTACCAAAAATTCAAAAAATCTGGAACGCTAAGGTAGGAAGCCAGAAAGAAATTACGT
Organism: Acronicta aceris; assembly: GCA_910591435.1. Taxonomy (NCBI): domain Eukaryota; kingdom Metazoa; phylum Arthropoda; class Insecta; order Lepidoptera; family Noctuidae; genus Acronicta; species Acronicta aceris. The sequence goes on from OU342774.1 coordinate 6,360,288, forward strand.
CAGAGAAGCTGTAAATACATCATTATTATGTTAAACAGGAAAAATCTAGTGTTTAATAAACAGGAATATATGTATACGAAAACCGTATGCAGATATATTTATTTATCTAAGTAGTTAGTAGCTATAGCTTTCCAAGATATTTTTGAATAATCATAACCGGGTAATAGATACCCGAGGGAAATTGTTATTATAATACATATTATATGAAGCGTTCAACCTCCATTTTAACACCCCAATTTATTTTTCGTGAAGATAAGATTCCGGAAGAAAATGTAATTGCGTGTGTCGTCGGCTGACAAGTGTTTTGATGAGAAAAAGGAACAATTTCCTTTTGGTGTGACATTCTTTGCTTGATTTTTTTTGATAAATTTATAGTAACATTCTTAAAAATATTTTTACTAAGAAAATAAACATAAAACTTGTGAGACCTTTTTCTGACTAAGATATTGTTTAACCTTGTTAATGATTCTTCTGTAGTGTTAATGAGAATTTATTTAGATCGTAAAATAGAAAATTGACAGTTTATTATTGTTTAAGACTGCCTCAATAACTAGTGGTTCCAAGCGCGCCCCAGGTTGAGCAAAGTGATATTGGGTTTTTCTATGAAATTCTCAGTAGCAGCTTGGAGTCTATCTATTACGCCGATATGTTTAGGTCCTACCTAAATATACCGGCGAACTGTGGGTGTACATTAGTACGCCTCTGCCTAACCTTTCGGTGAATACAGGCGTGGTGGTATGTTCTTATTGTTTATTAGATTTTTACTATATACTAAAATAGATCACAGAGACGTGACTATTATACTATTCGGTAGAACGACTACAGAAATTATTTTATCTTATGAATATCACGTATGTAATGTAAATCATAGCTCGATATCTCGGTTAAGTTGTAAAATAGAGTTCTGTAAATCAAATTGACTACCAACATTTATTAGCACATTTTACTGTTTGTCCATTGGAGTGAACATTCGTATAATAATACAAATGTATCTATCTATATGTATATTTGTATAATAATATAGAATATCATGTTCAAACACGATTTGTATTGTGCGATTGACGCCATATTCCAAACTTCAATTTAACTTAGATATCTTTATTATTATTGTTATTTTGTATTAGTTATTTGTATCACATACCATCACGCCTTTATTCCCCGAAGGGCTAAGCAGAGGCGTACTTAATGTACACCCACAGTTCGCCGGTATGTTAAGGTCCCATGTTATAGGGGGCGAGCCTATAGTCATTCACCGGGCACAAATCCAGACTGCTGCTACTGAGAATTTCATAGAAAAACCCAATAACACTTTGCTCGACCTGGGGATCGAACCCTAGGGGACCACTAGACTAATTATTTGTTATTTGTATCAGTTATTTGTATTTGTATTAGTATTTAATATAATTATTATTGATTATTTTGTTATTTTGTTTACTATCTTTAGTACTTACGGGACTTAACTTTGTGAAACTTATAGTTGCAAAATACATTCATCATCAGCCTATATTCGTCCACTGCTGGAAGTAGACCTCTCCTAGTGAACGTCACTAAGCTTTTTGTACTAGCCATAAAGTATTAGCAGTAGTAGTCATTAAAATAGGAATTTCCTAAACTCCTCATAATTCTGAAAACTAATAATATCATCGAAATTAGTTCTGTCAGAACTTACAGAAAGGCTACAATAGATTTGTTGTGTAATACCATTAAAATATCCTCACTATCAACCTGCTTACCTTCTGTCTAATCTTTAACCACAGCATGAACATTAGACAGCTTCTAGCTTATCTGTTGTATTCCGGCGTCTCACTAGCACTTGAAATAAGATCACAAACATTCTAAGTAACTTCGTAACAGTGATTTGGTCGTCAGTGAACTAACTGGTGCTACTAACACGATGGGGCAATGTCGCGGTCTACACCACGTAGCTCAACATCACGGTCTTGTCGGTCACCATGTAGGTACTTATTCAAAATAACGTGTTACCTAAGTGGTGCGGTACAGTGATCTGGTCGTTAGTGAACCAACTTGTGCAGCCATCGCAATGGTAGCAATGTGGCGGTCTACACCACGTAGCTCAACACCACGGTCTTGTCGGTCATCATGTAGGTACTTATTCAAAATAACGTGTTACCTAAATGGTGCGGCACAGTGATTTGGTCGTCAGTGAACCAGTCGGTGCTGCTGACGCGGTCGGCGCAGTGTGGCGGCACCACACACCGTAACACCGCCGCGTTTCCCGCCATCACATACTCGTCCGGCACGTGGACATCCCATGGTATGTTCAGGGCTGAGGACAAAGTTATACAATATATTAATTTATCACTATACCTATATAAAAGCGAAGTAGTGTACTCACTGACTAATGTCAAAATCTCAAAAACGATAAAAAAACCTATAAATTCGAGTACTGGTTTCTGACACTTACTTACTTATTATCAATTGAAGCGGCGCGGCGGTAGCCTAATGGCTATGGTGTATATGGCGTCGGACCTGCGATCGTGTGGTTGCCGGTTCGAAACCCACTCATTGCACTACCGACGTGAACCCACACGTAACACAAGCATTTAGCTTAGCGCGAGGGGTTAATAAGAATACTAGTAATGTGCGACCCAAATTGCTAGTAAACTTTAAAAAAAAAACACTAACTATTCTAGATACTAAATTTAGTCTTAACTCAATACCCTTTTTGCTTGGACGTCCACATATTAGTAAAATATTGCTACATTACGAACCATTGTAATAAACTGACACTAATTTGATGACCTATAAAATTTTGCAAGCACAGTTCTTGTTTTTTTCTTTTGAACTCGGACTCAGTATTGTAATGTAAAATTTTGACAAATTGAAAGTGACCTTGTTTTTTTTTAAAGGAATTTTATGTCCTGGTAACTTAGACCTTTAAGTCATGTCTTTTTTGTAGTTTATAACACATCACTTTAACCTCAGTAAAACAGTGGAAACTTCACTAAGGCTTCGATGGAGTTTAGGAGTGAACACAAAAGTTAATGATTTTCAATTTTATATCATTTACCTACACTCGTACACGTTCACGAACACTTAATGATTAACTATCCACTATAATTACACATTGAACTTCGGGGAAAGTTTTGGAAAATAATATAAAACCGACAAATTTCACTTTACATTTTCCCGCCCAAAATAGTGACCTCGTTGATTATGCGACTCTCTTTTTTAAATTTTAATCGCATAAGGAGATATTATGTTTTTCTTCAAAACCCGTCTCCTAAATTATTATAGGTCAGCACAAGGGTAGGGCATAATTAAAAGACCGCTGACTACGTTTTATCACAGTAATCCCTTTTAACACAAACGGCAAATTTCTTCACAGAGTCCTAATTGCGGATTTCAAATCGCTTTCATCTACGCTTCATTTAGTTTATTTCCCATGAATTGTAACTGAGGGAACGGTAAATTTGATGTATAGAGGAGTGGAGTTCTTAGAATGTTATAAGTGTTAAAATTAGGTACTTTTTATTCAAGACATTTTTAAACTTCTATTATAATAAAAATTCTATTAAAATATATCTTGTAATGTAGGTAATAGGTATGAATGTACCTACCTAAAGTTAATAATAATTACCGGCTTAAATTTGTAATAAATATAAAGATAAAGCTATTGAAACCTTCGTTAAAAAATATTTCATTATCATTTATAACAGTCTAATCTTTCAAACTATTTTATTGTGTTAATTTTATACGTATTGTGCTAGGTTTTAGATGGTTAAATGTCCATGACCGTTGGATATCGCGATATAGCGATTTTCCATCACTTACAGCCTTTTTGATCGGAATCTAATACTAATAGGTACAGTAACGCCGAGATAAAAACGCGTGTGTGAAATTAGCCTTTGCGAACAGCCGCACAGCTTAAATAACTTAATAAGTGTTTTTATGCTAAAATATCGAAATCAGTAAGGAACGAATTTGAAACAATTACGTCCCCAACTGTCTTTACACTGACTTTTTTTTCATATAAAAATGTACCACGGCAAAACCACTTTTTTTTTATTCGTGATAGGCTTACGCTTGACTGCCAGATTGCCTGATGCGATACTGCGATCTACGATGGAGCGCGCTTGCCTAGAAGAATCCGATTCACTCGTGATTTAAAGACACCCAGATTATATCTATCAGGGCAGACCCACTCGGGAAGTACATAAATACACTGCATTTATGGAATGCACTTGCGGATAACTTCAGATGTGCGTGGTTATCTCGGGGCACTGTACTTGACCTTGACAAAATGCACAAACCACAGAAAAAAACTACATAAACTTTTATTATTAATAAACTATAGAGAATCGTCGTTCGGTAAATACTGTTAGCACTTAGTGACTTAATGCAATAATATTATTTACTTACAAATTTTAGGAGGAAATAGTGTTGCATTTACAATGCAATTAATGTCTGCATAGCTCCAAGATGGGGTTGTAGACGAGGGCTAGAGATGTAGTCGGTGAGATTAGAATCTCGTCTCGAGTTGTGGCAAACCCAGTCACAAAACAAGCGTTTACTGTAGTTTGTTGAGCTTCGTTGGATTTTACAGAGAAAATAGCAAATAGACGCTGCAGTGAATGCTGTTATTTTGTGAAGTAAACTTGAGACTTATTGAACTGTAGCTTGCTCGAGCCAATTTTCTGGTTAAGTGCAAGACGAACTCGCGAGTCGCGAAATAAGTTTCACACAATTTATCTCTGTTACATTTTGTTTTTCACGGAATTTAAGATTAATATTTTTATGCACTACGACTACAAGTTAGCACCATTTTGTAATGCATTGCCAAGATTTGCAAAGTATACTTTATTTGTTTCTTTTTTGTTTTCTGAAAAGTACCGTGCTTCATAGCAATCATAAAAAGGATGTTATATTAGGTATTTATGTTAAGAATAAGGAATTCCTAGGATACGACGATATTTTTAGTTTGCCATGTTTTTTTTTGTATCAATAAGGAACAAGTAGTAATTTTTCTAGGTAAGTAGGTTTGTTTGTGTCTAGGGTAGAAGACTTAGGTGTGTTCAGATTGAGTCGCGTTTGAGTATTTCGCCATATACATACCTATAACGCAAATGTGAGTAGCTACACATTATTATGGACTTACCGGCGTGTACGTGGATGTTTTTGGAGAGCACAGCGAAACCATTGCTGAGCCTCAGCCGACACCGGTACGTGGTGGCGTGCACGTCTCTCCTGTAGTGCTCCGCGGGGAACGGCGGCAGATGCAGCGACCCGTTGGCCAGCACCCGACGCAGACCCGCCAGCGAACCCACCGCTGTGTTGTCGGCGAGCAACCAGTCCAGCTGACACAAAAATAAAGGTTTTATTAAACTAGATATTAGGATAGTTATCTAAGAATGAGGAGTTGAGAATGTATTCAAAGATAAAAGGAGCACCACGTTATATATTATACTTATTTAATATTTTTATAAGGCATGAAATTATAGTGTAAGTAATTCATGCCGAAAACGTAAAAATATGTGAGGGATAAATTTATTTTTTATATGTTTGTTTATTTTTAATTCTGGGAAGCATTTTAGCATTTAAGCATTAATCTTTAATTAGGTATAATATGGTAATACGTTATAGGTATTATCCAGAAGTACATACACAAATATAGGACTCAGACATTACATATAAATCTAAAGATATGGATAAACGTTTCAAGATTCTATTGGCTATAACTAAAGATATATGTACTTATAGCCAATAGAATCTTGAAACTTGACGACACGTTTGGCGTAGTGGTTGAGCGATTGGTTCCTGTGCCACGTATTGTGGGTTCGATCCCAACACGGAACAAATATTTATATGATCTACAGATAGTTGTTCCGGGTCTGGGCGTTTGTCCATGTGAGAAATGTGTTTGTAAAAGCACCCACGATACAGGAGGAAATCTTAGAGTGGAAGAATCGTGGAGTGGAAATCATCTTGTTTTTTAAAGCCTTTGTAAATACATCTTTCATCTATAACAGCAAACGGTAGTAGGATTAAACTCTTGATGGTAAAACCTTCACTTCTATTGAGCTGAGTCACTGATGTAGAATTACGATGAGATCAAGTAAACCCGTAAAGATATACACACGGTTACAACAAGTTTATGGATATACATAGATTAGAGTAATTCGAATCTAATAGTAGGTCTATTTGTCTTGCGTGTGACACTGTATTCTCCTCTTCTTAGAACATTAATATTTCATCTCATTCAAAGTCGAAGTCAAAATTATTTATTTCAATAAGACCATTAAAAAGGTACTTTTGAAAAGTCAAACTAATTGCACGGTTTCAAAAAGTGGGTCTTATGGAGAAGAGCCGGCAAGAAACTTCATAGATACTCTTTTAAAAAAAACATGATTACAATATTAATCCTTACAACTTTGTTTTAAATAGTTTGACAATTATGAAGTTTGATGTGTAAGATTTATTCAGTATAAGGTACATTACACGCTTACTTCAGCCAGAGAATAGTAATTATTAGGTGCTAGGCTTCAGCGTTCATTTTTCAATTTTCGTTGTTTGATAGAGCTGTTGTTTGATATGTGTTTTGAATCACATTTAATTATATACTTATACGAATACTGACGTATAATTCATTAGCAGTAGCTAATAATACAGTAGTATAAGGTAGCTAGCTAATTAGGTATAGGTAATTATTAGAACCACTACAGTTTCTGCGATCCTTTAAAATTAAAACGAAATACATTTACGTTTAAATATTTATCGTTATAAATGGCTACAAATGGTTTTATCCTTTCAAAAAAGTTCACGTTATGTACACATGCTGAATTTCATAACTCTCACGTATAAAAAGGAAATTTGAGGCGTGGCGGTTTTCGTGACAGTTAATACGATACAACGTGATATTTATATTACTCGGGGGTGTATTCGGGATCGCTATAAGCTACGAATTGTCATCCCTAGTGCGTCTTTCTCTTATCGCCCAGTTTTTGCATACCCTCCTGTGTTTGGAGTAAATTATGTAATTCTTTTACTAAACATTCGCGTCTCGTTTTTGGAGCTAAAAATATAAATATTTTTGTAGTGTAATGTTTTAGTTTGTGATTTAGGTCAAAGTTTAAGAAAGTATTTTTAACTTCGATATACTATAAAAGATAATAATTTTAGGGTATGTACATATACATTATACATTAATCATTAAAAGTATATGAAGTGCCTTATTGTGCGTGTCGGGTTGTTTTATTCCCTACAATATGGTTGAGTCGAACCACGCCGATCCGCACGTCATGCTCGTGAACGGGTGCTGTCAGCTCTTACTTGCTGTGGCAATCCCTAATTCTATTTGTATATTGAATAAGTCTTATACATCAAACTGCAGAATTCTCAGCAACTATATGGAACAAGGTTGTAAAACATAATATTGTAATCAAGTTTTTTTTTAAAGAGTATCTATGGAGTTTCTTGCCGGTTCTTCTCCTATCGACCCACTTTTTTGGAACCATGCAACTAGTTTTGACTTTTCAAAAGTACCTATTTAGTGGTCTAATTGAAATAAAATATTTTGACTTTGACTTTGACTTATTGATCTAGTGATCGCAAGTCTACTGAGTATGAGGTCCCTGGTTCGATTTCCAGGTCGAGCATTGTTATTTAGATTTATTATGCAATACTCAGTGGCAACAAATGAGATTGGATTTGTGCCCGGTTAATGGCAATACGCTCGACGGCTATTGCAAGGGACCTTCAAAATACCGGTGAAATGTGGATGTAGGTACAGTAAACGCTCAAAAGTCTATAACACGCTAAGGATTACATTGCTATGAACAGTACGAGCGAGCTCTATACAGCTAGTGCGTGTCACTAGTAAGATGTCACATAGAAGGTCGTAAGTCAAACTAAGTTTCTGCCTACACAGGGGTAGGCAGAAACTATAGACTGCCACTTGCTACGATTCTTGCATACTTCTTAAGTCAAACTAAACGTCAAGTTATTGCGTTGTTGCCTATTGACTTTTGGTCGCCACTGTACATAAATAAGTAATACACCTCTATGTAACCTTTCCAGGCTACAGGCGTGAGTGTTTTTAAAAATATGTATAAATTAGTGAAGAGTGCAACATCTTAAATCTTAAAAGAAAAAGCTCTAAACAGCAAAACAATTATTTTGCTATAAAGCGCTAATGTGATGCAAATTGCTCCTCAAAAAGTAACCTTGTGCACAAAAGTTGTTCACCATCTTGCAAGCTTAAGCAATCTCTGCGGCCTAATCTACCGGCGAGCGAAGGCATAAAATATTTGCCGCAATAGTTAGCGGTGCGTTTCAGACAAATTTGCATTTTTCCATGCCATTAAACTCGCCCCACCGGCTCGTACGCTGGCCGCGGCCCGTCGGCGAATGCTTGCATTTAATTGACTGTTATTTCAATATAATTCACTGATTTCAGACGTGAACTGTGATTGCATGGATAATTGTTTGCTAGGTTTCATAAAAAGAACAATTGTATTTCTTGTAACTGCCTCATTAGTCTCGCTAGTGGGCCCGAGCGCGACTGTTACGCTAGAGATTCTGAGATCGATGCCCAGGTCGAGCAAAGTGTTATTGGGTTTTTCTATGAAATTCTAAGTAGCAGCTCGGAGTCTGGATTTGTGTACCTGTGGTTAATGGCAATAAGCTCGCCCCCTATTAAATGGGACCTAAGCGAACTGTAGGTGTACATTAGTATACCTCTGCCTAACCCTATGGGAATGCAGGCGTGATAATATGTAATATTTGTAAATTAAGAAAAAAATATGCTCTTTTTTCCATAGAAAGTGTAGTACCTTAATTCACACCCTCTAAGAAAGTTCTTCTTTTAAAAATATTTCAGCCAAGCGCGTAAGGGCTCCGGGGAACAAGATTTGCATTGTGTCTGTAATTTGTTACTTGGCAGCTCTGATAAAACTTCCTTGGAATTCTAAATATTCGTTTAATCCACCCAAGAACACGGAACTAATTGGAGACTGCGTTAAGAGTGAAAAAAAAGTAATCTTAGAATAGAACCATGATTATATATCCATTAAATCTATACTTATAATAAATCTGTAGAGAGGTCAATTCTGTACATGAAATATATTTCCAAAATAACTATCAGCGGGTGATTAGTGATCGATACTGACACCAAAAATGCAATCAGTAAAATTTTTGTCTGTCTGTCTGTGTGTCTGTATGTTCGTTATATAAAACAAAAACCATTCGACGGATTTCAACGAAACTTGGTACAATTGTTCTTCATACTCCTGGGCAGGTTATAGTATACTTTTCATCACGCTACGATTAATAGGAGCAGAGCAGTGAAGGGAAATGTTGGGAAAACAGGAGAACTTACTCCATTTTTTAAGCTTCCGTCGCGTGTGCAGCCTTAATGGTTAAAGCTACACAGAAATCATGTATGACGAAAATGTTCTCCTTAAAATTATATAAAAAATATTCCACGACAGCAAATGTCTATCTTTTATGGTTGACTCACAATAACACGTGTAACTCCCGATAGCATAGCAGTTCGGAGCTTTCTGATTATATTTGTCTACTCTTACGTTAGGTAACTGACTGACTGACATAGTGATCTATCAACGCACAGCCCAAACCACAGTTTATAGTATACTTTTCATCATGCTACGATCAATAGGAGCAGAGCAGTGAAGGGAAATGTTGGGAAAATGAGTGATTCATGAGAAAGGTTTCAAGCTATAAAACATCACGCTACAACCCTTAGGAACGGGGCAACGCAGGTGAAACCGCGGGCGAAGAACTAGGGAACAAAGTAACTATTCCACGCGGACGGATTCGCTGGCAAAAGCTAGTAATTTAATAAAAGGCTAAGTATCTTTTAAGATAGGTAAACTACTAACCTATGGTGGGATTCGTGATGGCGTAACAGACGCGTGCGCATGAAAATATCTTCTATGCAAAAAAGTCGATATGGAATAGGAATCATAGCAACTAGGTCTGTAGTTTCTGCTTATATACACAATACATAATACAATACTTGGTATTTATGTAAAAAACCGTAAAAACGAACATAAATGTTAGTTGAATACTAATAATTGTCCTGTCTTTTATGATTATTATAATAACTCAACATAGTTTTCATGTGGCAGATAATGGAGCTGCTACACAGTATATTTTTCTGTCATTTACAGCAGCACATTTTCTCTCCAGCGGTACAAAAGGCAATATTGGTTATAAGGGGCGCCATTGTTGTTAACCCAGCTCATGTTGTCGGAGAATGTTGTGATAAAAACTAAGCACGGTATCTAATACAGAAAATAAGGTTAAAATCGCGAAGGCTACATTCCCAAGATTATTAAAAACGTGTAGGTAGGAGTTGTATACAATATCCTTACTAATATTATAAACGTGAAATTTGTGAGTATATATGTATAGATATTTGTTACTCTTTCACGCCAGAATGGCTGAACGGATCTGGATGAAATATGACACAGAGACAGATTTATAGTCTGGATTAACACATAGGCTACTTTTTATCGAGGTCGGACCCAATTCTGTAGTCCACGCAGATAAAGTCGCGAGCAGAAGCTAGTACGTAAAACGAGATCAATGCGGGCAACGCCGCGGGGCTCAACAATTATTTATATAAGAAACTGGGTCGGATAATTATGTTCCGAAGAAAAAAAGATATACATAAGTACCTATATTTTTTTAAACAATATATTTTAAAGACTCTACAACGGATACTTATTTACGTTGAACATTAGATACTTTTTCTGGAAACAAGTTTAAACCTCATTTAATTAAAACCAAAGCTTTTATTCAAAGCACGTTTCATTAAGTAAAGGACAAATTCTTCTTAATTAATTAAATATTTTGTAGAAGCGGGTTTATTTTTACGTTTTCTCTCTTAATGATGTTTTGTGTCCCAGCCTCCCCACTAGGTTTCATCGTAGCTAGCGACCCAACTCTTGAATATTTTAAGAGGCTCAACGTTTGCTAACTGATATATGAAATACCCTACTATTATATTTTGTTTAGCGGGCTAATACCAGAGATTTAGGTGATTATGCTATAACACTTCTTGGCATAATAAGTGTAATTAACAGGGTGACTAGTAATTAGTATAAATACAGAATACACAATTATGATGGTACTCATTATAATTAATAACTTTCCCAAAAACACGATTCTTTTATTTAATATTTTTTAAATTTCCATTTCAATGTGTTAAATTGCTACAGTATTAACGCAGCTCGGTCGAAAATAACAAATATTTCTTTGGGAAAGTTGTTTGTTATTTTGAATACATGTGGTTAAGTATTTTACACTGATTAACAGTCACCCTATAGGTAGGTAGGACTTCAGATGTAATTAGGTGGTTTTGAAATTATATTAGAGTTACATAAATATACACCTATGTTGCTTGAGAGAGATGATATGATAATACTTTGATGATTTTAAATTTAATTGGTTCTCAGTATCTTTCGTGTGTAATAATAATATTTTAGCCATCTATAATTTGCAATTAGCATTTATCATTAGGCTGTTTTTTTTCTTCAGAAATTCCCTAAAAAATACCGTGCTAAAATATACAGCTTTGTTCTTTTTTATTTACGTAAATAATAAAAGTAATATTCGTGACGTGAAACGTTACACGTATGAATGAATATTTATATCTATCTAGTTAATACTATCTTTACAATTTAGCATTTTAGCCCACCCTACAATAATTCTATGGCAATATAATTCGTGAATTCTAATTGTTTCAGAGATAAGCGAAAAGTAAATATAAAATATCATATGATGCAAAATTTGTTGGCTGCCTCATTAGTCTAGTGTAACTCTAAGCAAGACTGCTAAACTTCGATTCCCAGGCCGAACAAAGTGCTATTAAGTTCTATGAAATTCTCAGTAGCTGCTCAGAGTTTCAATTTGTGCCCAGTTAATGGCAATAGGCCTAAACAAACCGGTGAACTGTAGGTGTAAATTAGTACCTATATCTAGCCTTTTGCGGAATATAAGCGTTATGTAATATATGTTATGTACATTTTATTGTAATAAATTCACGTGCCGAAGTTTACCCAGTAAAATGCAAGATTATAATATTAGAATTTTGACATTGATTGTACTTGTAAGCAATCTGTTTGAAGTACCTAAGTTACAAGCGTTAAATTTAATCTTTCAGGTACAGATTTATAGCACAGAGGAGCGAATTAAATGCATTGGCTCCGTCAGGTACAGTGAAGGACGCTGGTGGTTGTCCGCTTTACGACCTATGTAATCTTAATAATAGGGTTGAAAATTGAAACCACAAAGTAAAGAAGATTCGATTGTACATTCAGAGATAGCAGCCTTTAAATAAATTGAAGCAAGCTTGTAGGAGAATTCCTATTTCATTTTCACGTTAGATTCTATGTTACCAACTTTTGATTGGGTTTATAATAAAATTATAAATGAATGGAAGATTGACGAGGAATATTTGGCTAAATAACAATTGCGTCGATTGATCATTTTACGAAGTTAAGCTTTACTTACTTGCCGAGGTCATTTTGAGGATTGGCAATCAGTTTTAACACAAGGGGACTCCTCCGTGCCTGAGAGGTTATGTCACACTGTTTTTGGCTCTGGATGTCATACAAACATAGGATTCGACTGACAACCACTTACAGTCAACGCAGACTCGACGAGACTAGATCGATAACGATTTAAAGTCTAGGATTTGTGCCCGGTTATTTCCAATAGGCTCGCCCTCTATTACATGGGACCTAAACATAGCGAACTGTGGGTGTACACCTCTGCCTAACTTCGGGGAATGCAGGCGTGATGGTATGTAAATAAATTGCATGTAATTAAACAGGTACGAATACTCTCAGCCACCTTTGAATAAACTTCAATCCCGATCTGAGTAGAAGAGGGTTAGGTAAGCAGAGATTTAGGTCAAAATTCAAGTAGCTATACAAATTTTCATAATACTACTTAATATGTGCTTATCGTGTTTTCCATGTTTTCTTGATAATTTAATAAGAGCGAACAAGGAAGAAAAACAAAGAGATTGTTTTGGAACTGTACCAATACCTTATGGAGAATCGGTTATGAGACTTTACTTTCGACCGAAATCTATTACATTATTGGATTCAGAAGTTTTAGGTAGAGTAAGTATGGTGGAGTTATATGTTAATGTCGTTGGTTAAAGCCTTCTAATTCTTAAGAGAAATTGATTCTGAGAGTCATAGGTGATAAGGTGAGAGATTATTTGGTTCATATTGCACGTGTGACACAGATATTATATCCTTAATAGATAGTAGTTTTAAACCCACAGAGCGAAAGACTTACAGAAGTAAATGAAAGGCTAGATCATTCATGGTTACCTAGTCAAGAAGATAATGGAGAGCTACATAATACCTAAATAATGTTTTTTTGTGGATTTGGATCTTCAAGGATTTTATTTCCCAAAGAGTAATGTAGTGGTGTACTAAATATACATCCACCTATAATAGGGGGCGAGCCTATTGTTATTAGCCGGGCAAAAATTTAAAGTTTGACCTGCTACTAAAAACATACCATTACGCATTTCCCGATGGGTTAGGCATAGGTGTGATAATGCATACACAAAGTACGCCGCTATCTTTTTGTGATTTTCTTTGCATTTTCCATGCTAAGATTATTAAGTTATTTAATAGTTAAGGAAAAAATTCAATCGCGGGCAGGATTCGAACCTGCGTCTTCTGGTTTGATATACCAGACGCTCTGACCTCTAAGCCACCGCGAACCGTACCCGCATGATTGAAATTTTGCCTTCACATTCTGAATTTACGTCATACGCCGCTATGTTTAAGACAAGCCTGTTGCCGTTATTCGGGTATAAATCCAAACTCCGATCTACTACTGAGAATTTCATAAAAAATAACACTGCTCGACCTGGGAAATGAATTCAGAAAATAGCGCAGCAATTACGACAATGAGGACTAGACTAATGAACCAGTACCCTGTAAAAATTTCGTAGGAAAACCCAATATTGTTATATTGCTTACATAATGTATGATGTTTACACATAACAGAACACAAAACCCAAACCTATCTAATAAGGCGTGTTTCTTTTAACGCGTAAAACATAATTCATCATGGGTATTCCATTTCGGCGTAACAAAAAGAGAAAATAAAAGGATCATCCCTTTGAAACTTACAAGTTTTATATTTTTCTTTGTACCAGCTTTGATGGAAGTTGGGCTTTGTTTGGAAGGACTGGCCGGCCGTAAAGAGTTCAAGAAACCCGCCCTCGGCTAATGCTGGGGGTGGTTCTTCCCTATTTCTGTAGAACTCGTCAAATAACAAAACAAGAAACGAGTCTTGGTGAATGGAGTTTTGATATCAATGGGACCTGCGCAACTTATTACTGGATTTAATAATTATGATGTTATGTATATGTCGCAGTAAGATAGATGAAACCTTAATACAGTTATATCCTATTATATATATATTCCTAGTGAGATAGTAAAGAATAGCTTTCGTATAATTATACGAAATTCCCTAGGGATATAATTATATTACGGTATATAATTATATCCCTAGGGATATAACTATATTACGGCTTTATCTATCTTACTGCGACATATACATGGGAAAGTAACAACTTATCTGGGGACTAAAAAGGCTTACATTACTCGTATGTAATAATTCCGCTAGAGTCAATTCATATTTCCGACCTATAGCAGCTTTATAGCGATTTTCTATGGTGAATCATATATTTATATTATTACTAGCGAAACTGGAAAACGTTGTCTTGCCCTGTAAATAAAAAAAAAACCGTAGAACGCGATTGCGGACCCAAAAACAAAACAAAATAACACCAGCAGCTTAGGAGGAGTTTGGACAATGCACACAATTCCATGTTCATTGGCGTTCTTCTTTTATTTCTGTCAAATCTATCAATCCGTCCCGATACAAAATGTATGACAACAATTTTCTTTTTCGTTAATTTTTTCGATGTTTTATCAGAATAACTATTATTTTAATAGTTATTCTGCTATCTAGCCGTTCTCGAGTTATAAGTGGTTTAACAAACCCGATTTTGTTTTATACCATCGGGCCTATATTCCCCGAAGGGTTAGACAGAGGTGTACTTAATGTACACCCACAGTTCGCCGGTATGTTTAGGTCCCATGTAATAGGGGGCGAGCCTATAGCCATTAACCGGGCACAAATCCAGACTCCGAGCTGCTAATGAGAATTTCATAGAAAAACCCAATAACACTTTGCTCGACCTGGGGATCGAACCCAGGACCTCTAGTGTAGCAGTCGCACTTGGGACCACTAGACTAATGAGGCAGTCAAGTTGTTTTATATATAGATAGAAGTTGATACATCAAATGTTGTGTCTTTGTACCCAGCTGGTTTATGTAAGTAGTCTTTAACAAGCTTAGCTTCTGCTGAATTTATTTACTAAATTATACATTAAATCAGAAAAAACTCTCAGGTGGGTACTAATTTAAAAAAAAAACGCCGCTCTAGGATTTTTCCTGTATCGTGGGTGCGTTTACAAACACAAATTCTCACATACACAAACGCACAGACCCGGAACAACTACCTGTAGATCATACAAATATTTGCTCCGTGTGGGGATCAAACCCACAACACGTGGCGCAGAAGCCGATCGCTCAGCCGCTACGCCTAACGTGTCGCCAATCATATATTTTAACTGCATTTCGATAAAATACTTGAATCGAGAAAAATCGATATTTCCCTACATCGTCGGTATATTTAACTAAATCCACAACGTAGGGAAATACCGATTTTTTCTATCGCAAAAATTTGTCTTTAAAAATTGTAGCATGTGTCATTTTTATACAATAAAAAATAAATTGTGCATAATATAAATGCGAAAGTAACTCTGTCGGTCTGTTTCACTGTTTGTTTGTTTGTTACGTTTTCACGCCTAAATCGCTGAACCAATTTTGATGAAATTGAGAAGGACATAGACTAACTGGTTTGTGATATGAGTGAAACCACCGGCAACAGCCAGTATCTTTTAATAAAATAGCGATGTACTTATAGGTACAAAGTGATAGATAACGCCCACGGTAGACGTGTGCGGCGAAGATCACTCAAGAGGAAATGCTATTAGCATTTTATCCTTTGGTGGATATCGGATAGGTTCCCTTTATGTTATGGCGATGGATAGCAACACACCTTTTCGCATATAACCTACAGTCTCGAATATTAAGTAATTGTTTAGTAAGACTATGATGATATTTATTACATAACAGAGGTAAGATCACGCCTGTATTCCCCAAAGGATTAGGCAGAGGTGTACTAATGTACACCCACAGTTCGCCGGTATGTTTAAATCCCATGTAATAGAGGATGAGTCTATTGCCATTAACGGGGCACAAATCTAGACTCCGAGCCTCATACAGGTCGAGCAGTGTCAATGATCGAACCAAGGCCCTCTAGCGTAACAGTCGCGCTTGGGACCACTAGACTTAATATTTCTTGAAAAAAAAAAAATGAACTATAGTTTATTTGAAATAGGTACTCGATTTTGTGATTGAAGTCTCCTTTTAGGCAAGCATGAAAAGATGTGCATGATATTGATCAGCAGATGCAAGTAGAACATATTATAAACATTAAATACTTATTTCCGTTTCGGTAACGAATTATCAAATTATTTCTCACTGTTTTGTCACGCCTACAACTTTAGTTATTCATCTGAGGTACTCGTATATTTATATCGATTCCACTCAGTTTGGTTTGGTACCTAGCTATTACATATTTATCGTATTACGCGCGAGTGATACCCCTGGTGTTGCTAGCGTCCATAGGCTACGGTAACCACTTACCGTCAGGCGGGCCGTATGCTTGTTTGCAACCTTAGTGGATTTAAAAAAAATACACTGTCCCACTGCTGGGCATGGATCTCCTCAGAATGAGATTTATTAGGTTATAATACTGGTACCTACTAGTTTCCACTAATAATAAATAAGAATATTTACCAATACACTATGTAATTTTAATTGTAATTTGATGTTATTTTTATAAAAATATAATGTAAAAATATCCAGTACCTGGCAAAAAAATGGCATTAATAATACCCACGCTGCTCCCGTTAATTTCCGTGAAAAAAGGTAAAAACTAAACAAAGAAGAACAATAGTTGCAATATTTAGTGAAAGAATTCAATTTTTGCGGTGACTATACGAATATATTTCACGACATCAAACAAAGAAACGGATCTCGTATTATTACATACAGTTCTTGAACAATTTTTCGAAGAAAAATTGAAATAAGTTCTATATTTGCATTAGGGGATTGCGACGCAGACCCTCTGCAAATACGAGTTGAGAAAACTACCGACCTAAGATGTCCTCAATAGCGACCTCTCTTACATCAGCCTGTATATTGCTGGACGGAACTTATTTCAATACTCCAATGCTTTCCGTATTTACTTGAACTTACTTCTATATCGAGATCAATATTACTTGTAAAAATCAGCTGGTCCCACCATTTATGTTCACTCAACTTGACAAAATGTATGGAACATTTGTTTATGAAGTTAAAACTTCTTTGGGCGTGTTAAGCAGTTTTTGTGTGAACAAAAATCATGGAACTCGCGTCATCGTCACCGAAAGCTTTCCATGAGCTATATGTATACTGTGTATATATGTGTACTTTTTACAAAAAGCGTGAAACTTGCGTCATAGTCACCGCACGCTTCCCACTTATGGACGATACAATTCACAAGTTACTTAGTTTTCACTCTATCGGCAGTCCCCAAAGACTGCCCAGCATAATTTTTTTTCACGAAAAGTTAGTACCATATTAAAAGTTGTTCATAATGATGAGTACAATGGCCCCTTAAATTATTTACGGTAGGTATATAAAAAATAAGGCTGTAGACACAAAAGTAGGATCTCAATTTGTCGAGCACGTGATTAGAATAGGAACCTAATTATTAGGATGATAATAATAGCTATTATAATAGGTACGGGTTGATAAAATGGTCTAAGGGTACTTTATACTTTAATAAAATACCTCATTAGACTAGTGGTTCCAAGCGCGACTGCTACGCTAGAGGTCCTGGGTTCGATCCCTAGGTTGAGCAAAGTGTTATTGGGTTTTTCTATGAAATTTTCAGTAGCAGCCCGCTTAACGGCAATAGGCTCGTCTCCTATTACATGGAACTTAAATATACCGGCGAACTGTGGGTGTACATTAAGACGCCTCTGCCTAACCCTCCGGGGAATACAGGCGTGATGGTATGTTATTTTTCGCTTCTATATTAGTCTAATAGTCTTAGACTAATTGTCTAAGTGACTAATATAGCCTATATGTTTAGGAATCTTGAGGCTTTACATAAATAGAGTATCCTTTATTGTACATCAAAGGACATAAAAAAAATATGAATTAATAGGTTTCTTGTAAAAAAATATGTATGTATGTCATATATGGATGATTTTTTGTAAAATTCTAATACACTTACTATTTTTACCATAATTCAACTTACACAAATCTGCTTCTGCTGTAAATTTCTAAAGAAAAGAAAAACGCTTTTTAGTAGAAAATTCAGTTTCATTCTTATTAAAACGAAGTTAACAATTTTTCTACGGGTCGTATGCTACAACTGTTGCTGTAGTTTAACTTTTAAGCAGGAATAGTGTTTAAACGCGTTGTATTCAAATGTTTGTGAAAATAAATGCCAGAAGATTTTCTTTGTTTCGAAATAGAATTTTAATTCTGATTATTTGCAAGTAAGTAAAAAGTTATTTAGGGTTAAGCAGAGGTGTACTAAAGTACATTAGTACTCCCACAGTTATAGTATAGTAGTGGCCGGTGGTATTTAGGTCCTATGTAATAGGGGCGAGCCTATTACCATTAACCGGGCAGAAATCCAAACTCTGAGCTGTCACTAAGAATTTCATTTCAAAAAATTAATAACACTTTGCTCGACCTGGGAATCGAACCCAGGACCTTTAGCGCAGGAGTCGTGCTTATAAACACTAAACTAATCAGGAATACTACAAAACCACCAGAATAAAGATAGGTACTACGAATAAAGTGGGTTTCAAGACAACCAATTTAGGTCATAGATTTTAACGGGATCATACGCTTGAAAACCCAAGATATGATAACGACTGATAAAATGCTGCTCTACAAGCTCCGGCTACAGTAGAAAATACTAAAGGCGAAGAATAAAATAAAATAGAGCACGATTTATATCAGATCCCCTTCGGTTTGAGTGCAATGTTGCAGTTTTTAACGCAGTACGTTACCGTCGCACGTGACTTCTAACTGAAACGACCTTCTTGTAGAATTGCCTGCAGCTCTATATTTCTCGTAAAAGCAAAGTGTTTACGACATTTGCCTACTTGGAGTTTCACTTGGCTTATTAATAAGTAAGATTCAAATTGGCAGCTATGTGCTAGTAAAATTACTAGGCACCTTAATTAAAACCAATCAAGTTTAACTTCGATCAATATGTGCTTTGCGTCTAAAATGATAGCGTAGCAGTGATAGCCTAGTGGTATGACCGTTGGGCTGCCAAGTCAATGGTGTCGAGCTCGAACCCAAGGCACGCACCTCTGACTTTTCGAAGTCATGTGCGTATTAAATAGTTAATTATGACGCGCTTAAACGGTGAAGGAAAACATCGAGAGGAAACTTGCATGCCTGAGAGATTTTCTCGATGGCGTGTGAAGTCTGCCAACCGGCATTAGGCCAGCGTGGTGGATTATAGCCCAATCCATTCAGAGAGGTGACCCGTGCCCAGCCCAGGACACTATAATGGGTTGATTATGTATACATTCTAAATTGACGAAATTATTGAGTTTTAAATAACCAGTTGTCTGTCCTTTTATGTTGTTAGGATTCCGGAAAAATGGAAAAAAATATCTACTACTCACTGTCCGTTTTGCAAATGACAGCCGCGCTAAATTGTGACTGGGACATGGCAGTGCTTAAGTAGCTTTGCCATTGGCTATGTGGCCAGTAGTGCGGTACTGTTTACACACAGGCATTATGTGGTTTGTTAGAATGAGATAGAAATAAACGCAATGTAGAGTTTTTTCAATATTTTACCATAGTTTCGACAAATCAGAGAAAGTTGAGACCATGGCACGTAATTTGAAAACGGCAACCAAAACTGCCATGACCTGAAGAGGGGTATCTGGATTAACTGGACGTTACTGGCCGCTATTGTGGCCGACACGACGTGATAACGGCCAGTAGGAATTTTTGGGTGCAGGCGGCATAACCGATCCTTGTGGAAATCTACAATTTGGAAGGTATTCGTGCAGCAGTGGACGTTGTCTAGCGGGTATGATGACAGGATTAAATTCTAACACGGAACCTTTAACCTTCAATGCTTTAAGTGCACTTTTATCATGTGCTGAAATGTGGAACACACTTCCCGAGTGGATTTTCCCCGATAGATATAATCTGGGTGTCTTTAAATCATGAGTGAATCGGTTTAAGACTAGACAAGCGCGCTCCATCGTAGATTGCAGTATACCTTACTATCAGGCGAACTGGCAGTCAAACGTAAGCCTATCACGAATAAAAAAACCTTTCGTAGGTACTCAACCAAAAGGACCTCAAGCGTTATTGTTTCCATCGTGTCAAGTGTTCTTTCACTCAATTTACACAGGTACACATCTTTGAGAACCTCCCTAATGCAAAACCATAACTGACATTTAACATGTTCCCGTTTGATGTTGATTGGACCGTTTGTGAGTCTCAGAAAAGACGACACGTAAAATTTAAATTACACGCGCGGTTGCCTTCACAAGAAATTGCACGGAAACAAAATTGATAGGATCAATTTAAGGAGAAAGACGTTGTGTTTCGAAAACTTTTGCAATTACACTCTTCTCGTGTCGTTTTATTTAAACAATAAAGTTTAGTACAAAATTGTGTTAGCTACTTTCAACACTACGAAACATATTCTGTAATAAGTATGACATAATATGGCATGTTACTTATTAGTAACCTTATTAGCACAAATATTATTAGTATAAATTAATATCAAATAATACCTTAGGTTTTTCTCTTACTATCCAAGACCGTAGCGTGCTATGCATGACAAGACTGACGTCCTGTTGTATGTATTACAATATTCTGTGATATACATAATATGTTGTGTAAATGTTGTATTGATGATAACGAATGACATTAAATAGTATAACGTCTGACATGTCACTGTCTAACATCTGACTTGTCAAATCTGTCAAAAACGCTTACAACTAATCGAGCTCGTTTCTTGTATTTTGATCTGTGCTAAATCACAATTCATAAAGTTTGCCGAATGTCACAACTAACTTGACATTGGCAAATGAGGGCAAAATAGTCGCCATTGTCAGGTTCTTGCCATTGACTCAATTGCCACAAGGAAAATAAAAGAAGAACTAGTCGAGCTAATGTTGCATCGTGCACTTGTAAATCTTTGAAGTTTGTAGAATCTTTTCAGCCGTGTATGACTTTAGAAACGTTAATTAATACTATTTGAATTAAGAATGAGTGCAAAGCAAGTTGCTAAACAAATAAGTAAGTTGCGAGATACGACGTTGCAAGAAACGTTTGCAGAAAACACTATCTAAAGTGTAAACATAAATTCAAGCCGTGTACTCGTCGAAGTGGGAAATAAGTTAAGCACTAAGATATTGTACGACTCTTCCTTAAGTGTAGAAATATCAGATAGAAGTTTCATACAAGTTAACGATGCTATAAAAAGTTGAGGTTTATTGTGTAATGTACTCCTAGATTCGCGAAAAGTTCCTCGCATTAAAACCGTCATTATTTTGTTCGTATGAAACGCATGTGCATGTCTATTAATGCACGGTGAGTGTATGTCGTGTAATATTATCCGCAAGCATAGTTCGTTGAGACTGTCATTTGCTTAATGAAGCTAAGGAAATATGAAATGCGGGATGTCTGGCTCTGAACTAATTTTAATTACAAAGGACGCATTGCTATGCTAGCCATATGTTTATGTATTCAGTTTATGCTTTTCTTCGGAATGAATCTACATGCATTAAATTACGGTGATCTATATTTGATTTATAGTCAGATATAATTTATATCTGACTATAAATCAAATTATGAGTAGGTATCTTGGTATTGAAATGCGAGGAACTTCACTATGCATTTGTAGTACTATCATCTTTAATTTAAGGGCTCAGTTCTTCTTAATGGATGAATCGCCACTGTTCTTTATCCTCTGCCTTCTGTTTGAGTTCTTTATAAGACTCACTCACTTCACTGGTTCTATATTTCATCTATATCTTTCGCTTTCCCTTTCCCACTTCCCTTCAATTTTGTCTTCTAAAATTGTCATGATGTTGTATTATGTGGTTAACTATTTCTCTTCTGTTCTCCATAACTCTCAACAACGGTGTTTACTCCTTAACAATTGCAGTCTCCAATGCATTTGCAAATAAAAATGACTAAAATATTGCTATCGGCGTTTATTTCAAAGCTATTGCTATTATCGGAACGCGTTCAGTGCGAGTATCTACATCAACGGTAACAGTTCAATTTCTTAAAAGCTCCATGGCGGCATCACGATTGTTTGGCTCGTGACTCGTGCCCTGCACTGCCTGCTACGCTTTAACACCCTCTTCATTAATAAAGCTGTATATTCAGATTTTACGACCACATTCTGTATATCTTTTTGTGATTTTTTTCATTATCCATGATAAGATTATAAAGTTGTTTTTTACTGAAGGAAAAATTCAATCGCGGGCAGGATTCGAACCTGTGTCTTCTGGTTAGATACACCAGACGCTCTGACCTCTAAGCTACTGCGAGTCCCACCCGCCAGATCGAAATCGCGGTGGAGCATGAATTTTTGATTGAATTGATTGATTTTTTCCTTCACTAAAAATAACATTTTGTATATTTCAACAAATCTTTGTTCTATAAACAAAGATATAAACTCAAGAATGTGGTTTGAAAATAAAAAAAATCTCTTTCTTTATCATCAGCTCGGTTGGTCTCACTGAAAGGCAAAGATCTCCCATATCCTTCTTGTATTCTTCATTGTTGAGGGCTTGGTCGGCGCAATCTCTTATGTTAAAGTCCGGTTCGTCCCACCATACAGTATGTTTAAGATTTCCCCTAAATATTACCCCTATATTCTTTTTGTTGTATCTTCTTTTTCCTGTCACAGAATATCACGCACGTGTCAAAAAAGACTAAACATGTTATAGCTATAATGAGTTTATATGTAGTTTTATATTTTATGAATACGGGGGTAAATCTTTTATTTAATAAGGTTTTATTCGACGTTTCTATTTTATAGTGCATTAAGAAATAAATTCGTTTTGACCCAAAAAAAGAAATCCACTTTCAATCTTATTGGCACCATTAGTGTCTTAAAATAAGTATTAGTTCATTAAACGTATTCGACATTTATAATTATTATCAAGATCAAAAGGTGAATTCTGGAATTCATTTTTGGTCTAGTTTTGGTGTCATAAATGTCCTTTGGGTTAGTTTCCAACCTCAATTTAATCTAAGTTGTTTGCATTTAACATTTTTATGTTGATATCAAAATTCCCCTTTTAATTAAAGTCTCAAGATTTAGTTTAGTTTATTTAGTTTAGTTTAGATCTTAAGACTAAAGTTTGTATAATAATAAAACACAAAGCAAATGTTTTGCACTTCTCCATTAGTGAAATGACCATCAAATAATATTTACAATGGAAAGTTAGGAAATTAATCGTAGAATTCTGGCAGGTTCCGCATTGAGCAGGTAGCGAGCATCCCGGGGGAGCGAAATTCCTCCAAACTCACCAAAACTCCGCTTGAATGTGAAAACTTTGTGGAGAATTCTCGCAACCGACGAGTTTTTGCTTTAATTCGTATAACTAAAGACCCGTAAAGATCCCTTGATTAAGAAGAATTGATAACAGTTCGTAGTTTTAATGAATTTACTGCTAACTTGACGTTGTACTTCTTGCTCCTGTAAACCGAATCAGGTAAACGATTATTGTATAACCTGATAATTGTGTGACCTAACGGCGCCTTTGGATGTTCCGGTTAACTATTTTTCTTAAACCATCTATTCTAATATTATAAATGTGAAAGTAATTCTGCCTGATTGTCTGTCTGTTTGTTTGTTTGTTTGTAATGTTTTCATGCCTAAACAGCTAAACATTTTTTAAAGAATTTAGGAATAGACAGAGAAACTTGGAAATGGACATAGGCGTGTAAGTGAAATTTCGGGCATTCGGTGAGGAACTTTGATATAAGATTTTAAATAAACGAACATTTACGTTTTAGTTAAGAATGTTAAAATTTTAGTCACAAATTTATCACTCTACAAATTATCTGTTATTAATCTGCATTCTCATTACAGTACCTACTGAGAAAAGATGCGTCAGTGCAAAGAACTAAACGTAAACAAAACATTCACCCATTACGTACATCTTATTTCCCCGTAGGGCCTGTGACCGTAAACTTTCAAACTGTGTCGAATGGAAAAACTTTATATATATTTGAGTTGGGTGAGCGGGTTTGTGAATACTAAATCAGATTGGCGTGTGGAACGCGTTATCTTCTATCTATGATATGCGCTTCTTGAGAAATACCTGCTCACAAACTGAATAACAAGCTTTGGACCCAAGAATTGCGTATTTTCTCACTTCCTTGGGAATAGATATCATGTTTGCTAAGTTGGATTTTGTAGATTGTCGTGCTCTTAGGAGATTTTTATGTCCAAAATGGCTAAATAAATATTCTGTCAAAACGCTGGCAATAAATACCATAACATACCGGTCTATACGTATACCTGTATACCTGTATTTCTTGAAGGGTTAAGCAAAGGAGTACTGCTGTAAACATCTTACTTAGTTTGTTATACACATATAGTGAGTTTATAAAATAACTGATTATTATTATATATTGGTTTAGCGGTTGAAAACGTGGTTACTATTCTCACATCTCGGAATTATTTGCTTGTACGCACGACAATCACGAAACTATTAAATTAAATTCTGCATTTTTAACATTTCCCTCTTAAATGTATTGCACCACGAATTTTATGGAGACTATCCATCTAAAACCAAAAGGTATTCTGTCCAAAAACATAGCAGTAATGCTGCGAGCCAAATTCAATTTATTAAAAGCGCAAACTTTCTCGGGTTTTGTCCCTGTATAAAAAAAATACAGCACAAAAATAACTGGTGAAATATCTATACGTGATATAAGAGCCAACAATAAGTAAATGGGTCAAATTGACATGAATATCTGACGAAGAGAGGATTGAATGCCGGCCCGCAAAGGATTTTGCTTATTCTTTTTGTGAAAGAATTACTAGAGGAAATAAATTGGGAAATATTACGTTTAGCCCGCCCACTGTCTCCAATTTGTTATTGCGTCTCAGTCCATTAGTTACACGCTTCTCATTCGATTCAGCTACAAAGGAATTTGCTATGAACTTATACCGAATAAAACATAATACGCGAACTTCTGATCTTTTGCGAATCATTTTTGTGTGGTAATTTTTATTGCGATGTTTTTTCAAGATAAATTGGGAAGGAATTGTTTCTTTTAGCCTGAAACAATTACGTGGTTCATCGTTTATCTTTATTGGTCAAAGCTAGGGATGACAAATAGGCGTATCAGATGCGTAAGTGATCACCGTTGCGCGGTGAACATGATAATGCTTTTATATTCTACTTTAATATCTTAAATTAGAACAAATACATTTAATCTTTTGAAGGGGCGGTAGTCTAATGGCTAGGGCATCGGACTTGCGATCATGTGGTTGCCGGTTCGAACCCCACCCATTGCACTACCAATGTAAACCCACTCGTAACACAAGCATTTAGCTTAGCACAAGGGGTTAACAAGAATACTAGTAATGTGCGACCCACATTGCTAATAAGCTTTATTTAAAAAAAAACTAATTTTGTTTGTTATTAGTAGTGGCAGATTTCATTTCGCACACAGATCTCCCATAATTATAGAAGGACATGGATTGCATACGTGTTGCTCAACTATATTATAGGTGAATTTAACTGGAGCAAAGAATTATTGGATTTTGCCTGAAATTCTTAGTAGCAGCTTGACTCGCCCTCTATTACATACGACCTAAATATTGTTCCGGCATAGAGATGGGTTTATGCCAGGGCATTAATTTTTTTCGCCCAAAATGCCTGGGCAGAAACCCATCTATATTCCGGCAAGCTGTGTGTGTCCACCTCTTCCTAACCCTTCCGGGAATAGAGGCGTAATATTATGACAGTAATTACTTATTATAATTTAATTCGTGTATGTCAAAAAGTTTTGGGTGTGTATGGTTTGATTAAGGTGTCCTATAACTCCAACGTGGTTTATCGGATAACTTCGATAACCGCAACATTGAAAAGTTAATTATAGACGATGAATATTAAATGTATCTACACTCCTACTAATAGGTGTGTAGATAAATATTCTGCCACCAACCAACCTTTTTTTAGCACAGAAAATATGGATCCAATGGATCGTCTGCCACCTGGGAAGGCGGCAGTGTATGTCGGACTTGAACCTACTAAAAACCGAACTTGCTTGCCCTATAGTAATGGCCATGGGATTCCTGACATTCACCACCATCGTGACAGGTTTACCATCAGCCCTGGTGGCAGAGTAGGTACACCATGCTGATTATATTGATTATCAAGCTGATCAATCTGCCTTTGCGCCATTTGTGTTGTCACTATAATCTTGTATCTGTCTCAAATGTAATTATTTATAACAGTTTCACTTGTAAACTATCCAAATTAGCGGAGATCCGATCACTCAGCTACTATGTTATTCGTGACGTCATTACACGTCGACGTCGAGACGGATTTACTCTTATCCCAACTATGTTGGGGTCGGCTTCTAACCATATGATTTATCTATTTATTTTATTTATTCCGCAATCCAATTTCTGGGCAATACCACTATTATATGGATGGGCTAGATGTCAGACTTATCGAGTTTCTGACAACCTCTAACGATTGTCACAGGTACTCCAATGATGTATTATTTATATATGGCTGAGTAGAATGATCGTACCTGGTAGTCGCCTCGGGTGGCACAGCTGAGCAGGACGCCGGTGTCATTGGTGAAGTCCACGTGGTGCGGCGGCTCCAGGATGCTGGGCGCCCGCCGCGGCTCCGGGGACGCTCGCACTGCTGCAGCAATAGAAAAAACTACGTTAGGAATGTCGAGGTCGCATTGATACCCTCGACAATACTTTAGACTAGTACGGTTCAAGTGGGTGATGTAAACAATATGACCAAAAACCCTTCACCAAACAGTAGCATCTGAAGTAGTCAGCAAGGGCTTTGCAGAGATACATTTTAAAATAATAACTCGGTATGTACAGACAATATCGGGTGGGATGTTTCGCATTCGTGTTTTTTTCATAGCTTTTTTTCCTATGGTTGACTGGTAAAGAATGACTAAGGCATTAAGTCCGCTAATGTATATTATAAGCTGCATAAAGATTTCTATATTTTTGCACAAAAAAACTTATTTACTTGCGTCGAGTAGAAATAAAAGAAAACATTATAAAAATCTAACTGAAATGCGATGTTTTCTAAACAACAATTCCACATTCTTACATTATTTATAAGTTATTGGAAAACAGCTATACCGATAAAATAAACAACTATACTCGTAGGTACTCTATTTATTATATTATAATATTAGACAATTATCGGTATAACGCCATCATTATTTCCATGTTAGCGTCTAATAAACTCTGTTATATTAAGATAAATACAAAGAAAAACTCGCATAGTCTATTTACGATTTACAATAACTAATTTTTTTAAATATACCACAATAACTGTCGTTATTTGGCTAATGCTATAGTAAATGGTGTATGGTTGTCTATAAGAAATTGCTTTTAGCGATAAGACCGCTAATTGTAGTTTTTTTTTAATGTATATTATTTATTTTCTGACCAGTCCTTTTGGTGTACAATAAAGAGTACTCTATCTGTCTATTGTATACTACATCAAGCCAACACGTTTTCACGGATAGTGATCGAATATCTTTGAAGTGCACTACCGCAGTTAAACTAACCGAAGTTCTGTTAACTACATTTGTTAAATGATAAAATCTGCTTAAGCGAGTCTCGCATTTGATATCACTAGCCGACTTGCACTTATCAATTTTATGTATGCAAACTTTAATTAGTTCCTTGCTAGTACAATGGGGGCTTAAGGCGGGTTTGTACGCTGTCACGTCCGGGGAAGAACGTGGCGTTGCCTTAATAGAATAAAGTCTCCAAGTGCGCATTAAAGAGGCAAGTATTTTCGCACTAGGCCAGTCGTTTGGCTGTGACCGTCACAATAGATCCCCAAGGTAGGATCTGGCGGGATATGACGTGACGGTCGAGCTCTAACAACTATTTTGTCGTGTGGACACGTTCAGTGCAAACATTGTCCAGTTCATTAGGTACGAGTCTTGAATATTGTCCGCCAAAAGTTTTGGGAGTTTTATTAGGTAGCTTTTACTCGTAGCCCTGTGTCTATTGTGTTTTTCTCATTCTAAGTTGAATTTTGAAAATACTTTCACCTCTTTCTTGGTACTAGATTTGAAATATCTAGATGCATTCAATTAAACACATAAAATAATGGCATTCAATAAAGAATTCAAATAAAACCAAGCCCGTTCATTCGACATATTGCCTTATTGGTCTAACAGTCCCAAGTACGGCTGCCGAGTTTCAGGTTCGATTGCTAGGTCGAGCAAAGTGTTATTTTTCTACGAAATTCTCTACTACTGAGAATTTCGTGGCCATAAGCTCCCTCTGTTGATAAGGGATCTAAAAAACTAAAAACATACCGGAAAGCTGTGGGTTTACAGCAGTACTGTAATATGTTATTTACCAGTAATTATTTTGGAATCCATTTATCCCACGCTATGGGGAAATAAAAATATGTTATTTACAGAATCTTTTTCTCTATTTGCAATGTCACTAGATTTTATTTATTGACCTTTACGCTGTTAATTAACTCAGTTGAGATTACGAAGTAATAATAATACCTATATTTACTTCAATTTTTCTCAAGTCTGTGTCCAGTTTGTCGGGTTAGTCACGATGTGAAAGTTTTCAATTCATACGTAAAAAACTTACTTCTAGGTGCCTCACACCTTTTTTTACGGATGATGGTAGGCAGTCTATAGATGGTAGGCAGTCTATAGATGGCAGGCAGTCTATAGATGGTAGGCAGTCTATAGATGGTAGGTAGTCTATAGATGCTAGGAATACGATATCACTTACGTGTTGTCTTCTTGAGCCTCATTTTCTCAATAATTTCACTACATTACCCATCAATCGGAACACAATACATAATTGAGTTTTAGCATTCAGCGTGTTTCAGTCAGCTTACATAACAAAACCTTCACTGCACAAATACGTGCAACGTTCAGTATTCAGTAATTTGACACAGACGTGAAATTATTAACATACACCGAAGTCCCACATGGCTTGATTAATTGAAAATTTTGATTACGTACCAATTACGAGCTTGTGAGGAATTCAATATGACATATGGTTGTGATTCAATCAAATTTATATAAAATGTCCCCTGTATTTTTATACATAAAATACATTCATATCCCTCAGGGTCGTCTCATTAAATATGGTGACTTGACGTAAACTATTACGCATGTATTTGCGGGGGTTAGGCACGAGTTACCGAATTTATAATGACTTTAGTACCCATTTATATTTTCATGCGTCATGTTTATTTATTTACTAAAGATAATATGTATCTTTATATTTCTAATTATTTCCTCTTGTTTGTTTTATGTTATCTAACTAATTCTTTAATATAATAGTTTATTCTCTAACTTTTTATCACATAAGTTTCAAAAGATTCTCTGAATAAGTGTACTTTGCATTCATTTTCTATCTTACTGATTAAAAAAAATCAAGCCTCCACGTCGATGAAACTCTATACACAGACAGATATATTTGTGTATACGTGTATAGCACAATAGGCCACTCGGAGGCGGTCACAAACCGCAGCGTTCGATTTCCGTTTAATTTCACGACAACCACGAATGCCTGCCCGCCTGCCTGTCTTCTTATACATCTATAAATACGTTTTCATTGGCACATCGCCGCTGACTAATCACGTTATAATGAATGAATTAAAGCGGGGTATAGACGTCAGGGGGATCATTACGTATTACTGAACATAAATTGTGTTTGTTTATTTACGTGAGAGAACTTTGAGGTATGTATCTTGTGTCAATTATATTATGTGTCGTGTTACAACTGTCTTACTTATTTAATTTATGTTAGTAATTTTATTTGCGAAATTAAATATCAGATACCTAGTTTTTGGAATTTTGGAAACAAGTTTTTAAGTCTTAAAATATATAACAGAAAAGTAATTTAAATGAAGATACTTCCACTTCCTGTAATACCGCGCAGAATATGTTTGATTTCCCGTTTACGTAATGCGAAAAGCCAGATATAAAGGCAATAAAATAAATATGAACAGTTTCAACAAGCAGGTTGTGCAAACGGTGTATGCATGGGCGGAAACTGCAGAGACAGCGGGTATCTGCATGCACGCATCCGATTGACGACGCGTACCGACACTGTTCAATAAGGATGTAACTTCAATCAACTGAACATAACATAGTTATTGATCGTATAGAGCAGCACCCAAATAGAGTAGCGGTTTAGTTTATTATATTTCAGAGATAACCGTGAACTAAAGATTGAGATTAATGTGTTTTTTAGTAAAATTGTTAATTCGCTCCAGGCGCGTGTGTATGACAAGATGTATGAATATGCAAGAAGCAAAAGATGTAGCAAAGAATAGGAAGTGGCGGTCTGTAGTTTACTTTTTCCCCACAAGGAATATATACCTATAAGTATAACCTATGTGTACCTATAGGTATAGGTACAATGTGTTAAGAAAACCCTGTCCAACCCGTGACGGTAGGTTAGGTATCGAGATCTGGTTCTATATATAATAATTGTTAGTTCACAAGAAAAAAGCCATCGTTTCTTTTAGTTATTACATAATTGGCGTAATTGACCGAGAACTTACTGCCTCAATGGGAGAAAGGAGTGGGAATATGTATGTAATTGACCGAATTCAATAATTTTATCAGTTGATTTTGTTAGGGGTTTCCTTTGTACGATGCCAACTGCTACGATGCTATAGTTACTAAAGCTGAATTTTACAGATAGAGAATTTTGAATTCTCACGATTCGAGCAATGGTTTAATGGCTAATCTACTGAGCTTTCGAGCAGTTTTAAAAAGCACAATAAATTTACTTTTATCACGTAAAAATTAAATTCTAAATATGGATTTATTTTTTGAACAGTTTTCTTATGTGAATTATAGAACTAAGATTCACCAAAATCAACCTAGACCATCAGCAGATTCTATAAGGTCATAAAATATACAAGAGAAATAACACGAATATTGTTCCTGTTCTCTTTCCGTGACCAGTATTTATATGCGCAATCAGTGTTATAGTCTCTTATTTTTTGCAATGCAAATTAATTGAAAATGTTCCTTCTCTAATTGCGACATTTATAAAACGAAGATCAGAGGAAAAGGAGCAGAAAACGCATGTAGCGTTTTAACTTTTATTTATGTCCTTTGCTACGTTTTTCACTCGCAATCGCCACGTATCTATGAGAAGACGTGTGAATTTGGAAGAAGCAAAAGAAGTATGCAAGAATTGTATCAAGTGGCGGTCTGTAATTTAAAGAAGCCTAATAGAGCTACTAAAGTACGAATAGATTCAATAGTTAAGCTAACTAATATCATAAATAGGAAACTATATAACTAGTCTATTGGTCTTCGTCGTACGAATACTACGCTGTAGGTCCCAGGTTCAATTCCCAGGTGTTAGCAGTGTTATTGGGTTCTTCTCTTTGCTAGCTCGGAATTTGGATGTGAGCCCGCCCCATATTACACGGGAATTAAAACATACCGGTGAACTGTGGGTGTATATTAGTACCTACATCTCTGCATAACCGGTCGGGGAAGACAGGCGTGATGATATAATTTAATGTTATGATGTAGAAAATAAGCCGTGATGTGACCTTTGGATTGCTAAGCCGGGGGTCTCGAGTTCAAATCCAAGGCATAACGACTCTGACTTTTCGCAATCATGTGCGTATTCATAATTAATTATCACTTACTTAAACGGTCAAGGAAAACATCGTGAAGAAACCTTCACGCCTGAGAGACTATCTCGACGCCAAGTGAAGTCTGCCAAGCCGCAGTAGGCTGGCGTGGTGGACCTGGAGCTCCACAAGGAAGCGTTGTGTTGGCAGATAGGAGAGAAAATAATTCCACTCACAATTGGAGCTGCTCGACTGGGGAAGTACCACCACTATGGAGCAAAACGTAGCCAAATAACATACTTAGCTCCGTGCTATGTTGTGATCCTAACGGTGAGCAAGGTCGCCAAAGCTCCGCGAGGAAGCGTTGTGTTAGCACTGTGGGGGACCGGTGGTGTTTTGTTATCGCCGCTGTCAAGCATGGCAGCATGTCTCCTATGCTGCCACCCTAACTGATCCTCCTTAATTTACAGGGTCGGCATCGCACGAATGATAACCCCGGTGTTGCACGTGTCTAAAGGCTACGGTAACCGCTTACCCTCAGGCGGGCCGTATGCTTGTTTGCCACCTTAGTGGTATAAAAAAAAGATTTTAGGTGGTTATATTCTTACTTAAATTTAGGTGGATGATAATATACCGACCAATTTAGGAGATAATTTTGGATTATGGTCACATAAATCACGAACGGATTTGTTCGAGTCCTCCACTCACCTTGTACAAGGGAACCGCATAATGTAAGCACACTATAAAATGTCCTCATAAAATAGATAGAACATAATTTATTAGGGTTTGAATGAAGATTAATAACATTGGGTTGCTATTCATTGTGTTTTATCTTGAGATATTGATTTTTACTATTATACTGGTTTCTGACAGTTACGCGCATATTAGACATTGAAATAAAATCACGCCTGTACTCTCCGAATAGTTATGCAGAGATGTACTAATGTACACCCACAGTACGCCGATACGTTTAGGTCCCATGTAATATGGGGCGAGCCTATTACCATTACCGGGTACAAATCCCTACTCCGATCTGCTATTGAGAATTTCACAAAAAAGCCATTAACACTTTGCTCAACCTAGGTATCGGACCCAGGACTTCTAACTGAACTAGATTAATGAGGCAGTCAACGCATGAGTTGTAAGTGGTACAACCGCATTGCCAAATATTCTCGCGCTAAGCAAAAATGGGGTAAAATTATTGTATTCCTGCTTGACGGGTTATGTAGCCAGTGTTATTACTGGTCAAATGAGATTTAATAGTCGACGGACCGAATTTCTCTTACAAACGTAATACCGAAATAAGTCGTAATTCAAACACAATTTAATCCAATTGTGTTATTATTCGGATTCCAATACCGTTAATCTAGGTTCTTATGCTACCAGTTTGTCCAAAATACTTCACTGGAAATAAATGTAAACGAATACAATTTAATAAAATTACCAAGTTTAGAACGATTATTTTTATTTCCAGTGAAGTAGTAGTAGACGGAAGAGTACAGTAGGAACCTAGATTGACGGTATCCAAATTCGAATAATAACATAATTTGATAGAATATTGTCTGGATTACGATTTATTTCCGTATTCCTTTTTGTGGGCAATTCAAGCTCCGCCGGACTTTTAATATGTAATTAAAGTCTCACGATGACAATACCATTGTGGTGTCTCTAAGCTGTGGTTAATACTAACGATCAGGCTGTAAGCGTTATGTTACATTCCTATTTGTCATCTCGTTACAATAAAAAAAACTGGACAAGTGCGAGTTGGACTCGCCCCCCGAGGGTTCTTTGTAGGTACATATTATATAATTAATTACAAATGTATAGTTTTCAGATTTTCCCCTGTAGGTACTCGTAGTATAAGATGGTATTACTTGCCAAATATCATAGTTCTAGGCCAACGGAAAGTACCCTATAAATTTTGATTCCCGTGATAGTGTCGAAATATAACGGCATAGAAGGCCGTATCTTTTTTTTACGTTAACTTAGAAGTTTGATTTTTTTACAGCTTCAAGGGACCGTAAACCTGAGTCTGTAGATGGTTTTAATTTCAACTCGATACCTCCACGCGTTCCCGAGATAAAGGGTCTTGACAAACAGACGGCTGGACGGATAACAAAGTGATCTTATAAGGGTTCCGCTTTTTCCTTTTGAGTTGGGAACCCTAAAAATAAATCTATAAAGTCTCATCATAATTTATTTACATAGAAATTATTTTGATAGCCACTTCAGTAGTATCTTAAAAAGAAGGTAGCTTAAATAGTCCCTTTATGTATAAAGTTACTAAGCGTTTTAATTTATTTGTAATAGTTTCATTGCCTGACAGGTAGAAATTATAAATTTATGAAAATACAGCTTAAATGGCTTTTGCTAAATTCTTGTTGAAACTTTCCATTATCTTCAAGTCTTCAAGGTTCAACCATCTTACCTATTATAATTCAATTTGATACCAGTAATATAGTCTTTTTAATAATAAATACATTTAATATTTGAATTTAAAGTCGTTTCTTACTATTTCTTTATTATTTGTTTGTGCTTCTTTTTACCGGACTACGAAAAAAGGAAGGTAATGAGTATAACAATCAATATAGAAGCAGTGATAGCCTAGTGGTATGACCGTTGGACTGCCAAGTCAAAGGTCTCGTGTTCGAACCCAAGGCACGCACCTCTGACTTTTCGAAGTCATGTGCGTATTAAATAGTTAATTTTCACGCCCTTAAACGGTGAAGGAAAACATCGTGAGGAAACCTGCATGCCTGAAAGATTTTCTCGACGGCGTGTGAAGTCTGCCAACCCGCATTTGGCCAGCGTGGTGGACTATAGCCTAATCCCTCTCATTCTGAGAGGAGACCCGTGCCCAGCAGTGGGACAGTATAATGGGTTGATTATGAGTATAACAATCTATGTATGTATGTATATTTGTATGTATCGTATGGATGTTCGATCCTAGCTCAAAAACTACTCGTCAGATTTTAACAAATGACATGTCGGTTGATTCGTCTTTGCAGTAAAAGCCTTAGATTATACTTAAGTTTGCACCTACAGATCATAATAGCGGCATGCGGCCACGGCTATAAACTGGATACCATTGTTCGTGAATATAGAAAAAAAATCTTGTTTTATACTTTAAATTCTTTTTCGTAGTTGGGTTTTAGTATTTTAAGCTTTGGTTTTTATTTTAAAATCTACTAGTTCTACATTTACGTTGTTGTTGTCGATGTTATGCGAGACGCACACAGTGACTTCCCACTGCCCTCAAAATGTCGTCCAAAAACTGCGGAATGAAGTGATTATTACAACAAAATAGAAACATCTTATTTATAATATTTGGGTATTTAAAACTACAACTCTCAGCATCAAAACAGCTCAGTCGCTGCTTAGCAGTAAGTAGGTAATATTGCAAGTTTTTTTTAAAGCTTACGCTTTAAACAATGTGGGTCGCACATTACTAGTATTTTTGTTAACCCCTCGTGTTAAGTAAGCTAAATGCTTGTGTTACAAGTGGTTTCATGTCGGTAATGCAATGGGTGGGATTCGAAGCGGCAACCATATGATCGCTAGGCCAACGCCCTAGTCATTAAGCTACCTACCGCCGCTTAATATTTACACTCGAAAATAAGCATTCAAAATATGTAATGAAAATGTGATCTGTTACTGAAACTGTTAAATATGCATATTTGTAATATATATTTGCGTTAAAAATAAAACAAAATTTCGAAAACAAAAACAATGTACTCCAAACCAACCGACTAATTACCGGGTATTGCAGAAAGCAGACGCAATTGAAAATATGTTTCCTTTAATAGCTTTGTTGAATGTAGCGGACCCAGCGCTTTATGCAGCGATGAAGCGGTTTAATGGTGCAGTTACGGTTGAATAACTTCATTCAGTGCAGCTACGAATAGGGCCAGACAGTCACTTTTCTTGAATGTCGTAAAATACTGTTGGGGTTAAAGAACGTCGTATATCTTGTGTTGTAGTTATTATGCTGTGAAACATAGTCTTTATAATCAAAAGACCACGACATTTTAAGCTAGAAAGAGTGGGTTATGAAGGTTTGTGACGCTATAAGTTATAAAATTAAATATATATCCAAACTTAGAAATGTTATAACAATTATAATAAACAGTACCTAGTAAGTACAGTACTGGCAAATAACCGATAAAATGAATTAATGAAAACGGTAGAAAAACCGATCAAAATTCTATGATTGATTCGATGATAAGATGCAATCCATTAAAAAGACCTTTAAAAGATTTCAAACAACATTGTCCAATATTGTTCTGAATATAAAATACGTAATAGAAGTTAGTTGCGATAAGTAGCAGATTATAAGCTGACAAAATCGATTGATCTGAACAATATTACAAACGCAACCCTAGCAGACAAGTAGGTACGTACTTCGAAAATAATAATACCTATGTGTTTGCCCAATTTATAATATGGTATATAAAAATGCATTGTAAATACGGTAGTGCGTAAAGCTTGGAGAGTACTTCACCCCTTAGCAACTGGCGGGACTGATTGCCTCTATTCAACATTTTACTTGTTCGTTTTGATTCTGAAGTTAAGCTGTTGTAATCCTCGCAGTTGACAGTATAGTTTTATGTGTATAAATAAAAATCAATGCCGCCTGTAGATATGTAAGATCATCTGTGGACGAAGTTTATATGAATTTATTTTGAAATCCATCGGAAAAGTCGCCAGCAAAGCCGAATTTTGTATGGGGAAAACTTACGCATGTGAAGCTGCGCGAGTCGCTCGCTAGTAGGTAGGTATAATAAAGTTGTTACAGACCGATATCTGAAGAAAAACTAATATGAGGAGATGTATAAGAGCAATAGAAGCCAAAACAATTATATTAAAAAGTCTGTCTGTACGTTTGTACGCACATCACGCAAAGACACGAAATTAGATGCAGGAGGTCTAACTTAAAATCTGATGTAGGTATATTTCATCTTGATACGCTGCTTAAAAGCCGAGTAAATCGTTTTGGGTCGCAAGTAAAACCGCGGGCAACAACTAGTTAAATATAAAAATAAAAATATTCAATGAATATATTATAAGTAATATATCGCTTGATTAAGGGTAATTCTAAAATGAATTACGCTTTTCGTAACATATTATGTATCCATGTTTCCTTTTACTAAATTACATTATTTTGTTTTATGGATATCAATTTGCTGGCAACGTAAGCTTTGATATATTATAATGCCAAATGTGGGTTAGGGATTTATTTTTTCGTTTCGGGTAACAGATTAATGTATTTTCCCCAGAAGTAGACACGTGTGTGTTCCAATAAAAAACGTGACCATATTACGCGTACTTACATAATGTTCCATACTTGAATTTTGAGGACAAATATCAAGGAAATTGTCCTCAAAATTTTTGGGCTCCTCTTGAGGATAGACAACTGATAGAATAGAATAGAAACATTTTTATTTAGATGAACACACAGGTGATGGAATTATTTAAATTGAATTTACTGTTGTGTGACCGTATGTGCTTTTAGATGTAAGTAAACTAATTTATACTGTTTTCATACACTGTAGCGACATCCACGCTACAGTATAGAAACTATTCGGACAAATCCTGAATCGGGCAAATGAAGTTTGCAACGCAACTTGCATATATACAACCGCCCGACATCAATTGTCGGGCCCGACATCAATCGTCGGGTCCGGGGCGACCCCCAAAACACTCGCCTGGTCGGAGGATCCTCTCTTTGTTGTAAGTGGCAACACACCTCGCCCATTTTTATACCTCTGAAGTGGCAAACAACCATAGAACCCGCCTGGTAGTAAGCGGTTACCGTAGCCTTTGGACGCTTGCAACACCAGGGGTATCACTCGCGCGTTGCTGACCGTGTAAATTAGGGAGGAATAGTTGAGCTGGCAGCATAGGAGACAATGCATGATGCTCATCCTATCAGCTAACACAACGCTTCCTCGCGGAGCTCTGGCGACCTTGCTCACCGTTAGGAACACAACATAGCACGGAGCAATGTTATTTGGCTAGAATTTTCTGCAGGTACTTCCCCAGTCGGGCAGCTCCAATTGGGAGTGGAATTATTAGATTCTACGCCCTACCTCTCTAACTGGGTCTCTAACTTTTTTCAGGTTTGTTCTCCTCAAAATATTTTTTTTCACCATTTAAGCGAGTGATATATTTGACGGCGAAAAGTCAGAGGTGCATGTCTTGGATTTGAACTCGAGAGACGACTCGTTGATGACCCAGAGGTGTCTAAATTACAGTATCTAATAAATGAGTTCATGGATATTAGGTACATAAAAAGGATATTACAATGAAAATGATCTCGTTACCAACACTTTACGATAATACTCTTGAAGGTAAGAATCGCGAAGGGAGTTCATTGCTCGCTTCTTTGTTATATCAACACAAATACGTAGCTTTGTTGAAGAGTATGCAAAAACTACTCACGAAGTGTTTATGAAGATTGCACTGGGGTTGCATTTTGTTCTGAAATGCTAATAGATACTTAACTAGTTTTGATAAGGAAAACAAATCCAGTAGAAAAAATATATTTCTACTTGTGTATAAACATTTTATGCGCTTAAATCAATCAATCAATCAATCAAATCAGCCTATTGCCGTCCACTGCTGAACGTAGGCCTCCCCCAAGGAGCGCCAACCATCCCGGTCCTGAGCAGCTCGCATCCATCCGCTGCCAGCCACCTTCTTCAAATCGTCGGTCCATCGCGTCGCAGGGCGTCCCACACTACGCTTGCCCAAACGCGGTCTCCACTCTAACACTTGTCGGCTCCATCGGTCGTCTGTCCGTCTGCAGACGTGGCCGGCCCACTTCCACTTCAGCGTGCTTATTCTTCGAGCAATGTCGGTGACTTTAGTTCTTTGGCGAATGACTTCGTTGCGAATTCTATCCACCAAAGAAACTCCAAGCATTGCTCTTTCCATTGCACGCTGTGCAACCTTGAATTTGTGGACCAGTCCCAAGGTTAGTGTCCACGTTTCGGCTCCGTAAGTCATCACGGGTAGGACGCACTGGTTATAGACCCTGGTCTTTAGGGATTAATTTTAAATAATTATAACATAAACATAACACACAATCATACCTGTAATCCCCGGAGGGTTAGGCAGAGGTGTAATAATGTACACCCACTGTTTACCGGGGACGAGCCTATTGTCACTAATGACTCCGGCATGACTCCAAACTTTAAAATGCTACTGAGATTTCATAGAAAAACCCAATAACACTTTGCTGGACATGAGAATCGAACCCAGGGCCTCTGGCATAGCAGTCGCGCCTAGGACCACGAGAATGAATGAAATAATGAAGCAGTTTACTTTCTATATTGGATAGAAAGCTAGGCATACTAGTGTATCTTTATTTTAATTATTTAATTAGAGGGCTTTATGGCCCAACAAATCCTTTTTAGATAAATTGAAATCTCATCAATATTGAACACTAGCTTCTGCATCTTCCTGCGACTTCATCTGCGTGGACATCAGAATTGGGTCCAACCTTAATTGAAAGTACACACAGTTGGCACACAGTTTATAACCTGCACTGACACATACTCTATGTGTCAGTCCAGGTTCAAATTTTATCCAAATCCCTTCAGCCGCTTTCGCGTGATTGAGTAAACACATAGAAACTTTCATACTCGTATTTATTATATTAGTAGGTTTACAAAGTGTGACTCAAATTAGATACTTACCCGTAAATAAATACCCGTATACGCTAAAACATATTTTTTTAAAGTTGTCTATAAGTCCATTGAAAGCGAAGCTGCGTGGTAAGTCTCGGTGATTGCTCATTAGTGACACAATAGATCGAGCTACAATAGCCCCTATAAGTTCACATAAATATACATAAGTATGGCTTATAAACCAACCCTTTCGAGGAAGGAGCCAGGGCGAATGCTTTTAAGCAACAATACAGAGGAATTATTAGGAAGATCCGTATAGAAATGCAACAATACTACGAAAATTAGAGCTGGTATTTTGACTCTTATTGTGTAGAGTAATTGGTACGAGATTTCCTTAGTCTTATCTAGATACTTAATCGATTTTAAGTTAAACGTTATTAATTGATTTAATATTCAAAGACAGCTTTTGCTCGCGTCTTTGTTCACTTGGTCTGTTGATAAAATTTAGTTTTAAAGTGTCGAATTTCATCCTTCAGCTAGCTAGTTCAATGGTTCAATGTATGTACATGAAGAGATAATCTATAATGCATGATCAACATATTTTTTTGGTTTATTAGTATAAGGCAAGTTAATTTTTAGTAAAGGAAAAAAATCAATCGCGGGATCAAAAATTCATCAACGTCATAAGGTGACGTTGGTGTGCCTCTCATAGATGTCACCAACGTCACCTTATGACGTAAATTCAGAATGTGAAGGCAAAATTTCAATCATGCGGGTAGGGTTCGCGGTGACTTAGAGGTCAGAGCGTCTGGTATATCAAACCAGAAGACGCAGGTTCGAATTCTGCCCGCGATTGAATTTTTTCCTTTACTAAAAATTAGCTTAATAATCTTAGCATGGAAAATGCAAAAAAATCACAAAAAAAAGATAGTTATAAGGCACGTTTCTGCAAAATACAAGAATGCAAGAATCGTAGCAAGCGGCGGTTTAGGTACTGTTTCTGCCTACCACTGTGGCAAAATGTATGGCGGTATATGAGTGTATGTATTTATGTTTTTTTTAAATTAGAAACTTTCTTCAATATTTTAAACAAAAATTTTTTAAATAATATGTTAAGAGACCCTGCGATCTACGATGGAGCGCCTAGAAGAAACTGATTCACTCGTGATTTAAAGACACCCAGATTATAATCTATCGGGGAAGACCCACTCACACTGATATATAATACAAAATTGAGACATTTATTACATGAGTGGCTACAGTAGATAAAGCTTAGGAATATCAAAGTACAATGTTCTATTTAATTGAAAACAAACTATACAGTCATGGTCATAAAAAATCACTTTGTTTTAATAGAATCAGAGCGTTAGATCCTTCTTGTACGGACCACCTGTTGCATGGTCATACATGTATGATAAATGGCTCTTCTATCTTTTAGGAACCGATTGGTTATAATATTTCTAATATAATTTTGACGTGGGAGAGCCATGCTTCGGCAAATGGGCCGGCTCCATCGGAGTGATACCACGGCCTAACAGAAAACCGCGGTTAAACAACGCTTACATTGTGTCTCGCCGAGTGAGTGAGTTTACTGGAGGCCCAATCCCCTTTTAAAAGGTCGGCAACGCACTCGTGACTCCTCTGGTATTGTGGGTGTCCATGGGCGGTGGTAATCGCTTACCATCAGGCGATCCGTCTGCTAGTTTGCCCTCTTATCCCATAAAAAAAAACAGTTCGATTAAATCATTCGCTAGATTCAGGTACGTTTTTCATCGGAAAGGAGTCTTCAGACTTGCCAGCAAGCAGTTTTCAGTCAGAATCTCGTCGGTAGCGTGCATACGGCGTATTTACCCACCCGACAAAAAATAGGTTCAATTATAGGTATACACTAACAGTTGAGCGATATGTTTAGGTCTCATCTAATAGGAGCGAACCTATTGCTGTCAACCCGGCACTAATTGGAACTCCGAACTGCTACTGAGAATATAATTATAAGAAAAACGCAATAATACTTTGCTCGAACCAAAAACCTCTAGCATAGAAGTCGCTTTTACGACCTATTAGTTTAGACCAATGGGTATATATAGATTTTTTATTATAAAAAATATAAACACGGAAACTAAATTTAACAATGGCTGTTGAAAAGTTCAATGGTCATAATAATGTTTGTTTGTTTTTTTGCTTAACTCCTAATAATACGATGATGGTATTCGAAGTATTGCGATAATAGCAAGGAGGTCAGTAGTCAGGTGCGGGAGGAATGCCATCAGCGCGATATTGCGTCGGCGACGCGCCGGCACCGCGTGCCTCGTCTCTACTTCACATTTTTCCAATAAATACTATATTTATATATTATACTAGCGGCCCGGTACGTGCTTCGCTACGTATAAAGCGAAATACAGCGGACAGCGGACAAAACCATTCCCAGATCCCCAATTTCATCAAAATCGGTCCAGTCGTTTAATCTAAACCATTCCCAGATCCCCTTGAACACACACAAAAAATTTCATCACAATCGGTCCAGTCGTTTGAGAGAAGTTCAGTGACATACACACTCACAGAAGAATTATATATATATAGATAATTTTCTACCTACAAATTTTGCTACGTTTCTTGCATACTG
Organism: Acronicta aceris; assembly: GCA_910591435.1. NCBI lineage: Eukaryota > Metazoa > Arthropoda > Insecta > Lepidoptera > Noctuidae > Acronicta > Acronicta aceris. Next base: position 6,402,583 of record OU342774.1, read on the forward strand.
TTTTTGCTTCGTTCACGTACACACATCTCGTCTACACGCGCCGATTACAAGTAGGTACGACGCACCTGACCTTTTTGAAGGATCTCACCGATAAGGTCGGTATTATGTCTTTCTAGGGCGTCCTTTACGACGCTTCCACTCACATTCACCTTTTAAATTCCCTTAGTTAGTCGTCTTTCATTTCACTAAATGTATTCCGTTATTTAGTTAACACAAATTGTTTAAAAAATATTAGTTAAACTTTGCTTACATAACAAAAACATTTAATTCCAACAATATTTTTCATTCGTAACTGTTGAGCTAGCTCCATTTGTAAACCTTCCCGTTTTAATTAATACGTAATTAGCAAAATATATAAGCAAACAACAATTTGTTTTTCTAATCGCTCGGTGGAAACGTAAATAAATCCTTAAATAAAAAGAACTCGACCTGAATTTGCTTAATTGGCAAAGTAATTAACTTCCACGAGCCAACACTTGCCAAAGTGAAGCATAAAATCGCTTTAGAAGGAAAGCGAAGGGACTTCGATAGCAGTGATTCCAACAATTACTTTTGTGTGAACAGTGGATGAACTTGATATGACCTATGTGTATTCATAAACGCGTGTCAGATTCCCAGTATGAAACCTGCTAGTACTTAAGTACAGGATTATACCGTCAATTTGCAAAACTGTCCAAATTATAATATAATTATGTTAATTTAGATTAAAATTGATCATTTGTATTGTGATTTTAATCGAATGCGCATTGTGTGATTGATAAAATAAATTAGAAGGAATGCACAGTGGTTAAATTAATCTGGCTAAATATTATTGCCTATTTTAAGCAAAACATTTTAGGCAAAACCAATAGTGTCATCTGGCAAATAAATTATTTCACTTTGTTATATACTCGTATATAATAATATATTCGTTCGTAATACGTTATTTGCATTTATGTATTTGATATGACAGACGATAAACACAATTTGATACGCTTATAAAGCAGTTAGCTGTGCTTAGTTGTAAAGTAATGTAATGTAACCTATAAATATATATTTTGTTGTATCTACATCCAGTATTGTAACTGCCTCATTAGCCTAGTGCTCCTAGAGACCTAGAGGCCTGGGATAGATTCCCAGGTCTAGCAAGTAGCAGCTCGGAGTTTGGGGTTTATGCCCGGTTAATGGCAATATGCTCGCCCTCTATTACGTATGATCTGTGGGTATAAATAAGTATACCTCTGCTTAGCCTTTCAGGAAATACAGGCGTGATGGAAAATATGTAGTATAAATGTGGTCATGCTATCCATCGTGCCGCGCCTCGCCGCGCCTTACCGCCTCGTGCCGCGTCGCGCCGCGGCAAACAGAGCACTCATCCGTGAACCGCTAGCTCACTCGCCAAATTACTAAATTACTGCTGTCGCCACTTTTTAGCTCCGAATTCCATAAAATGCTTTTACATCATCATTTTTTTTACGCGATAACCCTAATAGATTGACGTCGTTTGCGGAATAAATATTATATCCTTACATTTTGCTTTTATTTAGTTACTTTATATGTAAAAACGGTAAAGGAATTAAAACGAATTAATAAAATAAAAATAAAAAAATGCCGGTATGTTTAAGTTCCATTACCGTTAACCGGGCAAAAGTCCAAACTCCTGCACGTTAGTTAGAATTTTATAGAAAAACCCTATAACACTTTGCTCAACCTGGGATTCGAACTCAGGAATTCTAGGGTAGCAGCCGCGCTTAGGACCACTAGGCTACCGTAATGTAGTTATTTAAAAAATGCTTTGAAAGTAACCTAGAATGTAATTAATTTATTAATAATTATTATTATCTTAATAAGTTGGCATAATTCGCAAGATTTATTAATTCAAATATTACTCCTAATTATACATAAGCAAATATGACGGATAAGTAAATCTATTATTAACATTACAATTTGACTCCACAACTTCACTACAATGCAAATGGCTTCTTGAGAAGATGATGAGCACGCAATTTTAAGAACGAGTTGATAAAATGTCGCTTTTACAGACATTTGTACTCCAGTACATTTGATAGAAAATCACAAAGAACAACTTAAGGGTACGGTGGAGTTTGAATTACCCACAAATCGTAATACCGAAATAAATCGTAATCCAGACAATATTCTACCAAATTGTGTCATTATTCGGATTTGGATATCGTTAATCTAGGTTTTTACGGTACTATTTCGTCTACTATTACTTCACTGGAAATAAAAAATTGGAAAATCGTTCCAAACTTGGTAATTTTATCAAAAAATGCATTTGCTTACATTTATTTCCAGTGAAGTATTTTGGACAAAATGGTAACGCAGGAACCTAGATTAAGGGTATCGGAATCCAAATAATAACACAATTTGATTAAATTTTATTTGGATTGCGAATTATTTCGGTATTACGTTTGTAAGAGAAATTCGGTCCGCCGGACTCTTAAGCGAACATCATATTTTCATACAGTGCACACGTAGCACTTGCTACGCCGTAGCGCTACGGCGTAGGTCTTGCAGCAATGTAGTTACACAACTCTGTAAACAATTAAAAAATAGCGGTAACACTGATACTGCGTTTTTCAAAGCTTTATCTTTTAATTGTTAACTTTTTTTATACCACTAAGGTGGCAAACAAGCATACAGTCCGCCTGATGGTAAGCGGTTACCGTAGCCTACAAACGCTTGCAACACCAGGGGTATCACTCGCGCATTGCCGACCCTGTAAATTAAAGAGGAAAAGTTGGCACCATAGGAGAAGAAGGCGTAGTAAGTGGGGGGGCCCACTGCCAACACAACACTTCCTCGCGGAGCTCTGGCGACCTTGCTCACCGTTAGGAACACCACATAGCACGGAGCTATTTATAACTGCCTCATTAGTCTTGGGGTCCTAAGGGCAACTCCTATGCTAGAGGTCCTGGGTTCGATTCCCAAGTCGAACAAAGTGTTATTGGGGTTTTCTATGAAATTCTTAGTAGCACCTCGGGGATTGGATTTGTGCCCGGTTCATGCCAATCGGCTCGCCACACCTAAATATACTGGCAATCTGTGGGTGTAGATAAGTACACCTCTGCTAACTCTTCGGGGAATACAGGCGTGGTGGTATATTATGTTTTTATTTTACTAAAACTACAAGCGAGTAGAGCAGACGGATCACCTGATGGTAAGCGATTACCGCCGCTCTTGGACACCCGCAATACCAGAGGAGTCATAAATGCATTACCGGCCGTTTAAAAGGAGATTGGGCCTCCGGTAACCTCACTCACTCGGCGAAACACAACGTAAGCGTTGTTTGACAGCGGTTTTCTGTGTGGCCGTGGTATCACTCCAGTCGAGCCGGCCTATTCGTGCCGAAGCATGGCTCTCCCACGGAAAATATATATGTACGTACATACATATAATGTAAATAAAATAATCATTTTTCTTTGAGTATCAGATCACTGTTACGAATTTTGTACATAATAACGTTACCTATTTCCATCCAACTCATTTTACCGTCTCCTCTCACAGGGTAATACTAAATCTTAATAAACGTGACGCATAGACGTCTGCATGTCAAAAGCGGCATTTTACATGACACGGGCGCCTTAGAGAGAGGTCGCGGTTTCAGTGGAGGCAATTCTGTGCGTCACGTACCTTAATCTTAACAACATTCCACAACGAAAATTAATCTGCAGCGCCTTGAGACAGAAGATTACCGCGTCTTTGAGAATATAAGCGAGGGAAACGTGACTGCCTGATAGTGTTAGTCGGGGTTCATCTTTCCAGGTAGATGTTTAAGGTTACGACGGAGCTTAAATTGCCTACAAAAACTGAATACCGAAATAAATCGTAATCCAGACAATACTCTATCAAATTAAGTTATTATTCGGATTTGGATACCGTCAATCTAGCTTTCTACCGTACTATTTCGTCTACTACTACTTCACTGGAAATAAAAGATTGGAAAATCTTTCCAAAGTTGGTAATCTTATCAAAAATTGCATTCGCTTACAATTATTTCGGACAAAATGTTAACGTAGGAACCTAGATTAACAGAATCGGAATCCGAATAATACATAATTTGATTAAATTGTGATTGAATTACGATTTATTTCGGTATTACGTTTGTAAGAGAAATTCGGTCCGCCGGACTCTTAAGAAATAAATTAAATTAAAAATAAGAAAAATATTGTTCACTGCCGATTGGATGGCAGATATCTTGGAATTAGAGAAAATGTTGTTGAAGGAGGAATTTCTCGCGTAATGAAACCAAAGTACTAGATTGTTGTACGGTCGGAAATTCTTAAAAAAAAATATTTTAATTTGGACTAAAGTAATAGAGTTTTTATTGAAAATCCAGGTAACTAATACTTTTGTTCTATTAATATAAGAATAGTTAATATTTTTTAAATTAGTCTTGTGTTCCCAAACGCGGCTGTTGAACGAAAGGTACCGGGTGTGATTCCCGATACCCACATCGAGCAAAGTGCTATTGAGATTTTCTATGAAATTCTTAGAAGCAGTTCGGAGTTTGGATATAACAAGACATAGCATACCATCACGACTGTATTCCCCGAAAGGTTCGGCAGAGGCGTACTAATGTATACCCACAGTTCGCCGGTATGTTTAGGTGCCATGTAATAGAGTGGATGTATGGATGTTTGGTACTCTTTCACACGAGAATGGCTGAACGGATCTGGATGAAATTTGGCACAGAGATAGATTATAGTCTGGAATAATACATAGGCTACTTTTTATCCAGGTTGGACCCAATTCTAAAGTCCACGAAGACAAAGTCGCGGGCAGAAGCTAGTAACTTTATATAATAAACTACGTCTATTATATTTAAACTTTATGTTATGAAATGTTCATTACTTTATGTTTAATAAAGATAACATTATTGAATATTTTGGAAGCGGCGGTAGCCTAATGGCTAAGGCATCGGACTTGCGATCATGTGGTTGCCGGTTCGAACCCCAACCATTGCACTACCGACGTGAACCCACTCGTAACACAAGCATAGACTTAGCACGACGGGTTAGAACAGTAGTAATGTACGACCCACATTGCTAGTATGTTTTGAATATAATAATAATAATAATAAAAGCTTCGAAGCCATACACAATAAAGTGTAAACGATAAATATCATATATATAAATATTATATATATCCTATAAAGGGAATTGTCGCAAGCAATCTTTAGCGAACCAATTTACCTATTAAATTTTATAGGTTCTCTTTACAATGGCTCGCAAATCAATTGCCAGGGTTCTTCCCCTATAAAAGTATTAATAATTATTTTTAGAAAGCTCCCTAAAAAGCCTTTGCATTATTTTTGTTGGTAATTGTTTGACTGTTCATATTTTTGCTTCATCCTGCTCCTAAGCGCGACTGCTACGCTAGAGATCCTGGGTTGGATTCCCAAATTGAGCAGAGTGGTATTGGGTTTTTCTATGAAATTCTTAGCAGCGGCTCGGAATTTGGTATTTGTGCCCGATTAATAGCAATAGACTCGCCCCTAAGTGAAAAGCAAAACATACCGTCGAACTGTGGGTGTACATTAGGGCACCTCTGCCTAACCCTTCGGGGAATACAGGTGTGGTGGTACCAATATATGTTATGTTCATTGTTCATACTTTTCTTTTGCTCTCCTTTTAACATTAATATATTCCAAATTTAAAAACTTGAAGCCTATAAAAATAACCATAAAAAATATTTTACGACGGTAATTTCGAGAACAAAGTAAACAAGGCCAGGAAATTAAAAGTAAGTTATGAGAAATTTAAAAGAAAAACACTTCATAACTTTCGCTAACCCTCGGGTCATTGACATTAACAATGAAGCTTCGAATTTTATTGTTTAATTTTAGCAAAATAACTAAACAAAATATCCCCATAACTATAAAGGATTCAATACATTTCATTTTATTATCAAAGTACTTAGTACATAAATAAAGAGTTCTTTCTTCTTCTGATTATACAATACACATACTTAGTAATACAAAAACTTAATCATATCATAATGATAAACCATGTTACGAATATGACATACATATATATGATTTGTACCGTTATAATTAAAATAAAAAAAATAAATAAAAATAAATGACAAACTGACTGTATTCAATTTTATCAACCTATTTACTGTCCCATAAAACTGCTATTTCTATTAAGATCTGCTACCGAGAAATTAAAAAAAATAACCAATAGATACTACTGATCTAGCTGGGAATCACACCCAGGACCTACCGCTTAGCAGCCACTCTTACGGCCACTGAACTAATGAGTCAGTGAACAAAGATTAAATATTTGATGAACCTTCATTTTCTGCAAGCGTATACCTTGTTATAATTTAGTAGTTACCTAGGGTATGTAATGTTTTTTTTTTCTTTGTAAGCTAAAACTAATTTTCACAATAATTAGCTTCATATAATAATCAGCCATCATATCGTTTACACCAAAGAGTCATTAAGCTCATAAGAACCGTTTCCGAGAACACGATTAAAAACAATTTAAACAAATATTTTAACTAACCATTGCTTGTACAACAATATAGGATTATGTGGATGTAGGACATCACTAACCAGAAAATTAAACCATTTAGGTATCCCTAATTTAACTTCAACAATACAACATTGCAAACAAGGTGATGAAACTTGACCTTTGAGTTCCATGGAACAAACTTTGTATAAATAACGAAAATTAGGAAATAACACGCCGATAACAGCAACCTAATATTGGGCAAGGCCAAAGTGCCCGGTTTAACGAAACAAAGATCATTAATCATCTTACAAGAAGGCTCCCCAATATAATCACTTATAATTACGTCTGTATTCAGTTTAAGCCTTCCAAAATATCTCTTGTTTCCATGTAAATGGATATCATTTGTTTGCCAGTTCCAGTTTGATAGCATTAAGACATTGTATTAATTTGGTGGCTATAATTTAATTAATTAAACAATGTGTTTTGTATTCAATTTGAATTTGTTATTATGATGGCTCGATTAGCGCAGTGGTTTGTTCAGCTGATAAATAGATTGGTATATGACAAGATGTATGAATGAGGATGAAGCAAAAGAGGCATGCATGAATCGTAGCGAGTTGCGTTCTCTTGTTTCTGTTGTGTCCACCCCTACAGGAAAAAGGTGTGAGCTTATGTATGTATGTGAATAGATTGGTGAGTTTCATACTGCGTTTTGTGTCACGTATAGCCTTCATAATCAACCCCATACTGTCCCACTGCTGGTCACGGGTCTCCTCTCGGAATGAGAGGGATTCGGCTATAGTCCACCACGCTGGCCAAATGCGGGTTGGCAGACTTCACACGCCGTCGAGAAAATCTTTCAGGCATGCAGGTTTCCTCACGATGTTTTTCTTCACCGTTTAAGCGCGTGATAATTAACTATTTAATACGCACATGACTTCGAAAAGTCAGAGATGCATGCATTGGGTTCGAACTTTGACTAGGCAGTCCAACTGTCATACCACTAGGCTATCACATATAGCCTAGTGTTAATTATTTTGACGTAACGTATTTTCTTGCTAATCTATATGATCCTCATGTATATTCCCCGGATGGTTAGGCAGAGTTATTGCATACGATTGTTTTAGGTTCTGTGAATTTAATACTACGAAGTTTAGGGAAGGTCGAAGTTTGGATAATAATCTCGCCCATATGGAGCGATCTATTGTTCAAACTTCGAGCCTAATAAGAATCTCTTAACGGAAAATAGCTGCACCTGGGAATCGAACCTTAGGCTACCAACAGTCACGATTGTGACCACTAGTCCAACAAAACACCTATGGAGTTTATTAAAACCATTGTAACAAACTCCTTAACCTAAAAACCTTGAACAGTGCGATCTTCAATTCCGTTATCCATTTTTCTTCGCCTTCCCCAATTTCTACGTATATTTATCATCATAACAAAATAAAACATCATGTATTCAAGAGGTTTCCTTGTTAGTTGACCCAGTTTTCTTTGGGATTTCGCACTCTATTGATTGTTGCTAAGAATAACTATATAAGAACGACTTTTCACGAGGTATTTTCGGTTACTTTCCTCACTATCAAGAATGTCTTTCAGCAATAGTAGCACTGTACCACCACAGATACTAATAATAATATTTGATAAATTGTTTTATAGGTTCTAATTTTTTGAAGGTAAACTGCCTGTTTATGTACTGTAACTTACGTTTTCGGAATTAGTAAATCGGAACTAACTAAATGTACAATGACACTTTAACATTTATTCATAAATAATAATAATAATAAATAAACTTTAATTCAGACTTCGTCCATATGATATTTGTTAGTAACAATGTTCTTAGCCTAGTGTTAGTAAAAGTACAGGTCATGTAAGTTTATTACATGGAAGAGTTGTTCGAAGAACTAGGTGAGGATGAGGAATAGGTATCTAGGGGAAGCAGAAAAGATCCCATTGGGTCGAATTGCACTCAGGCCTTGCTGCCTCGACCCCATAAGATAAGATACTTTTATATAAAAATTATTAGAGGGAAAATTTTTGTAAACTACTTGGTCGTAAGAATGAAAGTCAATTCCAAGGAAGGTCAATAGATTCCAGACTCAGTCGCATTGAAAGTTCGTATGCGACAGCCCTAAGTTGTTTATGTAGGGTAGGGTGTGCACTGACCGCAAGGATTATACCCCAGCCCTTCCTGCTAATTGGACTTTTTCGTAATTAAAAGTGCCTCTTAATGCCCCCGGTATAAATTTTAAACGTAGCGATATTAAAAACGCAACGCATTATTTTTTATTTTATCGCGTTGGCTTCATCTTAACCGCAAATATACATTAAATTAATTACTATAATGAGTTTTAATGGTTTATTTTTAAGGTGGCTTTTTGAATAAAATGGCAGTTAGTTATAGCAAATCTTACGAGCTGTGGAAAGAAGCGAAAACAAAAGAGTGTTAATGGCCAACATAAACCCTTTTTGTCGTCTCTTTGATATCACAAAGCAGAACTTGGCAAACCGAGGAGCTTCAGACCACAATAAATGGTACCAGTTGGTATTTTTCATTTTAAAAAGGTGTCTTTTACCAGGACTAGAGAACAGGCCCTGTGACGCAGACAGGGTCTTCACAAACATTCAATTAACGGATAGAAAGTACACCATATCTTCATCATTATCATCAACCCATACAGGTACTGCTGGGCACAGGTCTCCTCTCGAGGTGAAAGACTGACGTGGTAAGCCAGTCTACCAGCCTACTTAGGTTTGGCCGACATCACACGCCGCATCACACGATAGTTTCCTTCACCATTTAAGCGAGTGATCTTTTTTTTGGTATTTTGATCGCCACTGGTTGGGTAAGAGTTCACTGCTGAATCTCGCAGCAATTATGAATTGCAGGATTTTCTTTATTCCATCCGGGCTTAGGAAATGTTTCCCTAGAGGAACACTGCGCTTGTGTATTAGCGATCCGGATTCCCAAAGAAGCTGAAGTGGCGTTTCATCAGCCTCCTCACAGCGTCGACGGGTTTGCGTATCGCTCAATCTTAGGTTGGAGTGATCCGCAAACCGACGCAACAACGCAACCTGAAACGCACGTGAGAATAGTAAATATAATTGTTTTTAACATAACATACCATCCCGTATTTATTTCCCGAAGGGTTAGGCAGAGGCGTACTAATGTACACCCATAATTCGTCGGTATGTTTAAGTCCCATGTAATGGGGGGGGGAGAGTATTGCCATTAATCGGGCATAAATCTCAAGCTTTGAGTTACTACTGAGAATTTCATATAAAACCCCAAACAATAACACTGCTCGACCTGGGAATCATAGCCAAGATCTCTAGCGCAGCAGTTGGGATTACGACCCCTAGACTAATGAGGCAGTTATAATATTATCCTCACAAATAATTCGTCTTTCATAAATAAAATAAGAGATACTCCCTCTTGATTTTTGAGATCTTTGCGATAGAAAAGACTTGACCTTATTTTATTCCTTAGGGAGTAGAGATACATCGTGAATACCTACTCTCAGATTGCCGATAAAGATTAGGTCTTAATTGCGAGCTATTTGTCATTAATTAAGACTCTAGTCCCGGGAACCAAATGAGAAATTCCTAATAGTAACTCAATTACATTTCGCCCGGCTACTGTCAGTTTGCTGCCAACTCTCAACGAACTTATCGCAGAATTCTTTGTCACATTACGGAAAATTCCCGTCTAAAACAAAATTAAACTATATAAAGGATATTTAAAAACTATATGTGGATACGTTTTTATGATTCATATTAGAAAATAGCTAAGGAGTTACTATAGTTTTTAAATATGTAGCCTTTTTAGTCATACAGCAAGACTTTATTACTCTATATATTCATTCCTCCGAATGTTCCTTCTTTCGTTTTCAGCTCGCATCATGCCATTACTAGGCAAAGGTTATTTAAAAGAAGGATAAGTATGTTATATAGAACATTAAAAACGCGAAAAACATCCCCTTTTCCCGTGTGGGGACGGGTTAGAATACAGTTCCTCACTGCCATTCAGACCGGCATCTCGTAAAAGCTGGGAAAATATCTGACTTGCTCGGTGGTAGGACCTCTCGGGGTCTGACTGGCTGGCCACCACCCTTACGTCGGAGTCTGTCGTAAAGCACCTTGGTGAGTGTTTCGACTTTAGCGCGTAAGAGCCAGTTCCCTCTCGGTTGCTGCGGCTCTGACAGTCTGCAGTCCGTAGGGGCTTTTAAAGCTCGGCAACGCATCAGCAAGTCCTCTGGTGTTGCAGGTGTCCATAGGAGGCGATGACTACTTACCTCGTGTGGCTCGTCTGCTCGTTTGCCGACCTAATCAATAAAAAAAAGAAAATGTCATGTCTGGACCGTCCGAACTTAACGCAAACAAAGTTCTTTAGCTGTAAATAAGAAAGGCGCGCGCGGCGGGTAATGGGCTATCCCTGTCGAACTTCACTTGTTTACTGTGAGAATACCGACGCAACTTTATTATTGCACAGTTTCTATTGGATAAAATCGACCAGGGTTTGATTATGATGATCATTTATGTATACTTGCGAGGGTTTGATTTGTATCCGTACCATATTTTAAGTCTAAATGCTAAAAATTGCGTATTTATACAAAATTAGCTTAAAAAAATACCTATTCAGAAAATAAAACAACTCGAGGTATAGCGAGTATTTAATTATGAATCGCTAAACTACTCTGTGAATAAACCGTCAGCATTATTAAATGGCACGCAGCGATTTTGTTGATGGTTTCACACGGTTTTGTTTAGTGGATGCGCAGACAAAATAATGTTATGAATACTATGAATTTATTAGTTTGATTTGGTAAATGTAATAATAATGAGGACGAAAAAAAGGAATAGTTATATTATATTAATAAAAATTGACCGCAAAATTTGTTGCTAAGCGCAGAACTCGAAGACGATTCGGGTATTTTTTTTATTTATTTCTTGAACTGTGAGGATGGTTTTACGGAGAGAGAATTGGAAAAATTGCACGTAAAAACTAAAAAACGGGACAACGTGAAAAGGCGGGCGGGTCGCTAGTGAGTAATAAGAATCAAAAGTCGATCGTTTAGACTTTTGATCTTTAAATTAGTACTAGCCTTGACAACTACCAAGGATTTTTTTAAGGAGAGTAATGTAATATAATATAAGCTGTGATAGTCTAGTGATATGACCGTTGGACTGCTAAGTCAAAGGTCTCGAGTTCGAACCCAAGGCACGCACCTCTGACTTTTCGAAGTCATGTGCGTATTAGGTAAATAGTTAATTATAACGCGCTTAAACGGTGAAGGAAAACATCGTGAGGAAACTTGCATGCCTGAGAGATTTTCTCGACGGCGTGTGAAGTCTGCCAACCCGTATTAGGCCAGCGTGGTGGACTATAGCCTAAACCCTCTTATTCTGAGAGGAGACCCGTGCCCAGCAGTGGGACAGTATAATGGGTTAATTATGAAAAGGAGGGTAATTAAGACTTTAGTAGGCGATAAAAAATAACAGGCTTTACGTCTGTGTTTAAAACCATGAAGGAATTTCCTCGGGTTAACCTCTCCGCAGTTCATAAACTATCTTTCAATTTCCCTACGAAATAAATGCTTAACCCGCTAAAATAAAGAGCCAATCAAAATTCTAATATCCGCGAGTCTCGTTCGTGTCATCCGCATCGCAGTGTATAAAAACCGTTCGACTGCCACCACTGCGGTACCTACAGATTGAAATAACCGGCCTTAGAAATGGGTCAACAAGCTCTAAGTAATTGTTCGATGGAGGCTATTGGTTTCCAGCTTTCGGTACTCAAACGTGCATGTGAACTGCGGTATTTCACAAAAATGTAAAGCTGCAAGAGGTAGAAAATATTTTACATTAAGAATGCTTAGCGGCAGCAAGATTTTCTGCTTCCTTATCCCTCGCTAACTAAAGACTAAAGTTCCGTTATACCGAACACTAGTACCAAGATTTCTTGTTTAAAATTGTACTCTTTGCAAGGCTTTGTTCAAACTTGCAGTTGGCGCGGTTTCCTACAAAAACCTATACATTTACTGTAAGCACGTGTGACGTTTATATATAAGCCGTCGCAAATTGGCGCCATTTCAAAGTTAAGACATGTGAGGACATAATATATGGACGCGTCCACTTTCGGAGCAGGCTAAGACAATGGCTGAGATTGGAACATTTCCAGTCGATAACTCAAATGAGGTCAAACTCGTCTTAACTTTTACGTTTTTACTGTAAGAGTTATTGAATTTTTAGTACCTTTTTTACTGAAATTATAATGGAAATAGATTTTTTCACAAAATGTAAGTGTGGTCCTGAGCGCGACTGCTACGCTAAAGATCCTGGGTTCGATTCCCAGGTCGAGAAAAGCGTTGGGTTTTTCTATAAAATTCTCGGTAGCAGCTCGGAGTTTGGGATTTGTGCTCGGTTAATGACAATAGGCTCGCATAGGACCTAAAAATACCCGAGAACTGTGGATGCACATTAGTACACCTCTGAGTCACCCTTCGGGGAATACAGGCGTAATGTTTTCTTATGTGTATGTGTCATATGTATGTTATATAAGTGAGTTTATCTAAGTGCTTCTGAACTACATGTAGAGTATGATATTATGAAATATACATAAAGCATGTGCACTACAGGATTGCAAGCAATATTCTTGTAAAATAAAGTAGCAGAACTGTGCGCTCTTGGAATTGCATAGGTACTACGTAATCATACGAGTCTTAAAATTTACGCATCACTGATTTTGCAATCTTGCTTTGTTTAAATCATCTTTTGAAGTATGAAGGAATATTATAAAGCTTTTACTAACTCATAACATACCATACATGAATCCCATCTCCGTGACTATGGAGCAAGGGAAGGCATGTACGGTTTTTAGTCGGTACCTACGAATATAACATACTAACCGTCGTAGCAGTAGCGGTGACCAATGAGGATTTTTTGACCCCAATAAATGTAGAGTTGTACTTATGTAGGTACCTTCACTGTTATGTATGGTATGGTTTTATTTAACGCGTTGCTTCGAGCTGCTACTGAGAAAATCCAATGACGGAGTTCTTTATAACGTAGGTGATCAGTAACCCGTGTTTTGGGAAATTGGGGAAACAAGATCGTCGCGGATAACACCACAGCGTTTTTACAAAATATTTTTCTATGATTTCCACTTACTCTATGTGCATTTAAACCAAATTATGTTACTATTGAAAATGTTACAATACCTACGGTACATCACTATAATGGAATTAAAAAAAACTGTTTATTTCCATTTTTTCATTAAACGCGGTACGAGTACATTTTGCTCTTCTGGCTACAATACCTCTCAACAAAATTTTATTTATAGATGTGTATTAAAATACACAAACTGGGAAAAATACAATAAATTTGATTTATCAGTAGCGTCAGCACAACAGTATCGCCGTTTCACCTCACGCGCTTTGCTCATATATTCGTTTGACCGCACTAATTTGCGATATAAATGGCGAACCTTTGTCACTTCGTTGCTGACCTTACCTGTGTCGAAAGGACGGAAAAATCCATGTCAACATGTACCGAGTAAAGGTCGTACGTCACAGGGCTTTAATAAAATAATGGGCGTGAAGCAGCCTGTTATATTTCGGTTCATTTCTGAATTATATAAAAGGACCGTTACTAGGAAAATACATAGCGATTTTATTACATAGCGTATTTTGCTACTTGTTTCCATCTCTGTCGAAGTATCACAAAATGTCTATGCTTGCAAGTATAAATAGTCAGCTAATTACAACAAGTCCTAAGTACGATTTCCAGATTTGCTAAAATTTATTGTTTTATCACTGAAAATTATAAATAGCTGCACAGAATTTGGATTTGCTGAATGATATTTATTTAAATGATAATTGATAGCCACATTATTTTGTCGGCACAAACTAAACTTTTGGGAAAACCAGGCGTAATAATATGTTAAATTAGGTCAACATTATTAACAAAATTTTCCCCGAATTTTCTACGTTATTACACATAAACACCCAAAAAACAAACTTTTACATATAATATGGATACTTTTATCCTTACGCCTGGGTTGGGCTTATAAGAAAAGTTTTCAACCTTGAATATTATATAGGGCACGGCATTATAAATACAAAACGCAATTTAACTTGGAGCATGAAACGGCCGCGGCTCGATGAGAATAATTGTGTGTAATTAGAAATATAGAGTAAATTGGTAGAGAAGGTTAAACAACCCTTGTTTCCCTTTTCCTAAAGCGCAGAAAAGGTCCTCATGGATGTGGTCCTTTTTTATTGATTATGTTGGCAAAAGAGCAGACGAGCCAAGTAGTTATCGCCTCCATGGACACCTGCAAGACCAGAGGAGTTGCTGATGCATTGCCGAACTTTAAGAACCCCTACGGACTGCAGACTCTCATTCCGAGAGAAGGTCTGTGCCCTGCAGTGGGACAATTAAATGGATCGAAGATGATGATGATGAAACTCCTAACAAAGCTACTGTTTTTAATCAGTGTATTTTGCTCGGTGGTAGGACCTCTAGGGGTCTGGCTGGCTGGCGACCACTCTTATGTCAGATTCTATCGTAAAGCACTTTATTGTGTGTTTCGATTTTTGCGCGTAAGAGCCAGTTCCACCGCGGTTGCTGCGGCTCTGGCAGTCTGCATCAGCAACCCCTCTGGTGTTGCAGGTGTTTATGAGCGAGAGTACTTACCACCAGGAGGCTCGTCAGCTCGTTTGCCGACTTAACCAATAAAATAAGGATCTATTTTTTGAACTTACGAGTAGTGTAACTAACACTGGTGCCATCTAGTTCAGAGCCTCATCAAAGAACGTCATTAACAAAAGGATATTCTTTTGTTCCAATCTTTATGTGTAAATACGAACCTCTAATTAAGTAAGCAACAATGCTTACAAACAATACTCACAGAATAAAAAGGTACAGTATACCTACTATAAACAAACGAAATAGGTACTCCGTATCTCTTTACTCTGTGACGAAGCCCATTTGTGGCACTAATTAATGTATTTACCTACTCAGCGTCATTTACCTACTTTAGATCTATTCAACAATTATGTTGTTTTGTTTAAGGGTTATTTTCGATGTTGTACCTACAAAATGTTAATTAAGGAGTAAGTACCTATTTAAGGAGTGTAATACTTAATAAATGTATCGAGTTACAGGAGTAATAGTACGTATATAATAAATAAATTGCTCGATTTACAAGGTATTTGTTTCAATGGTCGTAAGCGCGATTGCTACGCTAGATGCCCTGTGTTCGATTCCTAGGTTGAGTAGTGTTATTGGTTGAAATTATGAAATTCTCAGTTATAGTAGTAATGTAGTAAAAAATATAGTAGTAAAAGTAGCTCGGGGTTTGAATTTGTATCCGGTTAATAGCGATCGAAATATGGATATATGTAGGTACACCTCTGTCTAACCCTTCAGGGAATACTGGCTTAATGATAGGTTGTGTTCACAACAGGTATGCTATCTCAATGAAAAACTGTATCGAAATTATTCCAGTAGCCACCAAAATAAATGGTAATAAACATTCAAACACATACCACGTAGCGGGTAAGAACTAAAATTATCGTCAAACGAACCCTAAACAATATCGCAGCGATATTGAAAGAAAAACAATGGCCCATCATAAAAAACACCAATAAAATACGCAGATAAAGAAAACGTGTAACAAAACCCGGATACATCGAAGTGTTACAATAAAGTTGATATAAAGCGTAACATTTGTTAAACGAGAGTAAGGGAACACGGAAAACAATGTCAAAAGAAGCGACGAGTATCTATATTATTATTCATCGATATCCGAACTACAAGAAAATTTTGTTCTGCAGGTTGTACAGACATCAGAGAATGTTCTCGAAGGAGATTGCGTGGCTTTGACGCCTGCTCGCGTGATAACAAGCTCTGAGATTTATCTCCGGTGTTTATTCATCCTGTGTGACATTTTATTGTGAATTTGTCTTTGTAAAAATATGGTAGACATGAGGTGAGATAGAATGGATTTATTTGCATAAGTAGGTATGTCAAAGAAATTACCATTACGCCTGTATTCCCCGAAGGGTTAGGCAGATGTATACTAATATACAACCACAGTTCGCCGGTATGTTTAGGTTCCAAGAAATAAGGGGGGAGCCTATTGCCATTAAGGGTCCGGCGGAGCGTGAATTGCCCACAAAAACGTAATAATCGAAATCAATCGTAATCCTGACAATATTCTATCAAATTATGTTATTGTTCGGATTTAGATACTTTTAATCTAGGTTCCTACGATCCTATTTCGTGTGCTACTACTTCACTGAAAATAAAAGACCGGAAAATCGTTCCAAACTTGGTAATGTAGATGTGGTAGATTAATGGTATCGGAATTCTAATAATAACAGAATTTTATCAAATTGTGTTTTAATTACGATTTATTTCGGTATTACGTTTGTGAGAGAAAATCGGTCCGCCGGACTCTTAATCCTTAAGCAAATCCAGATTCCGAGCTGCTACTGAGAATTTCATATAAAAACCCATTAACACTGCTCGATCTAGGAATCGAACCCAACACCTCTAGCGTACCGCATGTCTGCCTAATAACCAAAATACACTTCCAATAAATCAACAGAAGTATATTAAAAAAAACACCTCTAGCGTCGCCCGTATCCATCGCGGGGGCTGCTGTTCCACAAGTTAGGGTTGCAGTTGCATGCAGAAGTTAGGGTTTTAGCCGGTAAGAGACTGCCCAAGCTAGGTCATCCGTGAGGTAGCTTAGGGATGAGGAGTTCCCTCTCCTGCAGTTGAAAAAAAAAAACACCTCTAGCGTAGCAGTCGCGCTTGGGACCACTAGACCAATGAGGCAGTCTAGACAGTATGTCAAGGAAGTAAGTTTGCAAGAAATATATTTCAGGTAAATGGAAATTACGTTTGAAGGTTTGAAGTAATTTGTAAAGTTTTAGAGCATTACGGTTGAAGGCAGCAACGTGCTGCGAACAAGTTGCGCACACTTCATAACATTTTACTATATTTCATTCATTATAACACTAGATAACAATCCTTATAACGTCATTATTTGAATGTTAGCGTCTAATAAGCTTCAGCATTTTACGATAAATGCAAAGCATTCCGTTGCATTTATCGTAACTCTAAAATGCAATAATTTTAGCAATATATATGACAATAACCGTCCATATTTTGCCGTTATTTGTCTAATGCTATAGTAAATGGATAATGCCTAGTTGTATGTAAATAATAACCCTAATTCAGGTACCTACATCATACTTTAATATTGCTGGAGATTTAACTTCAAATCTGCTGTATGTTTCATCTTAATATACCGCCTAGAATTATAGTTAGTAAACCCTTTTGGGTCACGAGCGAAACCGCGGGCAAGATCTAGTAACTAATACAATTCAATTCAATTACTTCACTTCACTTTATCCAATCACTTCACTTCACTTCATTCAATGACGTCACTTCAACGTTTCCAAACATTTCAAGTCGTATCTTCACACTCATCACCGTCACACGTCTGTCTCCGACTATACACGGTACAGTCGCAAACACAAGTAGAGCACGTTGTTTTATTTTTGCAGGCAGACAGCGGAAGATCTACAGCCTGCGACGTAAACATTAAAATTCAGAAGTTGGCACCGTGGTTCGTACCTTAATTGAATGCAGACCAGGTAAACACAATAAATTAACTTCAAACTGCGATCGAAATTTATAGACGGGTCACCAGACGCGTTATCGTATCAATTACGATTTTTATTACACAATTTTTACTGAAATATGTTTCATTAATTCCGGTGAAGGGTCTTTCTGGGATGAGCTTAATTAATTTTGGACCTCGAATATTCACAAAAGCATTTAGGACGGATTTAAAAATAGAATCGACCCGGTTGTAATATCAGGACAAAGGATATTAAAAAAATACTTCGGCGGCCTAATGCCTAATGGCTAGGGCGTCGGACTGGCGTTCATGTGGTTGCCGGTTCGAAACCCACCCATTACACTACTGCCGTGAACCCACTCGTAACACAAGCATTTAGCTTAGCACGAGGGGTTAACAAGAATACTAGTAATGTGCGACCCACATTACTAGTAAGCTTTTTAAAAAAAAAAAAAAAACTTACTACATTCAAGATGCGAATTAGACAAGCGAGAGCTATAATTTTTTGTTTCGCTTCCACACTTACAAATAACAAACTCTTCTCGTGACCTGTGAACCGACTCAGAACGAAGGAAACTCATGTGACTTAAATTATTAATTTAACCAAACAAAGTAGGGTAAAGTTGAAACAATCAGGGCGTAAACAGAAGATAGAGGAGCGCTATCAGTTGTACGGGGGAACTTGGGGAACTTCCCTTTACGAGTCTCCAGCTAAACATTTCCTCTTCTTAATGAATTTAAGAAACTGCTTGAGAAACAGAACAAAGTCTTGTTTATTTCAATAAACATTATAAGTTGGATCTTTCTCTTGCATTTAATTTATGGAAAAATACAAGCTTTGTGATGAAAAGTTTGAAATGACTGGTTCAGATTGTATTGGCTACACATAAAAAAATATATTTTCTTATGTTGTTCTGTTTTACTTTAAAATTAACTCATCCAATATTGTTTTTGTGAAATACAAATTGAAATCTTAATCAAGAGATTGATTTTTTCTATCGCAAAAGGTATAATTTTAGAAAATAATTAGCATACGTAAATATGCTACAATAAAAAAAACTGCATGAAAATTATAATAATATTATAGTATAACAATTTTAACAGGATAAAACTCATTTTTTAATTATTAAACATCTTCCCTAAAAACTCGTAACACAAGCAATTTAGCTTAGCACGAGGGGTTAATAAGAATACTAGTAATGTGCGACCCACATAGCTAGTAAGCTTTTTTTAAAAAAAAAAACTTTTCCTTTGAGCGTAGTTACTTATTTAATAAAAAACTGTAGCGAAAACACAGAGGATCGCCCAAACTTAAACCAAACAGAAAGACAGACATAATGGGGAATTTATTTGGTTCAATTTGGCTTTATTGGCTAATTCATTGGCGGTGGATGGCTATCCGGGGTCTTTGGGGATTTGGCAAAAATATCTGACAAATCCCGAATGTAAGGCACCATGGCCACCGTAGAAAGTCTCACTGCCATTCAAAGGACATTTTATTACATCTTGCTTTACATATAAATAGACTCCTGTGAGGAATTACTCTTTTATTGGCCATAAAAATCCTCACGTTCTTTGATAAGGAAACTAACTTTTCACTTATGTAAATAAGAACCTAATAAATATCACTCCACTGCTGTAACTACTGAAAGGTAACTTTAAGTCGGCAACGCTATAAAACTTAACTTTCAGTGTTCTTCTATAAAGCAAAACGAGGAATTTATTTTGGCAATATGTTTGAATAAAAAAGGTTTATCTGAAGTGTAATGCTGGTACTTAACATACCTAATTCCAATCTAGTGTCAATGTATCACGGTTGATGTTGGCACCGCATGGCGTGTGTATATAAGAGTCAGAGCTCGAAAGGGTAATGTGGTTGAATACTGTGCTCTATCTCAGTCCCTGTTTGAGCTTTCTATCAAGACGCAAGACAAGGGTCACTGACATTCAATTTAACAATAAAAATATACATTACTATTAACCCGCCCCCATTTTGCACATGTTCATAAATTGTAGACTATATACGTTTTTAGATAATCCCACTTTCCATTGGTGAAAATCGTATGAAACTCTGTGCAGTAGTTTTTGAGATTAGCCCAAATAAACATACATTAGGGACTTCAATTTATATTATGTAGTGATAAAAGATACCCGTGTTGATCAGATTTTTATCAAGCCCTTGGGACACACATTATGAGCAACCTATATGCCAAAATTCAAGTAGGCGTAGTAGGTATCACGAAATCTTAAAAACTATAAAGTTTTCAAGATTTCGTGATGAAAGCTTTTCGCTTTTCTAGAAGTATGTTACTTAATTAAATGGAGTTAGAGAATCGTAAACTTTTGTGAAAACGGAAGCACTCAGCCTTTGTAGCTTTAACACCACATTTTTGCATAAACTGGACGTAAAACGGATTAGCTTTGGAATATAATAATAAAAAGGATTTCGAAGTTTTGATTAAAACGTTTCATAAACTTGATTCAGATAAAAAAACACTCACTAGATTCAATACGAACACCTACTTTTTGGAAAAGTTTTTTTTTCGAAACAGCCCTAAAACGCAACTGTCATGTTTCACTTTCAGTTTTTTCTCATAACTTAAGGCCTACTTACACGATGCACATTTCTTGCCTGTCGCTAATAAAATAGCTTATTGCTTCCACTTATTACATTCGATAGGCAATTAAAATACTCTACTACTACTACTATTAGCTGTGGCTAATATGTAATAATGCGCGCCTGTGTGTGTGTGTGTGTATGTGTGTGTGTGTGTGTGTGTGTGTGTGTGTGTGTGTGTGTGTGTGTGTGTGTGTATGTGTGTGTGTGTGTGTGTGTGTCTTGCAATGCCATAAACTCAAAAAAGTTTATTCACACCGAAAAGTAGATACCTACCCACCCAACTATGGAGCTAAACACGTTTACACTCTCCAACAGTTTTCCTAATAAAGGTTTACTCTATCAAGGGGTATAGCGTATTCACAGTTCCTGTATCCCAACAATCACCATATTGTTGACTTACACGACGGAGCTGTGTTTACATAGCCCCTTAGTTTATTATGCTTTGCCTATCAACTACCCTTCAAAAAATGCATCGAGTCAAGAAAGTAGATAGAAATATTGTGTAATTTTTAAAAGACAATAATTGGATGGAAAGCCAAGAAAAATTAGATAATATCTATAAATTTTATTACTTCTCGCAACCGGCGCGTGTTTCTCACAAGATGTATGAATGTAAATGAAGCAATAGAGGTATGCAAGAATCGTAACAAGTGGCGTTCTGTTGTTTCTGCCTACCCCTATGGGAAATAGGCGTGAGTGTATGTGTAAATTATTAGTATTACCTATTAAAAAAAACTTAAATTAAAACATTTTAACGATGAAAAACGTACCTGAATCTAGCGAATGCTTTAATCGAGCTGTTTTTTTTATGGGATAGGAGGGCAAACAAGCAGACGGATCGCCTGGTAGTAAGCGATTTCCGCCGCCCATGGACACCCGCAACACCAGAGGAGTCACGAGTGCGTTGTCGACCTTTTAAAAGGGGATTGGGCCTCCGGTAACCTCACTCACTCGGCGAAATACAACGTAATGCTGGGTTTCTGGCCGTGGTATCACTCCGGTCGAACCGGCCCATTCGTGCTGAAGCATGGCTCTCCCACGTAAAAATGATAAAATGACTTCGAAATATTTTTATACATATAAATCTACCCGACGGGATTGCCAATCATTTTAATATTTCAACACCTTTTCTAATCAAAATTTCTGTTAAAAGGGGTATAGCGTATCGTGATTCATGGTTCATGTATACCAACAATCACCGTATTGTTTATACCACTGAACTAATTAGTCCTACCGCGCCGCCATTGTGATCTTGAAATAACAACGACATTTGAATGGCGAATTCAATGGGTCGTTAGTAGATGCAATGGAAATGTGTGAGAGAGACGCGGAATGACGGTAGAAAGAGAGCTTTTTAAGTATACTATCACGCCTGTTTTATCATAAAAGTTAGGCAGAGGTGTACCTGATATACAATGATTTGTTAAATAATAAACTATATAAAGAAAAAAAACGTATTTCAATAAACAAATCTAGGTAATATACGAGTATATATATATATTATTTTATTATATTAATCAATGTTTTGTCAATTCTGCTAATGATTTAAAAGTAACAGAAAAGAGATAAATTATTGATTATTTGTAGCCGTGTTTATTAATTACCTATACAGCAGCTGTAGATACACCCAAAGTTCGCTAGCATATTTTAGTGAGACTATTGTTATTAGCTGGGCACAAATCCTAACTCCGAGCTGCTCTTGAAAATTCAATATAAACTAATAACTTTGCTCGACATGGAAATCGAGCCCAGAACCTCACGATCAGCCCTTGTGATTACAGGCAGTAACCAGTAATTTATTTTCACGTTATATTTAAGGTAATATACCATATTTTCTCACGTGTACATTTTTTCCGAGTTTAATACAGAATTACTTATTTTTCCGCACGTAATACGTAGGTACTTTTTTTTAATAAATGCGAACCTCGACCGACACGTATCTAATTTTGGGGGCGAATAATGGAGTTCTTTTTACGTGCAAACGCGTTTTATGTACATATATGCGTGTTACGCCGTCGATTACCTCCGACACGGACGGGCGCTCGTCACTTGTTTAAACTTTAAACTCGTACGCGTCTATTTGTTTATTTACTTATAAATATTTTATCCCTTTTTCACATGTAGGTAATACGTTAGCTCGTTTTGATTTTAAGTGTTATTGTCTACCGATAAGCGATTTTTCATATTACATAAAATACCCCGAAGGGTTAGGCAGAGGTGTACTTAATGTACACACACAGTTTGCCGGTATGTTTAGGTCCCATGTTCTAGGGGGCGAGCCTATAGCCATTAACCGGGCACAAATCCAGACTCCGAGCTGCTACTGAGAATTTTATAGAAAAACCCAATAACACTTTGCTCGACCTGGGAATGGAACCTAGGACCTCTAGTGTAGTCGCACTTGGGACCACTAGACTAATGAGACAGTCCATATTTAACGATGAAAATATGCTAAATACTTTACCCTGTCATTTTACGATACATTTTAATGTTTTTGTCTAATATACTCATAGAGGTTATATATTCAATCAATACTAACTTTATTTAACTCCTAGATTGACTGGCAGAGAATGCCACATGCAATCGAATACTTTGCTTATTATTATCGTCCCCTTATTTAACCCAAATCGATTCTATAACAAACACAAAAATAACATTTCAAAAACAATTCTTGCTAAACATTTTCCCAAATCGATTAGGGGTATAAAATTACGCAATTTTTTGTTATCATTATGCAAAACAAAGTTTTAACGATCCGCCGGCGTTGAGGCACGTTGAGGTCGGCTCTTTGATAAAAATCGTCGGCCATTTTTAATTACGGATCGGCGTCATTGTCGAGCTCTCGACGTATTCTCGATGGAGCTTGATCGACAGGAGCCATACTGCGAAATTATTACTGGCTACCGTGTCAGACTGATTGATTGCGCTGTCTGGTAATAGAAGCTTTTACTCTTTAATCACCTTCTTTGTGTGATAATCACCAGTATAATAGAATGAAAAGGAAAGATGAAAATCCAAACATCTACCTACATTAGTTCAGTGGTTGTGTGATGAACACATGATTTTGCTCTAAGTACAGATTTTAATAATGATATTGTTTTACTGGTTTCTGACAATCACGCGAATATTAGACATTGAAATAAAACTACTTTTTACGGATTCTATCGTTTCGGTCGATTTTATCGACTACTTTTTATCGTTCTGCGTGAATCGGATTGCCAATAATTAACAAAAATTAAAGGTAGCTGTTAGTAATTGCAACATTAAGACGTCCAACAACTTAGTGACCCGTAACCCGTGACCATGGATGCAGTAAAGGATCCGAAACGTTGGGAATCAAATAATATCAATACAACGCGATAACATCCGTAAAAAGTAGTTTTATTTCAATGATATTGTTTTGTAATACTTGTATGTTATATATTTTGTGTTTCCGTATGAAATCTTTATAATTTTTTGTTTAATTTAATTTTACTTATTGAAGAGCTGAAACCTTCGCGAGCATAAACAAAACATTTCAACCAAAGTTTCATCGTAATCGGATTAATGATAAAAACAATAAGAACGCATACATAGATGACAAACAAACACATATTTATTTTTTATTTATATAGGTTTACTCCAGTCATTATTTTCTTATATTAAGGTAGCCATATTAATTTATTTCAAGGTACTCAAAAGTACTTTATTAAGAAGAACAAAATATCGGTTTGTTTTGTACAAATAAAAGAAAATGTATTTACCTACTCGTTCAACAAAATTACTGATACCGATTTTATTGTTACAATTACAGGGAACAATATAGTCTGTATCACAATACGATATATATTTGTGTAACGTAAACGATACATGTCTCGAATAAATATTAGAGGGGAATTACAATGTCGCTGGCTCTGACATGATTGTCGTAATTGCTCTAACGAATGGGTTTGAATTTGTTATGTTCTTTTACATAAAATATGTATTCTTTGATATATATAGACTGCTTCAAGTAGTGTAAGTCTAGTAGAACTGAGCGCAACTGCAACGCTAGATGTCCTAGGTTCGATTCCTAGATCGAGCAAAGTGTTATATAGTAATAGGTAGGAATTTGGAATATTTGCCCGGCAAATAGCTATAGGCTCGCCTCCTATTACATGAGACCTTAACATACCGTTGAACTATGGGTGTCATCATTGTAATCCATATTGATCTCGTTTTTTCCAATTCCCTGGAAATTTCCTTAAATCTTTTCGTAGCGGATGCCAAGGGACAACTACTGAGACAATAGAAACTTGAATCTTGATTTTGATTAGTTATTAAAATTACTGTCAGTCAGTGAAGTGAAAATAATGAATTGAAGAAGATGAATATAAGAAATTTATAATGGCGAAAGTCAGTAGCAGCATCGCTTAAAGCTCGCTCTAGAACGTACGGACATACAAACGTCGATCTTATTAGAAAATTCAAAAATATCATGTCAATTTTTCAAAATTGCAAGAAGCAAAATAATTGTGCAAAAATACAACAAGTGGTATATATCGTTTTGTGTTTTTTTTTTGCATTTTTCATGCTAAGATTATAAAGATATTTTTTGGTGAAGGAAAAATTTATCGCGGGCGTATCTGCGGGCATTCAATCGCGATTGAATAATTCCATCACTAAAAAATAAGTAGTTAATATATATCTATAGCTTCAGCCTATCAATGTACCGTAGGTGTGAGTGAGTATACGAGTGTGTAATTAAACAGTACCACCTTCTAATAAAATACAGCAATCTCCATTGTTATAATTTTGTACTCATGCCAAAGCCTTGCTGGGATTTACGTGGTACAATTAGATCTTTAAATTGCAAGAGCCTTTTTCATATACAAAAGAGCCCAATTTTAAAATATAAGGGTATTTTTGCGCAGGCCTGTTAATAAGGGTTAAATAAATCCCCGCAAACCTACCTTAATACTGGAACAAATAACGAATGGGTACTCCAGACACCGTTGTTTCTGTTGATTACGGGAAAAACGGGTAAAAATACTACCTACTTCTGGATTTTATTCTCATCCTATGTTGATTTATTACTTTGCTTTATATACCAACTTACTAATTAGAAAGGAATCATAATTAATGTAAACTTATTTTAGCATAGGCTTGCGTTTAACTGCTATTACACATAGTTCACAATAAACGAGTGTTGAAATAAAAAAAAATACCAAAGATATTATGTTTTTACAGACTAAACTGTTATGAACAAACAAAGAACTATGAAAATACTTTACGTAATGCTATAAAATCAGTTTTTTTTTATCCTAAATGAAATTAGTAGTTACTATATACATACTACTGAAATTCAAATTAATACAACACTATTCAATCACATTAAGATCTTCATTGTTTATTCACCCCACAAAACACTTGCATTACAAAGAATTATAAGGAAGCTTCAATATACAACTAATAATAGGGATATAAGGGAATATAAATGATCCTTAAAGGAGATATTTTCTTGCGATAGGGCGCCGTCGGCGCCGGTAGCCGAGTGATAGGGCACGCTGAGACACTCCTGTACCACCACTCGAGGTAAAGAGGAGCTCGTAGACAGGAATAACTTTAGGATAATTCGCATAAAACAAAGATTTTTATAAATTTAAGCTACTGAGCCAAACAGTCTGCTTCCGTTTAATCAATAATCTGATTCAAGTTACAAAATACTTAGGATAGGATTTGCTAAACATATTAGAAATTAATTGATTTTAGAAGAATCCCTCTGTCTTTTTCCCCACCTTTTGTATAAAGAGCTTGCGCATTAGGGAACAGGCTCTATATCCCGGAGTACCTCAAAAATATATATTATATTACAGCAAATTGCGTAAGGGTCGCAGCACCCAAGAACAATAAATTTTGCATTCCGTCTTTATACATTTACTTAACGGGTTAACAAACCCAAAATATAACCAACTAGTCTGGAAACCAATATCTTTGAAACACTTTAATATTTGTCTTGAGTGGGAATCAAATCCTCGAGACTTAATGCAATATTTTTACTTGCCGTAGTTCCTTAGAATTTTAAATGTATTATACAAAATAGTATCAAGGTTTCTATGACATTTATTATTTAATAAGACCTAAATAAATCTTTTCTATAGGTTCTTTTTGTAAGTTTTTAGTTGGAAGGATTCTTTTCATTTACTATATATATATATATATATCTATACGATACCGAAGTAAGAGCCTCGTCTAGAGATGTCAAGTGCCCCTTAGTATGGCCCTGAGTATACAAAGAAGACCCGTATACTTGAGTACACAATTGGATAATAAGGTGACCTGACCTTTTAAATGAATACCAACTGAATTATATTGGTGAAGTGGTTCACTGATTTAATTCATAAGTTTTACTCAGTACATAAACATTACTCTCAATAACGTTTTTATAAAAAGGTTAAGTATATAAACTCACTGAAAAATACTTATTCTATATTTTGAGCTTTGTCTAGCAACTCAAAAATGCTGTTGTTGTAAAATATTTATGAAATGTAAAATAAATTGTTGATGAAATAAAGTCTAGTCTGGGTTGCAAGAGTATAGGTACAATTATTTTAACCCTCACGTGGCGTACGATGCTGGCGGAGAACAATCAATGTGGGTTGTACATGAAAACACTTCTGTCTACGAACCGGCTACGCTAGAGGTTCTAGGTATGATTGTCAGGGTCGGCTAAAGTGTTATTGGGTTTTCCTATGGTTTTCCAGTAGCAACCGGAGTTTGGATTTCTGTCCGGTTAATGGCAATCGGTTCCACCCCTATTAAAACTATCGCTGAATTGTGGGTGTACCTTATTACATCTCTACCTAACCCTTCGGAGAATATAGGCATTTAATTTATCCACTCGGACAATCTACCAAGAATGAGAGTCGTTAATAAATCAATCTTATGTACAGACGGCAAAAGAATTAGGTATACAGGTGGCTATCGACGTTCTTTGTTTTAACAAACATTGTTTAATAATGTATCACACAATACGTGTCAAAACGCAGAAGATGTTAGCCGCCGATGAACGCAGGTGTGTATATCCTTTGGCGAATAATTATTTATAACGCAATCTACGTCAAGATATCGTCTTTTATCGACTCTATATGCCACATAATATATGCCAAGCACGAATCGCAAATGGAGCATCTGTCTGAATAACCCCCCACTCGTTACAGTATATCGTAGCCGCTGTCTTACAGCATAATAAAAACAAAAGCCATTATTTAGCTTAGCCTGTCTAGTTTCCTGGAAGCTTAGCCACAGTGCATATCGTGTCCCTTAATTAAGAGTCCGGCGGACCGAATTTCTCTTACAAACGTAATACCGAAATAAATCGTAATTCAAACACTATTGAATCAAATTTTGTTATAATTCGGATACCGAAACCGTTAATCTAGGTTCCTACACTACCATTTCGTCCAAAATACGTCACTGGAAATAAATGTAAGCGAATGAAATTTTTGATAACTTTACCAAGTTTAGAACGATTTTCCGGTCTTTTATTTCCAGTGAAGTAATATTAAATGAAATAGTATCGTAGGAACCTAGATTAACGATATCCAAATCCGAATAATGACATAATTTGATAGAATATTGTCTGGATTACGATTTATTTCGGTATTACGTTTTTGTGGGCAATTCAAGTTCCGCGGCGACCCTTACCAAGGACTAAACACGCCGAGAATGTAATAAACCATAGTATTATATAACATGTAATCTTTGTTTATCTTCAATATTCCAATCCACCTCGAAGATAATATTAATATTGGTAACTAGCTACAATGTATTCACGTTATTTCTGTAATTTTTAACATGATTAATATTTTATTTAAGTAGGTAACAAAATGGTCATATATGTCAGAAAAATTTGGAGTCAGAATCTTAATTAACATTTACTAACACAGGGAAATAATATTAATATTAGAATGTATAGATTACTAGAATGTATAAAATTACTGATATTTATTACAAATGATTAATTTCCGATTTATTATAAATTGTTATTTAGACTAATTAATATGTTATTAAAAGTAAATTTAAATTATAATGAATCATTCTACTAATAATATAAACGTGAAAGTTTGAGAGTATGGATGATGAAGTATGATGATGTATGGAAGTTTGTTACTCTTTCACACCAGTAGCCTTAGCACGAACAACTTGCGAAAAAGTATTCGTATCGTCACGATAGAGGCGCTGGTCCATATCTCATACAAATTGGTCTCCATGACGATACGAATACTTTTTCGCAAGTTGTTCGTGCTAAGGCTACTGAACAGTAGCCTTAGCATCGTCATGGAGACCAATTTGTATGAGATTTGGACCAGCGCTTTTATCGTGACGATACGAATACTTTTTCGCAAGTTGTTCGTGCTAAGGCTACAGAACGGCTGAATGAATGTGAATTAAATTTAGTGCAGAGATAGTATATAGTTTGGAATAGAACAAAGACTACTTTTATCCAGGTCGGATCCAATTCTAAAGTTCACGTGGACGAAGTCGCAGGCAGAAGCTAGTAATATCATAAAGTTATGAGCATGTGCCAGAGGCAAATGAAATTTTGATTATGAAATGTAATTACTTATTTCTTATTGTAAATTAAATGTAAAGTTTTGATAAGAAATTAATTTCTTTAAACTGAATTTAATTAACTCATTAGTGTAGTGCTTGTAAGCGTGGCTGTTAAAAGAGAGGTTTTAGTTTCGATTCCTAGGTGGAAAAAGAAAGGTTTAATTGGGTTTATACACGGTGCAGCGTGTATACTACTCGTATATTCTCAATAGCAGCTCGAAGTCCCGATTTTTACCCGGTCCATAACAATAATCCTTTACCTACATGGACTTAAACATACTGGTGACTATAGGAGTACAGTACTACACTTCTGGAATACAATCACGATGATATGAAACATATGCCTAAAACAATAAAAAAAATTATGAAGTAATCGAACTCGCTTTCATAACATTTTAAAACAATATACTGATCACCCTGTATCGTAACCCGTCATCAACAATTAATCATTTGAACATTTAACATAACAATTGAAGTAATAATTTGGGTTCCAAACGATTAATTGTTGGTATAGCAGGTAAATTGAATGTCATTAGTTTGCAACAGTCGTGTGCGCGAAGCCTTATGGCGGTGGCGTAAACTACAACTCAGGTGCCATGTTTAGCCTTTGGCTGCTATTGTACGACCCAGTTTTGGTTTTGAGGTAGGTATATACGAACCAATACTTTGACAATAATATATGTATATATATAGAACTAGAGATTTCGACGAGTTGTAATGACTTTTCAAATCGAAATAAAATGTATGGAAATAAAAGCTTTCGATCAATCAGATGTTCATAAAATAAATAATTTCCATACAAAGATATAATATTTATTAAACGCCCGATAATTTTGTCGAAAGCTTTTGATTAATTAAATAATATTTTGATTGATCAAGACTTAACCTAATTTAAGAGCAGCAAGATAGATAAACATGTGCAACTTCCAACACCAGTTACTTCCATCACCTGGGTTCGATGGCCATTTTTTTTATTTATTTTTATTCAATAACCAACTTATACTTACAGACTATTCTACACGTACAAGTTATAGGTCAGAAGTATTATGATATGTCATGCATGTACTTATCAAAAATATGTCATAAACATAGTACTTACATTATCCACTATAAATAATAAGTTAAATTAAATTTTGAAAATAAAATTAACAATCAATACAACATAAAAAAACCATATTAACCTAAGATTCCAAGTAATGATTTGCTGTGCTCAGAAAACTCAGTTCAGGGCTTGTAAAGGCATCTAGGGATTGATCATATTGTAATATGTTATTGATGAGGGTAAGGGCTAAGTACAAGGGACTTGTTTTAAGACACATAGTACTGGTTTGAGGCACCGAAAATAGAGGCCGTTGGCGATGGCGAAGCGTATGTCTAATTGGTAGTGGAACGTTGATAGAAATGTATTGCAGTAAAGAAGAATTTAAGATGGAACCACGAATTAGGACGATTTTACAATTACAGTAGGTATATTGTTGTCTATTTTTGTATTTTTAAGAAGGAAGAAGGTAGAAGGTGTTTAGATGATGTGTAGGTTTTTAGGTTAGTGATGATGATGTCTGTATTGCATGATTGTTTAAGGCCGTGTATGTATATATATTGAGATAACTGCCTCGTTATCGTGATTATCATCATCATTGTAGCGATCCAAAACGCGGCTG
Source organism: Acronicta aceris (assembly GCA_910591435.1). NCBI lineage: Eukaryota > Metazoa > Arthropoda > Insecta > Lepidoptera > Noctuidae > Acronicta > Acronicta aceris. The sequence goes on from OU342774.1 coordinate 6,433,561, forward strand.
CTCCTGGATTCAATGCCCGAGTTAACCAGGGTTATTTTGATTTTCTATCAAATTCTCAGTGCCAGGTCGGAGTTCGGATTTTTACCAATAGCGTTGAGATGTATCGATTCTGAAAAATCTCATCCTTGACAAAGATACTTATTATCTTGGAGTCCAATTAAATGCAAGTTCCAATGCTTCGACCTAACTTCCATCTGAGTAGAAACATCATAGGTATAATTTAAGATGTTTTACAAATTGTGAAACCTGAATGTATTAAACTCTTTTTATGTTATACTATTTATTATTATTATTATTAAAATCGATAGCCTTAGTCATACAATTACAAAATTAAAAAAAAATGTATTTAGAAAAGCTAAACTCAATTAATTTACTTAATAGATATCGAAAAGTTAAGTTAATAGATACAACTTAATGACGCTGCTCTCCGCCGTGTTTAGCCACAAAAATCAGATATCTAACTGAAGCCAACAGCGCTCATTTCTACGTTAAGGCTTTATTCTTAAAGCTCACCAATTTAGTTACTATTCGCAGCTAATACTCATTTCATTAGTTCAGCTTTCCAACTATTTATTAGTGAGAGAAATTCAACAAGTCGCCTCGGTGTCGTCTCGTGGACACGTCGCTTCGCCTTCGTCTTCGCCTCGTCTCCCAGTCGTTTGTTACACTACACTTATTGAATTTCACGCCTCACTCTACCGAGGTCCTCGTGCTCAGAATTAATATCAGGTTTTTAAACGATCACTCTTCGAACATAATTGGTCGGTGAAAACAGTATATTATCTAGGTGTAATTCGGTTGTCTCAATATTCTTTATACATATTGTATTCCTTGTGGGAAATTGAAGTAAAACTGGTATGTTTTTGGGACGAATTCCCAATAGAAAATAAACACTATGCTGAATAAAATGTTTAGGATTTTCGAAAACAGTTTCGCCTAGCCTAGGCTTGTGTCATTCCGAGACAAAATGTCTTGGATATATATATATTGAGATAAAGACGAGTAGGCACCTACATATATATATAAATCTACTAAATAAGCCTAGCTCTTTGTTTATAACAGGAGTGGTCTGAACAGGGCAAGCTAAAAAAATCCCAGCATTTGATTGAGCGTTAGTTCCAAACTTTAGTGTTGAGTTTGAGACTAAAGATGCAGTAATAAAAAAGTTATTAACCCAAGTTGTTATGAAACATCAAAAACATTCAGTCAAAGACTTTAGTCATTATTTTAAGAACAAAACCAATAAGCTTTGAATACTTCTGAGTTGTTCTCAAAGCGATATTAAATTAACAACAATTACAAAAACAAAAGGTCGGTCAGTCCATTTCAAATGAAACACGTTTAACGTTAAATTACTGAAGGATAACACAAATAGAGAAGTTACTCAGACAAATATTTGCCTGCCAAAAGTTTTACAGAATTCCGGTAATGAAATAAAATGAAAATTTAAATGTGCCCCTTTAAACTCGGCTTTAGTTTGTTAAATTTAAAACCTTTTACAGTCACAGGACCTTGGTAACAATTATTATTTATATAAAGTGTTCAATTACGTATTTAAAACGGTACCTATATCGAAACTCTATAGATAGATAAATAATCAGTTCAGTGAAGTTTCGTCTCCTAGAGTAAAATCGTTTCTGCAAAATTTGGTGTCTATTTGAGCACAGAAATATTGAAATCTGATGCTAGAAGACTGGTTATATGCAAATTCACTTGCCCAATAGAGTTGCTAACTGTTACTTGGAATTCGCATTTTATTTTTCGATTATATACTGACTATTATTCTTTATCGTGGATATCGATTAATTTTTTTTGTTGTTTATTTTTATATACGAGTATAATTATGTTTTTTATATTTTTCATCAGTTTGGACTTTAATTTGCATCAGAATTGGGTCCAACCTGGATAAAAAGTAATACTATGTGTCGATCCACGTTATAAATTATCTACAATACACTACATACAAAATTTTATTGAAATTCGTTTAGGTATTATTATTATTATTCAGCCGTTGTCGTCCCACTGCAGGGCAAAGGCCTCCCTACCCTCTTTCCACTCCTCACGACTCAAGGCTATTTTGGGCCAATCCTTCCTGAAGAAGTCAAGCTCATCCCGCCATCTCCGTCTAGGTCTGCCGCGTTGTCGTCTACCGTTATGTGGGACCCACTCGGTAGTTTGTCTAGCCCACAACTCGTTTGACATGCGGCAGACGTGGCCAGCCCAGTTCCATTTTAAGCTGGCAGCTTTTTGGCCTATGTCGGCGATCGTATCTTTACGTATTGAATAACAAAAATTCAAAATCACATTTATGATATTGTAGAGTAGAACAATTATGGTTGAATATCAAATAAATATCTGTAGGTATTGAAATATTATGGCCAACGACGAAAATTTATACTATATTGTAAAAACGGGTTGGACTATATTTTCCGTCAGACTGTCTCGACAAGTAACTTATCACAGTAACAGCTCACTGCAACGTTATATAACGATGCGGCTATTTTAACTGGGTGGTCGTGTGAATTATGCTCGAATAAATTTCGTAAAAACAGTTCCTAAAATGCAGAAGAACTGATATGAATCCTCTTCTTTCCACCACATAAATAATTCCAGAAGGAACATTTTTACACGCCGAGATTGCGTGCGGGCCTTAACTCTCTTAAAAACGACTTTTACCTCGTAAAAGGTGAGTAACGACTGACGGCAAAGCTTCCTAAGTGTAAAATAAATTATTCCGCCAATAATTTGATTGCAATTTGAGCGCAGATTTTACTAGAAATTCACTTATGGATTCATGTCCTATAAAGCTCTTAGAAATGCTAATTGATTTTCGTCTCAGGCGACATTTTTCGCGTGAAACTTAATTAAAGCGCAGGTCTTGACGGGCACTTGAGACACCCCGAGTATATTCTTGTCGACACCACTACTGTGTTTACTTCTTTTTAATACATGTATAATATCAATATTATATATGAACAAATATTACTGCATCCGAAAATTATGAAAAAGATTATTTTTATCCAATATAAAAATTAAAAAAGTTATTCGATAATATCAAGTCTGTCCTCTCTGAAATTACTGTCCCGAAGAGTAACGTAAAGTGACATTCGATAAACAAAGCGTGTAAATTATGCTTTAATGACACTGAATGACGTCACAATATATCGTATACGAGATGAGACAGAAGAGACTGACAGTTATCTGTTCGATTTCGGCCGAAACTCTCGCAAAGTGACTAGACAAAGGGACACAATACGAACAAGGCCTTGTCAACGTCATTCCTAATGTGTTTGTTTAAAAGGGACGTGTGTCAATTTGTTCACCGGCGGACGTGATGTCGTCACGGGTCATTGACCCGTCACGCTGCCCTCTAATCATCTATTAAACGGATAAAGGCAAACCTTTGTCAATAGGCTATCGATATTTTCCAATTAACGCCACTTTTATTGTGTCCCCTAAAAGGGGATAGATTAACAATCAGGATACACGATCTGGCTTTTAAAAGTATCCCAGGGATATAATAACCGTCCTGTATTTATCAAAGCAAGTCAATAAAAAGAAAAGTTGTTTGCAAAAATATAAAATGTTACGTTCAAACTATTTATTATTCAACAAACAGTTTTCCAATGTTTTATGGGTGGATTCATAATTCTATACATTCGCCCCTTCTCTGCATACATCTGCATAGAGCAATAGAAATATTCTGTTATGAAGTCCATTCTGTATTTCAATGCCGTATATTATACTAAATTTTCTCGTAGCATTTTTGTACTGAAACGTAACTAGTCTTTTTAATCCCCAACGCAAAACAGGGGTTTTATAAGTTTAACGTGTCTATTTGTGTTCTGTTTTTTTTTATGGGATAGGAGGGCAAACGAGCAGACGGATCACCTGATGGTAAGCGATTACCGCCGCCCATGGATACCCGCAACACCAAAAGAGGAGTTACAAGTGCGTTGCCGACCTTTAAAAGAGGATTGGGCCTACGGTAACCTCACTCACTCGGCGAAACACCACGTAAGCGTTGTTTAACGCTGGTTTTCTGTGAGGCCGTGGTATCACTCCGGTCGAGCCGGCCCATTCGTGCCGAAGCATGGCTCTCCCACGTGTAAAAATTTCTGTCTTTTGCATCGTAACTCTCAAACGAATGGACCGATTTTGATTTCGTTTTTTTTTAGTTTAAATGGACTTGATTGAGAGTATTCTTGGCTATGATTTAAGAAAATCTAGCCAACCCTTTAAAGATTATCAGCTCTTTTATAGTTCATGAAGGGATATGAACTTCCACATTTCTGATTGATTTGACATTTGGTATCCTGATACTCTAATACTATTGCAAAGAAATGGTACTACTACGCTTCCTTGATCGACACAAAAAAAACTATAAATATTATTTCTATAAATAGATATACCACAGAATAAAATATTACTATGATACCTATACTGCCAAAAGTAACCACAAATTCACAGCCAACGAAAACACTTCCCCACACGTTCAATCTAAAAATGTAACAGGTCACAGCATAATAAAACGATATAAAGAAACAAGCAGTGCGTCAGTGAACAGCGTAAGAAGTATAAAAATATTCTTATTTGCATTGCTAACCTGACCCTATATCACTCGTAATGAATTCCAACAGTTGCGCTGTGTCGCGTTAAATAATGTCGGTTCTTATTATCTTTCAAGTTTTATTATATACGAGGTGAGCACAGTCGAGAGAATTAGGTATACAGATAGTTGTCGACATATCTGTGTTTTAACAACGATTGTTTTATAATTTATTATACAACTAGACTTCCTCTGCGCAGCTTCGCCTGCGTACTTAGATCATTTTCGTTTTTACATAAACTGAGCCCACTGTACCTACACCATGGCGGTTTCATATCATAAAATGTGTGAAGAGTCCGGCGGACCGAATTTCTCTTACAAATGTAATATCGAAATAAATCATAATTCAAACACAATTTAATCAAATTCTGTTATTATTCGGATTCCGATACCGTTAATCTAGGTTCCTACTCTACAATTTCGTCCAAAATATTTCACTGGAAATAAATGTAAGCGAATGCAATTTTTGTTAACTTTACCAAGTTTGGAACGATTTTCCGGTATTTTATTTCCAGTGAAGTAGTAGTAGACGAAATAGTACCGTAGGAACCTAGATTAACGGTATACAAATCCGAATAATAACATAATTTGATAGAATATTGTCTAGATTACGATTTATTTCTGTATTACGTTTTTGTGGGCAATTCAAGCTCCGCCGGACCCTTAAGTCTAATTTATAAGGAAGAAAACAATTGTCCAAATGTCAACAGCGAATAACAGTTGTATATATCTTACACGACGTCATCGTTAAATAAATATGTTTGTGTGTGTGTGTGTGCGTATATCACATTGTATTGTGTGCGGACTTTCATACAAACTTTCACCCCCCTTTTCATAAACTTAGGGGTTGAATTTCCAAACATCCTTTCTTAGTGCTCGTCTACAGTGCAAAAGGAACCAGCATGCAAACTTACAGGGATCTAGCTCCTGTAGTGTCGTCTGTGTGTTGATACGTCAATCCGCCAGTCAATCATATTCTTCTTTTATTTATGAGATTTAAATAGATTTAATAAACGATGACATCGTCAAGATTCCATAGTACAGCTGTCATTCGCTGTTGACATTTTAACAATTGTTTTCTTCCTTATAAATTTGACAACCTCCAAGGTGTAGGTACAATGAGCACGGTAAGTATATTTTAGAAACGAAAATTACCTAAGTACGCAGGCGAAGCTGCGCACGGGAATTCTAGTTATTTATATTACAATCGCCGTCAGGATGCAGATTTTATTCGTTGCCTAAACCTAACTCTTTTCTCGACTGTACCTGTGGTGTTACTAGCTACGATGATCTTGTTTTCTAAATTCTCTAGGAATTTCCCAAATACTCGTCGTAGCCACCTGCGTCGTGTAAAGAACTCTTGTGCACAATTTCCAACTATTAGTTATCTGTCAGTCAGTGTTAATGTCAAACTATAAATCGATTTTTATAGTACCTACATTTAAAAGCAAGATTTTTCCTAGATAATTGAGATTTGTTGAGTATTTCTAACGTGGTAGAGTATTGTATCATCGCAGTTACAAATAAAGCAACTTTCATAGTTGCGTTTTTTTTATTTCAGATAGACTCTTGACCGCGAGGTCGCCCATGTTAAGCGTCACTGCGGTTTACGATGGAGCGCGCTTGCCTAGAAGAGATTTCGACTTCCTGTAAATAGGACGAGCTTTGTTTAAAGGAAAAGGTATCTTACTTTTTAATTTAAAATATGGAACCTAAATATACCAGCATAACCACTATATAGATACACTTTGACAGTGACACTGATAACAGTTTTTAATAAAAACTATACTTAAATTTTCAAGAACTCAGTTCCTATTTATTTGTTTTTAAGACGCAGTTAAGATCGTTTATGCTAACGCTATAATTAATCTTCAAGAAAAAGAGCGATAGATAATTGTGATAAATATTTGAGTATTCATTAAATAATAATTTCAGGAATACATGCGTACGTAGTAACTATTTGTGACGTATGACGAAGCTACAATCTCTGTCTAGTAACACACAGTATTCACCAAAATTAATATCAAGTTTCATGAAGTTATGTACATATCTATATTATTCTTTTAATTGTTGTAATGAAATACATCTATGTTTTCACAGTAAAAGTTAAACAAGGATTTTTTATACCTAATAAAATAAAATAAAAAATGCATTTATTTTCTCATCACAAATGATTGGTGGCATGTAGTGGTTGAAACAATAAACGGTAATTGCAACATTTGTGAGAGACTGGTGCCCGCGATAGGTATAGAAAAACCTGTGTTACGGGTCACCAGGCCCCCTTAGACTTACATCAAATAGACTTAGTTACTATTTATTAGATCAAGTTGTTGACATAATATTTTTTAAGTGATGAAACCCAAAATAAATAAGTGCTTAACATTGAAGAATAACGACAATAAAAAATAATAAACACACGGATATACAGTGTGTGTGTGTGTGTGAGTGTGAGTGAGTGCATGTTTTATGTGGGCATGTTTAATATTAATGACACGTTAGAAAACCTTAGCTAAATTGTTTTTAGTAAGGTAGTTTCGCATTATGAAGTATATTATTACCGAATCTCAACGAATGTGTGAACGTTAAGTTCGAATACCAAATGCATCTTTAATTGATAGAAAAACCTTTTCTAGTGTTATGTATAAACGTCGCAAATGCCTATTTACGATCCCAATCGTCTCATCTATACATAATAAATATTATAAATGCAATAGTAACTCTGTCTGTCTGTTTGACTGCTACGTTTTCACGCCTAAATTGTAGAACCAATTTTGATGATTTTTGGTATGGAGATTGATAGGCCTTTAAGATAGGCATAAGCTATCTTTGGTCTCAAAAACTCCTTTGGAATGTAAGTAAAACGCGGGTAAAAGCTGGTTACAATGGGATTTGATCACGTTTGATATTGTTTAGAAGTTGTAGTCTAGCGCTGTATGCGAATGTATGGAATATCAACCAGGTAAGGATGATATCCTGCAATTATATGAATTGGCCCTAACTAACTTTAAATAAACTATTGGCTAGCTGAATGTTGACAGATGATATAACTTTATACCGCATTGGTAACTGTAGGTCAGTTCAAAATGGAAACAGGCTAATGAAATGCCTGTCAAAACAGTCGAAAGCAAAATTTAATTGAAAATTGCTTTTTGAACCCTTCACACCTCGAGTTGTTTAAGTTAGCCGTCAGTTTAAGCCATTCTGCTAATTAATTTGGTTGAATATACTATTGGTTGTGTTTTAGTAGTAGGTTGCTTTAACCGACCTATTGACCTGTGTTGGGTGTGGTGTTAAGTTTTGCATATAGAGTCTAGAAATAAAATATTTATGTTTAATGATAAACTTTTTCTGTTAAAAAAACTCAACGCTAAATTCACCGATAAAACTAACCAACTTTTCTTTTTAAATTACTTTTCTGAATAAAACCGTTATCTACATTTATTTTGAAATCGTTCATATGCAGAGTTTTATATTTTAATATTCCCAATAAATAATATGCACCTTTAATATAATACTTTCCTAGGACAGCGCATAAGCATTGCCATTCAGCGTGGCAATGCTGCCAGTCTTCTGGGCACCTTCCCGGACGACAGCGATGCCGAGGAATACTTTGACGCTTAGTCACGCCTGTCTTTTAGATTTATATATATAGCTTTTTTTACGTTCATGTATTTTATGTAAATAGTGTATATAGTAAAATAATTTAATACTTTGAGAGAATGATGATAATGTCAACCGTAAGCATTGAATCAATAAAAACTTTTTCAATATGGCTGCGGGATTCCAAATTCGAATACTCCCGATCCGTACAATTCTATACTAGGTATCTGCGTTTATACGTATTTACGTCCCCCATTTGCAAAGTATTGCCTAAACTTAGGAGAAGAAAGCCGCTAATGGTTTTCCTGTATTTAATAAGTTACTGCCATAAGTTATTCCGCCTTTATTAATGATGCAAACAAAACAGCGATAAAAACCAAGAATATAATGAAAGGGCAAAAAACAAAGACGAGGGCTAAACGAATAGAATAACCTTAAAGGAAATGAAATTTTTCTCACTGATGAGAAAACTTAGGGAGTGTAGACAAGAAATCGAGAAAAACCACTAGAAATCCAGCTAATGGAGTTATCTCGCGAGCTCAGGCGTATTAAGAAGAGCAAATTAAAGAGGAGGTACCAAATGAATAATTGTCTGCTAGTTAAAACATTGTGCACCGTTTTCTTTCAATGAAAAACTTAGATATGTTGGCTAATTTGATTTTTATATATTTGCATTAGATGCCTTTTTTAATCTTCGCGATTTCTATGCTTTCAGAAGATTTTTAGACTTCAATCGCTATCGTTCGATTCCCGCTTGGAATAAATTTATAAGGTAGTTTTGGGTCTGAGGAATTTGTGTAAAATTCTGTGAAATTATAAGTATGGTTATAAAATCCATATTCAAAATAATTTCGTATCAGGCTAGTCTCAATTTTGTTGGTAAATGTCAAAGGATATTCTTTCTAAATAACGTCAGACATAAATGATGAGAGAGCCAAAATAGATTGAAAGTTGACCTTTATCACTTGTAGGATAAATAGTTTCATTAGAAGAGCTGACAGATTACAAGAATGGCTTAGTAAAACAATTAAGCAATGTTTTATTTTTCTATATTTAACTGTTAGGAAAAGAAAACCGTATTCATCTTTACTGGTAATCTTCAGAACCGAAGGTCAGATACCAACCAAATTTTATAGATATACTAGCTTTTTGCCCGCGACTTCGTCCGCGTGGAATAGTTACTTTGTTCCATATGAACTTTCATCGCCTATTTCACCCCTACATAGGTCCCTTACGGGGTTGAATTTATCAAAATCCTTTCTTAGGGGATGCCTACGACATAACATCTACCTGCATGCCAAATTTCAGCCCGATCCCTCCAGTGGTTTGGGCTGTGCGTTGATAGATCACTATGTCAGTCAGTCAGTCACCTTTGAGTTTTATATATACTTAGATACTCTGTCAGACAAAAAAAAAAGTCAAAACCGATTCACAAGCGCAGATATCGTATAACACACAAAAAAAAACACAGTTGAAAAGCAATTCCTATTTTAAATTCTATCAAAAATATGTATTGTTACAAATTGAGCGATTCACAAGCGAAGATATCGCATAACATACACAAAAAAAAACATCGTTGAAAAGCAATTCCTTTTATAAAGTCTATCAAAATTAATTTTGTCAAAAATTGAGTTTTTTCCTAAATGGTGATATTGAATAATATGTCGTTCAGTTTTATCTATAATACGTACCGTTGGTAGGGCTGCAACGTGGGAACATTGGAGTGCCGTATTCAAACGATGGCGCGTGACTAAGGGCCTCTGCTCACCCCACAGGGGATCAAGTTACTTGCACTGTATTTATATATTTTCTATTTTATGTGCTTTAGAATATGTACTTGAAGTTTTTTGGTGAATTATTTCGTCGCTCAAATATATTTCGAAATCGTAGTTATTTTCGCGTGTGGAAAGTAAAACTTATGAACTAAAAATATGAATATTAAAAAAGTCTATACATTTAGTCACTGACCAATCATCAAATCTAAGAACCAAAAAACTTACTAAGTCCTGCGACCTTATTAATCTTGTGATCAAAAATGAAAAGAAAGAAGAAAATTAAATGGTCACATGATTAAATTAGATTTTTTAAATAAAATAAATGCGAGTAACAATGCGGGACATAGTCCATAAAAAAAGTCAAAAGTCAATAAGCACGCTAAGGATCAAGGAGCATTGCTATGAACAGTACGAGAGGGCTCGATACAGCCAGTGCGTGTCACTTGTTAACGACAATGAATAGAAGGTCGTAAGTCAAACTAAACGTCTAGCTATTGCGTTGTGAGATTGCCTATGGACTTTTGGTCGCCACTGTACATATACGAGTAATATAGGTACAGAAGCTATCATCACATTTGTCACGAATATACAAAAAACTTATTATAATTAAAAGAAGAGTACAAAAACACAAATTACCACATACACAAACATCCAGACGAGGAACAACAAGATGTAGGTCATACAAATATTTGTTCCGTGCAGGGATCAAACCCACAACCACAACACGTAGCGTAGAAGCCACTATGCCACACGTGCCGTGAAATACACTACGAATACATTATCATAATATACGTAAGTTCTAGTATTATACAGTATGTTCAAGACTCGATCAATCTTATTCAGAGAACACTCAAGGTATTTTGAGAACAAACGAGCGAGATATTTTATTTAGCATAATATCTGTTGTGGAGTATTATGGGGCGATGCCCTGAGCAAAGTGAAAAGTAAATAAGGACCAACTGTTTGATCTCGACGTCTGTGGTAGGTATATTTTATCACAAAATCGCTTCACTTTGATACTTTATATAGATATTTTTTTATGCTCTCTTCTATTGCTGAGATTTATTTTATAATTTTTTTAATTAAAAGTAAACAGTAGAGGATTCGTATCAGGATCGTAAGTTTAGTTCTACATGATCAAAGTTTCGATCTAATCTTATATATAATTCCCTTGTTAATTCCCTTTTCACCTAACTCCTCCTAAACAGTTGTACCGATTTGGTTGATATTTTGTGTGTATATTTGAGTGGGTTCCTGGATGGTTTGAAAATACAATTGGACTCGGTAGGTGGTACTGCAATCGGGTTTTGAGATTGTTTTATTTTCAGAGCAGGACAGCGTCTGCTGGGTCCGCTAGTTTCATATGTAATAATAGGTATTCGAATAGTGAGCACCCGATATTGTATAATGTCTAAAATAATGTCAAAAACTATTCAGTAAACAGAAGAAAAAATCTGTCTGCCTGTTTGTTACGCCTAACCCACTAAACCAATTTGGATGAATATTGGAATAGATTTAGATTAGTCCTTGGAAAAGGACATAGGTAACTTATGGTTTCAAAAAATCCTTCGGAATACGAGAGAAACCGTGGGCAATAGCTAGTAACTCTGATGTGACATTAACTAACTTTGATGTGCTCATATTTCATAACAAAATATAGAAAGAAAAGAAAGAAAGAAAGAAACATTTATTCAACTCAAATTATTTGAAGGTAAACAAAACATAAAACTTAAAAACACATAAATCTGAGCTGAAGAGGCTGCCAGCTCAGCCTAATGTTGCGGTACTGAACCACAACGCTGATTTTCAGCTGGGCCTTGGAGATTAAGGATACATCATAATAGTGCAAGGTAGTATAACGTTTTTTTTTTTAAATGAAAATCTAATTCTAATTAAAACAGCTTCCTATTAGTTGCTTCTCACATATTTTAAATACATATATTCTTGCTTATTTAACCATTATATTTTACTTAATATAACACAAGTATAGGCAAAGTGTGTACAGTGGAGTATCGCAGAGTTAATACTGTATGGAACTGATGTAAAAGAGAGAATAAAATGAACAAAATAATTATTTAGGACACCCATTATTAAAAAATATTTATACATTAATAATTATGTAAATAAATAAATTGTGCTAGAGAGGGCAGTCAAATGTGCCGTTTAGTTGTCGCTTTAGAATATTTTCTTTAATTTTACTGCGAAATGATGTTATTGTTACTATATGAAGATTTAGGAATAATAACTCTATTCATGCTTCAGCCTTACAAATGAAGAAAAGCTCTAAAAATATAAGTAGGTACCTAAAAGATAGGTATCTTAAAAGTGAACGCATTGATTGAACGCGTACCTTTTTTTATTTTTTTTATGGATTAAATCGGCAAACGAGCTGACGAGCCACCTGGTGGTAAGTAGTCATCGTCGCCCATGGACACCTGCAATATCAAAGGAGTTGCGGATGCATTGCCGATCTTTGAGAACCCCTATAGACGGCAGACTGGGTGCTTTACACAGACTCCGACGTAAGGGTGGTAGCCAGCCAGTCAAACCCCAAGAGGTCCTACCAGCGAGCGAGGCAGTTATTTTCACGCCTGTTACGGGATGCCTATCTGAAAGGCAGTGCGGAATAGTATTCTTACCAGACTCCACAAGGGTAGGGTTCCTTGGTTTATAAGACATCATCACTTTGAAATAATTGCAAATGAGATTATTATAGCTAAACTTTACTAAAAGTAACATTACTTTATCTCATTGCAATTATTAGTTTTAAGCTATTGCATAGCTTCTATCGCGGGCCTTGAGCGTGGGGACCGAATCCAGAAATTCCGTAACGAAAAAAACCTAACACGCTTGTCTCTTTAGTTCAGCAACCCGCCTTTAGGTGGCATTGGTTGTATTACATAAGTTGATAAAAACCAATGCCACCTAAAGGCGGGTTGCTGAACTAAAGAGAAACACGCTTGTCTCTATAGTTCAGCAACCCGCCTTTAGGTGGCATTGGTTGTATTACAAAAGTTGATAAAAAACGCTATGCAATAGCTTTACCGCGGCAGTCCCCGAGTGCCACACGTCTTTTATTATTATTAATTAAAATAATATTCAGATTTTTTGTACATTAAATTATTTGACTAATTTATATATAATCATGCTGTAGTGGCTAATTAATAACATAACATACAATCTCGCCTGTATTCTATGAAAGGTTAGGCAGAGGCGTACTAATATACACCCACAGTTCGCCAGTATGTTTAGGTCCCATGTAATAGGGGGTGGGCCTATTGCCATTAACCGGACACAAATCCAGACTCCGAGCTGCTACTGAGAATTTCATAGAAAAATTACACTTTGCTCGACCCAGGGATCGAACCCAGGACCTCTAGCGTAGCAGTCGCGCTTGGGACCACTAGACTGATGAGGCAGTCAATTAATATTAATTAGCCTCTATTAATTATTAGAGGCTAATTAATAATGATGTTCTTATGTGTATTCGTTACATACTTCAAGGCTGAATGTGATGAATCAATCTTATTATGTAACATTTTGTGAAAACCCCATGATATGCAAATAAAGAATTGAATATGCTATTGCAATTCAGTGATCCAGCGTACGAGTTTCCCTGGTAGGTACCTATCTACGCCTAATGGTGACGTGACAGCTAGTGACGTTGATGAACACGCTGCGGCGTGCCAAGAGAGCCTAATTACAGCCAGCGCTACACTCCGCAATGTTTCCAAGACCGATGCGCCACCGCTCATTTATTTGCACTTCAGATCGTATAGGTATGGTTTTTGTTCAGTAGAGGGGATTGCTGATACGTATGATTGTTTGTTTATTTTCACATATCTATGTGGGTTTGAAGAGCTCTGCAGGAATATCTCGCGTTTTTAATATTGTTCGAATTTTGAATTGATACGAAATACTATAAAAAGGACATACCTAGCTAAAATCAGTCATGCAAAGCAGCAGGAGAGTAAAAAGTTTACAATGACTTTAATTTGTTGACTGTTGTTTGTCTCAAAAATGTACGCATCCTACCAGTCAGTAAAAGCCGACCAAAAAATTACATTTCATGTAGGTAGAACGGACTCCTTTGTGACGTGCCAAAGGCAAAGCACGGGAGGGTCACCGGTGCGTTCATTGGCGATCTCAGAGGTCGTCGGCTAGGAAATGCCGACACCATCTATTACAAAAAAAATGTAAAAATATCTTTACAGAAATAAATATCATTTCATCTCGGAGAGATTTCACCTTCACAATTTGCTATGGATGGCCGCGTATTTTTAGTCGGTAGGAGTCCAACATAGCCCTTATGGACTTTTACACAGAAAAATGGTAGGTAGACTCAAATGTTGCGAGTTTGTCTTGAGTAGTCCTAAAATGTTCTGTCTATAAGCCATCATCATCAGCCTATACCAGTCCACTGCTGGACATAGGCCTAATGCGCGCCATTTCGCCCTATTTTCAGCTTGTTTGCTATTAGCAATAATATACTAAAATATAATGTAGATAGTGAAATTACTTCGCGTATGAGACAATAACTGAGGTTTCAATTTTCTATTGTACCATAATAATGTAATACCTCTTAATTTAAAAGTGTGTCCATGGAGATTCTTGCCGGATTCTTCTCTATAGGATCAACTTTTTGGAATTGTGCAACTAGACTTAATAATGTTTGATAAACGCTTGTAAAAGCTTTATTGAAATAAAAACATTTGAACTTGAACTTGAACTCAAGATGGCAACGCACTGATGTGGTTTGCTGACGTCTATTAACTGTGATTATCGCTTACGATTTAATTTATCTTATTACAATATTATAGCTTATATATATTACATCATTATAATATTATAGCTGCCTGGTTAGTCTATTGGTCTCAAGTGCGACTGCTACGCTAGAAGTCCTGGGTTCGATTCCCAGGTCGAGCAAAGTGTTATTGGGTTTTTCTATGAAACTCTCAGTAGCAACTCGGAGTCTGGATTTGTGCCTGGTTAATGGCAATAGGCTCGCCCCCTATTACATGGGACCTAAACATACCGGCGAACTGTGGGTGTATTAGTACGCCTCTGCCTAATCCTTCGGGGAATACAGGCGTGATAGTATGTTGGAATATTAAAAAAACATCCGTAGACGTAACACGACACGTGCATGCAAGTAAACCTTGATGGATGGCAGTCATCAGACCACATCGCAATACTTTTGACACTCCATTTTGAACTTTAAGTTTACATAAACTACAACAAAATGCGGATGTTCACAGAAATAATAGAACAGCAGCAGTGAAACATACATAGTACACTGCAAACTCGTAGTTCCAACATTTCAATGCATGCATTTCAAACGTGTTTAACTGTTTAACTGTTTATCCACGGTATTATATATAAGACAAGCAGCCGACGTAATATTCATGTTTAATTTAACATAACATAACATACCATCACGCCTGTATTACCAGAAGGATTAGGTAGAGGTGTACTAATGTTTAACACCCACAGTTTACCGGTAGGTTTAAGTCCCATGTAATATTTCCATTAACCGCGCACAAACTGCGAGCGGCTACTGAGAATTTAATATAAAAACTCAATACACTTTACTCGACCTTGGAATCGGACCCAGGACCTCTTCTAGCATAGCAGTTGCGGTTGGGGCCACACGCATTAAACTTATAACACCCCTCTTTTTGAGTTGGAGGTTAAAAATGAAATATTAGAAAGAAAATATAATTATTCATAAAAGACACCAGAATGCAGAAAGGAAAAAAATGCAGGATGACAAGGAACTGGTAATGAGTACTGTCACTTACAAACGTGCCAAGGTAATATATGCCTTTGCTGAAAGTAGGTGAGTCTATTCAAAGTTAACAAAATCTTTACATAAACAGCAACACAGCTAGCAACAACTTAGTGACAGGAGTTTCCAAGGTGTTTTAAATGCAAAGTATCAAGTTTAACACGCGAGAAACAACCTAACAAGTTACATTTAACATTTTGACGGGTAATTTGGCACCAGTCTGCGAACCAACCGTTCCATAATATATTTCCCTCACCCTTATATACCCTTGTTCTGAAGCTTTTCGTATTTAATATACTTTGGATTTTCAATTTTCAGATTGATATTTGATAAACTTCAGTATTAAAAAAGTTAAAGAGATAACGTTTTTATATCGTAGAAGTTGTCATCCAGATTTTCCAAGGGTATCTTTTTGATGGTTCTCGTATGCGATAAGAGTAAAATATAGATCCAAAAAATGAAATGATTAAGTATAATCCAACAAACGAAACGAATGAACTAATGTGCCCATACAATATAAAATTCTCTGCACAAATCCATGAATTTTGTGAGCTTTGAATGGAGCTTTCTATTAAATATTAAAATGTAATCGTTTATTAATTTCGCAGAAGTCTGTAATACACATGCCTGCTGTTATTAAATTATTTTCTTGCTACTTTCAACATTTTTTTTCAAATAGCATGAATAGGTACACTTCTTAAAATTATTATAAGATATTTAAGTAACATTATGTACCGTACTCTTGCCTGTGATAAATTTAATAGGTAGTTACCCGATATAATTACCATTATACAAAGTTTTTTTGAATTTTTTACCCAAATTAAGTAATAATTACACCAGATCAATTGATCGGCAAGGTCAATCACCATCCTTAATAAATCAAGATCCATAAGAATTCCAATGACAATTGTTAGCGGTAATCAGAATCCCAATAAGCCTGATGTGACAATTAGTCTATCCTGAGCCTATTGTTTTTGCCCAGAAATATAGTAGCAAAGCAGTTTTTATTTTAGTTATTTATACTTTATTTCAGGTAACAAAGACCCATAGAAAAACAATACACCTAAACAAAACAAATCAACATAATAGACTCATGCATATAATCTATAATCTTTACATAGTATAAAACAAAGTCGCTGTCGCTGTTTGTCCGTCCCTATGTATGCTTAAATCTTCTTTACGCAGTATAAAACAAAGTCGCTGTCGCTGTCGGTCCTTCTTTATGTATGCTTAAATCTTTAAAACTACGCAACGGATTTTTTTAATAGATAGAGTGATTCAAGAGGAAGGTTTTAAGTTATTTAACATTACGCTACGACTCTTTGGAATGGGGCACCGCGGGTGAAACCGCGGGCGGGTCGCTAGTCATTTTATAAATACAATTTAGACTATTGACTACATAAGGTCGGCGACGTATTGGGCTGTATTGTGGTCTCATGTAGCCTTTCGCGAAAACACCGATGGCATTGACTTCATGTAAAATACTGATATTCAGCTAGTTATATAGATCGATCTGAACATAGTTGGGAAAAGGCCGAGAGGGTTAGTATGAGTAGGTCACTCATTTTAAACAAAGAAGGTCATAACATAATTTATGTCCGAAAAAATACGAGCGTTCGTCCAGCCTATTTAAATACAGAATGTTCGGTATCCGATCCAATACTTGTCCACCCTTTCGTGATAAATAGGCCCTACATAAATTATATTTATTAAATTCGTAAACGTAATAGCGTCGGTTGTCACCCGTTGATGAATGGGCTCATCAGGCCCAAGGAATACCGTTTCACGCGTACTAAATTCGTATCAATCATTCTCACGCATCGCTTCCTATGTAAATACGAGTTTTATGCGGCGACACGAAGCATTTCACTCGTAATGTGCGTAAATGTGCTCTTGAGGGACACAAATGTAAGTGCTATGGTTGTTTGCGGAACCCTCTGTACTAATATATTAGAAAGATGTGTCCCGGATTTGTTCAGTGTGTCGATACTAAATTATGTATAATCCTATTTGCAAGGTAAGTGGCCTGAATGTAAGACGAGCTGTCAATGTGCCGTAAGCAGTAATATGTTGAGGAACATACAATGTTGACATTAAGGCAAATGTTTTCTGAGAAATATTTGTAAGCCTCCATTTAATTAATCTTAACGAAACTCAGCCCCATAATTTTTGCATAACCGATGTTCTTAGGTGATCATCCTTAAAAATAAATTACTAAGATAAAGGCTTCTTCCCTGCTGCTTCCTCTTTTGGATGCGGGTCCGTTACCAGTTGGTTAACATTTCCAAAAACTTATGAGGAAGAAAAAGGGAGAATGGGTCTGGCCGCAACTGCCTTTCATTCTGGATATCTGATTCTATAGAGAGAATCACCAACCAGAGGGTTCAATAGTTTAGAAGTGATTGGCTCTCACGAATGGAGATTGTGTACTCATACTGGAAAAGATAGCGATGGATAGCCACCAACAAGACTTATGACTCTGAGACCATAACATAACGTGCTAACGCTATAATTTTTAAGTTGTGAGAAAGGGTTGTTACTGAAATCCTAACTTCGAGCTGCTACTAACTGCTACTAATTTCATCTAAAAACCGAATAACACTGGTCGCCTAGTGGGTTAAACCCAGGAACTTTACCGTAGCAGTCGCATATCAGAAGCGTCCGCCTCTAGGGACTACCAGAGGCAGACTACGGAAGCTTATGAACCATACAATAATAGCGACTGGAGATTTTAATGATGCCAAAACTAAAGCTTTATTTAATTCCAAACATCAATAATAAGACAATTAACAAAAGAATTCACTACTGCCACTTACATTAGAAATAAGAGATAGTATTAAGGCTTTTACAAGAACTTTTCTCTCAAGCTAGTCATCTACAGCAACGTTTACCGGCCATTTGCGTTCTAGAGACGTTTTTGTTAAGAGTTGAACCGTAACCGCCAGATAAGAACTTGTAACTTTATACTGCGCTGCTTTAGAGAGTTTCTGGGCAAAACGCCCAACAGGTAAGAAAATGGAAAGATAAAAAGTAGGTAGCTGAAGTTAATAGATATACTACGTATGTAATATATTGTGTTTTACTCTTCATGTTTATTTTACGTACACGCAAATACGCGTATATTTTTCTTGCTTGCTCGATAAAAAAAAAAATTATAGTTACAATGTTCAGAATCATATTTAGTTTAGTTACATACTTATAGAAGAGTGGGAAATCCTAACAAAAGCATAAACTTTGCTTAAAAGAATATCCCTAAACTACTAGTAGGCATATTACATAATTATATTACCTATCCTACTTACTAATTAATGTAACTTACTTCAAGTTAAGGATTTTTTTTCTTTAAATCAAGTTAATCAACTGCCTCATAGCCCTGGTGGTTCTGAGCGCGACTGCTACGCTAGAGATCCCGGATTTCCCGGAGTTCGAGCAGTCTTATTGGATTTTTCTATGAAATTCTCTATAACAGTTCGGAGTTTGGGATCTGTACCCGGTTATAACAATAGGCTCGCCCCCTACGGACCTACAAAATACCGGCGAACTGTGGGTGTACATTAATACGCATCTGCCTAACCCTTCGAGAAATACATTCGTGATGGTACGTCATGAGTTGTACATACCTGCATTGTCCTCGTACTAACAGATTATTACTGTATACACAATTATTTTCTTCAAGGCAGTCGAATTCATTTGCAATTTACAGTCCAATACACTTATATTTTGATAGGTAATTTATCATGTGCAAGTAAGTCGTGTAGGCATGCACGGCTTTTCAATAAGTTAAAATTTGTATTGTATTGGATTTTCATACTCGTATTCATGTATTATGCCAGCTGCACTTACATTAATATCTCTCTTTGTAAAACCAGAAACTCGCATTTCAGATAAAGAACTCTGTCACGCCGGTTTCCCAGTGTTGTGTTAGTCGGCATTAGCTCCCCTTTCGACAAAGACTTATGGTGCTGCCAGTGGATCAAAAACTGACTCTGAAACAGCTTCTAAATAAATCTCAGTGTGAATATTTACTGATCTAAGTACTTAAATAAAACAATATCATTGACTGAAAGACGCAGCTTATACCATTGGCTCCAGAACTATAATATTGTTTTGTACACGGGAGTACAAGACGGGATTTTGGGAAATTTTCACGAGATTGGGTAAAATGAAAAAGTCGCGGGTAACAGCGAGTTCAAATACATCTTCATTAGGTACCTACCCATCATCGAGCGCCAAAAGTAAAAATTAAGTCTTAAACTTTAGAAGTTGACTTCATACATTTTCAAAAACTATAAAGAGTCTTCACCCAGAACAGGTACATTAGGCAGAAGGGTTGATCGACTCAAAGCGCAGAAGCCGATCTATTAGGGCGTTTTGCCAAACATTCTACACGTGCAGTCTATGGGTCAAATATACGCAGAAGACAATCGACGCATTCCGCGTTCAGTATAACAATGCCTTTTAGGATGTTGAGTGGCACATCGGGCATGTTTTGCCGACGCTCGTGTTACAGCTAGTTACGTAGAAAGAGAGCTGCATCACTACTCAGACGTGTCCGCTGCAGTATCAACAGCATCCTTAATGTTGTGGATGGCAGAATGGACTGCCCAATAACGTGGCATTGTGTAAAATTACATGTCGAGATGACAGTTTTATTAGTGTTTGTGTTGTCGTGTAAAAGTCATTAGATACTAACGTAGTCCTGATATTTATGGATCATTTGGTTTGAAATAAATGAATAATAATAATTAACATTCGTGCCGACATCGCAAGTATTAAACTTGATTGAAATCAATGTGTCCTTAAACAAACATTCGTATAACAACATGTTGTTTAATAAAGTCCTTTTATTATAAATTGTATCAGTTACGTAGATGTCCACATCTCCGTACCCTGGTCACGTCTCTCCGTATCCCCTCACTAGATCCAACGCTAACTGAATATTTGGTACACAGCTTGAAACGTACCACGTTTTATTATATGGGCAAACGTGAGCCGCTTTATTTACTTATTATATTATGTTATTCTTGTTTATGTGGGGTTATATGTAAACCTACGGCGTTTCAGCGCGTTTTCAACGAAGCTTATCAACTGGGGTGTGTAATTTTGACACTATGGATGCTCGTTTATGATAAAGTGTGTATATTTTGTTGTCTATTTCGTGGTTATATTGGGGCCGGATTTTCAATCTAAAAATAGATTAATTTTTTTTAAACTTAGCGTATTTCAAAAGAGTTCGTGACAGGCGTTTCTTATAAAAAATCTTTGAATATTGAGAATATTGAAGGAATGGATATTTGGGTATTCGGACCTAACTCAAAGAAGTACTGAGGGTTTCATGTGTCTATTGGTCCAATAATGAATTGCCGGACGCTGATAATAATGAAGTGTAGGTACTTCTGTAATTTTATAATATGAGCCGGCGTCACATTCTGCATACCTAGATCCGGGATTTCAAGGATTTTCTTAGAGCTTCGCGTAATTTTCCGCCGTGCAACTGTAATATATGAAAAAAAATTAAAGAATGTGAGACGTATGGTATGGAACGCAAGATGAACGAGTGATAATGATAGGTGTGAAAGAGAAAGATAGAAAAAATATGGCAATATATGGTGTGCATGGAGAAAGATGTGAAAGAAGTTAGTTCTTTTTTTATTACAATCAAAAGAATTTATAAGAAGATAGTTTTGAAATTTTGATTACCGTTCATGTATTGTTTGTGTAAAATTTAATCGTATGTCTGTATTTTTACTGTTTATTTATTTTATCCACATACATCACAATAAGTTAGACACAATCATAATTTCTCTGGATTCTATTTGCGATGTTCTAACATTAAAAGCATCAATATAGATTCACATTCTGCGAAAATATTTTATTTATGAATATAAATAAAAGCTAATTTAGTTGATTTGGAATTCAACTAGTTTCTACCAATATATAAATAGAATCCTTTATACCTATAAAGGTGATATATATATATCCAGACCTGACCTTTTATATATATTGTTATACTGTTTCTGATAAGTATATTTTTACGTGACCAAAAATGTATTTCTCGAGGTAAGATAATATAGTTTAAAATAATTCATCGAGCAAAGTTAGTGAGCGTTAAACTACATTATCCAGTTTTAAAAACCCCAGGGCGTTTGCGTTGGAGTTTAACCTTGGAACTACTGCATAGTTTAAAGTTAAGACTAAGTTATTATATATATTGTTACGTTTTTTTATATGATAAAGATATTAGCATGTTATGGTAGATTCTTGCTGACTCTAATTAGGTACTTTTTTATAACTTTTTTTTAACTATTTGCTTGCGACTATAGTATCACTGCGACCGCAGTCGCTCTATTGTGATCGCCACTGGATTAGTTAGAGTTCACCGCTGAATCCTGCTACTATGAACTGCAGGATTTTCTTAGGGGTGAGCTGCTTTATTTCATCCGGGCCTACAGTGTGTGCCCTAGATTAGCACTACCCTTGTGTATTAGCAATCCCCATTCCCCAAGACGGTGAAGTGTACTTACTTAGGTAATTACGGCGTTAAATGTTGTTCGAGTTTGAATCGAACACTCAGCGAAAATGCATAATTGCAACGTACGCAAGTATACACGTTCGCTCTTTCACAAAAATGTGGGCCAGTTCGCGTTCAGATCTCCTTGGAGACATCACGTACTCATAACCATTAATAACCATTGCTATTTTACCATACATTTACCATTTTTACTAGACCATTACGTTATACCATTTAGTTATATATAGTTATCAGTTTTACCAATTATCGTGGGTGATAGTGTTAACCAATAAATTCTATTTCCTTAATAATTCAAGACTTTAACTTAACCATATCATACCAATCTAAGAAAGGGTGTTAGGTCATATAGAGCCGAACACTAATTTCTACATGGTCCTTCGAGCATTTAGTATACCAGTGACTATAAAGTGAAATAGTGCCACGCAACCAGGAAGATCGCCGCTTGTTGGAGTCTCGCATTGCAGAGCCGGTCAGTTGGAGCATTAAGGTCAGATCCAACCATTTATTTAAACTAACAAACCATTTATAAACCAGCACCAAAAATGGATTCCGATTCTCTGTTCATCAACCAAACGGAGCTCTATGAAATCCTGACCAAGTTTTTAGCTAATATTAAGAAGGATGGGTCCGAGAGAAGAACCGTCGATAATTATAGGCGGAAAGCTAATATGTTGGAAACATATTGGCACGATTACCAAGAAAATCATAGAAAAATGTGTGAGTTTGCTGAATTCGAACACATTTATTTCAAAAGGGGTTGTTTCGATACAGCTCAGGAAGTTTATTTAAAAATTAGGGACATTATTGATAAGACCCTGGACCAACTAGGCCAAGGACAGCTGCAGGGAGACAGCTACCGTAAACCAAAAAAGGATGAAGAACAAGCATTACCAGATGTACGAGCCAGGCAGCAGCAAATCGCTGGCCATTCCAGATCTGACCAAGAGGCCCAGCAAGCGTTGCCTTCTCGCCATGCGGAGACCTCACGACAAGAGGAGGTTTTCCAGACAACGGGAGGGCCTGGGTCCGAAAAATTGAACAGCTTATTAAAGAAGCAGAATATTAACTTCAAAGCATTTTTAAGAACCATAAGCAACATACAATTAGAGAAGTTCGAGAATAAATGGCAATTCGAGAACGCTCTAAAATCACTGGACAGCCGATGGGGTGAGATTGACAAACTTCATTGGGAGATTGAAGGTGAGGATGGAGTTGACGACGTTATCTACCAAAGGGAATTTTGCAAATACGAGGAAAAGTACAATGAGTTGACAAACAATATCAACGAGAAGATGTGGTCAGTCAAGCATCGAGAAAAGTCAACTCCTCAGATGAACATTCCCGTTTTCAACGGAGCGTACAACCAGTGGATCCCATTCAAAGATTTATTCAGCGAAGCGATCGATAAAAACCCTTCGATGTCCAATGCACAAAAAATGCAGTTTCTGAAGGGTAAGGTAAATGGAGAAGCAGAGCGTCTGATTCATCATTTGCAGATTAGCTCTGACAATTATAAGGTATGCTGGGAAATTTTAAATCACCGGTATGGTAACAAGAAGTTGATTTTCACATCCCATATAAACATTCTGCTTAGTCTTCCCAATATCCAACAACAATCGATACCTATGATAAAGAAGCTGCATGACGTAGCCAAGGAGACGCTACACGCTATTAAAAATTTAGGGGTAAATATAGAAACTTGGGACCCGCTTCTAGTGCACCTTCTTGCGCATAAGCTTGATAACGAGACCTTCACCGAGTACATAGAATCGGTCGAGAATCCCAGAGAGCTACCCTCTTTACAGGAGTTCCTGGGGTACTTGGAGATGAAATTCACGGCATTGGAAGCATCCCGTCGTAAGCAAGAACCTGTAAACCAAAAAACCACGCCTCCTCAATTATATAAAACCAATCAGTACAACCAAAACCAGAAGAAAAATTTTCATCGAAATAGTTATCAATCACCAAATAAAGATAACGCAAAGTTTAGTATGAATACGTACCATGTGTCGCGGTCAACGACCTGTACATTTTGCAATACAGAACACGGGTTGTGGCGTTGCCCCGTTTTTTTGCAAATGACGCACGAGCAAAAATTAAACAAAATTGAGCAATTAAATTATTGTCAAAACTGCCTATGCAGTCATAACAAAAAACCGTGTCAATCGAACAAGCGATGTCGTAAATGCTTAGCTCCACATAACACCTTACTACATGACGCATTGGCAAGTCAATGTCCGACTTCGTCAACTGAAAATACTACCAACGATGTTGCAACCAAGAAGACCACATCTAGGTCATCTCATGCGTCTTGGGATAACACGTCAGAAATAATTTTAGCCACCGCCATCGTAAAAGTAAAAGGAGCCGATGGCACGCAGCATAGTATGAGAGCTTTAGTGGACCAAGGTTCTCAACTGTCATTAATCAATGAAAAAGCTGCCCAAATCTTAGGGTTAAAGAGGGCACATTTTAAAGGACAAATTTTCGGGGTAGGTGAAAAAGAAAATAATGCAAAGGGAATGTTACAGATAACGCTACAGTCGACAAACAGTGCGTTTACTTGCGAGACGAATGTAATTATTATGAACCATTTAATCAAACGCTTGCCGAATAACACTTTTACCAAACCAATGTCGTGGAACCATATACAAGGAATTCAACTTGCTGACCCGGAGTTTTATATAAGCAGACCTGTAGACTTGCTTCTCGGCGCAGATGTTTACAGCAAAATAATGTTAGGAGGTATTTTAAGAGGAGACGTGGACGATCAACCAATCGCTCAACAGACACAACTAGGATGGCTACTCTGCGGCTCTATGAAACCACATTACCATTGCAACGTCGTTCTCAACAATACTGAAGAGTTACTGAAATTTTGGGAAAACGAAGACATAAACCAGAATATAGAGATGTCTAACGACGACCACGAGTGTTTACAGTTCTTTATTGAAACCACTAAGAGGCTTGATAGTGGCAGATATGAGGTCCGACTGCCATTTAAACCAACCCTAAAGGATAAATTAGGCGCCACCAAACCACAATCCTTAGCTCAATTCAGAAACTTAGAAAATAAATTCGAGAAAAATGCTGGATTGAAAGCTGACTACCAAAAGTTCATGGACGAATATCTCGCATTAAACCATATGATACCATGCGAGTCTAACCAGATGCCCGAATGCTACTTACCACATCACGCAGTCATTCGGGCTGAATCTACTACCACCAAATTAAGAGTCGTTTTTAACGCCTCAGCGAAATCGTCATCAGGGTACAGTCTCAATGACGTTATGTACAGGGGCCCAAATATACAGAAGGATATTCAAGAACTTATCTTGAAATGGAGACAATTTCAATTCGTATACACCTCCGACATCGAGAAAATGTATCGAATGATAAGAGTACACCGAGATGATCAAGCCTACCAAAAAGTACTATGGCGGGAGTCGAAAAATCAACCCATCAGATCGTTTAAACTTGCCACGCTTACATACGGAACCAAACCAGCAGGATTCTTAGCCATGATGTGTTTAAGACAGTTGGCGTCTGACGAAAAACAGAATTTTCCTGACGCGGCGAAGGAATTAGAAAACAGTTTTTATATGGATGATTTCTGCGGAGGACGCCATTCAATCGAAGCGGCAAACAAGCTAAAGTCCGATCTTATAAAACTTTTACAATTGGGAGGATTTAATCTTAGAAAATGGACCTCAAACAAACCAGAGTTACTAAATGATCTAGAAAGAGAGCAATGTAACCAATCAACATACGAGTTCAAGAGAAGTGAATCAACCAAAACATTAGGTCTTTGTTGGAACCCGCAGCGAGACAACTTTAGTTTCAACTCAAAAATAGAATCTAAATTACCCTCTACTACTACCAAAAGAGCCCTTCTTTCAGACATTTCTAAGCTGTTTGATCCGTTAGGGTGGTTAACCCCCCTGAGCACAACAATGAAGCTACTGTTCCAAAAAGTGTGGTTATCCAAATTAAAATGGGATGACGCATTACCAGAAGTCATTTCTTGTGAATGGACCAAATTAAAGCAAGAATTTGATGACATAAGCAGTATGGAAATCAACAGATGGCTGGGAATGGGAGAAAATGACAAAATTGAATTGTACGGATTCTGCGACGCCTCAAACAAGGCATATGCGTGCGTGATTTATTGCAAGGCAGTAAAGAAAGAAGGAACAACCATCACATTAGTGGCAGGAAAGGCCAGACTAGCTCCATTGAACAAGGTTTTATCTATTCCTAGGCTAGAGTTAATGGGCGCTCAACTCTTAGCTCAACTAATTCAAAAAGTTAAAAACTGCTTATCAGATTACCAAATAAATGTGTACTGTTGGACTGATTCAACTGCAGTGCTAGGATGGATACAAGGAGATCCAGCTCGGTGGAAACCATTTGTAGCCAATCGGGTAATCTCTATCACCAAAACTATACCATCAAACCTTTGGCAATATGTAAATACCACAGATAATCCTGCTGATTGCGCAAGTCGTGGATTAACAGTCAAACAACTTAAAGACCACAACCTATGGTGGAAGGGGCCGTCATGGCTGCCATCATATAATAACCAAGAAAATGACCAAATTATTTATGAGACAAGCTTAGAAATAAAACCATCCATTTTAAAACAAACCAACGCTGTAACCATTAAACATTATAGAGAATCGTTAATTACCGAAATCGTTAATTATTTGATTAACAAATTCAGTTCCATTACAAAAATCGTACGTATTTTTGCGTGGATACTACGACTGCCTACACTGCATAAACAAGTTCGCCGACCCTACCTCGAATTACACGAGCTTCGTTACGCTAAACAGCTGATAATAAAAACCATACAACAAGCAGAATTTGCAAACGATGTGGATTATTTAAATAAACACGGAAGAGTGCATTCAAAAAGTAAAATTTTAAATTTGAATCCGATAATAGATGAGCAAGGTATTTTACGTGTAGGAGGGAGATTAGAAAATGCCCACATGAGTCATGAGATGAAACATCCCATCATCTTACCTCACGATCATCTGCTTACCACATTATTTATAAATCAAGCTCATAAATTGACTTTCCATGGCGGAGCTCGCTTAACGCTAGCGAACCTGCGACAACAGTATTGGATTATCAGTGGATACATGGCTACCAAAAAGTTCATAAGGAAGTGTGTTGTATGCCGAAGACAAAATCCTACAAGACAGCACCAGCTCATGGGAGACTTACCAGAAGCAAGAGTGAATCCAGAACACGCCTTTCATCACTGCGGCGTAGATTACACAGGTTTTGTCGAGGTTAAAGCTAATAAAGGGCGGGGAATCAAAACTACAAAGGGCTACATAGCAGTCTTTGTCTGTATGGTGACTAAGGCAGTTCACTTAGAACTCGTGTCAGACCTAAGTAGCTCGGCCTTCCTAGCCGCTCTAACCAGAATGGCGGCCAGGAAGGGAACACCGCGTCATATGTACAGTGACAATGGTACTAATTTCGTGGGGGCAAACAGATTGATACAGGAAGAATTTAACCAGCTTCAAGAATTATTTAGTAAAAGTTTTATAACTGAGATAACAGATATGGGTATCGAATGGCACTTTAATGTACCGAGATGGCCTAACGCCGGTGGTCTGTGGGAGCGAGCAGTGCGCAGTCTAAAACACCATCTTACCAGAGTCATCGGTCAACAAAAACTAACCTTCGAGGAGTACAGCACATTATTAGCTAGACTAGAAGCGTGCCTCAACTCTCGACCACTCTGCGCGTTATCAGAAGATCCTGAGGACATAAACTTTCTGACACCAGCTCATTTTTTATCGGGGAGACCAGGAACAACCATAATAGAAACAGAGCAAGATGCTAGAACCAGGTGGCATCTAACCAACAAATTATTTCATGATCTTTGGAAACGATGGAAGACTGAATACTTAGTTCAGCTCTCTTCTAGAAGTAAATGGACAGTCCCACAGAAAAACATTGATGTTGGAGATCTGGTGGTGATTCACGATGAGAATCTACCACCCGGCAAATGGGCTCTGGGACGCGTAGTCGAGACGCATCCGGGAGATGACGGTCTAACCAGAGCAGTTTCTTTAAAAACCAAAAACGTGATCATGAAACGCCCTATCGTAAAGCTCTCAATTTTGCCCGTTAACCAGAGTAACGCCACCATACCAGAACCAGAAAAACCAATGGACAAGTTACCAGAACGCAAATCAAAAACAAAAACAACATATGCCACTTTAGCAACGTTATTACTAAGTCTTTTTATGCTGATTCTTCCCATTTACGGTCTAGACAACGTCAAGACATTGCCAAGCGACCAAACACTATATTTTGATCCTATTTCAAAAATACATCTCATCAGGGACAAATGGACATTAGTCATGTACTATGATATGGGACCATATTGGACAGGCATAAACACTTATAATAAAATATTAAATTATCAAGAACGATTGTGCGCGACCATTGAAACACAAAACCATTGTAATACGATCGTGCTACAAGCGCGGCACGATTACCAGGAGCTCGAATACTACAATGAACTTTTGCTAACACAGCATTTTGACGTTCACGCTAGACGGCGACGCGCTTTGGGCAAGACGGGTCGGCGCCAACGAGGATTAATCAACGGAGTCGGATACTTAGCGAATGACTTGTTCGGAGTGTTAGACTCACGTTTCGCGGAACGATACGAAAAGGACATTGAAACCATACAACATAATGAAAAGCACTTGTCTAACTTATGGAAAAACCAGACTTCCATCATTGAGGCAGAGTTCAACCTTATGAAGAAAATGGAGACCACTGTAAACAAACAACACAAACTTATTAACAAAAAAATAAACGAATTGCAGGACAATACTAGCACTCTCCAGCGAGAAATCCAGAACATTTCATACGTCAATGACTTCACATTGTCAGCAATGTCTGGAAATAGCTTGTTGCTCGGATTAAAACGACTTCAAGACACGTTGCTCGACACATTAACAGACATTTACCACGGTCAAATCAACATACATTTATTGCCACCAAAGCAACTTAAACGTGAGCTTCAAACTATATACGGCCAGATACCGAGCGAACTCACGCTACCAATAGCAAATTTAGACAGTGACCTTCAGTATCTTTACAAACTGTTAAAGGTCAAAGCCAGAGCGACGCAAAAGTATGTCATAATTGAAGTTACTTTTCCACTTGTGTCCAGAGAAAACTTCCAATTATATAGACTTATACCTATACCACGCCAGACAAACATCAGTATGGCCAAAATAATACCGGTCTCAGAATATGTGGCGGTTAACCTAAAGAAAGATTCCTACTTCACTACAACCACGCAAGAACTTACTGAATGTCTGCACCATGGGCAAACTTACATGTGTCAGCTGCTCAAACCAGTTCTAGACCTGAAAGGTGATGAAAGTTTCTGCGAAATAAATTCGGGAACCAATAAATGTAAAATTAAAAAGACCACTTGTGCCGATATGTGGACAGAATTACATATGCCTTCTCAGCACTTATACTTTTGCTGTAATTCCTACACAGTAAAAATAATATGCGGCGATCAAGTAACAATACGACAGCTGAACCGAGCCGGGGTCATAGGCATAAGTCAAGATTGCGTCATCAAGGGCAAGGACTTCACTTTGTATTCAATACGTCATCAGTCCAACCAGATTAGTATTTCACCAGACATTTATATGCCCGAATTCGACCAAATCAACCATTTGGTCAACCTAAAACTTCCAAACGAAATGCAAGCTGATGACGGAAATTTGACCACATCTATAACCAGTTTAGGGGAAGAAATTGAAAAACTAAAAAAGACCAACACAGAAGTTGAAGAGATATCATCCCATGACATCCACCAGTACGTAATTAGTTACGTAATAGTTTCGATCGCTTTGTGCGTAGCAGCAATTTGGATGTGGAGAACTAGGCCTTGTCGCCTGTGCCGGAAGGCTGCTGTTGAACACCGTGGCCAGGGACCCTGCAGGCAGGCAACCACGGTGCCTACGCCGCCACCGAGGTGTCAACAGCGCAACGAGAGTCGCTGTCAGCAGGAGATGACAGCAGCTCCACCGCAACCAAGATCAACCAGTAGACACGTCTATAGTGCAGAGCTCAGCGCAACAGAGCTAACAAAGAAGAGCGAACAAAGTGAAACCGGTTTTCGTTTAAACAGCTATGTCAAACGCTGGCCTAGCGCGAACTATGGTGCAATTAAACGGAGCCAAAAGATAGACTCAGGCGTTCAAAATAGCGCTTATATTGTAGAGGACTCAATAGTTTAACCTTACTTGTTTTATAAGATATTTTGATTTATTTTTGTTTTTATTATGCCTTTTAGATAATTTTATACCATTTAAGTTCATTAGAAAAACATGTACTTCTATATTTTTTCATTTAAATCGTAAGTTACACATTTCATCCCGCATTTCTTCTCGTTCTCGGGAATATGTTCGAGTTTGAATCGAACACTCAGCGAAAATGCATAATTGCAACGTACGCAAGTATACACGTTCGCTCTTTCACAAAAATGTGGGCCAGTTCGCGTTCAGATCTCCTTGGAGACATCACGTACTCATAACCATTAATAACCATTGCTATTTTACCATACATTTACCATTTTTACTAGACCATTACGTTATACCATTTAGTTATATATAGTTATCAGTTTTACCAATTATCGTGGGTGATAGTGTTAACCAATAAATTCTATTTCCTTAATAATTCAAGACTTTAACTTAACCATATCATACCAATCTAAGAAAGGGTGTTAGGTCATATAGAGCCGAACACTAATTTCTACAAATGTAATTAGTATAATTATGTAGATACTTAATTGTATACATTCTCCTAATTTAAGAGTCCGGCGGCGGCGGACCAAATTTTGCTTACAAACGTAATACCTAAATAAATCATAATCCAAACACAATTTAATCAAATTCTGTTGTTATTCGAATTCTGATACCGTTAATCTAGGTTCCTACTCTACCATTTCGTCCAAAATACTTCACTGGAAATAAATGTAAGCGAATGCAATTTTTGATAACTTTACCAAGTTTGGAACAATTTTCCGGTGTTTTATTTCCTGTGAAGTAGTAGTAGACGAAATAGTACCGTAGGAACTTAGATTAACGGTATCCAAATCCGAATATTAACATAATTTGATAGAATATCGTCTGGATTATGATTTATTTCGGTATTACGTTTTAGTAAGCAATTCAAGTTGCGCGGACCCTTAACTTTCGTGTGATCCTTTAAGCCAAAGTAAAATGGCGCATGGGAGAAGCCTACGTCCAGTAGTGGACTGTTATAGGCTGATGATGAGGATGCGTCTGATCCACGGGTGGTAATAAAAATATATATTGCAAACCCGATTGAATCAACAAAAACATACTATCACGCCTGTATTCCCCGAAGGGTTAGGCAGAGGCGTACTAATGCACACCAACAGTTCCCCGGTATGTTTAGGTCCCATGTAATAAGAGGCGAGCCTATTGCCATTAACCGGGCACAAATCCAGACTCCGAGCTGCTACTGATAATTTCATAGAAAAACCCAATAACACTTCTCGACCTGGGGATCGCACCTAGGACCTCTAGCGTAGCAGTCGCGCTTGGGACCAGGCAGGAACTTGATTGAATCAATACCTACTTAATAAATAATGTCGTTATGGGAAAAACACTCATTACTCTCTGCGAAAACATTCTTGAAACGATAAAGCTTTTCAATTTATTTTTCAATATTAAATATATAATATTATAAAATAATTCTTGTCAAATACGTATGTATACTGCGTTTATTTTAAACTTAAGTTCCCACCGAAATATCTCAGCCAATAGAGGTTTTTATGTATTTACACGCGACGACTCATAAATCTACACAAATTTGCCATTTATGCCACCTGTATCCCTTCGTAATAGCGGTGATTTTTGTAATGCAACTACTTATATAGTTTGACATATCGCGTCGTGTGTACCGCTTCTAACCGTGTAAACAAATGATCGAAAAATATCAAACAATATTTTGTGGTTCGATAAATTCGAACATGGCGAAACACTATCTGCATTCAAATATGTAAATAAAAAAGAATCGGCTTTACAGCCGTCATTTTCCAATGTAAACATTTTTCGAATATATTGGTTACAATATTTCGGATGTTAAATTTCCAAATTGCGGATGTTTTAAAATAAGTAAGCCTAAGTTTACCCCAAACCGATGATCATGCATGAGGAGGTTAAGGAACGTAGATGAAGCGAAAGTGATGTATCAGCATCGTAGCATCTCGAAAACTATAGCATCTGCCTACCCCAATTTGAAGACAGGTGTGAAAATATATGCGTATTTTATGGACCGATTTTGATCCAGTTTTTTATGTTTCAAAAGTGTTTTTAGCTATTGTTTAAGGAAATCTGGCCAGCCGTTTGAAGATTATCAGCTCTTTTCTGGTTCATGAAGAGATGTGAGCAACATCCACAGGTCTGCTCGATTTGAAAGAACAATGGCGAACTCCCATACATTTTTTTGTTGACAGTTTTTTGTTGCGTCTGCACATGAAAAATATATAAAAATATAGAGTTTAAATTTTGGAACAATTTTTGTTTCAGTTTCAATATTATTGGAACGTTGTAATTAAAGATATTTCAGTTTAAAGTATCAGAGGTTATGTTTTGTCAAACATTAGAACAAGTATTTACCTATGCATTACATAAAAATAAACTGTAACCTAAGTGAGTAGAGCTATTAGACGCTAATAATAACAGAGAAAATCAAGACAAACACCTTAGAAACACAAAACAACGAGACATACACGGCCAACTGACAGATGTCATAATATTATTATTTCTCTATTGCCACCTTTGTTGCCATACTAGATACATGGCTAGAATTATTGCGATTCCATTTTATTTATTTTTTAAATCATAACTGTGTGAATTCTTAGCACACAAATAATATAGATATTTTTGTATTTATTCTGATACGAAGCATGTTATTGCAATGTAGGCAGTCCAAACGCTTTATATAACTCTGATTCATACATATGGCAACACTCAAAGTTCAACTGAGATTCGACAAAGAGATCAAGTCAATTGTGTTTATAATTATGTTGATTTTGTTTCCACACTTAGACAAGCTTTATGAATTACTTGAAAAATCTTGAGTATTTATTTTATACACATCTATAAAGATGATGTTTATAGACGCTTATAAATTCGATCAACAATTTTTTTGCCGTTGTTCTTTAGTATCCTGTTACTCCAATAATATTGCAAGAACATTGCAACCATGTCTCGATGCCACAATATTCGTTGTCCGTATTAATAGATTTCCTATCAGTTGCGCGACCGAGATAAAAAAGTTAACTACAAACTACGTAGAAGGTCGATAATTGACCTCCAGTTAATGTTTCATTTCCCGTGGACTCATAACGTATCTAGCTAACGTAACTAGTTCAAAACTATCATATCATACCATCACGCCTGTA
Source organism: Acronicta aceris (assembly GCA_910591435.1). NCBI lineage: Eukaryota > Metazoa > Arthropoda > Insecta > Lepidoptera > Noctuidae > Acronicta > Acronicta aceris. Next base: position 6,467,359 of record OU342774.1, read on the forward strand.
TTTCCCGAAGGGTTAGATTGAGGTGTTCTAATAACACAGTTCACCGGTATATTTAGGTCCCACGTAATAAGAGAGCCTATTGCTATTAACCGGTCACAGACACCAAACACGGAGCTACTGCACAGCTATTGAGAATCATCATCATACCATCACGCTTGTATTCCCCGAAAGGTTAGGCAGAGGCGTACTAATGTACACCCACAGTTCGCCGGTATGTTTAGGTCCCATGTAATAGGGGGCGAGCCTATTGCCATTAACCGGGCACAAATCCAGACTCCGAGCTGCTACTGAGAATTTCATAGAAAAACCCAATAACACTTTGCTCGACCTGGGGATCGAACTCAGGACCTCTAGCGTAGCAGTCGCGCTTGGGACCACTACACTAATGAGGCAGTCAGAATTGAGAAATTTATAGAAAAACCCCATATAGGTAACACTTTTCTCCTCCTAGGAATCGAACCCAGGATTTTTAGCGTAACAGTCGCGCTTAGGACCGCTAGGCTAATCAGGCAGTTAATAACTATCAATAGGTTTGAATTTTTTAAATATATGTTTAATATAGGCTGTACCTACATCTCTGCTTACCTTTCAGATAATGACGTGACGTGTGTAAGACATGTAAATCATACGTCATGTATAACGTACTGATTGAATCTAATATTTGAGAAGCTCTACCCTGGAGAAATGGTAAGCGGGAGAGAATATTAATTTGCCATCGCTATTCATATATGCACGCCTAGTAAATTATAAATTTAATTTAATATAATTCACTATTCCACTTAACAGTCAGATTGCTACCTGAAAACATACTAACACATATGGTGTGTTAACGTTGACATCTTTTGAAGGTAAAAATAATTCTTATTCGGTAAACGTACTAAAATCATCCATTGACAAAGCATATATTGATATTTAATTTTTGGTATGAATGCTAAAATTATAAGACTTCACACAACTGTTAATTTGTATTAATATAGTCTTTGTATTAATTTATTAACACATAAATGTCAAGACAAGTTTCATGTCCTATATACTGGTAAAAATCTCAGAAATGATTCAACGAAAACATTACACCGAATGTAAAAATTCCTTGGCCCAAAAATAGTAAGTAACTTGGGGTGCTTTCCTCACAAATAACAGTCAGCATTGTCCTACCAAGTTAGAACATTACATAAAAAGTCCATACAACACACAGGTTGTGTGCGTAATACGTACTGTGAGCGATAAAACCAGCCATTCCGCGAACTCCCCGCGCCGCTCTAATGGCGCGCGCTGAATGACGAAAACGCCGCGTTTATGATAATCGCCGTATTTGACGACCACATAAAGCCGAGTGGTGGCGTGGATGGGATTCTCCTAGATTATGTCACCCTTAAAAATGTAGTTAAGTTACGTCGATACATTGAATTTTAGGGATGGCTGATGAAGCGGATTATTATGTTGTTAAATGATACGGGTTCAATAATGTTTAATAATACGAGACGAAATAACATTTCAAGAGTGCGACCAAAACTAATGGCGTGTATATAGAAGGCAGGATAAAAAATTATATGATATTCCGCACGGTATAAAATATTAATTAATTATTTGCCTACTGGTTATCCCAGACCTTACATGTTTATGTCTGTGAAAAAGCTTCCAATGAAAAATAATCAAAATTTGTTAGGACCTAATTCAACAACATTTAGATACTTTAATTAAAATACTATTAATACTAGACTTTCTCATTTAATAATGAATGTTCCAATTAATACTAAACCATTCATTAGGTTCATTTGACAAAACTTTTCCAATTTAATTCAGAATTAATTGGAATGATAAGACTCTCAAGGGGTTTCATTTCAAAGTAAGAATGCAAGGAGCTAAGTTTATCAAAAAGTTCTTATTACCTATGTTTTAATATTTAGCTATACATTAAATTGTATTAGAAACGCTTTACGTCCACTTTTATTATGCGTACCGCTGAAATGTGGAATGCGCTTCCCGAGTGGATTTTCCCTGATAGATATAATCTGGGTGTCTTTAAATCACGAGTAAATCTGGGCAAGCGAGCTCCATCGTAGATCTCAATATCGCTTAACATCAGGCAAACTGGCGGTCAAAAAAAAACAATCATACCACCATGCGCCAAGTGTACTTCCTCTACATTGAAATCCTATTACCAATCATTACCTATTATTAACATTTTACCACAACGGAATCGATATCAAGCATTTTGGTGCTTATCTTCAGAACCGCTCAGTCCGATTTTAATTTTCTGTGCGTTATGTTAACGTGAATAATTTTTCGAGCATTTTCTTTGAACGTCTAAATCATGCTTCCTAATTTCATATACGAAAAACCACGCGAAAATATGTAGCGGTAAATTCTGTAATATGTTAATAGCAGTCGTAACTGACAGATTATAATATAATTTATACGTTTATCACAGCGGAGAGAGGAAATTGAAGCAATTTCTACAAATCTCTTTCTTATTTTCTTGTGCGAATCAACTGAGGGATTTTCCTTAAACAATTGGATTACGCCCGCAATCGGTGTTCACAGTCAACTGAGTTTCTTTTTCTTTTGGTCTAAGCCTAGAGTTACCAGGAAGTAATTATCTGCAATAAGGCGTATTCAAAATTGATTTTAGTTTGATGCCGAGACCAAACTTTGCCAATGTAAGTACAGAAAGAAAAGCTCAAAGGTCAATGTGTTCCAATGTCCAGAATCAATTAATGTTTAGGACATGACATGTGACATGATGTGACAAAAAAAATCCGTGTGATTCATCCATTTTAGCCATTTAAATAAAAAATAAAAATAATTAAAATGTAAAAATATTACATTATTTTTGTGGCACAGCTCGTAAACTACGAATTCCATGTTTATTCAAATAGTAATAACTTAATCCAAGTTCTTGAATATTAGATTCTAAATCAGCAGGTCATGTTAAAATACTGCGCTCCAAAACGCAAATAACCCGTAGCTCAGGAACCACCAAATTGAAGCGGAACTGGGCGGGCCATATCTGTCGCGTGCCAGATAACCTATGGGCCAGGAAAGCCGCAAAATGAACTATAGGATAGCAAGACACCAGGATAGACCGCACGGAAATCTATTAGAATACGTGGTACTTTCAACCTGGAAACTTGTTTGCTATCTAAGGTAGAATATTGATCTAGAAAAGAAAGAAAGAAAAACAAATTTATTGAGACAAGGTCCGTACAACACACACAGATAAAATGAGCAAATAAAACACGATCAACATGAAGTTCTGTCGGCATGCTTGCCCCTAATAGGTTGCCAGCTCAGCATTATGCTGGGCGTATTTAATACCCAGCGCTGGTTTTCAACTGGCACCTTAACAGTGACGCACGGAAATAGAAATGAATAAATATAACATAATAATATAAACTAATGTACCTGTACTTAAATTTTATAAACGTAAATACAAATAAATAAAATATTTAACTGCATAAATATGAAAAATTATAATGTCGAATGGTGGGGTGCGGTGCGAGTCAGAGTGCGATTGCGTTTCATACTTCGCAGATCGGGCCACAGTCAGTCATTCGGCGAGCTACGATCCAAGAGAAAGGACATGTTGACTGATGGTGCTGTGGTGGTGTGATTCCAGGCTCTGGATTGGATAGTTAAGGACTACAGAAATAAATGATAGGTAGAAACCTATTATATTTCCGGAAATATTAGTAACACGTACCCATAATAAGGCATGGCCCAAAAGTGTCTCTCCTAAGATTTTATTTTAGAAGGTTACGAATCAGGCCTTTTCAATGGCTCAGGGGCATCAAACTTGTGCTCATTTTCAAATTCTTTTTGGTAATAACTGTAAGGGACCGAAACGACTTTACCGATTCCTATTAAAATTAAAGTAATTCTTAAAAGTAAAATTAAAAATAACTCCACTTAAATCAGCTGTCGAATATTAAAATTTATTGATCTTTCTATGGGTTATCACCGGCAGACATTTAAAATGAGTCGTCAAGTGATAACGCTTCTTTTTTTAATTATAGAGTTTTGCTAATTGGACCTGTACAGAATCATTGCAATTTGCAACTGAATTTACAGGGATGCTAAAATTGTACATACATACACTCACGCCTTTCCCCCACAGGGGTAGGCAGAAACTTTAGACCGCCACTTGCTACGATTCGTGCATACTTGTTTCTAAATGCTAAAATGACATATCGAGAAATTGCTCTGCAATCATTCCATATTTAGAAACCAAAGCTGATATTTAGTGGTAATTTTATGATCCATCAAAGAGGACTTTCAAGTCAAATTGGATCCTTACATAAAAGAGAATTTTAGAACAAAAGCTATTGTAATATTAAATCCACCTATATAAAACGATATAAATATAATTTATAGAAATTTGATTCACCTACATCTTCGTCTCCACGGTCTGGGTACAAAGGAGAAATCCTTAAAATGTGAACTCCAACAAGTGTTGTCACAGGAAATTGCCTTTTGATATACCATTGTTGTTGCTCCAATATTGTAACTGAAGATTACAACGAAACCCAACCAATCTATTCATAAAAATATCAGCAAAAAACAGCTCCTAGTAAGCAAAGTAAATCATACAAAAACATTTGCTACTTTACTTTAGAAAAATTCTTAGCGGTTACGGTTTTTAATGTTAAAGCCTCAATAAATTGTAGTATAAAAGGTGTACTTAATTAGTGAAATTCTTTCTATAGAGGCGTAGGTAGATAAAAGAAAATTTAATATTTTAGAGATTTAAATTATTTCATTATTTTTTTTTTGCATAACATAACATCACCTATATTCCCCGAAGTGTTAGGCAAACGTGTACTAACGTATACCCTACGTACGTACCCTACGTACCCTATTTACGTCCCAAGTAATAGTGGGATAGCCTATTACCATTAACCAATAAAAAACCGAACTCCAATCCTAGTGAGAGTTTTACAGAAAAAAAACCAATAACACTTTCCATGAACGGGGAACCGAATCCAGGACGTCTAGCGTAGCAATACCATTAGACAATCAAGATTATAAATATTTCATAAAAAAAATTTGCATTTAGAGATAAGTAATCTTCTTTTACGCTTCTATACAGAGAAGTCGAGCTTCACAACAACACTACAAGGCTTCCAACAGAAACGGTACACTTCGGAATTTAATATGTGCCAAACTCACGAGTTCGATCTAAGCGCGCGAGTGCCGAGAGAATTCAACTGAGTATAAATTTCAAGCCCAATTTCCGAAAGCATGATCATTTCAATAGTGGGCGAGAGAAACCCTCCCGACTTCGGCCGCGCGTAAAATTCGCTAACAGTCTGCAAACAAACTTGCCTTCGTATAAACTGACAGTCGGAACTGACAGTCTCTGGCAAACACTCAAGGAAACTTATTTAACTCACAAATGTCCTGTGTACATAAATCCGTAAAGTCGGACGCGTATAGCAGGTGTTTCGCACTTCTATCAAAGTTTGTGATTTATTTAGCTAGTTGCTACATGTAATGTGTACAAGTGTACGGAGATAAAGACAAGTTCCTAAATAATTATGTACAAACATGCGGGAAAAATAAGTTACAATAAATAATATAGTAGGCAGGATATTTATAACTTTTATAACTTTCAAATAAATTAAATATTTAAATACCATAAAGTTGTAGAATAAATTTAAGCTCGTAATGAAACTATTCAGTAACCAGCAAAGTGACTTCATATACCTCCGAAATAAATTCAAATTTTCTTAATGCACCAAAATTAAGCTTAGCATTAGAAACATAAGTATACTCAACAATACGAATTATAATACAGAACATAATTAGTGCCGAACTTTATGCAAAAGTTACCAACACAGTGTTACCTACTCCACCCATCTGAATTCAACATGAAGACCACAGTATGGCGAAGTTGGATCCCTAAGGCACAAAATGCATAACAGAGCACAAACAAACTTGTGGCGTTGTGGCTGACATGTTCTCCTCCTGTGGCGCGTTATTGGCTTGTTTTGGATGAATAATAGTTAATAACCATTAATAGAATTTGAACTATGAATTCTAAATAATGAGTCCATTTTAGACGTTATTGCAGGATGCGAATTAACTTTATTGGCGATGAATGAAAATATCTGGTATTGCGGGTGTTTTGATAGTTCAATTTTGGAGAACAATTTAGGCTGGTTTCATGCAATCCGATACCTACGTTAATGATTTTCGCAGAATATATCATTATTGAAATTGAATATCGAATGAAATTACAGTGACGTGCACGTCATGCATTTCAGAAAGTTCTTAAAAGCATCTAAAGTCTTCCAACTCGTCGAAGACTTTAGTCTGATCCTTGTACCATTACCCTGATTCTGAGAAGAGGTCCAAGCCGTGCCCACACTTATAAACAGTTTTAGTTTAAAAAAATATAATCAAAATATTTTATTGATTCTAATAATAACCGAAATCAAATAATAAGTAAATCTATCTATTTTAGTATCACCGGTACCGTGTATTTTGCACAAATTGTTATGTAATCTCCTTTCTGAAAGACAAGTACATATTTTAATTGTAAGCGTCACACAAAAGCCAGATGTTAAGGCGAAGCCATAATGAAACGAAATTAAATGTCTTATCATAGGATTCAAAGATCAAACTTTAATGGAACTAAAGAAAGAGAACATTCCTAATTGCTTTTGGAAGTTTGTTCGGAGGAATCACGTTCGGAGAAAATTCAGTGCTAAGACTAGTTCGTTAGGAGCTTTAATTGAAAAAAATCAACGTGAAAGAATATATTGGGACAATGATATTGTTCTGCGGTAATCTGGAAAATTGTGGACGCTTGCAGCTATTTCTCTTATCGAGCATTATGAGACTTGCGGGATCTTTATTTTTATGCACTACTGCAATATTTTTATGTCGTGCTAGCGAAGTCCCTTATCTTTAAATAAAAATTTCGTTTTATAATTTTTCTATACTAAAAGTCTTCTCATTATTCTAGAGATAACAAGCGCGGTTTTGTGTTGTTTTTGGTTTTATGTCAAAAAATGTTGAGAAAGGCAAAGTTACTGCGGTGAGTAGTACAATACCTATTAGAGCTAATAATTTTATTGAATCAGGGTTAAATTCGCCCATAGATTCTAACATTTTCGTCATTATATATAGAGTAGATATAGAGACTATATCCCTCTAAATGCTACGTTCATTCTTTAATAACCAAAGCAAATCAGCTTATCAGTTCTTTTTTTTTATTGGATACCTAAAAGTGTTTGACGTGCACCTCTTGTCTTGGTGGAAAGCACGTAATATAGGCTCTAAGATAGAATACAGAATTCAAGTAAATTCGGGCTCTGAATTTCCATACATATGACTGAACATATTTAAGTTCTGTGAAGCCAGTCTTACATGTAAGGAGGATAGCTAGATAGGCAGATCATTAGAACCCTACCAAGTGTACTGAGTTTTGTTGACTTTTACAATACATTTTTCCTAGCGTGCGGAGACTTTTGTATTCTTAGCCATTCAGCCTTTCACGGCGAAAAATATATCTTACAGTATTATACTTATAGCTCTGTATTACATACAGCTCTGTATCTTCTGTGAAGTATCAAAAATAAATAAAACTTAGATACAGACCAATAACAAAGACTGGTGCAGCAAAGGGGGAGCTTAGTTGGCTAGAAAATGTCTGCGATAATCTACGACATGTTTGAGCTTGTTCTGTAACCGCACTCGTGGGGGCCGTAGCGAGGACTCTGCCTCCATACTACCTAGCTACGATGTGGTCAGCCAAACACTAGTCTGTTCTAGCTTTATTTCGTTCCAGCACAAGAATGTAAAAAGAGTTTTGTTTTAAAATATTTTGTTTCATTCCATTTCTCACTAGCAGTTGCCCGTGGCTTCACTCGCACCCATTAAGAACTTTTTGAGACAAAAGGTAGGTAGCATATGTTGTTTTTTCACCAGGATCTAACTAATTTATCTTTATACCAAAATTTATTGAAATTTATTTATCGACTTAGGCTTGAAAGCGTAACAAACAAACTAAAATATGTCATTATTATATAGAGTACATAAAAAAACTATATCTGGCGGTCGAACGAATAATGAAAAAACTAAGCTTACCTCCATTCCTACTATGTACTTCTTTCACATATATAATAGAAGTATACATTTACACATAATAAGGTTGGAAATATTCATAGACAGACGTCATTGCTCGTTGGTCGGTATACCATAATATGGTTGTCCATAGTGTAACTCTGAAGTTCAGCGCCATGCAAATCTGATAAAGCAATCAGTCTCTCGCATTCGCGACCTATGTCGGCTATTTCCATCCTAAACCTTTTCAGTTTGGAAGCAGTTAGATATAACTAATTAAATCAAGTCATAGACCTCAAGATCGAAACTAAGGGATGCGCCTTTGCAGCGTATGCATAAATTGTATAAATACGCCTAAGGACACAAATGCAGCTATAAATTTATGCACACATTTGGGCGTGTATAAACGTCATCATCGTCATCGTTATCTTGCTTTAATTGTAGTAGTAGTAGATATTGACATCGAAAAGTTTCTATGAAGTGTCAGAAGTGTTCTGGTGGTAAGTTTAGCAAAGATCTCAGCGAACCTCGGTCATTCCAAAGTTTCAAAGCTTTTTTAGTTACTTATGAAAGGCCGTTAATTGAGTTACACCACTTCAAAAAGTTGGTCCGTTGGAAAAGAGTGGATGAAAGACTGCTTGGACACTACTAAAATAAGAAGTGTGACATCTTGTGTCAACAACTTGCCTTGTATTCGAACATACCATCACAACTGCATTTCTCGAAGGGTTAGGCAGATGTGTACTAATGTACACCCACAATTCGTCAGTATTGAATATAGCTTATTACATGGGAGCCACCGTAATTATACCCTACAGGTTATCATAGCGACCTGTGACCACGGCTTCTTGTTTTATTCTTTTCAGTGGATTTTTACGTAGTCTGGTTTTAGTTTTTAAACTTTTGTGTTATTTTATTAGTTTTTCCATTACTTGTCTTTTAGCATACAAAAATAGCATCACGCCTGGATTCCTCGAAGAAATCCCTCAGGTTCCGTGTAATAAGGGGCGAGTTCTTTTAGCATGAATAGAAAATATATACATTCATAATAATTTTAATATAGAGAAGTAGTGTCTGCAACCGGTGGACTACATACGTTTTTTTTTTCGCCGTAAAAATATAAGTTTGGTCATCGTGAAATTATCACGGTCGTCAGTATTGTCCAAATTTCAAAATATTATTACTATCTATTACCTATTTTATTACTTAAATTTACTAAGGCTATTAATTGTTAGGTAGGTACGAAACACCAAATAAATTAACTGAAAAAGTAATTGTTTCTGAAAAGAGTCTGATAAATAGCGTAGTCTAGACTTAACTAATTAAATTTAATGGAGGTCAACACAAGCTAATCTGACCATTTCTCATTACATTGTAATTTATAGCCAAAAGGTTTTCTGGGAATTGGAGCGTAGCTTGTAGACGTTTAGAGTTTGTGGCAGAGTGTGCAGGACCCTAACCGATTGGCAATAGACTCTTCTATAGTATATCTTCGATAGTGGTATGATCCAGAAAAAGGTACCAGAGCTGGATTGGGAAAGATCCAATCTTGCTTTGAGGCGAAACCGCCAGGAAGGGAACCGGCAGGTACCTCGTCAGCTGACTACCACCCTATAACTAGCAACAAAGACTAATAGGGTTGTCGTAATAATCTCCTATAAGTCGTCGCGACACGAAATGTACAGCTCATCTATCAGGTACAGGTTAGGGTTGCCAAATATTATAATATACTACATATTTTGGTGGATAATAAATCATCATCATTATCAGCCTATAGCAGTCCACTGCTGGTCGTACCTAGACTTCCCCCAATGTGCGCCATTTCACCCTGTCCTCGCCTTGTCCAGGCTAACAGATAAGATACTGTTGGAAAAAAGTAGTAGGTATCCCAATCGACTGTATTTTGGCTTACTAGCAGGAAATGAGGCGATACTAAACAACATCCTAATAAGTATGGTTCTAGGGTCAAATAAATACACTTTTTTAAAAACTACTTAAGTAAAGTACCTACTATATTTATGAGGTTTGAATTATCTTACATTCCTTTTGAATTTTTTGGCATCCCTATCATCATGTATTTTGTTGAGGGTACTTACAGCAGTAGGTATAAGACCAACAGATAATTATGTGCTGCTAGACTCCTCGGAAATCCAAGATTGATTAAAACAGTATATTAAGGGTCCGGCGGAGCTTGAATTGCCCACAAAAACCTAATACCGAAATAAATTGTAATCCAGACAATATTCTATCAAATTGTGTTATTATTCGGATTTGGATACCGTTAATCTAGGTTCCTACATTACCATTTCGTCTACTACTACTTCACTGGAAATAAAAAAATGGAAAATCGTTCCAAACTTGGAAATTTACGGTATCGGAATCCGAATAATAACACAATTTGATTAAATTGTGTTTAAATTACGATTTATTTCGATATTACGTTTGTAAGAGAAATTCGGTCCGCCGGACTCTTAAGATTTTGGTAGGAGTAGGACTTGCCTTACAAACTTGCAAACTAAGTAAACTAAAAAGCTAAGCTTTATTAAAAAAAAACTACAATACCTATTAAAAACTTTCATGATTTTTTTTATTAATACATAATTAAATACTATGTTTAAAATTTCAAGCTCCCATTTAGTTTTATCATTCTACATAGTTTGTGGGTTTACATGAGCCCTGAAATTCTAACTGTAACCGAGTTACTGTTTTACAAAGGTCTCTTTATTAAATACTAAGGTATTTACAAACCGCATTTTATACTCAAAAACTCAACAAAGAAAGCTGTATTTAAAAGACTAACTAGAGGTAAACATACACATACGTAGGTGAAATTACTTCTATGAAATACCTACTAAAAATGGACTCCTTTTTAGTGACCTAAAATTTATTTTATGAGCTACAAGATGGCCAGAATTACCACTAAGTGGAACCCTGACACCGATAGGACTCATCGTAATTGACCAAAAAAGATAGCGTAACTATTTTGGTACTTTTAATGCTTATTGATCCCAATTAGCACAGGATCGAGATAGAGGACATAAGGGGGAGGGTTTTAGCTAGCACCATCAGGCTAATCATAAATCGTAATAGAGGGAAACAGTAGCTTAACCAGCGGTTTAATAAGCGATAGACCTAAAAGGATCCTAGATCCTTAAAAGTGAACTGAAGTTTTGTTCGATATCTAGTCATAATCTTATGTATGTTGCAAAATAATAAAGTGGTTCGTGGTCTCCGCCATTTCAATAACATCAGTTATGATTAAGAAATCTTAAACAACAGTATTTAAATGAAACTTCTCGATACGGGTTTTTTCGCATTCTCGACGTTTTGGATCCTTTACACAGTTTCATTACGGTATCTACATAATATTCGCGGTACTGTCAGAAATTCATATTAAAATAGTTGCCACGTTTTATTTTGGTGAAGTTTAAAAATAGATCTATAGAAAACCTACTTGTATCGTATTGGTATTTCTTTAATGTCTGTCACTTGTCAATGACGTATAGTAGTTGAAAATGCAAAGTCCCGGCGTTGCGGATCCACAGGGATCCTACGTTCGGTAAGTTACTTGTGCAAACTTGCTCCAACTTTTACCTACGTGCCTTAAATTTTAAGTCAATTTCATGTCCGCTCGCCGGTGACGTCACTCCAGCGGATTTCGGATATTTAAATATACTCTCAAAGATTCAAAGGTTAAACTGTGAATCTTAATACTAAAGAATTACTAATAAAGTATTTTTTCTTACTTTATTCCACGGCTGTCCTTTGAGGATAACAACTTTAAATTAAGCGTTGACGCTTTTTCTAGGAATAGTGCTGGGAATTAATTTTAAAATAAGATAACAGAAGCGGTCATTAGAGCTTGCGAAGTGGGTTGATAAGTCGGAGGGGAATTTACAGAACACGTTTAGGGATGGTTGTCACAACTTGCTCAAGGTTTGTTCTTATAAGGTAATTACGTAAGTCTGTGGAAAGTTGAGAATTATTTTTTGTTTACACTTTGAACCGACAGACAAGGATATTTTTTCTTACGAGGAAAGTTTTGACTTAAAGCTTACATACTCTTGGTTCTGAGATAAAAAGGTAAATTTTGTTCTCACGTTCCCAGTAACTTTACATACCTTGTTTATTTTAGGAACTAGTAGTTTTCGTAATATATACCTATTTATCAACATAAATATAGAAAAACAGGGTCTTACTACCACGCATTAGCACTTTCATAGACAGCAGAGAGGGAGAGATGGCGATATTTAACCTGTAGAGCGTCTTCTCACTCATATGATTTTTAAATAACTATTTTAACGTGAACGGGCTTGCTTTGTACTAGTTTCGGTAGTAAAGTAAAGATGTTGCAATATCTACTCTGCTCAGCATTCAGGCCACGACGCTATAGTTCGAGAAACTTCTGCCAAACAGTACGTGTGTTCCCCTACTATTTGTTAATTACGATATTACCTACCTAGTACCTTCGTCAGATATCAAAGAGAAGTTGGGGAAATGTTCAGTTTCCAAATAACTACTAATATTTATGTTTTAGAATGTTACTTGGACTAAGTTTTGGTTTCGTAGTATTATGTTTACCAACGGAACACACAAAGTAGTACTTATTAAACCAGCTTTTGATTCTATTAATACCATCAACATCATTAAAGTAAGTGGATTAATTTAAGATATTAAACTACACAATCCTCGCACATTTTGCATCAGTGAATTTTCAAAGAACGTCCATCGAGTCTGTCTTTGGATTCTGCTCCATAGGACTTTTAGAAACCGTGCAACTAGATTCATATTGCAACTCCACTAATATTCATAATGTTTATGAATGGTTAGCGTTATACAAACTTAAACTATTTATTACATCATCAGCCATGAAATAAGTAATACAAAGAAAGAGAGCGTATAATCCATTTTCGAACTCAAATCTAATGTCAAATCAAATTTTTACGGTGACGAGACATTTAATTTGAATTCAAATAATTATTTAAGTTATATACAATTCCGAGCGACTATCGGCATTTAGAAAGGTAAAGTTTGTCCTTCTATTAGCGGGCAGGTAGCTTGCTGCTCCATTACTGCCTATAATCTCTTAATCGTCTCTGAGCTGTAACCAAAGATTAAGTGACCTATTAAAGACTACACGACTTTACCCTATTAATATTAAGGTAGCAATTGCAATGATTTCTTTATTAATTGATATAATATTAATTAAGTCACCATTGGCGATTAGAATAAAAATTGTTCGAGAATTGGAACTCAATGCTCACACATCGCTGACATAAAATTACCAAGTCCATTTTATAAAAAAGTAGCAGCTTTTTTTGCTCAACAGTGGGATACTCAAAAGCTGATATTATTTAACAGCTTATCCCGAATATATATGTATCACACATTACAAAGTTCAGACAAGCCCGATTATATCTATACTGCCAAACCTTTTCGTTTTCCACTCAATATGAACCAAAAAGGTTCACATTACTGTATTATATAGTGCTAATATAACAGAGTAGACAAATTACATCGACCTAATCTGCAAGTTAATTAATTAACGAATAATGTCCAAAAAAAGTGGGACGTGTTGAGAATGAACGAGAGACAAAATAAATGAGATCCAACGCCTCTTTGTAATTACTTTTACAGCTAGTTGAAAAGATGGGTCTAACTTTAACGCCGGTTGCAAGTTCTGCATTATCAATTTTTAAAGAATTAAATTTATTAATTCTTCTTTCGCAATAATCACAATTTCTCCTAAGTTTTAGTTGTCCATCCTCCATGGAGACTGTTATAATAATTCGCAGAATCTATGGCTGCGAAAATCTCGTGGCAAACCTTAACAGAAAATTTATTCCGAGTTAGAAAACAAGACAAAACAAAATAGATATTACTAGCGGTACCCCACGGTTTCACCCATTAAAAAATTACGGACTTTCATATAAATTTTCACCCCCCTTTTCACCACCTTAGGCGTAGAATTTCGGAGAATCCATTCTTATCGGATGCCTACGTCATACAAAGAATACACCCTCCAAATTTCAGGTCTCTACGATCAGCGGTTTAGGCTATACGTTGATCCGTCAATCAGTCATTCAGGACAAAGCATTTTACATGTATAGATAAGTATCAAATCTTGTAGCCACAGTAATACCTAAATATTTCTAGTTGAAAACATCTCCTCAATAAAAGTCTGAAATAACCCGCAAAAAAGTGGTCATAGGGAACAGTAAAAGTTAAATAAACAACTCTAAACACGATTAAAAATGAGATATTACCCACGCCAATCTAACTTTAGCAGTTTTTCTCGTTGAAAGCGAGCGAAGCAAGATCCTAATCTAAAACAAGTTACAACTTCGACCATAAAGCCAATAAAACATTTTCAAAAGAATAAAGATCAATTTCAAATATCTAGAATAATCTAGATTTAGTTCATTCAACTTCAGTAATTCAAATATTAAAGCCATTGAGATGATCATCTCATCATGAAATTCAGGAATCAGCAGAAAAAGACAATATTTTTTACGTTTATTTTATGTTTTCTATGTAAAATATAAATAATATCTGTAATGCAATCCTACATATGCACCCTACAATAATAACAGTCGATCACTTACACTATGGTCTTTATAACCAGAAAACAATCTTAAATATGCAGTTTTTTTGGTATAATGCTCAAACATAGTCCATTAATAAAAGTCTTTCCGAAATTGCACCGTTGGTAAAGGTAATAAAGCTTCAAATGGATTCGGGTTGTAGATAGCTAGATAAGGAATTTATATTAATCCGTTTTATAAGCCCATAAATATATGAATCTGTTTATGTTATAATCACCTAACCTAACGTTTATCTACGCGTAATACTTTGAGTTTAGGACTCAATTTGAGTAGTTACTTATTTGCCCAATTCCACATTAATTCCGCTTAAATCTACATCGTATACCTAGGCCTCTCTCAGTCATGATAGATATTATCTACCTAATTTGGTCGGGTCCACTCGTTGAAACTGATAAAACGTCTACCACATTAACTATTTTACTCGAGAATTACCTCTTCTACTCATATTAAGTTAAGCTATAATAGGAAGCAACATCAGAAAATGTGTGTGTTTGTCACACGATACTTGGTGGTGTGTAGAGGAATAGATTAATGTAATGATTTGTTGTATTAAGGTTTCTGATTTCTACGATGTTATTTTGGGCTTTGATCTATATTAGGAAGGCTTCGAACCAAACCATTATACAGTAAAACATCGTGTTACAAAGCTTAATTGTATCTACATTTTCAAGAAGCTATAAGTACACATAGCGATCAGAAGATGATATTTAAGGACACTTAAGACAGAACAGTGTTATTGTACAGAAATATCGAACGTTATATGGAATATAATTACGTATACGTAACATTTACGCTCCCAAATTGTCTTTGCATCGATTTTTTATTATCAAATTTAATGCTACGCAGCCATTTGCGATCAAGTTTATAGAGATATAGATATATCGTCAGAAAAATGATCGTACCTACCACAGTGTTTTTATGCGATAGTTTTGCAATTGAGAGATAGGGATGCCGCTCTACATTATACATATATAGTGTAATATAGTGTTATCCCTTTCTCTCAAGCAAAAAATTATCGCGATTATCCTAGAACACACAGAAATCTAAACAAAGTGGCTTAGATTTCTGTAAAGAGGATAATCGCGATAATTTTTTGCTAAGATGAGATAGCGGATATAAATCCACAGTAGACTCACGGACTTTCTGTTACTTCCCTGTAGATCGTTTCAAAACAGTTACCAAATACAATTTCAGTTGCAACGGTCGTAATAAACCGAAGCACATCCTCGAAATTATATAAAGGGAGAATAGCTGCAAATACAATGAGATAAGAACGTAGCTAACTCCTCAGCAACCCTTTGGTGCTCGCTCAAAGTCGTCATAACTGGGTTTCAACAATAGCCTTCAGAGTAGTAATGGAATATAATGTTGGGCCTCACCTAACCAGTTTGTTGTTTCGTGTTTGCTTTGTAAACTGTATTTTACACCTTACGCCTTTCTCCCACATGGGTAGGCACAAACTATAGACGGCCACTTGCTACGTTTCTTGCATAAGGTATTTTACATATGTACATAGCAAACCGTCTTTATCCAAGAAGAGTCCTAACTGTCAGAAATGTACAACACTCTCAGTACAATGGTATTTTTTTAGGTCCCACAGCGGCCGCAGGAGCCGCTTTAGGACAAGCCATTTGACGGAGCCATTTTACTTGATACTTTGCTTGACCTGGGAATAAGACCCCAGAGCTCACCCTCAACAGCCGCGATTGTGAATACTACGCCAATGAGGCAGATTTTCGTATTAGTAAAATAAAAGTTAGATAATTGGATTCAATAAAAAACTAATAAACTAACTGTTGGTATATTATGAATGAATGTACATATACTTACATCAAAACAGTTGTAACTACACCAAATTGGTTTGACATGGTAAAAGTTTTCCAATTATGTACATTCCCATAATTTATCCTACAAACTCAAGTAGGTACATATATTTGTTTTGTTTATGCTCACAGAGTAATATCATGCTATACTATAATAATTATTATAGTTATATTGCGATTATGACCAAAATATTAATGGAAGGGGCGGGGTGCTAAATTGGCCCAAATTTGAATGAAACAAATATTCCTTAGGTAAATAAGACATTGAAACTAAACCTTTTTTACGGATTATATCTGTGCTATTCTATTTGTGATCATGATCAAAAAATTACCTAAAGGTGACATTTATGACGACACAGACTATATCGAAAATAGAATCGGATCGGGAACTAGATTTTAAATAATTATTACTACCTACCAGAATTAGCCTTCAGTTATCATTATTTTTAATGAAGAATAATAACTATTGAAGCAATATAATGCTAGTATGTCTACTAGCTTTGACGTCAATAGAACAAGGAGTAGCGTTGGATTCCAGAAACTCATTCGCCGGGCAGCGGTCGTTTGGGCTTAGGTCTTTAATATTTTTTTTATTTCTAGTCCACAAAATTCAATATTTAACCAAATATATCGATCATAAATCTATGAGGGAGGTCATTATTCAGCAGTGGACGCCATTTGGGTGATATGATGATGAAATCAATTGTCGTTATTGACCGATCAATTGATTTAAGTTATTATATAGCTTCTGATAAATTGTCTCAAAGGACCAACTCGGTTTTTAATACATATTGTATATTATTTTACATTAAGAAATCGTATTTCGATTAAACAAACTTATTAAATATAGACTTTTATGCCAGTAGGTACGAGTTAAGCTACAAGTAGCTTTTTCATAGTAACACTATAAGAAAAACTCCAACATCAATATTTATGTGTATAATAAATCAAAAGGTGCTGAAATATTTCTACGTAAAATATAAATGTGCAATCTCTAAGGAGTTCAGTTTGCTCGCAAAATTCAATTCGACACTTCGCTCCCACAAAAATATGTCGAGAAAAGAGAATAATGTATGTCAGAACTGAAGTGACGCATTTCGCCCTAAAGGACTTTTTCCACTATATTGTACCTTAATATGGTCCAAATTATTATGGTACACGATAATGAAATCCATAATTTGTGGTTTCCTCTTGGTTAAGGTTTCCTCACGATATTTTCGTTGATTATCGAAGTAATATCAATTTCTTATTCACACATAAATTCTAACATTTAAAACTGCATATCCTTAATTTGATTTCAGTTTATTGTGAAAACGCAAGACATCGCTAGGATGCTAGTAGTAGCTTTGAAAGTGTGTCAAGTCTGCCAGTCTGCACTAGATCAACATGGTGACCTATCTATTTTACTAGTCCTGCTGGTGCGTACTTGTCTCGTCGTAAAATTGTGGACTACATCATCCATCTCATTTTGGGGAAGCCCGTACTCGCATGTGGCCTTGAGAATTGGAGAAAACTGATGTCGTCCACATTTCACCATGTTTTGGTGCCAACTAAATAAGACTTCTTTGGTATCTTATTTGGGTTGAATAAATCGGTATTATTATTAAATTTATTCATTGACACAGCTTCTTTTAATCCTATTTTATACTGAATTATAGTCATAGTATCATGTAAGCAATAGTCCCAGGCCTTTAAGCTTGATGAACGATGCATATCAGTTTAG
Organism: Acronicta aceris; assembly: GCA_910591435.1. Taxonomy (NCBI): domain Eukaryota; kingdom Metazoa; phylum Arthropoda; class Insecta; order Lepidoptera; family Noctuidae; genus Acronicta; species Acronicta aceris. Next base: position 6,485,580 of record OU342774.1, read on the forward strand.
CCCAGTTTCATATTAGATTTATGCTTTACATTCTGTCCGACAAATTGGTGAAATGGAATACGTTTTCACATAATTGATTTTTTTTTACAATTGCTATAATTGAGGGTATAAATATTCTTTATAGCATTAAGTCTATTGTAAAGGAGCGACCCTAGAAACACGAAAAATTTGGCTGTGAAAGCATGTTTAGTTCCTGTGGGTTGGGGGAAAACTATATCTTTCCGTCTTTTTATAGTAAACTCAGCTGTGAAGGGAAGTGATGTGTGCTGTTTTAGTACCATGCTCATTATGAATAGATGACGGACAGTTCGTACTCTGCAGGATTTTTACAGGAGGTTAGTGGGAAAAAGGAAAGAGCGAAATGTGGACACCTTGAGAATCGCTCTTTGTGCTCTTTTAATAGTTAGTAATAAAGTTTTACCCGCTTCACCCCATGAAGTAATGCAATAAGTTAGTATAGATTGACAACGCGCAAAGTAAACTTGCCTAATTATCTTTGGGTCAGCTATGTAACGCAACTTTTTAAAGGCAAATATCATCTTCCGAACTTTACTACATAATGCCCCAATATGTTGTTTGAATGAAAGAGTTTCATCTATTATGAACCAAATGATTTTAAGGCTGTTTCTGTAATTGTTCTTAAAAAATCTTATATCGATTAGGCTAAGCTTCAAATTAATTTGCCCTCAAATTTCTTCTAAGGCTTTATTCTCTCATTTCTACCGCGATAAAATAGTCTTATTTATTTCTTCTGTCTGTATGTGTTTCTTGTAATAAAGTTCACAAGAGATAAAAGTAAACAAAGATAAGGTAAGCTTACCTAAAAAACTCAGCAGCAAGTACGTGCAGATCTTCATCTTCCCGGGATTTCTGCAAAAGAAAAATAAAATAGTTGAACTACCTTGTATTTATTTCAACGTAGTTGTATTTTTGGTATATGAGAGTACAAATCGTGCTGTACTGGCTGTTATATACATAAGTAATATTCCATTTGAATCAAATGTATGAATTAGGTATTTAAATAAAATAATGCTAACATGCAAAATACTTAATTATACTGCTACGGTCCGGGAAGTAGAGTTTATTTGGTTACAAACAGATTAGTATAAACAACCGCTCTGTTTGCACTTAAACGAGGCTTGACTTAGAGCATTTATTCATATTTATATATTTATTGCAATCCATAATGTACATATACAGGTGGTAAGAATAATAGACAGAAACAATTATGGACCCTGTCGGTCACAGCAAAATTAATAAGTACATTTACAAAAAGACGCACACTACGTGACCTGTTTTGTTTGAAGCAAGAATCCCAAAAAAGTTTGCTATTTCAAAAATAAATTTCCACGTCATTGGAAAACAAATAATCACTTACAAATAAGTCTTCGGTATTTTTTCACAACGCAACGCCTTGTTACCATTGACTATCGAATCGGTAACCAGTGACCTGACTAAGTGCTAATACAAAAAAAAACGAAAAGGATTCCTGGGATTCGGTCAAGCTGAGCCGGCTAACCCTTATACAACCCTTAACAATTTCGTTATTGAGTTATAACTTTATTTTCTTCACGACGGAAATTCTTGGTCCTTTTATACACAGAAGTTAATTTTTGAAATTTGGGCAAATGCGTAAGTGGATTAATATTGTATGAACTTACATTAACGTTATGAGTGAATCAATTTGAATGCAACTTAGGGTTGAGACAAGTATTACAACCAACGTCCATTAATGTGGGAGAGCCATGCTTAGGCACGAAAGGGCCGGCTCGACCGGAGTGATACCACGGCCTCACAGAAAACCGACGTTAAACAACGCTTACGTTGTGGTTCGCCGAGTGAGTGAGGTTACCGGATGCCCAATCCCCTTTTAAAAGGCGGACAACGCACTTGTGATTCCTCTGGTGTTGCGGGTATCCATGGGCGGCGGTAATAGAAAGAAAGAAAGAAAGAAAAAAAAGTCCAACCAAAGAATAATAATAATTTTATGTTTAGTGTTCCCTAATAACTCGCTGTGTATCAAACTAGACTTTATTTATAGTACGACAAATCCTAGTTTGCAAACTGGGAAGGTGGAAGACAATGGCGGATTCTAAATAATACGCACTTACGTTCCTTTGTTCTACAGTCATGAAATTCGTGACATTCACCATGACCATGACAGATTGTGGTTCAGCACTTGCTGGAACAATTCAAAGACCGAGGTCTTGCTTCCCAAAACCCCCGAGCCTGCTATTTACTATAATAGGTATGTTTTTAAAGTACACCTGTATTCCCCGAAGGGTTAGGCAGAGGCGTACTAATGTACACCCACAGTTCGCCGGTATGTTTAGGTCCCATGTAATAGGGGGCGAGCCATTAAATGAGCGCAAATTCCAAACTTCGAGCAGCTACTGAGAATTTCATAGAAAAACCCAATAGCATTTTCCTCTACCTGAATATCGAATCCAGAACCTCAAGCGTAGGAGTCGCGTCACTAGGCTACATGAGGCAGTTAAAATTAATTTCTAAGCTTTTATATCCTAAACTACATTGTTTAGCATATATTACGTGTTAGTTATTACAGTAATTGATATGAATCGATGCGCGACCAATGATCTCGAGGTGCGTAATTTGATTATGCCGCCAACGCACATAGGTGATAAACGAACATAATTAACGTAGATAGCAATCTTATTACCTGACGGTTTATGGGCAAGTACGTGATACTTAATTAAATGGATTCCATCATACAAATGGAAACAAAGTTGGGAATGTCAATAATATCAATCCCACCTAATTGGACTTGTCCGGAAGTTACTCCGTACTGGTATTTTCCATACAATATAAAATTATTTTTGTTTTAAAAAATGAAATTCATTCATTCATAATATGTTTCTCGGTATTGTATATATATTTATATAAAACACGAGATACATAAAATCAATATAATATATTTTAACATTTTTTTACTTCTACAGTCTAGGTATTAGCCTGACTGAACATAAGTAGGACTCTTCCAATTATACATATTTATCTTTATCAAGTTGAAAATAGTAGAAGACGCTACAATAATGCGTTTCCTTTAAGCACGACTTAGAGCTGTATTATACCGTGTTAATGCGATAATTTTTAGGTTGTGTGAAAGAGATGCCGCTCTATATATTAAATAGCCTCATCTCTTTCTTACAACGTAAAAATGATCGCGTTAACACGTTATAATACGGCCCCAGTTCTTTGGAAAACCCAACACTAACACCCAACGCTGGTCTAACTACCAGCCATATACTAGTATAATTTCTTCGTAATCTCTAGTTACTCCAGTATTTTACTTTATGCAAAGTAAAAGTTATTAAAACGAAAAAAAAAACACCCATATTGTAAATTTAATCTTACTCAGACCAAGAAAGTTCTTTATAAAGAGCTAAAATAACCAATTAAACTATTTTATAAAGGTCTTAAACTAGTCTGAAAAGAAAATTTATACAGCTGCCTTTTATGTGGCTTTTATAAAACTCTGTTTTTTGTAAGACTTTATAGTCTACTTTTAATAACAAAGGAAGCTAACAGCTTTAATGGCCACCTGCTGTACAAAGATTTACGGTAAAATTTACTACCGTTTAGTTATTTTAAGAGATTTTTCCCAAATCTTGAGACATGTTTGAGGCCAACCGACTTAAGGATACAAGGACCAAAATATTCTAAAATAGATTGAAGTATAAAATCTTTACCTGTTACCCTACTCAGGAGATTTGACGGATGTGTGTTACCTAAATATGTATGAGAATTTCTAAAGGAGATGCTTGCTACACATAAGATCGAATACCTTTTTCTTCAATGCGGTACGTAAGATATATTGATAAAAAGGCTAACCAATAGAACAATACGTTAATTTGCGCTATAGAAGGAGTAAAAAGGAAGAGCTAAAGGCAGAAGGAATCAATTCGTCTTCGTAAGTATTAGAATTCGTCTATATAATCTATACCCATAATAAAATTGTAACAGGCCGATGTCTGTATATTATAGATATTAAACAAAACGAATATGGGGGGTCTTTATTAGAACAACAGAAGCCAAAATAACAATTCATAGAATTTTTGTTCGTCGTCTATATGTTTGTACGCGCATTACACAAAAACTACTGTATAGAATTGAATATAGTTGTCACCGATGTATTGCTAGACGTCTAACTTGAAATCTTATAATTGTATGTCTGTCTTGTATTGTGTGTCTTGTATGTTATAATTTTTGGGACGTGAGTGAATCTTCGGGCAACACCTAGTGACTTTGATAGTGGCTGCATGTTTAGTGACCTAAACTTTTTCGTATGATTGAGGTTTATTTTTAAATTCTACATCGTTATCATCAACTATCAACTCATTAACTGTAACATAAGCAACCTCTCAGAATACTCCTCCCTTTTCAAATTCACACTTTTAAATATATTCCCTTCTGCGTAAACAAGGACACATTAACGACCCAGGTAATAACATCAATTGCATCGTAAATTTGGACCCATTGTTACGAAAAGTGCCGCCGCCTGTAGAAGCGTTCGGGAAAGCGTACAAAAACCAATAAAAGTACATAAATTTTGTTCACAACACTGGCAAATATCTCAATTTATTGGTACGCTCTCGAATGGGAGACTTGGGCACCATTGGTGGGTTAATGTGGGATCAATACAGACCCGCATTCATTATCATTAATGTTAATTTAGTCGGTGTTCAGGCGGTAAGAATGTGCGGATCGCGAGTACATATTACCGATACCAGGTCACTGGGTAATCCACTAATATGAATCGAATGCATAGTTTCACTTCCCACAACAGTAAGATCAAAGTTTTTACCATAGTGGCTTATAGCCGCGCGTTAACCACTAAATCTTATATTTACACTAGCCGTCTATTTAACTCGCGGTTTAACCCGTATCACAAAGGATTAATTGAGACAGAAGATAGCCTATGTTCTTTTCCAAGATCCAATCTATTTTTATACCAAAATTTATCAAAATTGATGCAGAAGTTTAGGCAAGACAACGTAACAAACAAACAGACGTATGCTTGCAAGTTATACTCAAGATATCGGTATTACTCAGAAATTGGATTGCAGATAACTGATAACAGTGATTTGGTGTAAAATGCTGGAAACTGATCCCAACAGTTTAGGTAAAGACTATAGGATGATAATGAAAATAGATGTGTAACAAACTTGTTTCAGTCTTTTAAAGCCCTATTAACAAGTCCAAATACCTGCGAATGGAACCAAAATAAAATAATAACTTCATTAAAACAATATCAAACCGACCCAATAACAAAGTAGCCCACTTCCATGATCAGTTTGTGAGCGGTATCCGGGCAAGCACCAGGTGCGTCAGAATGGCACAACTTTTTACACAGGGGCCGTAAATCTACTCCCCAGTAAACGATTCGCGCGCGAAACACCCGTAATATCTACTAAACTGATAAAATAACACTGGCAGATCCTACTTTGAACTCTCAATGGATTTAAACAGAACATTTTTGAAAAGATAATAATATTTTGTTTAAATTAAATGATATTGTCTGTGACTAAGGAGGTCTGATTACCTTCCAAAAGTGACCTTTCCTATAAAGAGTATTCCATGTTCATTTTATTCTATGCTTCTGAGAATTTTTTCATCGCATAACGTGAGACAACACCAAATTATGTAACTGAGCATGTATCTCGCATGTCAAAGAATAAGAAATATGACCATTCAAGCAGCGGATCGAAAACTCATGCATGCTTTTGTTATCTCTCCTTGAGAAAGAAAGAAAGTTTATTCCAACACAAGACAACATTACAATCAATAATACGGATTATATTTTTTAACTAGCTGTTGCCCGCAGTTTCAGTCACGTTCCAAAAATATTAACATACTTACTATAAGCCCGATACTAGGCAACGAATCAAGATGAAACTTGCACCAGATTTTAAGTAAGACCTCTAGCTATACATCGGTGTAAACTGCATTCAATTCCATGGAGTAGTTTTTGCGTGAAGCGCGTACAAACATACGGACAGACTAAAATTCTAAAAATAGATATTTTGGCTTCTGTTGCTCTAATAAAGATCCCCCTTAAGAGTCCGGCGGACCGAATTTCTCTTACAAATATAATACCGTAATAATTTGCAATTCAAAGACATTTTAATCAAATTGTGTTATTATTCGGATTACGATACCGTTAATCTAGGTTTCTACGGAACCATTTTGTCCAAAATACTTGACTGGAAACAAATGTAAACAAATGCAATTTTTGATAAAATTACCAAGTTTGGACCGTAGACGTAGACGTAGTAGACGAAATAGTACCGTAGGAACCTAAATTAACGGTATCCAAATCCGAATAATTACACAATTTGATAGAATATTGTCTGGATTACGATTTATTTCGGTATTACGTTTTTTGGGCAATTCAAGCTCCGCCGGATCCTTAATTAGTTTATCTTTAATATGTATAATGTACAAATATCGACCTGTTACAATTTTATAGAATATACGTCATCTTAACAGTCAAAACTCTGCATAAGACCAACCTTGGGAATATCTTTCGCTGTGTCGTCACAGCTATGCAACTCAGATTGATAACGATACTCGTTATTTACATAGCGTCACCCGTGAAGGTTCTTTTATTGCACCTCCTAGCTTATCACTTGATCACTAGTCAAACAAAACACAGGACAACGTACACACGAATGTTCCATAGTGTGCGGCGCCGGAAAAATCCACTCATGCACCTAGAAATAGAATTAATAGCTATTCATTTCTCATTTCAGAAACACGTGCGCTACCAGCGGATATAATATCAGAGTTGTTAATGGAAAACATTACTTACTGCCAAAAGAAAAAAAGAACTTCGCCTGGGTGTGATATTTAATTCAATACCATGTTTTTTTTATGTGATAGGAGGGCGAACGAGCAGACGGATCGCCAGATGGTAAGCGATTACTGCCGCCCATGGACACCCGCAACACCATAAGAGTCACAAGTGCGTTGCCGACCTTTTAAAAGGGGATTGGGCCTCCGATAACCTCACTCACTCGGCGAAACACAACGTAAGCGTTGTTTAACACTGGTTTTCTGTGAGGCCGTGGTATCACTCCGGTCGAGCCGGTCCATTCGTGCCGAAATGCCGTGATGAGAGTTTATCTCACATAATGTGCGTGTTATTATTTATTTAATAGCTAGAATAACTCATAGGATACCTATTTATTATAAAGTGTACATCTTTTTATCCCGTGTGGAAATCCTCATTGATATCTAAGGGTTATAGATAGATAGAATATTCTTTATTGCACACCAATATTATTATTATAGATGTGTATACGAAACTAGATATGTTGATGAAAGGAAATATTTCAAGTTGTGCTACGTGCATTGAGTTTTAAGGAGAAATGATCCGTAACCAACTTTTTAAAAGAAGCTAATAACTGCGGTTGCGGCATTTATTTTATTAGCGACTGCGACTAAAACCAAACGGTGACCATTCCTCTCACATTATGAGGAGGGGCTCCGAGATTTCCAAACGGAACACTACCATGTGCCCTCTAGTAATAAACTGTATACCTAACAAATGTTTTCAAGACTTAGCATGGGCTGAATTGTAGCTCCTTCGACAAAAACTCTTATGCACTCGCTAGAAATTCTAAACTAGAAATAATAGTGATTCATTTCTCATTTCAAGCACACATGCTGCACCAGCTAATAGAAAAGATAAAGTATTATGGAATAATGACCCGCTACATAAGAACCTTGTTCGAGCCACTGACGTATGAGATTAAAGTTAACTTATTATACTGTAAAAATTGATTTTTAATGCGTTGTATTGAAAGTTTTCACAGAATATTAAAAGAAGCTTTTAATATTTAGAATGGCTTCAAATCTTCTTTGGGCTTCAATAAGATAGTTTTTTTTAATGTTGGCTCAGATAAAATGAAGTCCAAGGAGAATGAAAAGAACAATAATATATTAGAAGCAACTGATTGAAATTTTTGTAGATGATATCCACACAAGACCCATCAAGATTGGGCTAGAAATGAAGATTGGCTAAGATAAAGCTAAAAGTTAGAAATTAGCTAGAACTGTTTAGGATGCGGTGAAGTTAGCGAGACAGAACCGTTCCTGTTCCTTCTCCTTGTGAGGTTTCCACACGCAAAAAAAGCAATTATCGTTTCACTAGTTTATAAAAAAATATTATTTCGTAAATAATTATACATTTTGTATGAATGGATACGGCACGTTTTGTATGAATATGGCGTTTTCACTGTAGAGGTAAGTATATAAACCTGTAGAGGTAAGTAAATAGTAGGTACCTTACTTTGCCAGTATAAAACTGATATTAATATTGTAACATAAGTTATCTCGAGTAAGTAAGCTTTAAGTAGATATAAAGTTCGTCTAGACTAGAATATTGAAACAGAAAGACTTGTTAAAAGGAAAATTGTTACTGCATATACCTAGTTATGTTTTTCAATAAATAAAAGTTTCGGATTAGGATTCGTTTTGAAGTTAGCATGTATCCGGTCTCTGTAGATCATCATCTTTTTTTTAAAAAAAACCCTCACTACCAATGAGGGTCGCACATTACTAGTATTCTTGTTAACCTAACCCTTCAGGGAATACAGGCGTGATGGAGTGTCATGTTTTGTGTATCTTAAATAAAAACCATACAACATTAAATTAACACAGTAGGTATACGTGTATGGTTTAAAATGTGTCGAGAGATTTATTTCAGACATTATGGGCACATGCTGTAACTAAGCCACTCCCTTTTGCCCATGGGTCTCGTAAAGGCGACTAATGGATTATTTTAGATGGATCGGTAGCAATTACCTTTATATTGATAACGGTAACAGCACGAAAACCCAGTTACTGAAGCAGCGTAGCTGAAATAAATACGTTAGAACAATGCATACGTTTTAAAAATAACAAGTTAAAAAGCGTATGCAAAACAAAAATTCGTCGACACAACAGTACCTATAACATTTTTGCATTTTCATACTACATGCTTGCACAACGTAAAAGTGTTCCACAACACGAATTAATGTCTCCATTGCTTAGTCCACGCTTAATATATTCTGTTCCACGAGACAAATCCTTCCACTACACTGAATAACAACCAACCTGCGCGTTGAACTGGACCTACGACCTGCGTTTTGGGTGTTGCACTTGCCTCCATAAGCTGTAGCCTGAGGGCGCATGATTTGGGAATCCACCGCACGAAGGCGGCGCGCATTTGCTATACGCGCGTGCCAATAAGAGGCTATATATTATATGTATGTAAATATGTATGCGGTAATAGCCTAATGGTATGACCGTTGGACTGCCAAGTCAAAGGTCTCGAGGCACGCACGCACCTCTGACTTTTCGAAGTCATGTACGTATTAATAGTTAATTATCACGCGCTTAAACGGTAAAGGAAAATATCGTGAGGAAGCCTGCATGCCTGAGAGATTTTCTCGAAGGCGTGTGAAGTCTGCCAACCCGCACTAGGCCAGCGTGGTGGACTATAGCCTAATCCCTCTCATTCTGAGAGGAGACCCGTGCCCAGCAGTAGGACAGTATAATGGATTGATTATGAAAATATGTAAATGTCAGGATATGATATAACCAAGTTATAACCATGTGACCAAGTAAGTGCTAATCTGCTAATAAAATAATTATTGGAAATATTTGCTATGGATAATTATAAGGCATCAAGCAAATGAATAAATTGATTTTAAAGTAATATATTTCTAAATGGAAAGATTTTAATATATTTCAATCTGATCATTAATGCTCGGTTGCAAATAGTGTACTATGGAGAAGAACCGGCAAGAAACTCCATAATCATATTCAATACATATTATGTCATTGTGACTATGCTGTGTTATTATGCCACTGTTACTATGCTGTATTATGTTAGTATTTGGTACAAATTACATATGTGATAATTGTTTTTATTTTTAAGTTTACTAGCAATGTGGGTCGCACATAACTAGTATTCTTGTTAAGCTAAATGCTTGTGTTACGGTTCACGTCGGTAGTTCAATGGGTGGGTTTTGAACCGGCAACCACATGATCACAAGTCGGACGCCTTACCCATTAGGCTATCGCCGCTTCTTATATATAGGTAAATATAAGTTATAAAAGGTAAACAAAAAAAGGATTCATTACGACAATTGAAATGGAATAAAGAATTTCAAGTAATATACAGATTTCCATAAGTTAAAAACTGTAAATCAAAGAGCTTTGATTAATATGAGTGCATTCGACGTGAGAAATGCAAGTAATAACCTAAGGATTAGAGCTGTCATCTAGTGCTTCCGCAGTTAGGCTGTGCCGCGTTGCAGCTTTGCAGGAGTCCGACTGGGAAGGTGATAACGGGTTGGGTTTACATCATACTGATAGCAGTGATTGTGTTTGAAATGACGTAGATCTTATAAAGTACCAGTACCAGGTACCAAAAGCCGACCATCAGGCCTATAGTCCTCAAAGGGTTAGTCTGAGTATTTTAATATGTATGATAAAATTTGAATTTTTATTTACGGAATTCTCTCTTCTCTCTTTTATTTAAAAAATCTATGTAATTAATGAACCGATTATGAATAATGAAAATTCTTTTACTGACATATAGCTGGATTATTCCCGAATGACATAAGCCATATTTTATTGACACGAATAAAGTTGCCGGCAAAAACTAGAGAAAAATAAAATAAATATTATGAGTATTCTTGCATCTAATTCATTTCGACATTAATAAACTTTGCATAGAAAATATAACGGCAGTAATAAGCCGGTATAATAAACAAGGTCGCAATATGCACATTGCAGCTAAGTCTTGCCGACACATAGGTACTCGTAACTAACGCAACATGTACAAAGTTGGCAACTCCCAAGTGGCCGTGTCGCTTGCACTGAGCAGTATACACACGACAAAAAGTTAAGCTGTATAGTTGCACTGCAAAAATCATCGCTATTGCAACGGAATACGAGCGGTCCAATGGGCAAACTGTTCAGCTTGATGTGTTGCTGTATGTACAGTCATGTGGTCGCACACGCAAATAACTCTATATTTCGATGCTTTATTGGTACAGTCGGCTTTAAAAATATTTACCATCACGCCAGTATGTCTTGTACGGGATAGGCAGAGGTGTACAAATATACGCCCAGTTTTCCGGTGTGTTCTTAGGTTCCATGTCATAGGGGGCAAGCTGATTGCTATTAACCAAGCACAAATTGAAACTGCAAGCTGCTACCAAGAATTTCATAGAAAAAGCAATAACATTTTGCACCTACAACCTGGGAATCTAACCTCACTTAAATAAGAATAACATCGTAATTAGCTGAGTTATTTAGACGTACTCGTGTTAGTTATCGTAGTGCGATATTATTAGCAGTCAGCTGGAGCCTAACCCTTCCTCTTGATATGATCTATTAGTTACCTCTATTACATAAATAGATTCATGAATTCGTAGACTTACCTACATATGTATGTGATAACCTTGTCAAATTATGTCAGTTTTCGTAATAATATTTCTTCACCTGAAAATCGTGAGGAGGTGTTTCCATAATAGCTTCAAGGAGAGCAAGCCCTCACCCAAAAAAGCTGTAGCCTCGTCCTAAATTTCATGCTAAACTAATTAAAAAAAAAAAACTAAAAAAAAATCATCACTGCTCTCACTGCCTCTTTAGTCTAGTGGTCCTAAGCGCGACTGCTACACTAGAGAGATGCCCAGGTCGAGCAGTGTTATTGGGTAGTTCTATGAAAGTCTCAGTAGCAGCTCGGAGTCTGGATTTGTGCCCGGTTAATGGCTATAGGCTCGCCCCTATAACATGGGACCTAAACATACCTGCGAATTGTGGGTGTACATTAAGTACGTCTCTGCCTAACCCTTCGGGGAATACAGGCGTGATGGTATGTTATGTTATGTTCTTTCTTGAATTAAAAAAACGTTGCCCCACACTAGTGTATCGTGGCTGCGTATACAAACACAAATTCTCACATACACATACGCCCAGACCCGGAACAACTACTTGTAGATCATACAAATATTTGCTCCGTGTGGGGATCGAACCCACAACACGTGGAGCATAAGCCGATTGCTCAGCCGCTAGGCCAAACGTGTCGTCGAACTTTATTTATTTATTTTAAACCTTCAAGTAACAAATCACAGACACAATGTAAAATCTTCGTTCTTATTAACCGGTGCTTAACTGATATAAATCATTACAGTTTCATTTTTTTTAATTAGGTAAGCATTAAGATTAATTGTCATTCTGAAAACCCAAGGTATCAACGAGTAAACTAGAGTTATTGCCGAGCAAAATTCCGGTTGATATCAAATCAAGCACAAATCGAATATCAAATCTATTTCTGATCTCTCATACCATTCCGACGATTCCACGTCCCCATTAGGCACAGCGACAAACATTAATCGACTTTTAATCGTGAATCGAGTGAATTCAAACCATCGCGTCACTAATAATGATCGGGAGGGGCGTCACTCCAATATAGCCTGAGTACACATATGGCCGGATATTAATGAGGTAATCGACGCGTCGGACGGAGCCCGCCCGCATTAGGGCCCCAAATCGCCCATCCATTATAACCATAAAATCAACGGTAAGTATCAAATTTTATGGCGTATATCGATGTAAATCACAGCGTCAATGAACTGCGATAAAGCTTGTATGCCACTAAAATTGATTGATATGTTATAATTAATGTTAAGTCGTAAATAAATGAGGTCAACATTAATGGTATGTTTGGCCCAAAATGGCTGATATTCATTTTTAGCTTTAGCGTTTTCGCTAATTCAACCGATATGCATCAGTTTATGACATCATTATTATAAAGTGTAAAGTGTGAGTATAGTGCAGATACTGATGTAGCAATCTCTTTAAGAACAGACATATATTTATCTGTAAAATTGTTGTGCCCGCGGTCTGAGCTTGTCATGATCACTTAAATGTCCTGGTGATGGTGGCGATGTGTATTGGGTTGTTTTATTCCCTATAATATGGTTGAGTCGAACCACGTTATGCTCGTGAACGGGTGTTGTCTGTCGGGGCTGGTCAGCTCTTACTTACTGTGACTATTGTTATACTATTTTTTTTTTGTATGATAAAAGTTGTAAAACATAATGTAATCATGATTTTTTTTAAAGAGTATCTATGGAGTTTCTTGCCGGTTCTTCTCCATATCACCCACTTTTTGAAACCGTGCAACTAGTTCTGACTTTTCAAAAGTACGAATTTTAATAAAACATTTTGATTTTGATAAAGGCACGTATTTCCTAGTGAATATTGACACGACACGATTGGCGTAGCGGTTGAGCGATCGGCTTCTGCGCCAGGTGTTGTGGGTTCGATCCCCACACGGAGCAAATATTTGTATGATCTACGGGTAGTTGTTCCGGGTCTGGGCGTTTGTGTATGTGAGAATTTGTGTTTGTAAACGCACCCACGATATAGGAGAAAATCCTAGTGTGGGGCAAAGTATAAAAAAAAAAAAACTCAACAGCAGAGTTTTTTAATTTTTAATATGTACAGGCTGCAACGTTTTACACAACAACATCAGATACACAATATGAAAATAAATAATATAATAATGTAAATGTTTAAATACACTTGATGGTTTGGAACACTCTTGCTACCTGTACACTTATAAGTCACGACGCTGTGTGACGCCGTTTTATGATCCGGGAAATCTGTAAATACCGTGATATAATATATTGTTAACTGGAAGATTAACTCGAGCCGTAGCAGCTGGCTAGATAGTTATCTACCGCCGTGATACGACTCTTGTAGCTTGTAGCGTTAGTTGCTACGGAGTTTCGTAGCAACGCTTGCTACGTCACTGCTACGCAAATTATTTTGAAGTGCAACGCAAAATAGTGTGTAGAATGCAAAATATATTAAAATTGCATTTACGCAGGCTAAAATAAAAGTCCTAAAAATTATTCTACAGTCTTGGAAACTGCTAGATTCGCGTAAAGAACGGCACGTTTACTTTTACTTTGCAGAACCGTTTCAGATTTGCAGTCTAAAAACAAACTATCGTAAAATCTCACTGCATCAAAGCTTAACTAATTTAAATATCCAAACAGGCCACACAAGTGAAACAATCACGTATCACTACCAAGCAAATGCACAGTCAAAACACCTCGTGTATCCCGATAATGACGTCATTTGTTCCCACTGCGCATCAACTGTGGCGTTATTGAGCAAAAGCACACAGTCATTAGCATAATGCGCTCCCGAATATCAGTTCTCGGTCCCAATCGGTATCGATATGAAACGATTTACCTATCGATTTGGAGAGTGGTTAATGCATTGCTCTTTTAGTGGCGATTAAACCAACATAACTGAAAAGCAAACAAATGAAAATTACCTGCAATGTTCAACGTCACATTGCAAAGTCCTACGAGTATTTCGGCAAAAGATGGATGAATGAATGAATATAGACAGTAATTCTAACACAAAATTACCAAATAAGTACGGCAACTTTTATCTATACTTATAATAAATCTGTAGAGAGGTCAATTCTGTACATGAAATATATTTCCAAAATAACTATCAGCGGGTGATCGATACTGACGCCAAAAATGCAATCAGTAAAATTTTTGTCTGTCTGTCTGTCTGTCTGTATGTTCGTTATAGAAACAAAAACCACTCGACCGATTTCAAAACTTGGTACAATTGTTCTTCATACTCCTGGGCAGGTTATAGTATACTTTTCATCACGCTACGATCAATAGGAGCAGAGCAGTGAAGGGAAATGTTGGGAAAATGAGTGATTCATGAGAAAGGTTTCAAGCTATAAAACATCACGCTACAACCCTTAGGAACGGGGCCACGCAGGTGAAACCGCGGGAGAAGAACTAGGGAACAAAGTAACTATTCCACGCGGACGAAGTCGCTGGCAAAAGCTAGTTAAAAAATAAAATTACAGAGGACCTAATAAAGATTTTACGTCAAACAAAAAAGAGTAGATGTACCTAATTCTGGTTCCTATTAAATAAAAAATCACAACTAACATTTCCTTTGATTGGCGCATGTTCCTAGAATGGTTGTCGTTTTAGTAGCTACTCCAAAACTTCTAGGAAAAAGCAAATCGACAAATTTACGAAGTATAAAAAAATTATGTGAGGTTCCGAGAAAAAATCTCAGGGATGCCCGAATTAAAACGCTTTTCATTAATATACTTATATATATTTTTTTTTGTTTGGATGGATGATGTAGTGATTGTGATTGTGATTGTGATTGTGAGCGATTTGCGAAAGGTTGCTAGCGGAAACTGGATGCGACTAGCCGAGGATAGGGTGAAATAGCGCACATTATGGCCTACGCCTAGTAGTGGACTGATATAGGTTGATAATGAATGCTCTTTTCTAAACGAAAAAAAAAGAAATGGAAATCTATCTTTTTGTGATTTTTTTGGCATTTTCTATGGTGAGATTATAAAGTTATTTTAGTAAAGGAAAAATTCAATCGCGGGGAAGGATTTGAACCTGCGTCTCTTGGTTGGATACACCAGACGCTCTGACCTCTAAGCCACCGCCAACCCCACCCGCCTGATTGAAATGTTGCCTTCACATTCTGAATTTACGTCATAAGGTGACGTTGGCGATATCTATGAAAAGCAAGTGTTTTTTTTATGGGATAGGACGGCAAACGAGCAGACGGATCGCCTGGTGGTAAGCGAGTACCGCCGCCCAAGGACACCCACAATACCATAGGAGTCACAAGTGCGTTGCCGACCTTTGAAAAGGGGATTGGGCCTCCGGTAACCTCACTCACTCGGCGAAAAACAACGTAAACGTTGTTTAACGCCGGTTTTCTGTGAGGCTGTGGTATCACTCCGGTCGAGCCGGCCCATTCGTGCCGAAGCATGGCCCTCCCACGTAAAACTCTTATTCTTCGTAAAGCGGTCTTAAGCGACTTACTTTACAATTAGTTCAATGTCGTACAATGCCACCTTACCTTTTAACTATCTTTTTGTGATTTTTTTGCGTTTTCCATTCTAAGATTATAAAGTTATTTTATTATAGGAAAAATACAATCAGGAGACGCAGCTTCGAATCCTGTCCGCGATTGAATTTTTCCTATACTAAAATAACTTTATAGTAATAGAAATCTGATTTAAAGATCTCTTAAGAACATCAATTAAGTGTTTTCTTACATTACAACCGCGGTTTCTTAGAAGAGGCGAGCGAATCTCCTACAAAAGTTGGAATTACGAAGATCAAAGCCCTCAAAAATAAAATAACAACAGATTAGACCATTCCATTGAAGGACCTAATGGACATAGTCCTAGATCCTACTAATGATTTCAGTAGAAAAAGGCACTTTGTGGCTTGGAGTTAAAAAACTAGGGTTTTATATTTTAACCAATAACATAACATAACATACCATCACGCTTGTATTCCTTGGAGGGTTAGGTAGAGGCGTAGGTACTAATCTACGTCCACAGTTCGCGGGTATGTTTAGGTCCCTTGTAATAGGGGGCGAGCCTATTGCCATTAACAGTGCACAAATCCAGACTCCGAGCTACTACTGGGAATTTCATAGAAAAATACTGTTCAATCTGGGAATCGAACAAAGGACCTCAAGCGTAGCAGTCGCGCTAGATTAATGAGGCAGTATGTTTTTTTCTGATTAAAACTAACCAGAAAAAATATTTTTATTTTGTTAAAAGCGCATTGCAATTCTGCAGGTACGTAGGTATTGTTTACCTCTAAATTTAAACCCAAACTCATGGAATTTCAACGACATATTGATTTGGATTAACAATTTTTTTTTTAAAATAACGTGCCTTTTTCAAACACAAATTCTCACACACACAAACGCCCAGACCCGGAACAACTACCTGAAGATCATACAAATATTTGCTCCGTGTGAGGATCGAACCCACAACACGTGACGCAGGAGCCGATCGCTTAGCCGCTACGCCAAACGTGTCGTCATTGAATATAAATTATGTCAATTTATGTAAATTACTGCATAAATACACATTTTAATTAGGCCAAAAACGCTAAATTACCATAAATAACGGCAAACAAATGCGGTGCCATAACTTTACGTTGTATCTGACACTCAATCGTGCTCTGTAACACCTACCTTGAAAATTGTTATAAGTGAGTTCACACCACTCAAAGTTATGTGTTCCGTAAAATCCACTGGACCAAACGACCCTAAGGGGACTTTGCCATAATTTTATCAGGAAACTTCAAGAAAATACTGCAATGCCCTGTTTTTTTTATCTTCTGTGAAAAGGGCTTATGTATTTGCGTCTCAAAACACATTACAGCTATTTTGACGTCACTAGTTTATAAAATCGTATCGAGTTGCGCTGAAAATGAATATCCTTAGATATTTTATGCAGATTCCCGAAGGTGAAGATGCTATGTGTGTATCGCCAGAAAATATTCTTCAAACATTGCTATAAGTCACTACCTAGTACCTAACCACCAAGTGCTTCTTATATTTAAAAGAAATCATATTTTAAATCCCATCCTATCCTTCCTATAGTTCTAGGTACTATTATAGACGTGAAAATGTGTGAGGATTTATGGATGTTTGTTACTCAATCACGCCAGAACGGTTGAACGGATCTGGATGAGATTTGCTACAGAGATAGATTATAGTTTGGAATAGCACATAGGCTACTTTCTAACCAGGTCGGATTCAATTCCCGGGCAGAAGCTAGTGTTAACATAATACCGCGCCTCTAATTGACACCTGGCTGTTTTAATACATTATTTCAAATTAATAACACATAGGTAATTCTCTAATATATAAAAAATGTGTGTTGATTTACCCTCTTTGCGTTCCTATACAATTCGTCCGATTCGAGTGCCTAAAAATTTAGTGAGGTATTGTGGGTGCGTTTACAAAGGATTCTGACAAATAACCCTTCCTTGGCAGACAGGTAAAAACATATAGTATTTAAAAAGAGACATTACATCTCACAGTTAAATAATAAAATAAATTGCCTACATAAAATGGATGCATTATCCATGATATACCTAATACGTAGCTATCAATCATACCTAAGCGAGTAGTAGCTAAAGGGAAAGCAAATGCGGTTTTAATTCGGTACGAGTCCGACATGCGGCCCTCTCTGGGCTGCGCAACGGGCATCGTAAAAATGGAAATGAAAACTTCAGCCAAATTAAAGCCATTCGAAATTTTACGACAGCAAAATTAGACTTAAATACCTACTTCAGTACAGCGTATCCATTAACAATCAGTATTACGTAATTAAATTTAATATTCTCCAGTAAAAAGTGGTTCGAGCGATATCTGGCAGTGCTATAGGATCTTTCGCCATTTCTCAACACGGCACGATGCATTGCAGCCGAGAGCGCGCGTGCCTCCGCATCTCGCCCGCTTATTAAACGAATTCATCATAGTTGGAACATAAACACTATATTGTATAGGCTACGGATATTCTGTGGTTGTTGTGTTTTTGTAATTAATTTTGTGCTATAGTAGTAGTGGTATTCAGGTCTGTAGTTTCGTACATTTCTTGGTGGTAAACGGTACCTAAGGACCAAGAATTAAATTTATGAATATAGCTATATGAAGATATATTTAGATACTTATTTATGTTAGTGGAATGTTTTATACTGTATTTGCAGCGAGGGGATAGAGTCCTTGGACAATGTAACCGAAAAAAATATATTTTGGGAATAGATTACATATCTAGACCACAATTTAATTGTAAAGTGAAACTTTTCAATGCATTTTTTACCTGCCGCGTAGAGTTTGTTGTTGAGTTGTTGTGTGTTCTGTTGCTAAGAGTTTAGATACACAATCATGATTGTTAGAACATGACTGTAATAAGCTTGTTAAGAGTTAAGTTTTCATAGAAACCGAGTAGTCATACACAAGCAACAAAATTGTAGAGAAACAGCTATCTGAGCACCAGTGCATTAACTATATAAAAGAAAATGGCGTACGAAATTAATCTTGGAAGGAGCCATGAAAAAAAATGTTTTTTTATGGATTAAGTCGGTAAACGAGCTGACGAGCCACCTAGTGGTTGACTAGTCATCGTCGCTCATGGACACCTGCAAAAACAAGAAAGTAGCTGATGCATTGCCGACCCTTAAGAGCCCCTACGCACTGCAGACTGCCAGAGCCGCAACAACCGAGGGAAACTGGCGCTTACGCGCAAGAGTCGAAACACACACCAAGGTGCTTTACGACAGACTCCGCCGTAAGGACCAGCCAGTCAGACCCCAAGAGGTCCTACCACCGAGCAAGTTACATATTTTCACCTCTTTTCCGGTATGCCTATCTGACCGTAGTGCGGAACAGTATTCTAATCCCACACGGAGTTTACTATACAAAGACAAATTTTATCTTGATAAAAAGCTACCATTATACGAAATTCTCTTCAAAAATATTATAAGCAACATTTGTAGCTTTGCGTGTTGCGTTATTGCACACAACACTCTCGTTTACTGAGATCAAAGCCTTTCTTTGTCACGTGATTTATAAAGTACTCGCGAAGCCCCTTTAAGTAGGGGCTTATTCTTTTCTGGTTTTCCAGTCACCCTCACTTACGTCGACGTAGATGTTTTTAGCAGATTTTTGGAGTGATTTTGGACTTCGTTAATGAATGAGACTGAGGGTCTTTGATTGGCTGCCCTACTTATTGGTTACTTGAGCCTTATTAAAACTGCATATCATTGCGTGTCGGCTGACTATTGGAAATTTGGTTTATTCAGCATTTTGTTTTTTCTTTTTCTAAATTCCGTTTTTCTAAATGTCAGAAACCAGTAAATTCCGTAGTTCAAATATTATTGACGTATTCACTATTCTTGACACTGTTTGTGTAATGTACCAGGGAGCCTCTTTCAATAGATTTTTACTGGTATCGCAGACACACATTATCATCTTTTGATCTGAATTACTGAAATTCAGGCAAAAGGCAAATAGATATTATATTTAGACATAGGACACAAAAAGTTAAAAGTACTTTTATTAATAACGTTAATGTCTAAATACATTATATCTACCTCCAAACAAATAAAACTCAATATAAGGTCGAGTTTATAATAAAAACTTTTGCCTGTCACCGTAAAAATGTTCGGACTTTTTATTATTATATTATTCACTTTTAACTTTCCCTTTGGGCATGAAACATCGCAGAGTTTATTTTGACTTTGGGTATAATTTACCTGGAACATTTTACGTAGTCTTTCTATATAATATTTTAGGAAAAAAGTACGTCTAAAACGATGCTGAAAACAAATAATATTATCATTAATAGGTGTGTAGTGAGAATTTTGCCCTAAAAGATAAATAGTAATACGTTGTACAAATTAGGGACCTAATCTGATTTCCAGGACTTAGTGTTAAATTAGTAACTTGATGAATTTTTTTTTATTAAAATTTAATATTTAATTCAAATTTAAATTAAATTTTAAATCAGAACCAGGTACTTTAAATCGCATTTGTAAGTACGTATGCACGACATAATAATTTGTTTATAAACCAAGACTTTTTTATTATTAACACTCATAAATTGCATTTGTCACCCAATTAATATACTCCTTTGAGAAAAATCTGGTCTTTCCGTCATCCCAACAAATCGTGCTAGGAAATCTAGTGCCTTTTAGAAAACTCAGTCTAGTTTTTAGTTTTAAAAGTCCACTTAAAAACAAACTTCCAATTACCCGTCGTAATTGAACTTCTTAGTCAGACGTCGACTTTGCTGAAAGCTTTTTGAAAGAAAAGAGATCCTAGAGTAATGCTTTCCTAATTTTTATCATGAATAAACATGTAATGATTTGCAGAAATATTTATTTAAAAATTGCATAGTGTCACAGTGATTCCAGGTCATGTGTGCAACATGAATAAACAGCAAGATATGCAACATTTAGCATACAGTACTAATACAGAAATATATATAAAAAAGAACTATACATTGATAAATAACTTCAAAAGTTATAATTTAAAATTATTATAATTTTGAATCGATACTTACAGATATTGGAAACAATTCCATATTATACTATCACGAAACTATTATCCATTTACTTCTTCTATCTATTTAAATACAATAAGAACCTGACTGACTGACCTACTGACTGACGTATCAACGCACAGCCGAAACTACAGGAGCTAGATCCCTGAAAGTTTGCATGCTGGTTCCTTTTGCACTGTAGACGAGCACTAAAACAGGATTTTTGACATCAAAATTAAATCTTAACGCACAGTGTTGACTCCATTCAACTAATAATATAATATTTATCTGCTAACGATGTATGGGAACCAGCACATCAAGTTACCAAACACTGTCAAATTTCCCCAATGGATAATAAACTCTATTGTTTGCAGATTAAATTGAAATTCGATTGAAGAAATTTAAGTTTTGGATACCATGTAGTGCTGTTCACTGTACCTACTAAACGTCAATTAACATTTGTAACGTCAATGCCAGACAATAAATTAAATCGTGAACATAGAATCGATCACGCCGGATGTGTATCCATCGAAAACGTGTGACAAAATAAGGCCAAACGTCGTAGTTCCAATTTTCGTAGAAAGCTTTATACATTTTGAATGATTACACTGACCGACCTAAATATGGCCTGAATTTATCCCAATAGATTTCGTAAGATAAGAACAGTAATATTTATTTGCAAGTCTAAATATATCTAGTTGAAATCTAGGAAATATTTCTTGATTGTAAAGCTTGAACGCAATATGCAGTAACTACAGCGTTCGACAGTTAGTTGAATAGAAAACCGTTGGTACGGCTGCACGAAAGTTTGTAGCTGCGGGATGACCGGCGTAAGCCGTTGCGGTATGCGGTCGGCGCCAGATGTGAGCTGCCGAATATTGTATTTGATATTAAGTATATATTATACGTATTGTTTGTAGATATGAATAAAGTTTTAAAATGAAATGGAATACAATTACAGTGAAGTATTTAAGCGCTAATTCACACCATCCTGAGCAGACGAATGGATGAAGAGCACAAAGTTTAGATAAGTATACAATACTTAATACATATTACAATTTATGTACATATGTATACCATACATAAATTGTATATGTAAGTTATTTACTTCTACAAAAGCTTTAATGGAAATCTTATCAGGTTTTAATCGTTAATATGTTATGTTAATAAACGTTTATTAGACCATATGGTTATGGTCATTATACGGTATTGACCTTAAAAGCTAGCACTTGTCTAAAGAACGAAGACAATGTAAAATACCCTTGTCACCTCCTCGACACTCACAGGAAATGACAGCGTTCCCGTTGGGAGCCGAGATCACAGAGTAAATTAAACTGTCGGAAGCTATTTACACATCACAATAGGTACCTAGTATAGTCTATATACCACAGCAAAGTCAAATGTGGGCCACTGTTGACGGCAGAGCAGACCCTTCAGTTACAGCATGTAAATTAAGTTTGAATAATCGGTTACATGGGTCAAAATGTTTGGGTGTATGCCGTGAAACAACCTGTTATGTATTTGGTGATGTAACGAGGAATGGCTAGACCATAGAGTCGTAAGCAAATGGAGTTGTTACGTGTAGGTGAAAGGTCTTAGAAATCTGCTAACACAAATTACAATAAAAAACAACAGTTAACTACCTGAAACACGTATTAAGAAGATTAGAATATTATATAATATAATATAAGAAACCGCCCGCGGCTTCACCTGCGTTACCCCGTTCCTAAGACTCGTGGCGTGATGTTAAATAAGATAAACCTTCCTCAGCAGTTTTGTACTTTATCGCGAACAGACAGACAGACGTGGAGGGGGGCTATATTCTATAATATGTAAGGAAGTATTTGTAAAGATGTTGATTATATCAATATAGACTACCAACTTAGGACTTCTTGTGCTAAAGGGCATATGGCAAAATGTCTTAAAGGTATCTAAAATCAGTAGACCAATAGCCTCATTCTATTTCGATAGGAGATCCATGCCCAACAAAATAATAAATTTGAATGTCAATAGAATAAGAATCCATAACATTTTGGAGACACTTATTTACATTATTTTCGTTGCAGGTGGCACTGACAGTCGTCACCTGCTCCGAAGACTTAACAAAGTGAAGAAAGATCTTATCGAGAAAATTGGCCGTGTGTATGACAAGACGTAAGTATGTAGGTAAGAGTTGTACGTATGCAAGTGGTATTCTGTAGTTTTGCTTACGTATGAAGATAGGGTGTCTGTGTCATCACAAAATTATCACTCCATTTGTTCATTACTACGTCGCGTCGTTCAACCCTTTCGTTGTATGTTTCATGTAATTATTGTGTCCCCTTGATAGGCGATAAGTGCCAAAGTGACATTAACGCTAGGTGGGAAAGGAATTTAAAGTATCTAATTGTCAGCTAAGTAATATACCACAGGCGGCTAAGTACTTTTACGGCTAAGACGAAACTCGTAAATATATTATGTACAATAAAGAGTGAGGGTTGACCGCTTTTTGACCTTACGCTCCTAATGATAAGGGTGAAAACTGTTCAACTGAAGACTGAATTGTACTTACATATTTAATTAAGTTATGTACTTATTCTCATATGAAGTACCTAGTATAAGTGCTCACGTAATATTAGTCTTATGTTGCTTACATTAAAGATATACTAAGCTTGCCTTTAAGGGATTGTCTAGCTTTCCTATTATGTCTGTAATTTATTGTTTGACGAGTAACCATAAAATATAAGTAATATCTACCCATTTCTCGCAACGGGTAATAATTGAAAAACTGTATCGGGACAATCAGCCTAACTACGAGTGACTAACGCCACTGGTATTTTTATGCACGGAAGCCCTCTAGCGTTCACACGAGCAACTATCATATCACTCCACCAGACCAAAAGAGGTATACAGGCAGGTACCTATATCTGTTTTTGACAAAGATTTTGTAATAATGCATCACGTCAAGTAGGTGGCAAACAGCTGTAAACAGCTACTTACGTACGTACCAAGGACCAAACCCTCTTTTTTTTTAAAAAAAAGCTTAATAGTAATGTGGGTCGCACATTACTAGAATTCTTGATAACCCCTCGTGCTAAGCTAAATGCTTGTGTTACGAGGGGGTTCACGTCGGTAGTGCAATGGGTGGGTTCGAACCGGCAACAACATGATCGCCAGTCCGACGCGGCGACGCTCTAGCCATTAGGTTACCGCCGCTTCAAATAATTATCTCTGGCAGATAATTATTTATTTATAACACAATCTATGTCAAAGCTAAGATATTGTTCGCTGCCTGTATAACTAACTGTTTAGTCGACTGTATGCCAATGAACACCAGCTTTTAACATAGTCATCATAATAAAGAAAACGGCAAAAAAATGTCAATACGTACAGCCCGTATACGTATGGAAACTATTTTTTGTCAGAATATGGAACAAATATTCTGGTGCGCTCTTGTATAAGTGCAACCCGCCGGTCGCGTGAGGAGTGCCACGTTTGCACCGGGTACGTGCCCCCGCATCAGCACTTTTATTACTTACATTTTTCACCGCACACACTTCACACTACCTTCTGACGTGGTAGAACTTATAATTCTACCACTTACGATAATATCATGCTTAGAGCTTTCCACGATCGTTCGAAATATTCATAGATAGTTATCTATGAACCCACCTTTACTTTGGAAAGTAAATAATTTAGTTAGGTACTTAATTGTGTACCTATTCCTAAAATGTATCTGCCTAAAATGTTAATGCGAAATTCCGAAGGGAATGTCCATTTTTAAAAGTCAATTTAAATTAAAAACTCTGGCAGAAAAATCGCAAATTAAGGCCCAGCCACGCAGATTATTTTCTGAAACAACTGGCAGGTTTATGTTCGTATATTATCTGCGGGATAATATATTAATATACGCGGCCCCCAAAAGCCCCTATTTTACATAGTAAATTTAAAACTGTCAAATATCTCCCATCTGCGCAACGGGTAGGGTTGGCGCTCTATTTCGATCAAATATTTACATTACCAACAACACGGGTCTGACATTTTTCTCTTCCATTCAAATTGTCAATAATGAATATTGTAAGGCGTCGCTGACAGCCCCGGGCTGGCCCACACTCGGAAAGCTTCTGTTACAAACGCTCAAATAAACATTAAATTTTATCGAACATGGCGCGCTCAGATAAAATTCGCGTCTAAACAATAGATAGCACATTTGACGTGACGTGAAAAGACGTTACTCACGAAGGGGACTGAGCTTTTTCGGAGGAGGGAAGGGGGAAGTTGGACTTGGCTCGCTTATAACCTTTGAGCGTTAATGTCGACGAATAAAACAAAAGGACACCATTAGGGAAATGTCCGCATTTGTATCGAAAAGAATACGTAATTACGAGAATATTAAAGCTTTAAATACTGGGAATGGACGGGATTCCATTATGAAATTTAAATTGAAATTCCAATCGAGGTCTTTTATACTGGAGATATTGATGGACAAAAGACTGAATGGAAATCTTGCTTAGGTTCCTAAAATTCATTATAGATAAGTACTAACAATTGTATAGAAATAGGTACATATATTTTATATGTATCTATTTCTATATATATATGAGGTTATTTATGTCATAAAGGGCCGTTATCCGCGACTCGATGATATATCATGTATTTTGCGTGAGGGTAGGAACGATTGCCTATTCAAATCGAACCATTCTAACTACGATCTCTTAGAGAGCACTCAAAAGGCCATTTCAGACATTACCCTTCATCGTACCACTCACATATAAGTGTTCTTCCATGTCTGGACTTTAAAAGAGACCATGATTCTCTGAGTTTGTTTCGGTGTTTCTTCTCAGAGGTCGTCAGTTAGGAAATGCCGAAGCCATCTAGCTAAAAAAAACCCAAACCATTGACATGTAAAAGTATCTCTAAAGATCTACTTGCAGAATAAATATTCATTTCATTTCATTTCATTCATTTCATTTCATTTCAGGTTACCAAAGAACTTAATAGCTCGGTCTGCGTCGATACCAGGATGGCGCCTTTCTCTAAATCTGTTTTTTATTTGGTTTTCTAACAGAACAATTGACAGAGGTTAAAAACTTAAAATTGTAATTAACCAAAAAGAATTATCACATCCTTTGGGAGCGCGATGCGACGTTATTAGTGGGGACTGAGGTACTAATCTTAACACTCGAGCCCATTGGCTCAGTATCTATCTATATATTGTATTATATACGAAATATTAAAAATAAATCTGTATTTGTTAAGCTAAATTATTTGTCCCTTGGAAAATAGATTTCAATCAGCTAGTTCGAGAATATCTAATATTCAAGTTAGGTTTTTTTATTTTTGTTAAATGGTGACAGACTTAAATTTTCTTCTTTTACATAACAAATTTTATTTGATATTTCTTTCTGCAAAAAGATCTTTTAAAAACACTTTTGCAAGTTTTTTTTTCGATTAATAAACCTAAATGAGAAGGCGGGCATTTCCTAACTGACGACCTCTGTATCGTGGGTATCCTCTTTCCTCTACCGCACAAACACATATCTCACCATCACAAACACCCACACCAAAAACAATCACCTGTGACCTGTAGGCCGTACATATATTCCGTACATAATCGAACTCCGTACAGAAGTTGATTTCTCAGACACGTCCCGTCAAAGTATCGTGAGGAGACTGCTTCTGTTAATGTCGCTGTAGCAAGCACTTGTTGCAAGGCGCTTGATTTATGGACGAGAGTTCTGCTTGATAGCAACTTATGTAACAATTAAAAACAATCTTGAGATTTCAACACACCTGTAGATGTCACTTTGCAACTTTGTAAAGTAACTTTTTAATTCATAGCCAAATACGACCATTTTCCTACAGCTTTATAAGTGAATAGTGGTTCATTTTGTATAGTAGAATACCTATAACCTAACACTAAGAGAAATTCCTAACAGAAGAACTCCTCGAACAAATAATCGCACCTAGGACAACATGGTCTTTTAACCATTAGGCACTTTCACCTGTTTTTATCAACTAACCTTAGTAAGACTTTTCTGGCAGATCTCTGTAAAAAGTTCACAGGCTAATGACATTAATGCCTAGATTTAAACCTGGATCAACACTTTTTCAATTTATAGCCCTTAATTAAAATAAATTTTAGTAAATTAAAACGGAATTTGTGAAGGATTTTACTGGATGCTAAAAAAATGTAAAGCTTAAAAACAATTGTTTGGGTGTAAATAAAATGAGCATTTGAAATGACTTTTTTAATAAGCCGCTTTTGGCTAAATGCACGCTGCGTTTTCCAAGGTCAGTACATGTGTGATTATGATATTTATTTCTATAAATAGATCATCAAAAGATACTTTTACAAGTAAATGCTTTACATTTTTTTTAAACTAGATAGCGATGATGATTATGTGTGAATGATTGATCTTCCTCATCAAAACTCCTCCGTGCCTCTAAGAGCAAGATAAACGATCGGTCCCGGTTAAAATACGAACACCTATGAGAATTATTAGTGGTAGTCAGAAGCCCGTAAAATTGGTAGCCAGTTCTGAGGTCTGGGAGGGCTAATAACTAAACAACGAGCCATACATTTTCACGACTGCTACGCTAGAGGTCCTCAGGTCGAGCAAAGTGTTATTGGTTTTTCTATGAAATTCTCAGTATCAGCTCGGAATCTGGATTTATACACGGTTTAGCCAAGATATTACAAGGGAGTTAAACATACCGCTAGCAGTGATAGCCTAGTGGTATGACCGTTGGACTGCAAAGTCAAAGGTCTGGAGTTCGAACCTAAGGCACGCACCTCTGACTTTTCGAAATCATGTGCATATTAAATAGTTAATTATCACGCGCTTAAACGGTGAAGAAAACATCATGAGGAGACTTGCATGCCTGAGAGATTTTCGCGATGGCGTGTGAAGTCTGCCAACCCGCACAAGGCTAGCGTGGTGGACCATAGCCTAATCCCTCTGATTTTGAGAGGAGACCCGTGCCCAGCTGTGGGACAGTATAATGGGTTGATTATGTACCTACATAAGTACTAGACATAAAAATATAAAACTAGGGCAGAATGAGGAATACCGTTTTTAAGCTTTATGTTATATATGTTCTACTATAATCCTTGCTCCGGACTGTCATAAGATTGCAACATCTAGGTATCTTCAACCTACATCCTAAGTAAATTTCTAAGCAACATTAAAATAATTACCCGATTTCATTAAGCAATCATAAAATTATTAAGCCGTGTTTTACTCCCCAATATAAAATTAAATGTTAAGATACATCTCAAATATTTACCATACATAATTTAAGGCAACTTTTAGGGTAATTGAGTTTCGTTTGCGCAAAACAAACGCCTGTTTGTTTTATTATCCGTTGTATTATTATTACATTAAAAGAAGAAACAGAACAACTCACATATAGCATAGTGGCTCAGCGATCGGCTCATGCTCCAAGGGTTTGGTTTCGATCCCCTCTATGTTAAAAATCCCTGTCCGATCAGAGGGCCAGGACAGAGAAAAGAAGACAAAACATGTTATAGCTATAAGCGGTGTATAAGATGTTTTATATTACTATGAACAAGACCTGACTGCCTCATTAGTCTAGTGGTCCCAAGCGCGACTGCTACGCTAGAGGTCCTGGGTTCGATCCCCAGGTCAAGCAAAGTGTTATTGGGTTTTTCTGTGAAATTCTCATTAGCAGCTCGGAGACTGGATCTGTGCCCGGTTAATGGCAATAGGCTCGCCCCCTATTACATGGGACCTAAACATACCAGCGAACTGTGAGTGTACATTAGTACGCCTCTGCCTAACCCTTCGGGGAATACAGGCGTGATGGTATGTTATGTGTTATATACATTTATAACTGTGACTTTACTTATAAATTCACTTGTACCTATTTACTAATCCAACTCTGCCTCAGTTTCCGCAATATACATTATTATATGCGGTAATAGGTGGCTACATCTTAGGGCTTCGTTTCCAAATACTGCCAATCAATTCCTACCTATTTACAAGTAAGTACTAACTTTTGAGGCTTATAATTTCCAAGATGTAACACCCGCTTCGGACCGGTTAGGTTATACGTATTACTATTATTAATCATTTAGTATTTACTCGTAAATGCGTTACGTATAGGTACATCTTAACTTAAATAAACCTTGAAATAAAACTACTTTTTACGGATTTTATCGCGTTGTATTGATATTATTTGATTCCCGACGTTTCGGATCTTTTACAGCATCCATGGTCACGGGTAGACTAAGTTGTTGGACGTCTTAATGTTACAATTACGAACCTTATATTTTTGTTAATTATTGGCGATCCGATACAAATATACCTACTGAAGATTTAAACACTCGTTTTTCTTTTATACATAACATAAATTGCCTGTATTCCTCGAAGGGTTAAGCAGAGGGGTATTATTGTACGCTCACGTAGTTTGACGGTATGTGCAAGTCCCATGTAATAGGGGGCGAGCTTTTTGCGATTAACCGGAGACAAATCCAGACTCCGAGCTGCTACTGAGAATTTCATAGAAAAACCCAATAACACCTTGCTCGACCCGGTCATCGAACCCAAGACCTCTAGCTTAGCAGTCGCGCTTGGGACACTAGACTAATAAGGCAGTAAAATTATACCATGTACATATACCTGCCACTTATTTACGATACATGTCCGAGGTTCGTATACTTTGGCTCTTACTGGCCATCCGACCATGACATCGGCTTTTCGACATCCACTGCCACTTAGGACCACATTTTCCTCTACTCTCCTGACCGTTTCACACAACTTAAGGTATTTTAAGAAGCATCGTTGCATCTCGAAATGTGAAACTATTTCAGTATTCCGTGATGATAATAAAATTATATACCTATAAGAAATGCGTTTATGTAATACGTACACATTTACTATTTAGTTACGGGGTTCTAAAAGATGTTTAATGGTATACATATGGAAAAAAGACAGCTAATAACTTACAAAATAAAAGGAAATATTAAAAGAACTATAAATAAACAAGAAAATGGAGACTAAAATGTATGAATTTAAAAATACTGTCATAATATTTCATGTTTACACCATTACAATGTGAAAACTAAATTTGTGCAAATGTATGCCGAGTACTTTTGTGAGCGTATTACATAACGCCTTGATACCGTAATTCAGTCCGTCAGGTGCAGATGCTGCCAACGACTCCGAGCGATTAACCCATTTGAGGGCACGAACCACCAACCAACCAGTTAAGAAAGACCTGCCAATACCTCACAAGGATCCTTTACCCCCACTTATATTCACATGAGCGAGGGACGCGGAGAAGCTCAAGCTAAGATGGCGTTTCATCGCGCAGAAATGGAATGTTTGTGCCAATACTTGAATATTATTGGTATTGCACTTATATATTCGAATATCAAATCCCTTGGGTGTTTATTTTGACACAGATGTAATAGATTGCAGTGTTTTATCGTATTTATTCGCTAATTTCATATATTTGTATTACAAACAAATAGATTTTGTTAATATGATGGTCAAGTACATTTCATATTTAATAGTTATATTGAAATGATTGTGCATCATTTCATCTTACTTAGGAAAAGTTAGGATGATAATGACATTGTTAGTAATAAAAAAATATCTTACAGGCTAGAAAATAAGCTCCACCGCAAAACCCAGGGTGCGATTATCTGTCCTCAGATAGTGTCCTGCAAAGTAGCGGTGAGTCATACTGACCGACCAACACAGTCTGTGTGCCTTAATAATAGCTATATAATAGCTATAGCTAATAGCTCTCTAATAGAAAAGCATGAAAATTATCCAACTACACTAGAAAAACGTTGTTTTACTGTATAAGCAAGGTAGGTATATTTAACTACGCTTCATATACCTACCTACTACATTGGATAGTTGGCGATATAAAATTTACTGTTTGTCGATTTTCAAAGTAAATAACTATTATCTAAGACCTTGAACAGTACCTGTAATACAATTTTGATTACAGGATTCTTCAACACTTAAAGCACGAACACTTTGTCATTGATATTGGCTTTTATCTAATAATCTGTACCTACCAGCACGGTAACAATGTCACATCAGAAACAGTGGAAGGGGTAAATAAGACAGCGTTTTATCACTTTATCCGCTGAGTTGAACGCGTTCGGACGTCTCGTGACCCACGTCATGAAGGCTTAACCGGTTGACAAGTTCCACCCATATGTTGAAGGATAACGCAGAATCTAGTACACAGCTAATTTAATTAGAAATGTCCTGACGAAAAAGATAGTTTTAGATGCTGTACGAGTTTGGGTCCGAAGCGTTGATAAATCGTTTGTTTGGAAATATTATTAACATCTCTTTATTTTTAACTAGCTTCTACCCGCGACTTTGTTTGTGTGACCTTCAGAATTGGGTCCGACCTGGATAAAAAGTATCCTATTCAGATCCGTTCAGCCGGTTTGGCGTGAAAGAAGAACAAACATCCGTACATACAAACTTTCGCGTTTATAATATTAGTAAGGATTATATTTTTAATAGATATCATAAAAAAATGTGTAACACACACAAAAAGAATATAAATAATGTGTGTGTGTGAAGAATATAAAGATTTCAGCTTCATAAATTCGCCTTGACACTGAACAAAAGAAATTTTCAGCTCTCTAACTTTAATTTATAAGCAATAACTTTAATGTATTATAAAATGTAGAAAATAAGCAGGTGAGTCACAAAACTTGTAATTTAACTTTGTCAGACATTCATTATGTTAAAAATGTTACATTTAAAGATATTGTTACGCCGAGTAACTAGGACGACGGAGATGGGTCACGGAGATTCTGGATTAGTCTACGAAACAGGTAGAAAACAAACAAGGGGAATACGCTAGAATGCGGCACCCGCAACAAAAATAAAAACAAACGAAAAAAAATAGTTTGAGACCGGGCTCAAGGTCAACATTAACAATGGCGATTGTAAACATCTATTGTCATTTGTCATTGTTGATAAATCTCAAGAATGCGGGCGGGTCGCATTTTTCGAGATTTTTCGAATCCAGAATCTTCGTGGCTCATATAAATAATGGTCGACAGCGTCGGAAAGGCAGTTCAGTTTTGGACACGTCGAAGTGAAGATCGGACTGTACAAGTGATTATCAGTGCGACGTTAAGTGTAACAAGTGCTAGTGACTGTTCGTGTGATCTCTGTTTGTGTTTGTGTAGTGAATAAAGTGACGACTTATTTCGGTGAAATTAGTAATTTTAATTTATCCCGAACCCCAACTCGTAACAATATTCTAGCGAGGATTTTGCAACCGAGTCCCCTGTCAAATCGCGCCCGTGGAGCTCAACCGACCGAATTTAATTTAAGCGCTACAACCGCTACACCATTGCACTGCCTTTACTAGATAAATACTTAGCACTTGGATGAACTTACTAGATTTCTTTACTGCTTTAAAAGAAGTAAATATCGTATAGTATATCACAGAATCGTATACCCCAGCTCAAAAAATACTGGAACTTTAAACAAAAGTTTGGATATCTAGCATTGATTGTTTTTAGGGTTCCGTACCTCAAAAGGAAAAAACTGAACCCTTATAGGATCACTTTGTTGTCCGTCCGTCGGTCCGTCCGTCCGTCTGTCTGTCAAGCCACTTTATCTCGGGAACGCGTGGAGGTATTGAGTTGAAATTCAAACTTAGGTCTATGGTCCCTTAAAGCTGTTAAAAAATCAAACTTCTAACTTAACGTAAAAAAGGTACGGTCGTTTATGCCGCAAAAATCGTATATTTCGATACTCACGGGAATCAAAATTCATAGGGTATTTCCCGTTGACCTAGAACTATGAAATTTGGCAAGTAATACCGTCTTATACTACAAGTTTAGGGAAAAATCTGAATCTGAATCTGTAACAAAAACTTTTTTCCTAAAGCATAATTTCACATAAAACTTATAATATTTACCGACAACAACCGTCCCGATAGAGGGTAATAGGTTTATTAAAAAGCTACCACACTCCAGCGCTAGGTGGCGTTGTTAAAAAGCCGCCACACTTCAGCGCTAGATGGCGTTGTGTAGTTTACGTCATTTTCAGAATCGCGGTGTTAAAATTCTCCGCGACTTAATAACCTCCGCTAATACATTGCGATTTGTAAACACTTTCTTTACGGTTGTACCTGTAAGTCGTGTACAAGAACGATTTCACAAGACTTTCGCGAATTTCAGGGGCAACGATAAGCTGTCTTTCTTTTATGGATCAGAGAACTGCAGCCGCCACCAAGCGGGAAAGGCTGGTTGGTTCTGCGCCTATCATAACAAGATTGTTATCATAATGTTATAAATAATTTGAGCCAATAAATAATTTTATCGCAACTCCCGGATTTGCTTGATCCAGATGCAGCCGAGGGAAAACTCGGCTGGCGTGACGTCATCAACACACACCTATATACATATTTTAATTAATTATAAGTAAAATTTGTCTTCAAATTTGTACGGAATCCTCGGTGGGCGAGTCCGACTCGCGCTTGTCCGTTTTCTTTAATATTTAATTTTTATTTTATTTATTTAGCTAACCAATAATTGAATACACTATTACAGACTATATTTAATAAATAAATGATTCTATTTTTTATCCTACTCAATAATAAAATTATTGTAAAATTTTCCTTACACGAGACTACTGAAACGATGCCAAGATACAATACATTTCCTGCATCAGATAAATTGGAGCCAGTTAGATTTAAACTCAGTTTTACAGTTGATAGAAACTCCGAAACCGGCTATGATTTATTGAATACAGTTTTCGCAGTAGTTACCCAGATTTATAGTTACAAATTGGTCTATTAAGATGGTTAAACAACTTCCGCACGCAGGGGCCAATTTTACGGTCTGCGATCCTACTCTGCGACTTATGTAACTAAATTTAGTTAACTAATCATTGTTAATCGTTATAGTTTGATATTTATTCAATTTAAAATTGAAATCGTGATATTATACTGTATACCTTTGCGAGAAAGCATTAAATTTAGTTTTAGTCCTTAGATCCGCGAGATCAAATCTCAATAAAGTAATACATTTTTATGAACAATATGCAAAAAATAAGTCTTATTATCTAACCCCAGGCGACACAACCAAATTTGAATGAAAACCATGTACTTCTTGTCTCAAGATAATAGGAACAAAGTTTGATAATCTCACGGCCGCTACAGCCGATTTGAAAAATCCTTGACATGATTGATAGCTCTCAAACTTTTGGTATAGCCATCAGTGTAAACAGGATGAGATAGCAGTAAATTACGGGAAAAAGAATTGTACAGTACACATATTTATTTTTTTAACATTTAAAACAGCACAAGATAAAATGACTTGTAGCTTTTTGTATATTATGTCAATTTATAGTACAGAGTAGTTTAATTGTTTTTGTATGTAATTTTAACTATGTATGAATAGTGAAATTACTTATTTAAGCTGGATTGTGTTTAGTTAAGTGGGTAGTAACATGGGAGAGCCATGCTCCGGCACGAATGGGCCGGCTCGACCGGAGTGATACCACGGCCTCACAGAAAACCGGCGTCAAACAACGCTTACGTTGTGTTTCGTCGAGTGAGTAAAGTTACCGGAGGCCCAATCCCCTTTTAAAAGGGGACAACGCACTTGTGACTCCTCTGGTGTTGCGGGTGTCCTTAGGCGGCGGTAATCGCTTACCATCAGGCGATCCGTCTGCTCATTTGTCCCATAGGGGGACAAAAAAAGTGATCTTAAGCACGATATCTAAAAAAAAAGTGGTCTTAAGCACGATATCTAGGTACGTTGGATATCCTGGAATTGACTCTCAGGTCAAGAAAAGCGTAACTGGATTGACCTAGAATATTTAAATTTCGCTCGAAGAAAAGTCTCACAGAACCAGTAAAGGAAAAATCAGTTTCTAATTCAATGAAGAATTAATCCGGAAAATTAAAACTCCTTTTGGAGTCTTAAAAGTCATCCTAAAAGATGCACCTGCAGTGTTCGTCGCATTTCTTTTATCTCGGAACAAATATGAGCATTACTTTGTTGACGCTTCGTGTCGCTTCGTTTCGCTTCGACTTTGCGCTAGCATGAATTGACCCTAAGAATTAGAATTAACTAGTCGGGTATTCCTATAAAGTTCTATTCGTTTTGTATTAAATAGGTGAAATTGAATAAAATATAGTGCCTATATGCGTAAAAATCCGGCTACCTCTATGGGAAAAGGCGTATTTAGTGGGTATATAATCACAATCGCATAACTGAAATCTTGCGAATCAAAGGCGGAAAACCGTCCTTGGCAATAATAACATTACGAATATATTTGCAAAGAGCATTTAAGCCCGTTATATCCACGAGCTCTGGCACCCTAACCAGACATAGTTAACTTATTTACACCACGCATAACGTTATCGAATCACACAGCAGTTTTGATCCAACTGTAACAATGTTAGCCCCAGGTGCGACGTAAAATTAAACTCTATCCTAAAAAGGTTTTGTAAGCAAAATAAAATTGGTAGAGGTAAAAGGTCGGGAGGGATGGCCCACAATGATTACTCGCAGTTACCCGAACGTTACCAAGCCCCCATCCTTGAATACTGATCAGAATTGAGTGATGCTGATTGATTCCAATTTTTTTCGTGTAACAGATTTCCGAAATCTATTTTATACTTTCAGGGAATCCTTATTGTTAGTGAAATCGAAGGAGGTCGACTGAATTTTACATTAAGTATCGCGTTGTTAATTCTTGAGGGTTTGTATCAAAGGTTTTAATGTGGTTTCGTTTGAAACCACAATGGTTTGTTTTGGTTTAAATTGTGAATTATAATTGCTGAAAAGTTAACCAACAAGCCAACAGAGAGCTCAAGTTTGCTTTCTTATTCTTCTCTTTTCTTTAAGGCTGTCGCCACCAAATAAATCTATATTTAGGTAAATAAAAATAATTACAGTCACATTAGATGAATATAAAATAATAAATTATAAACAATAACACTAATTTCAAATATATATTATTTTGGATTAAAATTATACCTTGTGGAATGCAATAAATCATTTGCTTTGAATTGCGTCTATTTTGCCAGTTACCTTTTTCTTTTTTATGGAATAGGGGGGCAAACGAGCAGACGGATCGCCTGATGGTAAGCGATTACCGCCACCCATAGACATCCGTAACACCAGGAGTCACGAGAGCGTTGCCGGCCCTTTAAAAGGGCATTGGGCCTCCGGTAACCTCACTCACTCGGTGAAACACAACGTAAGCGTTGTTTGACGCCGGTTTTCTGTGAGGCCGTATCACTCCAGTTGAGCTGGCCCATTCGTGCCGAAGCATGGCTCTCCCGCGTAAACCGTACGTATGAGTTTTGTAAAATAATAAATTAGTTAAGTATACATACTTGTCGAAAATGTTTAATAATTACTGAGGATAATTTATGATGATAACAAATCAAAGCCTGCTATTTCATTTGTGACTGTCAAAATGGTCGTCCATTAAATGACACATGGATTGACAGTTTTGATCAGTATTGAACATATTCTGTGGTCATTTCATGACGATTATGACAAAAAATAACAGACTTCAGGTCTTCTCTAAGTACAGCAACTGTGGGACTAGATTCTGTATTACATTTCGATTCTTAGACTTAACAAATATTTTCGCAAGAATAGGTCCGAAGTTTGCATTTAAAATTAATTAAACGTAGCCAAGATAAAAATATGAAAATATGAAAAATGTGCTATTATCTCAAGGTTTTTGTTTAAACACAAAATGATAACCCTTATTACATTGTGATTCTTTCGTCATAAAATACAATACATTACGTGATAAGAATTTCCCAAGATAAAATGCCTGTCATATATTTTCTCGTGGCTCATAAAGGATGATCTACAACGGTATTCGACGAGGAATGTCAAAACAAAGGGTTCCCCACAAGAAAGTTAAATTTCCTTAAATGTTACTAACTAAATTAAAAGGATAAAATAAAAGGAAAATTTTAAACTCCACCCTTTGGCAAGGCACAATCGGTTATAATTAGTATTTTTAAACGCCTCGTGGCTAGTGGCTGTAAGTAATACAATATAGTTTAGATTAAATCTAAAAGGTACGCTTACCGCGGTCAGTCTTTCGATGGGTGAGTGGAGGTGCATGGAGAGATATATTATTCTACCCGTGACCTTGGATTCGAAACGTCGGGAATTAAATAATATCAATATAATGCGATAAACGTAAAATGTAGTTTTATTCCACGTTACATGATCAAAATTCCTCATAATAAACTGTTCGGTCACACGTCATACAATATCCTCTAAACACTTCGTCGTTGCACGTGTCAACAATAAGCACCAAATGTCTGTTGCCTGAAACACAATATTTTACGTCCAGCTGTCCACTTTGGACACTTTCAAAGACAGTAAAATATTGTTCTAGTATTTAAGTTGTATTTATAATATTTTTCCAAGTTTCGGCTTAATATTAGAAGGTAAAATAAGCTACACATACTTGCAAATACAACTCTTAGATTGTTATATTTTTAGATTCCTTGTATAAGAGATTTAAAAATCTCTAATACAGGGTTAATTTACTTGGAGGTTCTACTTTTTGAACTGTAACAACAAAAAAAAACCGGCAATTTTAATAACTACTTATTATTTAAAAAAATTGTGATTCATATTACATAAACATACCATCATTCTTGTATGCCGAAGGGTTAGGCAGAGGCGTACTTAATGTACACCCACAGTTCGCCGGTATGTTTGTAGGTCCCATGTTATAGGGGGTGAGCCTATAGCCATTCACCGGGCACAAATCCAGACTCCGAGCTGCTACTGAGTATTTCATAGAAAAAACCAATAACACTTTGCTCGACCTGGGGATCGCACCCAGGACCTCTAGTGTAGCAGTCGCGCTTGGGACCACTAGACCAATGAGGCAGTCATATAATACATAATAATATATTATATAAATGTAATTCATATTATATTTATATCATATGTTATTATTTATTATATTTTAATAATTCGAATTCATACCCTTGCAGATCCAAGTATATATTTAAATGAACACCTATATATCGTAGCCCTGTAGTGTTGGCAACCCAGTGACCGGTAGCAGCCACCCCAGCGCCTCCTACCGGACGACCGTGATCACTTACCTAGCTACTGTCAGTACGAGAAGATAAAAAGACTGGACACCAACGGCTCGCTCTCTTTTTACTTCGGATTTCGTGTGAAACAGTTGCTCTGTTAGATTGTATTGAAATTAGATTAAATTATTGAAGTATATGTAAGTTATTTATAGGTTATCAGTTTATCAAATAATAAGGTATTTTAGCTATTTGTTTCTACCCAACTCTGTGTTGCCTTCAGCCTAGTTAGTTTATATCAGAAGCGGGATTAGCGTTGGTTCAAACATAATATGGCATTGGTGAGCACAGTCTACCAAATTTTGTGATCGATTCTTGAAACGGTAAACACCAAAATCTGGCGAGTGTTTTAATTTTGACAATACCCGAATATTGTTGTATCGAATGTTCATTGGTAAAGTTTAATGAAAAACATATCTTGTGTTGACTCTTCGATTTAAAATATATAAAATCGAGTGACTACACTTGAGTACTAATCGGTAGAAATGTTATATTTTATCGTTGCTAAATTGCATTAAGATTTCTGTTGCTATGGTCATTACGAGAGAATGAGGGTAATCGCACATGTCGCACAATGTTCATCTTCGTAAAAAGTTAACGGATATAATTATGAAATTTATTATTTTTATTATATTATAAAATTATGTCTACTAAATATTTCCCGGTTTAAATATTTTATCGTACCCACCAATAGGTAATTTGTTACTGATTTTTATATCGTTATTTCTTAATGATACTTGTGAAATCACAACATTGGAATACTGAAGTCTCTGATTGGAAAGAGTTATGCAATAATTTCTTGGTATAAAATAAAACTACCGCCATTGGCGGGTCCCTACTAATGTGAAATTACAGATTGCTGAGCAGTGATTACGTGTGAGTGCAACTACTGGGCTAGCTTCGGAGGTCAATCCGTAGCTTCAGTAGCTGCTGGAGAATCGAGGCAGGAATGCTGCCGTGATGTTGTATCTTGGTGATATCTGACCAATTTGCTTATGTCTAAATTTGTTTGATGATAATGATGATGATGATGTTGATGCAAGTGATAAAGGTGATCATGGCTAAAATCATTGAGATTTACAATTGAAATTGGGATGGCCGAACGGTATTGGTTTTTATTGCAAAATGTAACCAATGTACCTAACCATCATATTGTTAATGTTAATAACTGTACAAGTTATGTCAGTCAATGTTGTTTGATAAAGCCTCTGTCCAAACACGTATGTGTTCCGCATTTATTGACACTGGTAGTAGCTGTTCCATCATTAGGGAAAATCTGTGTAGAGAGTTATTGATACCAATAGCTACCCTAGCGCCCCTGTGATCTTGCAAGAGTTTTCAAACGATAGCATACAAACTGTAAATATCTACAAAAGTTCAAGTAAATATTAAATTACGATTCGGTCAACTTAGAAAATATGGAGTTTTATGTTTTGAACGAACTGTCGGATTGTGATATATTATAGACAGAAATATAAAGGAACGACATGACATAATGTACTCGCGAGTGGGTCACAAAATATTTATTTTTGTAATAATGCTTTTATTTTTTCTAATTATTCTGCTCCATTCAGCGTTTAGGTTTACTGCATTCTA
This sequence comes from Acronicta aceris, assembly GCA_910591435.1. Taxonomy (NCBI): domain Eukaryota; kingdom Metazoa; phylum Arthropoda; class Insecta; order Lepidoptera; family Noctuidae; genus Acronicta; species Acronicta aceris. The sequence goes on from OU342774.1 coordinate 6,525,232, forward strand.
ATATTTTTGCTACAAATATTTATCAAGTTTATTAATATTATGACATAAATTGTACTTGTTTCTGGCACATTATAGCTTTTGTGACATTACTAGCACTCGACAGCACTTGATACTCATGTCAATTGAAATCTGTCAAAGGTGTTTCCTAAGTCTAAAGGTGCATCTGGAAAAGATAGATGGACGTAGCCTAAGCCTAAAGGTGAATCTGGAAAAGATAGATGGACGTAGCCTAAGCCTAAAGGTGCGTCCTGACGATGAGGATCTTGGAGCTGGGAGAATCTGCTTTTCCCTAAACAGTGAAATTACCTAAGTCTAAAGGAAATTTTCACGTTGGGGCCGAGTAGACTTGTTAATTATTTATTTATTTTTTTTATTTATTTATTCATTCAGATAAAGTAATCCATTAATGGTTAGTAACAATTTAGACTTATAACTATGTTAGTACTACACATATAATCTTAAATCTAGGTATTATAGGCCGCATTTTATTTCACCGTCCCAACCACAATTTTGACCCAGAGTGAGTGTATGGGACACTGATATTTATTAGATATCACCTTCAGGATGCCATTGCTGCTGCCACGTACTCTGCATAATAGCGATGACACCCGTTTGCGTCTTATTGCGTAAAAGTCATCCGTACGCGCTTCGGCAAACATCGCTGACGCGCTGCAGAATCGCGGCAACCGCAACAGCACCCTGAAGATGTTATTATATTGTACCCGCAGAGCGCTGTATGCCTTTTGAGTGTAGTTAACCCACAGGCTGCTCGTGTAGAATGATTGACAATATGCTTTGAATAGAGTTAACTTCACTTCAGGCGAACAACGAGCAAACCTGCGAGCCAACATATTACCCCGAACAGCCAGCGCTCTGCGTTCACGTTCAATATCCTCATTGTCCTTCAGGTCATCGGTGATAATATGCCCTAGGTATTTAAATTTCTTCACTCGCGTAAGAACAGAACCGCTAAGGAGAAGAGGTGGCGGTTCATATGGTGTTTTATCACCGATACCGAACAACATACACTCACTCTTGGCCGCATTATATTTGAGACCGTGACTCTCAGCATACCGCTCACAGGCCTGTAATAACTTACGAAGAGCCCCTATTGACGGGCTCAGCAGCACCATGTCATCAGCATAACTTAGATTGTTGACAGCGACACCATCAATGTGACAGCCCACATGCATGCTGCTGAGCTCGTCAATCAGGCTGTCCATATAAACATTATAAAGCGTGGGCGATGATATCCCACCTTGCCTTACACCACACTCCAATTTGTAACACTCAGACAAGCGATCGGCCCATTTAACAACATTTAACTGATTGTCATACCAGAATTTAAATATGTCTACTAGTTCTGTAGGTACTTTTCGCTCATGAAGCTTATCCCACAGAACCTCATAAGAAACCAGATCGAAGGCTTTAGACAAATCTAAAAAGCAGGCGTAAACTGGTGTTCTTCGATCCAAATAATACCTAACCGTATGCTTCAAACTGAGAATTGCACTCTCAGTAGAGAGGCCAGGCTGGAAGCCAAATTGTGCATGATGTAGCGTCAGATTCTTTCTTAAATGCGTATTAAGTAGATTATCCAGTACTTTAGCCAGAATTGTGGCCAGGGAGATGGGACGGTAATTATTTTTATCGCAAATATCCGCGGTTTTAGATTTAACAATTGGTATCACTACTGTTCTCATAAGGTCCTGAGGGAGATACCCATGAAGAGATACCCATTATGAATCGTGCCTTGTTTGACATGATGACCGACTCGGGTTATTGTTAAACTATGAGCATAATTGTACAAGTGATATATGTATATGTTTACAGAATCGAACCTACTCGACTGCTACAAAAATAATTATCCAGGTGGAGTGAGCGTGCCCGGGGCTGGCACGGTGCAGCATGGCCGTGTTGGCAACCCAGTGACCGGTAGCAGCCACCCCAGCGCCTCCTACCGGACGACCGTGATCACTTACCTAGCTACTGTCAGTACGAGAAGATAAAAAGACTGGACACCAACGGCTCGCTCTCTTTTTACTTCGGATTTCGTGTGAAACAGTTGCTCTGTTAGATTGTATTGAAATTAGATTAAATTATTGAAGTATATGTAAGTTATTTATAGGTTATCAGTTTATCAAATAATAAGGTATTTTAGCTATTTGTTTCTACCCAACTCTGTGTTGCCTTCAGCCTAGTTAGTTTATAGTAGTAACTACGTCGTAGCAACTATCCAAATAATGCCTAATTATTGACAGTAAAACCAAACTTTTACCTAATAAAACCTAAAATAATTATATCTGTATATGGAAATGTTTAACAAAACAATCTCGCAATTAATGTCTAAACATAATGAGTTAGATAAGGCGGTGGTGTCGTACGGGGTTCACAATTCATCATAATGTTACGTTATTGTGCTCATAGATTTACTTTACCCTTACAGAACCAAATATATAACTATACACCGTCACATTTAAGTCGTTTTAATGCCGAAAGGACGGTATTATACTCATCACTAGGAATAACTTTTACTATGGAACCAACCCTGAAATACAAAAAAAAACAGCTGTTCCCATACATTTTGTCCAGAGTGTATGGAACAGCTGTTTTTTGACGGTGTATGTCTGACACACAACGAACTTCAAGTACCTATGAATGAATGAATAATATATTTATTGAATAAAAGTATTACAAATATTTATAATATTTAGTATATACGCATACTAATACCGCGTAGCGTATATCGTACGTAGCCCCGTAGTATCTACGTCATAGCAACTATCCAAACAATGCCTTCATTATTGACAGCAACACCAAACTTTTCCCTCATAAAACCTCAAGATAATTATATCTGTATATGGAAATGTTTAACAAAACAATCTCGCAATTAATGTCTAAACATAATGAGTTAGATAAGGCGGTGGTACCCCCGGGGTATCGTACAGTGTTCACAATTCATGTTAATGTTACGTTATTGTGCTCACACCCGCCTTTCGTAATATCTACGTGTACAGAATGTACTGTGAGTACTTGCTAACGAGTATTATGAACATTAAGAAGTTATAATTTTAGTTTTAAGTTGGTTATGTGTATTTTGCCACATGGACTGATATTATAATATTATCTGTATATATTTTATTACATCGACTCTAAGAAAGCATACAGTTATTAGTTGAAAAATTGATAGATACTTAGTTACTTTCCATTTACTCATTAAATTAGTATGAATGCATCATTATTAAAGACTAGGTGCCCTGACAGACGTTGTACAATAGCAAATACATACAGTACATACAAACAATTCACAGAATTAAAGCAGTATCAATTTTTCCTACATTTTTAAATTTTCTGTTCTAAATTTCTTTCCTTAAAAATCTTATTCGGACTAAGTATTATAAATATATTTAAATAGTTATCTCGGTCCAGCAGTTCTTAAGTGCCGCGCTTACAAATATGTTTATTTGTAAGCGTATATAATATGTTTATTTTGTAATATGTTTATAAAGTACTTACCACTTTTACACACAAGTTTTATCGCCTGAGCCAATGCCAAACAAAGCATAAACTGCATCAAAACCATGCCTTTCTTTATTCCAAAATAAAACAAAACAAAGTCTTGTTTATACAATGCAAATCAACAAATTCTACTACATTACTTCTGAGAAAGAACTTCAATTTCAATTCATTGTATCATCCCATAGCTTATAGGCTAAAACAAAGCCTCTTCGTTTTCGCAAGCCGGCATCTAAACGAATTTTCCTGAACAACTTCCGAAGTAAGGCCGACGGCTTCCGATTCGTCACGAACTGGCCATTCTCACAAACTCTGTTTAAACATTACACTTCACACATAACCCATTGCGTTCTACCATTTCACGGTGCTGGAGCTATGCTATGCTAAAGATATCCATAAGTATACCTACATGCTGTCTATATAATTATGTGATACGAGAGCAATTAGTAAATCTATCGCTAGGTTTATTCCATAAAAGAAAGAAAGTCAGAAAACTTTGTATTTTGGCTCGCACATGTAGGTAAGTAGGTTACATTACTTATCAATAATTATAAGAAACTACAGAGACCCTGCGCGAGGCTAAAAAAGGTCCCTATCTCAGCATAATGCTGCGACATTAAAAATAAAGTATAATGCCGCAGCGCTGGTTTTCAGACAGGGCCGTCGGATATAGTGATGCCACGGGCAGCTACGACCACGATGCGTGAACGAATTGAAATATATTTAATTATATATATAAAAAATACATACATACATAGATTTATATCTATGTTAAATAATGACAAGTGAAGGGAACGAAACCTCAGAGGAAAGACAGACACGAAACGCAATTGCCAGCACTGTCATCACAATGACAAAATCAACACAGAGCTTGACAATGACAACTAATGATTGAGTGACATATGCGGGGATCGAACCCACAACACGTAACGTAGAAACCGTTCGCTCAGCCGCTACCCCAAACATGCCGTCAAAGTCGTTTTATATTTTTATGAATATATAGTTGCAATAGTTATATTAGTTGTACACACTTGTTATAGTTATAAGCTAACGTGATTACTGTTCGAATAACTTGCAATAATTAATATTCAGAATGACCCTTATGACGATAATGGCGATTTTTGTTTTCCAAGACCTGCAATATGTTACAGTACACTGTCACTGTAATAACTTATGAAGACATGAACACATCATATTTGAATAACAAGACTACTAGACTTAATAATTTTGATTTTCGTACTCAAACTCCTGTCACGTTTTCCCGCCCAGAGTGGTGGCAGCCGCCATCTTGGAACGTGACGTTGACGGCTGACGAGCGCGCGTTGACGTTTGAACTGTATTTATATATCGCGCCTCTTTTATTCACCACCTACTTTGTTTTAACAAATAGGGGGATCTAATTTATTGTTGGGATCGCTGTTGGTATAATGAACACAACCGTTTGCTTTGTTTTGAACTAGGCGGAACAGTAGTTAACGCAAGGGTTGAAATAGTTTTCCGTACGATTTATTTTACTTGACGGGCTGATTTTTAAACTTTAAAGTTAACGTTCAACCGTAGTTTTAACAAATTTTAGGTACATAACGTTTTCTACATTTCTCTACAATACACTATCAAAAATATCCACAAGGCTTAGAAAAAGGCAACAATAAATCAAAAACATATTTTATCCTAGTTTTTTGTCTTGTCGACCAGTCCGTAACAATCGAACGCAGGAAAAATAAGCTGGATATCCTTTCCAGGTCACGTATTGAGCCCGTTACGTAGATAACAGTGAGAACAATACACCTCGATATAAAACACGAATAAGTCTCACTTCCCATCTTATATTAAATTCATCCGACATCTGTTTCTGACACTCTCTCAAACACCGCCGGTGGAGAGGTAGCCAAGCTTTCGTGAAAATTAGTTGCTTCTAGTTCTACTGTACTTTGGACTCGAGATCCCAAAAACAAAGGATCGTTAACGCAAATTACGCTTAGAAATTTAACGAGGACGTACGTAATTATTCTAATATAATTTAGAGCACATTTATTAAGTTGTCATAATTAACAAGTTTTACTCTTTACGTACGTATACTGAGAAATGAAGTAAATTGATGTACTTACATCTTAATATTTAACGCAATAATGTTTATGGGGGTTGTAACACGCCCTTTGTTTGTAATTAAGTTAAACATAAAAAAAGACGTGTGGCACTCGGGGACTGCCGCGGTAAAGCTATTGCATAGCGTTTTTTATCAACTTATGTAATACAACCAATGCCACCTAAAGGCGGGTTGCTGAACTAAAGAGACAAGCGTGTTAGGTTTTTTTCGTTACGGAATTTCTGGATTCGGTCCCCACGCTCAAGGCCCGCGATAGAAGCTATGCAATAGCTTAATAATAACGAGTGAAACTTGAGCTTTTTGTTCCAAGAAAGAGTTGAGAGATAATTACTAAGGAACTTAGTACATACAGCATTTTTCCGCGATGGAAATATAGCATGTTACCACAGACCTCATTATTCCGCGATTTATACGGGGCTTTCAGAAAGTGAACTAGGGACGCGCACTTGACCTGTTTTTTCATAAACAATATACAATACCGCATTCGGTCCTGAAGAAAAGGGTAAAAGGATAATAAATTCCTTGTAGCAAAGGCAGTTGATTTACGAGAACTCACAATTCAGATTATTTGGGTGCTTCTGGCATTATTTATGAGCTAATTTACATTAAAACAGTTTTTATTCTGAGAAATATTGTAAGGAGGCCCCTTTTTCGTGCCTTCGCCTCTTGGTGAATGTTAATGAGTAATTGAGTGTGTTAAGCTGACAGTTCCACTCAATAAGTTTTTGCCCATCCCATCACAAAATCGTTCTCATAAATTACAAAAGTAACAAATTTCATATTCATCCATTTTGATTTGGATTATTTTTGAAGGGTGATTAAATACACCATAAACCAGCCTGAATTAGCCTACGAAATTACGAACAGAAACGATATCTTTATATATATAATTCTTCTGTGAGTGTGTATGTGACTGAACTTCTCTCAAACGACTGGACCGATTTTGATGAAATTTTTTGTGTGTGTTCAAGGGGATCTGGGAATGGTTTAGATTCACAATTGGACCCGGTAGGTGGCGCTGCAATCGAGTTTTGGGTTATTTTCAGGGCAGGACAACGTCTGCTGGGTCCACTAGTTTAAATATATAATTTAATTGCTGTTCGTTAGTCTCGCTAAAACTCGAGAACGGCTGGACCGATTTGGCTGATTTTGGTCTTGAATTATTTGTGGAAGTCCAGAGAAGGTTTAACAGAATAAATATGAAAGTACGAAGTCTGCCGGGTCAGCTAGTCTCCTAATAAATTTATTAACCTTACATATATAAAAACGCTATCACTTTTCTATGCATAAACTCAACGTTGTATTAGTTCATTTTGCAAATTATATAAAATATACTAGTAACTAACTAAGTAACAGTTTTCTGCAAAAACACAAGGTTAACTTCCATTCCCTTTAACTCAGCCAGACTTTGAACTTACAACAAAAACAACTTCGGAGCTCTTAACAAAAACTAGCTTACGTAATTAATAACGCCGTTCATTTAGCGGTCAATAAAACAGGAATCGCTAACCCTTAACTTGGATTAAACCAATTCGTAATCGTTAAACGTCAGAATAGTTGTACATGTAAAGGACTCGGGAGGATAATTGGTTCGCATTAAGCCATCTTCTCGGCTGGCGAGGACATTGACTTACTGAAGGGCCGCGCGGACTCAGCACTTCCCGCGCCATCGCTCCTAGTCATCATTTTTTTACCGTGGCTATTATAAAAAACGTTTTAGCTGAAAATTATGGCCGTATTTCAATGTTTTTTCGGGGATTTTGGTCCTGAGATCCGCGTTATTGGTCCTTTGTGGTAGTTAATGGGCGGAAGTCGGGCAAGCCGAAAATTTCATTAATTTCAAACATGTATTCTAATGTTCTTTATGCTGACAGGAGATGGGAATGAAGATCAGAAACTTGTAATAGTTATTCATATTTAAGAAATTAGGTTTCTATTTTTAATTTTACTTTGCTCACTCTTTCGTGGAATACATGCATGAGGCTAACATCACACAAAAAGTGGTGAATAAAAAATTTACAGCTTTCTTTTTTATAACTGCCCGATTAGCCTAAGCTACGCTAGAGATCCGGGGTTCGATTCCGAAGGTAGAGCGATGTGTTATTGGACTATGTATATTTCAGTAGCAGCTCGACGTTGTGATTTGTAATTGTTTTGTGTTACCCGGTTAATGGCAATAGGCTCGCCCCCTGTTACGTGAAATCTAAAAAAAATTATTAGAACAGCTACCTCTGCCTAATCCTTTGGAGATGGCAAGTGTGATGGTATGTTACATTTTATACAATTTATTTTCCGACGAAAAAAACCGGCACATTCTTAATACCGCCGTAAATGGGAAAATCTTTCAGATTTTAAATAAATAAGTACTGTTACAAGGTATAAAACTAAATTGTTTCCAGAAACATTACGTGTTTATGTCCCCGAAGGTTAGTAGCAGTAGTAAGTAGGAAAAGAATCAGAAGGGAATGCTTAGCAAAAAATCCAATCGGTTACAGTTTACGATCTCTATTTTATGAGGCGTATTTTTTTGGCTAAATAACATTGGTTTACGGAATAATTTTCATATTCTTTTGGTTTTAATATCAATTTTCTTTAAGTTTAATTAGGTATGTATTTATTATCTTTGAGTTTTTTATTGTTCTCTTAGATGCTTTTTAACCTACTATTTTCAAGCACAAAGGGGTCAAAGATAGAACACGCAATTATTCTATAAAATTCTCAGCAGCTTGCAGTTATGATTAGTGCTCGGTTATTTTCAATAGGCACGCTCCCATTATATTATGTTATAACCACACCTCCAAACTGTAGGTGTAGATAAGTATACATCTGCCAACCTTTCAGAGATTACAGGCGTGATGGCATGTATCAGGAATTAGTTCCATAATCCATTACGGTAGGTAATTCATTACACTTCCAATTAATGTTATTTAATAGGCACAGCATGAGTGACTACAATCAATCACCATACATTATATATTAATACTTAGAGATATATAAATAGGAATTATTTTTACATTCTAAAAAATGCACGTTGTATATAGGTATACGAGTATTCACGTAATATTCATATTATTATACATTATAATATTACACGTAATATTCATATACATAATATTCAATATTCTTTTTTAACTCTGAGTAATTGTATCTGATGTGAAATTAATTAACAATTCAATTCGAGGGGTTAACTAGAATACTATCTAGTAATGTAAGACCCACATTGCTAGTACTCTTTAAAAAAAACTTACAATGAAATCCTACAATTATACAGTACAAAAATTGTACATAACACAATAAACAACGGTTCAGATCAGTCAGAACAAAATAAAAAGAGCATGACGATATGGTTCGAATATAAATAAACACACCAACCCCAACTGTAACCCTAAAATGACACTACATTGACTTTGTTGACACATCTCCGCTTAATAACCTTCTACATGACACTTCCAAATCGTAATTCAACCAGGAAACACCAAACAAAGGCCAATTTTCTGCGAAACCGACATCAAAACGAAATAAAAACATTGAAAGTAGGGTTAAGTTTAACACTTACAGTATCCAAAACTTTTTAAATAAACAACATAGTGTACTTACTTGCAGCAAGGCGGAGGCAACGTGGGACCGCACATTGAAAACACGGAAAAATCGTCAACCACCAAATACATTGATATATATCATGACACAAACGTAGTAAGTGTAGTAACCAGAGCACATGTAGAGGCGTGTCGTAAGTTCGCCGGTGCACGCGGCCGCACTCAATCAGCTGATCGCGTAGGACAGATAATCAATCGGTAGTGGGCCTGCTAGGAGTCGGGACTAAGCGCGGTTTCCTCACTACCTGATTGAAAAACCTTTTCCCATTGACACTAGTACTGGAGGGTTGGATACGAGTCGGCGGCGGCATTTTCGAGCTCCAAGCGGGCGGCCCCGCCGCACTCGCCGCCACACTAATCAGTAATCGTTGCTGGAGGGAGGCTGCGTCGCTCTCGCCCTCGTCTCTCCCCCTTCCCGCCGCGTACTTCACCCCGCTCTCACAAACCCCGCGCGTAGCCTACTACTACATACGACCAGAATTGAGAGACGGGAAATTCGGTAAAATAAGGAAGTTTCTGCCTTTAATAATTTTCGCAATTTGCTTTATATCCAAATGAAGGTTTACGTGAATAGCATTTTACCTATATGATATACGTTTTTCCGTTTCCTATGCTATTTTATGAAATAACATGATACTTTATTGAAGTGTTAACACTTCATCATAAAAACGAATTCAAGTTTCTCCATCAATTTCAAGCCCGCACAATAACGTGTATCTATCAAACAATATTGAAAGTATTGCACTTTCTGCGCATTTACCTCGAACCGTCTAATCTATGACCATGGGAGCCAAATTTTCAGGGGTGACACACTCCCATTAAATATTCATTCGTGGATTGTAAATTAGTGAATTCTCCGAGATAACAGGGCGCCTCGGGAGGCGATAAGGCCCGAATGAGACCGACACTTACCGTAGATTTAACCAGCCCCGGGTAGACCGCGATCACTCACGGTACGCTGAGCTTAGACCGATACTGTTAATGATGATTAACTGATAAACTTCGATACGGTTTGGAAAGGTGATTAGAGGCTAAAGGTTTGTAACAAGTTTTAAGAATTACTAGCGAGCTAAGCTGCAATAATTTATGTTCTCTTAAATATATAGATAGCTTAAGCCAATAAATAGCCAATTTCAAGGACGGAAAATATGTAAATCTTTCAAAGCTTGTAGTATTTACCACCTGTTACCAAAGTAAGACAAGTAAACAGGTGACAACTTTCGTTTCTGCTTAAACTTAATTCCATTATAAGGAATTCAAAGGAATTACTTTAAGGTTTACACCTTTTCGTACCTACTCGTAATTTATAAAAATATGAATTTGGTCTTTTCAGCCGCGGCCCTACTGGTGCGCCTGCGCGATTACTTCACGTCAAGTGGCGATCTTAACTAGCACATCTTTTAAAACGCACCGACTCGTCCACCGCCACCGTGTGCTACTACAATCTGGACATTCAAATTGAGCTTAACTTGACACCGATCGAAACTGACAGCCCTGCGATATTCAACTTTACGTCCTCCTGTTAAAGATTAAATTCTCTTCCCTAATTCCATATTGCAATCGAAATGTGTGTACGATAATTTTGGACGCTGACCCTGCACCGTTTGCACGTCTCATGTATATGGTTATAGTTTAGCACGAAATGACAGATATGAATTATTAGTCTGCGAAAATTTTGCATCTTAGATCCCTTAATAAAGCCATTCTTGCTTAATGGAAAGGTTAAAATTAACTGGACTGGCGGCAGGTTTGATTTATGAAATTATTTATCTTGGGTTCAAGCGGTCAACTGTGTGTTTATAGGAAGAAGGAGGAGGAGGAGGAAACCTTCGATTTATCAAGAAATGTAAAGTAAGGTAATGTATAAGGTAAGGTAATGTCTTTTAGTGAACTTTCCCGAAGGTCATTTTTAATCTCGGCTCTGTCTATACCTTTTTCTTGAAATCTCTGCTACTCTATTTGAACAGATCGGTCTCTGGTTATTTGGGATTATTCGGGTCTTTACTTTCTCATACTTCATTCATAAAAATTATATACAAAACACTGTACCCGGGTTTAGCTAGTTATAAATACTAATATAAGTAGCTTAGACCTTAAAAGCTTTGTAAAATTTTATCTATTTGCTAAAAAAAAAGCGTGGTAGGAGCTCCCAATGCGACTGTCTGTCTAAAAATCGTACGTAAAAAACCTTTTGAGTCAGGTCACATCAAAATTTCAAGTCTGAAATTTGTCGGCGACGGTGCATGCCGACGGGCGAGGGGAGGGTTGGCCGAGGTGTGGGGGGTCCATTGTTCTGTCACAGGTGAGTGCAGCCGGGTCGCGGTCGTCGAAGGACCATGGAAGGGTTCAGCTAAAATTACCGATGTGAATAACTGATTCGTTAATATTTCATTGCAATGTTTTTGCTTTTCGCGTTTTGACATTGACACGGTCATTAGGGGGTTGAGAATTTTGGTTTTTATGTTTGAAGAATGGATTGGGGTCAATTTTAGATTTTTTATAGCTTATTTATTTATTGGCAAAGTCTCTGTATAGGACGTAATTTGTATGAAATTATAATAGGTACCTACATAATCCTTAGTACTAATACTCGTATTATAAACGTGAATGTTTGTGAGTATGGATGTATGGATGTTTGTTACTGTTTCACGCCAGAACGGCTAGACGGATCTGTATGAAATTTGGCACAGCTATAGATTATAGTCTGGAATAACAAATAGGCTACTTTTTATCCCGGTCGGACCCAATTTTGAAGTTCACGCAGAAACTAGAACATTAGGTTTAACTACTCTTTACTTTAAGCTTGGTAATTTCCTGAACATTAATTTAACCCGATGTTTCGAGGCCTTAATACCTATTCATATTAACAAGTGGGCTGCTTATCACTGTTCAAAAGTTTTATATTCGCGCAAATGTGGGAAGTTCTACAATTACCCGCAGCGGGTGGGCCGCATGGATTACGGCTCCATCTTTCCTTGTCAAAAAGGGGGTAGAAAGATCCAGTAGATTTTTGGCCCCCTTTTTATTCAACTGATTAAACAAGTATTTTTTTGAATAACTTTACATAACTTTAAATTACTACATCAGTGGATAAATACGCGTATGTTGAGCGTGAGGGCCTGTGTTTGATTCCCAGATCGAGTAAAATCTTATTGGATATTTCTATACTATTATTGTAAGATCAAAGTTCGGATATGTGTTTAGTTAAAGGCTCGCCCCCTTATTACATGGGACTTAAAACATACAAGCGACCTATGAGTGTATATATTAAGTACTTCATTTAAAGAACAAGCAATTTTTTCATTCGTTTTTTTACGAACAAAAACAGCTATGGTACACAAAGATGTAATAAAGATGTACGCTGTGAATGATTACCGAGTGACCTGAATGTAATCATTAGTAATCGTTAGAGGCCAACTTTGTTTTCTAACTAACTCCCCGAAACTCATCAATCAACATGTTCCTATACAAAACGTAGCGAAAGTAAACATCGACGGGGGCGTAACTACTCTTTATTCGGCATCTACTCACTTTATAACAAATTATATTCGTTACAGTTAAAATTCAAAACAATCAGAAGTAATTTTGATTGCAAAAATCAGTAAGTATACTTGATTTGAACGACGTCCTTAGTCAAAACTAGTTTGGACTGATTTTCGCAGTCAAATTCGGTATGAAACAAATATAAATAACAGTTAGGTAAGGTGAAACTGAGACCATCAGTGGCAGAACCGAATTTACTTACACAAAAGATATTAAAGTCTTGGTCGTCGCCCTCGAAAAAAGGTAGTCTATATCTTTTATTTTAGGTCCGTAAGTTTGTAATCTAGTGTTTTATTTTTTGAAGGTATGGAAAATTTTCATGAATCTTATGTCACCTCGAGAGGCGGCAGGTTATCTCGGAATCGGACCGACTAAAAACCGTATTTCCCTTCTGTTCCGTACAGTTCCTTACCGGAACAGCCCTATAATTACAGTCATGGGATTGTAGCCTGTCGGTCACGACCATCATGACAGGCTGCGGTCTAACAATCGCTGGACCCCTTTAGAATCATATTGTTTAAATAAAATGCTGAGTTGTTTTTATAAATTGTGGACTGTATTTTTTAATAGAAAAATTTACAAAATTCACCTGCCCAACCTGGCTATGAAGAAAACGGATGAGAGAAAAAAAAGGACTGTGTTGCCACAGTTGCCAGTGTTGTATGCTCATAAAACAAATTTGTTATTTCTGTTAGCCCTTAAGGGAGGATAGACCTACTTTCATCAGGAAATTACTCAGCTGTAAAGCTATCGGGATTTTTCTCCAGAAGTTACCAGATGCGGCTTATACCTTGACCTTCTTTTTTTAAAATCCCGAGGCAATTTCCGTCATGAGCAGTCTAGAAGTTCTCATAGCCACTGAAAAAGCTTTTTATCTATGGACGTAATTACATAGTTATCTACAAGCATCGGTTTTAAATGTAGGTTAAGTTTAGTTTTATGTTTATTCAATTTTACATGTTTGGGATATAATATCAGCTAGTCTTTTTATTTGGCAATATAAGTGATGTTCAATTTCATATAACGTTGTAATGGAAAATCGTTTGAAAGAAAAAGAGTATTTAATGTTTTTTCAGAATTGTTTGATAGGCAGACGGGTTAGAATATAATTCCTCACTGCCATTTAGACTGGCACCTCGTAAAGAGGCGACAAAATATCTGACTTGCCTGGTGGTAAGACATCTTGGGGTCTGAATGGTATTAGGAACTATATTCTGACCGGTCCTCAAATCCGACAGGACACAGGGTAAGTTTTGTGTAATTTCGGGATAAATCAAAATCAAAAATGTGTTGTGCCCTGCCCTGCGATCCTCGGATTACTTGAATTGATCTTGTATTTTCCGATTCTGTGGGAATTTTCCAAAACCTTTCTTAGCGCCTACAGAAACCATTTTAATTACAAGCTAAATTTCTGGCATGGCAATTTCTAATTAATCCGTGAGTAAGAAGAAGTACCTAGGTATATCTACTTCGCTTCTATAAATTAAGCTTAAAATCAACTTTCCCGCGACAATCTGTTCTACTATTTGCACCGTACTGCCCAAAAACGGGCGCATTTTGCTAGCTCACTTCAAAAGTTGAGAAACTATGTCGCGCAAAAAGCCACAGAGCTCTCGCATGATGTGGAAACTTCTCGAACTAAAAAGTTGAATGTATAATCGTGCTTACATGATGGCTGGGATGCTTGCTGATAACACACGAAACGAGTCGCGTGAAGTTTTTTAAACGCTACCAAAAAACGGTCGATTTCTCTCGAAATTGCATAACATGTAACGTCACAGACGTTCCCAAAGAATTAGGCAGAGGTTTATTAATGTACACTCACAGCTTACTAGCAATGTGGATCGCACATTACTAGTGTTCTTGTTAACCCCTCGTGCTAAACTAAATGCTGTTACGAATGGGTCACGTCGGTAGTGCAATAGGTGGTTTTCGAAAGTCCGACGCCCTAGCCATTAGGCTACCGCTGCTTCCACAACTCCTGCTTTAGCCATTTAACAACTCCGGGCTACTACACATAATAACCAAACTTTCCCGATTCCCATCGGTCCCAGGACCAAGCAATCTGCAGTCGCACTTGCGATCACTATACCAAAGAAGTTTGAATCAGAACTGAAATTGATATTCTAAGTGCCTTTAGAGCATAGGCATATAACAGACGTCATAGCAGGAAGGAATTACTGACGGCTAATGAATGCAGTGCAGAATGCAATTAATTGCTTTCGCACCGGAAAGCGTAATGTGGGACGACCTCAAACAAGATGGACGGACGACCTGGTAAAGGTCGCTGGGAGTCGTTGAATGCAGGCGCCATATAACCGGTCCCTGTGCAAGTCTTTGGAGGAGGCCTTTGTTCAGCAGTGGACTTCTATTGGCTGATATATAATGATGATGAATGAATGCAGGTGGCGTTCAGTGACTATTTCATCTTTATTGCCACCATCACAGCGCCACCATTTTAATTGGCTTACGTATTAAGAAACAAAAAAATATCTTAGTGTAAATTACCTACATTCCTTTTTACTAGTTAATATCGCGTTCCAAGGAAATGGGCACAAAAATTAAGGAGCCCAACATTATAATAGCTATTAAGGTCAATGGATTGTGGTTATACGACCATTAAAGCTGTTTATACCACCATTTCCCTATCTAAGCTGTTTCCACCAAGGTAATTCCTATAGATAATGGTATCTAGTACTTAGTTCATTATTAATCTTTAACGAAAATGAATCATTTGTTTAAGTCGGCAAACGAGTGACTAGATGGTAAATATTCATTGCCGCCCATGAAAACCTGCAACAGATGAGTTGCTCTAACGTTGCTACGGAATGTTGCAGACACGCGCTTGAAAGTGGAAACACACACCAAGGTGCTTTACGACAGACTTCGACGAAGTGTGGTCGTCAGCCCATCAGACCCCAAGAAATCAGATATTGTCTCGAGAAATAAGATTTGAATGGCAGTGAGGAACTATTTTATAAGATTATAGCCCGCCCCTTTTGGTTTCATTTTAACATCCTTCGTTATTTGAGTGAAGAAAAAATTCGACTCGGCAAAATTCGAACCTGGGTCTTCTTGTTGAATACACCAGACGCTATGAACTCTAAGCTACCGCGAGTGATATTGCCTTCACATTCTGAATTTATGTCTTTAAGATGACGTGCCTTATTAGTTTTGTACCTAAGTAGTCGCATATGACTGAGGTCCGCCAGAGGTCCTGGGTGCGATCCCCAGGTCGAGCAAAGTGTTATTGGGTTTTTCTATGAAATTCTCAGTTGCAGCTCGGAGTCTGGATTTAATGGCAATAGGCTCGCCCCCTATTACATGGGTCATAAAGACACCGGTGGCGAACTGTGGGTGTACATTAGTACGCCTCTGCCTAACCCTTCGGGGACTACAGGCGTGATGGTATGTTATGTAGTCGCATACTGATGAACTGTTGGTGTACGTTCTGTACTCCTCTGCCCGGTTTTGGGAAAAAACGGACTTATAGGTAGATACCTATTCATGTAACAATTTGACAAAGATATAACTAAGTCTGAAAAATGCAAAGTATCTAAAATTATTAGGTAGGTTTTTACTTTATTTTAGGTAGGTAGGTACACCAAATACAAAATACATGATATATTATTATACGCAATTAAAAAAAAAACAATATGAGGTCTTATCGTTATCTGCGTACTTAGGTAAGTCAAAACAGAAACACAAACAAGTAGGAGATACAATGCTATTTTAAGATAAGTGCGAGAAGCATCGATACACAGCTGTTCTATACGTAAGTATCTTTATACTTATTTTCACCCCAAATTACATTGATTAATTTTTTAAAAAAAGAAAACGTTGCCCCACACTAAGATTTTCTCCTGTATCGTGGGTGCGTTTACAAACACAAATTCTCACATACACAAACGCCCAGACCCGGAACAACTACCTGTAGATCATACAAATATTTAATTATTAGGTATCTATCATTTCTTAAAACTCCAAAAAAAGTAACAAAGGTTACAACTAACAAGCGGTAGTTACCTATATATCTAGCGAATACTAGGTGCGACTATCAGAAGTGTAAGGAAATATATAGGAAATGCGGAGTTCTATGATAATTGGAACGTCTGCAAGTTACCTTGTTGATAACTGGTACAAGGAGACACGAAGTTCCAACATAATTGACATCAAATTTCAACAATTATTGGCGAAGAGATTCGGAGCAACACACTCGGTAGTTCGGCTGTCAATAATAAAGTTCGATTTTTGCGAAGTTGTTGCGATGAAAATATGTGGGGTGGCGCCACTTATTTAGCGCGGCAACACTGTGGCTCTTTCAGTCTCTTTCACGCGCGTTTTAGAGGTAATATACGAGAGCGGGATGCAGATAGAAAAATGCAACAACCGATTCGTAATATCGAAATAGGACGTATGTTTTTTAAACTGTATTTTCCGATTATAGACCTATAGCAAGCTTTATATACATTTAACATTATATAGGTATAACATTTTATATGTGAAATGAACATAAAACATTACTAAATTTGGCTTGGGACAGTAAAAAAGAGTCTATAGTATGTAATCCCATTTCATAGTACATTCTTATACATCTTACTTACACGTATTTTATATAAAAGCCTTTTATATTAATCAGAGCTGTATTTCTAAATAAAAATGTGCAACAATGTCTGTTGTTTTTCCGCAATGAGCGATGTGAACAGAGCACGTCCGGCCATGGAAATAGGTAATCCATCAAGCGAACACCCTGTCGTGTCGTCTCGATGATTAGCACAACAAATAATACAGAACCCATGAACAAAAGAAAATATGGCTTAATGTGTAATGTGGCTTTGTTTACCTTTATTGTGAAAGGAGGTAACTAATAAAAATACTTAGGTAATGTGTAATGTAAATATTTATGACCCCAACTACCTTTACATAGTTTTTATAATATATTTTAACACAGCGCAACCACTTGCGGACAGCTACAAAGATACACAGTTATTACCTACTATCTTTGCGAATATCACAATAATTGCCATTAGGTACAGTTTTTTATATAGGGAGCAAATGAGCAATTGGTTCCCCTGGTGGTGAACAGCAAGTGATCACCACTGCCATAAGAATATCAGCAACACCAGAGGAATCACCGATGCGTTGTTTATCTTTTCCGTACCTACACATAAAGCTCTATATTACCAGTTTAAGCTAACCTTGTATTTTTTTTTCATAATAGTATTTTTTGTTAATAGTTGACTAGCAATTAGCGACTTAGATAGGTACCTAATCCAAATTTTTATATTCAATACATTTTCCTTATTTTTGACATGATAATTTGAACGAGGGTTACCAAAACAAAGTAAACTAGTTGTTTCTTCTGCGTAAGATTCTAAGAATGCAATAAAGTATCTTGGCCTAAAAGATGTCGACTTTACTATTAGAAAATTCTTAGTAACACCGCCGAGTTCAGATTTATGCCCAGTTAATAGGCTATATAAGCTCGACCCTCCCTTCCCGTCCCATTACATTTGCCTTGAAACAACTAACACCTCTACTGAAGTCTTCGGGGAATACACGAGTTATATATATAATTTATCTGAATTTAAATTCGAATAATTTTTTTCAGATACGGATTATACAAAATACGAATACATTAAAAAATATATTTATTGTATTGTTTAGGTAAATAAAACGCTACCCCACACTAGGATTTTCTCCTGTATCGTGGGTGCGTTTACAAACACAAATTCTCACATACACAAACGCCCAGGGGGCTTACTCTTGAACTCAATTCCGATACATCGACATTGGAATTGTGCCGTTTCGTCAAGTTTCGTACTCTTGAATCCGAGACTAGCGCCAAATTGTTTCAATATTGCGCGGTGATTGAGTGAACTAAATAGGATTGGGAAACGACCCAACCATTCGCCAATCAGGGATGCCGATACAAGGTTAACGGATTTGTGCTCAGGAGTACGAAATCGCCCGACAGCCAAATTGACATTGGAATCGGATCTCGTTCGGATTGGTATTGTAATTATTATTGTTATTAAGAGTAAGCCTGTAGACCCGGAACAACTACCTGTAGATCAAATATTTGCTCCGTGTGGGGATCGAACCCACAACACGTGGCGCAGAAGCCGATCGCTCAACCGCTACGCCAATCGTGTCGTCAAATTATAATTTATTATGGAGGAAGTGGATCAGGAACGGATTACGTCAATTATTGTCTAGTACTACATACTCATAGTAGCAGTACTTGCCACATTCTCACCGTTCTCCCCACAATTACTTTTGGGTCAAAGGAAAATCATAATAAAATTCACATTCATATTAGAAACTAAGGATCTGTGGGGGTGAAAGTAAAAAGGTTTTCTCTGGAATCAATTCATATTTAGAACCCATAAGAACTCCTTAGCAATGTTTTCATGTGAATTTTATTATGATTAAATAAAACCAATAGAGGCCTTTTTAGCCCAGGAGACATGCATGCAAAAGTCCCTCAATCTCATTTACCGTTAGTAACACATTTCTTACAAGCTGTCATATTCACGATCTGAGGTCAGATAATATGAGCAGGCCCGTTTAACCGCCATTTTATTTAAGGCAGTCTGCCAATGAGCGGGTGGCAGATAACGATGGGCCATGTTCGCAAAACTAGCGCACTGAACCAATTAGCTGGTCAGTTTGGAAATACACTCTCGAGTGATTGTTCTATAGTAGTTCTATGGAATTGGATTCTGCACTGTGATAGTGATTTATATGTGATAAAAGTCCATCTTCCTGAGGATCTACCTCAGGAAGATGGACTTACCTCAATATCATAAACGTGAATGTTTGTGAAATTTGATATAGATTATAGTCTGATTAAACTAACACATAGGCTACTTTTTATCCAATTCGGACCCAATTCTAAAGTCCACGCTTACAAAGTCGCGGGCAGAAGCTAGTGAATAAATATTGCATACAAATATCACGCCTGTATTCCCCGACAGGTTAGGTAGAGAGAGAGAGAGTAGAGAGTTTTTTTTTTTTTTTTTACCGCTTTGAGTTTATGTTCTATAAGTACATAGTACTTACACATCATTCTCTTGAAATCGCAATATTTATTTATTCTTGTTTAAAACTTAAAAACTGTATGAACTATAATAAGTAGGTAGTAGGTAATAATATCCTACCTACCTATCTCAGTTTCGAGCGTGTGGCACTCGTGGGTCGCAGCTGAAAACCAGCGTTAGGTATCAGTACCTCTATTGATACTTAACAAAGTGCTGAGCTGATGGCCCTTTTGGCACTAATGTATTTATTTAAAGCTATCTGGCAGATATAACGATCCAACAACAAATTGTACAAGCTCGAAGTTAAACCAAAGACTTGAAGTTATTGTTATTTTTTTTTATTGTAAGCTTTGTTATGATTAGTGTCAATAAATACATCTTTCTTTCTTCTTTCTAGAGGTATAATTACATATACACCCCCAGATCGCCAGTATGTTTAGATCCCATATAATTTGCATTGCATATGCATACGCAATGCAAGCCTATTGTCATCAACCGATAGTTTCATAGAAAAACCCAATAATACTTTGCTCTGCTTGGGAATCGAATCTCTAAAAAGACATATTCCACAAAGCGATTTTAATATAATTACCTAAACACATCTCTCTAATACAAAAATACTACATAAAAAATATTTATAGCATCTACATTACTTAGCTCAAGTGCCTCATTGGGATAGTGGTCGCGTGTGCTTAAGGTCCTTCTTCTCTATCTTATTGTGATTTTTTTGCATTTTCAATAGTAAGATTACAAAGTTACTTTAGTAAAGGAAAAATTCAATCGCGGGCAGGATTCGAACCTGCGTCTCCTGGTTGGATACACCAGACGCTCTGACCTCTAAGCCACCA
Source organism: Acronicta aceris (assembly GCA_910591435.1). Classification (NCBI taxonomy): domain Eukaryota; kingdom Metazoa; phylum Arthropoda; class Insecta; order Lepidoptera; family Noctuidae; genus Acronicta; species Acronicta aceris. Next base: position 6,545,885 of record OU342774.1, read on the forward strand.
CGAACCCCACCCGGCTGATTGAAATTTTGCCTTCACATTCCGAATTTACGTCATAAGGTGACGTTGGCGACATGTATAAAAAACAAGTTACCTTGCGTCTCAACCGACACGAGTTACTTTACAATTGCCACCCGAAATGCCACCTCGTACGACATTGAACTAACTGTAAAGTAAGTCGTAAAATAACTTAAGTATTTCTCAATAATGTTGCAATGCTTGAAAAGGCACTAAGTCATAAGTACCTCCTCATTGAAATGATGAAAAAAACACCATAACTATGTGCACTTAGTTTGCAATAAATGCTTTGAATTTGAATTCCCAGGTCGAGCAAAATGTTGTCGGATTTTCTATTAAATTCTCAGTGGCAGTTTTGCTTTTGGATTTGATCCCGGTTAACTGCAATTAGATCACCCCTATTACATGGGGACCTAAAGTCGCACCCGCGAAATATGGGCATTCCTACATTAATACACCTCTGCCTATCCCTTAGAGAATATAGGCGAGATGTATGTTATGTTATAGTAGCTAATATAAATAGAATATCTACGCTTTACATTCTCACACCAAGATTTATAATCTACGAAACAGCAATTAGTAACCGTTTTAATTGCTTTACTAACTTTAATTTAATAATAAATTATCCTGTAGGTACACTATCTAGCTACGGATATAGTCGTAATATCATCCCAGTTTATATAAACAAAGATAATTCACAGCATTATGAAACCTATATTGTAGATACTCTTTGGTAAAGAGCCGGCGGGCGGCGAGTCGACAAGCTTATCGATTTTGCGATTTATTTTGGTTTGTGCCTAAATCGAGAACCGAACCGAGGTAGGTCAAGCGAAGCGATAAGATACTGTACGGACAGTTAGGTCTTTGTTTCAGCTAAACTCATGAATAACCTGATTTATTTACAGGAGAGTTGAATAGGTTATTATGTAAACTTTAGGTATACCATTTTAGTTTTGTCTCGAGTAAGGAAACAGACGTATTTAAGGTACCTTTTATTGATTTATTAGATGATGATTTTATTTATTTATTGCAAGGAAGATTTACAGACAAATAACATCATAAACATCATTTGATTAAGTATGTAGTAACCTAAATACACATAATACCTGTCTACGTGGATGTATACACTTGACGACACGATTGGCGTAACGGTTGAGCGATCGGCTTCTGCGCCACGTGTTGTGGGTTCGATCCCCACATTTGTAAGATCTACAGGTAATTGTTCCGGGTCTGGGCGTTTGTGTATGTGAGAATTTGTGTTTGTAAACGCACCCACGATACAGGAGAAAATCCTAGTGTGGGGCAACTTTTTTTTTAAATAAGAAAAATTAATACATAAATTTACAAATATATAAATACTAGATGTTCCCCGCGGCGCCATCCGCATTGATGCCATATTTTAGGAAATGTATCAATGTGTCAATGCGGATGGCGCATGCGATGCGTGGATCAATAGATACCTACTTAGTTTCTTTAATTTCGATAATCAGTACCTAAGCGGCATTTCACTGTTTTATACAATACTCTTATATTCTTATTCTTAATTGTCTTAGCATTGGCTAATAGACGCTTCAAATACCTACTACATTGTGAAGTACTTTCACAAATCTCCAGCGAAATAGATAAAATAATGTATATGCGGTTACAATGCAACAAAAATAAGTCGTTGGAGCAAGAGGAAAAACATGATGAAACCCATATGTTAATAATAAATTCCATTTCTCTGCTAGCGCCGACAGATTGCAGCACCTGTCACCGTGGTACGAAATGGCGGAATATTTTGTACGTCTGTGTATTTCGTGTGGAGTATTTGGCAAAATAAATTATACTTAAAATAAGTATGTGTTATGAACTCTTTACTAATAGATCTCGTTCTACCAAGGTTTTCCTGCCTACACATCTTGAATAGGCTAGTTGACTGGTCTTCGATTTATTAAAAGTAATGGTCCTATTAAAAAAAATCATTAAAAATAATTCGTAAGTAGACTGAAAATTTTTTTTTTTTTATTCGTGGTAGGCTTACGATTGACCGCTAGTTTGCCTGCTAAATCGAGTCATAAAGTTCTACGATAAGCTTTTAGTTTTTGGTGAGGATTGAGTGGGGATGCTATGCCCCTTTCCCGCTAAACGAATGTCAGTATAGAATTTGAATGGCACATGCACGGTTTGACGTCACTTACATACTTTAATAAGCTCTCTGTTTAAAAATTAAAATGCTTATAACTTCCTTATTTTAAACCGTACTTTATTTTGTTTTTGTTGTTCGGCTTTATTTATGGACAATTTTTTTATGAGACCATAAAAAATATCAGTGGACTAGCCTATTATGACGTAGGTACGGTCGTACAAAAATATAAAACAGAAAATAAATACGATTTTATATTTATAACCAGCTATGCCCCTCGGATTCACTCGCCGTTTCTGACTATTTTCTTTTGCTGGGCTCCTAAGAACCACAGCGTGATGTTAAATAGCCATAAGAATTGGGCTATCTAATGCAAAAAAAAAATCAATTTGAATGTTCAAATCTGACGGGTAGTTCCAGAGATAAGCACATTCAAACAAACATAACGTAGTTTTGTGGGTGATAGACAAATGATTCGTAGTCAAGTTCCTCAGGGGGAATAACATCCGTCAAGTGACTAAATTATGTCGTTGGATTATCTCGTTTTTAGGCATACTTTTACACAAGATATGGTACGACAAAATTATTTGGTGGCTGGCATGTCAGCCTAACTTGGATTTGTGCCCGTTTAATAACACTAGGCTCGCCCCCTGAGTGTACATTAGAATGCCACTGCCTATCTCTTAGGAGAATACAGCCGTGTTGGTATTTGTGTTTTTAATACTTTTGGGAAAAAAATAAGCATATCGTGTCCAAAAAACCAACCATCGCATCGGGCCAAAAAATGCTTTGTGGAGCTCTAGGGCCACATTTAGGCAATCAATTCCAATTTAGAATGATTATAATAGCAAGAATAATTAAGTAGGTATAGCATAGCAGATTCTTGTCAATTTTTAAATGTGAATGGTTTTAATTCATGGAAAAAAACCCCTTTTAGTCCCGGTCTACACAATACTGCAATCAAAATTTATTCATACGTCAAAACCACTCAGCTATGGATTAAGTATTTGAATATGTATGAGTTGTATGACTTAGGTAGTTATATGTTCAGAAGGTACATACCTACAACGAAATCATACTCAAAGGTCGTGCCATAAATCAAAATGAAATTGCATTACACGCAGCCAAGTAATAAACTTTGTAATATTCCAACATGCTCTTAGATTACTTTTAGCTTCCAGAATATTCTGGCGTCTAAAGAAATTCTTTACTCCTTACATTTAAATACAAAATTCGCATTAACAAAATATGTCTTATTGCGGGTATAAAGTACACAGGCATTCACTTTAGAAAATTTTCGTAATTGAAACTGAAATGGAATTTCAATGGATTTATAATGAAAGCGTTTCTTTCCATGAATTCCAAATGTAACAACCTACCTATAGTAAATTGTATGACATAGATGCACCCCACTGATTCTGAAAGGAGACACATGGGCAGTGGTACCAGCCCCGGATCTACGATTTTTTCGAAACGGGGCAGAAACTTGGCACTTGTCAGTCGACCTCTCTCTCCTGATTTTTTCCAACCAGGCAAAAACTTCTCAGTCTCCAGCTTGTTAAAAAAAAAACAATTTTAGCTCCCCCTGAAACTGCCGCTCGGGGCATGTGCTCCGATTTGCCCCAATATATCCGGACTGAGTGTGAGGGACAGCAAATGGGTGGCTAATGATGAAATGGTCTGACATTATGTACTTAATAAATATAATACGTTACGATATTTGGTAAATAAATGAAACCACAGCCTCTCCTATCCTATTTTTTTTTGTTATAATTACCATTACCTATTCTTTAGACTAATTGAGACACTTGCCGTCGTTATTACACATACATATTCACAGAATACATAATAATACAAGTATGTTCCCACACGCAGATCAGGGCGGGATACAACCCCAGGCAATAAACTGGATACCACTGTTCTTAAATTGTAGATTTGAATTCAATAAAATAGTCCTTTAGAAAGGTGATATAGGAATATTTAGGTACTTGTTTAATCCATTATCTAATGTCAAAATGTATAACATTCTTTAGATGAAAAAAATACATATTTTTAAACAAATACGTACGCAAACCCGTCAGGCAGAATAATTAAAAATCTCGGGATGGGAGGTTTCCCTCTGGCGCAGAGGGCATGGGGAAACAATGGTTGCACTTTGCAATTAGCTCTAACCCTACATCTGCCGCACCTATAGGCGTAGCCCAGCTGCCGAGTGTTAAGACAATGAGTAAATTTAATCCTGAGGAGCTAATTACTGGATGTATTTATTGAGCTGGTAGTACCTACCTCAATAGCCAAGTGGTCCCTAAGCGCGACTGTAAAGCTCTAGATCCTGTAGGCCTAGGTAAGGTTTGCTTCTCAGGTCGGGCAAAGTGGTATTAAGTTTTTCTATGGCATTCTCAATAGCAGCTCGGAATTTGGATTTCTGACCTAAACATACTATGAGTGTAAATCAGTAGGTACACCTCTGCCTACTCCTTCGGGGAATACAGACGTAATGGTATGTTATGTAGGTCAGTATGTCAGGTTTTTATAAAGAGTAAGTAGGTATATGGAGTTCCATGCCGTCTCTTCTCCATAAGACCCACTATTTGGAAAAGTGCAGCTAGTTTTTTGACTTTTCTAAAGTACCTTTTTTAATGTATAATTGAAATAAAACATTTTGACTTTGACTTTGACTATGAGTCATTTATGACTATATATTTTAAGATTATTAATAATATGCGGGTTAAATGGATCACTCACTTTCGACACCATTAAATCAGATAGGTACCAAAACATTTGAAACCAATAATACTTACAACTCAAGGTGGATTTATGCCCAGATTGTAGTTGATTAATAAATAATTGGTCAGTAGGCACCGCTGCGGACATTGATTCGATCCAAACTAAACTTGATTCCTCAAGCAATTACTAATATTGGATTTAGTTACCTACCTGTTGAGATAATCGTGTTGCATGCGAGTTTACGGTCCTACTTAGGTATATAGGTAAAATCGTTCATCTCATCTAGTTTACTGTGAAAACGTGAAATTGATTGATTGACTGCGAATGTCAACTATAGCGAAAAACGAAACTACACATATCTAGGTATACTTACTACGTCATATCTAAGGCCGCCTTTTAATTAATTTTACAGATTTGACGGGAAGAGTTTTAGTCACTAGGTATGACGTTGCGCCGTGTGTTACGGGTTCAATTCCCACCTGGGACAAATACTTAATTGACCCACAGATACTTCTTCGTCTCGAGCCTGGGTGTAGGTACTTTGTATATGTTAATTGTAAAGCCCTTTAGGACCGGGACACAGATGTTGTTTGCTACGCGGGCAGTATCCTGAAACGTCTGTTCTGTCAGTAATTTTAACTCACAATGCCTCTACTACGTAAGACGTGGGTTAAGTGTGGGTACAGTTGATAAAAGAATTAGATATACACATGGCCGTAGGCAGGGAGGTGGGTTTCAAACCACAACAATTAATTTAAACTAAAGTTGTTACTTTTGTCTCTGTTCCACACCTAAAACCCCCGAAATGTACTCTTGCCTAGTCCAGAGCTCGAAGTCCCTCGAAATTAATTCTTGGCTACTAACGACATCGGGGTTTTGACAAAAATTACTTATGTATTAGGCAGGTATTTAATGTATTAAAAAATATGTGTCAAAACACAAGTTGGCTACCAAACGCTTTGGAGGAAAATTATTTAGGTATAACGCAATCTAATTTCTACCTGTATAGGTACCCCTTTTGTCAACTCTACATTACGATGACGTAACGGTGCCATCAATAAATACTACTTCCCGTTTATATACCTTTATTTTTAAATAAGGAAACTCGTAATTGGTGGTCGGCTAGCTATGTGCCCATTATTGAAGTTAATAAACTCGTTTTCTAAAGCGGAAACTACACTTGTTCGCAACCTTTGAAGAGTTGGCAAGATTTCCTATTACCCACAACGTTCCCGGCTTAAACTTTGTGTAGTTCGAGGAATCCAACAGTTTTATTTACTTACCCTTACTACTAGCCTACATAGTTTTCAAAGGAACTACCGCGGACCAATTGTATTTCCCCTTTTGTAAATTTCTTTAATAAGCGTTTTTTAAATTTCAATTAAAGCCTCCTTTTGAGCTGCTATTTTCATTTGTTATTGTGATTTCCTTTCAGTACCTCGTGAAAACAAGGTGAAGTACCTACCTATAATTTATTTATAAAACGTAAGCCGCGATATGGTAAGATATCAAAGAAAAAATAATACTTACAGATTAGATTTGAGAACTAATACATTTTGAGAATATTTTTTGCCTAAATAATCTTTGCACATGCTATGGTTATATGGACTTTAAAAAGCAAATTAAAACTCGGCTCCAGCGCAGAATGTGCACTTTACAAAACGTGCACTAGACAATCAGTTCCAAAAGATAGCAATATCTTTTGGAATGAATTGTCTCTAAAGAATGATATTGTTCCAGAATGTTGCACATTCTGTGAATCTGATTCTAATTTTCTCAGTATAATTATCTTTCGCGCCTGAAACACTCTTATTTATTATACTGTAAATTATGATGTAAGTTCCTACTTACTTAGTTACTTGCTTGGGTGATTCCAATTTCAAATACTTATTTATTACAATCTTCATTATGTAGATACTTTGTTCTTAGAGAATAACTATGGAGTAATTAATGTGCAGGTGTACCTAGCTACCTACTCAAAAACCCATCTTCATAAAACCTCTTGTCACCATTACAATCCCTATGAGAATAGATAATCTAGCCATTTTAGGTAGTACTACCCATTTTTATGGCAACATTATAATGTAGATCGTACTATCGGTCATAAGACATTACGGTTAATGGCTACCTGATTCAGATTACGGGTCCTTATCGGTTTATTGCCGTGTTAAGTACCAACCCTTTTCAATATTAATTACTTTTACACATGTAATAATGATACGGTCTAATGTGTAAGTCCACACAATAACACGTTGCTCTACAAAAATCACCGATAGTGCGAAGGAATATTGCAAATGAGAAAATACTCACAATCTCTTACTTAATATACCTCTCATACAATAATAAACAAGGCGGCATAACCTGTAGATTTTTTCCGACGGCAACATTTAATTTTTACCGATAGCAATGAATGTTCCACTACATTGCCATTTCGGACCAATTTGCAGTCTACGCTGGGAAATTAATTTAAAGTGCACGTTGTTGGTTTTATATCTAGGTTATGTTTTTACAGTGGTGCAGGCAGGAACAAGGGCGCAGAAGCAAATTACGAGAAATGGATAGGAATATTTTATCTGTTTCGTCACTTAACGAAACCGCTAGACGCGACTTTGAAGCTGTTTCTATTCTAAACAGACGTAAGTGCCCAATGACGTCATTTGTACGGATATAAGGGCTAAACGATGACATGACGTCATTTTTCTGACCCCTCAAATGTTTTTCTTATGTCAGTTTGGCATCTATTATAATTATTCATAACATTACCTATTTCATTGTCGATTTACTAATACTTCGACAAAAAAATAATTTTCTCATTTTCCGCCGTATAAGTGACGTCATCACACATTTTTTCATTTCTTTTTTCTCCGAGATGAAGAAATAAAAAAATATTTGTTTTGGAACTCAGGATATAGAAAAACAAAGAAACAGTATATTTGTTTTGTTGGCTTAATAATTTTGAAATGTTGCCCTTGCCAATTGACGGTGGCGCGGATTTGTTCGCAAATTGGCTCTTTTGTAGCAGTCGTGCATATTAAGCCTGCGCTACGTGTAAACTTACAACCGATTCGACGGCGTAATTCGCAAAAACTAGTAGTATCTGATGCATCACCTAGTAATGCCAGGCTAAACTCAGGGTTATACCAAACAGTTAAACATTTTTCTTAACTCGTTTTGCAGGGCGTATTCCCAACGGCCTCCACTAAAACTGCCCCCAATGGTGGTCGTTGGAATAAAATTATATTTTTATTACCATAGAGTACCTACATAACTTATACCTAAATTTTTTTTTTATTTGGAGTGCAACTCCTTTATTTTAAGACCATGATAATATACCTACTTTATTACTCTTTCTTGTTCAATTAACGACTCGTATCAATCGACCGACGTTAGCGACCGATGTCAGCGTAGGAGGAAATCAAGCCTCAGAGGAAGTATAAAAGTGGGGTCATAGTTCAACAAAACCGGGGCCGTTGAGAAAACACCTAACACTTTGTTCTAACTACCATCCGGTGGCAGTTTGGTGGTTGTCGATGGGAATAATATTACAAGTGATGTCTAATCGAACCCCACTGATGGCAGTTGGTAATAAAAATAGAATTTTGTCCCAACGACTACCAGTGGTGACAGTTTTAATAATAATAATAAACCCCTTCTGGAACAAGCGTTACCTCAACATGAGACTAACGACAAACTGGAGGGTAGATTAGAACCGCTTTTTACAAACTTTAGAAAATAAAACGAAAAATGTGTTACAAGGACTAATGAAAAGCGCACAAACCGCAGGGCAGCTTGTAAAGAGCTGATGGTGAGTGGCGACACTGCTACACTGTTTGCTCGTATTGGGTAGCTGGAGTGGAAATCCAAGTGCGCCCGCAGGACTCTCAACTCTGTCTTGCCCGAGCAAGAGCCGTCAGAGCTATATGCGCGGGGGTGGAAGTATCTACTGGCATTATAGCGGGGAAACCCAATCCGGCTCTTTTCAAGACTCGCAAAGGTGAAACCGGGGCTGCACCTCTCTACACCCTTAGCCGGTCACACCGCTGTTGCCGCCTTCTGCCTGTACCTACTGGCAGCTGTTTGGGGGCCAAGTTAGTTACGTGGCAAGTCACCGTCTGCCATCCCTAAGCATGTCTAAATTCGAGGCTCAAGGCAGACGCCGTTTTCTTCCGACAATAAAAGTTATCGGTCCACCTAACACCCACATCCATAATCCATCCCAGTTTTAATTTCCGTATTTTGCAATAGTCCTGCACACGCCCGGAATACTTCATGGCTGTATTCCCATAGTACAGTTGTGGATCATAGTTTTCCAAGGGGTCTCTGCGCGTTGGACCTGTGTCCCCCCACAAGCGTTCCGAATGAGCGGATGTCTTCCTCACGGAAGATAATTATGCCGTGATCACCTAAGGAGATACAAAATAATAATAATAATAAGTTTATTTGGACACCAACAGATCCATATTTTGTTAGTATAAAACAGTTTAGTGATTTCATTTTAGTGATGGCCGTTGGGAAAAGCCCTTTTGTTTTGCAGTACCTATATGGTGGGTGGGCCATAAAAAAGTTCTGTAGGCTAACAATTAAAAGCCTAGGTACGACCTGGCCTTTGCTTATCAGTTTTATAGGAACCGGAAACCTGAAAACTGAATAACGCTGAGTATTCTAGTAATTATTTCAGATGCAGTCAGGCTGTCCTGAAATAGACAGCTACCTAAGTACTTACTGGGCCCTATGTATGGAATTAATCCATAGATTTGGGTCAAAATTGCGAACCAAACATGCGACAATACCTTGAATTAGCTTTAGCGCAGACTTGAGGTTCTCCTCGTTGGATGCCATGCCCGCAGAAGCCACCTTCCTTAACACCACCAGTTGCGTAGTAAGTAGGCAGTACAGTGGCGACCAAAAGTCCATAGGCAATCTCACAACGCAATAGCTTGACGTTTAGTCTGACTTCTTTTCATGCATCATCATTGTCGGACGCACTGGCTGTATCGAGCTCGCTCGTACTGTTCATAGCAATGTAATCCTTAGCGTGCTTATTAACTTTTGAGCGTTTACTGTAAGTACCTACATTGTGTAGGTGGCAAAATAAGACATTCAAAAACAAAAAAAAACTGCTTATCTACTTACACACTTTCACACTGATTTTATATGGCATAATGGATAATTCAAGCACACTAAGAGTATACTTATGTGGCAAACTAAGGAAGTAGGTAGGTACTTACTTACCTATTTTTCTATTTATAAAATTAAAATAATATCCTAGGTACTCTAGTTACATCTCCATAAATAGGTAAGTACCGACCTACACAGTATTACTTACTTGTTTATTATATGGTTACACGACAACCCTTACGAAGTCCCTAGAAAAATATAGGTACCTACATAAGTACCTACCTACTCACATTAATTAGCGCTGACGAATGAAAAGGCAACACTTCACACTAGCTCACTCTCTTTCACAACAACACTAGTACATATTTCCTGTGGAGAGGTGATTTCTACCTGCAAAGTGACGGAGTGGCTATGGGTTCGCCGCTAGCTCCAGTGGTGGCTAACATTTTCATGGAGTGGTTTGAACAACAAGCTTTAGATTCCGCAAGCGTCAGGCCTCGATACTGGTGGCGATATGTTGATGACATTTTTGCTATCGTCGAACGGGACACACTAAAGGACTTTACAGACCATCTGAATCGGGTACATAGGAAGATAGAGGTCACTATAGAAGAAGAAAGTAATGGGAAATTGCCGTTTTTAGATGTACTGGTCGTTCGAGAGCCAAACGGACACGTGTCTCATACTGTTTATAGGAAACCGACACACACCGACCGGTACCTACGGGCAGAGTCACATCACCACCCTTCTCACCTACTTTCGGTGCCTCGCACGCTACTGAATCGCGCGCTCGCCTTATGTGACCCTAAATATGTGAGCACGGAACTAGGGCACGTACGTGAAGTACTGGAGTGTAACGGGTATCGGTGGCGTAAGTGTAGCCGTGTACTGGGCAGAGTAAACGAGGCTCGTAAACGTCCAGCAGAGGTGGAGCGCCCTCCCGCGTACTTACCATATGTACAGGGAGTCACCGACAGGATAGGTCGCTTGTTACGCCGAAGGTACAGCATCAAGACGATCTATCGACCGCCCGGGCAATTACGGCAGCTCCTCCGTTCTCCCAAGGACAAAGATCCGTTAGGTGTTCCTGGAGTATACATGATACCATGCGACTGTGGCCTGAGCTACATTGGGGAAACCCGACGCAATGTCGCAACCAGACTCGGTGAACATATAAGAAGTATGAAGAACGTGGACACCGATAAGTCGGCAGTAGCAGAACACGTCTGCAATAAGGGGACGGCCCACTACATACGGTTTGATAAAGCCTCCGTACTAGCGAGGGATAAATACTTCGTGCCGCGAAAAGTACGTGAGGCTATAGAAATCAGCCGTCACCCTAATTTCAACAGAGACGGTGGTTGGACACTGCCGGCGGCATGGAAACCGGCGCTAAATGAAAAAGGGAATACTTTTATGACCAAGCCGAGTCTGGAGTGCGACACAGTCAGCATGGTATGCACCGACTCAGCAACAGCTGCGAGAGCACTAACGACGATAGCGACGACAGCGACACCAACCCCCCCCGCACCGTCTGCGACGATGGCGCCCCCGGCGCTCTCTGCGCGAGCGCGCCGCTACGCAGCACGGCGTGGGGCCGCCGACATCAGTTCGACTCGCGACACCACCGCCGCCGCGTCAGCTCATGATTAAGGACTCCTATTGAGTCTGAAACTAGTCGGGCGATCCCGAGAATGCGCGTGAGTAAACCGTGTAGTCTTTAAATAATTATGAATACGCCTCACGAAAGTTATTATACAAACACTAGTACAGTTCATGAGAATACCGTGAATTCCCACTTAATACTGTTACACTTATACGGAACAAAATGATACCCGTCACGAGGGTAAACACAGTCACTGTACCTATGTAGTTTTTGTAGGTAAGGGTACCTATTTTGAATTGTGGATAAATATTTGAACTACCTACACATAACAGAAGAGTCTCAACTCTATGGGCAAAACGATTGTCGCTTTGAATTATCGCTGCTGTCGGCACTTTTTAAAAAAAGGCCTTGGATTACAAAAATATTATAATATTGAAAGCCAATCTGCCAGCTAAACTTATCAACCAAACACGTCTAAATCAGTTCTAAATAGCGCCATCTACAACCTTATAGGTGAACTATTTCCATTGCCGGTCCCCATTCATTTCGTAATCAAGTTCAGCTTCAATCGAAAGCAATTCGTAGAAATTTCTGTAGAAATTATCAGTTTTAATTCTCTCATCCACTATCAAATTTGTATTATTTGCAAGACCTAAAATCAAATTGATCTTGGTGTGGAAAACGGCCATTGCAAGCCATTGTCAATGGCAACATGAGGTTTAATAAAAAAATATATAATTATCAAGACTCTATATTTGGTAAAATGCTGGAATGCAATTTTAAATGCTGTTCAATAAAAAACCCAGCTAAGAAATAAAATTTTACATTAATTGAATAATTGAATATAATCATAAACATAATAAGTAGTTGGAATAAAATGTTTTTTTAATTTAACAAAAACCATGCTCGGATATCTCATTTTGTAACATAAATTGTTACACTTATAAAATAGGCATACTTATTAAGTCTCTTTAAGTAAAATAATCTTAAAATTATTATAAATTCATAATTGCATAATAGTCAAAATTTATATTGACTGAATACTGGCAATGAACTACAAAAATATAATTATGTCATTGTGCCAAATACAGGGTTGTGTCTGCAAATGCTGGGGCCATACTCCATGTATGCCTGCTTTGTGTGACACACTTGATAGAACTCTGGTGTTGAGCCCAACATACTGCCCCCAAACCAAACAGCATACCGCTGCATATTGTGTGAAATAACTTGCACATCAACAGGCTTAGGTGTAATACGACCCTCTGACAATGTTGTAGAGAGCTTCAATCTTGCATCAACTGTCCTCTTGATATCACGCTGCAGTCTCCTCCCAAAGTCACGGAACATAGTTGATCCACCAGACAGAACAATATTCCCATATAAACCTCTCCTCACATCGATAGGACAAGATTGAATGACTTCATCTACCATCTCATTCAGAGGCACAGTGAAATCAGCATTGGAGAACTCAGGATGAAAGAATATCTCCGGTCCCAAAAATCTTTCATAACCCACATCAACTGAGAATGGGTTCTTAGTTATGGCATTTATACCAGTGTATTTCTTCATCCATTTACCAGGGTCTGCATCATATTTAGCAAACTCCTTTGCTATATCCGGACAAATATAACTGTATCTCTCTTTTATGGCTTTTGCAGTCTCCAGACTTTGTTCCGGTGGGATACCTACTTCACGTTCACGAAGTAGGGACTGAATGAATGAGGTGATATTCCTACCAGCTATGGGTATGTGCTTGATACATGATCCAATGACATATCCTTCAGCAACAGGTACTATATGAGTGACACCATCACCACTATCTACTACAATGCCTGTGAAGGTGCGTTCAGCAGACGTGCGCGACTTCCATGACGCCGCCAGCGCCAATACGGCTTGTACAGCAATATACAAGCCAGGCACATTGAATGACTCGAACATAATTTCAGCTAGGTATTCCCTATTCTCTGGTGTATTCAATGGAGGCTCCGTTAGCAAGAAATGATGATCTTCAGGCTCTGCTCTCAAGTATTTGAAGATACACTGTTCGATATACCGTTCCATCAAATCCCAGTCTTCGACGAGACCGTGGCGTACTGGATACTTGACAGCATACCCAGTAGCGTCAAAAGCTTCATCACCGATGAAGAAATCTAGGTCCTCCACAGCCTTAGTCATACGTCGAGTGCTTTGATCACCGACTTTCGCAGTTTCTTTTATCGCTATGGCTGACGGAATGATAAACTGCGGTTCCTTATTGCCGGCAAAGCCTAGCTTCGTGTAACCCGTGCCGACATCGATGACACAAGCTGGTAAATGATCACCCATGATTTTAAATGCACTAGATACTGTTTTAATGAGAAATTACTACAATTAAAATATGGAAAACTTTTGTGGGTGCGGTACAACCAACCACCAACGAATTTTGACGTGTGAGAAATGTCAAACGAGCGGAAGGTGATTAATTTTACGTTCCCTTCTACGTAATCATATTATGATTATTATTATGTTCTATCGATCGATCGATCGTTAGTACAGTCGAGTTCATTAATATATTAGCCCTTCCAGGCTTCAAAAATATATGAACGTCAAAAAAGTTAATAATCATTAATATGACAAATAATTATTATGACAACTATTCAATATTAAGCGACTGCTATTTTTCATTATGTAACATGTATACAGCCAAAGGCACATTATTTTAAGATTCATAATTATGTATACACACATGAATACCTATAATAATAACTAAACAACTTTATGTAATCCCAGTTTAACCATTTAGTACTACGTCATAAAGATGATTTTACTGGCAATCAAGGAGTTTGCAACAATATGTAACACTGGGTAATAGTGGTTAGAGATTAACTTCAAATGACGTTATCTGTCATTTCTGTAACAGTATGAATTATATTCTATTTGTACGAGCGACTTTCACATGCATGTAGACATAATTAAATTAGCCTGCTCGGATATTATTGAAGTCAATCACTGACCTATAAATTACTCTGTAGGTACACTAGCATAGAGATCAGTGAAGCCAATATTGTAGATGATATATTTTTGAAACAAGCATACGGCCCGCCTGATGGTAAGCGGTTACCGTAGCCTACGGACGCTTGCAACACCAGAGGTATCACATCGCGCGTTGCCGATCCTTGGGGCTGGCAACACTTTATACTTATAGGTGTTTTCCACAAAAATCAGTAGCTAGGCTTATTAGTTGAAATACTTATTAATCCTTTATCGCCCCATGTCAGATTTACATAACATAACATAATCAACCCATTATAATAATATTGTCCCACTGCTGGGCACGGGTCTCCCCTCAGAATGAGAGGGATTAGGTTATATATACCACGCTGGCCTAATACGGGTTGGCAGACTTCACACGCCGTCGAGAAAATCTCTCTGGCATGCAGGTTTTCTCACGTGTTCCTTCACCGTTTAAGTGCGTGATAATTAACTATTAATGCGCAAATGACTTCGAAAAGTCAGAGGTGCGTGCCTTGGATTCGAACTCGAGACCTTTGACTCGGTAGTCCTATGGTCATACCACTAGGCTATCATTGCTTCTATTCTAGTCAGATTTATTAGCCAAAAAATAACAAGACAAACGATATACCTACATAAGTACTAGACATAAAAATATAATATTAGGGCAGAATGAGGAATACCGTTTTTAAGCTCACCAGATGGCGTCAATCGCGATTAAAGTAGTGAAGGTCCTGAAGTTTGTGAAAAAAAGTAATTTCGTAAGGGAATTTCATAGAAAAGCCAACCTCTATTAAACTACTGAGTTAAGAGACATAAAATTATACCGGCAAAGCAGCGTTGTGTATTCCTATGAAAATCCCAGGAGTGGCTGGGGGGGAATCTAGATTTGTGCCCGGTTAATGGCAATAGGCTCGCCGCCTATTACGTGTGTAGTAATCTAGTAATAATGGTGGGTGGTGGTGCGTAAATACCTAAATACATACAAAAATACCAATGTATAAAGCAGTTGATATTTATTGTGACCTGTTGATAATGCTATATTTACACAATTTACATTACAGGAATGTAATCGTAACACATTTAAATTTTTAAATATTTCGATTATTTGGTTCAATCTTCCACACAAAATTTTATAATCATATTCAAAATATTCCTGCTTTTACAAAAATACTGAGTAACAGTGGAATGGATTTTTTGGATGTTGTTACAAATTACGCGCTTTATTACACTAACAACAAAAGACGCAGTGCATAATACGAAACATCTCATTCAGCCTTCGATTGAAATAGCGCAATTTCCGCTTTATGGAACAAATAATAGATTGCAACATTATTACATAAATCATTAATTTCTTGATCTTGTTGGTATAATTCATTCAAATTCCAAATATTTTTAAACTTTAATATAAATAGGTAGGTACTTACCTATTCCATTTAAACGGAAGAAATGATCTATTCAAAAAGGTGTCACATTTCGTTTCTGCTTTATTGTTATTTAAATACTTATTTAAAGAAGAACATGCATGACAAAAGACAAAATTATGCTTGTTATTCATATCTCAAAAAAGTTTGCTTTAAGTGTCCGGCGGTCCGAATTCTCCATACAAACGTAAACCAAAATTAATCGTAATTCAAATACAATGTAATCAAACTGTGTTATTATTCGGATTCAGATAACGTTAATCTAGGTTCCTACTCTACCATTTTGTCCAAAATACTTCACTGGAAATAAATGTAAGCGAATTTAATTCTTGATAACTTTACCAAGTTTGGAACAAATTTCCGGCCGTTTATTTCCAGTGAAGTAATAGTAGACGAATTAGTTTGGTAGGGACCTAGATTAACGGTATCCAAATCCGAATAATGACACAATTTGATAAAATTGAATTTGGATTTATTTTGGTTTTACGTTTTTGTGGGTAATTTAAGCTGCGTCTAGATGGAAGGATTTCCACATAAGACAGCATTTTGACGATCTATCCTGAACCCTTCACTGTTCATACATTAATTTGAAAGTAGCAAAGCGCTAAATTATTATTATTTAGTCTACAACATCATGGCAGCAGATATTGTAATAGTTGTCTTTCATATAATTAATACGATGGTATGCGTCGCGAACAAGCATTATTTATGAATTCTTAATATGCACGATGCAAGCTCTTCTTATATGTACTTATACAATATTGTTGAATGTTGTTCTGAATTCCAGTTGACGATAAAAAAATATCTCCAATTATTTCTTACACTAAAATTTCTCTTAATCCAAGGTTAAAATAATAACAAATATATTGTTTTTTAAATACATGAGTAACATACCTATGTAGTAATATAAAATTCACATAAATTATGATGATTTATATGGTAAAAAGTATAATAATAATAATATATCAGTAAGTATTTCAAGCTACAGGTGACAGTTCATAACCGCAAAGGCATAATACTCCAATTGTACCTAACTTGGAAATAACACAGAAATAAAATATTCCTACAGTTAATAAATTTTGTACTGAAATAGAACTAGTTTGAGGATAACACACAGGTACAGATTAAACAGTGAAACTTGCATTATTTTTAACAATCATGAATACAAAAAAGTAATTGAAATATTTCGAGTGCAAACATTAACATAAAAATAAACACTTTTATATAGAGCCATATATTTCATAAACATTGCAGATTACAAGCTGTCACAACAAAACCATTTAAATATTGCAGTGAGCACATTTATACTACTCCAAATACTGGACATATAAGAAAAGCTCCTTAACTTCATATCAATAAATTTAAAAGAAAAAAATGTTAACAATGACATTTTCATAAAATACCTTCAATGTTACACTATCAGTATCATTATCAGACTTAATCATAACGAAACCACAACATTATCTTACGATACAATATATTATTTTCCTAAGAGCGTCCATTCATTGTAACAACATTTAGATTTCTCACCACATTGTATAGTCGGAGTCATCCATGTCGAAGAGTGTGAAGAAACCGAGAATAGTGAGGTACACTATGACATTACCTGCCAGTGTTAAATAACAAGCACCCCATGCAATCTGCAAAATAGAAAAACAAAATACAATAAAAAATTGTCTTATCTATTTTTTATTGTATTTGGGCTTGGCTTCTTGGGTTGCCATTCTGTTCATTTTACATGTTACATTCATTTCTTTTCCAAAAAAATATTTACTTATACCAAAATCAAAGAACTATTTTATTTGGGATTTAGTTATATGCAAGTTCAAGGCCATTTTTAATAGTGTGAAAACCAAATATTAAATATCACAGAACCAATTTGACCATTCAATCTATACCATGCAGATTTAATTGGTACTGTTGCAAAGAATGCAGATTGATTAACTATGCTTTGACAGTAAATTCTGGACAGAACTCTATATTGTGGGAATGACTGTGATGCTATGCTCTACAGTCAACTGGTATCCATGAGGTTTCTCATAAATGAAATGGAAAAAAGAACAACATACCACAGCAGCACGAGCCAGAACGATGGGGAGTGCGAATGAGCTGACAATGAAACCCATGGTAATGAAAATGGCAGACTCCATGCACGGTGAGTTGTCGCCCGCACCCTCGGTGTGGCGCCGCGCGATCATTGTCGGGATTGGGCACAGGATGTAGAACAGAACCACAAAGAATGGCCACCATAGTCTGAAAAGAATTGCATTACAATTACTAAATTTAATTGATTCTAAGTCTTAAAATACTAGCTGTTTCCCACCAATTTTACTCAGTTTAACAATATAAAGCTGATGTTATTCAGTGATAATGTTGCATTTTATTATTGAAAGAACTTTTAAACTGTCAAAAATACAAATTTTAATCTATTCTCTTTACAATATTAATAGAGAAATTAAAAAATGCAAGTTGAAGATATCAATATTTCATTTAATGTATTTAACTAAAGAAATTGAGAAAGTAGAGCAAGTGGAGGGGGAGTCTGAATTCACATTTAAATTGTTTAATGCCGAAAGGACTGTATTATACTCATCATTAGGAATATCTTTCACTATGGAACCAAACCTGAAATCATGCAAAAAAACAGCTGTTCCATACATTTTGTCCAGTTCAGTGTACACAAATGTATGGAAAAGCTTTTATATCAAGCCATATATTTCATAAACATTGCAGATTACAAGCTGTCACAAAAAAACCATTTAAATATTGCAGTGAGCACATTTATACCACTCCGAATACTGGACATATAAGAAAACCTTCTTAACTTTCATATCAATAAATTTAAAAGAAAAAAATTTTAACAATGACATTTTCATAAAATACCTTCAGTGTTACACTATCAGTATCATTATCAGACTTAATAAAAAAAACCACAACATTATCTGAACAGCTGGTGTTTTTTTGTGATTTCAGGGTTGGTTCCATAGTAACAGGTATAAAACTACTTAAATGTGACGGTGTATACTAGGCTTGCATTTGTTGTTTCAAACCTAATTTGAATTTGATTTTTATCCTCATCAAAAATATGACCTAGTAGATCAACCATAGAATAGGCCATAAAAATGCTGCTATGGTGCAAGTAAGTTTTGCTAGTAAATTAAATAGAAAGGCTACTTACTTATATTGTGGTAAGGCACAGGCAAGAATAACAAAGGTCATTCCAATAGAACCAGCAAAAGCCAGTGACACCAAACTGAAAAATAAAAAATCTATTTTCATATTTTTTACAATTTAAAAAAAAAATAGTTTAAGTACCAAGATATTAGGTAAGTTTCTTTAGATGTAAATAAAGAGAATGCTACGAATAATCTAGTCGGCCTCATAAACCAAATTATTATACCTAAATAGATAATGTAATGAGAATCATAAAAATACACTATGACCAACTGTTAGTAGGTAGGTACACAGATCTCCTTTGTTTGCAACCTTATTTATCACTACACAACAATAATAACGATGCTTCTATGTAGGAGGTCACCACTATTACATTGGATACTTTTCATTAGAGTTACCAAATTGACAGGCTTGTTCGTAGGTATCTAAGTACATAGGCTATAAGAACTTACCCTGATCCATCATAGCGAAGAGCACATGAAAAAGAATAATGCTGATATTAGACCGCTGTATGAAGTAGATTATGTAGGTAGGTATCTACCCAAAATAAATATTAGTAAATAACATGAGTCATTCATCTCATCTAGCCATAATAATACAGAGAATGACAAGTATTGAAATAATTAAAAATTAATGAATTATTGCACTATTAGTTTCAATAGCGCTTACGTACCCTTTATTCCAGCCATTTTCGCTATTTGGTGATCGTTTTTTTATTTTATTCACATCAACAAAAAGACAAATCCCAGGATCCTCAGCGGAGAAACTTCCACAGATTTATTAGAAAATTGAAAAGTGAAACACACTAGGTAGGTACTAGATTTTTTTTTAAGGGATTTTATGACCTGGTAACTTAGACCTTTAGGTCATGGTACTAGATAATAACTAGTCGAACAATATAGAGATGGGTCTAAATTTAATAGGCTGCTAAATTAACAGTGTTAAATTTTTTTAGTGTCAACACCTGTTAAATAATTTCTATGATAGTTGTTAAATTTAGCAGTCACAAAATAATGAATGAAAGTTGAAACAGGCTATCCGTGGCAGAAGACGCGCACGGGCAGTCCAATTGTTTATTTCTTTCTAAGACAGACACAATAGGCAACAGACTGAACGCACGGATCTATGTTTGTCTCGCTTTATACTATGAACAAAACATACCTAGCAAAATTAAAGAAAAGACCCCTATCATGTTCACTCTCAATTGCATTTTTTAATAGGTACTTAGCATTTAGCAACTGTTAATTTTGTGTTCAGTCTGACAGATTCAACCGATTTTTTTGTTATTTAATCGAGTTGATATATTTAACTGCGTTCGGATTCGGAGATGAATAATATAGCTACTTAGTGTTAAATAAAGACTGATCTTTTTAAGTTTAATTAAGTACTTTGTTCATACGATCTTCACTTCATTACGAACTTAAGGCTGAGAACTAAAACCCTTACTAATAAATCCTTATCAAGCCAAAAACTTGGCGCAATCTGTGTAATTGGTCAAAATTGACATTTTACACTACTTTTAGCTCCAATAATGATTTTTAAGCAATGGTTTTAGATAAAAATTGTGAATTTTGTATAGTTAATGTCACAATTACCATTACCATGAATGCAGAACTTATTATAGACCTACAAACTGCGAAAAACCACTCGAAAATTCAATTTCGCGGGCACAGCGAAACGATCCGCCTTAATGTTAACAATCCGTATGTCTCGAAATTTAGCAGTTGCTAAAAATAGCTATTAAGTATATGTGTTTACGTTCTAGGGCTCTAACTTTATAATGTTAATACATTAAAATTAAATTAAAATTATCTGGCACCTCTAGTACATACACTAATCACTATGCTCTAGACTGGATAGGCTATGGCGTACAAATGACAGCATAATTTGAAGCGCTGCTCCGTGCTTTTTGGGAACTAAAATTGACACTGATTGACACTTAATACAAATGGCCCACGAGATGTTTAGAGCATCTCCGTGATCCGATCATTAATGTCGATATTTTTTCATGTTGTATTAGGCCTCAACAAATGAACTGATAAATATTTTTGTGTAAGTCCAAATAAGTGATATGACTGTGTTAAAATCCGGATCGACTGACACCTGCGAAGGCGTTATTGTATTGTATTTAAGTGCCGTGTTTTAAGCTGGGTGTAGTTGGTCCATGTGCACTCGTGTAAAGAGTAGGACCCAGTACCACATCTTAATTATAACTACTGTAAAACTATACATTACCAATGTATGTACCAAAATGTTACCACGCACGGAAAATGTTCTTAGTCTTCGCTTGATATTTGCATCTTTATGAAGTTGAAGTCGTATGAAGTTGTTGTTATGTAAATCGAAATAAAGAGGATTTAAATCAGGAGTGGATTTGTATTGATAAATTAAATAGTAAAACGACATAGTATTTTTATAAAATAAAAATCTAGCTCAAAGGAAAAAACAAGTTTGAATATTGACAGAAGTTGTAGCTAGGTACCTAATTATTAGACTGCCTCATTAGTCTAGTGGTCCCAAGCGCAACTGCTACGCTAGAGGTCCTGGGCTCGATCCCCAGGTCAAGCAAAGTGTTATTGGGTTTTTCTATGAAATTCTCAGAACAGCTCGAAGTCTGGATTTGTGCCCAGTTGATGGCAATAGGCTTGCCTATTACATGGGACCTAAACATACCGACGAACTGTGGGTGTACATTAGTACGCCTCTGCCTAACCCTTCGGGGAATACAGGCGTGATAGTATGTTATGTTGTAGCTAGGTAACATACTTAAAAAAATCTTTAAGGCTAGCATTTTGCTATTACTTTACAACCTTCATGGAAGAACGACAAGTTATCGACATTGGCCAATCTCTAAAATTAGTTCCGTTACTGCGCACTTGTGCTATCAGCGCCAAAATGGCAAAAATCAAAGGGGGCCAAAAATCACCGTTGACAGTCCGTTGCCTGTCCAGTGTACATCCATTATTAAAAAAAACAATTATTATTTCAAATCGATTTCTATAAACATTAAAAAAAAAATCGATTGTTTATTCTAAGTGTCACCTGTTTTCAATTTTTTTCTACTGGTATTAAAAATAACAAGGGGGGAAATGTCCTCAGAAACGACAGGAACCGTATATTAGGGAAAAGGTTACTAAAGCTTTTGTTCCATATTTCTTCCTTCCATAAATAATTATGTATAGTAAATAATACTTGTGAAGTTTGAAATACTCTACTTGACTACTTAATTATTAATAATCTGGACTTTGTCATTTCCTAAATGTATCCTGATATAAAGTATGTACTCATCCACTTTAAAAGAGCAATACAAAACTTTCTATGACACTTTTTATGAACAATAGAAATTAAAACAATTATTCTTTAGACCTTGTTGTGATTTCTTAGCATTTCCCGTGCTAAGATTATAAAGTTATTTTAGTGTTTGCGTGATACTTGTATAAAAATAGAGACAGAAAAACAAAATTCTAAAGATAATTAAGTTATTTTAGTGAAGTAAAAATTCGACTGCGGGCTGGATTCGAACCTGCGCCTTCTGGTTAGATACACCAGACGCCTGACTACGAAACTACCGCGAGTTTCCATCTGGCGGGTGGGACTGGAAATTGGATGTCCTTTTCACAGTTATATTATATTTTGAAGTCTAACTTAAAATCTTGCACCGCTTATCAGCCCAGTAATTAAAAACTTTAGGAACGCGAGTAAACCATGGCTTGCGTCTCACTGGTGATGACTGCGCAGCTACTTTTACATTAAATAGCCCGACAATAGGTATATAATAATATAGGTATAGCCCGACAATACGTTTATATAATATAATGTGATCATAATAATCATCATAATTCATGATAATTGCACAATAATAATTATTTTTGTATACTTTGGTCAGCTGCCTGCGCAGTCGTTACGAAAGCTTTCAGAGGGGCACAGATATATCACCCGATCGAATATTTGTAAGCAGTCTATGTGAAGATGACTTCGCAATTACCTACGCACCTAAAATTATGCAAACCAATCGACTACAGAATTTAGCCATAATCAACATTCTATCTCAATATTGGAATGATGGTCCCACCACTAGCAGCGAGTCAACCTGAGGAGTCAAGACACTTGTTTGTTGTAGTTGTAGCGACGGGACGATTCGTATTTTATTTCAATACGAATAACTCGAGTTGCAGTGGTTGTCAATTCGAATCATGATTCGATTCGGTCAACAGCAGCCTGATGCGAATGAGACAGTAGAAGCGTATGTTCGAATATTATATATTATCCAGCCGATTTGAGCCACCGAGTTAGGATCGGTTACACTACAATTGGAGAGTTGAGTTGTCTTAATTGACTGTCGATTTAATTAATGAGCCGAGTTATCTAGTTGAGCAAAGTATTTACGAAAAAAATTTCCAATTGAGATTAAGTTTGAATGTTAAAACACATTACTGTAAATAATCAGCTGTTTAATTTTAAAAGTTACAACAAATTAACAATTTATAAATAATAAAATAAAATCAACATGAAAGCTGTTATAGCTTTCATGTTGACTGTGTTTCAATTCAAATCGATCGCCGACTAATGAAAAACGTAAACGAATAGAAACTGCGCGCCATCCGAGCCATCGAATGGCTTGGAGTCAAGCGAATCATGATAATCGCATGATATTTCTTTCTCACTTTAACTCGTAGAACTCGCTCGGTCACTTTGCCCGGCGTCGTAGCTGCGCGATGCGCCGGCCACCTAATCGATAGACATGACTTGTTCTTCCTTGCTCGGACATTGAACGGAGCGCCCCGTTCTAGTACAATCATGCAAATGTACTAGTTCGGCACACTGAAGGAATAGTGATAGTAAGGTCATGAACATAAAGTTCAAAAATAGCTTTATGAATCTATGAATGAGATCCATTATCATTGCCGCTCGTTCAGTCGCGTTCCATGTGTTTATTATCCTAGCGAGCGACAGTTTATAGTTCGAAGTTCGTACCTAACAACACATCACGAATGGCTAAGTACTAAATGAATGATGTACTAAAAAGGAAAAGGAATAGTTCGAACTAAATCCTAATAGTACCTACTTAGTACATGCACTACACAAGCCTACTATTCGAGCCGCCGAGCTAGACGCGCGTGTTGGCTCGCTCGACGAATCCATTTAAAACGAATCAACTCGGTTTTAAAGAAACGCCATTCGAATTATTCGAATTACATAAATGATTCTAATCGGTCATCGCTAGTCTGTTGAACTCTGTTGTTGATCTTGCTTTTGCTTTGTTTTGTTGTGTTTTGTGTATTTCAAACACAACTTAGCTTTAGCAGATTAATTTATCCTGCAATTTCAATAAAATTACCTAAGATAAAAATTACAGCAAAATACCATGGATGACGACGCGGAAACCTATAAATTGTGGCGTATTCGTAAGACGGTAATGCAGGTATGTGAGGTTATGTTAAGTGTGAAAACATAAAAAAAATATTTAAGCACGTTTTAGCACTTAGGCAGTAATAACTATAACCTTTAAGCATCAGCACCTGTTTGTTTTTAACAACATAGTATACTAAATTGTACCAAAATACTGTTAATTCTAAAAAATTAAGTTTGGAAACATGATTCCAGCATGATAGTGAGGCTAAGTATTTTCTTATGTATTACAGTTGTGTCATGACCGTGGATACCTAGTAACACAGGATGAATTGGACCAGACATTAGAACAGTTCAAGGAACAATTTGGCGATAAACCCAGGTAAAAATTATTTTGTACCTACTTAGTGATTTGGATCATATTTTCTTTAGTTAGAAAATTATTATGGCCAGATAAATGTCTAGCTAATAGATAATCCGGTTAAGGGTGTGTATGATTATAAAATATAACCACACATTAATAACTAAGTGATTATGCATATGTCAAACTTACCAAGGTGCAGTTTTGTTGTCTGTGACACTGTTTTTTCCATCAAAGATTTCTTTATTTTCTCATCTAGAACCTCCATGTTTGTTACAAATTTTGCATTTTCTCTTTATTCAACAGTATACCTTTTTAGTTAGACACACAAAATTCTAGGAAACCAATTTGCCATTTAGACATTGAAATAATTTTTAAATCAGGTGTTTTGTCATTTTTTTTAATCCACAGGCTCATTTAAAATAGTCATAGTGTCATGCAAATTGTTTTTGTATAAGGCCATTTATTTTTAATGAAAACTTTTTGAGTAGATATTGATTACATTGCATATTGCTGATATTAATTTAGCAAATTGTGTAAGGTAACCCCCCAAGAAAGACTGCTTTCTGTCTGTTATTGATAACATTTGTTAATAATTTACTTTTCTCTTTAGTTCTTTATTATTATTGTGTGATAAAACATTAAATACCTAATTATTAAACGGATTGTTACAGTGAGAAACGACCTGCCAGAAGTGATTTGATTGTACTAGTAGCTCATAATGATGACCCAACTGATCAGATGTTTGTGTTCTTTCCTGATGAACCCAAAATTGGCATCAAGACTATCAAAACATATTGTACTAGGATGCAAGAGGAAAATATACATAGAGCTATTGTTGTTGTACAAGCAGGTGAAATTTTCATACTTTGTAAAAGAAGAAGCATGTCATAAATAACTTTATTTTAAGTCTGCTATATTTGGTCTCTCTGTAGCAACTTGGTTTGCCACCTTAGTGGTATAAAAAAAAGTCAATTAAACTTTTTAGGATGATTAACCGTTCGACCACCACAGTCATGTATAGACATCAAACCAAATTGTGCCCAGTTGCCATTGTGCATGTCGCGACTGAGTGACAGGTTTCTATAGGAAATTCGAATGCTTTTTCTCTTGATGTGGTGGTCAAAGGGTTAATCATCGTATAAAGTTTAATGGACTTTTTTTATACGCCGGCAACACTAGGGGTATCACAAGCGCATTGCTGACCCTGTAACTAAAGGAGGAATAGTTGGACTGGCTGCATAGGAGACAATCCGTGATGATTATCTGCCAACACAACGCTTCCTCGAGGAGCTCTGGCGAACTTGCTCACCGTTAGGAACACCACATAGCATGGAGCTATGTTATTTAGCTATGATTTTCTGTATGGTGGAGGTACTTCCCCAGTCGAGCAGCTCCAATTGTCAGTGGAGTTATTAGATTCCACTATGCCCTACCTCTTTTAACTTGCAGAGAAAAACTATTTTGACTAAACACATGTGTATAAATACACCTTAAATTATTTGAAAAGGGCCTAAACTATTTTATACATAAATTTATAATTATATTCAACTTTTTCAGGCATGACACCATCAGCAAAGCAGTCACTAGTAGACATGGCTCCTAAGTACATTCTAGAACAGTTCCTGGAATCTGAATTATTGATTAACATTACTGAGCATGAGCTGGTGCCTGAACACATTGTGCTAACACCAGATGAGAAGGCTGAACTCTTGACTAGATAGTATCCTTTTAAAAATATTTCAATAATAAGAAGAGGACTATTCATATACACATCAGAGTTGAATGTTTTTTAATTATTTCTTTTCTTTTGCTCTTTTCTCTGCATTTGCTGTCGATTCGATACAAAGAAAAACAAGAAGAATACATCAACACCTCTCTATGCCTCAAAGAGCATGTTTGAAGCCTTTGGTTCTGGTTTTCATATGAACATCTATGACAATTATTAGTGGGAGTAACTTTTATAATATACTATCGGAACTGGCAGACATTGTCGTGATATGAAAAAAAAACACAAATCGAACTACGAAGTTTCGTCTGATGAAGTTTTCCAACCACGAAAGTGTATCGGACCTGACAATCAATTTGACTTTCGCGATTTTACTTCTTGGCTTTCATTGCCCCTATACCAAGTGTGATATTTAGTTAATAGGTAGACAAATAGTAACATTGTAAGATCATTGCTCATTGTTGAATGTTTCGGTATGAAGGTCAACCGTCAGACATTCGATTTTAGTAGTAGATCCCCACTGCACCATTCGTGATTTCATGTCATTATGTAACTGTAGCACTCATTTACTTTTCCTTAACTATTACCACAGTAAACTGAAGGAGAACATGTTGATGAGAATACAGGCTGGTGACCCAGTGGCGAGATATTTTGGACTCAAGAGAGGACAGGTCAGTTAATACAATAATTTTTAGCACCAATTAATATGCTTTTGCCTTATGAAATAACCAATCTGTTAATTGGAGTTTGAAGGGTAATCCCTTCAAACTCCAATTGATTGATTCATTCATGATGGTACTTCATTGGAAGTACCATCATAAATGAATGTTCATTATTATTAATACTATGTCCAATTGAGAACATTTAATTTTTTAACACAATTAAATTATCTATTTCATTATCATTTTATTTGAAACTAGATCGAAAAATAGGATACCGTAGTTATTTTTTATTTTCTCGATATTCAATCATTTTAATATCAATTTATTTTTCGACTTTGATGTTCTTTCTATTTTAAACAGACGTAAGTGCCAAATGATGTCATTTGTACGGTTAAACGGGTTACATGACATGACGTCATTCTTCGAAAAATAGTCATATGTCAGTTTGGCATCTATCTTATTTATTCATAACCTTACATTACCTATTTCGTTTTTGATTTAGTATTATTTAGACAAAATTTCAATTTTCTCAGTTTCCACCGTATAAGTGACGTCTTTACACGTTTTTTTATTTTTTCTCTGAAATAAAGAAATATGAAAAATAAATAAAAATGTTTTGGAACTCAGGATAAGAAAACAAAGAAACAGTATTTTTGTTTCGTTGGTTTAGTAATTTTGAAATGTTGTCAATTGTAATAATGATAATAATCAATGACATTATATAGTTAAAAAGAGGATAATAATAATAAAAATGCACTTGAATCAACATCCACTTCTGGGCTTGGGCCTCTCCTATTGAACGCCACAGAGCCCGATCTTCGGTTTTCCTTATCCAGTCACTGCCAGTTTCCAAAAGATGCTTAAAAAGAATACATTTACAGATGATTGAGCCGACTTGTTTAACGTTTTTAGTTACCCTTTACTTTATTTATGGTAATAATATTACTATGTATAGCCCCTCCGAAGTAGATTTCAGTTTCGCCACATAGCGACATGTGTCGATTCGCGCAGTACGATATCTCAGAAATTACGCATCGTAGCTCTACAAACCCTAATATCATTGAAATAAGCTATCTGATTATATATGGTTTAGTACAGTCTTACGTTACCATATTTATCAAAATAAAATTATGGGAATCATTATGCTAATAATATTAAATATTTAAAACGTAATAACCCATACTTCTGCACCCCAATAACAAACATAAATTCTCAGCATTATGGAGATCACTTTTAACCATAAACAGTTATTTATGTATACATAAGTTGTACATAACCACGACTTGAATATGCGTCGCTTTCGCATGTGTCCTAGTTATAATTTTTGCATATTGTCTCTAGTCTTGGAGTTGTAAGTAAATGGAGAGCTAGCTAATATTAAACTTAGCGGCGATAATAACCGATGAGGTTCTAATGTACCTGAATTGTTGTGCTAGCGAACTTTTCCTAATGAAGTCGCTTATTAACTATATTCAGCTTTGCATGGTGAGTAATATTTCTCGTGTTGGTATTATAAGCTCAGTGTAACGCATTCAGACAGCATTAATATTAAATCGATAAATCGCAATCGGTATTTTTTATCGGATAATGGTGTATCGCCTAAGAACTTTTGACTTACGTCAGATTGATTTGGTGTATTGAAATATAAATATTTCAATACACCAAACGAGCGAACGCTCCATTTACTTACTACTCCATGGTTAAGTACGGTTAGTGTTTAACATGCCACTAAAGATTGTTACGTGGTGTCGATGAATGGGCAAGTTGATATGTAATACTGAAAACTTGCTATTGTCCAGTAGAACAGAAGTAAATAGTAAACTAAGTCTGGAAAATCATTAGACTTAGCAAATACCAATTACACAACATTTTCTCGAAATGGGCACATAAAGACTTTTTGAAAATTTCTTCCTTCTTACTTTCAGGATATCCAGAGGTTTAGGGCTCCGGAGAGTTTAATCGATAAAAGCATCGATTTCATTCTGTCAATCGTTATCCTGGAATTTAACTTATTATAACGAAAACATTTATAATAATAGCCCTAATATTGTAAACGTATCTTCTTGTTGTTATGTGTCGGTTTTTCCACATTCTACGAGTACAAATTATAAAGTAGCAATAAATTAAAAAGTTGATTTTTTTTAGGTGGTGAAGATTATCCGATCATCAGAAACGGCCGGGCGATACATTTCATATAGATTAGTATGTTAATTTAGAAATATTACCAATAAATATCTTATATTTTTACTTCAAACGCTTTTTTTTACTGTAATTTTATTAATTGGATGATAAAGGACGCCGTCCAGTATACCGTAACCACAGAACTCATTAAAATAAAAATAAAATTTTATTTGTTACTAAGTACTACGGTGACAAACAAGCATAAGGCTTGTCTGATGGTAAGTGATATCTATAACCTATCTAACTGTAGCTCTGGATAGATCTGGACGCGAGCAACACTCGCGCGGTGCCAACTAGTAACGACGGTAGTTAATTGATTGCCTCGTAATTTTACTTGCAACGTTACCCCTTTAACCTGAACAGAACACCAGAATATTCGCCAATGCGGTGATACCTAGATGAACTACAGGAGAGTTCTATCACCTTAAAATTACATGAACATTTATTAAAAGAAATCTTCGATCAGCGTGGTCGGTCAGCATTTGTGTAGGTATTTGTATTTATATGTATGTATAAAATTTGTAAGATTATGCTGTGACAAAGTTCACTAGGTAGTTCACAACGCCAATTATTGCGATGTGTTTGTTTAGAGCATGTCCTGATACGGTCCTATTGCTGTAATATTCTGGTACGGTATGCTGGAAGGAGTCCTTATTATTTATCGTAGGTAACGGAGCGTGCGGTTTGTATCTACGTGGAATTAACAATCAATAATCTCAGCCTAGATAAACTGAGTTGAGGTTTGGGGGAGAGTAGGATGAGATCATTCCACTCACTCAAGTTGAGCTGTCCTTCACTTTCCGTATCCAATGCACGTCGGCTACCATCTTTAGTTCATAGGCGATTTATTTGCCGATTCGCGGTCTCGACTCGAAGACTAAACTGCGACAGACCTTATTGAGCCTGCTTCTGAGCATAGTCCATAGACACCTAATAGTACCTAAACGATGCTCTACAGGTCAATACTGACAGCTTCTTTGTAGCTAAATCAAGGCAGATCGGTATCAGCGTATACATATACTTCCTTCGTCTTCTTCATATGCGCTTTTATTATAGATTGTCTACATGGTGGTGAATTCTATGTATCCATGACAACCACCAATTTCTTAACTAAAGAAGTTGCAATCGTCACAGCTACGGTATAAGAACTGGCGAAGATAAACTTACAAATGAAACAATTACAGACTCCCATTTATTTGATATTTGTTATGAACTTTCATAAAATACCATGATCTGTAATATAATGGAATCACGCAATACTCATTGTACTGGGTAATATGGGCATACGATGCGCGCGCACTTCACACGACGCGGGCGCAGCACGAGTCGCGCACGTCGCAAAATCAACGCAATTACAGTACTTACGTGCAAATTGAGGGAATAGCGCGCGATATCTTAGTTGCAGATATTACGAAACGATCCTGAATATATAAAAATATTTTGAATTTTTAGACATTTTTCGAATCGATTATGAAAACGATACGAGTGAATGAAAATTTTCCTCTATGAATTTGGTTGGTTTTTCTGTTTTTTTTTAAACACTTAGAAGCTGTAGTTTTTGAGAGGACCGGTCCTTGATAGTGTGGTGCTGTGGAAAACGCAGAAATAATTTACACAAACTGTCTTATAGACTGTTTTCAATGTTTGTGAAGGCCGCAGGATAATTTCTCCGGTAAGTACCAACATACCAACACTCATAAACATACATAAATAACAATAATTGATCGATATATATATGTATAGATAGATATAACAAATACAGTTCCGCTATTTGGAACGTGTTGATAATGTTGTATTTTTAGGTGATAACTGGTTTTTTAAGATGTTATAGGTACACTGTATAATTATGTTTCCCATTACTACTCTAGTTAAGGATAAAAGATATAATTATGATGGGTTTCGCCGGCGTTCGATCTAATCATGAATAAAGACACTAATAGAAACAATAACGTCTAAAAAAGGAAACACAACGGCGGTTTTTGGTCGATACGAGTTCACTCCGCCATATGACATATCTACCCTGCCGCCATTCCTGGTGTGAATTTTCCGCACTCCAAAAAAGGTGTCTAAGCAATCTACCTACAGGGTGACTGAAAACACGCGACAAATCGAAGGAATGGAAGGTTCAGTAATGATAACTTAATCATTTTAAAATTTAATTTAAATTATCTAAATTGTCTAAAAAATTATCTTATATTATATCTTAGATGGTACAAACTAAGCTATTATATTATCTTCAGGTAGGCATGAATTAGCGGTAAAAAAATACAAATAAATAATATGAAAACATTCGCGGCTAGTCAACCCATTACTATTTATTTTTTTGCTTAAAACATGGTATATATAAAGGACTATGTGAACGGGGTGTATTAACGCTTTGCACTTACTGTCATTTACCAATATTTTTCTATTCACGAAAAAGTAGCAGTAGAGGCGCACGAGACGTTGCCAAACTCTCTTTACATCACTAAAAAAGTATAATTATTATCCTTAAATACGTGTTCTAAATTTTATTTGTTACACATAGAATCATAATATTAAAGCATCAAATTAAATTTCAACCTGTATAAAAATGAAATAGCGTTTAGGCAGTATAATTGTCTATATTATTTACTTTTCCAGTATTCTGGGGTTCCGCATGACATTGTACCTATAGGTATCTAGTTTCTTCAGGGCAGTTTGTCTACTTTACGTACGTATTAGCTATGAAGAAGAAAGCAAAGCGTTATCGTACTAAATGAAATCCATAATTTAATAGGTACATAATTTAATAAACTTTGTAGAAAAATCTCAAAGCGAGGCACCTACGAGAGGTTGAAGAAGACGTACCTACGTTGGAGTATAGACCTTATGTACTTAAGAATAAGCATGGAAAGTGATCAGCCGCGAATATTTCCTACCTAAATACATACCTACATTGCAAGCTTGTAAAGCTCACTATTGCTAATAGCTAGGCTTACACTTAACTTACCGTCAATATATCGTGATAATTCCATAATATCGTCCTATAATTTGCATGTACCTACCTACTACCACAGCCTACTTACATCGCTAACGAAATTTTGGGTTATCGGTATGCAGTACGAACACGATCTATCATATCACGATATTCTTGTCTATAGGTTTGTATGTTTTTTAGGTGACTTACGGTTTCGATTGTGACCTAGATACCACAAACTCGTGATCCATTACCATCCCATTTACTATCCGACTAGTTGTATGTATCTAGGTATTTTTAGGTATTATGAAGTTCTGTTAAATTATACCTACACGTAGGTACTCTTTTCCAATAATATCAATATTTACTTCCGACAAAATGGCAACAAGCCAAACAAGCAATATGATTATTGAAGTATAGCAAAGACCTGCAAAGGCCTACAAAGATCTGCCATCATTCTCTTTCTACTCCGCCCGCTTTATGGTTTTTAGGCTCAATCTCTGTAGTAGGAGTCCAGTTTGTCTTGCCATCTCCACTTGGGCCTTGCGTTTCGGTGAGTTTAGACCACAAGTCGTCCAACATACGGCATACCTACATGTCTGCCCTAGTACCACTTTATGTAAGCGTCTGACCAAAACAAAAAAACATCATCATATTTCACAGGTCAAAACTCTATTTGCTATTTATTTGTCGGTTTCCGACTATCAGTTAGAAATTAGAAAGTAAAAACTAAAATTCTATATTATTTCACATTACTAACTCGAGTTCTAATCGAACCGGTATTTCACAACCCGTAAAAATATTTAAAATTTATCGATTTTACATCGAAGTTTTATTAAGGATGATCGCATTATTAATTTATTATGCAAATTACCTAGTCTTCTGTAGATAAATCATTAATAAAAGACAATAATTAGCAATTAGTGCTGATTGTATGTTTTTGTTTCCAAAAAATGCGATATCTTTTCAAAGGTTATAAGTAGGTACATATTAGATATTAAGCAAGCTAGAAAAAGTTCACGTATGTATGGGTACTTTATCTATGAGTTTTTTATTTATCTGGACTTTGTGCTTAAAACTATGATTAATATACTTTGAGATTTTGACTCGAAAACCTACTATTATTGATTATTCTTAGCGTGGCTATACTTGCTGTTCATATTTTAAGAGACAATTATTACGTATCTATGCTGTTTAATTATTTTATATGCTGTTTCGTTGATCTAGTGTGGTTTTAGTGCGGCTGCTGATACTGAGGCTCCGAGCTCGATTTCTTGGCTGGGCTGTTATTGGGAGTTTCTTAGTTCCCAAAATCTTAAAACTCAACGACATCCTAATAATATTAGGTATGTGGGAAAATACAATAGCCGACAAAACCGTGTATTATCCCTAGTAAGTATGTATTTCAATATTAGTGTTGTCGATGGAAACATAAAACCTCTAGATGTATAATTTATCATTATAATCTACGGAAAACCTGCGGCACAGGTATACTAGTAGGTTTTCCGTAGATTGCGTTGTTTTTAAAAAAAATTAAAATTATTATTAAAGGACTTGAATTTACTTTTGATAATTGTTCTCCGAAAAATCCGTCAGTATTTGACATTAAGGCCACATTACACGAAGTCAGAGTAGCCGCTACTCCCCGAATATATTCAAAAATTGTCCGGAATTTGTATGAATTTAACTGCCGAATAATTTAACGGGAATTACTCAGAGATGGTGAAATGCGGCCTTAGTGTCATTGGACGATCATTCTGTTCAAATTGAACTTTTACAACAAGTTTGTTTGTTTTGAATAGACGTTGCTCAACATTAAGATTTTCCCCTATATCGTGGGTGCATTTACTTACACCTAGACCCAGAACCCGACCTAATATTTATTGGCAACTGTTTATGACCAAAATCAAACATAAATTATGAGATTTTAAAGAAACGTAATTCAGTATTGCTATGTATAAAAGATATAAAAGGCCTATAGACAAGAATATAGCTGGTAACCCAAAGTGATGTCTATGGCTCAATGAGTTCGAATTATTCGTACTACCATGTGAACCTTTATCTTGTAATTAGGTATAACAATAAATAACGTGAAACTATTTCGCGAGTTTTTCTATGTTCCCAAAACCACAAATGTCTACCAGCGACTAACAACTTAGTGTGGTGAACAGCAACAGTACAAAATATTTGTACGACCTACAAGGTTTACGAGGATCGAACCCACAACTCGCAGAAACCAATTGCTCAGCCTCTACGCCAAACGTGCTATCAAGTTCGCTTTGATACATCGTTTTGGAACTTAATATGATTAATTACATCGTATTGACATGTGGCAACATATGTTAGAAATCTATACAGATCATTTATTTGAATATAGATTTGAGCGTAATCAAGGCGATCGATACAGTGATTGAAAGTGCGCAATGATAAATGATGTACAGTTAGTAAATAAAAACTATATATATTCCATATTTTCGTTGATTTACATAAAGAAAGTCTCACATCGCGGAAACTGATTAAACGTGTGTAGGTATAAATTTGATACGTTAGATTTTAGTTGAATGTTCGCAAATATATTTTGATGGATTCGTGAGAATTTAATATTATCATTTGATGAAGTGGGTCCGGTCGTAAATGTTTACTGCCAGTATATTTTATGTAGGCAGGTAATTAAGACATTAAATAAATAACTGCCTATGAAGAGTCGCTCAAAGTGAACAGTTCAGCTAAGTCGTTTTTTTTTCTTAACACTTGCTTTCCTTTGTCATGTAGTCGGACCCATTGTACTGGTGATTATATTCGCAATGAAAAGAGAGATATGTTAGGTATCTCACAATGATAGAACAAAATTATAAACAGAAGAATAAAACAATTGCGAGTCGGACATACCTATGTACAGAATTAATTACAAATGTATAGTTTTCACATTTTTCCCTATACTTGTAGTATATGATGGTAGTACTTGCCAAATTTCATAGTTCTAGGTCAACGGGAAATATTCTATAAATTTTGATTCCCTTGAATTTTTATTTATGTACGGCATAAACGGCCGTATCTTTTTTATACGTCAACTGAGAAGTTTGATTTTTTCACAGCTTCAAGGGACTGTAAACGTGAGTATATGGTTTTAATTTCAACTCGATACCTCCACGCGTTTCCAAAATAAAGGGTCTTGACAGACAGACAGACAGACAGACGGGTGGACGTACAACAAAGTGATCCTATAAGAGTTCCGTGTTTTCCTTTTGAAAAGTACCTGTATTAACGGTATAATTGAAATAAAAAAAACTACTTTTGACTTTGATGGTGGAGACCTAAAATTCTCCAGTGGAGACCACGAATTGGACGCAGAAACGGCGGTAGGTAAAAAATGAGATGGCTCATCGATCAGCCAAGGAGATTGGAAATCATTGAATGCAGTAGACCCCAAATCCTAGACCTACATCTAGCATTAGACGGCGGCAGATTGAAGAAAAATACGAAAAATATCACAGGTCATAGAAATAAAAACGTTAAAAGATAATAATTTACTAAAGGCCAATCTTTTATTATCAGAAACGTTACCATCTGCTATGCCGCCTTTATTTACTCAAAATATTATTCAAAGAACAATCAGGGTCGAAGTTGTTATTTTCGTTTGTCCATTTTCGACTGTAATACGGAATAAACAAACAAATCCCCAAATAATACCAGTTTTGGTGACGACGATGATATCATTATAAACAACACGCGAATATAAAGAGTGAAGAGAATTCATTGGATTCATTGAATGTGTTGATCAGGTGAAAATGATTGAGATGCCGAACCGACATGATTGCCAACATTAACTCGCGCGCAGCGTGGAACAGAAGCGAACATCCGATGTGCGCGCACGCACGGTAAACACGATATTGTTAAATGTATAATAAATTTAGTTCTCGTCTAGTCTACTGGACTAGGCACCTTTTGGACTGGAACCTTTTTTCTGTCTGTCTGTCTGTTAGTACACGCATCACGCAAAAACTACTGCATGGAATTAAATGCAGTTTTCACCGATATATTGCTAGATGTCTAACTTAAAATCTGATACATGTTTCATCTTGATACGCCGACTAGAATCGGACTTATAGTATGTTAATCTTTTTGGGACGTGAGTGAAACTGGAGGCAACAACAACTGGTCCTTAATAATAATTTATTTATATTTAACGAATTAGGTACATAATTATTAAATGGATATTTTAATTATTTCAACTGGACTAGGACATCTGACGTACCTATTGAAGAATGAAAAAAATATATGTTTGTGTAAATTTTTAGTACGTCTGCTTCTGAAAAAAAAAGAAAAAAAAAATATTGAAAATATTTTTTTATTCAGTCGTTATTTTTTATACCTAATTGGAATTAATTTTTTGTTTATGTAAACTAAACTTGAGATTTTAATGTTAACCTCCTTCCGTGGAACGCAAAGATTAATGATTAAAATTCTTTGTAAAGTATTATAGCTTTTACAGTAACTTAGAAACTTGATTTAAGAGATGACAATTAATTATTCTAAACTTTATCTCAGATAGGCTTGTAACATAATTACATACATGTTATATTTATGTTAAATACTCACATTTATATTTACCTGTTTGCCAATAAATATTTGACAGCCTATTTGTTTATCAAATCTGATAGGTGTCTATTAGGTGCAGATGTACTTCGTTAATAACATAACATACCATCACGCCTGTATTCCCCGAAGGGTTAGGCAGAGGCGTAGGTACTTAATGTACGCCCACAGTTCGCCTAGTATGTTTAGGTCCCATGTTATAGGGGGCGAGCCTATAGCCATTAACCGGGCACAAATCCAGACTCCGAGCTGCTACTGAGAATTTCATAGAAATCTCAATAACACTTTGCTCGACCTGGGGATCGAACCCAGGACCTCTAGCGTAGCAGTCGCGCTTGGGACCACTAGACTAATGACGCAGTCATGAGGCAGTATTACTTCGTTAATATACCTGCATTTATTAACATTGAGAAGGCATCTATTTTAAATGGATACATTTAATAAAATTTCAACAGGCCAGTGTCTGTATATTAGAGATATTGAAGAAAAACTAATATGGGGGTCTTTATTAGAGCAACAGAAGCCAAATACTTTTTTTTAGAATTTTTGTCTATATGTTTGTACACGTATCACGCAAAAACTACTGCATAAAATTGAATACTGTTTTCGCAGTCGTATTGCTGGAGGTCTAAATTAAAATCGGTGCATATTTCATCTTGATACGCCGTACAAAAGCCTGATTATATACTCGTAGTATCCTTTCGGGAAGCGAGTGTAACCGCGAGCAGCACCTAGTATACTAAGTCGGAACAGTATATTCTTATGATTAGGCAAAGGTAACTTAGCTTCAGTAGCGGCACTCGCACCTCGTGCCTGAGGGGGCCAAAAAAGGTTTACAATGTCATATGAAGTCTTAAAACTTGAAAAAACCGTTATTGTTGTAAATTATGTCAACATTGATTAGCTATAATTCTTTTTATTAATGAATATTAAATAACTTAAATTAACTACCAGTAACCTAAATAACAAAGTAAAATAATACTAAAGAAAGGCATCAAAGAAGTCCTCGGCATTGCTATCAGCTGGAACGGTACCCAGAAGGCTGGCAAAAAAAACTAAAAACTTAAAAAGTTATTTTTTTTAAAGATAGTTAAAAAAAATACTTAAAAATAAATTATTATATCTGGACACACAATAAAATTCATAAGTCACTCTCATTCTATACTGGTTTTTGACATTTATGCGAATATTAGACATTGAAATAAAACTACTACCACTGCCTCATTAGCCTAGTGGCCCTGAGCGCGACTGCTACGTTAGAGGTACTGCGTTCGATTCTCAAGTCAAGCAAAGTGTTATTGGGTTTTTCTTTGAAATTCTCAGTAGCAGCTCGGAGTTTGGGTTTGTGTCCAGCTATTGACAATAGGCTCCCTATTACATGGGACCTAAACATATCGACGATAGTAAACCTCCGCCTAACCCTTCGGCGAATACAGGCGTGATATGTTTATATTTTATATAATTTTTCCCTCAAATCTAACTATAATCACGTTTACTATCACTACGCCAAAACGACGAGAGCGCACGCGACGGTTTTTTTAGTTTTTCTCGAAGCCTCAAGAATTCAATCATCGAGATTACTTCCTGACTTGATTGGTTGGGAAAATTGCCGAAGAGAAATGTCGATACTTTTGCTAATAGACCAGTTTGATTGGAGTGTAATCTTTATGTAATAAGAAGTATTCATAAATTGTAAATTGTAGTAAAATTTCAACATAATTTTAATTATACGTGACCCCGTACCTAAATTGATTCTTGTAAAAAGTAGTTTTTTTTTATCAAAATATTCGGGGATTTTTTGTTCTTGTAAATTGAACTTGTAATTGATTGTTAGCATCACGCTTGTATTCTCCAAAGGGATAAACAGAGGCGAAATACATCCAATGTAATAGGGGGCGAGCCTCAAATCCAAATTTTGCTCCATCCGGAAATCGAAGCCAGGATATCCTGATCTGCAGTCCCACTTGTGACCACTAGATCTTTAACACTAGATCCTTAAGACAGCTTTGGTCACTATATAAAAAAAACTGTTCAAAGGCTCACGCTAACGAGAGTTTGACAGACTGTCAGTTTCACGTCAATCACTTTAGGTGCTTTAGGCATGCCAGTTTATTTCCTTCAACAAATCAGTTGTTATCGACTTTTTAAACATATTTTTTTAAACATGACACGCCTGTGATAGCTTAATTTTAAGGTTAAATTAGATTCTTCATACACACAATCACGCCTGTATTCCCCGGAAGGTTAGGCAGAGGCGTACTAATGTACACCAACAGTTTTCCGGTATGTATAGGTCCCATTTAATAGGGGGCAAGCCTGCAATAATATTTTGCTCAACCTGTGAATCGAACCCAGGACCTCTAGCGTAACAGTCGCGTTTCGGAAGACTATACTAATCAGGCAGATTTAAATAAACATATGACACGCCTATGATAGCCTAATTTTAAGGAAATTTAAATTCGATTCTTCATACAGACGGTTCTTATAAATCTCTTTCATACACACTATTAATTATGTGGTTATGAATTATCATTGTAAGAAATTGCTTTGTAAGAAAAATAAATACAATTATTAACAAATTAAATTCACGTAGTCATCATCGTCATTATTTGCTTAACCTGCTTCTTACTATTATGGCTACAGCCGTTTACATGGCCTCTGCTACTTCATTATGATGTGTAAAGAATGGCCATCCATTGGGGAATACAGGCGTGATGATATGTAATATTATGTTATATTATGTGATATTTAACTTGATCATCACATTCATCACTATCATAATTGTTTAATGTTTCATTTAATGCTACGCGTTGATGTCTTTTATACTAACTTTGTATGAGTAACAGTGGTTACACAGCAAAATGATTACATTATTAGTAACTATTATAATTAAGGTTAATTAATTAATTAACTAATTTAATTAATTAAGATTATGTGATATTTATTTCATTCATTATCACATCACTATCATAATTTTTTTAGTTTCAATTTTGCTACGCGTTGATGTCTTTTATACTAACTTTGTACGAGTAACAGTAGTTACGCAGCAAAATGATTATAATATATCTACGTCGCGACTTAGAAATGATATTCATAATGATAATTGTATGTTCACAAGTGACGGATAAAAAGTTGTTGACGAAATGATTGATAACGGAACATTAAGGTGCGAAATCACCAATGATTAATTGAATAAAAATGAGCTCATCATTAAACAGAAATATTCAAAAATGTTTTTTTAGACGGGCACGATTTTTTAGTAATAAAGGAATTTGTAATCATAATTGATAAGAACTATTAAGATTCATGAAAGTTCTTCAATTTATTTAAGTGATCCTTGACCTTTGTATTTAAGGTAAAATAAATCCCATGAACATAAATGTGAAAATGGGAGCCAATATCAATATTAAGAATAGGCGTGGTTGTCGACTTCACCGACAAAAGAATTGGGATCTAAATGATTATCAATTTCTGTTGATAATCCTTTTTCACATACAGAAATTATCCTTGCAAGCGCGGCTACTGGACATGTGTTTGATGAGTCCTGGGCTAGATTCCTAGGCAAGGGCATGTATTATTGGGTTTTCCATTTAGGAATTCCTAGTAGCAGCTCGAAGTTTGGATTAAGTTAGTACTAGCTAGCCAATCGAATGGATGGTCAATATCACCTTAAACTCTGCCTAACTCTGAGGAATACAGGCGTGATGGTATATTTTTAATACTTTTTATTTATACCACTAAGGTGGCAAATAAGCATACGGCCCGCCTAATGGTAAGCGGTTACCGTAGCCTATGGACGCTTGCAACTCCAGGGGTAACACTCGCCGACCCTTTGAAAATCTTTTCACACCGTTTTGAAAGAACCCTATGCTGTAAGCCTTTGGGAAAACCTCGGCTGGGAGCTGATGCCACAGCCTGAGTGTGCGTGGGAGGAAATTCTTCTGGAATCGCACAGTATGAGACTGGTCTCATACTGTGCGATTCCAGAAGAATTTCCTCATCATCCATCATCATCCACAACTCCACGCCGATGGCGTGAGGTGTACGCGAATACTACTATTAAACATAATGCCACGATATTCTGTTATTTTTAATATTAATTAAGTTTCATCTTATAAGATGGGGATGAATAACGCAAGTTAATTTATAATTTTAATAACTTGCAGATGTTTTACAAGCTAATAAAAAGTCAATCTTCCATAAAATCTTCATTAAAACGTCAAAAGACTATTCATAAACTGTCCTTTACAATTATTAGATGTAATAAACACCTAACGACGTATAGAAACTGTAATTCATTCAATACTTGTTAACTAATCTATTAAAAGCTAGCTTGAAGAAAGTTGTGAAAAGACTACTGTAATAATAAGAATTTCCTCATTAGTCTAGTGCTCCCTGCTACGCTAAAGGTCCTGGGTTAGATTTCCAGGTCTAGCAATGTGTTATTAGGTTTCTCTATGAAATTCTCGCTTTACTCGGTGGTAGGACCTTTTGGTGTCTGATTGGCTGGCGACGACCCTTCGGAGTCTGTCGATAAGCACCTTGATGTGTGTTTCGACTTTTGCACGTAAGAACCAGTTCCTCTCGTTTGCTACGGCTCTGGCAGTCTGTAGTGGATCTTAAGGGTCGGCAACGCATCAGTAACTCCTATGGTGTTGCAGGTGTCCCTGGGCACGACGATTACTGACCACCAGGTGGCTCGTCAGCTCGTTTAAATCTAAAAAAGCTACTTAATCCATAAAAAAGCTCGGAGCGTGGATTTGTGCCAATGGTAATAGATTTGCCCTCTATAACATGGGACCTAAACATACTGGCAAACGGTAGGTGTACATTAGTACGCCTCTGCCTATCCCTTTCGGGAAATACAGGTGTGATGGTATGTATGTTTACAATGATTTTCATCATTTCATCACGCGTGGCTGACAGATGATCAGTTTGATAGCGTGATGATAGCTATGCAAATATCATAATGATTGCATGTAATGCGAAATGTAGCGCACGTCGCTTAGATGATTAAACGAATTGATTGGCTTTCGTCATCGCGGCGCAGTGCCTGAAAAAAATAGATTTATGTGCAGATTGCAATACCGAATTTGCAATTCTTTTCAATAATTTGGCCGCTGTGTACAGACGTTGTAATTACTAGGAATTTTTTTACGTGGTATAAGCCAAAAAAATGTGTCAGTAAACTCGTTACAAGGATTCTTGGCGTTTCTTTTAACTAGAATTGCTTTAATTAATCACCTCTTTGTATTTTATACATTTATAAATTTAAGGAAGTTGTGTAACTTCGGTGTTAAACAATTATTACACCAAATAATTAAGCCTTATTTGTGGTACATAATAAAACCTTTTATGTTTAAAATCCACTTATGCGCCACTTAGGACCAGTGAGCTCACAACAAAACACGCATAAAATTCTTGTTTATTTGAATTTTTCTTTATTAAATTGTAGTCGGTAAACTTCAGAAAGGATACAATTACATTTGACCGACAAATATTGTGGATCTGTAGAGACTAAAAAGAAACCATGAACACAAAATGTAATGTAAATAATATAAAGCGCTCTAACTATTCTAGATAATAAGGCGAATATTAAAAAGTAAAAGCCATGGACAGCAGACTAACTTGGTAACCACTAGGAAATCACTGCTTAAATTCATGCCATATATAGATAAAAATTTAGGTAAAAGCTTGACATATTTCACAAAACTCTAGAGTCCAAAACGAATATAACACATCGTAACATGAACGTAATTCCGTGCCATCAACCACCAACCGCAATATTCGGTAAATAACCATAATGACGGGATCCCAACTATTCCGAAGTGTCCCGTATAGTTATCAGAGCATCGCCTAATGGCGGCGACGTGACCACGCCTCGGAGACATCGCGGTTTTAAATAATACACCAGATCAAACCAATACTTTCTACAGACGATTATCGGATAAAAGTGAGCTTGAGAAACTGTTGGATATTCGTAAATATTGTTTTCCTTGGGTTTTAAAGATATTTACGTTTATTGAAGTTGATTTTTGCTATTTCAGAACGTATCCTGATGAACCTATTAATGACATGAATACTGATCAAATTAATATTCTCTAGTATAAGTTATCAATAGATTCTCATTAGATCTTGAAATGATTAGACGAAAGTAACAGTATTCATTAAA
Source organism: Acronicta aceris (assembly GCA_910591435.1). NCBI lineage: Eukaryota > Metazoa > Arthropoda > Insecta > Lepidoptera > Noctuidae > Acronicta > Acronicta aceris. The sequence continues at coordinate 6,589,053 of OU342774.1, forward strand.
AATGTATTTTAAAAATAGCTCTGCAATTTGGTCCTACTATCTTGCAAGATTATAGAAGGACCAGATTTATTTTATATGGCGATTGAAATATGTTTATAATAAAACACCGATTAAATAAAAACGTGCAGTAACTGGTTATCGTTTCAAATGAATTCTAAGAACTGAAAGATTAATGGAAGCTAGTAATCTACTACGGTGCTTTGGCGGTCGGCTATCAAACTGCACTTTAATTTGCTCTGATACACATAGTTATTGTTATTTATTACGGATACGAGGTATTCATCAAACGATGTGTTAAAAGTCAATTAATGTCTAAAAGAGCGAATAGAGATATTTTAATCGAAAATTCAATACGAAATATTTAGTAGAACCTCTTTATTAGTTATTCAGCTACTATTTATTTTGCTAAATCATTTCTGTAGCAGAAACAGGCGTGTTGTTAATCGTAGTCATCAGATTTGTGAGTTCATTAATGATTACATGCGTGCATTGTATAGGCTATTGAAACATTGTAGTAAAACATTCTGAGGTAACCGTCATATGCTCGAAGCAATTTGAAGATAAGAGGAGGGCTTGAGCAGACTGGAGAAGTAAAAACATGAGGTCCAGGTGTAGGAACAAAAAACGTGCTTACCAGAGATTGAAATAAAGTCGTTATTCGTTTTGTAAATAATGCGCTTCAATAAACTAAACATTGCCTGGCCACTTTTAATAATCTTTGAAGAAATAATATTTTAGTAACGTCCGCTAGAGTTTTAGCATCATTGCACGCTAAATCTGCACAATGTAGGTACTTACGTGTCATAGTAACATTTCAACTTTAATTGTTGAAAGTTGCAAATGTTCTATAAATGCAATTTCGGAGTTTCACTACAACTTATAAGTAACGTTGTGTCCACTAATGTGTGTCACACACTTACCAGTAATCCCTTACAATAGAGAATGATTGAGCAGTTTAAGGGCTAATGAGGTCTATATTTATTACTAACGGAGTTTGTTATAACGGAAATACGTTTTCACAACATGTCTTATCCAAATATAAACAGGTAAGTAGATCAGAATGAAAATTTTTGACGATTGCGCTAATTTTTTTATCGACTTCAAAAAAGGGTAGAACGTTTTTTAATGTTTGTTATTGATTTATATCTAAAAACAGGTTTTTTTATTGTAATAATATTTTGTATCGTGTAACGCTGCAACATTTTGGTATATTTACTATAAAAGTAGTACGTGTATGCTGTAAAAATAAATTAATGAATAATTTCATCCTAGAAATCCTATGTTGCAGTGTTAATAAAAAATATTCTGATCAAAGACACCTAAATACTGCTAGCCATAGCCATCACAAACAAATTTGTATTCTATAAATTTTTCAGTCGAAATAAATCTTCGGTCTAAGTTGCTCTGTCTCTGTCATACAAAAAGAAAACAAATTAAATCGGAATCAAAGTTTTTGTATGAAAATGGTCCTAATATCCGCTGTATAAACTTATGAATATCTTTGATCTTAAAAACTAATATAACGGTGGATACAGAACTATGAATAATCTGGAAGTGGAAGCTAATGCGTTGGCAACGTGAATATTAAGAGATAAGAAACTGATTAGGTATACTAAAATTAAATGCCTAAACGTTCAAGATGCAAGGCCGAAGCGCCGAAAATTATTTATCTAAACAGGTTTTAAATACATTTTATACAAGAATATACCTATATACATATATTTATTTTTTATTGCTCTAAGATGACAAATAAGGACCAAAGGATGGTAGTCAGCAACCGTGGCCTATGGAAAACTAGTAGTATCATTCGTGCCATGCCATCTTGAGACCCTTCAAACCGAAACAAGATATTGTAGCAAATTATTGCTTAGAGGCAGAATTTTCGGCAATGCCGTGCGACCAACCCGGATGAACTTAGATGGAGTTTTAAATCTGTGAAAAATTATCGCTGTACAAACCATCATAAAGCTAGTACCTACAGATTGGAATCCAAGGCAAATAGGTTGAAGGCGTCCTTAGACAAAGTAAGTACCCTGCAGGTGCAATTTGGACGATGTCGCAAACCTTCCATCTGCGTTATCTATTTTCGAGAAAACTGTTGTTTGCAAAACTGTAATACCAGTAATAGGGCTTCGTGTAGCCGCCATAGATCGTCCGCTGTTATTTCCTTGAATAAAGACATCGAGATTCAGATCGTGGTAAAATTTGATACAGTGTAAAATTGTTATTTACGTTACTTTTGAAGCGGAAGTAGCCTAATAAGGCTTTGGACTTGCGATCATGTGGTTGTCGGTTCGAAACCCACCGATTGCACTACCGACGTAAACCCAATCGTAACACAAGCATTTAGCTTAGCACGTGGGTTTAACAAGAACACTAGAAATGTGCGACCCACATTAATTAATTAATTTGTACTTAACATTAATTTTTTGGTGTGCACTAAAGAATATTCTATTCCTAGTAAGCTGTGAAAAAAAGTAATTGCTTAGATTTAGAGGTGTGTTATTCGAGATTAAGATATGCTGTAGTAAAATTATGTGATTAAAAAACATTTGTATTAAAGAAGCATTACGCCTCGGCTTTTATTTGTTTGCGTTTTTAACATTAACCATTCAAAATGAGGTGTACAAACAGTATCAGTATCCCACCTTAATCACTCGTACAATCATAAACTTCAAACTGCTATTGAGAATTTTCTAGTGGACAAATCCAACGAGACATTGTTCTACCTGGGGATCAACCCATAGAATGGGGCCACTACACCAATGAGATAGTAAATTGTATATTTTAATAATTAAATCGACTAAAAGTATTCAAATTAAAGCCACGATGACATACATGTGAGCTGCCATAAAATTATCGAAATCTTATGACTATAATTTCGAAAGTGAAGATGATTACGCCTTATCTATCATCATATAATATTCAATGATTTATTACCATCTTTCCAATATTGCATAACATTGTTCTTCGTGAGTTTTCCTTTAATTAACAAATCGAAAGGTTCTATGATTAAAACCGGTTCACAAAATCATTACATAACTGTAATAATCATAATGTAGAATTGAATTAGAGTGGTGTGAGGGAAAATTATGTTTGCTATTATAAAGTGATTTTGCATTGCCGGATCACAGGGCAATTTGTGTTCGTTGGTCCATTGAGACGGTAAATCTTCACTTTCTCTGTTTGTTTCATAACATAGATATGGAGATAGCCCCGATGTAATTGCCACTGTCAAATGTAAATTCAGAAAAGATTATGGACAGCATTCAAATATCAACTTTATGACCTATGTTCGCATGTCATTATGCGCAAAAAATACAGTAACACAGAATAAGGTATGCTTAAATAAATATACCAAGAATAACATAACATAAACATAACATACCATCATGCCTGTATTCCCCGAAGGGTTAGGCAGAGGCGTACTTAATGTACACCCAAAGATCGCCGGTATGTTTAGCCGGGCACAAATCCAGACTCCGAGCTGCTACTGTGAATTTCATAGAAAAACCCAAGAATACTACTCGACCTGGGGATCGAACCCAGGACCTCTAGCGTAGCAGTCGCGCTTGGAACCACTAGACTAATGAGTCAGTCATACCAAGAATAATACAGTATACGAGTATAATACATAAATATACATACTCACGCGTTTCGCTAAAAGGGGTAGGCAGAAACAATAATATACTTACTTGTTACGATTCTTGCATACTTCTTTTGCTTCGTCCACGATCATACATCTCGTCATTCACACGCGCCGATTAGTCGCGTCACTGCAATACCTATAACAATATATAGCCTTTATTTTGTTGTTATCATGTCCACTTTGATTGAATTTCCCACTTATATAGGTATAACTGCCTCCTTGGTCTAGTGCTCCTAGGCGCGACTGCTACGCTAGAGGTCCTGGTCCTGGGCTCGATTCCCAGGTCAAGCAGTGTTACTGCGTTTTGCTATGAAATTCTCAGTAGCAGCTCGGAGTTTGAATTTATGCCCGGAGTTTGGTTAGTGGCAATTGTCTCGCCCTCTATTACATGGGAACTAGACAACCTGCGAATTGTAAAATAATAATAATAAATAAATAAAATATTTATTTATTTCTCCCATACAATAGATGCATTTTATATGTTTACAATGTTAATACATACTCGTAGAAGGAAGACAGAAGCCCATATTAAGTCAAAAACTTGTGTCAAAAACTGTAGGTTTTGCCTAACTCTTTGGGGAATGCAGACGTGGTGGTATTTTATTTATTTATGTATATTGTTCTTATATAAGTGATCTCCGCATTTACCTACTTTTATACGTGTATGTTATATTAGTGTATAGTCGCACTGGCGCTCGCACTCGCGATCTCCATTCAAGAACACTGGTTCTTGAATGGAGATCGCGACTCGGCAAACGTAGCGTAGGATGCCCTCCGGCAAGATGGAGTGGTGATTTGCGAAAGATTGCTGGTGGAAGCTGGATGCTACAAGCCGAGGACAGGGCGAAATGGCGCACATTGAGAGAGGTCTATGTCCAGCAGTGAACTGCTATAGGCCGATGATGATGATAATGACGAAAGTTGCCCACGATACAGTAAAACCCCTAATGTTCTAAAAAAGCTTTATACTAAAAAATGACGCGTCCGGATTGCAATCTATTTAAATAGTATTGGGACCGTTATTCGGCTAGACATGCCTAATACCTAGTCGTTCCACAAAAAAATGCATTCATTCAACTTGACGTGTGAGATAAAAAACCAAACGACACACCTGCATTCTCACGAAAAAGACAATCAAAATAATTTACTTGAAATATAAACTGGCTCAATAGACACAGGTCAACTTTGGCTTTGAGTTCGGTCAAATTTCAGGACAAGTTTTGTATGAAAGATTTTTTTCGAAAATCCAAAGGAAGAGTTGAAAAGGATGGCAAAATGCAAGCGAATATCGCCTAAAAATAATAATATCTAGCTTGCTCTATGTCTTATATTTTTTAATGTTTTCATTTTGTTTTATGAAAATATTTAGAAATGTAAATAAATATGTTAAACCCATTTTACTTTTTTTTCTTTTTCTTTTTAAAAATATAATATATTATATCAACGCACAGCCGAAACTACAGCAGCTAGATCCCAGAAAGTTTTTTTCTTTTGAATGGTAGACGAAGAAAGGATTTTTGGAAATTCAACCCCTAAGGTGGTGAACGGGGTGTGATAGTTTGTATGAAAGCCCGCACACACTACCATGCGTTTGACCCACACACATATAGGTACATACCTAAAAGATAAATAAAGGAACATAATACAGAAGAAAATCCTAGTTTGGCTATCCTACCTTTTTTTATAGAAAATAAAAAAGTGCATACGATTATCGACATTATGCACAGTCACGGCGACCCTTATTGAGATCTAAAGACATCTCGAAAGATAAGATACACATCTTGCAACCTAGTTCTTGTATTGGAATCTTATTTGTATCATGGCTAAGACATTTATACAATGGCCAATAATTACTTATCATCCTATGAATTGTAATCATGAATTCTCTCTATCTATCATTCTGATACGAACTAGTCATTGGCAGTGTAATGCACAGTTTGCAAACCAAATTAACTTGTTCTGTAGTGCAAAGAAAATTATCATGTCAGTAGGCGTAGGTCCTATTATAGGTCCTATAATAGGTCTTATTCGAGTGTTCGTTTGGTGTAGGAGTTAAGGTGATCAGTTCGTTGTGCCGCGTATCGCACCTATAGATGGGTTTCTGCCCAGGCATTTTGGGCGAAAAAAATAAATGCCTTGGCATAAACCCATCTATATAGATGGGTTTCCGCCCAGGCATTTTGGGCGAAAAAAATAAATTCCCCGGCATAAACCCATCTCTAGTCGCACCCGAGGCGATTTGTTTTGAAAATAGTCATTTTCAAAACAAGTCCCATAGTGTGGGAGTTGTTTTTTTATGAATTCTTATTGGCATTTTATGAAAAATGTGATGTTTTATGTTATCATCATTCTCCGAGCTTTTTTCCAACTAGATACGTTGGGGTTGGGGATTAATCCCCGAAACCCAATTTCTAGGCAGTACCGATATCCGGAGGGTAGACTGGTTGTCAGGCTATTTTTGGTCTTCTGACCATAACATTAAGTAGGTAGTTTGGAACGAGAATCTCAAATCTGTTAGCGAAATATTCAGTCAGGTTCTACAACTATAACCTAGCCATAAAAAGTATAAAAACTAATGTTTCCACATAGGATACCTAAGTTTTTTGCATAGAAATCGTTGATAAAATAAATAGGTATACCTATTAGAAAGGTGCTTATATCAGCAATATATTATAATATTTATGAATTTCCAAATTATTTTTTATAGGTTTGGTTTATATTAATGTCCAGCATGTCTAGATCTTTGCTTTGTCTAGGTTAAAAGTTATTGTTATTCATGTGTAAATTATTATGCTATTTGATAGCATTTATGCAAAAACATTTATTTCACTGCCTCGTTAGCCTAGTGGCCTGGGCGCGACTGCTACGCTAGCGGTCCTGGGTTCGATTCCCAGGTCGAGCAGTGTTATTCGGCTGTGTTATTCCCCTTATTACATGGGACCTAAACATACCGAACTAGGGTGTAAATTAGTACGCCTCTGCCTAAGCTTTCGGGGAATACATGCGTGATAGTGTTACATTTATTTCAATGTATTTCTCTGTGCATTTAAATAACTTCTGAGACATTGAACTATTTTTTAAAAATATGGCACGTAAATTATATAGGTCCAATCTTAACAGGTAACGTTGTCCTGTCTCGATCGTGGCGAATGTCAAGAATCCCATGGACGTGACTTTATAGTAAAGGGAGGCAAGTACGGTTTTTAGTCAGTAGGAGTCCTATATACCACATACATACATACATACCATCACGCCTGTATTCCCCGAAGGGTTCGGTAGAGGCGTACGTAGTGTACACCCTCAGTTCGCCGGTATGTTTAGGTCCCAAGTTATAGAGGGCGAGCATATAGCCATTCACCGGGCACAAATTCAGACTCCGAGCTGCTACTGAGTATTTCATAGAAAAACCCAATAACACTTTACTCGACCTGGGGATCGAACCCAGGACGTGAAGGCGCTTATTTTTTTAATATGATCACTAAGTTATACAATATTATGATAATTCTAATCAATAAAAAATAAATATAAATCTTTTCTCAAAATCCAAAACAATGACGTGGTCATTAACAGTCCAATATATTTATAACGGCTGGCTAGACCAGCCAGATGCATAAAATAGCGTTTCACGTGGTAACTGTTTTTTCTGCATAATGCGGCTATCTACAGAGTGATTTAATTATAATAAATAGTAAATATAATATAACAAGACGTTGACTCTGGAATTAGCTGCAATATAAAAAATATTATAGCTAATAAAATATGATTCTAAAATATGATTCCAATTGACGTCCAATCACTAAAAACAAAATATAGTTTTTTTATTTAATCTTTTACTATGTTTGTCGCGCCGTTTTACTTTAGCTAACACTAAGTTTGCTAACGGCCAGTTCTAACGTGGGAGAATCATGCTTCGGCACGAATGGGCCGGCTCGATCGGAGTTATACCACGGCCTCACAGAAAACCGGTGTCAAACAACGCTTACGTTGTGTTTCGTCGAGTAAGTGAGGTTACCGGAGGCCCAATCCCCTTTTAAAAGGCGGGCAACGCACTTGAAACCCCCATGGTGTTGCGGGTGTCCATGGGCGGCGATAATCGCTTACCATCAGGCGATCCGTCTGCTCGTTTGGCCCCTATCCCATAAAAAAAAATCAAATCAGTCAGTAGATTTGCTTACTAGACATAGGATTTTGACATTACTTGTATGGACCTTATGTCAAAATCCTATCTCTAGTAAGCAAATCTACTGACTGATTTGATATTGGTACTAGCCGTAAGTCACAATCGGATTCTCGGCGGCGGCAGGGCGCTCGAAAGCAATTTACCTACATATTAATTTTTTATTGTGTCTAATTTACTTGATAAGGAAACCTTTTACCCAATTTCAAGTTTGTATGACTAATGTAATGTAATTAGTTAAAGGGAGTGTTATTCGCTTTTGTATAAAAGCTGAGTTAAGTGTATATATGAACACACACATGAAAATTATAATTTACGATAGATACAAATCTAGATAGTATATTACCAATGAAATAAAGCATCCTGTAGATATGAGTAACACAAGGCTATCGAGACATTCGCATAACATTAGTAACTGTCCCATGAAAAAAACCAGAAGGTGAAGATTTATCTCATCGCCCATCGGACAACATATTATCAAACAAAATCAGACAAAGATTTCTAATTTTATTTAGAAAAAAAATGTATTACACAGTTCTTCGAAATTCGACAACGGTTTTAGGAATCGCGGTGATCAATTATTGTTCCATATTCCTTTTTGTAAGGAAACTTACTTTTTTGACTAAGTTAGGAGCTATTGAGATTAACATTACTTGTCCCATTTGTGGGTAGGCAAATGCATAGCCTGTCTTAAAAACGGAGCAGTTATGCCAGTTTATTATATGTTACTTTTTGGTGCACAATAAAGAAAACTCAATTTGTCTGTTATCTATGCCATAGTCCGCCGCGTCAGTCTATGTCGGGTTGAGAGTTTGAGACACTCCACTCAGGAGTGCAAGTTTCAGGAGTTAAACCCCTAATGTATATTTACTTTCTTTTCTTTCTTTCTTTTGTTAAAAAACGTTGCCCCACACTAGGATTTTCTCCTGTGTTGTGGGTGCGTTTACAAACACAAATTCTCACATACACAAACACCCAGACCCGGAACAACTACCTGTAGATCATACAAATATTTGCTCCGTGTGGGGATCGAACCCACAACCCGTGGCGCAGAAGCCGATCGCTCAGCCGCTACGCCAAACGTGTCGTCAAACTTGAATTGTGTGCTCCGTCTTAAAATCTGTTTATGTTTTCGTGCGAATCTAGGGTTGAACATATTCAAGTTCATCATTATCATCATCATATCAGCCAATAGAAGCCCACTGTTAAACAAAGGATTCCCCCAAAGACTTTCACAAGGACTGGTTATATGCCTCCTGCATCCAACGACTCCAAGTCCTCATATTCAAGTTAACTGTAAAGATATATTGCATGCAAAATTTCACCCCTTGAAAGATTTTTTTTAAATATAATAGGTACCTATACAACATAACTTTCTCTTTAATTCAAATTGAATAGAGTAGAACCTATCTATATCTATACTAATATTTTAAAGAGGTAAAGTTTGTGAGGTTTTAGGGGGTAAACTCTAGATTTCATGAACCGATTTTAAAAATTCTGTTTGTATTGGATAGTCCATTTATTGAGGAAGGTTATATACTATTCACGCTACCCCACTAAGGAACGGAGTAGCGTGGGTGAAACCGCGGGTGGGTCGCTAGTAGATAGTAAATAAAAAATGCAGCTACCATTTAAATGAAGTTGCATAATTTTAACGATAAAAGCTTAGAATAAATTACTCTAAATGTATTACGTTGTATTTATTATTATTATTATTATTCAGCCGTTGTCGTCCCACTGCAGGGCAAAGGCCTCCCTACCCTCTTTCCACTCCTCACGACTCAAGGCTATTTTGGGCCAATCCTTCCTAAAGAAGTCAAGCTACGTTGTATTACCAACGATTAAAAGAACGTTGACACGATAATGTTATGTGACAATAATTTTTAAACCACGAAGTTTCTCGTTTGACGTCTACGTAATAATTGACGGTGTAACAATGAAATGTAAAAGTGACTGTTACTTAGTATACAATGTATGGCAAAGTTCAGCTGACACGCGAACGGATCCCACATCTACTGTTTTTGCTGTTATCTGCAATTTGAAGGAAAATGTAAGTCTTAAAAGCCCCATTGTGATATAAACTGAGTCATTTCTCAGCTTATTTACATGTGACCTGCTTGATGAGGTACAACATAGTTGCATACATACTCTCAAACGCTTCCAAATCCATTGTATTCACAGAGGAATACTGAAAAGAGATTTTTTTGAAGCTGTGGCCTGTGACACTTTTGGTCAGCGTCGATCAATAAAAATAAGTATATTTTTTATTAAGTATATAATAAGGTTTATTATATACTTAATAAAAAATAGTTACATTAATAGTTAATTATCATGCGCTTAAACGGTGAAGGAAAACATCGTGAGGAAACCTGCATGCCTGAGAGATTTTCTCGATGGCGTGTGAAGTCTGCTAACCCGCACCATTCTGAGAGGAGACCCGTGCCCAGCAGTGGGACAGTATAATGGGTTGATTATGTTATATATAATAAGTGCCACTTGGTAGTAAGTAGTCATTGCACCCAAAAGTTGTTGATGCGCCGAAGCAACCGAGAGGGCGAACTAAGAATCACGCAAACGCCGAAATACACACCAAGGAGTTTTACGACAGACTCCGATGGGTGGTCGCCAGCCAGTCAGACGCCAAGAGGCAATACCAACGAGCAAGTTATCATAAGTTATTATATTATCTCGCCTCTTTGAAGATGACTATCTGAATGGTAGTGAGAAATTGTATAACCGGTGCCCACACGGGAATTTATTCATTATGAAGGAATACAGGCAAATAGGTTTTGATTTGGATTGGTCATATTCTCGTCTCCAAAACTCTCGTGAGGCAAACAAGGAATGATTCCCAACATTGTTAGTAAAAGAATGACTTTATTAGTGTGGTATTTTGGCAAACAGGAGTCATATTTCATTATTACAGGGTAACAAGATCCAATTACTTACTCGTTTAGTTTTAGTGTTATGTTTGAATTTATCCGATCGTTAGTTATGAATACGACGGAAGTGAGAAAATAACATAATAATGTAAACTTTAAACCTAAAATCTGCTGAATTATATTACATGTTACATAATACACAGTTATAGTAGCTACAGTTACTCTAAGTAGAAGTGAAACTGTAGCGCTAGAATTCTCCAAAGCGACTTAGCTTAAGTTAACGACGATCTTATCAGTCCAGCGAAATCGATTTTTTAGGCAATAAATTAGCATTGCTTTGCTCGGTGGTGGGACCTCTTGGGGCCTGACTGTCTGGCGACCACCCTTACGTCGGAGTCTGTCGTAAATGCACCTTGGTGTGTGTTTCGACGTTTGCGGACAAGAGAAAGTTCCCCCTTACGTTGCTGCGGCCATGAGCGACGATGACTACTTACCACCATGTGTTTATCAGCTCGTTTGCCGACTCAATCCATAAAAAAAAACTAGTTTATGACCCTATTATATAGACCTAAACATTCCGGCGAGCTGTACGCGTAGGTAAATCTTTGCCAAACCCTTCAGGAATACAGATATGTTACCTACATAAGTACTGCGTAGACATTTGGTGAATAGCAATAGGCTTGCTCCCTATGACATAACACCTAAACATCACGACGAACTATGGGTGTAAATTAGTACATCTTTGTCTAGCCCTCCTAGAATACAAGGCGTGGTGGTATGTGAAGGAATGTTAAGTACAGTTTCAATTCTTATTCACGACATAGTGGTTACCGAAATAATCGTTTACTGTGTGAATTTTAAGACGTGTCGAATAGTGGGCAGACTTATTTTAAGTATAACAAAGGGCCAATTAAAGCTCTAGGTTAATTGCTTGTCGCAAATAACTACAGTAAATAGTAGAAACAATTAGAGATTGTTATCATTCTCACGGTGACTGAATATATGTAACACATTTATCTTTTATTTGGTAGCTTTTGGTGTTTTAAGTAGGTTGCTATGTCATTTGGCTTCCTTATAAAGAGGACAGTAATTTAATGATTACAATCTTACTCGTAAAATTTAAATTCTCCCGTTTATTGTTGAATATAAAGTTAAATTCAAAAACCTTTAGTCAAAATAGACTACTAGGTATGCTATTTGAACTTAATATTGAGGTTTTATTTTTTAGTAAAGGAAAAAATTCAATCGCGGGCAGGATTCCAATCTGCGTCTTCTGGTTTGATATACCAGACGCTCTGACCTCTAAGGCTGGCTAAGGGTGGCTTAGAGGTCAGAGCGTCTGGTATATCAAACCAGAAGACGCAGGTTCGAATCCTGCCCGCGATTGAATTTTTTCCTTTACTAAAAAATAAATCAATAATCTTAGCATGGAAAATGCAAAAAAATCACAAAAAGATAGTTAATATTGAGGTTATAGACAGCCCCCAAAAGGCAATAAAAATTACATAAATACAGATTTTTAATTTCGTTTGGGCTGGGTACATAAGAATATTCTAGAATATTCTATTCTATTCTATTCTACATAATTATTTTTTTCATTAACTACTAGCGCACAGGTTATACAAAACTATCAGATAAGAAATTATTTCAATAACATCATCATCCTACATCACTGGAGTACATTAATACACTTTGGGGGCAATGCAGGTGGCATTGCCCCCAAAGTGTATTAATGTACACCAAGTCGGCTAATGTACACGAGTTCGCCGGTTTAATTTATGTTCCATGTTATAATAATAATAACTCTTTATTGACTGCCTCATTAGTCTAGTGGTCCCAAGCGCGACTGCTACACTAGAGGTACTGGGTTCGATCCCCAGGTCGAGCAAAGTGTTATTGGGTTTTTCTATGAAATTCTCAGTAGCAGCTCGGAGTCTGGATTTGTGCCCGGTTAATGGCAATAGGCTCGCCCCCTATTACATGGGACCTAAACATACCAGCAAACTGTGCGTGCAAATTAAGTACGCCTCTGCCTAACCCTTCGGGGAATACAGGCGTGATGGTATGTTATGTTATGTTATAAGAAATTATTTCAGTAACATCATCATCCTACATCACTCACCTGCATTGCCCGAAAAGTGTATTAATGTACACCAAGTCGGCTAATGTACACGAGTTCGCCGGTTTATTTTATGTTCGATGTTATAATAATCATAATAATAACTCTTTATTTCATGTTATAGTGGGTAGGCCCACTTTTGCCATTAACCGGGCACAAATTCAAACTCCAAAATGTCACTCCGAAATTCTTATCCGATAAATCTAAAAACATTGCTGGATCTGGGTATCCAACTCAGGACCACACGCTCTGCAATTGCACTTGCGATTCCTGCCCTAGTTTCAATTTCTTCTTAGTCAGCCGTCACCTCATCAGTCACACCCTTTTAATTTATTTATTTCATCACCAAAACAATCCATCTACATTTACATAAGTCTCTCTCTTCACCCATTCTCTAGATTCCTTCGATGAAGATCAAATTTTACCTCTCCATTCTGCTACATAAAACATATCATACTCGTACAACATCTTTTCGTAGAATCGTAAGTTCATAAATATTCTAACTTATTCTATCGTCCTTATTCTAAAAATTCTACCTCCTACCAATAAAACATAATTAGAGAGTTAGAATATAAAAAGAGACTCACTTTTGCTACGTTGAAAATATAACTGTATCAAAATTTATGGCCACAAAAACCGTTTCAAAGTGAATTCAATAAAAAACAGTGTTTATTAAATTATTACTATTTATTTTTATATATTTACTATTACGCCCATTCATTAATAGTAGTAATAGATTGCTGGCTTCAATTAACGCGATAATAAACATCTTTCCAATCCAGTCTTGCATTAACATTTTCGCATATAAATTATTTGATTTTTAATAACTCGTATATCAAACTGAGTTTGTTTTGATTGAAAAAGAAGTGCACTTTTTTTTAAACCAGAATAAAAACGTTTTCGTTTATTATAGACATTACTGATTTTGTGTTATTTATATTTGTACATATATATACGTTTAGGTTTTGACAATAATTTAAATATATGCATGTAAGTACATAATACTTATAAAATTGATAGGTTGATTGACAGATTGTTAGAAATTCCAGTAAGTATAACCAAGAGACGACTTTTTGTTTGATTATTAATTCATTATCTAATATCGTAACAACAAACTATATTTCGCATGAATTCCCCGAAAGGTACACACACACACAACATCATCATCATCATCAGCCTATAGCAGTCCACTGCTGGACATAGGCCTTCTACAATGTGCGCCATTTCACACACACGCATGTACTGGTTTAATTCAAAAAATCACTGGTATATTTTACCCTTTAGGTCCTATGCGATAGGGGGCGAGCCTATTCTCCATTCTCGCAAATCCAAACTCCGCGCTGTTACTAAAATGTATTAATAGGAAACCCAATAACACTGCTCGACCTGAGAAACTAATCGAGGACTTCTCGCTTAGCAACCGTACCTAGATCCACTAGACCAATGAATCAATTAAGCAAAATATTGCATCATTTGTATCTATCTAATTAATTTTATTTCAAAACGCAATCAAGGATTTCAAACTGTGCCCAAAAAATTTGACCTCGATTCGTTTTGTAAAAAAACATTAAAATATACTGTGTCACTTGTTTACATTATGTAAATTTTGTCAATAAAATATTATCTCAATGTTTTTAAAAGTCGAAGATCACCATTATTAACTTAGCACAAACATGCCGCTGATGTGGTTCCCAAAGTTGACGGGACAGCGACCCATCTCCTAAAAACTTCTAGAGACGCACCTATTAATGTTATGAAGAAAAAGGGACATAACCCTAATAATGAAGTATTGCTTAAATGATTTTGTCAGGACTCGCTTGCGAATCCACCAGTGTGTCGCGATCTTTAACTAATTTGAGAAATGCTGGCCTAAGCAATAAAAAACTAGTTCTATTGGTATACTAATAACGTCCGTAACCAAATAAATATAATTCTGACAAAAATATTACTTTGTATTGTCAATAAATTATTTTAATCACATTATCTTGAGGTATGCATGAACATGCATTAACCAATCACAGTTAAATCAAAATTAATTCCTCATGAGATAAAACCGTTATTAATTTACGTTTTGGTATATACCTAATGTCATTGACTTGTTCAAAAAATGTCTAAAAACTTAAAGCCTGTTAAAAACATTAATTTATCATCACGCCCGCATTTCTTGGATGGGTAGGCAGAGTTGTAGGTATGTACAACAGCAGTTTATGAGCTATTTACATTTATATGGAAACACATGAACTATGAATGAAAATTTGCCTGACCTCGCAATCACAACAGTCACGCATGGCCATGGTTTATTTAGCGAATTAGTATTTTTCTTTTCGTAGATCAGGTTCAAATTAAGTCTAGATTACCTAACTTCTCAAAAGCTTCTAAAAACTATCACACTATCTAATCTACGTAATATTTGACCCGTAATAGGCAGGGGCAGTTCCGCAGTTGTGTAATATTAAATTGGTCCAGTAATGCTTTTAAAACTTCTATCTGCACAAGCAGCTTTTTTAAAAATACACTAACGTTACTGGAGGAAATCCAAGAGTAGATCACCACTAGGATTTTCTCCAATCGTGAGTGAGTGATGACAAATGAGCTAACACTTAAAACAATCAACTAGATGCTATATCTATAAATATTTTCTCCGTGCGGGAATGGAAATTGCGACCTTTACTTTACCAGTCGATTGCATGATAGTTGTCCCAATCGAATCAAGGTGTAAAGCCTAATATATGAGGAAATCAATGGCAAGATCCATTAAAATAATACTTTCAGAATTCTATTCTGACTACCACTATGAACGACTGTCCTGCTGGTAATTACTCTGTGGTACTACCACGTTTTTGTAGCATCTCTGACATGTTTGCTCATGCGCATGTTTGCGCGGGCGCGTGATAACTTCTGTAGAGAGAGAACGCGGTCAAGTCCAAGCCGATAACGTTCGGAGGATATTATTAGATAAATTCCATATTCAAATCTGCTGGGCTAAAACCAGCTAGTCATAGGCTGCGGTAACCGCTTACCATCAGGTGGGCTGTATGCTTGTTTGCCACCTTAGTGGTATAAAAAAAGTCATAATATGTCTTATGTTAGATTCAGCAATGGATTCTAAATATGAATTGATTGCACAGGATTAATGTACCCTTTATAGCCGCTTCGTACCTGCCTTATTTATTTTTAAATATGGAATCGTGGAGTTTATTCGTTTTGATTTAGATAGAGATGGATCTACAGATGGAAAGTGTAATTAAAGTGTTAGTAACAATTATAAAATGCCGACTTCGCTTCTCAAATCCATGTTATTTAGGATAGCTATAAATCAGAGAGCGTAGTTAATAGTCAATCATTAACCTTTTCGAAATCGAGGCTTATTTTTTTGATGTTTACTCAAATATAATTAATATAAATTATGATTATGTAACATTTATTTGGGAAAGTTTGGGCAAATAACTAAAATTTTCGTATCTTTTTTATTGCTGTTATGCCGCATGGTATTTAGGGTGCTAAATTAAAATTAGACGTTGATTAATTAATATTATTATAAAGTTATAAACGGTTGTCCTTCATGCAGGATTTATTGCTTTATCTATAATATTTATAGAGCCTGACTGGGCCGTATCTACCACGCTGACGGTAAACATTTTATTATTGGTTGAATTCAAATATCAGTAGGAATGATTCAGTTGCACCTGGATATACTATAAATTGACCGCAATAAGTATTGGAAAATGCTAGGATGTTGATGATAGTGCACTCCACGAAGTAGTGGTAAAGCCCGTTATGGAGGAGTGGCTGGCGAGGTGCCACGATGGATTCAGTTTTCTGCTGACACGGTTGCTTTTGGAACACTATTGTTTCGGGAAGCACCTGTGTCGCATTTACGGGACGCTTACGACCGGTTGATACAATTGTGAGGATCCCTAGGACACGGTGAAGCACACGCTAGAGCTATGCCTAGGTTGGACAGACTAACGATAACTTGTGGCTTCTAGCTGTAATCGGATCAGATTATTATTGGGACCGAAAGGGCGTAAGCCACCACCTTTTACTACGAGCAAGTTATGCTAGCAAAAGAAGCGGCGGAACGGGAGAGCCAGGTGGCAGAAAATCAATGAGAATTTACCCTATTAAAAAAACAAAAAATGTCCATGATACGGCAAATAATCTGTATATCTTTCCAGGCAGTCATCTAGATCTGACTAATAACGTTCTACTTTATCTTTTTACAAATTATATGTAAAAAGGACATCTTTTGCGACTTTTCCGCATAAATAAGTGTTGCATTTGGTTTAGATTTTATAATCTCAACACCTGATTTGTTTACACAGATTTTAATCGGTCTGTGTGTGATCGATTAGATAACTATTATAGCTAGAACGTTTTATGTAACTAAGAGAATATTGTTCTTCCTATATGGTTGCGTTTGACACCGGAACAGTTGCAGATTACTACGAATAAAACGATTTACATAACACATCAACCTACTTCTGTTTATATAAATATTAATACACAAATTATACATTGATATTATTTATTTATTTGCATAGATCGTAGTATTAATTTGTAACAATTTTGCAATAGCCTTTCACATGTATAAACATATTTTTGAGGTCATTTTCGACATCTTCATCCTCGGCAAACCTAGCCTTCTTTCAGTTATGTTAGGGTCGGTTGATTATTATTCGGGGTGCAAGGTTGCGTGTTATCGAATACAAAAAATTTGGTATGTTTGTTAAAAGGCAATGTTTATCGGAGATTCCACAGATTGTTCTTATTATAATATAACTAGCGGTCCGCTCGCGGTTTCACCCGCGTTGCCCCATTCCTAAGAGCCGTACCGTAATATTAAATAGCTTAAAACCTTTCTCTTGAATCACTCTATCTATTAAAAAACAAAAACACTTCAAAATCCGTTGCGGAGTTTTAAAGATTTAAGAATACACTAGCGGCCCGGTACGTGCTTCGCTACGTATAAAGCGAAATACAGCGGACAGCGGACAAAACCATTCCCAGATCCCCAATTTCATCAAAATCGGTCCAGTCGTTTGAGAGAAGTTCAGTGACATACACACTCACAGAAGAATTATATATATAAAGATAGGGGCGGACAGACACATAGAGCGACTTTATTTTACGAGTATACTATATGATGTTAAACCTAAATGAAGACCCACTCGCTTCCCGAGTCGGTCTTCCCCGATAGTTATTTAGTTAGTCTTTAAATCACGAGTGAATCGGTTTCTTCTAGGTAAGTGCGCTCCATCGTAGATCGCAGTATCGCTTAACATCAGGGAACTGGCGGTCAAGCGTAAGCCTATCACATATAAAAAAAAATGTTAAGGGTTTAATGTTGGAGTTACTGTTAATTTAAATGTACTGAAGTTACTTACAAAAATTAAGGAAACGTAGAATATAATGAAATTATTGCAAAGTGTTGGCAAAAGGTGTTCGGTTGCGTTAATCCGAACATATTCCGGGGTAGCAAAGATAAAGATGAGATGATAACTAGATGTTAAAGATGATAATGGCAGAAATAATAGCATATAATCACGCCTGTATTCTCCAAAGGGCAGAAGTGTACTAATGTACACCCATAGTTCGACGGTAGGTCCAATGCAATAGGAGGCGCGTCTATTGTCTATTAACCGGGTAAAAATCCAAACTCCGAGCTGCTCCTGAAGATTTTATAGAAAAACTCAACACTTTCCTTGTCGTGGGAACTGAACCATCGAACCACTAGTGTAGCAATCACGTAATATAATAAAAGTACAATTATTTTTTAAAAATAAAATGTGAGTATAATGTAAATGTGAGTAAAACATCGATATTGCAATATCGATGTTTCAAAATTACGTATGTGATCACGGGTAAGTACTGTCAACAGCACATCTAAGTTACCACAAACTGAAAATTTTCCCCAATGGATAATAAACTCTATTATTTGGAGATTAAATTGAAATTCGATGGAAGAAATCACTTTTGAATACCATGATGTTGACTGTACTTAGCCATATTTACCTACGTAGTTTAAAACATCGATATTGCAACTCTCATAATATTTACAAAAATTAATAAACTTTTATTATTACATCTACACTAATAATATAAAGAGAAAAGATTTGTATTCTTGTATGTAACGAATAAACTTAAAAACCACTGGACCGATTTCAAAAATTCTTTTGCCTTTAGAAACCTTTATACGTGGGCGAGCCATACTTCAGCACGAATGGGCCGGCTCGATCAGAGTGATACCACGGCCTCACAGAAAATTAAAAACACAACATAAGCGTTAAACAACGCTTATGTTGTGTTTCGCCGAGTGAGTGAGGTTACCGGAGGCTCAATCCCCTATTAAAAGGTCGGCAACGCACTTGTGATTCCTCTAGTGTTGCGGGTATCCATGGGCGGCGGTAATTGCTTACCATCAGGCGATCTGTCTGCTCGTTTGCCCTCCTATCCCATAAAAAAAGCTACATCATGACTGAATAACATAGGCTATATTTATTACTAGAAAAAATTAGGGATCCCGACTAAAAGTTCAATAATGTCAACCCGTGCGAAGCCGGGAAAGGCCCCTAGTCTTTTATAAAGTACTTATTACATTATATTTCTTGTATCCTTTATTGAAATAATCACACACTACAAAGCGAAGGGATTTTATGGATCAAGGCTAAGTTAAATCAATATGCCATTCACTATTGGTCAATGAGTATAAAACATGCTCTCAATGATAACGAAAGTCACATCGTTTACTGGGTCTCAGGCCTTAAAGCTCCATAAACAGTATAACAATCTCTCAGGATTGGTTCACAATTACTGAGTTTCATTTGATACTTCCATACGAGGCAGAGGTACAACTCTGCTTGACTGTAGGTACTGATAGGGGTAGGTACCCACAGTTCGCCAAAATGTTTTGGTTCCCATGCAATAGTGGACAAGCTTATTACCATATTTGTCTTTAACCTGGCAAAAATCCGAATGATTGATTTTATACTCAATAAGGTCTCAAGCGCGACTGCTACACTAGAGGTCTTGGGTTTGATCCCCAGATCGAGCAAAGTGTGTGTATTGGGTTTGTCTATAAAATCCTCAGTAGCAGCTCGGAGTCTGGATTTGTGCTCGGTTAATGGCTATAGGCTCGCCCCCTATAACATGGGACTTAAAAATACCGGCAAACTGTGGGTGTACATTAAGTACGCCTCTGCTTAACCCTTCGGGGAATACAGGCGTGATGGTATGTTAAGTTGTGTTACTTTTTTATTTTTTAAGTCCCCAAACGATCTGACAAGCCACCTGGTGGTAAGTAGTCATCGTCCATGTCAAGTCATGTCCAAGTCAGTCCCAAAAGATCCTACCACCGTGCAAATCAGATATTTTCTCGCCTCTTACAAGATGCCTATCTGAATAGCAGTGAGAAACAGTATTCTGACCCAGGAAAAAACTGAAAACTACTGAGAATTTAATAGAATAACATTATGGAACACCTGGAAATAGAATCATCCGACCGCTACACCAATGAGACAGCTTCAATCGTGTTATTGTCGTGTCACGAATACCATAGCCGTGTCACGGCAATGGAAAGAAACTACGGGTTTTAGTCGGTACCAGTCCGACATACCTTGCCTCTCCCCCACCTGGCAGAGGATCTATGAGGATTTTCCGCAAACCAAAAAAGTGACGTCTCATACTTAATTCAAGATGATACCTTCATAATTTATGGTGATATTAAATGTTTTCTAAGGGAAAACAGCAACGGCACCTCTTTATCTAGGACGGTCGTATAGAATTATGTTACTTTTTCTAATCCGTCAAACGCTATTTACATAATTTATGTTAAATACAGTTTTGGAATAATTTAAAATATGCTAAGACCGCGATCTTAGGACTATTAGTTTCTTTTTTTTTTACAGAGAGTTATAATAGTTATGGTTAATCAGTTCAGATTAATCACCAGAACAACTTATCAAAATGATAAAAAAATCTAACGGTTCATAGTTTATCCACTTGTATATTATTGATATAATCTATTCAATTTGTCATTCAACTAATTCAAGTCAAAACATATATTTTAGTGTATATTTTATTATATAAAACAGTGCTTAAAACATACCGGATAACTATAAGTGTTAATTAGTACCTGTGCGAATAACATAATACATAATCAACCCATTATACTGTCCCACTGCTAGGCATGGGTCTCCACTCAAATGAGAGGGATTAGGCTATAGTCCACCGCGCTGGCCTAGTGCGGGTTGGCAGACTTCACACGCTATCGAGAAAATCTCTCAGGCATGCAGGTTTCCTCACGATGTTTCCCTTCACCGTTTAAACGCGTGATAATTAACTATTTAATACGCACATGACTTCGAAAAGTCAGAGGTGCGTGGCTTAGGTTCGAACTCGAGACCTTTGACTTGGCAGTCCAACGGTCATACCACTAGGCTATCACTGCTGCCTGTGCGAATATTTGAAATATATTAGAACGTCATTAACTTCATCCTAAATTTAAAAACTACAATAAAAATAATGAAAACTTAGACTACACCACTGCCGTCAAGCAATAAGACAAGAATAAAAACAATCTGTAGCCTTAGCACGAACAACTTGCGAAAAAGTATTCGTATCGTCATGGAGACCAATTTGTATGAGATTTGGACCAGCGCCTCTATCGTGACGATACGAATACTTTTTCGCAAGTTGTTCGTGCTAAGGCTACTGAACTATTAAAGAGAGAACTACTATGATGAGAAGAATGATTTGTTAAATAATGTTCGAATATTCACCCACCTACGCTTCTGCATAACCCTTCGACCAATACAGGCGTGATGGTATGTTACGATATGTAAATGAAAATGTATTATTAACACAATATTACTCTATGTATCTATCTCATCACTTTATATACCATCACGTCTGTATTCCCCGAAGGGTTAGG
Source organism: Acronicta aceris (assembly GCA_910591435.1). NCBI lineage: Eukaryota > Metazoa > Arthropoda > Insecta > Lepidoptera > Noctuidae > Acronicta > Acronicta aceris. The sequence goes on from OU342774.1 coordinate 6,610,812, forward strand.
CAGAGGTGTACTAATGTACACCCACAATTCGCCGGTATGTTCCGGGGACAATTCTATTGCCATTTACCGGGCACCAATCCATACTCCGAGCTGCTACTGAGAATTTCATAGAAAAACCCAATAACACTTTGCTCGACCTGGGGATCGAACCCAAGACCTCCAGCGTAGCGTAGGGGCCGTTTAATGGATTATAACATCAAAATATCGTAGATCGCAGTGATGCTTTACATCAGGCAAACTGGCGGTCAAACGTAAGCCTAGAGAGAATGAAAATAATATCAAAGAAACAATGTTTTGAGATTGCAAGAAAGTTATATAGTTAGAAGCAACCACGGTGATTAGCTCGCAATCTCTCGAGGGCATTCTATCGATCGGGAACTATCGTCTATATCAATTTACTAAGTGGCTTGTCCGAGTGGTATTAACCACGGAATAATACCTTGAGCTTCTCTGACCAAGTTTAAAACGCGTTTACATTGATTGGTGTAGTTGACAACATATGTTTATCACTGCTTTTTACCTACCTTATGTAAAATATCTATGATTATGGGAATAGCGATAGCCTACGGATATATCAGTAGGCTATCGCTACTGATATATTAGTAGGCTATCTAACCATTAGACTGCCAAGTCAATGGTCTCGAGTTCGAATCCAAGGCACGCACCTCTGACTTTTCAAATGCTAGTTATTGTAACAATTCTAATTATCACGCGCATAAACGGCGAAGGAAAAAATTGTGAGGAAACCTGCATGCCAGACAGATTTTCTCGAAGACGTGTAAAGTCTGCCAACCTGTATTAGGTTAGCGTGGGGGATAATAGCCTAATCCATCTCAGTCTGAGAGGAGAACCGTGCCCAGCAGTGCCCAGCAGTGCCCAGCAGCCCATTATTATTATTATTTTTGTGGGAAAAGACGCGTGCGAAAATAGGTAATAGGTACTATTTTCTTGTGCTTTCTTTTTCTTAATAAAAAATAACGCCCGCCTCAAGGGATCAATCCTCGTGTTGAATTTTACAAATAACAGACACAAAGAACACAGAAAAAATATCTGTGAATCATATATTTGCCTTTAGTGGGAATCGAAGCCACGACACTCGAAAAAAGTATTGAAGTGAAAAAACGTGCAATCATGCATACGTATAAGTATAATATGAATTGCGTGTGTTTGTGCTGTATGTATCAGAGTCAGGCAAAAATGAGTCGTGTAAAATTAAGTCAATAATAAAAAAAAAACCCACAAATTAAATTAAAGTTAAAACGCGGTAATCCTGTCATGTAATGCCTGTATGTAGTCCTGAATGTGGTCCGAAATGTAACTGGTATTTTAATTATACAATGTAAGTTGGACTAATGATGTGTTGGAAATTACCTATAACAAGCACTCCGCAAAATTCTCACAATACAAGGGAAGCTGATACCAAAACAGCATTCTTTCGTGAACAAGTGAACAACGCGTAAATACTCTAACTATGGGAAAAAATGCCTGAGGTTTTGTTGCAAATGAGACACTGTTTTAATTTGGTTTTACTAATCAGTAAATCTTAACATACGCTTATTCTGCGAAGGGTTAGGTACGGTTAGGTAGAGATGTACTTATATACACCCATACTTCGTCGATATGTTTAAGTCCCAAGTAATAGGGGGCGAACTGACAGAGATGAATGGAATAAAAACGAAAGCTTCACAAACACCCTTTCACTCTAAACGCATATACCGTCTCCGTTCCGTCGTGGGTAAAAAACCAGACTACGAAAAAATAAACTGAAAAGTATAAAACAAGATTTTTTCTATATCCAGGATCAGTGGTATCCAGTTTATAGTCGTGGTCGCATGTCACCATAATTTTACTTATGTTTGCACCTATGGGTTATGCCTTGCAGATAGATTCATCACCATAGTCATTATGTGCTTAAGTGGTCACTATTTCGTTTTAAAAATCAAGGTAATGACATCATAACAATAGAGAAGATGGCTGGGTCGTACCACCTGCTTGGAACTCCATTATAGATTCCATAAAATCAAAATCTTAGGCCAAAACTGCAAGACCGAAGGATACGGTGAGCTCGTTCTGCTCGAATTGGATCGCCAATAATTAACAAAAATGTAAGGTAGCCGTTAGTAATTGCAACATTAAGACGTCCAACACCTTCGTGTACCCGTAACCATGGATGCTGGAAAATCCGTAGAACGCGATAAAATATGAAAAAAGTAGTTTTATTTCAATGTCTTATATTCGCGTAAGTATCCTATTAAGATTATAAAGATTTAGAGGCCAGAGCGTCTGGTGTATCTAACCAGAAGACACAGGTTCGAATCCTGCCCGCGATTGAATTTTTCCTTCACTAAAATAGTTCGCGTAAGTGTCAGAAACCAGTATCATAACAATAAGTAGTGATACATCCATTCCAATTAAACGTAGGTACCTATCATATTCTTCATTCATTTATCTAAAACCAACTTGAGATTATCAACTTTCTATTGATTTAAAGATGATGTCAGTCGAAACAATTAATCTTATATTAAATGACGTATCGTTTAAGAACTCCGATTTTCGACAATAGATCTGCGATTCGAATACTTTCTCTCTTTTGTTAAATTGGATAGCCAGACTCAGAAAAAATAATCACGTCTAGTGCATACACGTCAACACGGGAGGTAATTGCTTGCTATGTATTATTAATTTTCATGCACTTGTCTTTATCCCAAATTACTTGTACATAGTATGACCATTGTCTCCATATTATTATGTTTCTATTAGCTGTCATGTCATCACATACTTCCTTCATGCGTGGATGTCCTCTGAACCGGCGAATCAGTGGGTAGGTTACACACGCCACCCATCTCTCAGGGATGCAGTTTTCCTTACAATATTTTCCTATATCGTTTAAGCAAGTGATAAATTAATAAATTATTAATACACACGTGACTGAGGGGGTCTTGATCTCCTTAGTTCCCTTTGGACCCGCTGCTGTTTACGTATTATTAAATATTCTTACCTAAAATCTTTCTCATAACATACTCTTGGTCCGCTATACAGTCACCATAAAATAATAAATCTTTACGCTTACCTGCCTACTAATTTGCATACATACACAAGAATCCGATAATCCTTATCAGTTTTGTGTGTCGAATTTCAGACTAGAACATATTAAATTTAGAATTATGTTAAAATCGAAGCCACTTTCGCGATAATGTATTTTTCGTATGTGTCGTATTTTTATATTGGACGACACTTTACAACATTATTTTTATATTGGAGTTGACAATTTAATATTTTATCTTTTAGGCTTTGAGGAATTGATGGTTGCCTGGACACACGCGCCACGCACACTCTCGTACGCACACATACATATACTTTTGAAAATTTGCACAAGTAATCACACTATTACAAAAAGATTTTCATATGAATCTTTACTAGTCGTATAGACCTCGGAGAGCGATCATGGACGGTCATCGACTTGCATTCCCCTTCCTTTATATACATAATTGAAATACTATTTACACATCACTTAGGTTTACATGGGGTTTTTTTTGTAGATAGCTATTGAAGCGTCTCTACCTTCCTCTTTTCCACATGACTTCTCCCACTTAATTTGTAAATTAAGTGGGACAATTAAAACTTGTAATTACGTAAACAATTTGTAGTTGTGTATCTTAGGAAATGGTTTTTATGGAAACCGAGGGTTTTTTACATAATATGGCCTTATCTTCTTATTCCTTTGACCCTGAGTTAATCATAATCTATAGATTACATACATAAAGTCACGCCTTTCTCCCACAGGGATAGTTATATACTATAGACGGCCACTTGCATACTTCTTCCACATTCATACATCTTCTCATAAATACGCGCAGGTTGCGAGTGCTACGCATCTGACCTTTTTGAAGGGTTTCGCCAATAAGATCGGCGTGTGTCCTTCTAGGGCGACCTCTACCAATTCTTTCAACATGTCCAAACCATCTAAGCATACTTATTTTAATACGTCTTACTACATCATCTTTCAGCCCGCAACGTTGTTTTATCACAAAATATCTATAAATTACAGGTTCTAGATACTCTTCAGTATTGTGGGAGGGTTAACAAATACATGAACTAACACAATCTTCAAAAAGTTTACTAATATTTTTATTTAATTTTGTGTAACTGTACTTATGCTATGTATCTGTATGTGTAATCACCTATTGATTGATCTAATCTATAATGTTAATTAGTCTTAAATCATATTCTTCTCGGTATAGATGTTTCTTTTATCTATCCGAAATCCCAACCTTACAACACACACAAATACCCAGACTCGGAATAATTACCTGTAGGCCATATAAATATTTGTTCTATACGGGAATTGATTCGTAGCGCAACAAGCAATAGCCCGACCACTGTGCCAAACGAGTTATCGGTTTTACAATAACATAACATACCATCACGCCTGTATTTCCCGAAGGATTAAGCAGAGGCGTACTTAATGTACACCCACAGATCCGGTATGTTTAGGTCCCATGTTATAGGGGGCGAGCCTATAGCCATTAACCGGGCACAAATCCAGACTCCGAGCTGCTACTGAGAATTTCATAGAAAAACCCAATAACACTTTGCTCGATCTGGGGATGAAATCCAGGACATCTAGTGTAGCAGTCGCGCTTGGGACCAATAGACTAATGAGGCAGTCACGGTTTTACAATAACGTATTTAATAAACACATATCTACGCTCTAATTTATCTGTCCTTTGAATTCCTTAATAGCATATAAATATTTCTATACTATTCCAACACTACTTCTTGCAATAATAAATTAAACTGTCAGGCATTTTACAATGTATAAATACATGTTTCACGTGGGAGAGTCATGCTTCGGCACGAATGGGCCGGCTCGACCGGAGTGATACCACGGCCTCACAGAAAACCGGCGTTAAACAACGCTTACTTTGTGTTTCGCCGAGTGAGTGAGGTTACCGGAGACCCAATCCTCTTTTAAAAGGTCGGCAACGCACTTGTGACTCCTCTTCTGGTGTTGCGGGTGTCCATGGGCGGCGGTAATCGCTTACCATCAGGTGATACGTCTGCTCGTTTGCCCTCCTATCCCATAAAAAAAATGTATACATAATTGATCAAGATGTATAAATGACGAAATTTTACAAATAAACCAGTCTGTCAAGGTGTCTATAGTTTAGATTATTGGCGCTAGACATTTGCCTCCTGTACTTATACAAAAAACAAGATCTCAGAAATAAAACTGTCTTGAAATGATAAATATACATACATGAATAATATACTAAATAATAAAATAGCTATTAAGATAAAACGGAAATCCACCGAGTTTATGATTAGGCTCTCAGAATGCAAAGAAATAGGTATACAACCTATCTATCTGTATATATAAAAATTCTTCTTTTATATACAGATAGATAGATAGATAAGGTGACTGACTGATTGACGTATCAACGCACAGCCGAAACTACTGGAGCTAGAGCCCTGAAAGTTTGCATGTTGGTTCCTTTTGCACTGTAGACGAAAGTATTTTCGAAATTCAACCCCAAAGGTGGTGAAAAGGGGGGTGAGTTTGTATGACAATCCGCACACACTACCATGCCTTTGACATACACACATACATATACATATTAAATAAACGGTGACATCGTCAAGATATGTACAGCTGTCATTCGCTGTTGACATTTTATTTTAAGTAACCTCCATGGTGTAGGTACAGTGGACACAGTATATTTTAGAAACGAAAATTACTTACGCAGGTGAAGTTGCGCACGGGAACTAGTTTTAATATAATTAGATAGATAGGTACCGTAAAAATGGTGTAATTATCATTATGAACAAATTTTACTATGAGACCAACGGAGTAATAAAAAAAAAAACATCTTTTCTGTATTTATTATTATAGTAAAATCAGTCTGTGATTAAATAATTTATATTACATCTGCAGTTTTTAGTAAAGTACGACTCGAGTGATTAAAAAAACCAGTATACTCGATTAGCTACAGAACTGGTTACATTCTCATAGTTCGTGCCTCATAATTTTACTATCTGACAGACTCAGCACTTAGAGGAAGAGTGATGTGGTCTAAAAGGCTATTAACTGAGAAAGCTAATCACTTTATCACTTCACAAATCATGTCACATCACTTCTACCAAATACATCACTATTTTAAGGCTATAGTAAGTAGTCTCTGCCTATCTAAATAGCCTCATTAGTCATGAGTGATGCAAGCGCAGATGATATAAGCGTGACCATTCGAGTACGGGTTCGATTACTGTGCGAATAAGCGTAATTGTGTTTCTCCATTTAGTTCTCCTACTGAGAATCTTTCTTTTGTACACTTTGGGGCTTACACATACCATTAACGGACAAAAATTAAACACAAATTCGAACCTAATATTTGTGGATCTTACAAATATTTGCCTCTGGTGGGAAACTTACCCACTACACTCGTAGTGGTGTACCTTGCCACTACGAGTCTTCGAATCTACCAAGCGCAGTCATCACTTCGAGTCTGCCAGGCGCACTCATGCACATTCAATTCGAAGTTCCATTTTGGGTGCTCGGTTAATGACATTCATTCTATTGCGCTGAAACTTTGGTGAATTGTTGTGTGCGTGCCTGGGAAGGTTATCACGAAAAAAGAGGCATTGCAATGCACGCCGGGGGACAGCTAGTAAGTCATAAAACATAACAGCATATGTTGTGTGTGGTCCAGCGGATTTATGACCACAGCTTGTCGTGGCTGTGGCCAGTGTTATGAATCCGTGACGATAATGCAAGTGAAGGTAAGTACGGTTTTAGTCGGTAAGAGTCTGACATACCCTGCTGCCTCCACAGATGGCAGAGGATCTATGAGGATTTTCCGTAATCCAAAAAAGTTGTAGCTAGGTTGTTTGTAGGCCGAAAAAACAAACACTCAGTATGTCAAAGCAAACGGAGACTAAACACTTAAATAGTAGATAAGTAAGAAAGAAAGAAATAAACGTTTATTCAGCTACACACAAATGAGACATAGCTATAGTCATTTGTGTGTGTTTATATTGAGTGTATTGCAGTCGATAATAGGTATCCAGTATAGTTATATTTTTATGTGGAAATCATTAGCATAGACCTAACTAGGACTTTTCTGTAGTTGGCTTCTGGCTGCATTCTGAAATTTTTAGTTCTTGGTTTTAATATCTCGGAATTATGGGATGACTCTAGTTTGTGGTGGGCACATACTTATATAGAAATTATTATAATTTGTCTTTAACGATCAATTCTCAATAGTTGTATCTCGGTAGTTTACGTATGTACCACACCAGGGGGCATGACCTACCATGTTTTAAACAACATAAAATTTTTAAAGCCCTCCTACTTAAAAATAAATTTCGATAAATTCACGAATCACATTAAAGTTCATAATAAAATGGCAATAAAATTGTTATGCGGCCTATTTTTTATTTAATTATTAATATAAAATTTTGATAGCTCTGTCTTAAGCGGTAAATATCATTATAATGATAACATCCGACCTTGTGTGCGAATTAATACATAAATAAATAGCTTTATTATGAAACAAACTGAGTTGCCTTAACTTTCGTTTTTTTTTCTGTGGCTATCATTATAGACGCTTTCCACCTTAGAATTGTGGATGATGATTAAATATTATTTGTATCATAACACAGTCTATTATTTGGAGATTAAATTAAAAATCCATTGAAAAAATTAGATTGTTTTGTATGTCATGACGTGCTGTTGATTGTACATAAGATATTAGGTAGTATTTACATAAATCACAATATTAGCAAGAAAATACCGAAAACGTTTATCTACGAGTATTATAACGATAATTCCCCCTGCCATCGACTCTGATTTGAATGTAGCAACTTTTTGCGTTATAGCTATTAACATTTGAGGAAATGCTCGTGTCGTGTTATGAGAAAAACGCACGCCTATCCGGGAAGTGAACACCGTACTATGAACGCAAGTCAATCAATGTAACTACTGCATTGTTCTTGAGGAGAAGTCATCAAAACTTCGTCGAAACATTGTAAATTATAAACATTTCCTCGATGAAGTGATTTAGATGGGTATGTAAACATACTCGGCCTTATTCCAAAACACAGACTAACTTTAGTACCGGCTTTAGTACTAGGATTGGTCCATGAACTAAATAAAACGTTATTATAAAACATAGTTTATCACCAAAACAAGGATTATCTCTGGTACCAAAGTTAAACCACTGAGACCCCTAGTTTAACTATGGACTAACCTTAAAACTACTTTATTGGAGCCAGAATCTAGTCGTAGTCAAATGTCCGCAAAGGCGCAATTTGAGATACCGAGAGAACTGCGGCCAGATAATGGCCTAAATTACTATATATTGGCAAAAATCTAAAAATTTGCTCGAAAGACATGATCGTATTTGGAAGATTTGTATATTATATGTGAGCGACGTCTCGACAATCTGTTAGACGTCGTAATCGTGTGAATCCTGTTTGGTGACAAAGATTTTAATAAGATAAAATTAATTTAATAAAGAATCGTAACTTAATAAAATGTCTCACTAACATTTTTTCAGAAATCCAATTTTCACCGCTTTTTTTCTTTTGTTGTTACATTTCATTTTTATTTATCACTATTTAACCACACACAATCTCCCTAACCACATTTATGTGAATTATACATCTATCTACTGAATTACTGAGAAGTATGAACAAATAATGAAATCATTTAGTTAATATTAATGTACGCACACAACCAAAACATTTTTATCAGGTCAAATATCGCGCGCGCGTATGCTAGTTTTGGTTCCGTTTCACTCAGAGTTGTTGGAAAATATAACAACTTGATTTTAAAAAGCTTGTCAAAAATATAAGCTGTGCTTACTCAATAAATTGCAATATAAACAAAGAACTATTTATGATATTTAATTGTATTAATAAATAATTATTAAAGCATTTCAAATGTTAAGATACTATCAATATATAGAGAAACGGAACGTTGCTTGGAATGAAACCGAATGAACGAATGAAAGATTGTAATTTTTTGTATATTATCTGTGGATTTTATTTAGTCCATAGACGAACTGCGGTTTAACTGATCCTCGAATAGTCTTGGTTTTGTAATAAGCATTCATATTGTTCCTGGTATTATCGTTAGTACCGTAACAAACCAAGATCAGTAAGTCCGGGTTTAAGCCAAGACTTACGCATTTTTTTGTAATAAGACGGACTGTGTTTATGCGGTATGTATTTTAAGTGGACTACGCAGTGAGGTGATGATTGCCGATGATCATTGGTCCGATAAATGTCACGTGCGTCTGCGCGAAACAAAAGGCAAGATATTGTAATGACGTATCCGGCATTGGATGAACACTCAAAGAGGTTTGTGAAGGGCGGGCATTTTGGGGGCTGTCTAAAGTATATAAACTCTGGGTAGGTAAGAATCTCATACTCCCCCGTCTTATACCAGAAGACCGATTGCATTTTGAATGTTTCCCTTCGTCATAAAAAAAATTAAAAAAGATTGGTTCTAAAGTTATTTTAGTAAAGGAAAAATTCAATCGCGGGCAGGTTGGAGGATTTTCCTTTACTAAAATAACTTTATAATCTTAGCATGGAAAATGCAAAAAATCACAAAAAGTAAGATTGGTTCTGTTCTACTTAGTAATGGAAACATTATTACAAAAACGTCGTGACACTGGGAAATTTTGAAGCCCTTGTTAGCTTAAGGACTTAGAAACTTCTTAAACCAAACTTTTTTCATTCGCCTGCCCCACTGCGTCACCAGGCTATTATAATTATGTTAGTAGCTATAATTAGTATTAACTTAAGAAATGTTCTTATTGGGTTTAAGTTGTTTGTTTTCACCCCTAAACCGTTGAACAAAAGATGAATTATGGTACTTATAAAATATAGATTAAAACTTAGAGAAGGCTACCTTTGGTCTCAAAAAATCTTCTGTGGTCCGGGTGAAACAACACCCAACAACAGTTAGTAAATAAATAAGACGAAACCCCGTCGGAGAAACCAATTACATTATTATAATTTATGCGGTCAGTGTCCGTGTACATGGGAAACGAGACATTTTCTAATCATGCGTATCTCTGTTTACTTGTTCAGTCAGGGGAAAACTCTCATAAAAACCCTCCGTCTGGGGAGTCGGGTAAAAACATACAAAAAATATTCATAGATTTCAACATTGTTAATTTTGTCTTTTTTTTACTAATATCTTTCAGTGTACGAAAGTTTTATTTACTTACATTGTCCCACTGATGGGAACGGGTTTTCTCTCAGAATAAGAGGAATTAGGCTATAGGACTTGCGATCTTGTGGTTGCCGGTTCGAAACCCACCCATTGCACTACTGACGTGAACCCACTCGTAACACAAGCAATTAGCTTAGCATGAGGGCTTAACAAGAATACAATAAAAAAAACTCCACCACGCTGGTCTAATGCGGATACTTATATTATACTTGCAATTAGCTTATACTTGCTTACTAGGTACATATTTAATTACCTACTACAAGTATCACATAAAAATATTGTCGCGTTAATCGTCAGCCGATCGATGAAGAATTTAAATTCATTTTATACAAAATAGTTCATAGGAATGTCGTCAAATTCGTCATTAAATTGGAAAGCATGAAAATGGAAAATAAATCTTAATTTTATAGGGAAACAGCTGTTTTATTATCGAACTAATAGATAATAAGATTACAGTAAAATGTGAAAGGAACCTATCAAATATTTTATAGCCAGTAGCCATTTGAATACCTATAAATCCATAATAGATGAGAAGGGTATTATCACACCGACACATATTATTTCTTCTTAGACCTGTCTTCGTCGCCTATTCCATACAAAATTAGACAAAAACACTTTAAAAATATACTTCAAAACAAGCCTTTAATTTAAATTCGACATCAACAAGCACGTGTGAACACGCGAATGCTATTGCACACCTACAAGAACTAAATTAGATCATTGTATTAAATATGAGATAAAAATGTATCTATTATTACAACCCGTACAATAGCATATTTTGTGGAATAGGTACAATGTTATATAATTAGTTAGACTGAAGGCCGGAAAGAAAATTTGATGATGATGAAGATTTAATATATTATTATACTAATTATACATTTAATTGAATAAATTATAGCATCGATGAACTTATAAATTGATTTATGGCAGGAATTTTCAAAAGTAATAATATTTAATTTAACTAAATTGATATAAGTATTGAATTATATTTTGTATGGAACTGCAACGAAACACATCATCTCAGGGCACGGACGACTAGTTTTTTGCTTGTAGTCATTTGCTGTCGTTGATGAAGCCAAAGCTAATACCACAGTAATGCCTTCATTCCAATCACAGCGAATGCAATTGAAACATGTTTGTAGAATAGAATAGATCTAAGTTTGTATCTCTTATATTATGAAGCTTGAGCCTTATATTCAGGGGTAATGAAGGGAAATTTCGAGGTCTATATACACAATCAATGATAAGGGGATTATCGGGGTGTACTAAAAGGATATTATTTGTATATTTTAGTAACTTCTTCCCGTGACTCCGCCTGTTTCGACTTCAAAATTAGGTCTGGTCTAAAATTATTTAGTAATGTCATACATCCCAATCCGTCAACCAAACTTTCACATATTTTATAACTAGCTTTTGCCAGCGACTTCGTCCGCGTGGAATAGTTACTTTGTTCCCTAGTTCTTCGCCCGCGGTTTCACCTGCGTTGCCCCGTTCCTAAGGGTTGTAGCGTGATGTTTTATAGCTTGAAACCTTTCTCATGAATCACTCATTTTCCCAACATTTCCCTTCACTGCTCTGCTCCTATTGATCGTAGCGTGATGAAAAGTATACTGTTTCTATAACGAACATACAGACAGACAGACAGACAGACAGACAAAAATTTTACTGATTGCATTTTTGGCGTCAGTATCGATCACTAATCACCCGCTGATAGTTATTTTGGAAATATATTTCATGTACAGAATTGACCTCTCTACAGATTTATTATAAGTATAGATATATTGTAGGATTTGTCATGTTATTTACAAGTGTGGGTTTTTAGTAGGATTTTAATTTATTGGGCAATCAAACTATGTAAAAATAACAAAGTAAACAAATCCTGTTAGTAGCTTTTCATTTCTCATCATCCCATATTCCCTGTTACATGAGAACTTTAAAAATACCGGCAGGGTAGCTACGTCAGAACTTTCAGTACCTTATTATAAACCTTCAAGAATAAATTATGGTATATTAAATATGATCTAAATTAGTCAAGTATCTGTATATTATTATTATTATGTACAAGCTGTTGCCCGCAGTTTCACTCACGTCCCAAAAAGATTAACATATTATAAGTCCGATTCTAGACGGCGTATCAAGATAAAACATACACCAGATTTTAAGTTAGACCTTTAGCAATACACAACTGCATTCAATTCCAGGCAGTAGTTTTTGCGTGATGCGCGTACAAACATACAGACAGACAGACAAAAATAAACACCCCCCATATTCTTTATCTTTAATATCTATAAAGTACAGACATCGGCCTGTTATATAGATCTATGTAATCATGACAACCATGGTTGCTTGGAAGAAATTGCAGTAGCCATTTATTGTATTATCGTGTATTATTTTGTGTACAATAAAGTATTAATAATTAAATAAATTACAGAACGTCGCGTGTTATGTGAACAAAGATAAAAGCAGGATGTAGCCCCAATGTCGGTTTTACTAGAAATTTAAGTAGAATCAAAATAAATTAGTTATTCAAATTCTAACTATCTCTTGTTGCAGCAAACAATATTGTTTATGTATATTTCACGTAACTTTTAAGAGTTGTTTTCAAACTTAAGCTGGATACCCTTGAATATAAGACTAGGTTTATTATAAGCTTGATAGCGATGCGTGGAAATCTCCATAGTTCCATAAAATTAACTTTGTCTGTCCGTCGGTTTGTGTTTTTGTTAGGTTTTCATGCCAAAACAACTGAACCAATTTTGATAAATTTTGGTATACAGATACACTACGTAGTTCGTAGTACATATGTTTACCCTAAAATGTTCTTTGAAATGGGAGTAAAACCATAAGCAACAGCTAGTTCCTTTCAATCGACACCGTTTGTCTTTGCTCGCCTCCTAAGGGCCGTAGTGTGATACTAGATAGCCTTTAACTTTTCTCAATTGGGCTATCAAATGTAGATTTTTTTTTTCAGATTTGAGTGGTAGGTCCAGATATTAGGGCGTTCAAACAAACACACTCTTCAGCTTTATTATATTTATATATAGACTGCGGTAGTTTGTGACGAAATTCTCGTCATAAACGCATTTGTTCTATTTCAATAAACACGAGGTAATTAATTAAGAAATGATGTGATGAACTAAATTACGTAAATAATTTAAAACAAACAAACTCTCACCCTGAATGCCTAAATAAACCTTTCTCCATTCAGTCGTGGATAAAAAAAAGTTTCAATAATCTCGGTCAATACAATATTCCGCTGTGCGCTCCGCAGCTCTATACTCACAGCCTGTATTCAAATAAGTCCATAGTAACGATTATCCTTGCTCCATGAATAACGCATTTCATGGTTTCCAAAAGACTTTCTTTGACCCTATGGTGAGTAATCATGACCTTGTCATGACTTCGGCCGTATTTTGATCATAAAATTTCTCATCGTTCGATACTCATATTACCGTCCGTGAGTGCTAGTTGCAATAACACTCGATAAATTTCCTTCATGAAGGTTTTCTAAATTTCACTCATCATCGCATTCGGATAAAGTATTCATAATTTATTCAAGTAGATTAACATTTATTTCTTTATTTTAGTCATTAACATTGTTGACCTGCTTTAAGCCGGGTTATACCGCTGTTATATTCTACAATACAAGCAGTTTATTTATATTTTCTAACAAGAAGTTAACAGACACATTACAGTAGTTATTAACGGAATAATAATTAACTTTGCCCATTTTTTCTCAAGTTTTTTTGAAGTTTGTACTTTAATTATTAGGGTAGGTTAAGATACAATTTGGACAAATATAGATTTCAGATGGTTTTCGATAGATTCGTAGACTCTCTTCTAAACGACATACCTTCATTACAAAAATATATGGATGTGGTTATAATAAGACAACGTCTTTATGATTACATACATCGTATTGAGCATGAAATTGGTGACAAATATGAGTAATCCCTTCAATAGACCTACTTTTTACAGAACTACAGATATCTTTTCATTACTCCGAAACCTTTTTATACCAAAGGAATAATTCAATCTTTTTAAATATTAGTATGACCTGGGTCTGAGTATTTAGAAAATGTATGCTTTATACAGAAGAAATCGAAAAACGTTTACTATTGTGAACGTTTTTCGGTCGGGAAAAATTACATTTACCCAAATAAAAACATGACTTTTATCCAAATAAAAAGTTTTCTCGACCGTCCACCGACCGACCCTTGTCTGTAGTTGTCGTGTTATACCTGCTGCAAACGCTACCGGAGAAAAGCATTCACTCAATCACCACGCGCCAACCCGGTTGCCCAAACGAGTTTGCAATTGGTGTGGCTCGAGAAATATTGCCTAAATAATGTGTTAAAAGTGACTAATTATATCATGATAGTGAAGCAAAAATGGTTGGTCCATGACAACATGTAGCTTGCTCAATATAGGTACCTATGAGAGATAATTTCGCAATTAGCTCAATAATACGTAAGTACAACGGTTAAATGGTCTCGGCACTTGTTTTGTGGAATGTGAATGGACCTTTAAAATAGGTATTTACTACACTATGATACAAATAAAATAAAATTTATCACTTGTATTTATTTACATAATTCCACTTTTCCTTGTAATAAAATTCAATAATGTAAATTTGCTTTTTATTTTACGATTGCATCCTAGAGAAGTAGGCTTTTATTAGGTGTTAGCAAAGTGTTTTTAAATTGGTAAGTAGGTACAAAGATATAAATAGTTAAGTGCTAAATTGTTTTTCAATAACTACATACTTACATAAATATGTCAAGATTACTGTAATCCCTGAAGTATTGGGCAGAGGCTGCAGGCCGTTCACCCGCAATTCGCTGGTATGTTTTAGGTTTCCTTGTAAAATTGGATGCCTCTATTACCTCTTACGGGGCACAATTCCACACTTTGGGCTGCTTCCTAAATCTCCGAAAATTTTCACTTTGCTCGAAATGGGAATCGAACTAACTACATAGCACTTTTTTTTACTTGCGACCGCTAGACTAAATAAGCCATAATTTTACCAACTATTTTAATGAAAATGGTAGAAATTTAATTACCTGCATTAATGCGTCTTATAAATTGCCACTTATTATCGGTTTTATAAATCTACGAATCTTGTCCATAAATGCATCTATCACACATAAATTAGCAGTGACGCTTAGAATTAATTAATTAATTATTTTATCGGGGTCATCAGATAATTATTATGACGATGAAGTGTGAAACAATACCCGTAAAATGAAAATGGGTGGCCTCTTTCCGGGATTTAGGAGATTTTTTTATATAGGTACATAGATAGACTTCGTATATCTACTCCTAACTATGAAGTAAGATTTGAAGAAATATGAAAATAAAAATGTATTTTATGTTGTCATCTTGAAATAAGATGTAAGTATTAGATAGTTTTAATTTTGACTCTAGTGATATAAATGTTGAAAAAGAAAATAGTTCGTCTTGGTATGGGCATGTGATAATGGGAGATGTAAAGCAAATGACTCAAAGAGTGGTGAATATGAATGTAGTGGGAAGGAGGAGTAGAGGAAGACCAAAGATACGAAGGCCGATATGATGGAGAAAGGAATTAATGATGAGGTGATGGCTGATGAATGGAAAAAAGGACTAATAAATTGGAATAAGTTTTAATTTAGTAATAAGACAACGTAGCGGGCTGGTGATGTACTGACACGTATTGTAAAGAATATGTTGAGATTGTTTGGACATGTTGAGAGAATGAATAAAAGACGATTAACGAAAGGAATTTATAAGGCGAATGGTAGCGGCACTGTCGGAAGAAGCGGCCCTAAAAGGACATAAATGCCGATCTTATTGACGAAATCCTTTAAAAAGGTCAGGTGCATAGCACTCGCAATCGGCGTGTATGTATGAGAAGGTGTATGAATGTGGAAGAAGCAAAAGAAGTACGCAAGAATCGTAGCAAGTGGCGGTCTATAGTTCCTGCCTATCCCTGTGGGAGAAAGGCGTGAGTGTATGTATGTATGTTTTGAGTCGGTTACTTTCGAATAAATTTAAAAAACGAATATGTTTGTGACACATTGCTCTTTGAGAGAAAAGATTAATTGCAATATACTTGCAAAATTGCAGTATATGTACCTACCTACTTGCAAAACTATGTATATGGCCGACTGTTATAACAGTGAGTGATGTTTAACTTTGCAACTTTATATCATGTACTGTTTTACTTACCAGTTACCGTTTACAGTATGAATATATGGAGCAGAATATTGAGTGTAACGACATTTATATGTACATATGTTTATTACATGTCACTAAAATGTAAGTCGTTGGAGCGGTGTGGAGAATATTGTGAAACACGGCAAGTCGAAATATAAATAAAAAATGAATTCTGAATCTTGTACCATAAAGTTTAAATTTGAAAATGCCATAATGCATGATTAATTACCCGGCGCATCCTGACTACGCCGCATTACTAATTTCACAATAGAATTTTAAATATTATTTACGAACATAACTAGACAGAAAGCTGCTTATGCTTCGAACATGATAGTTAAAAAACCGTCATGATGACTATAAAAAACGTAATCCACTCTTTAACGAACTGACTTAATTGAAGAAACGAAACCTATGAATGAAAATGAGAATCAATCAGGTGCGAAATAATATAGCTGTCTGTCACCTTGACCTAGGCATGATGAAAGATTTTTTGTGTAATGTGTAGGTATTGTGCTTTCAAATAATACATATGTATTACTAAGCAAAAACACTACAATAAGGCGAAACTCGACACAGAAACACGGTTACCTACGATCCTACCATGACTTAGCTGTTATGTACAATCAGCAACAGAAATAACTCTGCAGAATAAATTTTAATTCATATTGTTCCCTTATTTATTGAAAAATAAATTATTTGGCACCCATTCTTTTTTATTGTGTGCAGTTGAAAAAATAACTAACTAATACAACCGTGTTACATATTTTAATTTGGGAAACAAAATATTCACTAGATATCATTTGCAAATTTTCTTTTATACAACGTACGAAACATAGAATACAAAATTAAATCACAAAATAATTATGATGGATACGGATTGACGGTATGACTGATTGTGTCCGGAGGTCGACTTCCCTTATCATTTTTGCCAAGTGTACTAACGAACAATCATATTCCCAAAGAAAATTAACTAGAAAATGCTTTGACGTCCGGATTTTGAGTTATAATCCTGAACTATCGTATAAATCTTGTCAAATGTCATATTTACACACTGAGATCATTGAATTAAGACAACTTACATGTCTCCGTGGGCAGTGATATATTACCTTACGCTTATTTATTGTAGTGTTAGAGAACATCTGTATGCCAAGCATTTTCACACTATTATGATCCGTATTTTCTGGTCATCATGGTTTACAATAGCATAAAACGAGGAGCAAAAGGGTCGACGGAGGTTTAATAATTCAATATTAAAATTCAATTTCGACAAGTTGTGACCATTTCTCTAATTTTATAATTACTGATGAAACCTTCCATTTTCTTAAAATCGGTGAGTTAAATTACAAAGTGATTAATTATTATAATTAGTAGCAGACAACTATGCATAATCATGGGAAATTAGAATATGTTAAGTTTGTTGCTAACCGATTTATAATCTAAAAATTCGCTATCTTACTGAATGTGACATATTTTAGAATTTAGATTCAGTTCCAAATGCTTCTGGTGGTGTAAACTAGTTTTTTGTTTTTTAAATAAATCGCAAAAATCTCTAATCTTTACTGTTATTATTTTTTTAAACCGGCTTCTCTTTAAACAAAATTCAAAGCTAGAAATTCATAAGACCTTAACATTACAGAATCGCTTTTACCTGACCGAGAACGGCATGACGTCACTCGTGGTCTCGTATATTTTTTTCTTCTCGCAGAAATAATAATATCTTAGGATTGATTATTGATTACATTAATATATGCAGGTTGAAAGTTCACTCACAATGTAGTCCTAAGCTTATTTAAGTATTAATAATTTATATGACAGCTTAATAACAGTTATCCGATCCTATGCTCAACTATAATTGATTTTTGTATTTTAAATTAGGTCTAAAGGTTAATGAAGGCAAAATAAATTCATACTTAGTGGAATTTGTCTATTAACAGAGGAGTAGAGAAGTTTTTGTATCTAAAAAACTTTCTCAGATATTTTTCAGACGGCGGAAGAGCCGAACTGGAAAGGGAATTGCTATTCGCGTTTTCAAAAATACGAGTACGTTTAGCTGTGTATGCATCTTCATACAAAATAGTTATTTTCTCAATACACAGTACCGTAGAGATCGCTGCAAAAAGGTAATTGCTGTTGCTGTTGGCTGGTTTGAAAATAAGCATTTATTCATTCGAAAATTGTAGTAAAATGAGTAAAAATGTTAATAATTCGTCCCTTGGATAAAATAAATCGTGCATTTTTCTTTAAAATGACATTAATCATTGCTGGCAAATGTGATTAAAAGCTTCCACTCCACCCTCTGGGAGTATTCAACAAAACTCTGCGTTTTTTGCTAGAATCTTATAATTCGTCTGGCTACCTATCTACCCCTTTTTTGGAATGCGGAAAATCCTGATGGGTGGCTACCCTAGCAGGGTACAGAGGACTCGTACTGGCTAAAACCAAATTTGTTATCCCTTGTATAATCACGGCCATAGGATTCCCGTCATTCACCACGACCGACCATGACAGGCTGGCGAAGTTAGTTTTAGGATTTAGTCAAAAATATATAGAAAATTGCATTTTGCGTAGATTAGATATGTATTTTTTTTCTACGTAGTGGCTTTCCTCTAAGATACCGACCGAAGAGGCGGTAAAAAGATACAATCATAGATATCAATAACTCACACGAACGTTTAAAATAACGATAATAACGCAGTAGAAAGAGCATATTGATTGTAATTAAAGATGGGTGGGATTTATATAATGGTGTTTTATGAGCAAAGAATAATGAGTGAAAGTTAGTGATTTACGTAGAGTATTTCCTGTAGATCGCTTCTGTGTTACTAGGTGATAGATTTTCTTTAGTACGGGTACAATTTAACCACAGTGGCTTTTTTATCACAGGGGTAAGAAATATTAGAGAATTACCAAAAATATATAACAATTTAAATTCATGCTTATTTATAACTTTCTAAATATATTATTCTTAATCTGTCAGTATAATATGTCCATGAAGATCGAAGCAGCCTCAATATTAAGTATATTGCACACAAGCGCGGCTGCTGAGTATGAGGTTCTGGATACGATTTTTAGGTCTAGCAAACTGTGGGTTAGCCAATTAAATTCTTAGTAACAGTTTGAAGTGCCAATTTGTGGCAAAAGGCCTCTAAGGTAAAAACGTACCAGCGAACTATGGGTACATAATCTCTACCTAATCTATCCGTACCTATCTTTTAATAAGGGCGTATCGTTAAATTATTTATTATATAAATTTATAAGGCGAATGTCAGCGGCAGCGCCGGTAGAGGTCGCCCTAGAAGGACATACGCCGATCTTATTGGCGAAATCCTTCAAAAAGGTCAGGTGCGTAGCACTCGCAACCGGCGTGTATGTATGAGAAGATGTATGAATGTGGAAGAAGTATGCAAGAATCGTAGCAAGTGGCAGTTTATAGTTTCTGCCTACCCCTGTGGGAGAAAGGCGTGAGTGTATGTATGTATGCAAATTACGTTTACCTTCCTGCACGAATATTTAGAAAAAAAGTTTTTAGTATTACTGATCAACATAATTATATGAAATACCAAATTATATATCACTTTTTTGCGGATAGTCTCTCGGACGTAAAGACGATTATATAAAATCCATATATGCAAATATTTTTATGCGGATATATAACTAATAAAGTCGCACGAGCTAAATCTCATTAACCTAATTAGTCCCACCGTTCTCTACCATCACGAATTTTCATATTTTATCGATAGACCCCACTGACCGTGTTTCCAATTTATGTTCGATCGATCCGGAATAGAGCGATATGCTCAGGGCGGGTCGGGTCGATTCGATCTGTGCAGAATAAGCAATAGCAACACTTGTACGCCGACCGCTCGAGCCGACGCGTCGCGTCAAAAACCGCGGGAACGTTGACATTTCCGTCCTTGGACCGTTCGAAAAAAGAATGTGATTGTTTTTTTTAATAAGTGCATGACTGAATTGTTGTGGATTGTTTGCAACCTCCTTGGCAGTTAAACTGGATACTAATGTTTTTCTGAAAATTTATTGGTGAGTTTATTTTGAAAATTCGATTATCTGGATTTTCGTGAATGACCTATTTTTGTTTGAAAGATCAGTTGCTGAAAACAATAATGTCTGCACTAAATTCTTTCTAAAATTTATTAAAAAACCTTCATATGAAACAAGTGCCCTTATAGGTATAGTGCCCTCGGGATCTTTATAAATATGTAATCAATTTCTGTGAGATACACAAATAAATATCTAAATAAGTATACATAATATTGCTATTATTGACAGCGGCCTGTCATTCAGATCGCATAAACAGTTAACTCAAAAGATAAAAGTATCGAATTTACATAAGGAATCAATAACTATAAAGTTTTCAAAAATATTTTAGCTTAAATTAACTAATCAAAGATAAAAAGTGGTATGATTTTAAATTTGCGAAATCTGTTACTTTGTTGATAAATTTTAGGTATCAGCTCTTCATTTTTCTAAAAAAATAATATTTATATTATACTGATAGTAAAACCTTATCAGGGAAGAGCCTGATCAAGAGCTTGACGAGAAGAGAGCTTGAGATCGTCTAGTCTCTTGACTAGACGATCGACGAGGGCTTGATGCTTAAAGCGGTACGCATTTTTGACATTATGCGGAAGATCCATAACCTCAAATAAGGGTCTTCTAGGCTATGGCTCAAAAGAGAGGAACTTCTCAACAATTCGAACCAATTATAATTCCTTGGACAAATATTTTTTATATTAAGTACTTAATTATTTTTTAAATTTCCATTTATTGTAAAAAAATATTTTAAGATGTAAATAAATAAAGTCGTCTAAGCAGAAGTAGGTTCTCATGGATGCGACTCGTATTATTCATTTGTTAGTAAATTTCATTCTCTGGGGTTCCGTTCACATGTGGTTTGGAATTGGTTCATGCGTCAGTGTGTACTTTAAAAAGAGTTTTTTTTTTAAATATTATAACTACCTTCTGCCCGCAACTTTGTCTGCGTGGACTTAAGAATTGGGTACGACCTGCATAAAAAGTAGCTTATGTGTTATTTCAGACTAAAATCTATCTCTGTTCCAAATTTTATCCAGATCGGTTCAGCCGTTTTGGCGTGAAAAAGTTACAAAACTTCCATACGTACAAACTTTCGCGTTTATAATATTAGTAAGGAATCTTACTTTTGAAATGAAATATTCTTAAATTAATGTGACAAAACTATTTTTAATAAAACATTTTCAAGTATTTTCATGGCTTAATTATGAAAAAAAAACCGATCATGTTTAAATAAAATAATAAATAAGTAAAATAAGAAATAATAAATATACATAGTATATAAATTACATAGTATATATAATAATTTACATAGACGGCATATAAGACAGCAGTAACTAGGTACAGAATGCTACTTCCTATTATGAACATAATAGAGACGTAACAATTTTAATTCATTATAAATTTTATAACTTTCTAAATGAATCGGTCATAATCAGTTTTAAATGGCCCTTTAGAGGCCGGAGCTGTCTAATTGGTCTCGTGGCCGCATGCATGGCTGCTGACCGAAGGGCCCTAGTTCAATTCCGAGGTCAACCATTTATTATTGGGTTTTTCTATTAATTTACAGTAACAGCTTGTAGTTTGGATTTGTGCCCAGTTAATGGTAATAGGCTTGCCCCTTATTACATAGGACATGTTGGTACTTAAAAGACACTATTTTTCAGGCAGAGAGGAAATAAATATCAGTATATATGCTGTAAGTTTTACTTACAGCATATATACTTCTTCAAAAACATAAAAAATAATGTTATGTGCGCCTTTCATTTGATCGGATCTTTTGATTTCGCCACCGACTTCCGAAACTGTTTCGCACATAACATTATTTTTTATGTTTCTGAAGGCGGTTTTACTTAGTTATTTTATTTCAACATTTTGAGTAGTGAGTAGAATTGTACGCATACCTAGACGTTATTATTTACTAGGTCGTTACGTGTTATTGTAATTTTGTTCTAAATTTTGTTATCAGGTCTTGACCAAATTTTTATCGGACCACCTTTGTAGTATGACAAGATCAAAAAAAGAATCATCAAAATCGATTCATAATTCACGGTAAGATCGCTTAACAAACATACAAAAAAAAATACAGTTGAATTGAGAACCTCCTTCTTTTTAAATTCGGTTGAAAAGTTAAGATGTGAAAGAAAAGTCTTCACTCATATTATTACTATTAGTAAAAGTGTCTCACTTTCCTATTGTGCATTGCCTGAGTTCAAAGGACACTAAAATAAGGTTCAAATTCGAATGACTCTCGCAAGGCCGTTAAAAAACAACTGTGTGATTAATGTCCACTTGAAATTATACTAAGTAGGTCAGCATAAATAGTAGATACAAAATTCAGTTTGCTGCATATACATTTCCAAAAAACTTAAAAATGTTTAATTATAGAAAACTGGTATTTGATTATAGAAGGAGATAAGCTACTAGATTTTTTTTATCGATAGTCTCTGCATGACTATAAAAAAATAACATGACGCTTGTATTCCCTGAAGGGTTAAGCAGAGGTGTAGTAATGTACATCTACAGTTCATTTGCCATTAACCGGGCACAAAGTCGAACTCCGAGCTGCTACTGAGAATTTCAAAGAAAAACCCAATAACACTGCTCAACCTGGGAATCGAACCCAGAATCTCTAGCATAGCACTCACGCTTAAGGCCACTAGACTAATGAGGCAGTAAAAAAATAATATAACATAATCCTGTATACGGACGTTTGACAATAAATTTTATTATTAGAATCGGTCTTCAGTTTACCGCTTACCAATCAAAAAGTCCTATGTGACTTCCGCCTTCATATAATTAAAAAAACATTCCTTTTCACACATTCCATTGGGCCGTACCTTCAATTACGCAGTTATTTACCAATAAATCACTTTCTCACTACCAACGTAACTACTGATGACCACAAACCTATAATTAAAAACGCGTGAAGGAACAAAACTGCCACATCGATTAATTTTATTAATAACTGATTGAATTTAACGTGCGTTACCATAATAATTATAAATTCGATTAATAGTTAAATCTTGTAAGTATGCTATTAGCTTTTTTAACCGAGTATGTTTGGAAACGAGTTTTTTTTTGAAATTTTTTGGTTCGAGGGCACTTTAATAAACATAACCCGGACAAGATGGCAAGGCACCGAATGCTTCCAGTCAAAAACATCCCTCAACCTCAAAAGGCACCCTAAACGGGACCCGAATCTATCTCGAACTTATTCCCCCTTGCCCTTTCTACTATCGGACGACAGAAGCACGAAAAAGCGACATCGATTCATGGTGGACGTTCTAAAAACCCGAACGAAACGGTTTAAGTCCACTTTTATGTATACCGCTGACATGTAGAATGTGCTTCCCGAGTGGGTATTTCCCGATAGATATAATCTGGGTGTCTTTAAATCACGAGTGAATCGATTTCTTCTAGGTAAGCGCGCTCCATCGTAGATCGCAGTGTCGGTTTAAAACATCCGGCGAACTGGCGGTCAATCTCGGCTTTGGGCGTACTGCGGGTATTGAAGTTTTGGTGTAAATCCTTACTAATATTATGAACGTGAAAGTTTGTGAGTTTGGATGTATGGATGTTTGTTACTCTTTCACGCCAGAACGGCTGAACAGATCCGGATGAGATTTAGTACAGAGATAGATTACAGTCTGGAATAACACATAGGCTACTTTTTATCCAGGTCGGACCCAATTCTGAAGTCGACGCAGAAAAAGTCGCGGGAAGAAACTAGTATATAATATAAATAAGGAATAGAAGTACGGAACCCAAATATAACCCACGTATTTATGTGATCACTAGTAGTCATAAATAAATCCACTGTGTTCAACATAACGAATTACTACTAGTTTCCAATCTAATGAATTATTAAAAAGATATTTCTATACTATCGTTTATCAACGGTAACTTCTCTGTGAATTATTTCTTCAGAAAAACCGAAATATTAAAATTGTTCACACAGTTTATAACGTATAATATTTCAATTAACAATTGCTCGCCCAATGTTAATTTCACTGAATTTTTTTACTAAATTTCTATTTTTAAAAAGTAGGTAAGTTTGATCGTAATTTAATGAACAATTATTGTGAACAGTTTGTGATAATCTCCATACTGGTCTGGGAACTTAATATATTTATATAATAATAAAAAAATAACATACATACCATCACGCCTGTATTCCCCGAAGGGTTAGGCAGAGGTGTTCTAATGTACACCCACAGATTCGCCGGTATGTTTAGGTCGCATGTAATAGGGGGCGACCCTATTGCCATGACCCAGGCACAAATCCCAAACTCCGAGCTGCTACTGAGAATTTCATAGAAAACCCTAATAACACTCCTCGACCTGAACCCAGAACCTCTAGTGTGGCAGTCGCTCGTGGGACCACTGGACTAATGGGGCCGTTAACAAAAAATGTACCTAGTTATTCATGTCCATATTATCCTGTATATAAGATTGGTGTCACGAGACACGAGACAAATTGATTGCAATGCAACCATCTTGTTTTCCCATTGAAAATTGATAGGGTACGTAATTTACTGTCTTAAAATTTTGTGTTGCCTTATTCATGAAATTATTTAAAAGTAATAAAAATATTACTCTTTTTGAGGATTGTCCCCATATGCCTATGTTACTTCAGGATAAAGTAGCTTTCTAATAGTGAAAGAATTATTAAAATCAGTGCAGTAGTTTCAGAGTTTATCGATTAACAACAAACAAATCTTCCGTCTTTATTATATTATTATTAGTGTCGATTTAGACGAATCTAGGTAGGTTAGAAATGTGTCCAAAAACTGTAAATAAAGAAAACGTTAGTGCCAAGCCTACTTCGTGTAATATTATCGTTACATGTCATTTAACGTGATTGTTTCAAGCGACAATTAGCGGCAGCTATGAGAAAGAGGATAATCGTTTTTGAGCTGTAACCAATCTTATAAGCTAAGAAGTTGAAAGATGCCTATTGTGTTATAACTAGTTTATGGATTTACCATCGATATTAAATTATTATCGAGATGATCTTGATCGCTTTTGCCATCGTGGTGTGAAGAAGCTTAGGATAGAAAATCCGGGATAATCCGGGACACAAACAAGGATATAAAAAACACTGATGCGGTATTATAAGAAAAAAATAAAACGAACGAAAGAATAATCATAAACAATAATGTCAGCTAGATCATACACATATGCCGTCTAAAATTACTCATGACCAGATACTCAATCGCTCACTCATCTTTAAGACGCCGTTGTGTCTCGTGCTGTCTCTATCACTTCAGTTAAACTGAGCACGAGATATAGCGGTATCGTTCAATACTCAATTCGTTTATTTCACTCCACAATGTTAACAGGTGTTAAAAAATAAATATAAAAGTATCAATCGTGGACCCTGTCGGGCACGGCATCTTTAAATTGAGTAGCGTTTCAGTATTTGCCACATTAGTCTAGTGGTCCCAAGCGCGACTGCTATGCTAGAGCTCCTGCGTTTAATTCCCAGATCAAGCAAAGTGTTATTGGTTTTTTCTATGACATTCTTAGTAGCAGCTCGTCTGAATTTGTGTCTGGTTAATGGTAATAGGCTCGCCCCCTATTACATGGGACGTAAACATACCGGTGAACTGTGGTTGTACATTAGAATGCCTCTGCCTAAACATTCGGGGAATACAGGCGTGATGGTATGTTATAAAAGAAAAGGCATAAATTAATTTAGATTTTCTCTTATCAAATCCAAATACTTATTAGGCATCAGGAATTCAAATACTTATTAGGCAACCGGTTTGTATTTATGTATCTGGGTTCTAAAGTTATCATTTTTCTTTTAGATGCAGTCGTTACCGCACGACGCC
Source organism: Acronicta aceris (assembly GCA_910591435.1). Taxonomy (NCBI): domain Eukaryota; kingdom Metazoa; phylum Arthropoda; class Insecta; order Lepidoptera; family Noctuidae; genus Acronicta; species Acronicta aceris. The sequence continues at coordinate 6,637,143 of OU342774.1, forward strand.
TCTGTTCGACACTTAAAAAATAATCAACTATTCAGCCCAACTGTGCTTTTATGCACATTTTTGTCACTAATTAACAGAAAATTATGGAAACATACGAAATGTAATGGAAATCGTATCTAAAACGTGAAATTAAGAACAGTTATCGGGTGCATTAATTTTAAACACATTACACACGGTGACTTTGATATGTTACGAAGAATTTAAATATGGTACCTAATTAAAATTAAAATCTGAATAACTTTTCCTGATAAATATGGTTCAAAAAAGGTATAAAACAATATCATACCAAAGAAAAGCTGGTACAGTGTACCTACTGAACTAGAAGAACTCTGGTTTAATCCTGATTTAAATATAAATTTTCTTTTGTCAAAATATTTATTTATTAAAATTGTTTAAAAAATATTTTATTATTGTGACTTCCAGCATACCCAACAAGGAGAGTCCTATAACCGCAAACATAACCTTGAGAACAAACAAAATAGATACAAAATGGTTAACGCTTTATAACCGGGTCCCTGACCCTTGCTCAAGCCGGCCCATGCCGAACTAGCAGCTTCAAATTCGTACCTAAATAATTTATCCCAGATTGCAAACAACAGCAACGCCCTAAGCCGACATCCGGTTCCCATTGGGGGACGCTCTTAGATGTTGTTGAATAGTTTATAGGTTGCTTATCGTTACAGGCATTTGGTGCCTCGCCACCAAGTCCGGTTACGCTGTAAAGATTACCAGAATCAACAACCCAGGTCCGTCATAAAAAAAACGTTCTACTAATCGTAACACAAGCGTGGGCGGAACAGTGACCCTTCTCAACAGGGGTCCAATGTTATTAGTTAACGCTTAATACAAAAAAAAACCATGTTTATTCAGTGATCGACTAGACGATTGAATAGATGTTCGATTCCTTATTAGGAATTCGATTAATTTGAGATTGTCATCCAATAAAAAATCCTGTTAGAAAAGTAAAGTGAATAATATAACATTAATTTATCTTTATCTAACTAGTTTTAAAACTACGAATATCGTTATCTAAATAGAAGGAATAGGTTTTTTTAAAAAGAAAAAAAGAAATTTAAATATATTTTGGTCAACTTTAACCCTAATTATGTAGATGGATGAATGAAGCTTCGTAACATAATGCGCTACTAGCTGTCCTTAGTACGTACACACACCTCCATACCGCCCACAGGGGTAGACAGAAACTATAAATCGCTGCTTGCTACGAGTCTTTCATACTTCGTTTGCTTCTTCCACATTCATACATTATTTCTTTAGTTCTATCTAGATTTTTCTTCTTTTAAACCTCTGTATCTATTCCACATATGATCTCGGCACCTATCTTTTACAGTATTGGTGTGGCTGATATATGTGTTAGGTCGTTATATTACGGACTATTCTTTTTTTAGCAATAGATAATGATTAAAATGAATGATATTGCCTCATAACTGCCTCTTTTGTCTAGTAGTCTTAAGCGCGACTGCTCCGCTACGTGTTATTGTTAGCTCGAAATTTAGATTTGTGCGGTAATGTTTCGCCTCCTAATTACACGGGACCTAAGCATACCGGCAAACTGAGGGCAGTTAGTACACTTCTGCTTTACCTTTCGGGGAATATAAGCGTGATGATAAACCGTTGTAGGAACCGTCAAATTTTCCACTTCCCATGGGAAATGCCAGTTACATTCGGATCACTCACGAACTTAGTTTAATAACTACGCCACGGCTGACTATCGTCTCACGCACGCGACTTGCCAATTTTTTATGTCGCTGTCGCATAACGTCTTACTTTCAAACTTCTTCCTAAATGAATAATGATTGTGTTGATACAATAATTAGATAACGCTTGTTGACGCTTTAGAGTTCTTATGAGTGCTTGTTTCAACAGAACTGAAGACGGAAAGTGAGGACTTACTCATTAGTATAATGGTTGTAAGCGCCACTGTTGAGTGTAAGGTCCTATTTCAATTCCCAGGTCACGTGTGTTATTGGGTTTTTGTATGTAGCTGCTCCGAGTCTCCCTGTAAATGGCAATAAGCTCGCCCCCACCTTTTTTAGCACGGACAATCCTCATCTTTTGCCACCTGGGGGGCAACGATCCATGAGATTGGATGGGGACTGGGGGACTAAAGCCGTGGTTGCCTTCCCTTGCCCTATAGTCATGGCCATGGGATTCGTGACATTCGCCACGACCTTGACATGCTGTGGTCCAGCATACGCTCAACGTCTTCATAATCGAACCCCCTCGCATCCTTGTCGAGAGCGCGTAGGTGACGTACACGCGCGCCACCTACCGCGAGCAGTTGTCTGGTCGAGCGACGGACTCCCCAAGTCAGCCGCCCGCTGGCTACAAATAAGGACGCTTTAACCAAATCGTTGGCAGAGTTTTTCATTTTATTATGTAAACATCACTCAGTCTCAGTGTGTTACATACCTAACCGATTACCAATCTCTGTTTAACTTCAGGATTTAAAAGCGATGATACGCGTACTCATTTTTTGTTCAATTATAGAAAGTGTAATCAAGTATTTATCTTGTAACGTTTTATACTCAAATTATAATGTTACCAATCATTCGCTTATCCTTTTAGACATTATGATTGATTTACCGAAAGTTATGAGTGACTCACGTTTAAAAATATAGTCAACTAACCTTTACCCTCGGTTTCACTTGCGTCTCAAAAGGACTATTTAGTATTAAATTTGTTTTTTGAGACAAAAAGTAACCTACCTCCTTCCTCAAGATGCAATCTATCTCCTTGGCAAATCATATCGAAATATCATCAACGGTTTAAGCGTTAAAGGTGACATACAAACAGAGACATTCGCTTTTTTATACCTATTACTATGGATAGAGTCAACCTTTCTTTTGTCTTCGATAAACAATACTTGGCATCGATAAAGTCCTTATAATCACATGTCAATAGTCAATTTGTATATCCTGAGGAGTTTTTTTTATTACCCTGTTGTAATTTTATAGAAAAAAAAAACTCAATAACACTGTTCGACCTAGGAATCCAACCTAGGACTTCTAGCGTAGCAGTCGTAGTGGTTGTAAACCACAACAGTAATCTTAGAGACAGTTATCTAATTAGTATCAGTTTAATGAAATCATTACCTTCCATAAATGAAATGTTATCGATTTCAGAGCCAATAAAAAACCTTATAATAAACAGTACTTAAATATTTAATAGCTTTTGGTACACATAATATCCATATAATCTAAATAGTTCATTTTGAACGTAAGTTTAAGCAATCAACGAATATTTTTAACATAGTTGCTAGTTATTAGAATTCATCACATTTAAATATCTTATTAGTTAAGAAATTAGATGATGTAAATTTTAGCACAGTTTTCAAACATTCATAGATATTATAAATTTCATGGCTTATTAGATTCATTCGACATACTTCACGCGGATATTTACGATCGTTCTATGATCGAAATAAAAAAATATTAGTTTATATTCAAAGAGCGCTCTAAGATAATCGCATCACTGACCCGATATTCTCGAAAAGTAAAAACTGCTGCTTTTTCGAAAGTATTTAATTCTAGCTACCAACAGTTTTCATATATTTTTTATTGCCCGCTTTCCCCTATTAGCAATGGAAGATTTGAATTTGGAATGAATCCTTATCGCATTTAGTGATGGGAACATGAAGTCCCGAAAAGAATTTTAAACATTTGCCGTTCCGTTTATAATAATTATATTAATTCGGAGTGGATTAAGGTTTTATTAAAACATTAATAAATTATTATCCTTCTTATTTTCTATTGTGTTGGTTTGACTTGTTAGAAAATGGAAGGAGAATTATACATAACGCAACTATATTCACAACGGAATTAACTAATTCTTTTTTTAGTTATTTTTTAGTAAAGGAAAAGAACTCAATCGCGGGCAGGATTCGAACCTGCGTCTTCTGGTTTGATATACCAGACACTCTGACCTCTAAGCCACCGCGAACCCTACCCGCATGATTGAAATTTTGCCTTCACATTCTGAATTTACGTCATAAGGTGACGTTGATGACATCTATGAGAGGTTCAAGTTACCTTACTTCTCAACCGACACGACTTACTTTACAGTTAGTTCAGTGTCGTACGACATATCAAACCAGAAGACGCAGGTTCGAATCCTGCCCGCGATTGAGTTTTTTCCTTTACTAAAAAATAACTTAGTAATCTTAGCATGGAAAATGCAAAAAAAATACAAAAAGATAAATTCTTTTTTTTTTAAAGCGTCGCATCGTGCTAAGCTAAATGCTTGTGTTATGAGTGGGTTCACATCGGTAGGGCAATGGGTGGGGTTCGAATCGACCACCACATGATCGCAAGACCGACGCCCTAGCCATTAGGCTACGCCGCTTAAATTGACTCAATAATATCCACATTATACAGTGTGTTAGAGAAACCCTGTCCGACCCGAAAAAGTATTGTTAGGTATCGAAAACCGGTTCTACATATGCCATTTTCAATTTACAAGAAAAAAAATGACAAAACGCGGAAACTGAAATGGTAATACTTACGGTGGCATTGACATCATCCATGGGTGCCAAACATAATAAAGCCTATGATGGTTTTATAATATTTTAAAATTTGCTGGATTTTGGGAATTGTGGCAATTTCGGGACGACGACCATGAATTTTAAACTTCATTAATATGTTTACTTTCATGAATATTTAATGTTTCTTATTTTATTTGGTCACGTGATTGGGATACCTATATTTTGCCCTTTTCGAATTGGACAGGGATTTTTAACATAGTGTATATATTTGTCACTCAAGAACTTTCCGTGACCTTCACGAGGTTATCGCCACTAAATGGGACTTATGGTAATTGACCATAAATTCATCATGCTTAATACCTTTTTACGATTCTTAGTAGTCTCACAGACGAGTTTTCTTTTACAACTGGGCATAGAAGCATCACTTTTCAAGCTAGACTGTTATTTTACCTACATTTGACAAATGGCAGCTGGACCGCTAAAACAGATTACCTGCCGTGATAAAAATTTGGATTATAGGTACTTAACTTGTCACTCCGTCGTCGGCGCTTCTTTAATGGGTCATGTTTTATTCATAATCTACAGTTTGTATTGTAAGGGACTAGGCACACAGTCCGTTGACGCAGTGTAACGATGCGTCACAACACACATAGCAACATGCGAAAACCGCATGTGAAAATTGCATAAATAACTTCGAATATTATTTATAAACCTATATTTACTTTAGTTTATATGAGATTGTAGGTATAATACAATGTGAATTCTGACCCAAAAATACGTTGTATACGGATAACAGTATTCTAGCTAGTAGTTTATATGTCAACATTAAACCCCTTATTCATATAATTATAAAACGTCTTAATAACTTTACTTCTCATATAGCTATATGTTTTGTTTTCTTTTCCGTGTCACAGAATATCATCTGTCAAAATAAAACATAACACGTTATAGCCTTGGAAGGTTTATAAGACGTTTTATATTTTTATAACTAAGGGTGTAAAGGGTTCTTTATAACAACTGTAAAACATGTGGTAAAGTAGATTAAATGGTTTCATTGTTAAAAAGGGTAAAGAATTAATCTCGGTAACATGCATTGTGTTGACGTACCGTAACGTTCTGTGTGCCGGGGCTCTTATAAAGGGCCGATGATCGTTTATTCACCGTTCGGCAGCTAAATTGTCAATTTGTCTCGCAGCCGTTTGATCTGAGTTTTATCTTGTACATACATCTTTCATTGTCAAATATTAGTAAGGTGATATATATAGTGTGATGGTGATAATATAGAATATTTCTTTTCTTTCGTTAACTGTGCTTTTTATCGAATAAAACTGTATTGTTATCTCATACTCAACATTAGTTGTGAGTTAGGCATGCATGTTTATTTATGTTGTAAATAGGCTTTTAAAAATAATATTTCAAAACTAAGGCCACTGCTTTACATACAACCTTGTTTCAGTAAACGGATAAGAGAAAGATATTTTATCAAACGTTTTTAATATCACAAATCTTCGATTATTATATTCCCTGTAATAAATTTCATAAGAGTATAAAAATACTTAATTAACACTTTGTAAAAAGTAAGTATTAGGCATTTAAATGACTTTCCTTAACTAACTAGCCTAGACTTAAAAGAAAGCTTCAATATAATTTAATTAAGTAACTATTCGTACATACGGAACTTTTACTTAGTTAAAAAAATCTCAATATTTTGATGAGTAGGCGATGTCAGCCACTCCCTTTCGGTCGCTGTACAGCACTAGTCGATGATTTACAGTTCATTATGATTAATTAATAATAATTATAACCGATGATTTAACAAGCTGTGTATTGATACGTCCACTTTCTGGTAATCAATAATAATTCAAAAGAAACCGCTAAGCTATTTTTGATTAGAAAAACGGAATGTTTTGATTAAAAAATTGGAAACCTTTATCTTAATCGTATTCTTATAAAAAAAAGTTGCAGTTGGTGCATAGATCACCAAGGGAAATCCTAGTATTGGATTTATATTATTTTATTAGTTATAGATTTAAATAAAGAAATTTACCGTTCGTGCCCTAGGCATTCTCGACAGCTATGATTGTGCTAATTAGCTATAAACTAGGGCTAAATTATTAGTATGGAGCTTAACACGACACCATCAAAGAAGAATTACTGTCCTGCAGTAATAAATTATAAGCCCAGGGGTCTATAAAAAAAATAATCATTGATTTTTTACTTTCTGAAAGGACCTCTAACTCTTAGGTTGGATAGAGAATTTCAGCGACAGCAGCATTTCATAAAATTAGAAGTCAACTGGAGCCAGCAGTGGACACCCCAAGTCAGCCGCCCGCGGCCACAGCTCATGGAGGTCAGAGGTCTGACTGCACCCTCCGCCGCCCAGTCTACTGCGTATCAGGAGAGAAGTGGCTCATGGCCTGACAATATCAGGTCTACCCAAATGTTCCACTGATCTGGTATCGTCGTGCGAAGGGTTGTTTAGGTCCCTAGATTATGGTCGAGCTATCCAATGATTGATGCATGCGTGCCTTCAGATGAAACTGGTCTACTTAAAGCCGCAATGGCTCTTTCTTCTAAAGGCCATTTCAGACATTGGAACTCACATATTTGCTACTAAGTATTATGTCTGAACTTTAAAAGAGACCATTCGGTGTTTCTTCTCAGAGGTCGTCAGTTGTCATCTAGTTAAAAAAAACATTAACTTGTAAAAGTGTCCTTAAAAGATCTATTTACAGAAATAAATATCATTTATCATTTATAATAATAATGTGATTCATGAAAATTTGCTATTTTAGCCGTGCATTGGGCATGAGCCGCCAGCAAATATTTGACATGATACTGACAACTTAACTCAAAAGTCGATTCAGTAGTCAGTATGGTGCGGCGCTTGCCATTTAAAATTCGAAGAAGGGCATTGAAATGAATTTCTTTCGCGATTATATTGATTAATGTATGTTTCAGCCCCCCTGCTGCGACCGTTATGGCAGGCTATGGTTTTAAATTATCCAAACATGAGTTTATAGATGTAAAGGGCTACCTAATATTTAAAAGACTTAATTATTATTCACGCGGAATAATATTAGTTTTTGGACATATACAAATTAACATGTACTATGGTAATTTGACAACTTATTTATTTATTAAGAGTTACTGTGGTCCAACAGACATAGCTCAAAGGATTAGTAAACTTAAGTGGCAGTGGGCGGGGCATATAGCTCGTAGAACTGACGGCCGCTGGGGCAGAAAGGTTCTGGAGTGGAGATCATGCACTGGAAAGCGATGTGTGGGACGACCACACTTGAGCTCCAACAAAGGTCGCTCGTAAAGGTCAACTGGTAAAGGTCGCTGGGAGCCGGATGCAGGCGGCATATAACCGGTCCCTGTGGAAGTCTTTGGTGGAGGCCTTTGTTCAGCAGTGGACTTCTATTGGCTATATGATGAATAGTGCTTAGTTGTGAGTAGCTTTTATTTTACCTCCTTTTTTACTGTATAAGTAGGTATCAAAGTCATTATTGAACCTACTTTATGATTTCATTATGTTAATGAAATCAAAAATGAGCAACTTTCTCTAATTTAGCGACTATTTTTAAGGTAGTAAGTAATTTATTTTTCATAGCCTTCACTTGAATGCGTTTGATGCGTAAGTTCATTACTGTGTTTGGATCTTTACATTCTACCACCAAACGTTTTACCAGTATGCAGGGAGGAAGTTTTCTATTCTGGCATAGAAACAATTATTTTTAATAGAAAATGTGCCTGGGGCATAGACACGTCTATTACAAACAATAGCTTAAGTAAATATCATTCAAACTAATATTATAAATGCTAAGAACTTTTCTGTTCAGCGTTTTAGAACGTTTTTTTTAAAACGCTGAACATATAATATTGATAAATTTTTGTATAGAGATAGACCTCGAATTTTTTTTTTAGATGCAAGCAATGCCCCGGGAAACAACTAGTTTATAATTTAGTACAAGTGTCTTATTGGCCCTATTCTGAAGTATTAAATAAATTATGTTTGCACTACTTTCATCAGTCCATTATGTCACAGTTCTGACTTAACTCGATCAAGTTCTCGTATTTAACAGGTTCAACGAGTTTAATACGAGTTTGTTAATTAATTAAACATTACACACGTAAGTTATGTTCGTAATTTTTACGTTTACGTTGCAATTTGTAAGTATTAATAGAGGAATAAAATTATATGGTTTCTGGCGTTCAATATCGATGAATTATTGTTACTTAATTAAAAACCGGCCAAGTGCGAGTCGGACTCGTGCATGAAAGGTTCTGTACCATTATCTATAAAAAAATCATATCTGTTGTATGGGAGCCCCACTTAAATATTTATTTTATTCTGCTTTTTAGTATTTGTTGTTATAACGGCAACAGAAATACATCATCTGTGAAAGTTTCAACTGTCTATCACGGTTCATGAGATACAGCCTGGTGACAGACGGACAAGACAGACGGACGGACAGCGGAGTCTTAGTAATAGGGTCCCGTTTTACCCTTTGGGTACGAAACCCTAAAAAACCTAAGTCCATTTATTGTAAGCGTGAAGTCCATGCCAACGATTCCCATGACAATATATGAAAAAAAAAACTGTGAATAATAATACAATATTAGGTGAATGCATTATAGGTACTATCAGTTCTGTGGTGAACGGGACAAAACTACAGTAAAGGTACAGCACTAGTTAGTGTACCTACCCTACAACATACAAAAAATCTCTTCGGCGTAACTGTTCAGTGAATACTGTGATAGTATATTATGTAGTTACAGAGATATACATTATGTACCTGATTTTCTATCTTCTTCTATCTATACTTATAATAAATCTGTAGAGAGGTCAATTCTGTACATGAAATATATTCCCAAAATAACTATCAGCGGGTGATTAGTGACCGATACTGACGCCAAAAATGCAATCAGTAAAATTTTTGTCTGTCTGTCTGTCTGTCTGTCTGTCTGTCTGTATGTTCGTTATAGAAACAAAAACCACTCGATGGATTTCAACGAAACTTGGTACAATTGTTCTTCATACTCCTGGGCAGGTTATAGTATACTTCTCATCACGCTACGATCAATAGGAGCAGAGCAGTGAAGGGAAATGTTGGGAAAATGAGTGATTCATGAGAAAGGTTTCAAGCTATAAAACATCACGCTACAACCCTTAGGAACGGGGCAACGCAGGTGAATCCGCGGTCGAAGAACTAGGGAACAAAGTAACTATTCCACGCGGATGAAGTCGCAGGCAAAAGCTTGTTAGTAATAAAACTCAACCACAAACAAACACATGTTACCTAAGCCTGTTACGTATTGATGAGCTACATATTAACAAATATTAAACAATTTCAATATCATTGTACCTACTTAATGACAGTATGTTGATGTAATAATGTGAATCACTATGATCAGGTAGACAACTGCTAATTGAATCGAATTTAATTCCATGTGACGAATCGATGTAAATACGCAACTGCAAATAATATACGATACAACCGGTAGGAGGGTAATTGCAGCCCGTATGAATAACAGCTCAGTTCATCGCGATAACAAAGATAGGAACAAAATCGTAAAGCACGTGATTTTTTTATACGGCAAATAAAATTATCGCTTTAGATTTAATTTTGTTATTGAACTAGCTAAAGATCCTCAGCGAAAAGCATCTCATAGCCATAGTTAACATTTCTATGTATCGTACGAACGCCCTTAATTAAATATTATTCAAAAATATACATTTCGGTCCTTCGATCCGGATCTGAAGCAGTGAATTGTTTGGTCAAACAATTATATTTTAGAATGGCCCAAAAGTAGAAGGGCCAAACAATTATATTTTAGAATTTTTTTTATCCATAAGTTCATAAGTTTCAGATCCGGATCGAAGGACCAAAATGTATATTCTTGAATAATATTTAATTAATGGGCGTTCATACGATACCTAGAAATGGTACCTATGTATTAGTTTTACGGTCGCATGAATTTGCAATTCGCGGAAGGTTCAAAAGTTACGAAACCTTCGCAAGATATTTTCTTCAAATCGAATACGGAAGACAGATGAAGATGTAGCATCATCATTCATTTTACACGTAAGATACTTATCGTTTCTAATGAAAACATGATTAAATGTTAATGGAAACGAAATATAATTACTACTTAACATGTTGGTAAGGTCAGATTATCATAATCAAAATTATCATATCTAATTTATTTCATATATATTTTCTATTTCACTAACTACTTATGTATAGCAACCTTACTAAGTTACGTGTATTGTAGAATACTGATAGAAATAAGTAGAACTGCTATTATTGTCTAAAGAGATCTCAGCTAAGTGTTCCTATTCATTCTTTTTTGCTCTTTTTAGATTTCTATTTAGTTTTTACGTACGAGTAAATAATAGCATTCGTTTATGTAACTTCACGCATAGTTATTGTGTTCATGAAAATAGTTAAGTACCTACTAATTAGGCATAGGCATACGCGAGGGCGCGACTATCGAAATTTTGAGGTATGTAATAATCATTTTCGTGAATTTCATAATCATAACATTGGATTTTGAAATTAATGAAAAAAATGCACACTTAATATTTACACATTATAGCATACTTATAAGAACAATGCAAACGCTAAAAATGGTGCCTATAATCAAGGTAAAGAGTATTTATAACTTTACTTTCATTTGTTACTCATCCTCGTACATAATAATAATAGGTAATTATGTTTCACTATACGTAAAACAGAAATTGTGAAAGACGAAATTATGAAGAATATTACACGGATTTTTATTGGATGAATATTTTACACAATCGACCCTGTGGACAGTGTAGGGCATAGTTAACTACAATTTTGTAATCTGGTTACTAACTACGATTAAAAGTAGTTAACTACATGTAGTTATGATTACATGTAGTTATGATTACATGTAACTTAACTAAAGTAATCAAACTACATTTTGTAGTTGTTAATTTGATTGCTGCAATCTAGTAGTTATAATTACTGATTATTATTATTATTATTTTTTTTTGCAATTAAATAAACATGTAATGTGAAGTAATACTGTAATACTATATGTTTTGGAATATGGCTGCAAGGATTAAAGTCGTAGATATTATGTACTTATACTCGTACTTATCAGATCTTAATTACTTTTTATTGACTTGTAATAAAAAAAAACTCAGCAAACATCAACTTGATTCAAATTATTTGCGAATCAAATAAATAACCAAAAAGGTTGATTGGGTTAATCATTTAAATTAGCTTTTAGTACTACACGTTTTTCAAACATTTCATCCGATAGCCTGTGGGATTAGGGATGGTTTATCATAGTTGCGTATGAAAACAGTCTTTCCACTGGAGCCAAAGAAGGTAATGCGCTCTTGCTCTAACACACGCGACTACAACGCGATACGCTAACTACAGTACGCGCGACATAAGTTGGCCGGACTGAAGTTAGCTGTTTGGTTGCGCAGTACACAATTTTTAACGTAAACAATCCACTGCGCATTAAAACGGCGAACTTCACTCCGGCCAACTTATGCCGCGCGTACTGTAGGTACCTACCAAACGACAAGTCGAAACACGCGCGATAGTCGTTCATGTACTTACATGAACGAATATCGCGCGTGTTGGCTTGTTTAATGACGCAACATCATTTTAAATCTGTAGTTATAAAAAGTAATCAAGTAATCGTGATTGCAACTACAATTAGTAGTTAGTAGTCAAAATTTTTAACTACATATTTCGATTTTTTTATGTAGTTTGTAGTTATGATTACTTATTACTTTATGTAGTCGTAGTTAGTAATCAGTAGTTAGATTACATTTTGCCCAACACTGCCTGTGGAGTGAAAGAAGTTTCATCTTATCGAAGGTGAACTGTTATCGAAAATGAAAGCTTAACGCGAAATTGGATATTATTCTTTAATTGCATACCTACATTTATTTTTGGCTGCGTTACATAACCATTTTGAAATGATTTTATGTCCCTCAGATATGTGAAGCAAGAAAAAATGTTTTAGTTACGTACTTAAGTATATCTTATTAATATATAAAACAAAGTCGGATATGTTGCATAATTTATAACACAAGAACATCTGGACCGATTTTTATGATTTTTGAATTGTTAGATCGTCTCCGCCCCGAATAATACAATAACTATTAAAACGTAGGAGAAATCACAAAAAAAAATTGGGCCGCGACTGAAACTGTAATACAAATCGTTAATCTCCTTATCATGTGACAGGAACTTTGGAGAATCTATCTTCTACCACGAGTCAGTAATCATTTTACTAAAGCAGCCCGTCTCTTAGCTCGAGAAAGACCTATGTATATTTTCAATTTCATATTCAGATAGGCCGGAGGTCTATGACTCATATAGTGTATGTTTTATTCAAGATTGTATTAATTATTTTATTATGTTTCCACTCAAGACAAGTCCGGATATTCCGATTGCTCTTGAAAGAAACAGTTATTCATTCGCCTTTGTAATTGATCTAAACAACGCGCCTTTTTCCCATAGGGTAGGTAAACTACAGAACCCCACTTGTTATGATTCTTGCAGACCTCATTTGCTTCTTCCACATTCATATATCTTGTTTTATATATGCGCCGGTAGTGAGTACTACGCACCTGTCGGATTTTACCTGACTTTGAAGGACCAAACCGATAAGGTCGGTTTAATGGTTTCTGACACATAAGTAAGTAGTTTTATTTCAATATCTAATATTCACGATATTAGATATTGAAATAAAACTACTTTTTACGGATTTTATCGCGATAAATTAATATTATTTGATTCCCGGCGTTTCGGATCCTTTACAGCATCCATGATCACGGGTAGACATTAAGACGTCCAACACCTCAGTGTTGGACGTCTTAATGTTAAAATTACTAACAGCTTCCTTACATTTAATTTCTTAATTTTTGGCGGTGCAGAACGAGTTCACCGTGTTCTTTGGTCTTGCAGTTTTAGGCTTGGATTTAAATTTAATAGAATCTATAATGGGGTTCCAAGCAGATGGTAAGACCCAGCCATCTTCTCTATTGAAATTTGGGTGTTTTTTAATTTCAATAAAAGTTTGGTTTATGTATTTATTCACCTAATCACTTATCCAACACGGTTGAACATGGTTTCTCTTAGTGTGCGTATCCAGTAGGACACTTCGAGAAGGATGCAAGTATGTAAGACTCTACGTTCACGAAACTACTCCAAAGTTGTCAGTTGCTTCTAATCCAAGACTTATTTTTTTAGTCATTATTTTCCCAACAACAACTTTGATTGTCTTACGAATCACATTGTTATTTTATCATCATTAATGTTCTACTTACTTGCTACTGTTATGATATTTATATAATTGTTGTCAGCACATCCTTCCGCCACTGTTACGTCATTATTTTTGTTTCATGTATTTCTCTCAATGTGTCATCAAGAGAAAGGATGACTACAAGATTAGAGAACGTATGTTCTTTGGTTTTAGAATCTGAATTGCCCATTATTGAATTCATAGAATATGATCTACTACTACTCCAACAGAAGAATATTTGTCTCAGTAATGTATTTTGATTACAATCTATTTTTATAATTAAACTATGTAACTGTTCCCCGCGGTTTCACTCGCATCATAAAGGATGTCAACAGCAACACCATCTACCGGGTCCAAGTAAAAAAAACATCAAAATCGCTTAGAATCGTTTAGAGATGGAGAACAATTACGAAAACATGCACACCAAAATTTTTTATAGGATGACAATCCAGTTTTAGGTCGCCAATCCACCACTAAAGCGAGTAAAAGTTTGACAGTGACTCCATGAAACTAAAGTCTTATTTTTTTATTAGAGAGACAAACTCGTCGATAAATATTCAGAACTTAAGGGTCTGGCGGAGCTTGAATTGCCCACAAAAACATAATACCGAAATAAATCGTAATCCAGACAATATTCTGTTAAATTATGTTATTATTCGGATTTGGATACCGTTAATCTAGGTTCCTACGGTACTATTTCGTCTACTACTACTTCACTGGAAATAAAATATCGAAAAATTGTTCCAAACTTGGTAAAGTTATCAAAATTTGCAATCGCTTACATTTATTTCCAGTGAAATATTTTGAACGAAATGGTAGAGTAGGAACCTAGATTAACGGTATCGGAATCCGAATAATAACAGAATTTGATTAAATTGTCTTGGAATTACTATTTATTTCGGTATTACGTTTGTAAGAGAAATTCGGTCCGCCGGACTCTTAAGTGGCCATGACGTTAAGCTACTATTTATGTAGTTAAAATTTATGCAAACTATTATTTATGCAGCCTGGGAAAAGGAGGTCTGATAGCAACTAACAGAAACAATTCTTACCATTTATTTCTTTCTCGAAAAATACTTATTGGAATTTAGTAAATGGAGAGTTGCGTAGTTGGGCTTCCTTTCACACACAAACGCAACAATACATCGAGATGATAACAATCAGCAACAATTAAACAACAAACAGAAATGCTAGTCTGATAGACATTTTCAATGGGAACTGAATATTGAGAATTAACATGGACCCCAGCAAAAAGTATCTAATCAATCGCTTTACCAATTTCTTAACGGTTTTCTCTTTCTTTCCAGTAAGTAGAATTGAGAATATCTTCGAAACCACCAGTGATGTTAAGTAGGTATTTTTATTATCCAAATTGACTTTTGATCTGACCTTTTGAAAGCTGCCGTTATCTCTACCGTTTCATTTATGGCAACAGATCAATATAAGGTGTTTATTGATACACCAAAAGTATTTTTCTATTATTTGATAGGTCCAGAATATCGGGTGTTATATTGTGATAGCAGTCGTTGGAACCATTTGAAAGATTATGGCCATTATTCTTGTCTATTGCCCATTTGCTGACTATAAAACGTCGAGAGAATATTGATGTTTGGTCAAAATTATCGGTAGCTTTGTATTCTTGGTTAGAGTTTTATTATAGATGCCGTTGGCATAATAATAGAATATTCTTGTTAAATTGAACTTACTGTTTAGTTAAATTGTGGGCCAGTTTTGTTTCTTGATTTTGTGATAAATTAAACCCAGTTCTTATTTATTTGTTGTAAAATTTAATAAGCGGAGGTGTTACAAATCCTAAATTTGAGAATTTTAAGCTATTAGCTGGACCAATGCAATGAGGTAGCAATACCAGAAAGACAGTTGCATTTTGTTTTAGCTAGAGATATAAATTACGTAGATACAGCGCTCTTTTATTATAAACCACCTTAGGGCTACCACTTAGAAGTAAAGGGCGTAAACACTTAAGAACTGGAGTAACAGGCATCCTCAATATAAAGGGAACATGGGCCTAGCGAAGGCGGGAGCGTGTTGCTAACAACATAGTTGTGTGCCAACCTTGCCGCCTGAAGCGTATCATACGAGTTTTTGCGATTAATCATTTGCAAAGTATGGATAGTTAGGGTTAATCGTATCGCAGAATAGGTAATTTTCAGGTCTACACTGCGTTTCCGATACCAAGCTACTTCACATAATATAGGTACGTAAGCAGAAGTACCTAGATAGAATTGTAGTCGCTTACGAATACTTGACTTGAATAATATTACCTATGGCTATTTATTTATTTTGTTATACATACTTCATACCTGACGTATTTGAACAACCTCACCAATAAGCCGATTCGGAGTAAAATTTTGTTCCCCCTAAACATTTTAGTGCATTGATTGGACAGTAATCTGTCTGTGAGTCTGTGAATTGCCCATAGCTTTCACAACAAAAGTTTTTGATTTATTTAAGTAGTATTCGTCTACGCATCTTATTTTAAAACTATCATACCTACTTAAACTTCAAATACATATAGTATTTAGTTGATAATTTATTAGGTACTTGACTTTCTCCATAAGTTTTTTTAAATAACTTAAGGTTCTACATTTAAACCTAATCATGTTTTCGACAAATGTATACCGTAAGACCTACTTGATGACAAATTTATTAACATAGTGATATAAACATTCATCTTCATTTAGTCAAACCAATTGAAAAGTAGGTGTAACAGTTCCCTAAGCTTCCGAACGAATGATAAATTTTCAATTTTACCAAAAACCATAAATCAATAAAGTTTATAATGGGAAATTTGGAAATGCGAGCCATCTATAACAGTTTAACATATCCACACGTCGGCATATAGCTGTTTGAATGTTTATGTGAGTGCATTATGGATTCAGATGTCGGCTCGCGCCACAGACTAATTCTTTTCAAGTTCTCTATAACATAGAAAACCGGTATACTCTCGTTTTTTAACGGCGTGAAACTTATCTGTGGTAGGTATTAATATGTATGTATGGTAACGGGCCGAACTTGCTTATTGATTGTACCGGAGTTTGCGGCCCCTGACCGGACAGATAGATATATTTTTTTAATTATCTGACCTCTTTGAACTCTCGCTGGCGAGACCCTCTGACGGCTTTTTCTTAAATAAAGTAATGCTTCACTGGTAAGAGTGATAATTAGCGTAAGTAATGTGAGCGACTGACCAGTTCGAATTGATTGATTGAATTTAGACGCACAGTGGCTATGAATGCTTGTCAATGTTGTTTAGGGAAGGCGCAAATTATGTGTCTCTCATGTTAGGCCATTATTTAAACTTTCTGCTGTATATTTTTATTGAATCATTGGCTCTAATAAAATCTCTGAATCTATACATACAGACACTAAAGAGACCTACCTGCCTAGCTCTTAATTGAGGAAACGAAAACACTAAATCTGAATAGGCAATTTTGTAAAAACCCGTACAATTATTTTATTTTAGATAAATGGCCAAAGTTTTTTTAGACCTGGTAAATATTTATCAAACAAAATCACCTTAATATAGACACTAAAAAAACTCCAAGTAGACAAAAACTTGACAAATCTGTTGAATTCTCAATAAAATATACGGATAACAAATGACTGAGCCTAACGCTCCATTGTATAAATCAAGCATAAACAAAATATGTTAATATTCGGAAGTTGCCTGCCATCGTCGAAACAATAAAAATGAATAACACACGATCATTCAAGCCTACCGAACATCTGTTACATTGTCAAAGGCCCGAATGGCCGAAAGCCCAAATCGTTGGACAACGCCTAAGGCTAATAAAATAAAATAGTAGTGGAGAAACTATTATAACTAGGCCGTACCTGGCGGCGCACCTCTCATAATGAAACTTAAATTTCGAAGACTGAATCGTATTTCCCCCTTCGGCCGCGTATCTAGTTATACTGGACACTGTTCCCTCACTATGGTGGTTAACCCTATGACCTCCCATACATTTTGGTGGAAGAGACAATTCACACCTACACATCGATAATGCGTTAATATCTCTATTGATCATTGATGGCTGTTTAAGAATGAATTATGGGATTTTAATATGATACTCAGGTAAAAGCTTCACCATTTGTTATTTGTCGAACACAGTGAAGAATTTTAGTCTTTTATAATTTAACTACTTAATATTTATTTTTTATTGTTTTAGGATTTATTCAATGTAATAATGGAGGGACTTACGTACAGTAGCCCTAATTCAAATCTAGATACAAAATAAATTCACATGCTTTCGATCAGATGTCTTTATGCCAGATTACTTAATATGTGACTAAGTGTTAGATCTATGTGATAGGTATACTATCAACAGCATTTATCGGGGTATTCCTGATGTAATATACCTAATGGTTCTGTAAATGGAATAGCTCAGCTGTTAAAAAAATTGGTACCGAAAGATACTTGTGGCCCAGTAAAATAGTAAAGATATTTAGTAGTTATGGGCAATTGATTGTTTACGAATTGTCAGAATACAGACGGCTAAAATTCCTCAGAAAAAACCGTGATTTTAGAATAAGCCTTCCTATAGGCTTATTCTAAAATGTTAACTGAGAAATGGTGAAAAGTATTTTAAAGTGTCAGTGTGTAATTAGGCTAAGTTTTGGGTGATATAGGTACCTACATTCCAAAGAACCCTATAATGTATTTTACCGACCGATGTATTTTGTTGGTAGTTGTGATTGAGATATCTATTAGGTATTTTGATTTTTATTATGCCTCAGATAAAAGATTTTCAGTCAGACTTTGATCCAATCGAAAGTTGTTGCATATGCAGATTTATTGTAAAAGTTTATTTTATTATATATACTAGGTAAAAGTGGATTTTTAGCGAAAACTGTAATTTCTGTGTCGTGTAACTGGTTTTATTTAATTCCCGAGTTCATATTATGAATAATTAATACTCCTATACTACGATTTCGAAAGCGTTTAAAATATTCGGTCGTGATATTTTCTCTCACGTCTATATTTTATGTTTTTAGCATAGGTAATCATGAATCATTATTTTATTTTGCGTTTCGTTTTATAAATTACATATTTTAACATCTATTTGTTTTCGTATAACTAAGTTTTTCATTTAATATGGATATTTTTTATTTTTGTAGATCATGAGGAAAACAACTGATCGAGGGATGGGTGAAGTAAACTATTTTGCCTCAAAAGCGCCATCTGGCGGGAAAACATAAAATGACAAACAAAGCTAATTTAAGAATTGGTTCATCGGAAATACTCGAGATGGCGTATGTGTTGATATTAATCATGGCAATTAGTGCGGCTGGAGCTACCAACTCTGGTGAAGAGGTGGCGCTGGCGAATATAACCAGATCGGCAAACGGAGATTATTTTTTTCTCTCGGGTAAGTTTTTCCTTTCCTATGTTTTTTTACCAAATAGAACCTTTTTTACCTAGTAAATGGCAAGACTGAATAATAGAAACATCCTTTGCTGAGATTGGAATCATAAGAAAAACATTTATATGCCCCATCCTGTAGTCCTGTACAAACCGACTGTACTGAGATTTGCAGAAGCCAAATCCTCCATCAAATGTCTTCCTCTAAATGCACACTTACAAACGCTTGTTATTTAAAATCTTGGTCTTCTTTTCAGGATCAGACTGCGGCCCCACCCGCTGCATGGAGTGGTCCCATGGTACCGCGCTAGCAGTCGCTGTCGGAGCTCATAACAGCGGATGCCGGTGCCAGTGTAGACAAGACACCCCCGCCTTCCGCGAGGACCAGCGAGTCTGTGTCAACCATATCGACGGTAAGACATACAATAATGTAGGTACATAGATCAAATACCTAATAATTATTTGATCGATGATTGAAATCAACACAATCAACATGTTTTTAAAAAGAGACACGTGGATGGAAGGGCCAAGTAGGTATGCTCTGTATAGTGCAAGCGGCTGTAACTAACAAGGTATCTTGTGCATAGTAGACCAATAGTACCACAGGAACCTACTTTATTGTTAAACATTTTCTAACTATTTAACAATAACCTTTTAGCGGGAGGTAGTTATTAGTAATTTATTTATTTATTTTAATATTTTGTAAGCTATCAATCGAAGTTTGAGTTGTAAATAAGGTCACGAATTTACGGCCCAGTGCACCTATTTAGTGCAACGCTATAAATAAATGCCTAATTCCTAAGCCGGTTTTAATTGAATTACATTACAATATCGACTCTAATGTCTAAGTCGTATCTAAGGACCAATTGGGTTTTCGTATAAACAATGACGATACCATGAAACGAATATTATTAGGCGGATAGGTATATAATCAAGATAATGACACTTTAGTACGGGGTCAAAAGCCAAGTTCAAGTGCAAAGAAATTACAGGAACAATGTCTTAAACGCGATTTGCATTGACGATAAGAGACGACATAGGGTCAGTGGAGTTAGGTTTGAACTTTAATATTGTAATAATGCATCACAGGTGGGCTATAATGGCCATATTTAGTGAATTATGATTCACATTAGATAATTGCTAACGAGATGCTATGGATTCTAAATATGAACTGATTGCAGAGGAATTGCTATAAATGTGGCCTTATTAGGTCCCCAAGTAGGTATTATTGAACTGCTGTGTCTACATAATCGTCTGTCTTCATTCATGCTAGTAGGAAATAGTTGAAAAATTTATTGAGTTTTTTTTCTTTCAGAATGTCCGATGGCCACGTTCGGTCGTGGTGCAACGAAACCTCAAATTCCATTTGCCTTCCTGCCGCTTAAAGGACAAATCATTTATCCGTCTAAGGAAATTGTTTTTACTGGTAATGTATTAAAGAATAGTATAAAATAAGAAAATAAAAATGTATCGAGATTCAAAAATTTCTTCCGATACCGGGAATCGAACCCGAGCCTCCTGGGTGAGAGCCAGGTATCCTAGCCACTAGACCATATCGGATCTGATATTTGGGTTGAAATAGCGGATTATATGGCTTTAATTTGAATAAATTTTTATCAAGAAATATTTTTATCTGTTTTGCATGAATTTAAATTATCATAATTGTATAGCTCTGTTGCTGATATTTTTACGACATTAGCCACTAGCGTATTTTTAAACTTATAATAATAATATCGACATGATGAAGGTATCAGTTAATCATCCGTATCATTTTGAGTCTTTGGAACTAAAATTGTTCCAAATTATATTCAAACACTTTACGAGAACATTATACGTTGTATATATTCAAAAAGAAATAATTTTAAAATGAAAGACGTTCAGTAATCAATATTAAGTAATATTCAATAAAAATATAAATAAAATAAAGAATACTTATAGGTATAGAAAACGAAACAGGTATTAACGCGCTATAAATACATACCTTTAATTTTGCTTTTTCTATATTAATATGCAACGCGATAGTTTAAATGCTTATAGGTACTTAATGTAGTACATTTCTCACGTTTTTTGTTGATAAAGCCAAAGCTGCCGCCTCTAAATTCAATTAAATACATTTTCATAATTTACATAAATTATAGTAAAGTGGTATTGCCCTTTAAATATTTATAGTAATTAAAAAATACTCGTGTATAATTTTATAGCTAATTTTTTAACCATGATACGGTTTATGAAGAAGAATTCGGCCAATAAATCTACGGGTTTACACAAAAACTGGTTAGAAAAATACTATGGTTGCCCATATTGCCCCACTACTCTAAAAATAGAAACAGCCACTTTATAATCATGCAAATGAAATTGAAATATTTCTGGCCCATCTATTTTTAGCCTCCGTTAAGAGAAATAGTATTTATGTATGTTAATGGATGAACTTAAAAAAAAAAACCATTTCAAATATCTGTGGTTCAGGTCTTTAGAATCTATGATGAGACATTAACCACATTTATATGGGACCAAATAGAAAGTATACCTACTCTATTGGATAAAAAAAACCTAAAATCTGGCAACAATCTGCGAAGATACACAAAAATACATTAGAATAGACAATCTCATCATTTTTTCGACAACCTCCTCATTTATTTAATCGATTAAAAATAATTTGTTGTATTTAGATGTAGAAGATGCCATATGCGCAGTGACGAGCGCCCAATACCTGTCGCCGTCTGGATGGGTGACCCTACGTGACGTGGTCGACAATGACGTCCCTTTTGGATTATATCGGGATGAAGGCAGCACTTTTTTACAGGTATGATAATAATATACTTTCACTACTTTAAGTAAGTAACTAGGTATGTATAAAAAAACTTCTTCAGTAGCATTATACCATTGAAATCTCAAACATTTTCCACCTTGCCACCCAAGTAGAATACAATATTGGACTCCACAACCAATATGAACAGCAATAAGTACATAAAACTGATCAAAATAAGGCAATTATTTTCACATATTTATTCGAAATTTTATAAAATGAAATTAAACGTGTACCTCCTAAGCGGTAGCTAATTAACTTTTGGAAAATTATAAAATCTTATGCAACCGGAGCGTTTATAGAGATCTTTATCGAAAACCAGAACAATATGATATGGAACAGCTCAGGGTAACCACGGATAAAGAGATTTTATTACAAGATATACCTACTTACTTTCTTTTAGTGATCTTGATTTTTAATCTTTCACAATTTTTTTGGGATTTGGCTCCAAATCTGGTAACAGGTAAATGAGATTGATGACAAAACAATCTGGTCACATGTATGTGACACTTTGCGACGTGAAATTGATGCCAAATGTTGAAATATGGATCAGTTATAAGAAGTTGTCAGTCAATGAGCTCATATTAACGGCCAAAGATTCGAGACTATATATTCATTATAAAAAAATAGTGTTTGAAATCATTCCATAAATGGTTACAAAATTTAATATTTATTTATCAATATTATTAATACAGTTCTATTTATTATTTAAAGGTAGCGTATAAAAAACCTAGCCTAAAGCGGAATGATTTGTAGCTGGGCTGTTCTTTGAAGGCTTAAAAGCTATTTTGACCTTCAGATTAACGACGATATTTTCATTATTAGTTAGGTGTTTTGAGAAATAATGAAATGATTGCATCGTTGATAAACTGCTCCAAATATTTTCTACAGGCTCCAAAAAGCTGAAGAAAAGTGGGCCACATCTTGCATTCAAAGCGCACTTGATATGATCTGGGGGCAGCTATACTAAATCCATAACGTGGTTATGCACACGCGTCGAGCTCGTAAAATGTTAATCTCGTACCGGACCGCAGACCGGTCCTTTTGATAGCCAAGGACGACTTTACTCCAAACACTAATATTTTAGTGGAAGAAATAAGATTGACATTCGCCCCTTACAGAACTGTTAATGGAAAGTGTATTAAAGATGACATTTAGAAAAAATGCTGTTGATGATGGTTGAAAAGAATCAGATACAACCTAGTAACAATTTTGAAGTGGACACAGCATTTATGGTTGTTGACAAAAAAGATGTTAACAATTGACTATGCTCAAGTAATATATGACTCGATAGGTTTTGCTATTATGTTGTACGAGATAAGATTGATTTTTAATTTTTTCCTATATATTGCCTTGACCGAATAGGCAATATGTAGGAATTCATATTGAAAATGTAGACATTTTATCATTGAAAGTAATACTTACAGAAATTTTACCTCCAGATAGAATCGATGTGTGGTCCTTTTGATTGGTGCGAATAAACAAAGTATGTAGCAGTATCAAAATGAAATTTGGGCTTTAAAATTTACTAAGTGGACATTAAAGAAAAGAAACGGGACCAACATTTAGATCAATATACAAAAAATATATAATCATGTATAACTACTGTTCCATACATTTGTGATATCTACGGGAAATAATCTTATAAGTAATAAAGACTCCACGTGTGAGGTTTCTTAACATTAAAACATTTATATTCCTGAAATACTAGTTACGGCTACATGGCTATGATAAAACGGCGGGACATCTGGTGTCGTTCCAGTATTCAGATGCTATCTCTAATGTTGAACAGACCATGTACTGAGAATTGACAGATATGTATTAGGTAGGCACTAGTTTTTTTTCCTAGAATAAGGCCCTGTTATAAGGCAGGGTCATTATTATTTAGATGTTAGAAATTCGAAGAAATTCACGCCTCTGCTGCAATTTTGGGTTTATCAGCATGTTTTAATATGATACGATATATCTGAAATATTCATAAATAAAAGATTAAATCTAGATATTAAATTCGATTCGGACATATTCAATTAGTTAAAACACGTAATTAAGGAATATATCAATGCAGAAACATAAACCATGGTCGACGTTCAGTATAAAATGGCACGAGCCAATTTTTGTTATTGAAATCAATGCAATACATTAAACGGAATTAACATGTAGGTACATTGAAATAATCCAGTTTCCTCGCCCAATCTTTATTGCTGTGATGTCGATATCAAGATTGAAATGAATAAAATAACGATGTGATAAACATTGAAATAAGCTTTTTTTTTATTGTGAACAAAAGTTTTGATGTGGTCTCATTACACTTGACGCGGCAATGATCGAAGTGACACCGTTAACAGCTTTAATAGCATTATTAAAATAAAAAAGACGATAATCGCGGGGCAATTGCGAATCAATGTAATTAAATATCATATAAAAATAATTTAATTTCTTATTATAAATCGGGACGGCAACGGGAAATATCGCTATGAAGATGTTATCTCGTGCTCACAATTTGAGTTATTTTTGGGCGGACTCGACAAAACGCTAAAGTTTGTTGGATCCATCAATCGAGCAAAATGTCTGCAACGGACGGGCGCGTGTTGAAATGCTACACGGACCCGATGCAGCCCCAGATAAACACGAAGGCGTCAAAGGAGCGATTTGTATAATATGTCCAAATACTCCACATTTAGATCTCTTCACGGTGATAAAGTTATAAGATGGATTTGTATTTCCATCTTACTTTCTGCAGGTAAATTTCGAGTAGGCTCGACATTATGTTAACAAATGTACACAAACGTTTTTGGCCGATTCATACTTTTTATTTCTTTAAGCTTTATATTTATCAAGTGATTTGTAACCAAAACTCACGTCTGCTTAGTGACAAATGCTGCAACGAATTGCACCTGATAACTGTTGATTTAATCTGCTTAAAGTTGCGGTTCAAGAAAATAAAGGTGCAAAGCTTAACGCAATTTTTTAAATCTTTAGATCGCATTATAAACTTTCGGAACAGAAATCTGAAATAATATGGAAAATCTTTGCAATTTATCTGACAGTGGCGTGGGTCGACGGCCCTGCATACTCGGCTGGAGGGCAGTTTGGTGGCCGCTCATGTTCTATGTTCTGCGTCTACGTCCTCACGCCTCGCTGCTAGCTGCGCAGCGTTCCGCATCGCGGGCGCAACTCAAAACGCTTTGCTTGGTGAGTCACACACACACATACCATTACGACTGTAAAGATCATGTGTTAAATTAATGTAACTAATCGTTTAATATAAATGTGAATACTAAATACCAATATTATGACTCATCCACAGATGTACGTTCAATACCTTTCCACGCGGGTGAACTAATCACTACAGAGTCCGCATCGCAGAGTCAGGGACTCAGTGTTCTAGAGTCACTGGCGATCGGTGTATGCGTGCTCTTATTGATCTTCGTGTATGCGGCTGGAATTATTTTCTATGTTCATTACAAGCAAAAGCAGAAACGAAATGATAAGGACCCTGAACAGAATCATTCTAGCGCAATGTCAATTGAAAACGGATCTCTCGATCTTGACTCAAGAATTGATATGACTAATGTGGTAAGATGAATTGATAAAAACACCAATATACTGCTTATTTACATGAAATTCTTATGCTATAACGACTGTTTCAGATGCTGAAAACAAATCCGTTATTAAACCTTAACGGTATGGGGGGAGAATTTTTACATGACCCAGGTTTTTCTGATACCAGTGAGCACACTGATGACACTATTGATTCGTCGCCTAATAATACTCATAAGGTTAGTATTTATTACGAGTAAACAGTGATTTTGCAATGCTAAAATAAAAAATAAACAAATGTAATAATTTCTTCTCTTAATTGTCTTATTAGTTTCAGAAAATGAATGGAAATTCAGTTATATCAGCAATGGTACACTCTCGTAGAAAGAAAACACTTAGACCATCATTAAGGAACGGCAGTTCACCAGAACGAATCAATGAACGCCGCCAAAGACGTTCGGCATCACCTGATACTTTGGAAAGAGTTCCACATTCAGAACTATCCATTGTTGATTGTACAGTGGAAAATAATTATAACACAAACAGACAATTGCCATCGTCAAATGGAGACTCAACGTATAGGAAGAAATTATATTTTAACCCAGTGTTTTTTGAAACCGAACATCTTAAGGTAAGAAGATTAAGTGACCATTTAGGTAATTCAACAATAATTTAATATTTATCATACAATTAATATTATTATCTTTTATTTCAGAATCCACCACCCGCGGCCATCGAATTTTTAATTAAAATTCGAGAAGTAATGACCGTAGCTAAAGAAAAGATGACATCAAAACGATTTATTCCAATGTTATCCGATATACCGGAAGAAGACATGTATCATGCAATAGATCTTGGTTGGGATATACCGTGCGCCCGACGTGGTCGTCGATTTAGTGCAATAGGCCTTAAACAAGAAAATAGCCGTAAAACTGCAATTTGCGGAGGATGTCCAGGCTGCGAAAATAACACACGAGCTCATAACGTAGCACTAAACAGGTCTAATTCTTGTAAGACATGTGTAAGTGATGATTATAAACAGAAAATTGTGAGGAAATGGTTGGACGAAGTACCGATTCCAGCAGTAAACTCTAGGCCTGTGAAATCTGTCGCTAAGGTAAGTGGTACTCCACGAGCTATTGAACCTAAGAAGAAAGAAGATGTGCATCTTGAGTCAGCTGAACTGATTAGGACTGAGGCGTCAAAATCTTTAATCAGTGAAAGTAAACCAAAAGTCATAGATCAGAAATCTAAATTCACAGAAATTAAACCCAAAACCACAGACACAAAACCTAAAATAACTGAGACCATTTCAAAAGATAATATACGCAATAAAAAGTCTACTGAAAACTTCACCAAAGAATTGAATCTAGAAGAAATGAAAATAATTAGTAAACCAATTCACCCGAAAGAAATTGAAATTATAAGAGTCAATACAGTTCCGGATCTAAATGGATTAAATAGTGTTCGTAATATTAGTGAAGTGGAAAATAAAACAAAACCTGTGCTCCCGATACCGCTTCAAGAGAAGAAAAGTCCATCTAACCACACATCGCGACGAATTAGAAAGAAATTACCTCCGCCACCACCACCGCCTTCAAATACTTCAGACCCGGCTCAAGATGATGAAGAAGAGGCACCAATTCCACCAGAAGTCAAACTTAAGATGGAGGCAGTTATACGAGAATTAAATACCTGTCGACGTGTAGAGCCTGTAGAGGTAGAAGAAATGAAAATGGAAACTATTGCTCCGATCGCTCCCAAATTAGTTATACCTGTATTTGCCGCTGACAATCATCATTATAGTGATGATAATACACTCTCTATTAAAAAGAAAAAGTCAATGTATAGTAGCCAAGACAGTTTTATGGACTCTGATAGTTTAGAACGCAGTATGTTGAAAAGACGAAGGTTCTCTGTGGCGTGTGCTCCGGAATTATTACACAATGATAGATTTGAAGAGAGTCAAAGTTTATTAGGCACTAAAGAACGGTTATTAAGTAGCTGGCGTGACGTAAAAAGGGTAATTGAAGATAACCAAATAGAACATCAAAATACTACTGTGAACGAAGTTTTTGTGGACAACTCGGAACCTTTATACAACAATGTTGGTGACATTTTAAAGACTGGTGCATTAACCATACAAGTGCGTGGTTCTCCAGTAGAAAGTCGTCGCAATTCGAATAGCGAAGATTTTGATCCGGATACTCTCGATAGACGTGATACGAAGAAACGGGTTGAAAAAATACTATTGAAATCAGCTGGAAGCTTTAAGTACAAATCAACTTCTTCAGAAAGTGAATCTTGTAATAAATCTCCAGTTGCTATCATGACTAGAAAAATTGGCAATCTGAGAGAAATATACGAAGCTAAAGCTAAGGTGCAAGATGACATGAAATGTTATAATCGGCGCGGAAGCATCACATTTGGGCAAGATCTGTCAGCATTCGTGAGGTCTGGCAAAGCGCCAGATTTGATCAGACACATTGAAGGACAAATAGATCCGAAGCCACCTATACCACCTAAGCAGCGCCGAGGATCCGATTTATCCCCTAAGTTTTATAGTTCGATGCGCGAAATCCCGGCAGGAGATCGCCGCCGTATGTCGGAGGATAGAGATAAATTCTTACAGTGTACAAGACTTGATAACCTAAACGCTAGACGTTCTGGACGTCGGTCTGCTAGGACCCGATCTCGAAGAACTGATCTAAGAAAACTATATAGAACTGAGGACTCTGGATACATGAGTACAGATTCAAACGAATCGAAACGAAGAGCAAGATATTTGATGCAGTTGAGACCCGTAAGGACTGTAATACTAGAACCGGCCCCAATACAAACTACAAGATCGATTAGTGCTAAAACAACTGTTACACAAATCGAGTCCGATACAGATGAATTAGAATCTTTGTGTGATGGAAGAAGTGAATCTGGTGGGGAAAGTGTTGAGACCGATTCTGTATTCTTTGGTAACTTTGACGATTCGAAAGAAATGTTCGCTGAGTTAGGTTTGAATGCTTTTGAGCCTCAAAGTAATGTGATTCAAACTCATGAGCAAATCGATTCAGGGTTTATGGGTGAGACTAATATAATTTTAAGTGGTGACAGCGACTCAGAGCATAGAAGTGTCATATCTATAATGACTGGGCACGACGGGAGGGCTTCGGCTGCATCTATCAGCAAATTAGACGATGCCCCGTATTTACATTCAATAGAGTGTTGAATTAATGTCTATATTATGTAAATGTAGATGCGATTGTAAATAAAGCTTGTGAATAAATTCACGAAAATATTTAGAAATTATGTAGTACTATTAATAAAATGATATGTCAACATATTGAATACCTAATTAAGTTTAGTTTTAAAAAATATCTACCTAGTTTTAAAAATAAATTTAAAAAGTTAGATTTTGTAAGTAGAAATATCAAAGTGTATATTGTGTATTATAGTTATAGTGTTAGTACGTAGCTATATTGTATTATAAAGTAAGATAATAGTCACCGAATTTTACCTCAAAGCTTTTGCGGTGTTACCGTTTGACAGATTTACTTTTTTCTGACTGTACTTTATACTTTAGGAGTGTTAATTATGTTCATTAAAGAGCAGCCCACCATTGATGTTCGTGCCTATAAAATATCTTATTTCTTTATTTATTTTTTATATTGTTCCGATTAATATTAGTTGTTATCTTTATCATGCCATTTTATGCTCAATTTATGTATAATTGTCAGTTTTTAATTGTAATGTATATAAATAAAGATGTGTAGCTCTTACGAGTTTGTAAATTTTATAGCCGGCCGGTTGTGCAATTAAATTTTTATTAGTTTTTGGGAAATAAATGGATTGGAGTTACTATTATGGTGTATGGTATACGTAAGAGGCTCAATTATTTATTGAAAATTTATACTTAAGTGTAGTAATTAAATATTGTGTCTAAATAATTTGCAATATAAATGTAATCATTAACTAGCCAGTAGCGTTTGGGACTGTATCGTGTAAAGATGATATTTTCAGACTTTATAAACAAAGTAATAATAGAAAATATTTTCGTATGAGTAAGATAATAAATGTATGTTGTTAAAATTTTTGTTGTTTAATTTAGTTATTGTAGGTAATCAGGTAGATACTATTGGGGAACAGCTTAGTCAAACAGTGGTATGTCTAATTATATTTCCAGTATAATTTGTACCTTATCCTTTTATAATAAAAGGTGGCACCCCTGAATTTGTAATCAAATCGCCGGAGACAGTTCTAGAACTCTGACAATTAAGCGATCAGTACTAAGCATAATAAAGTACGCATGCGTCGAATTCATTTAAATCGAATGTGATTCTATCGAAGGCGAGCAATATCTTTCATCGCACCGAATTAATTTATGTCTTCCAATTTGCGGGACCGCTGCCGCTGGATGCGAGTTTTAAAAAAAATTGCCTTCATGATGAGAGAATCACACAATTTAAATAATGGTCGAATAAATGTTAAAGTTTAGAAGTACATAAATGTTCGAAAGCATAACATATCTCATTGTTAGGTATATATATACGTCGAAAGAGATTTTGGTAAAAATTGGAGTCTACAGCGAAAAAAGAAATAGTTCCTGTAGAGCTGATATGTCATGGAGGAATGACAGCTCGTTGTTGTGACCCCAGTAAAAAGTGGTGAGGCGAAACACCCCTGTGGTTTTAGTCGCTAGGTCACACATTCTAAGTAAAATCCGACACGCAAACATCGCCTTCTACAGGATTCCACACGCAAAAAAAAAAAACATAAAATACTTATACCTATACTAGAAGTCGAGGCCAAAACAGTTGGGAAAAGGTTGGGGATGATGATGATTATGATAAATATTGACAATGATATTAAATGTATTATGTATATTGTAACTAGATATACGCTGTGGTTTCACCCGCAAAAAAAAATCATACAAACTTTGCCCCCGTTTTTCACCCCCTTAGGGGTAGAATTTCGGAAAATCCTTTCTTATCGGATGCCTACATCACACAAAGAACACACCCTCCAAGTTTCTGGTCTTTACGATCAGCGGTTAACGCTGTACGTTGATCCGTCAGTCAGTCATTCAAGACAAAGCATTTTATACATATATAGGAGATCAGACGTTTCTCTAGGAATGTATTGTAAAACTGACTGGACTGTCTAGACTTTAAAGGGGACCACGGCTGAGTTTATTATGGCGTTTTCTCTCAGAGTTTGAAAGCTAGAAAATGCGTACACCATTTATTATTCACAAATTAAATATTGAATTGTCAAAGTGCCTTTAGGATCAATTTATTTATAAAAATAATATCTAATATCATTTATTTATTGCCGTTATTACAATGTAATACATTAATAGTGGGTAGTAATTTAGATAAAGCTTGATAAAGCTATATATTTTTATTCACAATCGAGTGAAGTCTTGTTTCGGACTAAGAATCGAAGGCCCATTAGCTCAGTTGGTTAGAGCGTCGTGCTAATAACGCGAAGGTCGCGGGTTCGATCCCCTCATGGGCCACAATCGTCTTTTTGAAGGTTATCTTTTTCTCACAGTCTTAGGTGACTATTCTCAAGTAATGCTCATTTTCATGTAGGTACCTACGTGCTGTATATAATTTATTTAAAAATCGGCAGCTTTTAGACATTATACTTAGCCTTTTATTTTGTATCTTTGGTAAGTGGAAGCCTAATCAGCATCTATAGAATTATATCAAAGAACATAGGTAGGTACTTATTAACTATATTCTATACTTTATAATATAGGAAATTTAAAAAGCTTCAACCGTTCGGAAAGTAAAAGACTCCTAACAAAAAAATATAAAGCTTGTTTTAGTATAGTAAAAGATGATTGTGGTCCATGAGGGGATCGAACCCGCGACCTTCGCGTTATTAGCACGATGCTCTAACCAACTGAGCTAATGGGCCGATAACATTCGTATGCAAAATGCGCGATACATTGCAAAAGTATGCTGTGTTATTGATAATACGAGTGTTATAATACGAGAGGATTATCGTGAAAAACAAATGATTATCATTCAATCATAAAAATACCATCACATCTGTATCCCCGAAGTGTCCGGCAGAGGTGTACTAATGTACACCGATATCAATTATTTATCATTCGTAAGATCATGACCATGACATAGATACTCTGTTTATGAAAAGTTAGAGATTCTTTTTTTAATGAAAATGTTTGGTATACATAGTATAACAAAGTTTAGTTGTACCTAATGTATATATTTTTTATGTATCACGGAACCCTTGTCACCACGGCCAATTACAGCATTATCATTAGAAATTACATAAGAAATTGACTGGTTTCTGACACTTACGCGAGTATTAGACATTGAAATACACCTACTTTTTACGGATTTTATCGCGTTGTATTGATAGTTATTATTTGATTCCCGACGCTTCGGATCCTTTACAGCATCCACGGTCACGGGTAGACTAAGTTGTTGGACGTCTTAATGTTACAATTACTAACAGCTACCTTACATTTTTGTTAATTATTGACGATCCGATTCACGCTGAACGAGCTCACCGTATCCTTCGGTCTTGCAGTTTTGGGCTTGGATTTTGATTTTAAGGAATCTATGATGGGGTTCCAAGCAGGTGGTAAGATATTCTCTATTGAAATTTGGATGTTTTTTAATTAGAAATTGATTTATTACACGTTATAAATCACTAGTCAGCAGTGGTCTGGTAAGCAAAAATAAATTGTAAACGATACCCCAGTGGTGTGGTCCAATGGTGACGTTGGTTTGTTGAAAATCTATGAGGTATTTAAGTGTGGTCTGAGAAAAACATGTCCCGAAGTACGTCGCCTGGAGTTGGTTTAAAGACATTATCTCCTAACGACTTACTTATTTATTTATTGTTAGAAGATGCAATGAGATCCAATCTCTTATTTCAGTCGGTAGTCTCATCGGCCCATTAGCTCAGTTGATTAGAGCGTCGTGGTAATAACGAGAAGGTCGCGGGTTCGATCCCGTCATGGGCCATTTCATTTTTTGGGTGGCATTGAAGCTCATATTCCGCCTATCAAATGTACAATAAAAGATATTGACCCTTTTAAAAAAACACATTTTATAACTTTTACAAACTTTTAAAAATTTATTTAATTGGGAGAGCCATACTTTTGCACGAATGGGCCGGCTCGATCGGAGTGATACCACGGCCTAGTGAGGTTACCGGAGGCCCAATCCCCTTTTAGAAGGTCGGCAACGCACTTGTGACTCTTCTGGTGTTGCGGGTGTCCATGGGCGGCGGTAATCGCTTACCATCAGGCGATCCGTCTGCTCGTTTGCCCTCTTATCCCATAAAAAAAATACCTTTACGACACATTTTCACTTTTCAAAATGCTGTTTTTAATAAATATAAAACTTCAAAGTTAAGATGTGTGAAGTCAACTGAACAATTACAATTTTGGTAAAAAAAAAATACAGTTCGAAATTTTTTGATTCAGCGTCTGATTTGCAATTGGGTTTGCAATTTTTTCTATAGCTTTATTCATTCTTTGAAAAATCTGTAAGGAAGTATAATAATTAACACGCTAAGTGATTAATTTCAATTTCAATATCTCAAAAATCTTTATTATAATGCAGCTGCAGTTGTTTGATACTTGATTAGATAATATGAATTTGCTAATTTTGACATATTTAAACTTAATTGGCTGCTTCCCTTTTATATGATTTCATGGAAAACCAATGATGACAAGTAACTCAATAAACGTTTTAACTGATGATTCATTTAATTACGCGGCTTTTACAAGCGACAGGTTAATTTCAAATATTTAAATATTCAGATCACGTTACAATCCGTTGCGAGACATTTTCCTCATTTCAAAAACATAAAATGCGCGGAATAAGTAAATTGAAATATAATTAACATTAATTTCATTCGTTGTAAATTAATGTTGAACGGTTATCACATTATCAATGTAGTTGTAAAATCAGTTGAGCAACGGTTGTTTGTTTCTTTCTTTCTAACTTACCGTCCCATTAATCACTTCGTATCAAGATAGGTAACATGCATTCTTGGCAGTTTTTCAATAGGTACAGATTTAAATTAATGTTAATGTTAACAACGTTGAGGGAAACAAAGAAATGTATGTTCCCAACAGGCGCATGCCCGAGACAAATACAGGACAGGAAATCATCATGATTTCTTTATTAGTAATTAAGCGGTGGTAGCTTAATGGCTAGGGTGTCGGACTAGCGATCATGTGGTTGCTGGTTCGAAGTCCACCCGTTGCATTACCGACGTGAACCCACTCGTAGCACAAGCATTTAGCTTAGCACGAGGGGTTAACAAGAATACTAGTAATGTGCAACCCACATTGCTAGTAAGCTTTAAAAACTCTCGCCTTCGTCTCTAAGATGAGACGTCATAGGTCCTACTAATATTATATGTCGGTAAACGTGAAAGTTTGTGAGAATGTATGGAAGTTTGTTACTCAATAACGTCTGAATAGATCTGGATGAAATTTGGTATAGAGATAGATAGGAATAGCACATAGGCTTTTTATCCAGGTTGGATCCAATTCTGAAGTCCACGCAGATGAAGTCGCGGGCAGAAGCTAATCAAATATAATCCACGCTCATTTATCACTAGGCTATTATCCTATCACTGAGTGAGAAGATTACTCTAAAGTGAACAACATTTTTATTTTTCTACGATATCAGCGCATTGTATGTATATTCTACGAGAATATACAGACAAACAGCCACAATACACGAGTATTCGATGTTAACTGTCCAATAAGTTTATTCTCTAATGAAAATTCAATGTGGTACAGAAGCAGATGATGGATATTACATCTCTATTATGTTATGATAAGTGTGAGAACGTTGTGGACCAGATCTACATACACGTCGAAATTTATAACGTGGTGTAACATTCCTCATAGGCGAATATAGGTTATACTTAAAGCTGTTTTGTGATTATTATTAGGTGAGCATTTTTGTGTCCCAGAGAAACATTGGCAAATAAATGATAGAAACTCATTTTTTTTATTTAATTGTAAAATTCAATAGGTAAGTTTTTTTTAAATATTACTGTTGATTCTGTGGTTATAGGTTTGATTGCTAAAGTATACATGCGATTGGATACATGTCTCCTAAATTAAGTAAGTTAAGTTGCTGGGGAGTTTGTTGCGCCGCTTCTTCTCAGCGAAAATACTGGCAGATGTTTTAGGGGCTGTCTTTAATGGTAAAATGACGTTCAAAGAGTAGTACCTAGTAGTATATCTTGAATAAATTATTTTGATTTTATCTTTGATTCATTAATTTTATTCAAGTCACTAAGTTGGCAAACAAGCATACGGCCCGCCTGATGGTGTTGCTAAGCCAAAATAGGTGTCACATTCTCCACTGTGACATTTAAGTCGTTTTAGAGCCAAAAGGAGGAATTATACTCATCATTAGGAATACCTTTTACTATGGAAGCAACTCTGAAAAAGAGTACCATCACTAAAAAAGAGCTGTTCCATGCATTTGTGTACACTGAACTCGATAATATGTTTAAACATTGCCTTACACGACCCTTCTTCTCTTCAATCTTTAACAAATTTTTTTAAGGAAGTAAGAAGTGCGCACACACAAGCCATATCTTAGGAGTGAAGTAAATATGACGTCAGTAGCTACGATTCCCATCATCAACCAATTTAGTTTAATACTTTGATCCACTGATAAAATAAGAATTATTGTCTTAGACCGCGTTTGTTATCATAAATTTGATAAAAACATCTATCAATATTATAGAAGTTGTTCTACAAAAAAGCAAATGGAGATATCATTTTGTTGCACGACTGTGTAAGCGTCATCCATTGATAGTAAATTATAGCGTGTAATGTAAAAATAATTATAATTAAAGTAGAGCGCATCTGATCTGTTATGATTTCATTTCGGAGCTTAACCCGAAAATCACAGGTGCGTGATTATCGGAACTCCGACCCTACAATTACTGCGATTAACCTGTTATTTTCGGTGATCGTCTAGTAAGTAGCATAACCGCTACTAGTTAATCGAGATTAATTTAAGATGAGTGTTATTACTTTAGAGAAAGATGGATGGTGTATTTTTTACTAGTAACCTTGAAAAAGTCACAAAATTCAATGCTTGTAGCTATGACGATCTTATAAGCAGTGATGTATATTTATTTTAATTTTTATTTAAAAAGAAAACCTTACCTCACACTAGGACCTGCTCCTGTATCATGGGTGCGTTTTCAAACACATTTTTTTACATACACAAACGCCCAGACCTGGAACCCACAACACGTAGCGCAGAAGGCAATCGCTCAGCCGCCACGCCAAACGTTTCGTCAAACTTTAGCACCACGGATATGTCCATAACATAACATAATACATAATCAACCCATTATATTGTCCCACTGCTGTGCACGGGTCTCCGCACGCTGGCTAAGTGCGGGTTGGTAGGCTTCACACGCCATCAAGAAAATCTCTCAGGCATGCAGGTTTCCTCACGATGTTTTCCTTCACCGTTTAAGCGCGTGATAATTAACTATTTAATACGCACATGACTTCGAAAAGTCAGAGGTGCGTACCTTGGGTTCGAACTCGAGACCTTTGATTTGGCAGTCCAACGGTCTTACCTCACTGCTTACGACGGATATGTTCATGGTCTGCCATTTCTCTCGGATTTTTTAAAATTGATGTGCGAATTCGACGTCACGTTTGGCGCTGAGTGATCGGCTTCGACGCTACGTGTTGTGGGTTTGCTCTCCGCATGTAACAAATATTTGTATACCCTATAGTAGTTGTACCGGGTCTGGGTTAGTATATGTGATAATTTGTGTTGAATGTTGTGGAAATAATCCTAGTGTTGCGTATCACTAGCTTACACACTTGCATGCCTCCCAACGCGCACGAGGCGTGGTAGACACCCTAACCCAACAAGAGGTTTTATATATTGACTTTCACAGAGGAAACCCATCCCCAGCTCTGAGATTCACCATTATAGATCAAGATGGAAGCGGCGCGGCGTGGTTGCCGGTTCGAAACCCACCCATTGCACTAACGACGTGAACCCACTCGCATATTTAGCTATAACACAAGCATATTTAGCTTAGAGGAGCACGAGGGGTTAACAAGAATACTGGTAATGTGCGACCCACAGAGCTAGCAAGTTTTTTTTTTTAAAAGATGATCAGCCATATACAGGGTGAAATTTAATAGACGCGAAGGAAATTTACAACACGTGATTAAGGAAAATATTAATTATACTTTTTTAGTGTTGTAAAGAGAGTTTGGCAACGTCTTGTGCGCTTTACTGCTATTTTTCTCGTGAATAGAAAAAAAAAACTTCACATAGTAACTAACTATCTGCGTAATGAATTGACCGGGTGAGCCGCGCGAATATTTTCGTACTTGTTTGAAATTATTTATTTGAGACTTACGCGAATATTCGACATATTGGAACCAAACAGCTTACGGATTCTATCGCGTCATGGACGCTGTAAAGGGTCCGAAACGTCGGGATTATTAATGTGAGTTAGACGCGATAGAATCCGTAAGCTGTTTGGTTCCAATATTATTTATTTGTATTTTTTTAGATAAATACCGATAATTCATGCCGACCAGAAGACAATACCTTAGTTTACCGTCTAAGATAAAAAGTAAGATAATTTTTTGGACAATTTAGATAATTAAAGTTACATTAAAATGAATAAGTAATCATTACTGAACCTTCCATATCGATTTGTCGCATGTTTTCAAAATCATGAAGGCCGAGTGAGTGGGGTTACCGGACGCCCAACCTCCTTTTAAAAGGCCGGCAACGCACTTGTAACTCCTTTGGTGTTGCGAGTGTCCATGGGCGGCGGTAATCGCTTACCATCAGGCGATCCGTCTGCTCGATTCAAAAATATCTGACAGTATTTTTATAGTTTTTGTTTTGTTACAAATTGTTGCATTCAAATCTTTTATCTTTCAGTTTTATCCATCGTCTTAACCTCTTTTATCCAGTCTCTTATTTCAGTCGGCAGTCTCATCGGCCCATTAGCTCAGTTGGTTAGAGCGTCGTGCTAATAACGCGAAGGTCGCGGGTTCGATCCCCTCATGGGCCACAATTGTCTTTTTGATATATGTATATTTTTTTAAAGTAGTTGACCCGACACTGTCTTTTCCAAATTTCAATAACTCATACCTAAGTACAAAAAACAGAAAACAGCATTTTAATTTATATTTATGTACTTAGGTACTTAGATTCCATCACAAACTCTCGCGCAATGTGTACACGTGTAGATTATATTCGATATTTAAATTTGTAAACGAAATACGGTTGGTTGAGACATGAAATTATACAAAATGGAGCCAAATTAAATATTTGAGCATTCGATATTTAAAAATCGTTCACTCGAACCATAGGTTTTGAATCGTCCGGTCAAATTAATATTTTTCCGCCTACATTAATACAGTTTTCTATACTTCTAAAATACTATTTACCAGTATTTAAATAAATATATGAAGTAGAATTTGCTCTTCGTATTTACTGACTTCACAGTCTGGCACCGTTTCGCGAACTAGCCGTTCAAATACATAATATAACCATTAAACCATGTGTCGACGTCCGCGCGAAATATTTTTTGCTATATTTTCGTTACACGCATTACTCTTGCTTGTATATTTTTTTTAATCTTGCTGATATTTTAGGTCCTATAGAAGAAACTTTTTGGAGCGTAACGTACAAATCCTTACTAATATTATAAACGTGTAAGTTTGTGAGTATGGATGTATGGATATGTGTATGTATGGATGTTTGTTACTCCTTTATGTTCCTGTTTGTTTTAATTTGGCACAGAGGTAGATTATAGTCTGGAATAACACATAGGCTACTTCTTATCCAGGTCGTATCCAATTCTGAAGTCCACGCAGACGCGGGCAGAAGCTAGTAAAATATAAGAAAGTAAATACATGCTTATTTCCTAAATGCATATCAATCCGGAAACATACGAAACGGCTGCTATCAGATCTTTGCAACCCAATTTGTGTGATAGTCAGGATTTTTGAGGTTCTGACTACCTTACTTACTACACTACCGATTGCCACAGGTGATCGTAGATATAACATCCGAGATCGAGACATGTTGGGTTTCATTAGAATGAGATTAAAAATGTGATAAGAAAAGAATTAAAATTTAATTCCATTCTACAACTGGCACCAATTTATTGCGATCGATCAGCGCTTTCTGGTATCGAATCCAGAAATTAACAGGTACCTCGGTATTAATACATTTTCAGTAAAACCGGAACTGTAACAATATTTGTACAGACAGGCAGTAACAGCTTTCTACTGTTCTGCAGAACATGCAGTAATAAACACTTCGAGATTTTATCTTACAATTTAAAGGAAGGTTTGTTGTACAAACATGTAGCTGTGACGTCACAACGGGTGGGCTTTGATAATGTATTATGACGTCAAGGCCATCAGTATGATTTATAGATTTAGAAAAAAACGTTTAGTAAGAGAGATTTCAATTTTTCCAAAAACTCTGTTTAGTGGTTTTTGGAAAAATTTAGTGGTTTAGTTTCATAATATAAGAAAACTTCTTAACTCTCATGAAAACTCAGCATGTACCTATTCGTCCACTGCTGGACGAATATAGACTGTAGTACTGAGCCTACCTAGTCATTAATCCATAAACACTCAGAAATATCTATATAGAGTTTGAATAGTATCGTAACTTTTACCGAACTTCTGTCAAATTGCTATCTGTTTTACCGCTTAAACAACACAAACAAAACTATTTGGTGTAAACAGAAGATATAAATAACCACAACATTCAAGATGATATCCGCACTCTTTAAAATCAATTACCGATTGATACCAGTTCATATCGCGGTGGAACTCAGAACAAATGCATTCGAACTTGTTACACGAGTATACTCTATGCTATAATGTCGATGAAGATTCTATTACCTCTGATTTGTGGAGAAGATTATGCAAATTGTGACCAATATTGGTTTTTATTGATCACTTTAGTAAAGTAGTAGAGAATGAAAGGGTTGCCAAGTATAAGAGATCTCTTGTCCTGACAAAATGCTGATTACCTATTTGGTGCTGCCGCGTATATGCCACAAATATACATAGGTACAAAATTTAATCATTGGTGGTGATAGGTGTGAATTTGTAAACAGCGCCAAATAAATTTCTTTCTTTCTTTCCTTTGAGACCTTTTTATGGAATATTATTTGTCATTAGAATGTTGTATAAGACGAGACGAACCCTATCTATGAAGGAGACACCAATTAGGAATTAAATATTTCCTAATATTACACTCAGAACTTTACCATTGTTTCGCCTTCCTTTTTTATGTTTTTAATCACACTAGAACTTATTTCAGTAAGGTTCTGATCATATAAAAAGACGAGTTTGTAAATAAGTAACTGAGTAGCAACAACAATATGATCTTTAAATAGATGATGGAAGTAGTGGTTGTTTTTGTAAATCAATAGACGTAATTAATTATTACCTATAAAATTATATACAAAAGTTTGATAGGTATACAGAATGAACAAAGAAACTCATCCGTGGTTCCATTAGTAGTAAGTAGGTTCCTACATTTTCATACTTTTTGCCTAAATTCTAGGAACTTTTTGACAAATTTCTAGCTGGCAACTCAGACTACGTAACAGTACACAGTAATCTCACAAAGTGACACCTCCGCATTTTACAGCTTTCCATAGAAAATATTATGTAGATATTTTACAAACTCGTAAGAAAATGCATCACTCTGAGTAAAGAGTTTTAGGAAATGTTTCATTATTGAGTAAATGGTTAAAAAAATCTATGTTACTGATATCTGAAAAACTATTTTTTTTAAAAACCTATATACTTAGTTTATTGTTCTGTCATATAAATAAAACTGAAATACTTAGATAATATCTTTACATTTCGAGGATAAAAAAGAAATTACCTACCTAATTAATTTTGATTACTAATATAACATACCATCGCGCCTGTATTCCTCGAAGGGTTAGGCAGAGGTGTACTAATGTATACCCACAGTTCGCCAGAATTTTTTAGGTTCCATGTAATAGGCGGTGAGCCAATTGCCGTTAACTGGGCACAAATTCAGACTCCGAGCTACTACTGAGAATGTCATAGAAAAACACATTATCACTTTGCTTGAAAAAAAAAATTACCTATATAAGTACCTAAGTGTAAAACGATTATTATTTATTATAAATAATCAAGAAAACAACACTAGCAGCATGGATTGTTTAATGCTATTTATTAACTATTCTTATTATATTTTGAGCG
This sequence comes from Acronicta aceris, assembly GCA_910591435.1. Classification (NCBI taxonomy): domain Eukaryota; kingdom Metazoa; phylum Arthropoda; class Insecta; order Lepidoptera; family Noctuidae; genus Acronicta; species Acronicta aceris. Next base: position 6,677,959 of record OU342774.1, read on the forward strand.
ATATACGATACAGCGACAGCACTAAAATTTAAAGAGGTTAGATAAAAATAGAGAGAAAATAACAGGGAATCTGTTCCCCTATTTCAGCTAACCTGTCATGTGGTAGCGTGGCCGAGCGGTCTAAGGCGCTGGTTTAAGGCACCAGTCTCTTCGGAGGCGTGGGTTCGAATCCCACCGCTGCCAAAATATTTTGGTTTTATTTCCTTATTTGTTTATGCTTATTTTGTTAATATTAAAGCCAAAATCAATCGAAAAATCATTGTTTCATATATATAAATAAATAGAGAAGATCTATCAGCTATAATTCTTATAATTAATTAAATTAACTTTATATATTTTTTAGTAAAGGAAAAAATTCAATGGAAAATGCAAAAAAATCACAAAAAGATAGTTAATTTTATATATTTAGTAATACTCGTAATTTCTAACGTAATTACATAAAATAATCTGATTCATCAATCATTTTCGACACCTCGGACGAATCAATCGACTTTGGTCAACCCTTCATCTTTACTAAGTATGGGCATAGGTGTATAGTGATGTGAAATAACACAACTAATAAATTAAGTGTTATTTTTTAAATATTTGCAAATTACTTATGACTAAAATAAAAGAAGACCAAAACGGTCTTATTTAACGGTCGATAATGCATTTATGTAAATTGAAAACTGTACATAAGTATGTCGAGTTATGTTTGTTACTTTGTATAGGTATTATAAATATAGTAAGTAAGTATATACTTACTGGTTTGTGATTAGGATTTCTTCCTGTAACTACGTGGAACTTTTAAATTTAAGAATTTTTAAATTTTTCTAGACATGTAGGCCTACATGTTTTAAAAAGTTTGTTTTACAAGTACTACTTACTAAGTACCTATCTAGGCTTATTTTTCCGATACTGGAAATATGAAATGACGTAAGGGACATTTTGTCGAAAATGAGTTATATAATTTGTGCAGTTGTTTCTCCTATATTTAGTACTAGCTTCTGCCCGCGACTTTGTCTGCGTGGACTTCAGAATTAGTTCCGACCTGGACAAAAAGCCTATGTGTTATTGCAGTCTATAATCTATCTGTGTGCCAAATTTCATCCAGATACGTTCACCTGTTCTGGCGTGAAAGAGTATCAAACATCCATACTTACAAACTTTCACGTTTACCTATAATATTAGTAAGGATTATTAAAAAAATGCTTCCACTTTAGTAGCATCACTATTTCTTAGTGCAACGCCCACCTCTGCGCGGTATTCTATGTTAATCTCAGTACAATGCTACCTCATACTGGTAAATCGGTTAATTGATGCGATGAACATCAATCATCATCAATGGCATTTTTAATTTCGTATTAATAGAACTATTTGAACGTATGGAGTAGGTATGTAGGTACGTTTTTTTTCCGAAAATTATTTTCTGGCGAATCTAAGATTTGTAGTTACGTCATAAAAGATATAATTGAAAACCCGTAATATAAATTCTATTTAAATGTTTCTATCTGTACTTCTTTATATTTTTAACATATGTATGTACCTATCGATTTTTTTAATTTTTTAATATACCTAATTAATCTGCATTGACCAACTGCGTAAATCGCAATTATTTATATAAAAGACTAACGGGGCCGGCAAACATCGTCTTACCTTGGAATTTAAAAAATTTGTAGAACCCGATTGCGGTGCCATCTACTGGCGCAAATTGTGAATCTAAACCATCCAGGGATTTTCTTAAATTAATTAAAATCGCACTAGCCGTTTAAGAATTCGGCCTTACATACCGAAATAGCTAGGATCATTTTTGTCCGTGATATAATTCTGTGAAATCAGTTAACCCGTTCTCGACATGAGAAAAAATGTTTCTTCATAATTTTCTTTTCGTGATTTTTTACGATTTTTAATACTTAGTTATTAAAAAATCGGGGTAGAGACAAATCCAACAAATCAAAGATCATAAAAATCCATCCAGCCGATCTTGAGTTATAAATGGTGTTACTAACACGACTTTGTTTTATATTGTATAGATGAAATATAATAAAAGCATTTTATAAAAGTTTTATAACAACTTTCAGTTAACTTAACTTTAAAATGAGACCTGAGATAATAATAGTTAACTATTAGTAGATATACCTAGTCGTTGACCTGACATAAATATAAATAGTTATTTTATGGTTCTTTAAAATTTTACTCCAATTTTATCTACTTAAAAAGTATAAAATTTATGTAAAAAACGATTAAGTGGTTCCATAAACATTAACTATTTTTTAGAACTTTCTAATAGAATGGATAAATACTAGATTTTTTTATGGATTAACTCGGCAAACGAGTTGAGGCCAGTTGGTGGTAAGTAGTCATCATTGCCCGTGGACGCAACGCCAGAGGAGTTGCTGATGCGTTGCCGATCCTTAAGAGCTCCTACGAACTGCCTGCCAGAGCTGCCGCAGTAAACCGAGGGGGAACTGGCTCTTACGCGCAAAAGTTAAAACATTCTGATAACATTAATTTTTGCATAGATATAGTAACCAGAAATACTTGTAACTAATGTACATACCTACAATTAGGACATACGATATCTATTGTTTATTAAATATTTTATTTTTCGTCTTGCGAGTTGGATTTGTGGTGAACTGGTGAAGTGGTGACTGATTTTGTTTTACGCACTTTTTTGCATTAAATATGTACTTACACTGTTTTGTTGTTATGTACTCTGATATAGTGTGGTGACTGGTGGTATCACGCTTTCTTGTCACGTATCTCTACAAACCTAAGCACTGAAAATCGGTTTGGTATTCAGTTTATGTGGCCTATCGAAAGTCTGTACAATAACTCTGTTGATTTAAGGCCGATCCCAATAACAAATCCATCGATAGATTTGCTTACTATAGATAAGATTTTGATATTACTTGTATGGACCTTATGTCAAAATCCTATCTCTAGTAGGCAAATTTACTGACTGATTTGTTATTGGGAACCACCGTTAGTTCATCTGGGGTAGTACCACCGCATTGCCAAATAGTCTGGAACATTATTGTGTTCCTGTTTGAGGAACAGTGCAGCCAGTGAAATTAATGGGTATATGACACTTAACAACTGAGGTTATCAAGATGACAACGCGCTAGTGAGGCAACTGGGTGCTACTGACGTCTTTATGCTACACTTTTGTCACCTTATTACAGAAACCATAATAACAGATTCTTAGACGTAGGATATCTAGTAAATGAGAAGTGTGTAAAGCTTAGTTTCCGGCGAAGCAAAACTATTCATCAATAAGCTATTAGTAAGTAGGTATATGACGGCACTGCTGGAGTTAAAGAAAATAGTAAAACAATTTAGCAGTGTGTAACAACTCCGGTGCAATACCACATGTCCGCAGATGAGTCGCACAGGTGCTCTCTGCATTCACTCGCCATTTATCCGACACTCGCGGTACCGGCGAGTCACCTCGCGTGCGCACTCACCGGCGACACACGTGTTTGCGAAATAAACGAGTTAAAAAATCGACTAAAGGTTCTCCGGAACAGTTTATAGGGGCATCCTTACTACTCCCGAAAATAGCGCGCTACATTCCAAATTTAAAATTTAAAAAGTATTATTTTAAGTGGTCTATGGAAAGATAAACAAAACAGTGGACTTTATCAATGTGAACATATTTTAATTTGATTTATTATCATCAGTAAAAATCGTAATGTTCTATTGTTCCTGCATTTGAGTGTTCACACAGTCTCCACGACGAACAAAAAGTTAGGTAAGCCACTGCTTATAAATATTTAAAAAATAACGCTTATAATAAGTAAATAATTGAATTGGTCTGGTATCTTAAATTAATGTTACCTTACGTCACCCAATTACGTGTTACCATAACTATGGTATTATTTTATTATTATTTGCATAAATTAATATTAATATGAAAGTGTTTACTTATATATTTTTCACAAATAATAGCATGATTTGCATTTACGAAAGTTTGGCGAGGAAATGCTCTTGTAACACACACCGGAGGATGACATTAGTCATATGTGATTGGTAAAATAGAAAGTTATTTTTTAGTATTATTTCTTATAATTTTATTTGGCAACTCCATTTCTTTTAAATAAGGAAGCGGTAGAGAAAGTGTTAAGAACCTTTAAATCATATTCACAAGATTGTGTATTCCTATAAATGTGCATGTAATTACTGGCATACACTTGTGTGCATGTACAACAGTGTACTATACATGCGCATGCTTCCGATAATATTGTTCCGGTGGGTTCCCACAAGATCGCTCGGTAAAAAGAAGTGCTCTCGATAATTAACCAGAGTTAATTGACGCACACACTCCACAATACATTTTGATGCGGTATTTCACGTTGCCAACATTATAATTAGCTATTCTACTATTCTTAGAGCTTTCTAAAGGCTGAAGAAATTGTTATCGACAAGAGTTTTAGTTCTAGTATTTTACATATTTTTTGCACCGTGTATGTTCGCATATTGAGGCCCCTCCGTGCCTTCAAAGGCGCGTAAAGCCGTCGGTGCCGGTCTTAGGTACGAATGATATATCTATTGGCAGTAAGTACAAGCCCAAAAATGAACATCGGTATTGTCCAGAAACTGGGTTGCAGAGGTCTGGTGGCAGCCGCTTCGTAATCAAACTCATCTCCAAAATAGTTGCGGAAAGGCTAACGACCGAAAATAATCTATCTATCTGGACTGTTTTCCTTACTCGTGATAAGAGGATGATGATATAAGTAAGGATAGTCCTAGTAAAATATTAACTAACCATCTTTTTGTGATTTTTTTGCATTTTCCATGCTAAGGTTATACAGTTATTTTAGTGAAGGAAAAATTCAATCGTTGGCAGCATTCGAACCTGCGTCTTCTGGTAGGATACACCAGACGCTCTGACCTGTAAGCCATCGCGAACGTCACCTTATGACGTAAATTCAGAATGTCAAGTTGCCTTAACTTGACATTCTGAGTGAATTTCAATCAGGCGGACGGTGTATCCAACCAGAAGACGCAGGTTCGAATCCTGCCCGCGATTGAATTTTTCTTTCACTAAAATAGTATTAATTACCCGCCGGCGCCGATATGCTATCGAAGCAATGTGTTCAGATAGTTGAATTAATAACAACCAGGGCATCTCGACTAACTATTAAGCCGTTAAAAAAAATACAAATTAGGTTAAAAAAGGCCTATTTACTTTATTATCCAAAATTGACGCAAATTTATAAAAATTATAAACAATTCAATTTGTTTGTGATACCTACCTACCTAAAAAAACTATATTATACCTTAAGTATAATATATATTTTTTATATGGCAAACGCACATAAGGATTCCACTAGAAACTTCTTTAAAGCTAGGGTGTGTTTTGGATTTGAGCGATGTAATTTTCCTTTAAGTTCAATTCCCGTACAAGACAAATATTTGTATGGCCTGCGGATTAACCTCGGTATAAATGTTTGTAGATGCAAACTCATTTGACAGAGAAGAGAAATTCAATGATTTATATTATAGAATATATTGATTTTATTACTAAATAAAATACTCTCTCGAATAGATAAATAAAGCAATTAACTTTACGGTTGATAGAAGCGAATTCTATTAACAAGCATTTTATCTTAGTACCTACTATATTTTTTACAACTCATAGACAGATTTTCTAAAGTTTCGAAAGCTTTTTTTTCCTGAACTGAACTTTAATAACATAATATAATGGATAATAGATTATGCCCAATATATAATTTTAAATAATGAAAATGGATGGTTACTTATTGATTTTCGTTTGACTTACTCGTCAAACTGAATTATGGAATGTTACTTCATTGTCCTGAAGTATAAAATTTTCGTGTTCATAAATCAATATGGCGGTATTAACCTTATAAAGGTCATTGTGATCCCTATAGGGTTTAATACCACGTAGACTTCCCATTACTAAGTACTACACTAGGTCCTTACAATGTAGAGGATAATTGCCGGCTTAAGATTCTCATGATGATGTTACAGATTAATACATTAAGTACCTAACCCTCAAAAGTGATATTTAAAATGCCGTTATTCTAACGATACCGATCTTTGCAGAATATATTGGATATATGTATATGATACCTGTTTTAAGTAAATTAAATAAAATACCATGTCATACCATTGAGTGATTAAGTAAAGTAGTTTCGTACGAGTAATTGTTGGATTTTTATTTTTTACCGTGTCTCTATTTTGTCATTTCGTGAAGGTAAGCAATAAATTGATATTGTATCAAATAATTTTCGAATAACCCTTTTATTATTATTATTGAATAAACACACATCGTAACCATACAATAAAGAACGCTAAATATAGATATTTGTCAAATTAGTAAATGGAGTTAAAATGTTTTAAATAATTAATTGCGAGTTGAACAGAGATAAATAGAAACAGTTTTTCGACAAGCAGAAAACTTTTTTGTCAAACATAGGTAATTTACACTAATGAGATATCAAGTTCTAGTTTACGGATATTGATTTAGTAGATATTGCGTTGCTAACAGCTTCTTAATTAATAATTATGAATACAGTTTTAATAAAATAATATTTTTTGTGCAATATTTTTCTGTTAAATGTGTTAGAATATAGGCTAGCAAAATATAATATACGAGTATTTCTGTCATGTTGGTAACCTATATTGCCGTAATAACATAAAGTCAGTTAGGATGGTAACGATGCCATAATTGCAAAATGCGCTCTTCCCATACTAATTATAATAGCTTTTAAGACATTGTCTGTCCTGGACAAATATCAATAATTCATATAAAAATCCCGTAGAAGAAGTACCTTTAGTTTTTTCCCAAATTCCCCACTTAAGAACCTTGTTCGAACTATTAATTACATCATTTAAAAAAAAAAACTTCTTCGACCTAGGAATCCAACCCAGTACCATTAGCGTGGCAGTAGCGCTGAGGGTCACTAGTCTGGTGAGGCTGTCAATTATCATCGGTAGTTAATAATCAATTTTATTTATTTATTTATTATTCGGCCTCCAACAAGGAATGTACACAAATCATTCAAGTTTTTTTACAAAATACGGGGTAATAATATAAGTCTACTCCCTCAAATATAGGAAGCCACAACATGCATTATAATAACTTAGCACATATAATGTTTATTTAATCTAAAATTAAGTAATATTAAAATTTATGAAAGAAAATTGATAAAATCAATAAAAAATTGGCAAAGTGAATGTAAATCACCATAAGATTGAAAAAATTACAATAAATTAATTAAAAATGATAAAAAAATAGAGAATAAACAATATAAAGCTAAAAAATTCTATAATTTTATTTGAATATAATTAGGTATATGATGATGGTGGTATGATAATATGATTTAACATTCCATGTGGATCTTTTTTTTATGAATTAACTCGGCAAACGAGCTGATGAGCCACCTGGTGGTAAGTAGTCGTCATCGCCCATGTACACCTGCAACACCAGAGCAGATGCTGATGCTTTAAATAATAAATGATATGATAGTCAGACCACGAGAAGTCCTGCCACCGCCCACGTCAAATATTTTCACGCCTCTTACGGGATGCCTATCTGAAAGGCAGTGAGAAACAGTATTCTAACCCATACACACGGGGAAATATGCGGATTTCTACGCAATAAACCATACATACTCAAACAGTTTACATTTTTCGCAATATGCTAATGATATTATCTGCGTAGTATTTTTGCGTATATCTACCTAAATTGTAGCGGAAGTGATAAATGTCAAATTCTAGAAACCAAGAAACGATCATATTTTTGCTGTAAGGTCAAGGTGCATTTTGATTAATGTGGCAAGATTAACAGATTTATCTGGTTCGACAAAGGTTAATTTATTATTAGTTTGTTAATTAACTTATATGATTTGATCTAGAAAAACGAAAAATAATATTGAATCATCCGCAAACAAGCCTTTTAAAAATGAACTGGGAATCGAATCCTGAACCTCTCGCTTAACAGTCGCACTTATGTACGACTAGACCAATAAATCAGTGGGTATATTTATATTAAGAGAATAGTTATCAAATAGGTACCTATCCATAAATTCGGTGAAGAATTGCCAAAGAATTAAAAAGTAGCACAATGTAGAATACGGGACTTGATAATGCATAATATCAATATCTATTTTATTAAAGTAAAAAAACATCGATAACCTTATTACAAGAATTGAATAAAAAAAATATATCATACCTATTTTATTATATCGAATGAATATTACTTGAGCTTTCATTTAATGATTTGCGCGTGCATCGCGGGTATTTTTTAGTTTATTTTATTTGAATATCATCACCAATAATCAGCTTCCAGTAATGATGACGATCAGTCAGCCGATATGCTTTCATGGCGTTCATTGACCTAGAAAGCTTCACAAAAACCTACTTACACTTATTTATTTGACTAGGCCTGCGCTCCTCATATAGTTTTAATGAGACAGGTCTAATAACAGACGCGGTATGCGTAGTATCCGTGTTTTATCGATATCGCCTTGTTACGATGTCGATCGGTATAATTTGATTGATAAAAAGTTTGGTTAACAAGCAAGGGATTCAATGAAATAGACGTAAATAAATACACAACGGTATTCCTTTACGTGAAGTGGTTAATGATTATTATTACATTTTTTCTTACATCTACGCTTGTTTGTTCAATAAGGAAACTTTTTTTTATGATACCATAAATTAATAATTAAGCATGTATTCTCCGAGAAATCAAGCAGAGTTGTACCTATTATTGTAGTGTATATCCCATGTACCTAATTGCGGAGACTATTTTCATTTACCGAGCACAGATTCAAACTCCGAGCAGCTACTAAAAATTTACTTAGGTACAGAAGTCAACAACACAGTGCCAAACCTGGGAATCAAATTCAATACCCAACATATGACAGAAATTGCGGCCATGAGACAATTAAGGAAATATGTTTTACGAGCAGTGTTACGCTAACAAATTGCACCTATTAAAAGCTATAATTTGCAGCTTCAAACGAACCAATTAAGTGTTATGGAATATCTGGAAGAGCCTCAAGCTGGTTGCATAATTCCTCTCCAAGTCTTAGTTACTCATCAAATTAATTAAGAGCTATAGAAATAAAACAAACATTTTGACGGTAATAACTTAAAATCTAAAAACAAAACCATATTCGCTTCTATCTTAGATTAGATGAATTATTTGACCTCGTCTGTAATTCTGGTCGGATTACTTATGCTACGCGTCACAATCAGCGATAATGAATCCATTCATGAGCTTTATCCACATTGGTATTATATACCTAAATATTATACAATAACTCCAAAAATAACTTTTTTGGGTTCGCAGACGTTTATATATTCTAACCCACTTTGTTTTAATTACTTTTCTTGAATGTAAAAATACAAGTTCTTCGCGATTTTATAATAGTAAGTACCTATTATACATTTTTGTGAAATGAAAAAAACAATAATAAGCGGTTCTTGAACCCGCGATCCTTGGGTCGTCTGTACCTACTCTTTGCTATCTAAGTTACCGTAGTCTCCGCATATTACATCAAGTTCTTTCTATATCTTATCCGTGACGTCCATAGACGGGCTGGTGATTCGCCTGTACAGATGTATTTTTTCGCCACAGTTATAACTTTACGAGTTCGCTCGAGCTATTCTGCGTGACATTACTTTACTAGAATGACGTTAACTATCTTCTGAGAAGTTTTTATATACTAGTATTCAAAATATCATAACATAACATACCACCACGCTTGTATTCCCCGAAGGGTTAGGCAAAGGCGTACTAATGTACACTCACAGTTCGCCGGTATGTTTAGGTCCCATGTAATAGGAGGCGAACCTATTGCCATTAACCGGGCACAAATCCAGACTCCGAGCTCTTACTGAGAATTTCATAGAAAAACCCGATAACACTATTCTCGACCTGAGGATCGAACCCAGGACCTCTAGCGTAGCAGTCCCGCTTGGGATCACTAAACTAATGAGGCAGTCATCAAAATATCAAGTCTAATCAAAATTTTATGCTCGATGGTAGAACCTCTTGGGGTTTGACTGGCTGGCGACCCTTACATCAGAGACTGTGGTAAAACACTTTAGTGTGTATTTTGACTTTTGCGCGTCAGAACCAGTTCCCCCTCGGTTGTTGCGACTCTAGCAGTCTGCAGTCGTCACCAACTTCTCTGATGTTTTTTTTTTTTAATCTTTATTTATTTATAGAGGGTTTAATCACAAACTGATTATGCCACCCTCATCGGTACAAACAAAAGCTTATGTTCTAAGATCTAAATCCTTTCTTCGCTATTTTGTACAGGAGTTTAGCATCTTTTGACAAAGGGGATGCAAGTATATTATTACATTTTCCGACATCAAATGATTTGCCCAAATAGATGTTCCTCTCGACCTCGTTCCGAACGCACTCCATCAGTATATGATAGGCATCCTCCACTTTGTTACACTCTGGGCAATTAGGTGAAGCAACTTTACCCATAAGGAAACCAAAACTGTTTAATGAGATGTGTCCCGATCGAAGTCGAAGGGCCATAACAATTTCTGATCGACTCATGTTAGCCTGGTCGATCCATGAATGATAAGACAAGGCTGGTTGGATAGTTCGATACCATATACCTTTACTTAACGACCTCTGATCGAAGTACTCGTGCCACATTTTGTTACACTGTTCCTTGACATAACACAGAAAGTCATTGTACACCGGGAGATAGGGACAAACCAACCCTATATCGCAAGCACCCTTCGCTAGTTGGTCTACTACTTCATTATCTTCCAGGCCAACATGAGCCGGGATCCATTGCAATACTACATTCTGGTTCCTTAAGATAAGTTTACGGATGGAGTCAATCACACTATAGGCAATTGGAGCGCCTCGAAAACTAGAGGTACACCGAATCAAATGTTGGAGGGCGCTTTTCGAATCAGTTAAAACGACATAATTACCGCTACCCAATGAGTAAATATATGATAAAGCTTCCTCTATTGCTACCAGTTCAGCACACATTATATTCATTTTTTAATTTACATTTATCTGTATTGAACCTTTTATTTGAGGGTCGAAAAACGCCGCCCCAGAATTAGTTCTATCTTTTGATCCATCCGTGAAAATTCTATAAAATCCCAGGTACGTGCTATTTAAAAATGAAGTACAAGCCTTATAGATGTCAGCTTTTTGGTAATATTTTTTCGCTGTAACCAAACCATCTACTGTCGGGTTTATGTTTTTAGATAGATCAATTCTGTGGACCCAAGTATTTAATGAAAACATTTCCAGTTGAGGACTTGTATGAACTAGTAAAAAATTAAGAGAATCTTGGACTTTTATCAATAAGGGTGGCTTTTTTCGTCTCCAATATGACTGTTGGCTAAGTGAACTTAATTCCTGTAACACCGCAATTATGTTGTTATCAGCATATGATTTTAATTTGAGCCAATATTTACCAGCGAGATAGTATCTACGAATCTGTAGTGGAGGAATGTGTAACTCATTTTCCATAACATGGATGGCTGTGCTCTTAATGAAACCTCCAATAACTCTCAAGCAGATGTTTTGAATCCCATCTAATTTAATTAAATGACTTTTACAACTACTATCGTACAAAAAGCAAGCGTAATCAATTCTACTGCGAATCATTGAAATATATAATCGCCTCAGATGTTTGGGGTGTATTCCCCATCCAGAGCCAGAAAGAACTTTAAAGATGTTAACCACTTTCAGAGTCTTTTCCCCAGTCTCGTTAATATGCTTGGCCCACCTAAGCGAGCGGTCCAACCAAACACCTAAATATTTTACATTATGAACTACCGGTAGCGATACCCCATTAATTTGTAAAGCTATAGATTCTCTGAGAAAACCACCCTTAAAGATGCATACACTACATTTCAAAGGAGATATCTCGAGGCCTAGATCTAAGAGTAGGTTTGCCATTTTATTTAAGGCTGGTTGTAATCGTTGCTGAGTTGACAGTAAGTCGTTGCTAGAGGTATACAATACAAAATCATCGGCATATTGCGATACAAACACACCGCTTCCACTGATAATACGACAAATTTCCATGGTTGCAATATTAAAAAGTAAGGGTGACAATTATCGGCGGTGACTACTTACTTATAACTACTTACCATCAGGTGGTTAGTTTGCTCGTTTGCCGACATAATCAATAATAAAAACCGGTCAAGTGCGGGTCGGACTCGCGCACGAAGGGTTCCGTATAAAAACTTGTCTGTTGTCTGGGATTTTAGGATGTACAAACAAAACGAGCAAAAAAATCACGTTTGTTGTATGGGAGATAAATATTTGTTATATGTGTTATTTATTTTTAAAGTGAATATATAAACTAAATATTCTGTGAATATTTCAAGCGTTTACCTGCTGCCATTATCAATATCGAGCAAAATAAAAATCATGTTTGTTGTATGGGAGCCCCCTTAAATATCTATTTTATTCTGTTGTTTAGTATTTGTTGTTATAGAGGCAACAGAAATACATGATCAGTGAAAATGTCAATTGTCTTACTATCACGGTTCATGAGATACAGCCCGGTGACAGACTGACAGACAGACAGACGGACGGACAGCGGAGTCTTAGTAATAGGGTCCCGTTTTACCCTTTGGGTGCGGAACCCTAAACAACAGTGCAATCCTTAAAAAAAATATTTTTCGTACAAAGAATTATGAATATTAAAATAAATAGATAGATGTTCTTTAAGATTTTTTCTTAAAGAACATCTATCGATTATCTAATAGATAACTTACTGTTATCGATTAAATAATCGATAACAGTTAGTTATCGATTAGTTATCGATAATATTAGTTAGCTGGTACAGTCAACACAACCATATTACCGTACTGTACAACGTGTAACCTTTTCGCTCGATTTCTAACCTTCGTACGTCACGTCAATCGTTATCGCAGTCTACATAAGCCTAGATTCAGTAAAAAAGAAAATAAAGTAATTTGTGGACGACATGACGTTTTTCTTTTTTATGTATTAGGCTGTGTACTAGTCTACTAATTCAGTTACAGTTGATCGCACAAGCTCATCCACTGTTAACTATTAAGTATGAGCACACTATTGCGCGCTTTACATTTTTATGTAATTTAAAATTAATTATTGGAGTCATTATATTCTGTATGCGCATATTATTATCGTGTTCCACAATCATCGTGGCGTTGGCGTAGAATAATAGTATATTCTTCTATTATTTTCTGTACGTCAAATTGCATGTTTGTTATAATTAGGACGTGGAGCTTAGTATACTTTGCTGATTGTATCTAGCTTTATTATGATATTATATTTTAGCTTTTTTTCCTGTGCGGGGAAGGGTTAGAATACAGTTCCTCACTGCCAATCAGATAGGCATCTCGTAAGAGCCGAGAGAATATCTGACTTGCTCGGTGGTAGGACCTCTTGGGGTCTGACTGTTTGACGACCACCGGAGGTTGTCGTGAAGCACTTAGGTGCGTGTTGCGACTTTTGTGCATGAGAGTCAGTTCCCACTCTGTTGCTACAGCTCTGGCAGTCTGCAGTCCGTAGGGGCTCTTAAAGCTCGGCAACGCATCAGCAACTCCTCTGGTGTGCAGGTATCGGTGGGAGGCGAAGATTACTTACAATTAGGCGGCTCGTTTGCTCATTTGCTATATAAAAAAACTGGTCGTGTAACCGTAGTGTTACCCGCGATGATATCGTTTCTTCCCATCTTGTGGCAATTTCTCAAATTCACGTCTTATCACCATGATTATAAGGTACCTACTCCAGTGCAAATTTCAGCTTCAAGACAAATATGAATGAAGCAAAGTTTAGCTAATCTGGTGGCGGTTTACTTAATCCTTTGATTATTAAACTATGCTTAAGCTTAATTCATAATCCTCACCACTCGCCGCCTCGTGGACATCCCACTATCCGTGAACAAAATTTAACTATAGATAATAATTAAATGCTAAAATAATAAATACTTCAACAATATTATTTGATAGATAGATATATATGCTTATAGATTAATAGATATTAAAGTAAGTACCTATAAATTATGTAAAATAATAATAGAGTCCTCAATATTGCAATGCTTGTAAAAGGCTACTATGTAATAACATCTCCTAAAACATGTAACACCAATTTATGTACACTTGGTATGCAATATATCTTTGAATCTTTGAATTTCATTGAAGTGTGATTTCTAACAGTTTGCACGAAAAAGTAGATTGACGTGTGTATGCTATCGGTGAATTGTTTCGAAAATTCAGAAGATCCTCATAACATAAATCATCGCGCCTGTATTCCCCGAAGGGTTAGGTAGAGGTGTACTAATATACACCCACAGTTCGCCGGTATGTTTAGGTCGTATGGAATAGACTGCAAGCCTATTGCATTAACCGGGAACAAATCCAAATTCAGAGCGGTTACTGAAAAGAACACAGTAACACTTTGCTCCACCTCGAAATCGAACCCTCTAGCGTAGCATTCGCGTTTAAAACCACCAATGAGGTAGACGGCCACAATACCCTCATATCCCGGATTAAAACTGGTTCCTACTTTATTATCAGTTTCAATAAACAAAAATGTTAACCCGTACGATGCAGCGATGGTCTAGACACATTAATATAAAATATGGTTTGCTACAAAAAGCGATAGGGTGAAAGCTTTTGAATTGGTTTTAACAAAATAATATTATAACGTTTTATAACGTTTTATTATCTAATGATAGAATATTAATTTTCGAAACAAGTTCTGCTTAAAATTTGCCCCGGTAGGTAAAACTGTTAGGTTCAAATTATGTCTGGGAAAGAAAAAGTCAAATGTCATAAAATTCCCAACTTGGACAATTACTCATGATTACAATCATAACTGTACTGTCTGGGTTCGATTCTGAGACTGCTCGCCCTGTTCTTGGGTTTTTCTATGAAATTTTCAGTAGAAACTTGGAGTTTGGATTTGTACCCGGTTAATACCAATAGGCTCACCCCCTATTACATGGAATCTAAACATACAGGCGAGCTGTGGGGGGTTACATAAGTACAACTCTGCCTAACCCTTCGGCGAATACATGCGTGACGGTATGTGTTATGATTACATTTAACATTTTCTTTCACGACTACAATGAAAATAAAAAAAGACTCCCGATAAAAAATGGTAAAAACTCAAGGCCACGTTTTTCACGGTGAGTCCAAAATTTACTACTTTGGAATTGTCGATCTGCTGTTCCAACTTTTGTTCAGTGTTCAGTCTCCTCTTACCATCAACAGGCAATTGATTAATTTCTTACGTTGTCCCAATAAATATTTATTACATATTTATGTATTAGGTTTTACGCAACTATATTCAGATCGCATATAAATCGTCGCATTATACCATTCGGCTGATAAAATCTTAGTTTTGAGACCTAGACGAGATTGTTAGTTCTCAGTGCCAAGGTCATACATTCCATTATATAGGCTTATGGTGGCATGCATAGTAAGTATAGAGAAGATACCACCATAGCGATGATTATTTTGCCTCTTAGAGAAATGACTTATAAGAAAATATCTCTCTGTCTACTGGAGAAGACATTTATTTGCTATGATTATGATATTTACAACTCGGAAACTATTTATTTGTATATTATTTTGAAACGTTATTTTGACTTATAACCATAAAATAGCCTAACAATACTGGTCAGTAGGAATATATTACTATCTAGACCCGCGGCAGCGTATCCAGCCAAGTTTCAAGAAACAGGAAGTAGCGACGCGACGGAGCAGCCGTGTGTAATATTACACGAACCATTTCGAGCTACTTTTGACCCCTTCACATCTCGAAAACTATTTAATCTACGTACCTACATATGTACATGAAATTTTTAAAAGATATTTATTAAAACATATTCACATACAAGTTATCTTATATTTGGTTAGTAGTTACCTTTTTTTCTTTATGATATACTCAAATGAGGTTTTTTAATTTTAAACGCTCTAAAAATTTGGTTTGTTGGTAAAAACTAGCCAAGTCAAATCTTGAGCAGGATTATCTACAGATCTTGGTACCTACCCATTTAGATCTCAATTCTTATGTCTGCGAAGTCGAAAACCTATATAAACCTATTCT
Organism: Acronicta aceris; assembly: GCA_910591435.1. Taxonomy (NCBI): domain Eukaryota; kingdom Metazoa; phylum Arthropoda; class Insecta; order Lepidoptera; family Noctuidae; genus Acronicta; species Acronicta aceris. The sequence goes on from OU342774.1 coordinate 6,694,019, forward strand.
ATATTGAACTTGGCCCATTTTCCCATTTATGTTTTTGATGGGATTTTGTTTAATAGATTACAGAGTTTAGTCTTTTTACTAAAGATTGCGCACAGAGTAACGTATCAAGTGGCTATGATGTGTTTATTTTTTATTGAATAAAATGATAAACAAAAGTAACATCAGCAGGCACCCGTAACACCGGAGGCAGCACTCGAACTTTGTAATCGTTAGACCCAATTGTTAAATGCAAATGAGACTTAACAATTTAAATAATATTAAAAATAAACTTTAGCTTACGTTTCAAAGAGGAACACAATAATATTAGCATATATTGTTAAGCGGTAGAATATTTGGTGGTACTAATCCAGACGAATTCAGCAGCAAAGCAACCATCATCGTAATGTGACGTCATCAGGGTGAATGACCCTGATGCCACACCATAGCTATTTGAAAAAAGAATTCCAACGATAATCCTATATATTTTTATTTCGAAATATACACCTAGTATTGATTGCACTCGTGTTGCAATTTGGTGAATATGCTTTTTAATTTTTACGCTTCACTTCCTTTTCAATACAACTTTCGAAGCAAAAACCGGACATTCTGACAGTGCACGCGTCCGAATGTAAATGATAGAAACTGTTGATTTTACGACCATTAGAATCGCAGATTCTTTCGAAATAAATCAAATGATAATAATATGTACATGTTGTACATAAGTTTCGTTTCAGTTTTTTTTCTTTTTTTTCTTAAGTGAGTTATAGATGTTTTTTTAGAATCTATTCATTAAAATAATTTTAAAAGCTCGTCGAGTAAGTTGGGAGTCATTTCTTTACAATATTTATTGATAGGTATACTTACTGCTAGATATTTCGATTTCTTTGTAAAAGTAAGTATACTTATGTGAAGGCTAAGCAGAGGAGTATTCCTAACATGCATATATTAGGTACATAAACAACCACGGCACCGATATCTCTGGAACTTAAGTTAGTGAAGTAAGTTAGTGGGTAAGACCTTTCAGCAACTAATTTTACAAGCCCAAAGTGTTGCTACCCCAATATAGAAATATAACCACTACTACAATAATTTAAAAACATTTGTTTTCTTATCTAAATCGATAATATGTGTGTTGAATCCGAAACCGATCACCTCCCGGGCCTGATCGAGATTACCGTTGACACAAAAACTGATGAAAATCCTCATACATAATGTACTTAACTGTACATAATACAGTTTACGTACCGCCTCTGCGAAGTACAGAAGGCGTTACCAGTGTGGTGCGGCCAATGTGGCAGGCATAACGGTCCACCCGAGGTGTTCCGATCCCCACCTCAGCTGGACCACCGCTACCGAACGATAAACTGTACTTAGGTACGCACATGCCTAAATATTTCGCGAGTTACGGCCACTTTGACACAGTTCCCCAACCAAATTGCTTAAACAGTTGCAATTGCTCATTTGTCTTTCAGGTTACATTGAACATTTGTCTGAAATGAAGTACTTAAAACGGATGCCCTTAAGACAATACAAATCCGGGAAGTAACGGAGTATTACCGGTTAGTTTGCAAGCTTACATTTCAAATTTCCATCGCCAAAGGTGTGTTTAAAGTTGCTTGTTCTCATTTGATGTCGAGGAAACATATTTCATCAACGTCACCTTATGACGTAAATTCAGAATGTCAAGGCAAAAATTTCAATCATGCGGGTAGGGTTCGCGGTGGCTTAGAGGTCAGAGCGTCTGGTATATCAAACCAGAAGACGCAGGGTCGAATACTGTCCGCGATTGAATTTTTTCCTTTACTAAAAAATAACATATTTCATCAAGTTAAATGTTAGACAATCGAACGTAATACGTTAAAATTCTTTCTCTTTTCAAATCTCCCAAGATGGCCGTCGATTATGATTGTGACAAATTAATTAAGAGAGATCGTTGCGCACGCGCAGCCGTTATATTTGGCGGACCTATTATGGTCAATTCGGTAACGGCACCGTGGAGTAACGGACGATATTTTATTATAGCACGCGATATTCTGTAACTGCCACTCAGAATGTAGATCGAGAGATTTACTTCAAACTGTTTTACATACGGTTTTGTGTAGTCATCCACTAGTTTGTATATGAATATGCAGGATTTGTATTAATATCTTTTCAGATTGCGAGCAGCGTCGCACGCGTCATCTACTTGACTATCACTTTTAAAGTTTATGTTAAATAAACTAACACTTCAGTGCCACGAAATATGTACCTAAAAAAAAACTTTGTTGGTTAATATGAGTATTTGCACGAGTACTATTTAAAATTAGCCTTTTTACTGAAATAACATAATAATACCCAAAAAGTTTATAGTTTAAGTTTATTTTATATGCACGAAAACTATTCTCTAGTCTATTTCTTATTTTTCTAACATAACATACCATCACGCCTGTATTTCCCAAAGGGTTAGGCAGAGGCGTACTTAATGTACACACAGATCGCCGGTATGTTTAGGTCCCATGTTATAGGGGGCGAGCCTATAGCCATTAATCGGGCACAAATCCAGACTCCGTGCTGCTACTGAGAATTTCATAGAAAAACCCAATAACACTTTGCTCGACCTGGGGATCGAACCCAGGACCACTAGACTAATGAGGCAGCCCATTTTTCTAACCTCGTAAAAAAAACCCAGTCAGAACCAATATCAGTCAATCGCCAAAAGCCAATATTAACATGCCACAGAAGTTTAGGAAAGCTTATTAACCTTATAATGCGACTTATCATTAAAATAACCGGAATAATAATTATCAATAAAACTCAAGATTAATACGACAACAATTTCATTTCCTTTGAAAATGTATCTTTGAGATTTTCTTTCATGTTTACTTCTATACAAATTTAATAAATTCCGTATCACGTAACAGATATAAAATGTTTCTTCATCAATCTGATGTACAGTGATGATATACTCTTAAAAGGAATCTATAAATGCCTCTGTATAATAAGACAATAAAAACAATGTAACGCCGGTTCCTAGAATTGGCAATGGAAGGCACTAAACGCCTATGTAAGGTTTATTCTCTGCTATGAAAATGATACAATAACTAAAGTTTAAAGGCTTTCAATTATTGCTTTGATATAATAATTTATATTGTTTTATAAATGGTATAACTATTTATGGAACTTAATATTACTATGCTTATTGATGACTCGGTCGGCGGCGCAGTGATCGAGCATTTCGTTTCTGCTGCCTGAACAATATTTTTTTATGTGATAGGAGGGCAAATGGGCATCCGGATCGCCTGATGGGAAGCGATTACCGCCGCCCATGGACACTCGCAACACCAGAGGAGTTACAAGTGCGTTGCCGACCTTTTAAAAGGGGGTTGCGCCTCCGGTAACCCCACTCACTCGGCGAAACACAACGTAAGTGTTGTTTAACGCCGGTTTTCTGTGAGGCCTGTGGTATCACTCCGGTCGAGCCGACCCATTCGTGCCGAAGCATGGCTCTCCCACGTAGAAATATTTGCATGACCTGCAGATCGTTCTGGTTTTTATCTGTAAAGCACCTTTAACTAAGCAATTAACTCAACCAGGTTAAATAAAATTATCCATAACTGTATCCAACTTTATATTAATCTCAGAATATATTTCGAAATCAAATCAATACAATTTCAATTATTTTGAGCTAGTTGAGGGTTAATTACGAATTACATAATAATAATAATTAATAATTAATTAATAATTAGAGTTATTCTAAGCTCTAAGCTAATATGAAAAACCTGTCGTGTTTGTGGCGAAAGTCACAAGTCCCCGGCCACGACTACTTATAGGACAAGTGAAGACGAGTGAGGGTTTTAGTCCTAACGAGTCCGACATACCCTTTTATACCCTACCCTATGGTGGCAAATAAGCATACGGCCCGCCTGTAGGTAAGCGTAGCCTATGGACGCTTGCAACGCCAGGGATATCACTCGCGTGTTGCCGACCCTGTAAATTAAGGTGGAATAGTTGGGTTGGCAGCATAGGAGACATTCTGCCATGCATGAGAGGGGCGGCAACAAAACACCACCGGTGCCCTACATTGCCGATACAACGCTTCCTCGCGGAGCTCTGGCGACCTTGCTCACCGTTAGGAACACAACATAGTACGGAGCTAAGTTATTTGGCTACGATTTTCTGCAAGGTGAGGGTACTTCCCCAGTCGAGCAGCTCCAATTGTGAGAATCCCGAATTCAATTCCAAATGTGGAATTATTCAATTCCACTATGCCCTACCTCTCTTTTTCTCACTCCGAAAGAAGGAGAACGAGGAGAAAGGGATTTAAAATACAAACTGGCAGTTATCGTAACTAGCTATAAAAGAAATATTATTTCAATTGTTTATTTAACTGGTAACGCTAATGTGCGATCACGTTTACGATTATACTCGCAACACCAACTGAAAGTCGTAGGCGATCTGCGCACGCGCCTTGCATAATTTTCCTTCCTTGGAAATAGGCGAGTCCTCTGCCCGAGCCCATTCATACTTCCTATTACGTATTTTATAGTCCTTGACGTGTTTCATACATCATAATTAACGATGCTGTTTAGTAAACGTAACTAATTTCTATTTGATTTAAGGGTTTGTTTCAACTTGTTTTATTCTTGGGATTTTATTCGAAGCTAATATTCCGGTGCCTGGGATTCTATTCCATATAAATCCATCAGTGGGAGATAATTTACAATCTTAGAAAATAAGAAGTGAGAGAGTAATATTCTAGGAAAGCATGGCAACTTACAAATTTTAGATGTCATTCGAAAGTTATATCATAAATTGATATAACTTTCTTATTTATGAAGTGATTGAAATAAAATAAACAGTACAATTTTAAGTGAAGCTTACCACAATGCATAAGTAACCGTAAGATTACCGCACTTAGCGCTCACAAACGCAGAGACAGACAGACAAATATTTATAGCAATCATTATTTTGGGCTCTATTGCATTGATAAAGACCCCCAATGATAGTTTTTTTATATACCTACAGACAGCGATCTGTTACGTCGAAGATTGTAAATTTTTCATCCAAAATTAGCTCACGTTACGTCAAAATAATTCGGTCCTCAGAACTTGGGCTGTAAACTAGTTGGACTTGAAACTAGTAATACTGGAAGTAGTACCTCAATCATTATAAAATTCCGCGTGTTCCGTAGAAATGGAAATGAGGTAAAATAGGAGCGCGCAGCTAGACAAACCACGGTCTAGTTGTCGTAAGACAAAGTAAAAGTCGTGTTGGCAGACATCACGATTTTGTCGTAGCACTGCGCGCATACCAAATGCGATAATAATTGTTTTGGTCTGCCCCCGTCATAATTTTTGGAAGTTAAGATTTCGTAATATTGTGGTGGTTTCTGCCTAATTATTTTATAAAGTATTGGTAATTTAGTGGTTGAATACGTAAGATACATGATCCACACTATCCATCCATACTAACACGACTGTGTTGGTTACGTTTTCACACCTAAACCATTGAACCAATTTTCAAAAATGTTGGTATATACCTACTATATAGATTGGTCCGTGGAGAAGGACACAGGCAAGCAGTTTATGAAACGCACTTCCAAGCGTTTCTTCGATCGGGCCCCCCATCACCCCAATCCCCTAGTGGTTAGTAGCGCCGACTACAAACCCTCCCAAATCAGTAGAGTCCGCCGTCCACGGCACGCTCTGACTTACCCCGACGACCCTATCATCCTCCTACAGGAATCTAACCCTCCCCGTCCCTTGCTCGAGCCGGCCCGCGCCGAGCCAGTAGCTTTAAATTAGCCCCTAAATATTTTAACCCAGATCCAGCCGTCCCTAGCTGTCCCCCCAGCAACGCCATAAGCCGAGGTCGAGTCCCGCAGGGGACGCCCTTAGCTGCTGTTGCTTAGTTATAAGATGCTCCTGGCTGGAGGCATTCAGTGCCTCGCCACCAAGTCCGGTTACGCTGTGAAGATTCCCTGAATCAACAGCTATCACCATACAAAAAAAAAAGGACACTGGCAACCTTTTGTCCCAAAAAGTCCTTTGGGCTGCAAGTGTGTAATTCTTCGATATTTTTCATTATAAAAATATGAAATTTAAAAATATATGACGTTTTTATCGAGTCAAACAGTTAGATGTAGGTCGTTAACCTGGGTATCAACTGTAGTATTTATAAAAATGAAATTGAAGCATATAATTAGGATTTTATAATATAGCTAATGATGTAACGACTAACGCCCTGCATCCAGTTTTCAACTCACTGCAAACAAAGAAGATACTTAAACGGTTTACTTATTAAATACATATCTAGTTTATGAAGCATTGTTAATGAATTTTGCCTCATTGGTCTAGTGGTCTTGAGCGCGACTATTACGCTAGAGGTCCTGGGCTCGATTTCCATGTCGATCAGAGTTATTAGGTTTTTCTATGAAGTTCTCAGAGTTTGGATTTGTGCCCGGTCAATAACAATACGCCCTGTGGGTAATTGTGGGTGTACATTAGTACACCTCCGTCTAATTATTCAGGGAATAGGTGCTAGGCGAGATGGTATACTAGAGAATTAAAAGTCGCCCTGTAGAGTTTCTCAAAGTTTATCGTACATTGCAGGCCCCTATATTTTACTGACAATCTTCAAATTTCACTCCATCTATTTATTGTCTACTAGCGGTCCGGCTTCTCACGGGTGGACTTTATTGAAGTTTTAGTAGGGATTCCTAATTTTTTCTAGATATAGCCTATGTTACTCAGGGATCATGACGTAGAATTCAAATTTTGAAATCGGTCCAGTAGTTTGAGATTTTATTCGTTACAAACATACAAAAATAAATACAAATCATTCAATCTTTATAATATTAGCGTAGACGTACAATTTGGTAGCGACAGTCTCGCTCTTTAGACTACGATTTCTGATTTGCAAATAGCCAAATATTTTTGGCAAACGGTACGCAAGGTAGAGGCGCGGAAAACACTTGAAGATGAGATTCAGATCACGACGCGTCGTGATTTGAATTATAAATACAGGTGATTAGACCAGAAATACCCAAGTTAGAAATGTAAATGGAAAAGTAGGCTTACATAACTAGAGACTACATAAGGTTTTAAGGAACAATTGCACAATAGCAATATTACACATTTTTCTGTGAGCTTAAGAGTGTAAGCTATAAAAAAGCAATTCGATTTTCTATCAGAAGGCTAAACTAACTTTTTATGAAGTAGGTTTTAATAGTTAACTTTCATACCAAGCGTATATACCATCACGCCTGTACTTATTTAAAAGGTTAGGCAGCGGTGTACTGCTTATTTTCCTACACTCCCAGTTCGCTGGGCCTATTGCGAACAAATCCAAACTACGATCATCTACTGAGAATTTCCTAATTACTTTCTTGAAAATCAGTAACACTTTGCTCGTCCGAGGCTTTTAACTCAGGACATTATACTTAGCAGCGAAGGCTTATTAATGAAGCTGTTCCCAGCATAGCTTTAAGTTATTTTAGATTCTCGATAGATAATTATAATCTGGGTGTTTTTAAATCACGTGTGAATCGGTTTCAGGCGAGCTGGCGGTCAAGCGTAATCCTATCACGAATAAATAATAATAAAAAAAGATTCTTAAAACTTCATTAGTCTTTCATAAACTAAAGGTTGTCATTGAATTGATTGATTTACATAAACATTTAACAAATTATCAACCTTACTGCCGTAACTAAACGGCTCAATTAACATTTAAATCGATCAAAGAAGTTATGACTTTTTAAGAAACTTGTCCATTAAAGCGTAAATTAACCCATCAAGCGTTAATAGATACCTATACCTTATTTACCCTAATTGGGTTAAAGCATCATTATTCTAACACTGATTGACTGGCAGGTGATAAACATTGTAACCAATGGGTTTTAAAAGCATGAAATTTTAAACAGTAATCCTTACTAATAGTATAAATGCTAGTGTCTCTTTCCGTGTGTCTATTACGTTTACACGCTTACTGAATCTATTTTGATAAATTTTGGTATAAAAATAGATTTATCTTAGAGAAAAATATACTGTAATAATAATACCTTTTGTCTCAAAAAGACGTGGGCTCTCGACCAATGATTGCAGTAAAATAACTTTTTAAGATACAGTGATTTAAAAGTTCATGGTATACATTTTAACGTTTTTGTCAAAAGGGTAATACATACTTACCAATATCTTCATAAAAAATATTATAAAACAGCATAAAACTATTCATAAGATCCAGTAGGTATGTAAGCATCATAATTAATATCTGTTAACGCATAAATTGGCGCTTGAGTCGATTATAATGATGCGATTAAAAGACAAGACCCAAGACATTACCGGCGCTTATCAATTGTTCGCATCGCATATAGACGAGAATATTAGCCTCTGAGTATTTTTTTTAAGTTTCTTAAGAAGCTAAACTTCTGGTCTATGTCTGTGTCGACTGTCAAGCATAAAGCCTCATTACTACGCGGTGAGCATGCTTATTACAGCATATTAGCTGCGATACGTTGCCCTTTGCATCAGGTTGTGGTTTTTTGAATTTACTCAACTGTGGGAAACTGTTTTCGCGTAAGCAGGCTGGCTAAGTGCGGACTGTTTGGTGAAGACCTCTGATGTAATCTTTGTTAATTCCTATTTCATTATGTTTATAATCCAACGCGTCGCCAAGTCATATTAATTTCAGTTTGTTTTTGAGATAGATAAACTACTTAATTATTTTTTTCTTAACGAGTGTTTTTAGAGCATAACATTTTGAGCTAGCTTAGTTTTTGTACCGTAAACTACTTACTAAATACAAGGAACACTTTAGCTTTTGAACTTTATGGTGGAGTTTAATTATTGTTTCCAACAAAGTACCACATTTACATTTACGTACTATTTTCTAACCCTAAGCATAAATTACTCGATCCATAACTAATCTCGCAAAAAATTGCATTAAGATAATTTCTAAGGAAGAATATTAAAAAAATATTAATATCTATCAGTCAAGCATTTCCGGCGTATAAAACAAGGAAGTGTAAAGTAGCGTAGCTGTGGGCAGTTACTCGCACGCTCCAGTGCCACCCATCCTACCATATCGCACCCGTCATAACCACGCCGCTTTTAGCGAAAATCATCTCTAAATACGCGCACTAAAGTGTACACAGCCGTTCCAGACCCATTGGCCTCCAGTAATTGCCCCTTAAGTGAATGAACGGGCAATGCGTATCGTTGAGTATAAATAAGACAAGTCATAGTGATATAATTAAAGGTAAGTACTATGAATTTGGTTGACGGAATGAGATAGATATACTTGGTATAAGAAAATAATAATTTAGGTCTAGTCAATATTATTCCGTAGGTACCTAGCTCTGAAGCTATGAATGAGAAATCTGTTTTTATAAATGTGAATGTATATTAAAAAATGGCTGAATGGATTTGAATGTTTCGTACTTAGGCAGGTATATAGTTTATAATCTGTATGTTAACACAGGATACATTTTATCCAGTTTGGACTTAACTCTAAAGTCAACGTAGACGCAAGTCGCGGGCCGAAGCTATATTATATATAGTATTTTCATTGTATGTGATGTATTGGATTTATAACTTGATTACTCGACACTTCCTCCCGATTTGTGAAAATTAGTAAGCTACATTCGTCTTAGCTGAATCAAAGCATAATTTTGTGCCCTAATAAATCTGTGTCACACATATTTTAGTAAAATAAACTGACTTTTTGTAAGTTGTAATAGATATAATAAATATTAAAATATGCCGCTAATTTTACTTGCAGAATTTCGTCATTCTTATATACCGGTAGTACATACTTCCGCATACACGCACGCTTGTGTAATCCATACTATTACGTTAATTACTTGAATAGTAATCATGAGTAAATTTATTTTATGTAATTAATCTAACGGTTACGGTTACGTTTCAGTGAAGAATCAAGTGTTTTACACGAAAGTGCTATTACGTTAGTTTACAAGGTTTAAGAGTGCATAGGAGTGCATTAGCTGGCGGTCCGACACACACTAAATGTAGTACAGGTGGAGCTTAACAAACAAACAAACAATAAACATGTATGTACAGAGAATGGACGCGTATTGTGAGACCACCCCGCGACAATGTGCGTGAGAATATTTCCGATTTTCCGCGTCCTGTTTAAAGTCTTTTCAGCGAAGAGACTGAGAATTCACTAGAATTGAGCCGCTTTGTAATTTCATTGTGAAATGAGCTAGAAAATACAATGTTTTAAGTACTTAGGTATTTCGCTGTCAGCAGGAAATATAATTATTCAGTTTGCGTTTGACAACTATTATTTTTTACAGAGTTCTAAGGAACTATTACATACATACATATCATCACGCCTATATTCCCCGAAGGGTTAGCCAGAGGTGTACTAATGTACACCCACAGTTCGCCGGCATGTTTAGGTCCCGTGTAGTAGGGGGCAAGCGTATTGCCAATAACCAGGCACAAATCCAAACTCCCAGCTGGTACTGAGAATTTCATAGAAAAACCCAATGACATTTTGCTTGACTTGGGGATCGAATCCAGGACCTCTAGCGTAGCAGTCGCGCTTGGGACCACTAGACTAATGAGGCAGTCAAGTAAGGAACAATTATCCTAATGTTTTAGGGATTTAAGCAAAAAAATCATATTTGCTAATAAGTAGGTACAGTTACTACCTGGTCAAGCAACATCTTTCATAGATCGAAACCTACAGGGAATGAAGATGATAATACATTCATTTATCGTATAAATACCTAAATTACCTATTTGTTAGCTGTAAAACATTATTAAGTGACTGTCAATGATTGCACCAAGCCTTGTAGAACCTATTTGAGGCTTGAGAGAGGCAAACTAGGCTTAAGCCACAAAATGTATAATGTGCGAGAGCCCTGTGATTAGGTTTGCCAGATTTCCGGACTTTTACAAAGGTGTCCGGCTAAATTATCGGCCTTTTTCGGATCTTGGTCAACCCTGCCCCACCAAAAGATGCCGAACGAAAGCTGACGAGCGACTAATACATATTTTAGAAACCAGGGTTTCAGGGCAAAATGTCCGACTAAATATGAATCTGTGTTAGGCTTTTCTATTTTTATTATTCCTGGTAACCTTAATTGTGATATCAGGGCAGGTCTAGAGATGCGCCGACGTACGGGCCTACGCCTATGGTAGCTGCTTCAAATGTATTCACAACATTATTATACCCGTTAGTACCTAAATATACTCGTACTACCAAGGCATGTATATCTAACAGAATTACTTAAATAGAGATGAATGCCCATTGAATGGGCGGAGCTGTTAACACGCCCGCTGTTGACACGAGTGGGTGTTTAGAGGCTTTAAATGAAGACGATGTTTTTTTCTTAAATTGATCAAAGAAAAAATAAACCTGAGTCACGGAAGAGCTTAAAAATGCGCTCACGAGAACTATCATTGGTTTTTTTTTTTGTAAAAACTCGTTTGAAAGTTCATTCCGAATTCAAATAACTGTCATGCAGGAATTAAACATTAAGTAAAAAGTCCGTAATATATTTTAAAAATAAAATTTATATTCATGCATACTGAATTTGAACTTTTATTTTGGATTTGAGCTTGAAGTTCTTATTTTACTTGATATTGAACAATAATAAAACAACATAATTTTTCTTTTTCAGAGCGAACACCGACAACTAGAAGATGAATGCATAAGGTAAGACAAGACTTTATCTTATAATATATTTCAAAAAACAAACAAGCGATTTATCTTTGTAATATTAAACATCATGTCGAATTAACAATGCTTTTGATTGTAACAATAACGAGCTGGAGCGCGACCGTCGCGGGAGTTTATCACGCGTCGATGATGACTTCTTTAGAGTAAGATTGGATAGACACATTGCGTCTTCAAGGGATACAAACAATTTTATCTTATAATTGGCATTGGCATACGTAATGCTTAGAGTATTAAAAACTTGGATAGTACGTCGGTTATTTACCATTCAATGACTGTTCAAACAAAATACGGATTAAAGCTTTGATAGAAAACCGACCATGGCGGGAGCTTGACTAATAGAGAACATACATTGATTGTCATCTGTTTTAATAATAATGGCAAAATATTTTGGTGAAACCTATCCGCAGTCGTTTCCCAGGTTCTGGGTCGAGCAGTGTTATTGGCTTTTTCTATGAAATTTTCAGTAGCAGCTCGGAGTTTGGGATTTGTGCCCGGTTAATGGCATAGGCTCGCCCCTATTTCATGGGACCCAAACATACCGGCGACCTGTGGGTGTACATTAGTACGCCTCTGCCTAACCTTTCGGCGAATACAGGCGTAATGTTATGTTATGTATTTCAAATAAAGAATTTGCAACTTTTGGGACAATTATCTCTCTTTTCCATATCAAAAAGTGCATTAAGTAAAAGCAGGTATCAAATATTGATGTTATTGCTGTAACCTTGGCATTTTAATCTCAATAATTTCATAAAAATGTAGAATACCTATTGCGAAACTTTAAGTTACCTTGTATCGAATGTGCCCAATTTTATGCATATTGTGCACTGTTACTTTCAGTAATTTTTATAGCAGTGTCATTGGAAGAGTGCGTTCGGATATCTTATCTTGACATCGCATGAGATTATAGGATAGACTGCCCCATAGGATACAACGTCCAAATGAGTTTAGAATAATATACCTAACATTTTTTTTTGCATGAAAGTTATTTATTTATTTATTTATTTATTTATTTATGCTTCTTGTACAGAAGTGTACAAAGGCGGTCTTAATGCCTTAGGCATTTTCTACCAGACGACCTTAGGGTGGTGCAGAGACGATCATGGTAGATGCACTAAAAGAGTAGAAGTGAAATGTGTGATTTGAAGACTTACCAAAACTATAAACTTACACAATATATACATTACATAAATATTTATTATATATATATATTGATATATATACAATATAAAATAACATAAAATACAATACATATATACTATACATATATACAATACACAATAGATATAAAAAGAAAAGTCAGTGTCGAGATGAATCTAACAGCGTTTTATCCAGCAAGTATTTGCGCACACAAGTTTTAAACGATTGCCGTTATGCTCTAACACTTAATTAAATGGTCCTTTGTTTTTACAAAATAAACATGTTACTTATTTATTATTTTATTGTAGGTATACCTAATAACCTGCCTGACGTCTGAATGTTTGTTTCGGAGTTTTTTCTCAGATATCGTCAGTTAGAAAATCGTGCCCAAAGAGTATAGTAATCGTGCCACAAAGAAAAAAGTTTTCCCGAGAATCTATTTACAGAAATACATAATTATATAGTTAATATTAAATATAAACTAACAGGCAAAAAATAATATATACTTAATCTTAATTTATTCTGTTGTACCTTGAAAAATCTTGATACATATTCAAATGGCATCGGGAATAAATTTTGCATAAAGATTAGAAACCAGTTACAATATAATATGTCATGACATCGGAAAATGACAGCAAGCGATCTTGTACCGATCGCTGTATCATAGCAGCTATGTGGAGAATTTAAATGAGACACGATCATAATCATATAAACGATGTTGAGTGAGAAATGTATGACAAAGCTGCCAATACTGATCAGATTTGATATCGGAGATTTTCTAGATTTTTTTACACAACTTTCAATTCAGCAAATCGGAACGCCCCTGGTGACCAGTAAAAGTAGATTTTCATGTATCTGAATTGATTACTTGGCTAAAGAAAAAGACATAATAAATACTGATTTTTTTTATATACGAAGATAAGAATTAGAACTTATGAAGACAGGATATAATATGTGTTTTGGAGTTCAAAAAGTACTACCTAGTATTTTAACCTCGGGCAATCTTGAATAAATGATCTTGACTTTGTACACTACACGTCAATGATAGCCCATAAAAGCCCCAAAAAAAAGAACGATTGATTGAGAGAAAGAAGAAATGTCTAAATAAATACCTAAGTGATGAGATTTTGATTTATCAATTTAACATTTTTAAAATATTTACCTACATAAATTTATTTTCACTAGATTCAGGCTAAGGGTGGTGATGACGACCTATTTATAATTATTTGTATCTTTCCTAAACTAACCATAATTATTATTATAAAAAGTCGAATAATGAAAGTGCTACTTTTGTTATAAGTATTTATTTTTTACTTTCGAAAAGGGCCCCAAACTCGTATCAAGTCCAAGGACCCTCGGATGGCCCAAGACTACTCCCAGGTCATTGTTTTACCTGTATTGTTGCAATATGTATGAGTGTTGGTACCTACTATCCGGTTCTGCTTAACCCGATGGCCGATTGCTGTAACATATAAACCTGTCTGTTCTGAAGTGACAAACAATCAATTCAGCTGTTGGACTGTGTGCAATCTGTTTGACAAACAAATTGATTTCGTAAATAATTCTGATTTTGTTCGATAGATTTTACTTTACGGTCAGGTAAAGTAAAGGGGACTCGCTCCGCCGGTCGAGTGACCATAGAGAAGACGGTGGCAACTACCGCAGGTATCTATTAGAATTAGGATGCCCTTCTCCAATGTCCAATCTATCTTTATACCAAAATTTATCGAAATTGGTTCATCCAGTTACCTTCGCATTTAGTATGTATGCTATTCCTCTGTGTAGATAGATAAATATCCCGCTTTGCACACAAGACCTGTCCCTATTTTTATTTACGAGACACCTTAAAAAATATAGCTTCGAAGATAAAATTAGGGGATGTGGGATTCTTACCCAATAAAATCAACTCAGTAGTCATCATCACCACATGGAGGGGGAAACTATTTGAAACTTCCTGACCATATCTGGGGAGATAGTACAGTTGTGTATGCGAATTATTACAAATCTAGATAGTAAATTAATAGCTAATTGTACGTTACCAATGAAAAGTGTCTAATAACAAAGCGAGGCCTATTCCAACGTTAAACTTAACGTACAGACTGACAGACACTTCCATTAATAGCAAGCGTGTAATCGCTACCTTATTGTTCAGGTCTGTGTGAATAGATAGGTCAATACAGACAAGACTATGAATGAGTGCAAGTCACTCTCTGCAAGATAGTCTGACTGACTATAGATCTCATATCACGATATCTATGAAGTAGAGCTCAAAGTTCCTCAAACTTACCTCAAACACATGAAATAGCATTACTTACAGTGGCAGCGACACCATCCCTGGGTGCCAACATACTAAAGCCTATGAGAGATCTGTCACATTTGTCACTAAAAATTTTCTAGGTTGTAGGTCTTACCACCTGCTTGGAACCCTATTACTGATTCCATAAAATCAAAATCCAAGCCCAAAACTGCAAGACCGAAGGATACGGTGAGCTCGTTCTGCGTGAATCGGATCGCCCATAATTAACAAAAATGTAAGGTAGCTGTTAGTAATTACAATATTAAGACGTCCAACAACTTAGTCTACCCGTGACCATAGATGCTGTAAAGGATCTGAAACGTCGGGAATCAAATAATATCAATACAACGCGATAAAATCCGTAAAAAGTAGTTTTATTTTCTAATATTCGCGTAAGTGACAGAAACCAGTTCATTAATATGTTTACTATCATGAATATTATTTGTTTTCTATAATCGTGATAGATTTTATTTGGTAATGTGATTGGGATACCTATATGGCCCTTTCGGGTCGGATAGGTTTTTTTTTAACATAAGTAATGTATTGATAGACTCCTATTGCATAGGCTTGAGTGTATTCTTACTGGCGACTTAAGAATTTGAAAAGAATGATAATTTTATTGTTTTCCCAGACACCATTATCCAACGTTTCGGGGATACCAGCATGTATTTTTTGTATTTCAAAATTATAGTATATTCATTATCTTTAGACAAACAAACACACCGAGGTACACATAGTCCTTTTATGAATAGTTCCAAAATAGATTTTCAAAGGCTTAAACTAATATAGGTAAATATTAGATTACTCGTACTAAATAATTAACCATATTTGTCGGAGCTAGGAATGCCGGATCTTACATTTCTAATTAGTTGTGATTCATGTTTACCGTACAAGATCAATATTTAAGTGCGATGTATGAATTAAAAGTTGGAATTGCGCGTAGCCGACTATAAATAGATATAGCTAATACTTATTAATAAATACGTAACATATCATCACGCCTGTCTAAGATAGCTTAGACCACTGGCCACACTAGATTCTAGGATCTACCACGCTGACCTAGTGTGGCTTCTGGTCCGGCCGAGATCTCGGTCTCAATCTCGACTTTATTTTTAGGCGACTGGCCAAGGCCAGAAATTACAAATTCCGTAATATTGACTTTTTTTACATGTCTCTCTTGCTAATTTGACTAGTCTCAATCGGACCTTAGTTTGTAATTTCACCGCGCCCCGCGCCGTCGTAAAAATAAGTATAGTATGATTGTAGTCAGCACCACCCTTAAAAAAAATTTGAGTTTTAAAAAAGACCATTATTCTACTCAAAATCCTGCGTAAACAGATTCCTAATCTCTTCATTTCATTTAAAAAAAATGTATAATTCACACGAAAGAACACAAAGTTGAACTTCAACAGATTGTTAACCAACTTCCGCTGCTACATCCTCAGAAACAAGTTCTATAACTTGACCGTGTAACTAGATATAATGTAAAGGAAACACCTAATGATCCCGTTGGAGATAGCACGTATTATTTTAATAAGTATTCGACATACTCGTCAAGGTTCTGTGTATCTAGTTGCTAAGTAAGTAGAGTCAAGTAGCTGGTAAACAATATTTGTATTATGAAAATCCTAAAAACTTACTTACTTTTTTTTATGGGATAGGAGGGCAAACGAGCAGACGGATCACCTGATGGTAAGCGATTACCGCCGCCCATAGACACCCGCAACACTAGAGGAGTCACGAGTGCTTTGCCGACCTTTTAAAAGGGGATTGGGCCTCCGGTAACCTCACTCACTCGGCGAAACACAACGTAAGCGTTGTTTAACGCCGGTTTTCTGTGAGGCCGTGGTATCACTCCGGTCGAGCCGGCCCATTCGTGCCGAAGCATGGCTCTCCCACGTAATATTCAAATTATTTTTTCTTACTGAAAAATATTATGTGTATATGTAATAGACTAATAAACTTGTAAGATATAAGCTTTTAAAGTTTTTGATGGGAATACAGATTGGATACTCTGTCCCTTTCCCGCAAAACGAATGTCAGTATAGAATTTATATGGCTCTCGCACGGTTCGACGTCACAACGTGCTATTTTGCAGTCTCCATGAAATATTAAATAAATAATATTAATAGGTACACACAAATAGCCTCGAACTTATGATAATAATTTTAACAGTTAACAGATACGTACCACATAATATCATTAATTTATTGAACCATAGCTATCGGCTAACGGCTACCATGGCTATCGCACCACCTAGTAGACTCTCATAAACTATAAGTGCCCTCATAGCTAATAAAAAATACAACTACATAGTGATATTATTATAGTCATAAAGTTGCAAAGCAATTTATGATTCCCTCCATCTCATATAACTTTGCTTTTAGAATGTGTGTGGATTACCACACCCCTGTCTAACCCTCGGGCAATACAAGCGTGATGTCATGTTATGAAAATCACCCTCTATCTAACAAAGATCATTGTAACTTATATATCAGTAGTTTAAGAAGACAATATCATTATAACCAGAAATATTTATAGAAATAATATACATAGCGAATATCATATAATAACCAAGTTTATACCAATCGGTATAGGTATAGATACGAATTGGCACAAAAACCAAGTGTTTGTTTATTTCTATAATGAGTCAGGCATAAGTGTATAATTATAACTTACAGTCTTTAGTGCGTAAGTTATTTTACAAGCTCATAAAAACAAACCATGAAGTTAAGGCATTAAAGCGCCGTAACTGTTAAGTAGGCTCAACAATGTTATTATATACAGGATGACGATTTAATTATCTTCAACCATTAAAGGGGCGATTCCACCCTACGCTATTAATTTTAAGGCTACTGACACTAATTGGCTGCGATATATCCATATTTTCGATAAGCGTGTGGGGTTCACAATTGTCAAATTTCATTTTTTAACACCCATTTATTATAATTTTATTTGAAACTAGATCGAAAAATAAGTATTTTTTATATTCCCGATATTAAATTATTATTATTATATTTATTTTCGACTTTGAAGTTCTTTCTATTCTATGCCAAATGACGTCATTTGTACCGTTGAGCGGGTTCAACGGTAACATGACGTAATTTTCTAAATCAAATAGTAAATTAAAAAACTATCGTAATTATTCATAACCTTACATTACCTATTTCGTTATTGATTTCCTATTATTTCGACAAAAATTGATTTTTTCTCTTGATTTAAGTGACGTCATCACACGTTTTTGATTGTCATTAATTTTCTCTGAAATGAAGAAATATAAAAAATAATAATAATGCTTTGGAATTCAGGCTAGGAAAATAAAGAAACAGTATTTCTGTTATTTAATTTTATCTTATTTAATTAATAAATCGTCAGCCAGTCCGTCAGTTGGGAGTCGTCTACTCAAAGCTGCTATGGTTCTTTCCTCAAAAGGCAGACATTACCCGACATCGTGCCACTCACATATAAGTGTTCTTCCATGTCTGGACTTTAAAAGAGACCATGATTCTCTGAGTTTATTTCGGTGTTTCTTCTCAGAGGTCGTCAGTTAGGAAATGCTGAAACCATAAAAAAGCCAAACCATTGACATGTAAAAGTATCTCTAAAGATCTACTTGAAGAATAAAATATATTTTCATATAATAATAATGATAAATAAATATTTATTGACAAATTAATTAAAACAACAACCTTATATAAACGAGTTTATCATAGGTAACTTAGTGACTATGAATTTATTTAATAAGTATTTGCCAAGACAAACTTAGGTTGTTTAGAGTTGTTTGACGACACGAGTTGTTTGAGCGATCGGCTTCTGCGCCACGTGTTGTGGGTTTGATCCCCACACGGAGCAAATATTTGTATGATCTACAGGTAGTTGTTCCGGGTCTGGGCGTTTGTGTATGTGAGAATTTGTGTTTGTAAATGCACCCACGATATAGGAGAAAATCCTAGTGTGGGGCAACGTTTTATTTAAAAAAAAGAGTACATTCACCCTGTTCCCCGTACTACTTATAAACTGTAATAATTATTTTGCAATGTTGTCAATTTGTAGAACAGTCCGTATCAACCTAAAGACAGTATTTTTTTTATTAAAAATAAGCTTGCTCTTGTCCTCAATCTTGCCTCCGGGGCAAAAATGAGGACGACGGTGGAGCGAACATCACATCCTACTTTGGAATAGATTCGATTTAATTATTATACATGTCCTCTAGAACACGGCCCTATGTATAACGGAACTGAAAGTAGGTGCCTTCTAAAAGGTCGTACGACTAACATAACTCATGTGTATGTAGTAAATTATGTATGAGTTGTGTGTGACATTGTATTTACGATCAGGCGAAATTGAATTGCCAAAGCCGACGTTGTAAACAATAGCATTTACCTTCTTGCATATGTTTGAGTGTATGTTTTTGAGTGTCACGGGATCTATTTCCATCCAAGACAAATCCTTTTTGTGTGATACTCAATCATTTGTACGGAATCTGGTTGTAATTAAAATCTCCTTTCCATACAATTTGTCGAGTTAATGTTGTACAAGCCACTTACGGTAATAAAAAAATAAGGTTGTATTTAGATACTAACGCTACTAAATAAAAGCAAACCAAATTGAAAATGAAATAAAAAACAAAAAGACAATTGTGGCCCATGAGGGGATCGAACCCGCGACCTTCGCGTTATTAGCACGACGCTCTAACCAACTGAGCTAATGGGCCGATGAGACTGATAACTGAAATAAGGGACTGAATCAAAGAGCGACTTATATATATATATATAATATTACTTATCACGGATTATTATGATGTAAGATAATAATACGTGATAAGATTAATTAAAAAAATATAATAAATACTTACAGCGATCTGTATCATAATTACGTCAGCTTTTTTTTCATCTCTGACGTTATCCTTCGGGGAATGGAACCAGGTGCGTGATGATATGAATATTTAATGAATAACTTGACATCAATATTAGCTCACTCACGCGATATCACCATTCGATAAATTACTACGACTATTTACATTTAAACTATAAGTGGCACTTCAGTTTCCATTGGTCAATTACTTAAATATTTTGGCAGTATTCAATGACCCCGCAGTTTAATTCCTAAGCAACGTGTTCCAATTTAAACCCATTTTTGACCATATTTAAAACTCATTAGCTGTTATCCAAGGTTTCACTCGCATCCCAAAGGAGTTTTTGAAACAAAACGTAGCCTGTCTTTCTCCAAGGTCTATTCTATATCTATACCAAAATTTTTCAAAATTGCTTTAGCGATTTAGGCGTGAAAACGTAACAAATAGACAGAATTACTTCCGCATTTATAATATTGGCATGGTACTATATAGAACTGCTTTTTACGGATTTTATCGCGTTATATTGATATTATTTAATTCCCGACGTTTTGGATCGTTTAGCATCCCTACAGCATATACGTTTAGACTCAGATAATAAAATACATTGTATAGATCATTAGTAAGATCTCTTATCGGCTGCCAAATCAGTCTTCAATATCATTCTAACTGGGTCCGTGGAGAAGTTGCCATCCAGCAACATAAATTCGGCAAATCGGTCGTTCATAAAAATATCATTTCCATACATTTTGTTCTATTCGATCATCAGATTATCAGATTGTAGCTGGTATAGAACCCTAGGTGCAATCATTTTACTTCCCGCCATTCTTTTTAATACCTTTTTCAGTAAACAGAGCGTCTCTGTTCGTTTAAGGTGCTCGCACATCCTCCATTAAGTGCAGTGCCGTCCATTACGCTACAAAGGTAATGCTGGCTGTATCCAACCGCAAATGGCCCGGCATTACCCGCGCACGGGCTGCGCACGCGATCAATGTCATACACATCTGTCATGGAGACGATGCGCCGACGATCATGCGCGTTCCAGTCAGCCAATAGTATATGTGAGAAATGTGATTAGACTTTACCTCGCTTTCGTTTTATTACTAGTAGATGTGTTATAAAAAAAACGATAAGGAAAAAATTATAAATAGAGTTTTGACATCAGACCATCCATATTTTTTCTTCATAATACTAGGACCATTAAATAGTAATCGTAAATATTACAGCATAGTAACAATAACGTAGAAATTCCAATAAAAAGTTACGCGTTTTTGCAACTAATGCGCGTTTGATGTGGTCGGTGGATCACGGATGACGCACGCGCCGTGTGCTCGACGATTCTGCGGTATGCGGTTTTTCACATCACCTATCTGCCGCAGACAATAATTGAGTAACATGCAACCCTGTCACACTCAATACGAGACGGGAAATGGCTGCTAGAAAACATCGTTCGCATACTTAGAACTGTTATTATATGCTTGTCTTACATTTCCTTAGTAATCAGCTCGCACTTGTGTAAGGGCGGTTTTCTGACTAATTCCAAGTCTCACGTGACAGAAAAGTCTATACTTGAAGGAAGGTAACCGGCTATTAGATCACTACGTAAATATTTATAGGTATTAGAAATACGATATCGGTAAACATGGAAACTATATTACTTACACAAAATAGAAATATGATGAGAAGTAAAAGAAAATTAACGAGACTTATTACAATTGGCACATTCGTACCTCACGAAATTTACATTCTCACGCTGTCCACAGACGTCAGAATTTAAAGTTAACAAAACGTATTCAACCAAAACGACATTATCGCTTGACACCAAGACTATAAATGGCTGTGTTTAGAGACTGTCACCACCTTGTCATATTTATAAGACACAATTCATAATCGCGGAATACCTTTTATCAACCAACGATGATTCAGCAAATGTCAAGTTAGTACCAGAACCGTCGTCTTATCCAATACCCGATGGGTCAGCTCGAAAATAATGGAGGTCAGAAGTCACTTCGTAAGTTAGTACGAGTTGAGACGAACTTGCCTGCTATTTGTTCTCCAATAATGAAATCACAATAATGGATCTTTGATTGTCGTTTGATTAACGAGGATGATAAATCAAACCACAACAAGTACTTGGGAGTCAGGGTGTTACTTAGGTGTTTATCCTAGAGATACGTTTTTGCCGTATTGATTAACGATTCATATTATGTAGATACCTTCGATGGTGTATTGATTAATGACACTTTCTTGTAAGATCTTTCGCGCATCGCAATGCTTTTCCTGTGAACACGCTGAGAGAAACGAACAATAATGAATTAATGGGATGGTTTCTTTAACAATTGAATTGATTGAATTACATTAAGTATATCTTTTACAGTAACTAAAAAAGACATATCTGAAACGTTAAAGTTTAACTCACCACTTACATATAAAATTTACAGCTGAATAATTATGAATCGTAAATTAATTATCTTCGAAGAGTTTATACTAATTTAGCAGTTACTGCATTAGTTTAATATTCTGTAACTAGTCATTACTATTGTTTAAATATCATATAGATTTATGCTAGAATTTCATTTGTATTTTATTACTAACTAGCTTTTGCCAGCGACTTCGTCCGCGTGGAATAGTTACTTTGTTCCCTAGTTGTTCGCCCGCGGTTTCACCTGCGTTGCCCCGTTCCTAAGGGTTGTAGCGTGTTGTTTTATAGCTTGAAACCTTTCTCGTGAATCACTCATTTTCCCAACATTTCCCTTCACTGCTCTGCTCCTATTGATCGTAGCGTGATGAAAAGTATACTATAACCTGCCCAGGAGTATGAAAAACAATTGTACCAAGTTTCGTTGAAATCCGTCGAGTGGTATTTGTTTCTATAACGAACATACAGACAGACAGACAGACAAAAATTTTACTGATTGCATTTTTGGCGTCAGTATCGATCACTAATCACGCGCTGATAGTTATTATTTTGGAAATATATTTCATGTACAGAATTAACCTCTCTACAGATTTATTATAAGTATAGAAGAAGATTATGTAAGTATTCATAAACCAAATTAACTTACTTAAGATTCAGGTAAAACTTATATTTTTCCGAGTTCATAAGTTAAGAATATTTCAATTTGATTTTACGAGACTATACATTTATAATTACGTCAGACTATTGTTTCGATTGAAGATCTAATAATTGTTTATCAACTATCACGAGGTGTTCCAAGTTGGCGTGATGTGATTACCCTTATAGAGGCTGTCCCTAGCGCCTTGTCGAACGCAATTACGGTCCGATCAAGTGCGCTGTGACAGACGAGGGAATTGCAGCAAATTGCAAATAAAACCGCCGTTTGCGCACATACGAATGCCTGGACGCCATATGCCGTCTACATTACCTATGATTGTAGCAATATGAAACTATTACAGCTTTCCCCATCGCTAACGTTGTACGGAGGTGACGTATAAAGACTTCTTTAATGGAAACAAGAATACTTTCTCAGGTATATGTACGTGTTGCATTGCTCGCCTTTTTACGGTCTGTCTGGAGGTAGAATGCAGCGATGAGAATGTATTTATATCGTGTTTTATAGCCCTGCTTCATGTCAGTTAACACATGGCTTAAAAATTCGTGTCTACTTTAACTAGCGTGTAATGAAGAAAGTAGGTGAAAATTACATAGAACACTAGTGACTTTATCTCAAAGTTACACTACTATAAGAAGAGATAAATGGGGTTTATAACTTATGTTATATTCTAAAGAAGTAATAATGTTTTTGATAAAAGAAATTTTATGTCTTTGTGATGGCTAGACGCTGCTGTCAGTGGTTAGATTGAATTATCTCTCATTTGTAAAGGCAGTGCTTCTACGGAGTCCTCGAGTTCGACCTGAGATTTTTTGCCAACCGATGTTCATCAAAAGATTACAGGCGACCGGATTCAAAAAGACACTACCTAACTGTTTTTAGTTTATTAATTTAACATTATGGCTACAATAAAGCGACAGCTACAAAACTGTTCTAGTGACCGTTAAAACGTATTAGCTAGTAAAGTGCTCATTAAAAAGATAAAATTAAGAAGATCTTTTTTTAAATCGATTTAACTTGTAGGTATTAGATGTAGTATTAGTGCTCATTAAAAAGATAAAATTAAAGAAATGCTTTTAAATCGCTTTGACTTATTGCGCATTAGGTCAGAGGTAATCTTCCTCATGACAACAAGCAGTTCACTCGCTATAAGCTGTTGTCAGCGGATTCACTTGGGTTCCAAAAGAATTTTCCTTCGCCTTCTGGGCGGCGTATGAAGATGAGACATACACCAAATTATAAGTTAGACCTCCAGCAATAGAACACCCACAAACATACAGACAAATAAAAATTCTAAAGAATTTTTTTAAGCTATTGCATAGCTTCTATCGCGGGCCTTGAGCGTGGGGACTGAATCCAGAAATTCCGTAACGAAAAAAACCTAACACGCTTGTATCTTTAGTTCAGCAACCCGCCTTTAGGTGGCATTGGTTGTATTACATAAGTTGATAAAAACCAATGCCACCTATAGGCGGGTTGCTGAACTAAAGAGAAACACGCTTGTCTCTTTAGTTCAGCAACCCGCCTTTAGGTGGCATTGGTTGTATTACATAAGTTGATAAAAAACGCTATGCAATAGCTTTACCGCGGCAGTCCCCGAGTGCCACACGTCTTTTTTTGGATTCGGATTGGATTGGATATTAAAAAAAATAACATGACATTGGTTAGATTCCCGTCTGCTATAATAGGGCCAACACTATTCAATGTTAGCTAGCATTTATAATATCTTTCGAACAAAGTAGATGGATACTTTATTGTTCCTCTGTCGCTTTCTTAACAAGGTTTGACAATATTGTTCGCAGTACAATGGAAACTCGGCGATGACGACCCACGATACAGACAAAGACCAACGCTGATTGTGATGGTGAAACCAGAAAGGTCAAGGTTGAAACCTTTTAAGTTCTTTCATATTTTTATTTGGCACATTTTTTGCAAGATCGCTTTATTAAACAAGCGATTTAACTGATATCAACACTTAGAAGAAGAGAATGCTTGGGACAAGGTAAAGATTTGTATCGGTTTGTCTGTAGCATCTCGGAGTTTTCACTTTCCATATACAGACATTTTGAATTATTTACTCTTTGATCTTGTCCGTCGTCGAGAAGAGCATGACGACACATACGAAGCACCTTTATTATTCAATTTGATTCTGAGATGAAAGTGTATAATATCATCGACGTTGACACATACAGTAACTTTGAATGAGGTTTACTCTTGACAGCTTTCAACCAAACAAGCTTATTATGCTGTTAAGTCCTTACAAGGAAATCGCGTGTGGAAACTGTGGCTACCAATGAAGTACTAGTATCGCAATAAGTCAACGTGTTAGCATTTGTAACCAGACAAATGAAAGTTTTCCATAACGAGAATTATTCATCGAAGATAAAATATCAATGTGGAAATGCGTAAATAATGTAAAATATTGACTTTCATAATCTGGTAAAATGTCAACTATTTGGCAAGATTAGATGATAGGTTATTGTGCTAACTAGCGCATCTCATTAGCGAGTGCAAGCATTTATCTATCTAGTTAAATGGTCGCACCGTACGGCTACTCAAACTGTAAAACAGGCTAAAAAGATGTTAATTTAAACACTACTGCAGCACCTAATGAAGATCTCTTAATGAACAAATCTGGAAAACCCGAGAAAGAGTTTGTTTTATAGATATTTAGTTAATAATGCTTCGTTAAAAAAGTCTCCTCTACAAAAACATTTTCTATTTGAAAGCATAATTATGAAGTTGTGAGAATTGGAAGTTTTTGGAATGAATGGGATAGTTGGACCTTTTCCTCAACAAACATTATGCGAATTGGACGTTCTACCTAAGAAAACCATGATAGCAAAAAATCCACTGTAAAAATCTTCAGATAATGCTAGGGTCTATTTCCTTCTGCACATTTTGTAGATAAACGTTGGTTAACCACCATCGGTGTACGATTAAACCTATACGTAGCTCCTATCAAACATCTTTTTTTGCTAAACTTCCATCAACTGTAATATTCATAATAGATAATACTTCCGTGAGCTGTCTTAGAAAATGTATCTGTGAAGAATTATGATTCCTTCTTTTAGTTTGTTTCCAAAACGATTGAATGATATTTTTTTAAATAAAACGTTTCCCCACACCAGGAATTTCTCTTGTATCGTGGGTGCGTTTACAAATACAAATTTGAAAATACAAACCCGGAATAACTACTTAAAGATTATACAAATATTTGTTCCGTGCGGTGATCGAACCCACAATACGTAGAGTAGAAGCTGATCGTTCAGCCGCTACGCCAAACGTGCAGTCAAATTAATGAATTGCAAAAAAGTGACAATGACGTCTAAAAGCGATGTTTCAATTTCTAACTCATTTAAATTTGCACGCGAGAGACATAAATATCATAAACATAAGATAAGATTACACATCTCATTAACATAAGATTTCTTACTAAAGCTTTACATAGGAGTAAAAGTATCGAATGGTCGAATCCATTTTCTAAAAACCGATACTCGATCGATTTAGTGTTGTCATCTAAATAAAATCAATCGGTACCATTTTAGACCGAAAACAAAAACTGTCTCTAATTCATGGTAGACCTGAATATCAGAACGAGAAAATTCCTCTGCTCCATTACTATCCTTAAAACGCAACTGAAACGAATTACTACCAGCGGCAATTTATATCTACTTTAAAATACGGTACTGGAAAAGAAACTCTTCGTGAGTCCGTCCAAACGCTGTAAAAAGTTGACGTCGAAATTGTCGGAACCTGAAGCGAAAATCGGGTAACAGTGTCTAGTGAAGTGACAAAACGTTTTTACCGGTCGGAACACAGTAAGCTCTTCGGTCTACGACTAATACAATAATGAATGCGCTATTGTCTCTTCCATTCACTCTACCCATGCTTGTTTACCGTTTCGTTTCGATTAATATATTCCGGTATTCATTTTGTTAGATGGACAGGACCTTAATTGGCGTTTGTTGAGTATATTGATTTTATACAGAAATCTCACGAAACAGTCGACGGCAATAAATACTATAGATTTTACCAAACATACTAGTTTAAAGAGAGAAGCCAATAAAGTATAGAGGTAAACGATACGGCTACAAGAGAAGGCGTTGATTGACCAACTAATCTCTTAAACAAATAAAACAAACGTGTTAATTAAGCCTTTATTACTGACTAATCTAAGCAGTTCGTGTATCGGGGGATCATTAATTACATCGGTTGTATCTAAAAGATGTGTGATAAGTGCGGCCAATGAACATAAACAAGATGATGTGTCTCGAAGCCCACGGCTAGCCGGTTCATCAATCAGCCGTAATGGGCTAGATACTGTAATAACCTTATGTAGTTATTACTATACTATTTGCATAGTATCGAGACGAAGATTGTAATGAGGTAAATAATGACATTGTTGCTATCGTTTTTGCGGATATAGCAGTTTAATGACATGATAAATTTATGACTATTAATTTTAAATTCCACTTAATCGACCCAAACTCATAAAACACTCGACAAAAAGACACCGTTAGGTTACTAGCGAAAAATGACAACATTTGCTATATTATATACTGAGTTAATTATAAAAATGGATTAATTTGAGTTTTAGGCAATACTATTGAACGGTAAATAGTTTCTAAGCATCTATCTGAATATAAGTATTATTTTATTCATAAATATAATTTTATACTACTGATACTGCAGAACTAATAAACCAACATTTAATAACAAATTTTATAGATAGCTCAGCGAACTACACCTCGCTTGCCTCCACAACTGTCACAATCAATGTAGGAACTTTAATGGCGTCTCAATGGCGGCTGATTGACGTTCCGAACTGTCAGTGTCATAATGTAAAGCCATGAACAGCTATCGATTCTTTTAATTACTTTTTATGCTTTTTTATTGCGTATATGTATCTATAGAAAAGAGAGAGATGGCTTTCATTGCGTCGATGTAAAGCCCTGTAAACATGTTTAATACGTTGTATTTCTATGTAATTGCTTTTTATTCATTTTTATGAAGAGGTAGCAAGCACTTGATTGACACTTTATCTATAATTAATATCTTTTACATTTATTTAAGTAGGCAGGTATTCCATGAGAACGAATGCATTGAAAATTTATTGTGAGAATACAATATATCTAACGAATAGCCTCTGGATTGAAAAAGGGGTATCTTCCAGAGGCAATTAAAGTGAAAATATTAAAATATGTAACAAAAGCAGTTTTATTTCAATAGAAAAATTATTGTTTTAACAGGCCAGTCGATATACTAACATGAGACGAACATAAATTACTCAGGCTGGAGTCTCGGTAATAAAGCAGATGCAAATTATCTCACTCGATACAATCTAAAGACGGGTAGGTCGGTGATTTAGATATAGTCATTAGCAGGTTTAATTGAGATTCAGCGGCAACACGCCAGTCGCCGCGTGGTCCGACTGATATGTCAGCTAATTTAATTAGAAAATAATTAGTCGATTACATTTATAAAATGAACAGTTTTATTCCTTGGTTTTATGTCAGTGTTGATGTATGTTTTGAATTTTATTGTATAATATAATATTTTCCTGATAGGTAATGCGAGGTGTTCTGACTAAGGTTCGCCACTGATGTAGGTATGTTTTGCTTTCCAAACTAAAGAATGCAACTGAGAATTTCTTATATAGGATGTAAATAGTCTGACTTCCAAAGCATATACTCAGAGACGATTATAAGATTAAGAACACAGATGGTAAGCTTAATTCTTTTTTAAATATGAGCACTTCTACAATTCAGCAGCACTGCAATTTTATTGCAAATTTTTGAATTGGCATTATTTAATTCCCAATGTCTAATATCCACGTAAGTGACAGAAACCAGTATGTTTAAGAAACACAATTTTGAGCTTTGTAGATATTATAATAAAAGTAAAAATTTAACGACAAAATTATTTTAATATGGTTTCGTCTTTTTGTCTATTTTCATTTTAAAAGCTCAGACACGTCTATCAAACATTGCTATTTTCACGCTAACAATTTCTTTGGTTACATATTAATTTCTAATCTGTATGCGACGTCACGGCGTGGTCTACATAAGCCAGATATAGGAATAAACATTGCCCTATTATTTTAGTAGGTTACTGAAGTCTCCATAAATAAATAAACGGATGTAAGCGTAAATACGGCGTATTCCTATGCCTTTTTTTCAGCCATCTTGTATTAAAAACTGAAAAAACTAACAAAAGTGTCTATAAAGATTTATCTTTTTAAACCAAATAAGTATCTATGTACCTAAATTAAGTAATGTTATTGGTAAAAACTGTAACAAAAGCGGTACTTACATTAAAGTAATCTCAATCTTAATTCATCTGACGTGATAAGTATTGTGTCAACATTGACAACTGACAGACCATTAAGATAATGATGGTTTAATCATTTGCGCATGCGATTTAATTAATCTAACTACCGAGTTGACACTGATGTCATAATTGATCAATTAATCGATAATATAAAATCGATGAAAATTATACACGCGTGTCTAAATTAAATTTGATGTCAATAAAAGTGTATAAAGTATGTAGATGCATGATTCACTTTCTATGAAATAATTCAGGTATTTGTATAAGATTGTAGGTTGCAATGTCTCTAGGGCTACTAAAAACTAGCTGACATGACAGACACAGTCCTGTCAAAATTATTATAATAAATATCATAGAGGACGTACAGTCAACGGCGCGATCATGTTATCCAAAACTGTCTAATTTCTTCAATCGATTATCACTTTAATCTCGAAGCAATAGAATTTATTATCCATTGGGGAAATTTGACAGTTTATGGTAACTTGATGTGCGTTTCGTTGAACGATTTATTTTATTTTCCCGAAAACAAATCGTTCAACGAAACGCAAATCAAAACCAACTGTATTTCATTTATAGCAAGTGCAGTCCTACGAATACTAACTCTACGTCAATCCCTGTGTCAAATGCATCAAAAAGGCAGAGAGGCACCACGTCCGTCACATAAACACAGTGGGCTGACATTCGGTAGCACAAACGAGGCGCAAGGTGGACCCAAGGCGTCGACGTGCCTCGATTTATAGCCCCTGCGCTCACTAGTAAATTGGACCAAGTTGACATATTCACCTGTTCGTATGCTTTACCGCTTCACTAAGCTCGTTGTTAAATTGACATTTCTCATGTAGAGCGATTTAAAATAGGGCCAGATTTAGAAATCATACCTTATAGGTACCTATGGCCTACCTGTATTTGGGTAATTTTTATCGCGGCGGGTTCAATTTACACTAAAAGCTCCTACCTACTTATTTGTATATTAACGATCGAGTCTGCGTTTACCAACACCGTATACCTACTTACTCAAACAATAACCATACACGATTCAAGAGAAATCTCAAGGACCATGAGACGAGAGTACATAAAAATGTGGAATATTAAATCCTCAAACAACCAACGGAGGACGCCGCGCACCGATGAAACAAGAAGCACTCAATAATAATACTTAAGAATTCTATTAAACGCTTGCAACACCAAGGGTATCACTCGCGCGCTGCCGACTCTGTAAATTAAGTAGGAATAGTTGGGATGGCAGCCCAACTATTCACTGACATGCTTGACAGTGGTGGTAACAAAACACCACCGGTCCCCCCCCCCCACTGCCAACACAACGCTTCCTCGCGGAGCTCTGGCGACCTTGCTCACCGTTAGGAACACAACATAGCATGGAGCTATGTTATTTGGCTAAGATTTTCAGCAAGGTGGAGGTACTTCCCCAGTAGAGCAGCTCTAATTGTGAGTGGAATTATTAGATTCCACTACCTCTCTTAAAATGTTAAATGCTAAGCATAGGATAGTTACCTATTTATTTATATACTCATAAGGTGATAATTGTGTACATAAT
Organism: Acronicta aceris; assembly: GCA_910591435.1. Taxonomy (NCBI): domain Eukaryota; kingdom Metazoa; phylum Arthropoda; class Insecta; order Lepidoptera; family Noctuidae; genus Acronicta; species Acronicta aceris. The sequence continues at coordinate 6,724,933 of OU342774.1, forward strand.
GAAGTTTAGACACAGTAAAAACTGTATTATTTTTGATAAAACAAACTGTCATAAAGTAACATACAACTTACAGAATCATTAAATCTCTATTAAAATTTTATTACAGCTACCTATTAAATGACAAATAGCTATAGGTATTGACCATATTTGTAAAACAGAGAACTGAGAGACACGCAAACAAATAATACTTGAATCACCTAAATACCTACTCCGGCAATTACTTATAAAAATATTGTAAAGAAAGTGAAGGTAATAAAGTAAAATAAACAACAGTAAAGATATCAAATTCTTACTAGTGATTATCACCACTATACTAACCATTAATATAAGTACGAAGAATATCTGGTAACGATGATGGGTACCATCCAAAAATAGATAAAATTTTATTATTATCTAAGATTTATTAAAGAATTTTTAGATCTCTATTAAAATTGTTACTTTATGTGTAATACGTAAGCTTATTGACCTGACTCGATAAAATTAACAATAAAGACAGTAATATTAAGTAAACATTATGTATTAACTTAAAATAAGTATTGACAACATCCTACAAACAGAAGGTACTATACTCACGCTGACAAATTGTATAAAAGCCTCGTACATAATGTATTTTGTTATGTACTTAGGTAAATAGTTGTCTTTGACCATGTTTGTTGTCAACATGCACGTTTAACATTCCACCTCTAATAGATTCAAACGATGCATTTTACACAGCAATTTGATTGTGTAAATAGTTAACCGAATCATTTCTATTAGTTAAGCGTTACGATGTTCGGCGTTCGTTTTAACCTTTAATTTACTCGCAATTGAACAACTAAAGCGATTAAGTGCCGGTTAGTGTCTCATTAAACACAGTTTAACGTTAATTTGATTCGTGTTTACATAATTTGGGAGAAGTAACTGTACTTGTCATTGTGACCGGAGTATTAGAATGTGATTTGTTAGCTTAATCGGTCAAGAGCTTTTGTACTAATCTTTATGAAAGAAAGGTCATCGAGGTTTTGTAAATATGGAAGTAAGATCAACATAAAACATTGGGAATTACCTACGTGTACTTAATCAACAACCATTCATAGGTGTGCTGAGAAAACCACTTTAAACACAAACTCGAAGGTGGTGGTGGTGATGATTGTCATTTTCCTATGGATTATTGAAGTGTTCATTGATTTTTTAGGTTATCATTATATATTTTATGAGGAGATATTATCACAATAAAAAATTGTAGGTACTTGCCATTATTATTATTTTTTCTTATTTGTAAAATTATATTGTACTTTAGTAAGTAGTTCCTTTTTGGTGTGCAATAAAAAATATTCTATTCTATTCTATTTTATAAACGAATTATTATACATGGGACATCTTTACGAAATAATTGTGATTCTTGATTCAGTAACTATTGAATCATCTCTGCATTTGCCCATACGAAACTGCGCAACTTCTGGGCGTACGCAATCTTAGTTAATATTGTGATGCGAATCGTAAAGTAATAAATCTTTAGGTACAATTAGGCGTTAACCATTGCCAATACTATGACGTCAAGGCCTTCCTAAGGAGTACCGTAAAGCAATGCCTATATAGACTTCTAAGACGCCTTTAATTATATATTATATCTTTTGAAATATATAAATGTGTAAGATCTTTTTGAATGGTACAAAAGCAAATTGAATAAGCTTTTTGTTAATACTTAAGTATATCTTTCCATCTTCGTAATAAGCGAGCTAATAAAATAAATTAATAGCTTTTTCTTATGTCCAGTTTCTACTTATTACCCACGACGAATGGTGATGCATTTTCATTTATAAGATTTTGTGCACAACTATAGGAATATACTTACTAATAACTAAAGTTTATAGTTTATATAAATAATAAAACAATTGGTACATTATAGGCTCTGGATCCCGCACTAGCATACCCTTTTTTTTTTCTTTATTTTCGTTGTGTTTCGCCGAGTGAGTGAGGTTACCGGAGGCCCAATCCTCTTTTAAAGGTCGGCAACGCACTTGTGACTCCTCTTTTGGTGTTGCGGGTGTCCATGGGCGGCGGTAATCGCTTACCATCAGGTGATCCGTCTGCTCGTTTGCCCTCCTATCACATAAAAAAAACCCTGTGTTGCAGGATCCAGTCTAACTGGAATGAAATGATAATTCTCTACACATGAATTGATTGTAAAAATTATATGTATGCGCAAATAAATAACAAAATCTGCCTGTATTCCGTGTAGGGTTGGCAGCGGTGAACTATTGTAGACCCACAGAAACCCGCTATGTTTAGGTTCCATGTAATAGAGGGCGAGACGATTGCCATTAAGCAGGCACAAATCCAAACTCCGTGCTGCTATCAAGAATTTCAGAGGAAACCTCGAAAATACTGCGGGACTTGGGAATCAAACTCATGACCTAACGCTGCCGCCACGGATACTTCCACTTGACCATCATGGCAACTCTTGATTAATTTTGAACCAAGATTTGCAAAAAATATATTTATGTATTTGACAAACTCGAGTTTTTTTTTTTAAAAACCTTACCCCACACTAGTATTTTCTCCTGTATCTGTACCTGTGGGTGCGTTTACAAACATCAATTCTCACACACAAACGCCCAGACCCGGAACAACTAACTGTAGATCATACATATATATGCTCCGTGTGGGGATCGAACCCACAACACGTGGCGCAGAAGCCGATCGCTCAACCGCTACGCCAATCGTGTCGTCTCGTTTGTAACTACTCATTTAAGTGAACATTTCCTTCGTGTTTTTGCGCTGTACTTATTGGTTGAAGTATTTGCCCTTGGGGTTAAGTAAATGAATCCATTCCATACTTAGTATTATAGCTGTACTGTTGGCTATTATCTAAAGCGGCGCTCTCAGTAGCACGTCATTAGCCGTCTGCCTCTGTCTTAATCCCCTATTACACGTGAAGCCGTTAGTCGATAGTCAGTGCATTGCTTTATCTCGATTATGTCTTAGAAGTATGATCCAACATTAGAGGCGCTAGAAAATTTTACCCTTGGGGCCATCCATAAATTACGTCACAATTTTAGGGGGGAGTAGAGAATTGTGATATTGTGTAACAAGGAGTATGGGGGTTCATCAGCTTTGTGATGTCACGTGTAAAAATCTAAATTGTTAAAAAGCAATACTTAAATGTAAACAAAAAACTAAGATCAATATTGTGACGTCACAAAAATAAATTAACGTCACGCTAGGGTAGAGCTACCACAAATGTGACGATGTGTTACAAGGACGGGTTCAAAAAAGCATGAGATTCGTAATTTATAGATGGATATTATTAGCCGCCAAAAAAAAGAATTGTTCTTGATTACCTCACAGAGTTTCGTCTCGCACAAAAAATCTTTTTTTACGTTATCTTAGAAGTTTGATTTTTTCACAGCTTCAAGGGACTGAAGACCTGAGTTATGTATATGGTTTTAATTTCAACTCAATACCTCCACGGGTTCCCGAGATAAAGGGTCTTGACAGACAGATGGACGGACAACAAAGTGATCCTATAAGGGTTCCGTTTTTTTCCTTTTGAGGTACGGCACCCTAAAAGTAACGATATACATATCACTTGGTTTATATTATTGAAAAGTTCTCTTCAGTCCACTAGTGTATTAATTATATTAACTTCAAAGAGTGGCATATTGCAACAAATCGATTTAGGTTACAACTTATGATGATGAAACTCGTCTACATTCGAATTTACTAGCGAATTAATTTCTATTTATAATTCCAGTTCAAGGCACTGAGATAAAATTTCTAAAGGTTAATTGATATATCATATTTATAAGATCTGTTGATATAATAATAGTTATTTTTTTCTTAATTAGCGTGACATCAACACCAAATTTTTTATTGTGATATAATACAACTAGCTTCTAAGCTTAGTTTTGCAGTGATTAGTGTAGTAGTCCTATTCGTGACCGCTACGCTGGAGGTCCTGGTTTCAATTCCCAGGCCCAGAAAAGTGTTTTGGGTTTTTCTATAAAATTGTCAGTAGCGGCTCGGTATGTTTAGATTTGCGATAGGAGGCGAGCCTATTGCCATTAACTGGGTGCTAATTCCAAACTCCGAGCTACCTACTGAAAATTTTACGTTAAACGCAATAACACTTTGGTCGACTTGGGAATTGAACCACTAGGCTAATGAAGCAGTGCTCTCCTTAAATGGGGAAATAAATATATATGTAGGTATATAGGTACCACTCACTGAGGCTATTTGACCTAGATTAAATAAATAAATAGATTCATGTATGTAAAATAAATATTCATTTGTTGTATCAGAAGGCCATTAAAATTCAGGTAATAAATATATTTAAATTATAGCTCAGGATCAAGTCTCGGTGTGGTAACTTTCAAATAGCACTTTTACAAAAAAAAAATCAAACGTGAACAAGAGCGACTGCAATGAGACCGAAAAATTGTCCCAAAGGTCAATTCGGACATCTGTGAACTTTGTGACACCGGAACTCGGAATTATATTTTAAACGATTCTATATTACCGGAATTGACCTTCAAATTATTTTTAAAAAATCACTACATATAGGTTGAACCTACTATTACAACACAATAATTATAAGTCCTTTATTCAATACATTTACATATTTAAATACATTTACAAATATTTAAAAAAAAATAACAATAAAAACATTTAAACATATAAAAAAATAGTAGTAGCTTTGACCCTGTTCCCGATACACCGGTACTGCTACCGGTGGTCAGGGCCCCAAAGAAAGGAACGTCCTAACAATACGCGCCGTATCCAGGAGTACCGCTTTCTGTATCAGGCCCTTAACCCAGCTGCCTAAAGAGAGCCTCCATAGGTGTGAGTCGAGGCTCTTGGCTTAGACCATTGGCGGTCACAACAATCGGTACAATGATTGCCGAGTCAACATTGATATAATAATATAATAATTATTATTATAAATTATTATTATTATAAATTATTATTATTATAAATAATTATAAATTATTATTATCAGCTAAAATTATATACAAATCTGTTCACAACCAATGTCTTTCTAATTCCACAATGAAATCTAAACGAGGATAAGTTATCTGTATGCGAGCGGACATCTGCGCTTGCGCCGACCGATGTCGCGTCACGTCGAGATGCGGTGCGTGTGTAATCTAGACACAGTCGATTATACTTGAGGATCGAACCGGCACACTCACGCGCACCCACCCGTTACATAGAGACGGGAACACAGGAAATATGATAGAGAAGGCTAACTTTTTGTTTTGATATGGAAATATAGCACAGAATCAAGGCTAATGGAAAAATTTGAAACCTAACAATAGGACCAAATGGGACAGCCCATGCCGTCCCATTTGGTTGGTTGATAACGATTATCAGATATTAAAATTTATACTAATATTATAAAGTTTGTTTGTTTGAACGCGCTAATCTCAGGCACTACTGGTTGAAATTGAAAATGATTTCTGTGTTGGATAGTCCATTTATCGAGGAAGGAATATAACATCACGCTACGACCAATAGGAACGGGTGAAACGCGGGCGAGTCGCTAGTATTAAAATAAAAGTTAATTCAGTAGAAATGAAAAAGTTCTGGAATGAATGTGTATCAAGCGGCCTGCAAGATTAAGTTGGCCCCAACTTAATCTTGCAGACCGCTTTTAAGCACAAAAGATCCCATTGGGTCGAAGTGCACTGAGGCCTTGCTGCCTCGGCCCCATATAAAATAGACATAGGCACAACCTCACGGCCGGAATTAATAATATCTCAAATTTTTTCACCAATAAATATCAACATTTGCTAATTTCCATAGAAATAATGTCAAACTTCGATCTCCACAAAAACAATCGACAAGATTTTGACAATAGGAGCCTGCCTAAAATACCTCTGATCAATAAGCCGTAGACCTTCTTCAATCTATTCATGTATTTTCCTCCAACATTATGAACATTACTAATAACGACACGTAACTAAATTCAAGAGCGCAACAAATCGTTTCATTTTGTACGCACACTATCCGGATTACATGTTAATAGAATAACTTTGATTGAAATGTCTATCCAATCTTGACCACGTGCGGTCTTTATCGAATCAAAGTTATTTTAGAATCACAACTGTATTCGTAATCGGTCGTCAATGCATTGTTAGATAATCTGCATAGATTGAGCGATTGAGCGTCGAAAATATTTCCCAAGTAATCTTTTTTGTAGCAGGCGGTATGTGACCGGTCGCTGTGGAGGTCTTTTGGGGAGGCCTTTGTTCAGCAGTGGACTTTTGTTGGCTGATATGATGATGATGATGAATCTTTTTTGCGTAAGACATATACTCAAAAACCAATAAAGTATTTACTTTAACGATGAAACGACACTTCGTTTCATCGTTAACCTTAAATTAATGTATCAGTTCATTATAGCGTCTCTAATGAACGCCGTCGCTATAAACTTTACTATACACATAACTACCTGCAAAGATAAGTATGTTTGTATGTATGTTGCAAGAATCTATTTATATAGGTACACTATTTTCTTCCCTGTACAATTTCGCTAGTTCAACAATTCAAATACAGTCCAATATTTAGATATCTGGCTAGTGACAATGTCTCTTTTATTATAAAAATTCTGAAGAAGTTTTGGGAATAAGGTATTTTTTAAGAATAATAAGTAGGTGGGTAAATCTCGTATTATTTCTCGGAATCCAATTTTTGAAAGACATCAAACCTGTTGAACCGTTCCCAGTACCATTCTTGTGAATAGCTTTCTACTGAGAAATAATAAATACATCAAACATGTTGTATGTATGTGTAATATATATAAGTAAGTAGTACTTAGATATTATATTAAAATCAGTAATTGCAACCAGCTAGTTTTTGGGCCGTCATTCATCGCTAAAGTACAATTTAATTGGTTGAAGTTAATTTTATTATATCTATCTCATCTGATTTTCATAGATAGAAAAAACCACTGTTCCATTGTTATATACCATAATTCCTAGCAGCTGAACATTTTTGTGTAACATTCATTTCATTTTTTAATGTAACATTCGCGTAGTTCAACTCCATCGCAGTGTTAAAAAAGTCAAGACGTGTCGGCATACAATTCCAAGTAATTCCAGAGGGTCACCGGGGCACATTCGACGTCCGAGGCATAGCTTAACGATGGTCATTGTCCACTGCCAGCTTGACAAACATGTTCGACACGTGTTACCAACATTAGAAATATACTTTTACAGACGGACGGCTAACAAAAAATCAACAAAATGCTTCATAAAATTTACGAGTGCCACGATTAGCGTTTTGCGTTTGACAGCTCAAGTACCTATCGAACTTTAGTAGGAAATCAATGTGATGTGGCTTGATTTGAGGTCTGAGGTCAATTCAATCAAGCTTTTCAGGTTTATCGTAATCCTAACTAGTAGCCTTGTTGCGGTTTAGATCGATGAAGCCAATAAGGATGCACAACTTGATAGACACTTAAATCAACCAATCTATAGGTACATAATGATATTTAATAATGCTTAAAATAGTAAAAAGGAGTGTTTTGTTCAAATAATAAAAATGCATCGATTGGATGATAATAAAGGTCCGTTGATTTCGAATTAAAACACTATCAGCAATTATTTTAAAAGTAGATAATGGTAGGTACAATTATTAGATTTTACATGATCCATAGCACTGGGCCAAATTAATGAAATAAACTAATGTTCTTTTTTTTTTCTTAAAGACTATTTACTTATATATATATATATATATATATATATATATATATATATATATATATATATATAAGGTAAGCGTACTATTCAATTGACGAAACGTTTAGCGTAGCGGCTGAGCGATCGGCTTCTGCGCCACGTATTGTAGGTTCAATCCACACACGGCAAATCTATATTTATTGTATAAATTACAGGTAGTTGTTTGGTTTATAAACGCACCCACGATACAGGAGAAAATCCTAGTGTGTGGCAACGTTTTTTAAAAAGAAAAGAAAGAATCAAAGTATTGATGATAGAAGAAAACCTGCCGTAATTAAAGAAATAAGATTATGTTTTGGCTCTAATAGATATGGTTATGGAATAGATCATAATACAGTGTTTCACAGATGCAATTAAGTAGAAGCTGATTTTTTGTTTACCTGGTGATGATACCTACTTAGAAATTTCTACGAGTAATATCATTCAGAAGTAATGTCGCAAGTAAAGTGTTAATTTCTCCAACTAGATTGGGGTCGACTTCCAGTCTATTTTGGATATTAACAAACCATAGTAGCTTCTTCGATTTTTTTAAATGTGAATTTATGGGTAATAGATTGGTCATAGATACCAATATCTTAAAGATAAACGAACTTGTTTTTAAGGATAAAGTGGTCAACGAAAAAAATATCAGAAAATACTCGTAGAAAGAAATTTCTACGAGTAAGATAAGATAAGATAAGATAATCGTTTATTGCCAAAAGTTTTACAATGCCTTAACCTAATACATTAATATAATTATTTTAACTTAGTCGAATTTTTTGACTAGTGGTCTCCACACTAGGTCTAGCCTGTAGTATTTTCTGATATTTTTTTCGTAATATCACTCAGAAGGAATGTCGCAAGTAAAGTGTTAATTTCGTCATTTATTTTCGATGTGTTCAATAATAATTATGTTTAACATCATAAAAGTTTTAGTAGCCGTAAATCTAAAAGGAATTATATTCTTGCCGGAGAAGCGGTAGTTCGCAGACGATATAAAGCCATCTTTGTATGCTTTATGAAATATTATCAATTTGGTTACTCGGCCATTATCATGATATAAAATAATTATGGTCAACGGTGAACCTTTATTTAGGATCCGTGCTGTTGCATGACAAAGATTAGGTAATATTAATTATGCATAACATCACGCCTGTATTCCCTCAAAGGTTAGGCAGAGATGTACTAATATACACCCACAGTTCGCCGGTATGTTTAGGTCCTATGTCATTACATGGGACCATGTCCATGCTATGGGGGCGAGCCTATTGCCATTAACCGGATAAAAATCCCAACTCCTAGCTGCTATTAAGAATTTCATAGAAAAACCCAATAAACATGAGGATTTGTTATAGGTAAGTAGTACCTTAATTTGCATTCGTGCAATGCATTTTGCAATTAATACTGAAATGCCTTCCCCAGTGTAGGAGGACACCATTGATGGCGGTGTCCTAAGCTTTTTCTCCAACTAGATTGGGGTCGACTTCCAGTCTTTTTTGGATATAAACAACCCATAATAGTTTCTTCGATTCTTTTAAATGTGAATTTATGGATAATAGATTGGTCATAGATACCAATATCTTAAAGATAAACGAACTTGTATTTAAGGATAAAGTGGTCAGCGAAAAAAATATCAGAAAATAAAAATGATGCCAAATGTCTGTTCATCAGTCTTCACGATACAACAATTTATAGTACTTGTACATGACACGTCAATTTGTTCTTAACTGCGGTCGTTAACACCAAATATTCAATAATTGATGGCCAGTAAAATCAGTTGTCGCTCGTAATGCAATACAAACAACATTAATTTCAAGTTTATTTGACTTTTATCGATACGACACATCCAACCTGATGATGTAAATTATCTGCTACTGCCACAGCAGTGATAAACTTTATACAAAATCGTTACAATTTTATTTCTGGCCCTTGCAAACTTGATTGGATTGCCAAACATTGCTAATTCATTGGTAAACGAACAGTTGTGAGAAAAAGACAGTTTTATCTGTTCCGTGAAAGAAAATGACCACAGTATTCGAAGTTTAATCGATACCGTGAGTTGACAGAAAATGTGAATCTATAGATCCACTTCTTAGCTCTGTTTGAGAATTAACGGTGCAAATTCTTTTATGTGCAAACACTCGAAGTACTTTTCTGAATCGAAAAACTAGAAACTAATTGACCTGGAAAATCCATTCGAATGATTGACAGAAAGTTCACAACTTAATTGTGAAAATGTCTTCCTATCTTATTATGTGGATCACGAAGATACGTTTGAAGCTTCTATATGACAAAACATACTGTTGGCTGCGGTTTCGCTTGCATCCCTGAGGACTTTTTGGGGATGAAAATGGCATTCCTCAGGATGTAATCCTATCTTATTGCCGTATTTTATGGCGAAAAATATTATGAAAAAAAATTAATGGAAAAGTAACAGACAGACTGAGTTGACTTATAGTGAATCATGCAAATCTATCCCGTGATAAATACCATTTTAGCGGATTACTATTTAATTGTGTCTAAACAATTTTCTTCGTACATGAATAATAGGTAATAATTGCAAAAAAATTAGAATGTATCGTCTTGGCAATAGAAAGAGTCGCAAAGTCACGTATATCCGCGAAATCTCGGCTTCACCATGAGAACCTCTTCACCGCTGTACACCCAACACAATAACAAGCGATCGACAATTGTTCTGACGTCACTCGTCACGATCAGACCAACGTTCACACGGTAACGTCTTCACATAATTTGACAGAAATAATAACTAGACGAAACTGACAGCCAGCTATGATTGTTTGTATCTAATTAAAGTTTTTATAACTGTATTGGAGACTGGAGACGTTTCCTGTGAATTGTTTCCGAAAGTTCACTAAAGCATTTTTTACACTAGGTTTGTCTGTGATTTAGAAGTTGTGTTGACGAAAACGCAACATCATACACACATCCAAATAACTGTGTTGTTGACTTGACTTGTTTTAGTGTCTCTAATATTACTGATTTCAGAGATTTACGCATAATCGATTGCATCCAATTGCTGTCCAATCAGAAAGTGGCATACAGGTATCCCAATCACATCACCAAATAGAATAAGAAACATTAAATATTCATGAAATAAACATATAATAAAATATAAACGTCCCTATGTTTGGAACACCCAATGACAATGTCACTGCCACCTTAAGAGATACCATTTAAATATCCTCAATTTATACAATTTTATTCGGGGTATTTTATTTAGGTGTAACGTGAAAACGGTCATTATAAATAGAACCGGGTCTTCATACTTAACAATACCTTCACGAGTCGGACAGGGTTTTCCATTTCGTATTAACCAGTAGACATATTTAATTATGAGTAACTCGGCATACAGAATCCTGAAAAGTGAAAGCGAGTGACTGTGATCGCTCCCACTGCACTATTTCTAACAGTGCGCACACACATCTCTATGAGTGATTGATTTGTTTTAAATAATAAATTTTGGTCACTTCTTTCTATTTTTGATTGTATTTTTTTTATGTAGCCTATAAATCACTACCTATTTCTAAGGAAATAATAGCAGCTACCTAAGTTTATATCGACCCGGTCCAAAAGACATTTTTTCCATGTTTATGTCGACTCCAAAAGACATTTTCTCCGTATTATTACCTTAACATTTACCATTTTGTTAACATCAAGCTTTTAACCAAACATCGAACTTAAGCTCAGACTTGGGTATTATATTGTCGATAAACTTTACGACCTCATCCCAGTTTATTGATATATTTTAAGGAGCAGTGAATCGCGACGCCAAATTACATAAAACAAAGTGCTGTAATTAGCTGTCCATGATCTGTTATGGGTATTTGAGCGTCGATTGAAAACCAACTATAGACGGCCCAATAACACTTGTTATTGAATTCCCTTATGTGTACGAAATCTCTCATAAAATTACCGTAAAACGCATACCAAGAAACACTCAACGATTCTAATTTACATTACAAGTACGTATTACGACTAAAACCAAAAAATTCGTCCAAAAATATTTACTCATTTGCAAACGAAGAACACGTTAGGTACCTACAGAAAAATATGTAAAATGTAGCAAGCTTAAGTGTATAAACATGTATGATATTTTGTAGTTATGAGTACTCTTGAATGTTAGTTGCTCAACAACTTCCACAAAAGCTGAGAGACAGGGCTAGCAAACATTTCACCGAAATCTTTACTTGGTTAGTTCATACACGTCTAATGGTGCGTGGCAATCTTTGGTGAGCAAACACCACTATTTGACGATCTATGTTTGATAAACATTACATTGCCGTAGCTTACTAGACCGAATGTCTGCTGTAATGGAAATCAAGAGGAATAAAAATAATATCTAGTACTTGGCACGTGTCCCTATTTACCTAAGAGGTTCATGAACCTAAAATATTTGTTCGCTTCTGTTCTGGCGGCTAACATTACCATTGATATGCGTCCGATTTGAATAGTAGATAATGATTATGAATAATAATCGTCTGTTTATGGATTAGTAGTTTGTAAGGCCTTATATGCAGAAACGATTAAATAAAATCTATTTAAATCATATAGGTATGTGTTCCTAAGTAGTCCTTCGTTTGAATTTAGGGTTTGTATGAAATAATGAAACCATAATATACTTGTATGCTGGAGACAATAACTAAAATAAAAAGTTAATCATATTTTTATTTTAGCATAGAATGATGATGTAAGTGTTTAAGACCGTAGGTTACCTACAGATACCTAAAAGCTTTCCATAATTACATACAATTTAATGACAATTATATAAGAAAACCCTTTCCGACCCGTGAAGGTATTCTCAGGTATCCGGTTTTATTTATTATAATAATTTTCAATTTACAAGAAAAAATATATTATCCTAAAAAGAGGAAACTGAAATAGCAATACCGACTTACGGAGGCAGTGACACCGTCCCTGAGTGCCAAACATAATAAGACTTATTATGGTTTTATAACATTTTAAAAATTTGCAATGTGGACGCGATGACCTTGAATTTTAAACTTCATTAATATGTTTACTTTCATAAATATTTACCTAATGCTTCTTATTTTATTTGGTTATGTGATTGTGATACCTACATATATGCCCCTTACGGATCGGATAGGTTTTTTTAACATAACACTAAGTAAACTTACACAACATTGAAATCAAAATATTTTCCCATATCATTCAATAATTCATCATCGACAAAGTATTTTAGTAAAACTAAACAGACTTCAAGCTATTTGTGTCTTCAGAGTCAACAGACACACACTGATCAAATGTACATGGGATTCATCTCTGAAGTATTTTCTATCTAAACAAAATTCTATAAAATCGATTTATAAACAACAAATGTGGAAATACCTGTCTAAGAAACCTATTTATACGTCCTTTTTTGAAGTTGGCTACATAAATAGTAAGAATGTTTACAGCTACATTTCGATTTTACGTTCTATATAATGAGACACTAATTACTAGATATTGAGTTCCCGGATCCCTGCATAGAAGGTAACTAAGGGTTTTTTATGAAGTAGATACGGCCAAGGAACTTTCTCTTGTGGCCTAATAACAGCATAGGTACTCCAATCATTAATCCATTTGTCAGGTGAGGTAATTACGTACGACAATATTCCGTTAAGATAAGGCTGTTCAATGTATCGGCACATAGCCGTACATAGTGGACTTGAGAGACTAATGAATGAAAATTGGATTAAATTTAAAGGGATGGTAGTTCAAACCAAATCATTCATTCGAATCTGTGACTATACGAGTGTGTTAAAAAAATCCTATAGGTAAGTTTTAATTAAATGATTTCGGGGAAATAATTATTATAACTTACCAGTAACCTAAATAACTAACTAAATTATTAAACTAACTAAAATAAAACTAAATAAATATAACTAAAAAGGGCATCAAAGACCTCCTCCTCATCGGTATCAGGCGGAAGGGTACCCAGAAGGCTGGCCGCATTGCCACGTTGGATGGCAATGCTGATTCTCTGACCAAAGTATAGGCCAGCCATTGGGTTAGGTGAAGCATCGTGCAGGCGATATTATTAATATTTCTAAATTTAAAAAAAACGAACCTTAATGATTTCTATTTATTTCTGCAAAAAGATTACTTGGAGACAATCTAAATTATTTTTAAAACTAAATAAAAAATTAGACAATTGCGAATTAGCCTTGAATAGGTATCTAGGCTACCATAAAGCTTGCTACTTTCATCAAAATCAGTAACATATCATCATCAGTACATAAAAATCAATAACAACTCCAGTTTAAAAATTATGAAAGCATCAAACCAATCTAGATGTATAAAATCGAAATAAAAATCGAATTGAAGAAACAAAATTGCAATAACTGGGTCAGTGAAAATTCAACCGTACAATCCTTTAAAAAGGTACCCAGTAAATACTAGAGCGGTAAATTCTCAATACACCATCTGCAGAAGTCTACAGTGGTGTGGCAAATATTTACGATCCTCTGAGCTGGGGACCGACCCAACTGTCTCAAGAGTGCTCTTCTCTGGAGGACCTCATTAGCCATGGCATGCAAATCTCTGTTTGTAATCCCGCTCAAGTATTTAGCTTCGCTTGACTTAAATCTACCTAAATGGATTTTACTATTCTTCTGCGTTTTTTTTTGTTTTCCTAATATGGTATTCCTATTGTATTTGAGATATTTTAGATTTGCATTTCCGCGATTCCGGTTTAGTTTGCGTGTGTGCATAAAAATGTTAGTAGGCACCTATTACTATAATTATATATAGGTAGGGACTGCCTCAATAACTAAACATATCGGCGAACTGTGGGTGCACATTAAGTACGCCTCTGCCTAACCCTTCGGGGAATAGAGGCATCCTGTCATAGTCCATAGTTACATTACATTCTATTTATTAAAGTAGGTAGGTACAATGGAATAATATGAACTAGAAAATGTAAACTATTTTTTTTCCATGTCAACGAAAAAATATTATACTTACTGGACAAACTGTTAAAGTGCTCTTTAAAGTCGAAATACTTAGAAGAAATGCACTCTTGTTTTAACAGGTTTCATGGCTACTGGGCGATATCTTAAACTATTTACCTACCTATTTACATAGATACTGTAACGTTACAAAAAAGAAAGATATCCAGGAATGTAAATTATTGCATTTCGAAGCAAAAATATAGGTCTAAACTAGAACAAGAGCGAATGATCTCAAAAACGAAGTCATTGATTTAATATTAGAGGATGTAGCCTTTTATTTTGCTACAAATTACAATTTATTTTATCTTTATAAAATCACAATAAAATACAATGTCATTAATAGCCCATTCCACGTTATGATAAGACCATTTACGATGTAAGTGTATCCGGTCCAATAACTCCTGACCTGATCGGTAAAGTACAGTTCATACTAGACTATAATAAATGGCGCTCAGACCCAATCAGATTATAATTATGTCGGTACTTCGTCACCTTGTGTGGCCACTGTGGCGAGTGCCTCTCAACTTCAAGTAATAAATTGCTTATAACATGATAATGACATGGCTAATTTATCAAACCATTAAGAATCTCGACAAAAAGTTGCCTAGAGAATGTTCTTATGAGTCGATACGTATGCACCTTCATTCTTTGGCGGGTGGTAGCAATTTTACAATTTTTATTTTTATTTAATGTCTATATTTTGTTACTTGAACAGTAAAATATTGCATGCTCCTCAATATTACAAGATCTAGGAAGCTATATCTATCTCCATTAATAATTAATGAAGGTAATAGTAACTTACAAACACAGGGCTTATATGGAATAGTGCGGATTAACACTCTTTAATGAGTATGCGGTGTATCCAAGGGCCGTCCAACGTGATTCGCATATAATTCACCAACCTAATACTAACTAACATTCCTTACCATTTCAGGAAGCTCAAACACCATTTTAACTTTGTGAAATTAACCATAATATGTAGCTTTTAAACGTCCCTTCGAGGTAGAAATACTTCTTAGGAATTAGAAGTCTTTTAACCTAGTAATCAATCTTCATATGAGTACTGAGTTGCTACTAGTAAATAATGTCCGACAATTAACCAGTTCGACCGGCGTCGGTCCCCGGCGCCTTGGGCTTAGAACGAACCTCTGCAATTTTTGCGATCCTGGTACCTCGGCACGCACGACCTAATTTTTGCTGCATTCACATCAACCCTTAACGCAACTTGTTAAGGACTTAAATGCCGTTGCACCTAACCTTATCTTACCCAATATAATTAAAGCTGTAATGTGTATGTGAGTGTTCATGTGTGTGTTTAAACAAACACGAAGTAGTCTTAGTAATGGCTAAAGATCAATCGTTATCTGTTCGTGCGAAATCAATAGATGCATCTGCACTGGCCGACTTCCGGAGGCGTGGTCGCTCGTAATGTTACTCTATAAAGATCTTACATAATTTAATTTGATTTTACATGTTATATTGTGTTTCTTTTTTCATCAAATCATATTGGCTCTAATATAAAATGAAATCGATGCTAGAAGGATGGAGTAAGAGGTCCACCCATAAAAGCTCTTTGAATTTTACTGTAACATTACTCTTTTCATAATTATTTTTATCATCCCAAATTGAAAGTGTAATGTCCACAGGTCCAATCTCCGCCACCACCACGCTTATTTCTATCAAATTATGACCGGTTTTCACTTTGTCTAAGAATTTAACACTCCAAAACGCCAACAAGATAATCCAAAACAGCTTTAGACACCTAGTTTCCGACCTACTACTAAAGCAATAATTCCGTTAACTGCACTTCGGTGCATATTTTCCGCAGTAAAATCAATATGTGAGCTACTAAGCGCAAGCGCACACTTAAAAACACAAATTATCCGCGCGTGCTTCATCTTAAGCACTACGATGCATCTAGGTACCTACGAGATTTCAAATGTCAGATGTTGATGATAATCTCATACACGACAATATCAATCAGGGTCTAGATTGGCGATATTACTGTAATCATGAATCTGAGTACATGAATAAATCTATGTTTAGGTAATAATCAGTAATATTAAGTGGCAGCTAGCGCGTAACATTACCTACGCTGATGATAAGGCCATCGTTGATCATTGCTGCTTGTAATTATGGGATGCCAGATATATTTACTCAAATGTAGTTACGGCTCTATTCATATTCGAATAGTGCTACCGGCACGGTTCTTGAGCGCTCAAAGAAACAGTATCCATCTACTGATCGGTTTGCGGATCACTTGGTAAAATAAATACTGCACTCAATATTTTATGGTTTTTAAGGTTGTTTTAGTAGTTAATATCGTTGAATGGAAAATAGATACTTAATTGACTTCTGCGCAGATATCTAAGCTTAGTGCTCCAAGATCTGCACTGGTTATTACATACACGCGATACTTTATAATTTAGCCTTTCATATAAAAGTATAGTTTAGCTTTTAATAAAACATGCAACTTTAGTAAACAACTAGGTACATGACTACTTTGTTCTCTCCATAAGGTATTGTACCATCGCATTCAAAAGGAACCCCTACGGAGTGATCGGTGCCGATTGAATGGAAATCGCAAAGTTGGCTTTCAAATAAATCCATCACCGAACGAGCCACTATTCCTATATGTACCTATATTGGAGATATCTTACACTGAAATTTTCGCATTATTTTGAAACGCAACAACGACTAATAATTAGACGACACGATTGGCGTAGGGGTTGAGCGATCGACTTCTGCGCCGCGTGTTGTGGGTTCGATCCCCACACGGAGCAAATATTTGTATGATCTACAGGTAGTTGTTCCGGGTCTGGGCGTTTGTGTATGTGAGAATTTGTGTTTGTAAACGCACCCACGATACAGGAGAAAATCCTAGTGTGGGACAACGTTTTTTTAAAAAAAATAACCATGAGTGTCGGTTACTAATAACAAAGGTACCTACTATAATATTAACTAAAACATACAAATCATCGGTGGTAAATCAAAAACAATGGTTTTCTATTATGAAAACAGTTTCCCCGTTATTAATTCTTTACGTGTATTGTTAGCCCACGAAGCAATATTTGCCCTCAAACTATTCATCTGTTGCCACAAACTGCCTCTTCTTCACTGAAAACATCGTACTGTTTGCCAATGACGAACAGTAAAATATAAATGAAACCCGTGGCCTTTATTGTTTACGCCAAAATATCTAACTTCTATAACAATAGACTATTTACTTAACTGTAGCTTCGACGTAAGCTCCACGCAATTGAATGTTGATAGGAAGTCGTATTTTAATCTGGCAGATCGACGAATTGACTTCTCTACTTAGAACTAAAGTAAAAATTTGATCGAAACGACAAATTGACATTGACTACAACGGCAATTTGTCGTTTATAGGGATCGGAGGAATACTAATAGGTACCTAATTTTTTTATTAGTAAAGTATTCAGTTATTAGACCGATTATTAAGTAATTAAAAAAACGTTGTTTCTTCGATCTTCAAATAAATTCTACAAAATCATCCACCGGTTAAGTGGTTTCTCGAGAGGATCGATGTTCCAATATTTAAGAATTTATTCATATTCTCATTATAGTTTCTAAAAATGCAGGATGAAGTTTATAATGTTTTTATGAAGTTTATTATTATGATAATTATTTACAGCCCAAGCACTACACGAAAATAATTAGCTAAAACTAGCGTGTAAACTTTCAAACTTCGTTTGTAGCGATTAAGGAAACCTATTAGCATGGAGGGATGGATAACAACAATAAATCGACATCTGTCTAACGGAGATACGAGTGTCCATATTTCAAACTTCAGTGTTAATATGTTAGAAACTGATATTCTGAGAAATGATTGACTATGCGGTCTGACACCAGCTTAAATCGACAAAGTGGGTGTCTCTGCACACGGGGCCACCGCTGAGCGAGTTTGTCAGTGTCATTACATCTAACATTGTCACTTCAATAATAAATTTTAATACCGTTTTCGAGTTTTAAGTGCGATTTGACGGACAGTTAGGTAAATATCTACCAATAGCTGGTCGCGCGGAAACACGGAATTATGAAGAGTCAACAGTATTGACGCGTGCCAGCAAACACGCGGATGAAAAGTAAAACCAACACAAATATCAGCTTTTTATGGATTGATACAGTTGTATAGTGTGACTTAACAGAGAAATTTGACACATGTAAGGAAAGTAAAGGCGTATGTAGACAGTCGTAAAATATTGGATATCTAGTACCTACTTTGCCTAATGTTTTTCAAATTCACAGTTAATGATCTCCGTTTAAAAAAGTGTTCCTTTATCAACGTAAGTTGAGTAAACAGTTTTTATACGACTGCAATGAACGAAAGCATTTTCTTAATTTTATTTTATATCCTTCTTAGAACATAAAAACGTTATTATTTATTATATGCAATATATCTGATTACTATTTTAGCTAATTTGTATATTAGAGGTCATTCGCTACATACAAATCTGTATATATATCTACCCAGTTTCTCTTTTATGTTTATGCTAATTAAAATTCAAATAAAACTGTCACTACTAGCATTCAATAAAATTTAACTTTTGCAGGTAATAATGTAAATTAATATTATCAAAACCATTCTAATTTTATGATGAAATGAAATAGTCTAGATTAATTTAAAGATATTACCTACTATTATTGATTGAAGTAATATTAATATTTTTCCTAATATATTTTATGGGACGTCTACATGACAGTTATAAACAAAATAATTACATATTGGGTTGGGTAATTCATTAGGTAGTCCTAAAGTAAGTACACCACAATTTTAAATGGACCGAGCACGTTGTCTTGAGGAATTCCAAAATCACTGTCATTCCTTGTACTTGCTTATAGCGCTTTACACTTAGTTAATAAAAAAGTTATAACACAAGGTGACTCATGTTTCCCATAAACTTCTCAAAATCAAACAACCAATTCTACTATGGAGGAAATTATGTGAACGAAGTGAAATTGAACAATGAGCTTCAATTTTTGCACCGATGCGTTAGCTTTCTCCATGCGCTGTTGTTATATTTTATCTTGTATCTAAGATCCATTATTTTCTCTAAATCTATTTTAAATCGGTTATGTATATGATTTAAAGACTGTAAAAACAGTTAAGTATAACATTAGTTTCATTGCTTATATCGCTCTCATATTCTTAGGTGTTAAATTGCTAATCTACTGTGTTACATTAATTTATCTTCATAACATAACATACCATCACGCCTGTATTCCCCGAAGGGTTAGGCAGAGGCGTACTTAATGTACACCCACAGTTCGCCGGTATGTTTAGGTCCCATGTTATAGGGGGCGAGCCTATAGCCATTAACCAGGCACAAATCCAGACTCCGAGCTGCTACTGAGAATTTCATAGAAAAACCCAATAACACTTTGCTCGACCTGGGGATCGAACCCAGGACCTCTAGTGTAGCAGTCGCGCTTGGGACCACTAGACTAATGGGGCAGTCATTTAACTTTTATTTATTTATTTTCATTGCATGCATTTCACAAATACTTATTAACTTATATTTAGTATGTAGCTAGTAAACTACGGGTAACACGTGATGTGATTTTTTTATAAGTACACTTATAGTATACCTACCCTACTTCTAAAATACTCATTTTATTCGAATACCTAATCATTTCCTGATGTGGTGCATTATAATGAACAATTTTGATACTAGAGTAACTGATATTTATTTCTATGGGATACCGCAAAGTTAATCATAATATCTAACTGCATCTAAGTATTTAGCAGTAAGTAGTAGTAGATAGTAGTAGGTATCTTCCGCAAGAAAGTTATTACCACGTTTAATCCCAGTTTAATGATCCTAGGCAACGAGATAGTAAAATTTTTAAGGTTATCACTACAATGTATTTCTAATTTTCTTTATTATGCTGATGAAATAACGTTTTGCAATGTCCTATTTACCGCTTTACTATATTTCAATAAGGTTCTCAAACAGTAACCAACACGTGTAACCCAACTATTGCACCTTACAAAATAAGTATTCGTATGTTTTATGAATCACCTTATTAGAATAGTGTAGTACCTTTTACATACAACACAATACCGGAGCCAATGCACAATTTGGTCATGTTCATATTGTTCATAACAAGGATGTGTCTTAAAATACATGTGGTATGTCATTTATACACACACGATTTGTTGCATTTATTTCAAACATCAAAACTTAACTTAACTTAAAAACAAACAAAACTCAAACAGAAAAACCCGCTAAGATTTTCATTGGAATAGTCATTCTTGTGAAATGTTGCTTCGTCATTGAAAATTTGTTTATATTTTGTCACCAGGTGGTGCTAGCGATGCGGGTGGCGGGAGGGCGCGAGGATGGCGGCGGCGGGGGGTAGGATGGCCGCCACGCTGCTGCTGGTGCTGGCCACGGCCGCGGCTGGCGCGCACCTCGGAGAGCTGGCCCGCCGCGACACTGGCGACATCTTCACTATTACCGGTTAGTTGTAGTACTTGTTACAATTTAAAATCTAGTAGGTATAATGAGCGGAAAATAAACAAAGAACAACTGACGAAAGGGATGGCTTATATAGGCGGCATAGACGTTCAAATGACATTTTTATAGTTTTTTTTTTATGGGATAGGAGGGCAAACGAGCAAACGGATCGCCTCATGGTAAGCGATTACCGCCGCCCATGGACACCCGCAATACCAGAGGAGTCACACGTGCGTTGCCGACCTTTTGAAAGGGGGTTGGGCCTCCGGTAACTCCACTGACTCGGCGAAACACAACGTAAGCGTTGTTTAACACCGGTTTTCTGTGCGGCCGTGGTATCACTCCGGTTGAGCCGACCCATTCGTGCCGAAGCATGGCTCCCACGTAAAGTTTTTGTTAAATAACGTTTTTAAATCTGTTCTAAACTTTACTTTAACCCTTGATGGTAAACGTCATTGTATTTCTCAAAATTAAAAGACTATATTCAACTAGACAGGAAGGTACATACCTACATTCGCAGTAAAATTGTAGATATATTCCGTAGTTCTTAAAATGTAGTCCTGTTCTTTACCAGTATAATTAGACGCCATCTATAAACTAGTAGTCCCCATAACACTAAAGTGTATTATGGCCACTGGTAAAAGATAGTGTCTGATAGACCCTGCGAATGCGTCGTAAATACAATACTTAGTTGCTATTACAATATACGCCTAGTTAGTTATCCAAGTCAACATAATCAGCGCTCGAAAACTACTGAAGACGCATCTCCTAAACATAAACATAAATTTATTTATTGGCACAAAATACAAGCAGATACATAGTAGTAGAAAACTAAATATAGGGATATAATTATTACAGGTTATATTATAATTATATAATTGTTCCTAAAGAAACACTTCTCCAGGTCGCTAACCTATACCTATCCAGTGGCAGGAAGGTTTTTATAAAAGGAAATGGTGTAAAATTGTAGAAGGGCAGAGTGCATACGTTTTTTTAAAAAAGTTCTCCATTTATTTACGGATACAATATTGCTAGAAGTAAATTAAGCGCTATGAGTTTTACTCAAATAGTTCAGCTAGGCTAAAAACGATTGAAGTAAAATTACTTATTATTTCTATTTTATTCGGATATCGAATTGTATTAGGTTAAATCTTTGTATTATTAAATCCCGACGTTTACAGCGTCCAATCTAGAGTAACAATCCGATTCACGCAGAACGAGCTGACAGTTTCTTTTGGTCTTGCAATTTTAGGCTTGGATTTACATTTTTAATCGAATTTGTAATAGGGTTCCAAGCAGGTACTTAGTAAGACCCCGCTATCTCTATAACTATTTATTTCTAGTTAATCAAAATTTATTTCTAGTTATAAAAAATAAGCTAAGGATTAACTATAGTTAGGTACTAAATATGTATTGATTGTGGGGGAATTATCATTACCAACCTTTTGCTTTTCAATTCGCGTAGGTATACGAATGTGTCTTGAAGATAAGATAAAAGAAACGCGGTTCCTCTTTATTATATAAAGAGTATATGTCCATCTTTTCGTTAAGAAAATATTGTTTTTTTTATTCTAGCAGGTGAATGTAGCGCAGCGCTATGCGCGGAGCACGGAGCAGGTGCGCGTGCTCCGGATGCGACCGGCGAATGCGCGTGCGCGTGTCCGCAACGCGCGCCGCTCTTCAGGGAGGACCGAGAGCTGTGCGTCGATGATTTACCAGGTAATTTTATTAGCTCAAGACAAGAACAAATGGTAGAGAAGGTCTGCTTTCGTCGAATAATAATGAGCTATGGGACTCAAACGCTAATCTTATTTTGATGTAAAGTTGATCTAAGTCCATTAAGTTCTGCTAAGGGTAAACATACATATTTCAGAATTTATTGTTTAATTCAAAGAAAAAACGTTTCCACCCCAAGACAATCATGATTATTTTGTGCCCTTTTTATATATTTCCGTTAGTCATATAATGCCTGTTGTGTCACATGCGAATGACCTTCACATTCACATGAATGAGTACAGGAAAATATTAAGGCGGATCGTTCAGCTGAGCCCGCGAAATTCAAATTTCAAGTGATTTTTCGCATTTTGTAGGTCTATAACAAGTTCTAGATTCATGGCAGTTGTAATTGCGACATTAACTATACAACATTCAACACAACTGAGAACTAAAACCTTTACTTATAAATCCTTATCAAGCCAAAACCTTGGCGTAATCTGTGTAATTGGTCAAAATTGACATTTTACACTACTTTTAGCTACAATTATGATTTTTAAGCAATGATTTAAGATAAATATTGTGAATTTTGTCTAGTTAATGTCGCAATTACCATTATCATGAATGCAGTACTTATTATAGACCTACAAACTGCGAAAAACCCCTCAAAATTTGAATTTGGCGGGCTCAGGTGAACGATCCGCCTTAACGTAGATTTCCTTATAAGTACACGCCTACATTTTAAGTATTAATTAAATTTTAATGTCAAATCTGCTTAGTTACTCTTAGAAAGACCTAAAATACATCCTCTCTAGTATTCATCCCGGATATGAATGCCCGTTAAAAGCCATGAAGGTAATGAATTGCAAGACATACATCACATACAGACCAGCTTTAATAAGTGTTGAACCAGATTCCAGTTTACCGTCATGCTCGGCAAATAATTTAGTAGAAAAGAGCTTTGACTAACACTTGACAAGTTGTCGTACTGTAAGTGGCTTAAAGACCTGTGGACGTAGAAAGCCAAGACTTTTGGACACGTCATGAAAGGGAGGCAAATCACGCTTGACGGTAGTTCATGATAGAATATAATATTTAAATTGTATTTTAATATAATAATTGTATTGTATGCATATTCGGTTCATAAAAGATGTTTTTGGTGAAGCAACAGTTTGTTAAAAAAAATATGAAGATCGCGGTATATACTTACGTAGTGTTTTGTTTCTTTCTCATACAATGTTTATTTTCTTAAAAGTAACAGTCGTAAGTCTTACTGTGAAAGTGCCAATATCTGGCAAACGTGGAATATCGCTTCTGCTTGCTCATCGTAGAAGTAAATACAACTTTAACGTTGAACATTGATTTTGCTGAATCTCGCATTAGGTAAGTACTTTCTTGGCGATGATTAACAGATTCTGATATTTCTTTTGCAATTAGAAAACATAGTTACTTATGTTTTTTTATATGAATTGGTTTATAAATATACATTACATTTCATTCCTTAATGCATTCCTCAATGTACTGTGACAACGATTTTAAATGAATTCAAATATAAAAGAAAGCGTCCGAATGTACCTAGATGATACCTACGCTTATCCTTCTGACTTATCGTAGATCACAAACATCAAACAAAACTAAATATAATTATGACTTACTTAGTAATTGAATAGGTACATATTTAGTTTAATTTAATTATTTTCTTTACCTTTACCCTGTAGGAAACAACTAGCAAATAAATAATCGAGGGAAAAATAATAACCCGTGGGAGATATGCAACAAAGTGGCGTGCTTTCAAAGGCAATGTTACGTTAGTACCTGTTGTGGGAAATAACTCCGTAAAAACAATCGAATAGCTTTCCATTTTCCTTAGTTTTAATTAGATAAAACCTCGGTCATGCCACATTTGAATAGCTGTCTCTATTTTCCGATGTTATCTTGCAATATTAATTTGCTGCTACACGAGTTACTTTCGTTTGATCATTCAAATAAAGGTTATAAATTCTCAATGCGTAGCTGTAGCGCATAAATGCCCATAAAAATTTAATACCTACTTATCATCAGAATTTCGACCAGGCATAATATTTTCGTATTCGTATAAAATTATGTACGAACATCCCAATTCCGTCAGACCGATAGTTTTTCAAACATTTTCACTTTTGTAACGTATCGCCGGTCCTAATTACACTTTGGGTTCCAAGATGGTAAGTTAGGAGCAGTGTCGCGTAATAACTACCGCATTTAGCGACACTTACTGCGAAAATGCGAGGGATTCACATATACACCGTTAATAACATACCGGATTCTCGATACCAGCTTATTTCACAAAATGTTATTCTTAATTCCTTTACAAATGAGACGTCCAATAAAGTAATACGAATTGTCGGCTCTGGTCACATTACTACTTTAATGAATTTGACAAATATTTGTATTAAAAACTTCTTGCAATGTCACTGGCAACTTTTTTATGTAAGTATATTAACATCCATGTGTTCATCTTTACAAATTGATTCAAGTATGCCAATATTTTCCTTTGCAGAATGTTCCTTAGCTACATTCGGGACAGGCAGTGCCGTTCAACGAATACCGTTCGTTTATTTGCCGCTAAAAGGACAGATTATACACCCATCAAAAGAGATAACTTTCCAAAGTGAGTGTTCATAATATATTAATCAATTTCATTTTATAACACAATTTGAATAAACTTAGATATTATTCACGAGTTACCTAGTCTAAAATTTCAATAAATCGATAAACTTTCAGATGTCAAAACACCAATATGTGCAGTATCAGGGGCTCAATTTCTTACAAGGAAAGGCTTACTCGATCTTCGGAACACTTTGGATGCCGATGTCCCATTCAATCTATTTCGTGACGAAGGCAGAACATTTCTACAGGTAACAACATTTTCACTTCTTTACTTGTGAAATTTTAAGCTACCTATATACTAATCAATTTCTAATATTCTTAGTGGAGCGGCGAGAACGATGTGCGTGCAAGAATGACTGGACGAGTAATGGTGGTTCGATTGCTGTGTCGTGATGTCGCCGCCACTCCCACGTCACCACTTGATTTGCGAGGGGTGTTCACACCATGCGTCGCATTCAGGGTGCAAGGGACTCCATCAAAACCACACTCCAGTATGTTTATGGGTCACATAGTACTACCAACCTACCTACCTACTCAATAATTGTTTAGATTGAAATCGTATAAAAGATTATCTATTTCTTTCAGACATAACAGAAGTTCAATTTGCCCCAAACGCACAAACATCGGAATCATCCAGCACTTCAGGTCTTTCAGTATCAGAATACGTCGCCATTGGTATCAGCTCCCTACTCCTTGGTCTTATCTACGTTGCATCTGTTTTCCTATTCCTACACATCCGTAAACGCCGAAGAGCAATGTCTGATGAAGACGGTATCAGAAAACCAAAAGGGGTTAAGAAGAAAGACGGCTCTGTGATAACTGAACGTGATATCGTTCGCGTAAATAATGAACGAATGCACACTCTATCAAATGCAATGGGCCAGGATGACGGTATAGTAAAAAAAAATCCATTGCTAAATATCAGTCGGCAACTTCATGAGACTAAAAACCTCACAAGCGATTCAGGCAGCAACATATCTGAATCAGACGATTTTTGCAATAGTAGTGTGCGAAGCGAAGACAATTTGTACACAGTAAGTTATAAATTAATCTGTAGTAGGTACAGATATACAGATATATTATCAGAAGGTACAGATTCTGTACCTTTTTTTATCCGTGATAGGCTTACTGGTAATATATCTGTAGGAGTTAGAAGTTAATTTGAGAAATACATTGAAACCTGTTTTTTACAGAACCAAACTACGTCGGCAGTAATCCATCAGCATTTTAGTAATTACAAAGTTAATAATGACAATGAAGAAGTAAGCCATCGGGACGAATCTGGAATTGAAAGACTCCCAGACGAACATGTGTCAATTGTGGACACACAAGATGATAGAGAAATTGCACGACCAGTTGGAACAACGCGGCGGAAGTTGTACTTTAACCCAGCTTATTTTGAACCACATTTACTGGCTGTAAGTAAACAAACTTATTGTTTAATTTAAACAAAATGTACCTTGATAAAAAATATAATATGTTACCTGTTACAGGAACCTCCAGCTGCAGCATTAGAATTTTTAGTCAAAATAAGAGAAGTAATTGCAATTGCAAAACATAAAATGGCAGCCAAACGTTTTCAACCAATTCTGAATGAAATACCTGAAGAAGAAACTTTTCCGTCTAATGGAAACAGTATTGATATTTATCAAGGAATGGGGAGCCAAAGAAGTGGTAGCGTTATTAGTTTAAAAAGAGGAAACAGTAGGAAGACAAATTGCATTGGCTGCCCAGGATGCAAAGTAGATGGTGAAAATGATACCCCACAAATTGCAAAATACAATATCACAACTTGTGTTAACTGTCTCAGCAACAAAGGCGACAAGCAAAGTAGTATACGAAAGTGGTTGGAAAACATTCCCACGGTAAAACAAAACCCGCTGTACAACGACGTTTTACCTACAAATCAACACAGTTTAGCAGATACACTTTTATCACTTCCTACCAACGAAAGTCGGCGTCAAATAAGAAAACAAAACAGTTTTTCTAGTTCCAATTCTCTATATTTAACAAACAGTTTTACAGTCCCTAAAAAGTCTTCGACTTTGTCGGTTAAATCGGAACCTATGATGCGAAATTATAACTTGCCACTACCTGAGTTTGACAACCTAAACTGTCAAAACGAAGATTTTAACATGTATTGTCAAACAGTTGCACGTGTGGATGACATAAAACCTATTGGTCTAAACAATTACTGTTGTGTAAGTCTTAGAGCGAACTTGGAAAATCCAAGAATTACGAAAACCTATGCTAATAAAAATGCGTTGCCGGATATGGTGAATGAAGCCATAGCTCTAGATCACTGCACAAAATCATACAATCAAAATAGTTCCGATGAAGAAAGATTGAGTAATAAAAATCCAAAAGTCCCAATTTCAAATCAATATACAACAAATACTTCTGAGAGCCCTATAGCAAACGATTACGAAACTGACAGTTTAGAAAGAAGTACAATAAATAAAGGCTTATCTACACCCACAGAGTATCCCGATATACCATCATCGCAAGCTAGCCCAAGTTTGAGTACCGCATTACCATTGGAAGAAGAGCTCACAATGAGAAATGCTGTATACAAAGTTCATTCTAGCAGTAATAGCAACACTCCCTCACCACAGCGAGATATTTGCATAGATCAAAATCATTATGAAACAATAGAAAAACATCTATCTCCTCGATTTGAGGCTCCAAAAGCTAGTTTAGTAAGCGAAGTGTACGTTAATAATACTTATGACTTTGGCAGCGCACCAACATCACCCAGTGGCTCCGAATGCTCCATGGGAAGCAGAAAATTAGTAACAACTATTCACGACACCGAATTAAAGCCAGGTTGCTTAACTATTGAAGTTAAAGATCCCCCAGAGAATTATATAAAAATCCACGAATCTGATGGTTTCGAACCAGATACTTTAGACAGGAAGCATCCGAAACACAAGGAAGCTATTGATGATATACAATTCAGTAGAAAAGACTTGATAAAAAATATTGAAACTAACGATAGTCCGCCTAGTCAACAACGTATTCAAATCAGAAGTAGTGGTACTTTCCAGAAAATTAGTGAAAAGATGGAAAATCCGACGAAATTTAACAGTCTCAAATATGAATATGAATATCGCAAAAATATTTATGAGCGTCCAAAGTTGTCTGCAGGTGTTTATAGTGAATCAAAAAGTCTCGAAAATGATACTGACGATAACTTGCAAGAAACCGAAGAGTGGACAACGGAGGAAGGTCGAATTCTGACGTTAGAGCTAAGACATTCTAAAAGACAAAGGCAAAGCACACCTCTTACGATTAAACCATTAAAGAATCTAGCCCGTCCTGATGTATTGCCACCTTTGCCCCCAGTTGATGATGATCCTATATATGAGCAACCATCATTTCCACCTAGAAGAGTTGAAGTGGATAGGGCACCAAATAACGAGATTCATCCGAAAAACGTGAGTGGCAGCCTCAGTCCGAGGTTAATTACGAAGAATATGACTATTGACTCAAACGATATTTCTATAACTTTTAAATCACCTTATGGACCTTCCTGCAGTCCAATAAGTGCTTCTGTACAATCACAAACCTCAGAATATGAAAATATGGAGTCCGTGAGTGGAACACTTAAAAAAGCGGGCGACTTAGGCAGGAACTTCATCAGGAAACGATCAGAAAGAAGTAATAAAATAAACACCGATACTTTCGTGAAGGGAGCAAAGGTAGATGGACAGTCTAAAGCTAGGTTCCGAAGAAAGAAAGGGTGTAATATACAAGACTCGGGATATTTGAGCAGTGACTCGACCTCTTCAAGACAAGTGCCAAGAAAATTAGTTGTTGCAAAAATAGTGAGTTGTAGTGAAAGTGATGATACTGAAAACGAAGCTCGTAGTGAATCTGGGGCCGAAAGTGTAGAAACAAATTCTGTTTACTTCGACCATTTTCGACAAACTGAAGTAGAGGACAATTTTAGTTACAGTAGCAAAAGTTTGAGTAACGTTAACGAAAAATGTAAACGCACAGAAGACTGTTCATAGCTTATTCCTATTAATTTTAGTTGTGTTGGTGCAATAAAGTATACCTAAGTATACAATGAACGATAATGTGCAATATCACGTGCAATATATAAGAATAACGTTGTAACTTGTAAGTTTAAGTTTGAAGATTTTAGAATTTTATTATATTTTATAAAATATCTTTTATATTTGTATATTTCCCTGATGTGTTATTTTATAGAATAACTGTACCATTGTTAGATAATACTCTATGAAAGAATTAAAATAAAATTATGTATAAGAATTGAAATCGTCTTTGACGCGATGAGAGTAGACACAATCAAAATACTTAGCTATAATAATACCTCTTAAAAACATTGATTTTAGTTTTACTAAAAAAATTATAGAATAATTAGACAAATAGGAGGCCGGACGTGCAATGCAAGAATAGAATAGTGAAATAGGTATTTTAATTTGTTATAAAATGTACAGTGTATCAATATTTAATTTAAACACTCTAACTTAAGTTTTTTAATACTTATATTTAACTGTGTATAAGGTTAAAGGCGAAGAGTCAGGCAGCAATGTTAAGCTTCCTAGTACCTGACTACATAGTGTGCTCCAGAGAGGATACGCAATTTTCATCCTCTCTGTTAGTTTTCAAGAGCACGAATATTTTGGTTGTGGTATTCGACGTTAGTTGGGAACAAACAATCCTAAGGCATACAATGCCGTTTATGGGTGTGACATTAACATTGTACAAGCTCAGTAACGAAAGTTTAAAAACCTATGAACTACGTAGAAAAGATCTTGCAGGCAATAATAATTTAGATTATCTTTTTAAGTCCCACATTAGTTAGTAAATACAAGACACAATACCTAGAATATTTACAGAACTATTATAATAAGTAAAAAATATGTACTAAAAACATTTGGGTATTATGAGTGAAATAGCACAGTGGTCAAGTTTTCGGCACGATACAAATAATTCTATGGAATGTAAGGTGCATGTGAGATGTTGATTTGTGAATGCAACCATCAAATTGTGGCGACTGAATGACTTAATGTGGGGGACGATTTTACAAAAAGAAAATATTGTGAATATCTATCAGAATTTTGCGTATTATGTATGTATTTCACGATCCCTATAATTCTCGCGAGCCATAAAAAGTCATGCCATGAACTCACCAGAACGGTCCGTTTCTAGCTCTTCGTCACCGCTGATTATTTGCTGGCGTCTTCGTAGGTACACTTCACTAATTTCAAAGCACAATCACTATCAAGTTCTCGAGACCGACACAGAGGATAGCGCGATTCCGTTTGTGATAGGTATATGTACGGCCGCGCGCTCCCGTAAGCACACTAGGAAATAGACGAGAATGAATTCAAACTGTCAACTAAAACATTAGGTATAAAAACTACCCTAAATTCTCACTAATAAGTGCGTTCGGAAACGCCAACAAAATATTTATCGATTTATATAACTACCGAATGAATCAGTTTATGTTACTTATTTATACATTTTTTACGAGAATATATCTTCATATTATCTATGTAAACATATCGCGCTAGGCATACCGCGGAAGGATTAGGTTTAGTTTAAGCTTTCGACTTAACAAATTATCCGAAAATTCCTGTCAGAAAATATTACGCCGCCAAATAGGTTTTCCTGGCAGAAAATTTCCGATATCGTGCCAATTTTAGCACGCTCAGTGAGTTAGATTGTTTGTTTCCAACAGTCAGGGTTTTAGGTTGTGGGTTATTATATTTTTTAGTTTAAATATAAATATGTTTTGTACTTAACTAGAATTAAACAATAGGTAGCTGATAAAATGGTGCTAAGAAAACGCAAAAGGGGAAACCGGGTACTAGTAGATATTAAGTTTCACCGATGGCGCTGGGGTAGCCCGGCAAATTCTGTTTCTGGCTTTTTCCCAAATTATGGGCTGATAACACAGTGGATTCCTGACAATGGAGGTCGCGCCAATAAAAACACCGTATTTACATTTTGTTTCCAAAATCTGTAAAATTTGCAGTCTTTTAAATTTATCTATGATCAGAAAAATGCGGCGGTAGCCTAATGTCTAGGGCATCGGACTTGCGATCGTGTGACTACCGGTTCGAACAACATCCATTGCACTACCGACGTCAACCCACTCGTAACACAAGGATTTAGTTTATCGGAGGGGTTAACAAGAATATTAGTAGGTAATGTGCGACCCACATTGCCAGTAAGGTTTATTTAAAAAATGATAAAATTATCTGTGCATAGTAACTTATAAATAAGGTATAATATTATTGACTACTACTGCATCTTTTACTTTTACTATGGATCTACATTGCTAAGAACACACAATAATGTTACCTATAATTTATTTGCCCGAAAGCCTTATTATAATTTGGGGGGTATGCGAGCGCCATAATGTTGTTTTAGTGGCTAGGCAACGATTACAACACAAAAATTATTAAGATTAAGATTAACAATAAAATTAAATGTAAAACTAAGTTCTACAACTCTTTATTAAACTCTAGCGGGCCCGGCAAACGTTGTCTTGCACTGTAAACAAAAAAATCCTAGAACCCGAATGCGAAGCCACTTACCGGCTCAAATTGTGAATCTAAACCACCCAGAGACACACTTAATCACACACAGAAAAAATAATCTGAGAAGTTCGGACAATGCAAACAACGCCATCTACTGGCCTTACCGAAACAGCATACAACGCCATGATCATTTGTGTCCGCGTTTTATTTCTGTCAAATCTGTCAATCCGTTCCCGATACAAAATGGATGAGAAAATAATTTTCTTTTTCGTGATTTTTTTCGATGTCTTAATAGTTATTCTGCTATTCGGGGTGGCAGTTCTCGACTTTTATGTTTTGTAACAAACCCAACTTTGTTTTATTTAAATAGATTTACTTAACATAATTAAAATAAAATTAAGTACTATTCAAGGGTGTCTTTTTATGAAAAATCCCTTCTATTGTTTTCCTAGCCACTGAAACAAACATAGTTTAAACTAACATAAGGGTCCATACTTTAATAAGGGCAGTTATAATGTTAAAACAGTGTTAAAAGAAACTGCAAAATGCTCAATATTTATAATTAGTTTAATTTTTATAGTTTTTAAAACAAACTCTCTTTACAGCCAGTATTGAATAGTGGCTATAATTTGTACATATATTTTATTTAAATAGTCTAATTTGTTATAATGTAATTATATTTTAATATGACAATTAAGTATTTGGCACATTCTAACAATTTACTAGTGTATTGTTATCATTAAATACAATGAAGCAAAATGTGGACTTATTATTTAACTAGATTTCGTAGAAATCCGTCAAGTAGATCTGGAGTTATGAGCGGATAAACAAACATACATGCAGACAGACAATAATTATAAAAATGATTTATTCACTCTCCTCCACTATTTTTTTCAATTATTTTGTGAGTATTGGTGTTATACAATACGTCTTAAATTTACCTAATCTTGCTTGATGAAAACTAATGAAAAGTAAAAACATGGTCTGTTTACAGCACATAACTCAATACCCATTTGAATCAACCAAATTTTGTATGGCTATGTCCAACAATGACCACAACATCATTATCAAATGTACAACAGGCACAGTTACCTTATTTTTTCTCCATTCAGACAAGATTTTTCATACTTTATTCAAGAAATTACCCTTTTTGGCATGTGAAACCACACTGGTATTTCGCCACGTAACTTGATGTTGGGATTACGGGAGCAATTGATGATTCCTCCGCGACTTACAAGGAATTACCTGCCTTAATATACTCCACATCAATCTATACACATAGCCTCAGGCTCAGTTTTAGGAATACTTTGACCACTGTCATTCATCTGTTTCACGCCGCTGGCCGCTTCTACCCGCATTCTATCTTTGAATCTCAAGTATTTCGCCTCGCCTCCAGCAAAGAGATCTATTTCACTGCCAATCTTGCTTTGAACAACAGGATTCTTTGACTCACTCATCTTTATCATACAATCATCCAAATACTTCAACACGAAGCCAGTCCGATTCAATATAGACGTTGCATAGTTCTGGTAATTGTAGATTAATTGAGTTTCGTCTATTATTTCCTCGTTGTGTACCGATAGACTGTCATCCTTTGCCGTAATTTTGTAGTTAGGGGGCGTAATAACTATAGATAAAGGCACTGCATCGTGTATGTAATGTATGAGGGCTAAAACTTGAGATTGCGTCCTGAAATTGCATATTACTTTTATAATTTGAACGTCATAATAATACTTTTTCGGATATTAATAATAAAAAGAAATATTTTTATATAAATGAATGATAATAATAAGATAGCCTTATGCATTGAGCTAGTCCGCCGAAGCTTTATTAAATGGCTACATTATGAGGTTCCTCAAAAGAGAAATGAAAAGAATTAATAGAACCGGTTAAGCGTCTAGGGCCTACAGAAAGACCTTCAGCTACGAGAACATCAACGGAGCGATATGACTAGCCTCGGAGGTTTAGGTAGGACTCATAAATTCATTAAAGAAAGATAGCCCTCCACAAAGTCGTAACAACAAAAAAATTGTTCCTCGGCAGTCGGTTGATCAAGTTGAGCAAATCAACCTTTTTTAACCCGATTGCACCAGAAGGAGGGTTATGTTATTTAGCACTTAAAAAATCCTCATGGGTCGTCTGCCATCTGGGGTGGCGGCAAGGCCCGTCGGACTATTACCGACCAAAAACCGTACATGCCTTACTTTGCTTATCACTGCTATGAGATTCGTGACATTCACCACGACCGTGTGAGTGAGTGTGAGCAGTAAGCATATCAACGTACAAAGAACAATAAAAAGTGATTTGCATACCTAGAATAAACGGACAACATCATACAGTAATTTCCATTAGTAGTTTCGCTGTGTAGCACAACCATGACGCCATTAAGAACATGGTAAGGTGACTGCCTGTGAATTACTACGTTATTACAATATGGGACTCTTTCCAATAGAAGATATTTGGTGAAGATATCAAGAGTCAACGCTTGATCATCACTCCTCTTAATATGTCTCATCACAAGATCAGTTTTTTCTGTGGTCGCTAGAATAGCAAGTATGATGTTATAGTCTGTAATTAAAGGGAAATAATTTTAGTATGTAGATTGTGGATGTTACAAGAGTATCAAGAAGGGTCTGCCTTCTGGCTTTACTATATTTTTTAAATAACTTAGAATATGTACTTCAATTTATGATTGATGCAACTTGTGTATGTGAGAATTTGTGTTTGTAAACGTAACGTTTTTTTTTAAAAAGGTAAGAAAAAAGTATGGTTTGTTCACACTAGTTTGGCCAGATATTCTAATTTCAAATATTTGTATTTTGAAAATTATAAGTCCTATTACTTTGCAGAAATTAAGGCAATACCACTTGTGGACTTGGACACCTGGAGATAAAATTTTGTGGAGACGGTTGGGAGAGGCCTTTGCTAAAGGGCAAACAGATAAATAACGTCAAAATACTAAGATAAGTAAATATGTAGAAAATGAAGAATCTGAATAAAAGGCTGTTAATATTATATAAGACTTTGCAGGTAATTGTGCCAGAACTAAAGTTGCGTGTACGACCTAAAAAACATGGTTCCGACCAGTGAACTAGAATACACGTGTCCTAAGAACGCTAATCGGTCCTTCGGTTCTAATAGTTCTTCGTACTATTCGCACGTTACTGTACCATACTTTTAATGTTTCTGAACGACCGAGATCAAATGAAAGAGCTTGCGCTATTTTATTCTATGTCCTAAAAATGCAATACCTACCGAGTAAAGTTAAAGTATGAAGGAAAATTTAATTATGTAAACATAGATTAATTTTATGTTTAAAATTTGTAGGTATTTAATTTTTAACAATTTTTTTTAATCATCAATATCAACAAATCGGTTGGACATTAAACCCTAGTAATTATTCTCATGACTGTCAAACTATTACTAATACTAGTAATGGGACCGAACGATGAACTAATATGCAATTTGGTCAGGATAAAGAACTAATAGAACTAATAAGGTGAACCAGTTCACTGACCGAATTGTACTAGTTCGGAGCGATCCCTTTACTGACCGAATAGGCACAAGACTACTGGGGCCGTATTACGCTAATACTCTAACCCTAGCCCTACCCTAGCTTAAAATCGCCATCATTGCAATTTAACTCCCAAGTTTTCCATTTTTTGTTTGGTTTCAAGTTTGGCAATAATTATGTAGTAAAATGACGATTTCAGGCAAAGTTGCGAATATTGCATAGTTAAAGTCGCGATTACAATTTCCATTTACTGTCAATGAATTTAATCTACAACTTGAAAAAAAAAGGCTAGGTTGGTACCAACGATTCACCTCAAGCCTTTTTTTGATGATATTATGATGTCATATCATACGAGTAGTTTAAATAATGAATAGGTAAAAAGTACCAAGTAAAAAGTAAAAGCCCCTGTTACATTTTTACAAGCAATCTGATCATCAACAGAATTTACAAGTTATGAATATCTGATACACTATTATTAGCTTTATCGATGTTTTTGAACCGGGGCAGAGACTTTATAGGGACGTTTTTGTTGTAATTTTTGTTTGATGTGGTATTATTTTATAATTTTGAAGCCCCCTCAATTGTGAACCACAGTTGAGATACTAAATCATACCATCTGATTTGCTAATAAATATCTGGTACACACCTAAAGGAACAGTAGAAAGGACATCAAAATCCACTCCCATAGTGTCCAAAGAAGACAACTTAACATCTTCAATCGGTATAAGATATTCTTTTTGTAACTGTCTATAAAATATAACTCCGCTCAACTCAATCTTGCTTACGATGTTGCTTTTTATCTCCTCCAAATCTATAACAACAACTACAGCAGAATTGACATTGTATCTCAGCATTTGTGTCTTTGATTCCTCCCAGAATGGTGAACTGTCCAGTTTTTCAAATATCTTTGTTGTGTATTCCATTGATTGTCTAGTTGTCCCATGTAATAGAATGTGGACGTCTTCCAGAGCCCTGAAATGACAAGGTATCACTTATCATTATATAAGTGTGATGTTCATGTCACCAGACTATTTCTGACACCAGCTTTGCGTGCAGGTTATTTGAAATGCACAAATAATATGCATTTAATATTAGATCAATATTAATATTAATATAAGATCTCCGAAAAAAGTATCTAACGGCCAGTTCCAATAACGAATCCGTCGATAGATTTGCTTACTAGAGATAAGATTTTGACATTACTTGTATGGACCTTATGTCAAAATCCTATCTCTAGTAAGCATATCTACTGACTGATTTGATATTGAGACTGGCCATTAACGATAGTGAAAACTGTATCAAAATCCATTGGCTTGTTTAGAAGAAATAAGTGTACTCATCTTTATGAACAACTTCAGAAAAGTTAGGTGTTCCATACAATTTTTGAGTTAAGTAAACATAAATGTATTGAAGTTGATTTTTTAATCACAATTTCAGGGTTGTTAACATAGTAAAAGTTGTTTTGTAGCAATTAAATTTTTTTTTTTTGGTAGGTATATAAATGCTATAAAAGCGGAAGTAGCCCAATGGCTAGGGTGTGGGACTTGCAATCACGTGGTTGCCGGTTCGAAACCCACCTATTGCCCTATAACATGTAACACAAGCATTTCACTTAGCACAAGGGGTTAACAAGAATACTAGTAATGTGCGACCAGTGTCACCCACATTACTAGTAAGATTATATAACCAACAATATGACTCAATCAGTCATACTTGTAGACCCAACAGCAAACAACATACAAAATCAAGAATACTAACTCATTATTCATATTGCAAACATATAATGCAATAACAATTTTCGTATTGCAAACTTTAATCCATGGAGTTTGAGTATTGATTTTTAAGGCTCTGGCGATCTGAAACATAATTAATTTTATTAAATACCTAATTAAACTATCACACACAACTCACAAAATTTGTAAACTCATAACTTGTCAAATCTTGTACACACACCAGCTACCTATATTATATACAGTTGCAAGGAATAAGTTGCAAAAATAAATGACTAAATAAAGCTTACCTACCTCTTTTGCACCATCCTTCAACACCGAATCATCTAAATTAGGATGAATTTTTTTGTAATTAATAAATGCAACTGTCTGATGAATGTTCAAAAGGTCTTTGTAAGTCTTCTCATTATATTTCACACTGTACTTAGCTTCTGTTAGTTTTCTCTGTAGATGGGTTATAATTGGCAGTGTATCATCATTTTGTGCTTCGGTGCAAGTCATTGAAATGTCGGGACGTGTGATATTCTCAAAATTTTCATCAAACATAAGAGGCATTGCGTCTGCCTTGCGAAATACTCTCAAACTAGCTTGACCACTACAAGAGATATCATTAATATCATACCTGTCAACATGTGTTACTATTTGGTGTACCTCAAGATTATCATTCCTTGACAAAATAGTAATGTCATCCTTAGAAGCTACCAAATAAAAAAGATTGCACTGACTGCTCCTAAGTATTCTAATTTCTGACGGTTTTGATGTACCAGCAAGTTTTATTGATGACACTAAATCTCTTTTATAATACTCTTGCACTTCTCCGTCTTCCGTACATAGTGTAACATCAATATTTTTCTGGTCTCTTGGATGATTATCATAGAAGGCATAACATCTTATATCGTTCAAAACAAAAGCTGGGACCAGCCTAGCTAATACCTGTCGAACGTTTTCTACTACTTTTGTCATGGTTGGCAATAATGTAGTTTTAAATCAGTTAGGTTTAACTTCATAAAACCAACTTTATACCATTGCGTATAAAAAACATAACAAATAAACATAGCATTAATTCATTTGTTTTGAAATTCAATTTAAACACCAACACCAACCAGTATTATTCACTTTTTGACAGACAGAGTTGACAGACTAGGCCATACCTAGCCTATTGATAACTATCGAGTGAAAAATATCGATATTTTGATGTAATTATTATCAATTTTTCAAAACGTGTGGCGAGGTACATTTTTATGGATATTTTCTTTAATAAATATCGATATAATAGCTTCGATATTTTTAATCCTGTTATGTCGATATTTATTACGCAACTCTGGGATTTATGTTCCTAGATGACCTTTTTTTTGGTCCATAAAAATGTACCTCGCCACACGTTTTGAAAAATTGATAATAATTATATCAAAATGTCGATATTTTTCACTCGATAGTTATGAATACTGATTAAAAATATCGGTATATTTTTAATTTCCATCCCATCCTATGACAGACGTATGACCGACATTAATTAGAATTACTATTGTACATAGTAAATAGCATGTCCCGAAACTCGGTACAATTACTGTCCTAGGAAAAAATGTTGCAAGGAAATCTCCACTTTCTATTCTTGTATGTAGTAAATTAACACTACCTGATTTATTGAAAGTATCGTTAAAAATCCAAATATCGTGCATCCCTAAATGTCACCCACAGACGCCACAGATAAGTTAAGTTAGACACCACCACAGATTGGTGACACCAAACACTGACACACTAAATGAAGACAGCAAAATAGGATTTAAATTTTTTTTTTTCGTTTACCTACTACGTAAAGTAAACTAAAGACGGGCAGAGGGTATCGTTTCCACCCACGGGTGGAAACCGCCTTAAAACGGATTTTGGGTTTAAATACCTACAACGAATAAATGAGGATATTTTGTAATTCCACCCCTAAAGGGGTAAAGTGGGGGACCAAGCTTGTATGGAAAATAATATTAAATAAATGTTTCAAGTTGAAACTTTGATTTTATTTGTTTTTATGAATACTCCAAAAAACAAATAAGCAAATACGTAGGTATTTCGTATTTTTCAAAATCAAAGTCATATATAATAACTGACTCATCAATGTCCAGCCCAAACCGTTTGACCTAGAAAGCTGAAATTTTGCATAGAGATTACCTATATGATGTTAAGAAGGAATATGGGGGGTTTTACGAAAATAAAACATATAATTATGATATTAGAAAGCTATTTTAATGAAGGTAGGTACTACAATCGTTTACATGGCGGCTTCTTTCAAATCACTTGTTCAAATGTGTGTTATGTTTATTGGGCTGCAGACCAGCTTTTATACATTTTTGCCGAATGACCTTTTCTATGGAAAAGCAATATTAAATTGATATTTTGATTGGGAACTTAGAATAAGGATGTAGGTACTCCTAAAACATAAGAAAACACGTATTTCGTGTCTTTCTGAGAATTTCCGAACCTAAAGTCGAAATGAGTATCGTTACCTATTAGGTTTTATGGGACGTTGATTGCGAAAATGCATTTTTTTTTTAATCCAAGTCGGTCATGACCTAAAAATAAAACAGTAAATTTTCCAACGTCCTCCGAAAAATAGGAAACTGAGGGCTAGATTACAATAATAATTCTGCTAGATCTTGCCTCAGTGCTATCGACCGTTGCTGAGCTAATGGCCTGAATATTGTAAATCTGGGCTATTATTATGGATATATTAGATGTCCACAGCATTCATGGCAAATCTACGGACTGGCTGTAACTAAGGCTGTAACGACTGTGACTTTTTTTTTGTGCGAGGAGGAAACCTTCAAAAGGCTGTCAGCCTACTAGCCGGGTTCAACATAATATTGGGAGTATCCGGGAACAATATATTCTTCCGGAACCTTTCCTGTGCCATGTCTGTGTCCGTCTCAGGGACTCTTTATCCCATCTCTGTGCAATGCACACGGCGGCACATGACCACTACGTGTCACCGTCATCCCTAAGGTTACTTGATGGACGTCCAGAGGCCCCACTTGGTGAGTCTACGGCCGCAGAGGCCCCCCGCAAGTCATTTCAGTAATAACACGTGGGGGGTTTCAGCATATAGCCCTAGATAGGCTAAACACCGGCGTGATTTCTACCCTGGTTTCTGCCATCTTCTTCTTCAGCGGGATCGTAAGAGATCACGATCTACCCAATCATAATGGCAGTGAGGAGCTGTAGGTACACCATGACTGGTTACTAATCTTAGTCGGGAACAACACGGACAACACCACACATTAATAATAAAAATTACTATGTGAGAATATGATTTTCTCATCGAATTAATTAGCTGTTTATTTTCCCGTTTAATAACAGATCATCGACGTAGGGAAATAGGTTAACATTGTCTTGTAATGTAGAAGTGCGATCAGTTCTTGAAGAATAATAATTATGGAAAGTGACAACAGCGCGACATTAAAACTTGTAGCTAAGTAAAGACTTACTTAGGTACCTACTTATGTTTTGTATAAAAATTGTTACTTGTAAGCAGAAACCTGAAAAAGACTGACTAACCTGACTTGGGTTACAAGTTGCAAATTGCGACTTGCTGATGGAATCGCGTATTTGTGTAAAATACTAATATTCAGTGAAATTTTGTTGCACTGGTTGCCGGCCAAGGATATACCTTTTCCAACATGTTATATAATCAAATCCATTATAAATATTGTCCCACTGCTGGCACAGGTTCGCTAAGGATGAGAGGATATAGCGCTGGCCTAGTGCGGGGTGCACACTTTACACGCCGTCGAGAAAATCTCTCAGGCATAGAGGTTTCCTCACAATGTTTTCCTTCGCTGTTTAAGCGCGTGATAATTAACTTACAAAATAGGCACCTTCGAAAAGTCAGAGGTGCGTGCCTTGGATTCGAACTCGAGACCTTTGACTTTTTTTTGTGGATTAAGTCGGCAAACGAGCTGACGAACCAATTGGTGGTAGGTAGTCATCGTCACCCATGAACACCTGCAACAACAGAGGAGTTACTGATCAGTTGCCGATCTTTAAGAGCCCCTATGGACTGCAGACTTTCAGAGCCGTAACTGAACTGGCTCTTGGCAGTCCAATGGTCATATCACTAGGCTATTATTGCTATCACTGGAAAAGGTTAAGCTTTATTATTAAATAATAAACAGTACCTAACCGTAGTAGAGTGTTTTTGTAGCACCGAGTGTTTTTTTAACGCACGCTGGGGACCAAGGCGTTCGAAATTCAACGCGCGTTTCTTTAAAGTTCCTGGCTTACATACGATAGATATGTAGGTTTATAAACTTCGATTCTGACTTTGACTCTACATTATAAACTTTTTAATTGTTACGAACAAACAGTTCGACGTAGAGACAAGGTTGGGCCAAGATGCTGCAGCCTGCACCATTGTATCCGCCTTGCACCATACTATTCTATGCGTTACTAAAGACAACAAAGTTGGTTGCATAAATAATTATAAAAACTGAACTCAACTACATATACGGGTTCAAACATTGAAGGCACATTTACTGTGGTCGGAAAGTAATTTTAAAGTAGGTACGCAGTTAAGTACCTAAGTAAGTAGATACATGATATTTTGTACAAATTCAAAGAATGGATGATTGTACCTATTTGTATTTAATAACTAAACGACTACTTTTCCTAACAAAAATATTGCCCAATAACACTGCTCGACCCGAATACGAACCCAACACCTAAGTATAGCGTAGCAGTCGCTCTTGGGACCAGTAAATATAGGACTAATGAGACAGTTAATTGATTATAGATATATGATTGTTACACTATAATTATGATATTACTAATATTTATAAACGTGAAAGTTTGTGAGTACTAGCACTAGGATGTTCTGCCCGCGACTTTGTCTGCGTGGATTTCAGGATTGGTACAGACATGGATAAAAAGTAGCCAGATATATAATTATGATTATATATCTGGCTACTTTTATCATATTAATATGTATTTAAATTGTGTATATCAAACATACATGTATATCATACATACATAAATGTTTCAATAAATTTATCAATAATTTATTTCGAGAACTTGTCTCAATAAATTTATTTTTCTTTCTTTCTTTCTTTCTTTAGTGCAACAATAAACACGAATTGGAAACATTTACGACCGCATTATTGTTACATCGAGTTTTATATTAAAATTTACCACTGACAACCACTTGCAACTAACTTCAGATTGGCAGTGATTTTGATCGTACCTATTATCCTTATCCTTTCCTTACTAATATTATAAACGTGAAAGTTTGTGAGTATGAATGTATGGATGTTTGTTATTCTTTCACGCCAGAACGACTGAACGGATCTGGATGAAATTTGGAGATAGACTATAGTCTGGAATAACACATAGGCTACTTTTAATCCAGGTCGGACACAATTTTAAAGTCCACACAGACAAAGTCGCGGGCAGAAGCTAGTATGCAATAATTTAATAATACGTAAAATAATTACAAATTCACCAGTTGCATAACGGAATTTAAAGATTCATTGTAGACGGTGTTTACGAAGCGTGTCAGAAGCCTTACCTATACAAATAGACACGAGCACGGTTGAATGACTCCATTTTTCAGGAAATACTGCGCTTGTCATGTGATTAGCAACGTCGTGGATCGCGGCGATGTCGATGACTGAACACGATGGTATTAATTAAACGCTTAATTGGCGTCAAGATTACGTTAGTGATCCCAAAATTAAGAGTTTTATAACAACTCTTAGTTCTATATAGGACTGGTTTCTGAGATGAAACTCTTCTATATTTTGAAACGTCGCGTCGGCGTAGTATCTGAGCAATCGTTTTCTGCACCATAGGTTTGACACGGGTTGGTTGGATCCCGGCGCAGAACACATAGGTATTTGTATATACGTATAGATACTTTCGGGGCCTGGCTAGTGTATAGTAGGAGAAATCCATCAGCATTATTTGAAGTCGATTATCGTACCTACATAATTCAATATTAGTATTGTATATACTACGATATAGGTATCTATTTCGAATATATGTAAATGTAGTAAGTAGGTACCTATACATTTCTGTTGGATTGTTTTTTACAACACAAAAACTAATAAATAACAAAGAAACCCCTTTACTCATTCCTTAAAGTACTATTATTTTTTGTAATGCACTATATATTTTACTAGCGGCCCGCCCGCGGTTTCACCAGCGTCGCCCCATTCCTAAGAGCCGTAGCGTAATGTTAAATAGCTCAAAACCTTCCTCTTGAATCACTCTATCTATTAAAAAAAACCGCTTCAAAATCCGTTCAGTAGTTTTATAGATTTAAGCATACACTATACTATGTTCTATACTATGTAGTGATAATCTTCTATACTTATAATAAATCTGTAGAGAGGTCAATTCTGTACATGAAATATATTTCCAAAATAACTATCAGCGGGTGATTAGTGATCGATACTGACGCCAAAAATGCAATCAGTAAAATTTTTGTCTGTCTGTCTGTCTGTCTGTCTGTCTGTCTATCTGTCTGTCTGTCTGTCTGTCTGTCTGTCTGTATGTTCGTTATAGAAACAAAAACCACTCGACGGATTTCAACGAAACTTGGTACAATTGTTCTTCATACTCCTGGGCAGGTTATAGTATACTTTTCATCACGCTACGATCAATAGGAGCAGAGCAGTGAAGGAAAATGTTGGGAAAACAGGAGAACTTACTCAATTTTATAAGCTTCCGTCGCGTGTGCAGCCTTAATGGTTAAAGCTACACAGAAATCATGTATGACGGAAATGTTCTCCTTAAAATTATATAAAAAATATTCCACGACAGCAAATGTCTATCTTTTATGGTTGACTCACAATAACACGTGTAACTCCCGATAGCTTAGCAGTTCGGAGCTTTCTGATTATATTTGTCTACTCTTACGTTAGGTGACTGAACGACTGACATAGTGATCTATCAACGCCCAGCCCAAACCACAGGTTATAGTATACTTTTCATCACGCTACGATCAATAGGAGCAGAGCAGTGAAGGGAAATGTTGGGAAAATGAGTGATTCATGAGAAAGGTTTCAAGCTATAAAACATCACGCTACAACCCTTAGGAACGGGGCAACGCAGATGAAACCGCGGGCGAAGAACTAGGGAACAAAGTAACTATGCCACGCGGACGAAGTCGCTGGCAAAAGCTAGTGTATGCTTAAATCTTTAAAACTACGCAACGGATTTTGATGCGGTTTTTTTTTAACAGAGAGAATAATTTAAGAGGAAGGTTTTAAGCTGTTTAGCATTACTCTACGACTCTTAGGAATGGGGCAACGTGGGTGAAACCGCGGGCGGGTTGCTAGTGTAAAAATAAATAAATACGGTACCTATGAACTTAGGTACCGTATTTATTACGCACACCTACAGTTCGCCGGGTATGTTTAGGTCCCAT
Organism: Acronicta aceris; assembly: GCA_910591435.1. NCBI lineage: Eukaryota > Metazoa > Arthropoda > Insecta > Lepidoptera > Noctuidae > Acronicta > Acronicta aceris. The sequence continues at coordinate 6,769,624 of OU342774.1, forward strand.
GTTACAGAGGGCGACCCTATAGCCATTAACCGGGCACAAATCCACACTCCGAGCTGCTACTGAGAATTTTCTAGAAAACTCAATAACACTGCTCGACCTGGGGATCGAACCCAGGACCTCTAACGTAGCAATCGCGCGAGGCAGTCAAAAATCTTAAACATACATCGAACAATATTGCTAACCGGAGCAAACAAGGGAATATTCCAGACCGACACTGATGTAATAGTATATAGACTATTCTAATATTAGCTCAGCAGGACCTCCGGAGTCCTGTCACCTACCCGAGCGTGGCCGTGAGACGACGGTTTAAAATAGTTACTTTAAATGGCTACTTCCTCCGGCGGTGATTGTCATAGAAATCCGTAGATATTCGCAGTGAGTAGTGAACGATTGATGCTGATGGTTTTAAATGTTTGCTTATTATGAAGCTTTTTGTGATCAAAATTTAATATCACACTAGCTTCTTCTACGTAAGAAGAACCGACAACCGTTGGGATAGACGTGTTCTTGAGTAGAGATCGCGACTCGGCAAACGTAGCGTAGGATGCCCTGCGGCAAGATGGGAGTGATCATCCGAGGACAGGGTGAAATGGCGCACATTGGGGGAGGCCTACGTCCAGCAGCTAGCATCATCATCATCAGCTTATGATGATGAGGATGATGGTGACACCAGCTATAATCCTAGCTATAGGTAATGATGATTACTTGATTACTTACTTCATTATAATTTTTATTTGATTAACTGCCTCATTAGTCTAGCGGTTTAAGCGCGACTGCTACAGAGGTCCTGTGATCAATTTCCAGATCAAGCAACGTGTTATTGGGTTTTTCTATGAAATTTTCAATAGGAGTTCAGAGTTTGGAATTTAAGATTTACTTTTTGAAGTACGGAAGGTATTTAGAAAAACCTATAAAACATAATAATTACATGATTCAACATAATAAACTGGTTATGCAAGAGTAGCGGAAGGCAGTTGGCAGTGACTGGATGAGGAAAGCTGAAGATCGGGTCCTGTGGCGTTCACTAGGAGAGACCTACGTCTCGCACCGGACGAATATAGGCTGATGATGTGATGATGTGGTAGAGTCATTGTAAGTATCAGGTTCAAAGATAACTGCCCCATTAGTGCAGTGGTCCCAACCGCAACTACTACGCTAGAGGTCCTGGGTTCGATCCCCAGGTCGTGCAAAGTGTTATTGGGTTTTCTATGAAATTCTCAGTAGCAACTCGGAGTCTCGATTTGTGCCTGGTTAATGGCAATAGGCGGCGAGCCTATTACATAGGACCTAAACATACGGTGAACTGTAGGCGTACATTACTACGCCTCTGCCTAACCCTTCGGGGAATACAGGCGTGACGTGACGGTATGTTATGTTCAAAGATAAATTGTATACCTATAGCCAGTTCCAAATGTTATTCATGTTCATTACTTACACACACGCACGAATTTTAGATAACAAGAGCCAATATTTGAGTTGCTAATGGAAAGTCCATTAGAATAATATAGATTTCTACCTTGACAGTCAACAGTCTTCAGTTACAAAAACAAAATGACATACCATCACGCCTGTATCCTCCGAAGGGTTAGGCAGAAGGGTGAGCTTATTGCCATAAACTGAGCACAAAACTCCAAAACTTCGAGTTGCTACTGACAATTTCATAGAAGAACCCAATAACACTTCGCTCGACGTGGTAATCAAATCCAGGACCTCTAGCGTATCAGTCACGCTCAGTACTAGACTAAGTAATGAGGTAGTTTACAAATTTAGTTTTGTTAGTAGTTTTAGTTGAAGTTTTGAAGAAACGAAACAAATACGAAAAAAAAAATTAAGAAAATTTGAAATTGTCCTGTATATCTATTTAAACGTATCAAATGTTCTGTGTCAAATAAATTATTTATTTATTTATTTATTTATTTATTTATTTATTTATTTATTTATTTATTTATTTATTTATTTATTTATTTATTTATTTATTTATTTATTTATTTATTTATTTATTTATTTATTTATTTATTTATTTATTTATTTATTTATTTATTTATTTATTTATTTATTTATTTATTTATTTATTTATTTATTTATTTATTTATTTATTTATTTATTTATTTATTTATTTATTTATTTATTTATTTATTTATTTATTTATTTATTTATTTATTTATTTATTTATACACTCACGCCTTTATCCCACAGGCGTAGGCAGAAAAGCTACTGATCTCCACTTGCTACGATTCTTACATACTTCTTTTGCTGCTTCCACATTCATTCATCGCCGGTTGCGAGTACTACGCACCTGACCTTTTTGAAGGACTTCAGCAATAAGATCGGCAAAACGAAATACCGAAAACAAAATCGATTCAGAACTGTACCTATGGCTTACAAAGCAGGTTAATGCTAGGTCGTAGGCATATTAAATACACTAGAGGTTTTCATATTACCTAGGTGGGTACATTAAAACACAGCTACTTGTACGATCAGTATATGTGTAGGTGTAGAGTGTAGAGTGAGAGTGTAGGTGAATTGATGAATTGATTATTATAACTTACTTAACCATGTAGGTGGTTTTTCAGTATTGACCTATATTTAGCTGACGCCAATGCCTTAGCAGTTTGTAACGCCTTCATTAAAGTCAACAAAAATGGTCGACCCTTTAAGTACAAAAAAATCATCAAAATCGATTGAACAACTATTTTTACTCCCTTTGAATTTCGAAAATCGTTATCTACACCTCTACCCATTATGACAAACACACCCTCCAAATTTCAAGACTCTATACCAGCTGTTTAGGCTACGGTGTCTATCAGTCAGTAAGTCAGGACTTTGATTCTTAAAGATATAGATAAATATTACAGAAACCATGCCAAAGATTGGCGTATTAGACCAGATGGATACAGTAGATAATTTGGGGAATTTCTTAAATTTTTTGTCTTGTTCGACCCCAAAGTAGAGTTTATGTGGATGAAATTGTTGGAGGAATATATATACAATAGAACATATTATAAGTAGGCATATATTATATAGCGTTTCGTAACAGTTTATGATAATGAAGCTATGATAGCTATGCATTGCACGTGATTTAATTCCACGAACAGCTTTAGCTCCACTCCTTATTGCAATATATTATTATGGTATAAAGTTCGTACAAACTACAGTACAATTTACGGTGGAAGCCGACCATTAGTGTCAGGAAAAAAAAACCGTTGTAACAGTACACGTAGTCATAATTAAAGGTATCGTTTACATACGTAACTCGTGTTTGTTCGCCTAGAATTAGGTAGGTACCCGAAAGGGTAAAGTATTTACCTGTAGCTACCAATCTTGTTGAAATAATTTCAAAACACTTTATCAATCTCAGCTAGCAATAACTGCTTAGACGAATATAAAATGGAAAATTGAAACGATATCCTCGAATATTAGACAAAATACAGCACTAGTAAGCTTTTAAAAAAAATATATTTAAAAAAATTAGGTATCTACTAACATTTTTAATCATATTGTCAAATGTGACTTTCCAGATGACTGAGAAGAATAAACGGAAAATCCATTCTCTCAACCGTAAAAGGTCTTGGTACAGTCTTTAATTGTAGCCACGAGGTGCATTGCTATTAATTCTAAATCTTTTTCTAAGTTTTCAAAGCATAACTTCTTCAAATTGATCTCCATCAATATCTGCAGTGATAATTATGTTAAGCATATCATTTATTTGATAATTGAAAAAAGCTCATTCATAGCTTCCGCTTGTAGACACGATCTTCAAATAATCATTGAAACAATCAATTCACAATTCAACTCATCGAGCCATTGATAGTTAAACTGATTCATTCATCGATAGCAGGAAGCGTTTCATATCGACGTTATAAGCAAAGGAATGATCACATTGTGCCTTGTTCTCGTTGGAAGTATGATCACGTATGTACATAGCCAACACTAGGACTGTTAGATCGCTAGTAATGACTTTGATTTCATTGCTTATTTGCTATTAACATTCTTATCTGTGCTAAGCTAATGTAAGCAATGTATTTGCGTTGTATCGTGGGACGTCTGCAATCAATCCATGGCAAAAATTAATTAAACAGGGTTTTTTGAGACTTGCAATCACGGATGTTGGTGTCACACTTTTGTAAATGTGCAATGATATCACTAAAGTTTAAGTAATACTCAAATATCTTAATGAAGGTGCCGATCATGACTATTAATAAACTAGCAAGTTCTACTTGCGTTATTCAGACACCATGATCATCAAAAACAGAACAATCAATCGAATACAATGGATATACAGACATTGAATTCCGATATTGACGTTAAAAATAAACGAAATGACCCTTTTGGGGTCACTCCTTAATTCCTTATAAAGGATTTAACCATTTTGTATCATTATTGTGTAAAAAATGTTTTATGTTACGAGTAATTTTTGATATACGGGAATTATACTCTGAATGAGTCATTAGAGAAAGATTCAAAAGTCTTATGGCATTAAGAGTATTAAGACCGCCTTTGTACCAACGGTGCATAAAGTAGGTATAATAAATTTTATAATAAAAAACCGGACAAGCGCGAGTCGGATCCGCCTACCGAGGGTTCCGTACAAATTTTTAGGTACATATTATAATTAATTACAAATTTATAGTTTTCAGATTTTTCCCTATACTTGTAATATAAGACGGTATTACTTGCCAAATTTCATAGTTCTAGGTCAACGGAAAATACACTATAAATTTTGATTCCCTTAAGAGTGTCGAAATATACGTTTTTTGCGGCATGCTTTTTGCGTGCAACTGTAACTTAGAAATTTGATTTTTTCACAGCTTCAAGAGATTGTAGACCTGTAGTACCTATATGCTTTTAATTTCAACTCGATACCTCCACGAGTTCCCGAGATAAAGGGTCTTGACAGACAGACGGACGGACGGACGGACAACAAAGTGATCCTATAAGGGTTCCGTTTTTTACTTTTGAGGTCGGTACCTCAAAAGCCTAAAAATAAATTAAATCCTAAGTTATGAGTACTAACCCTATATCAGAGATGGCTAGAACATTTTGTAGTTTAATGCCTCCGATTCAGCAGCAGCTCTCCCAACAAATGTTCTGAGTTTATTACAACATATGCCATCAATCAATCTTGTACTTCCCGAAGAGTTAGGCAAAAGTGTACTGCTGTACACTCAAAGTTCGCCGGTATTTTTAGGTCCCATGTAATAGAAGAATGAGCTTATTGCTATTATCCGGACACAAATCCAAACTCCGAGTTGCTACTGAAAATTTTAAGGAAATACCCATTAATACTGCTCGGCCGGAATCGAAGACCTCTTGCTTGACTTGTAAGTAACTAATTAAGTATATCTTGTATGTATAATCCATACCTCCACTCGTGGGATCACTGCGACCTAATACGAGAACCTTGGAAGGTTTCTGCTCATTATACCTTTATGAGGAAACTGTTAAAGGTCAAGAATTCACAGTATTGTTCCTACAAGAGATGTACACATGTGTATGTATGTTACATTGATAGAGTCGCAGATAAAGTAAACGTATTGCAAAAATAATTTATAATATCAAAGACAACAAAAAAATAACTGGACCAAAATGTGCGAACAAGGTCACTGAATCAGCTGATACAAGAGAGTTACGTGGTAGGCCACTGAGTCACGCATGCGTAGCGGCAAACATCTCTCAGAATTTATAACAAAATATTGTAGAGAAATGTAAAAGTGGCTGATAAATGTAACCGCAGAATTCTTCAAAGCGGTCTATGGAACCGGGTCAGTAGTTCGGAATTTTGCATGTCACGGATTATGCTGTTGGTACATTTTTGCAAAGAAAATAGTACCTATGATTCCGATGTGCTAAGTATTGGGGTGGTTGCCAGAAATAAAGCTGCAGTGCAGTAGTGAGCTTGCAGCGGCAGACTGCGGTGTTGGCTCACCATTCCATTCATTCTGATGGCGGGAGGTCGATACGTTGGTTGCCAGTGTCGCCGCGCGTTCTGCAGTGCGCGGTCGTATTCCAACATCTGTCGGTACGCGCCGCTCGTCTGACATTTGTGAGCACTGCGCAACCGTATGATATCGACAGTGAAGCTTTTATTTATAAACAAATTGTAATTGCCTGTGCTTTTAATTAATTTTATAATGCCAGTACCAGTCATGATGAAACTTTTGATTCGCTAATTGAGGTTGATAGTGAAAATTAAGATGATAGATTACGTATTTATCTGATTGTTTTATGTGAAAGCACACGTGACAATACGTAAATGATAAATAATATGGACACAAATTTATTTGCGACTATATTAACCAGTAAGTATCTGAAACTCCATTTATATTTTAATTTAGTTTATTTTCTTACTAATTTAAATTAGGTAGCTGCTAGCAAATTCAGCAATAAAGTTAAAAAAAGAAATTAAGAGTGATACAGAAAAAAATATGCTTACTTAAAATGTTATAAAATATGTTAAGTAAATGGAATGAAAAATTATATAATTATTAATAGAGGTGTTTTGTAACAAACGAACACTGAAAAATAATTCCTGTTGACAGAGGTTATGTAGGAGGACACATTCAAGCGCCTACGGATTCACTGGCTGAGGTTATAATACATAATAGACATGGAGACACACTTGTAAATCAAATTAAGAGGCCATACAATAATGTTGACGAGGAAATTCTACAAGACAATAGCAACTTTACAGTTTTACGAGCAAAAGTTTTAGAAAAGAGACATTAATAATATGATACGCTGTATTTACAATGATAACCAGTTCTCAAATAACTTAAATCAAATTTATAAATTAACTTCACAAATAGAGTTTACAACAATCGCATCATTGATTCTAAACTAAATCTAATCAATTAGACGTGACTGATGATAAATTTGATGATCTAATAGCTGTGATTGATTGAAAGCATCTAAATAATGATACAAATTTGGAAGGAAATAAACAAAATGGGTTTTTTGAACCTCGGTGTTATCAATGCGATCTACAAACTTTGTCCGAAATTGTACATTACAAATTAAAATATTTGTGATATCTACATGTTACATGTAGTAAAAATGTGAATGAATATTTCGCGTGAGCGAAATTGTTGAAAAATTCGATCTAGTCTTACATTACAAGCTTAATTGTATTGACTAATGATTCCTTATTGTACGATAAACATCAATAACGCATCATGATATAGCGATCATTATCCTATTAATATCAAGTCAATTGGTTTGTTTAAAATCAAGTTTTTCAAATAAAATCTATCTTACAATAGGTGTCGTGAAGATTCACTTTAAATTCCTAATATAAACAAGCTTAAAAATAAGAAAACAACATGATAGATTGGCTCATTATTTTCTCCTAGACGCTCAATCAACAAAAGCTTTGGGTAAAATATTGATTTCTTTCGTCTATTTCTATTCATCTACGATAATGTATTGTCTGTTCTCTTAATTACCCATATTGAAGATGAAAGATGATTTATAGAGTAAAAAATGCGCCTTGTTGATTTGATTCACTTTTTGCGTGGAGGCTGCATTTGAATAGCTGTCGATGAATCACAATATTTTGACGAGGTCAACCTGTGTCTTCTGTCAGTAGGCACTAAGTTGCTCACCTTTTAGATGTACTAGAAAATTAATCGTATGCAACATTGCGTCCACTGTGATTTACAGTCAAAACAAATAATTAGTTAAACGGTTATTAAGGTTTGCGAATTAAATTAGGTAGGTATTGTGAAAAATATGTCAAGGTGGATTAATTAACAAATGCGTATGGTTTCTTATTTGTCCTTCCATTGTCTGTTTATTAAGTACATAGTAAACTTTGTACATAATAACGATAATAAATTAGCAAAATAGGTATTCATAAATGTCTACCTAACCGAAAGACCGGGTCCTCTCGTTTTGATTCCATTCAAATGCAATATTATATAAGATGATGATTATAACATTGAGATTTAGAATAAAATTCGAATTTAAAGTTACGTAACTGTTGCTTGGCTCAGAATATTGGAATAAATTATCGGAACCGGTAGCTTTTTCGAGTTTTTCTATGACTCTCCTCATTATAAGTGCGTACGGCGATTTCTTAGTAGGCTTCGTAATTAATAATGACATAATTAAATGTTCCACGCGTATAATGACTATTTAAGTAATAACGTAAGACAGAAATGGAAATATTTCTATATCTTCATATACTTCAATATAATTTAAATGATAGATGGAACATCTTCGATATGAGTATAAAATGAAGAGGTTTTATAAATAAAATAAATAACACATTTCCCCGTGACTGGTAAAATGCAATGCCTTGACCACATGAACTCTTTTAAATTTTTAATGCTGCATTGTTATGCAAGAGCCTAATTATGATGACGATATTATCATCAATGGGTATTGTATTGTAATTATTTCACATGAACTATAATCAAGAAACAAAATTTGCATAGTTTGCATATAATAATACATATTGTGTTGAACCTTATAATAAAGCTTTTTGTTATTAAAATTACAAAATCATTTCTCGTATATTTCGAGTTCAAAGGTTTTGCTCATTAGTTATTTACAGCATAATATTATCACATTTCATTGTTAGGCTGATTGACCGCTTAAATAAAACAATCTCGGTTATCATTAATGAAAAAGAAATATCTTATTTAAATTGGACCATATTTTTTGCAACTTGTATCATCATCAAAAATATTTGTAACAGTGCATCTTTCACACAAATCACTAATCTTATCTTTTGCTCTCAGTTTGCCAATTTCAGCACCAGTCATCTTATAGCCGCCAATCGTCTTATTATGACGTAATAGTTCAGTTTTTTGAAATGTTACCTACAGAGAAAAAGATAACATTCTTTTTCATCTCTATCAACTGTCTGATACGGATTGAAGGATCGATTAGATCATTCTGAGGGTCCCTTTAAACAGATAAATGGGCTACTAGGTATCTAGGTACTGCCCTGCAGCTTCATGTACGTTTTTTTTTATCACCTATCAAGATACCGATAATTTCTCGAATGCGAAGGTACTTTAATTTTATTGTTTTATAGTTATAGGGTTGCGCTTGGCGGTGACTGATGCTGGCGTGCTACATAGTTGACAAGTTCACTCAAAGTTGCTACGGCACTTTCTTCAAAAGGCATTCTCGCATCGCATTGCCCCACATTGTCCATACTTGCATATTATTGTTAATAAAACAAGGATTTCTAAACTACTTGATAGTTTTTTTCTAATAATTGAAGGATAAATTGGACTAGATGGTAGTCCTATCTATGTATATAAGAAAATAAATTATTGGTCTACATGTAGATACAGAAAATGTCAGATTGTTTATGTAATTTTTGCATAAAATTGTGCCTAATGTCCTGAGTATTTCTAGGGCTATCAGTTCTGGGTACACTCATTATCGTTTTTAGAGATTATTTTTGTTGAGCTAATTAAGGTCATTACTCATTACTGGTGCTCAACCGTTGACATCATACATTTCACATGCGTCATTTTTTTTTGAAATATTTCTATATTGCATGCAGGTAGATACTAATAATGTATGATATGCATAATTAGATTAATAATGATTAGGTATACTTTGTTTGACATAGTTAATCACGTTAATCAAAGAAAATGCAATTGAACTTGTGGAAGAATTTCAATATTAATTATGCAAGATATTTTTATTTTTAAACAAACAGATCTCCTTATGTACTCGGTATCTTAGTTTACGTTGTTTGCAACGCAGTCAAAATTAATTTAGAAAATAACTTTAAAGAATCGGAAGTATGTCATTAAAAGGTTTTCTGTAAGATCTCATAATCGAGATCACTACGTAGGTACTCAATTTGCAGTGACAACTCCATTTGGCATATAATCTGTTAAGTGTACAAGTAACATAACATAACATACCATCACGCCTGTATTCCCCGAAGGGTTAGGCAGAGGCGTGTTAATGTACACTCAAATTGGCTGGTTGCATGTTTAGGTCCCAGGTAGGGGAGGTGAGCCTTTTGCCATAAAATGGGCACAAATCGCAAACTCCGAGCTGCTACTGAGAATTTCATAGAAAAACCCAATAACACTTTGGATCGAACCCAGGACTTCTAGCGTAGCAGTCACTAGGCTAATGAGTTGAAGATTGAAGATACCTATATTATAGGTAATAAAAAACCACTTGAAGATTAACCTTTAATTCCCAGATATTTAATCAGGCTCCTTTGACAAAGTAAGGAAATACAAATATACAGGCGTGATGATTATGTTATGTTCTTAACCCTTCAAGGCTTAGAGTTTGCCACCAAATAGGCGCCAAAAGATAATATTCGTGGGAATAGAATAGCTTTGCATCATTATGTTTACACAACACAAAATCATTGAGTCGTGGGAAACACTCGCTCTATATGTATAGTTTACGGAAAGTGTTGCAAAACCATAATAACGTAGATCTGCAACTTTTTATTCACATTGACGTATTTTTGTCAACAATACCTTGTTAGCTTGTACGAGTAATTGCTCTAATGTAATGTGGATCTTATGTGGAGCAATAACAAAGTTTATTGAAAAACAGACACCTCTTGTCCAGTAAGTACTAAATTAGAAGTTTCTGTAATGCCGAAAACCTTCAATCAACCTTGATATTTTATAGGGAACTACCCCGACTACATTTTAAAATATAAGAATCATACTAAACGGCTGAGAAGGTTCAGAATTAATAATTATGATGACACAAGAAAAACAAAAATAAAAACGAAAGACGACGAATTTGAAAATAACATCTGAATCCTTAAAAATTGATTTTATATATACCATGATCGTTCAAAACTTCCATATATTATCATTTCAGCCAATTTGAGTGTCCATGATGGAAAGTATAGGTATAAATATGGGAGAGGAGGGATGGAATTTCCATCCCTCCTCAGAACAATCCCATATCCCGTCTCGCGTCACAATTATTTTTCATTATAGGTACATCCCCGACAAACACTGCTCTCAATATAGCCTACTAAGTACTTACAACTATGACAACAGACCTGTGACTGTGAGTCTGATGTAATGACAATAATAACTTCGTATTATGTGTTGAGTTCAAAGATCACATTCATAGACAATCGGTGGCAGGTTGCTCAATCTGAGAGTTGAGTGCCAGTCCCTTTACTTATGTACCTTTGTCTATTAATGAAAGGGTCAACCATAATGATGACAACATTATTATGCCAGTAGTTACAACCTTATAAATCATTTTGTTTTTTTTTCGAATGCCATTTAAAATTTGAATTAAAGAATAATAAAAAGTGCTGAATAAAGTCTTGATCTTGCGGCGTGGTTTTTAAATTCGATGTGTGTCTATATTTCTCGAATACATATTAATATATTGTTTTATTAAGCGATTATGGTTTCATTGAATGGCAACAATCAGTCTATTGTTGTTAACGATATTCATAGGAAATAACACATTTAGTAGTTACTCTTACAACGAATATGCTGCTCTAACATTGATTATTTTTTGCATTGTTTAAAGTACGGAAAAGCATATAAGACTTCCTATTACCTACAACTCAAGGCCGAGTTCAATCGGTAACTAAATAAAGCAAATGAAACAAAACTGTTGTACCTATTTAACATAATTACCTTAACTGTAATAAAAAAAACTATTTTCATTGAAAACGTGTTTAACTTTACTGATTCTTACTATTTCTTAGAAGATGATCATGACATGATACCATTACGTATCAAATAACTTAAATGATCGCACTTAATGGTAATATGACCAGCAAATCACGATTACAATCGCAATCACAAGCGCACCTCATAAATAATTCAGGCTCAGTTTGATTCGCCTAACTCATCAAATATGTTCAGTGTAATTTAGAAACTCAAGGAAACTATTCAGTATTTAAATGACACAGTAATTTACGATCGCAATGTACAATTTGTAAGTGTTCTTGGAAACACAATCGTATAACAATTGTCTCTAATTCAAAGTTTTATCATTCTTAATACTTTTAGTACGGGATAATATGTGAAAATGATTATCTTGTAAAACCTGACAAAGACACAATTTATCTTGAATTGTGTGTCAATTTTGCTAGAGTTCGATTAAATTATCGTCATATTTTCAGAACTCTATGATTTATGATCTGTTTATTGGTCTCCGGATCTTGCATAATTGAAAAAATTGCCGTTAAAACGAAAATACCGTTTCTTTGTTTTCCTATCAGAAGTTCCAAAACAAAATATCCCAAAACACCCACAGTTCGACCATACCTATAATGTCATATCCGAAAGAATGTGTCAAAGGTATTGTCTATAGGGCAAAGGAAGACATGTACAGATTTTAGTCGGTACGAGTCCAACATACCGTGCCGCCTTCCCGGATGGCAGACGAGCCATGAGGATTTTCCGTACAACAACAAAAAAAGGACATCATACTGTTCGAACTCTTATCTTCTCAAGCAATACCAGTATATATTTATTCTGATGATGACATAGTTGAAATATGCGCGAGAAAGGTCCGTCTCGCCGTACCGCCCTGTTTATTTTCCTTTCAATTTTACACTCAAGCACGTGTCAATGCAATACATAAATACATAATTTACACATACGGAGGTTGCTTCACAAACCGCAAGGTGCGGCAACAAAACTGGCCGAATCGTAAATAACCATAAAGAGGATACCAAACTACTCTTGGGTCATCGGCATACATCTTAGGCATCTTACAATATTTATTGTAGCCACTCCTTTTAGAAAGCAGACCATGAAATAAGTAATCTTTTTACTTTAACCTAACCTTCACGCTTGTAATTACCAGTAGTAAGTCATTATCATTATCAGTAGCAAATCAGTATTTTACACGAAGGGACTACCATCAGACCTCCGCAGCCCAACGTTGTGCGACAGGTCGTTGAGCTCCCTAATTTTTGTTTCACGATAACTGATGCATGAGTGCTATTTTTTTTATTATTTAATTAGGTACACCAACAGCATACATATTTTACAATCGATAAAAAAGGTACATAGAAAAGGTCTGATACATATGCCAATTACAGGTATACACAACATTTACTATTTAATTTAACATTTAATTTTTTTATTTAACAGTTGCTATCAGTTAGAAACTGGTCTACTCAAAGCTACTGCTATGGTTATTTCGTTAAAAGGCTATTGCCTATTGCCCTTCATTGTGCCATTCACATATGAGTGTTCTATTACGTCTGAACTTTATAAAACCATGATTCTTGAGTTTGTTTCGGTGTTTCTTCTCAAAAGTCGTTGGTTGGGAAATGTTAGCGTCATCTAGCTATAAAAAAAACTCTAAACTTTTTGACTTAAAGAAATAAAGAGTTATTCCGGTCGGATCCCCTGAATGATTTCGATGAAACTCTCAATCTCAGCTCGGAGTTTCGATTTGTGCCCGGTTAATGGCAATAGGCTCGCCCTCTATCACATTGAACCTGAACATGCTGTGGATGCACAGTAGTACACTTCTGTCTAACCCTTCGGTAAATACCTGTACATACGTTATGTTAAAAACAATAAATAAATCAAGTGGTTATTAAACATTTAGGTCTGTAACACGGTCCGTTCGTGTAAATATTTCTAGGATAACTATTTATTATTTATAGCTGATGAAACATGTCTTAGGAATTCTGTCTATTTTACGTTTCCCGCAAACAATAAAACATTACGATATTATGTAATTATGTACCTACTTCATTAATAAGTACCTACCTAGCTAATTTTAAAGATTAGAGAACAGTCTTGAAATAAAACTACTTTTTACGGATTTTGAAATAAAACTTCTTTTAACGGATTTTATCGCGTTGTATTGATATTATTTGATTCCCGACGTTTCGGATCCTTTCCGTAAAAAGTAGTTTTATTTCAATGTCTAATATTCGCGTAAGTGTCAGAAACCAGTATACTTTTTACGGATTTTATCGCGTTATATTGATATTATTTGATTCCCGACGTTTCTTTTTCTTAATAATAAAAAACGTCTTTTATACCTCTATTATTACGAGTATATATCTATATAGGTGATACGAGTGATATGTTTATCTTGTTTTGACGTCTGATATTTTGAGACAGGGAAAAGAAGGTAAATAAACATAGCTACAGGAGGTTTATTAGACTTTTTATAATATCTACATACCAATATTATAAAACTGAGAGTTTATTTGTTTGTTTGAACGCGCTAATCTCAGGAACTACTGGTTGGAATTGAATAAATATTTTTGTGTTGGATAGTCCATTTATCGAGGAAGATTATAGGCTATATAGCATCACGCTACGACTAGTGGGAGCAGAGCAACGCGGGTGAAACCGCAGGCGCTAGTTATAAATAAACCACTAAACCACTAAAACCAATAAATTTTAGTAAAAAAAAATCGATCGATCTAAGGCAGGCGACACTTCACTCACGGCTACATCCCGCGATCGTTCTCCACTAGTGGTCTCGGTAGCTTAGTGGCCAACGGGGCTCAAGGCTTGTCAAAGTCATCTAATTCTAGCTCTGACACATCTTACAACTTGATATTATTTTACTTTAGCCCCCACCAAACCGAAATCAACCCTTTCAAATCTCTTTTCTAATAGGTACCTAACATCAAAATTATTTTGTGTTTTTCTATTGTGCGTAAAAGTGGCTTCACAAAAGATTTTCCTTCAAGGTGCTATTTTAATAAATTGCAAACCCACTGTTGAAATAACTACGGCTAATGGCGTCTAGTAAAATCCTAGGTGCGCCTAGTTCTAAGAATATTTATAGATAACGCATTAAAAATAGTTTCAGTCAAAGCGACGCATTCTAATATTATATTGAATACATATTTATTTTTTTATACATTGGTGCACGTCTAAAATTCTACGAAGTTTGATTCAAAAAATACTGGTGAAACGAGAGCTATGTATATTATGTATATATATTTAAATTGTATACTTAATCGTGAAATAGTACGTCACCTGCAGACGAACCGACCGACACAAAACTTCATACATAAGGCCATCGTTCGATTATCTTACCATTATTTTGAACCATTCCATTTTTTTGATGTGCAGTAAGAATATTCTATTTATCTATATATAACTCATGAGCATCTTCACCTGCGTAAATTTTCTCACTTAAACCGACATTGCGGTTAGACTTTTCTTTCATAGAAACCTAGTCTTGACTATCACAAACACAACAAAAAACAGTTAAATCGTTTGGGGTGTCCTCAAGTTTATGTAGCTATTTAGATAGATGAAACCTGTAACAATTATACTGTGGTGACTTCCTTCACAATACAACAATTAGGAACATTCGTATTATTGGTTTACAACTTAGTAAATGATTCAATTAATTAATTAAATTAGGCGTAAGATACACAGCAACAAAGCATATTATCTCCTGTCGTGTTGTCAGTTTGTCACTGCTATGAGGAAACCTTGGAATGGTGCCAACCTGAGTACTCCTTCACTCAGTCATTACTTACCACCGACAATTCAGTTTCAGTTTTCAATATATATATTTATTTATATCTCTAACAAAACCGCGAAATCCTGCTTAGCAGTGACCTTTTTAGTTCTGGAAAGAGAGATCTTTTGCATCCAGAAAGATATAGATCAAGTTACACTGGAAATGTATAGCCGTGCGTACGTGAGAATAACATCATTATAAAAATTAAAATAAATGCATTTAATCGAGGGTAATATAATTTTTAAACTTAAATAAATAATTATTAGTCAAATTGGATTTACTTTTCGTAATAGAGTTAAGATAAGTTATCTGTGGACAGTCGTAAAGAAAACTCTTTGGAGCTTATTCTTAAGACATCTTTAATGATGTTATTGTATGCTGTATTGTTCTCTCACTTAATTTATACGGCAATGAAAGGTCACAAAGTATTTAAAGTGTCTATATTTTTACGGCTTTAAGACCAACTCAACACATCCCTGTCGTCTTTATCTTTATAAGATGATTAAACTATAATAACATTATTCATGTTTGTTACAATGTCCAAAATTACTAACATAACATCGTAAATACCATAAAACCAACGAGTATACATAAGCAGATAATGCATGAAATTTTATCTGTGTTAGGTCTTTATAAAATTCCAGAACAGAGTCCATTCAGTTTAAATGATAAATTGAAATTATTCATAATTATAATCTCTCGTTTGACAGAAAAATATTTATGGAAATTACACCTTTGCCTCATTAGCTTCTTATCCTCATTATTCGCGTTTAGGACCACTCTCGGTCATGGGTTTAATTCCCAGTAAAGTGTTATTGGGTTTTTCTATGCAATTCTCAGTAGCTCCTCAGAGTTTCGTTTTGTGTCCGGTTAATGGTAATAGGGTCACCCGCTATTAAATGGGACCTAAAGAAGTATGCTGACGAACCGTGGGTCTAGGTACATTAGTACACCTCTGCCTATGCCTTCGGGGAATACAGGCGTGATGATATACATATCATCTGTATGTATATGTATAACATCCACGTCATGTGAACACCAATATTTATGCTCTACGATCTTTAGTGGTAGATAGAAGCGGGAAAAGCCTGATAACCAGTTTATACCAGTATTTCCCTGAAATTGGGGTGCGGAGGTCTGACAATTTGTGTAAAATATTGATATTCAACCAAAACTGATTACTTATACTTGAAAATCCCTAACAAAGTTGGGAAAAGACTTGATAATACATTATTAAAATTATTTTATAATGTTGTTTACACCAACAGAAAGTGAACTGTAACTATTTAATCCATTACTTCACGACTGAAAGGCTTCGAAGTAGAAAGTAACGTAACTGAAGCACCATGAGATATTCATATTTATTAATATATTTATTGTTGTTAGATATTCATATTTATTAATATATTTATTAATATTATATAATAACTACTTACCACCAGGTGGATCATCAGGTTGATTGCCGAATTAATCAATAAAAAAAATATTGATACCTAATCGATGTTGATAAATAAGTAGGGAAGCCTTTACCATAAAACTGAATTACATAGATCCCTTGTGTAATGTATACCTACCTAATAAAAATGTCCTAGTCACCCTCATGTCATTTTGTTATGGGCGTAATATACTCCCAAGGCTACGACGCCCGTGGCTCTATTGCGTTATTCAGCTAATTTAGCATCATAATGTAATGATTATCTGGGAGACCGAACGACGAACCAATTCGATTAAGTCCAACGAGTTTTTCTGAGTCAACTACTAATTGAATCGATTTATTCGAAGAAAACATTGGGTGCTTTTAATCAAATATTAGAGAGAGATGGCGGGAGACAATAAGAAAGGCTGTACAACGACCCCCATGACCACGACTACTCTGCCAAGAGTATACGACTGAGAGAGAAGAAGAGAGAAGAAGAAGAATCAAATATTTGTTATTCACAATTTCACCAGTATTAACTTCAATTCAACAAAGCCTGTAAGGGCCCATAAAAGCATTTGCAATATACCTGTAATTTTTTACTCGATGGATAACTGTTGTTTAGTAAATTACCATCACGCCTGTATTCACCTAGAGCATAGATAGAAGTGTTTTGATGTGCACCTACAGTTCACCGGTATGTTTTAGATCTCATATATTCTGAAGCGAGTCTCACAAATCGAAACTCCAACCAGTTACGTCGAATTTCATAACCCAATAACAGTTTGGTCTACACGGAAATCGAACAGAACTTCAGAAAGTGTGATTAGGTTTTCAAAACTCAATAACACTTTGTTTATCAAACCCAGTACCTCACGCTCACTAGACCAACCAGCCGCTTATTTATCATGCAAGCCAAGTAGTCTAATATTTCTGATGATTTACATGCCTTTGGTAATTCGACGAAACGCGTGCTTAAATTGTTTGTAGACTATTGTGACGTCAGTGATAATAGGCAATTAGCTAATTCTGGCTAATGAGAGACGTAAAGTATGTTTGAGTAATGGTTAGTCTTTATAAAGGAGGCAGTATAACTGCCACATTAGGTATACTAATGGTTGCTATCAAACCAAGAGTTTCTGGCCGTCCGTTTCTGGCTTCCCATGCCGAAGTTCTCGTAAGTTTTTAATTTTTTTTATGATTTCTTCTAGGCAAACGCGTTCTACCGTAGATCGCAGTGACGCTTAACATCAGGCGAGCGGGCGGTAAAGCGTAAGCCTATCAAGAATTAAAAAAAAGTAGTAGTCGTTTTGACTCGTGTCATGTTTTTTTTATGGGATAGGAGGGCAAACGGGCAGACGGATCGCCTGATGGTAAGCGATTAACGCCGCCCATGGACACCCGCAACACCATAGGAGTCACAAGTGCGTTGCCGACCTTTTAAAAGGGGATTGGGCATCCGGTAACCTCACTCACTCGGCGAAACACAACGCAAGCGTTGTTTAACGTCTGTTTTCTGTGAAGCCGTGGTATCACTCCGGCCCATTCGTGCCGAAGCATGGCTCTCCCAAGTTATTGAGAACGGGCTCACCTCCTTATGGGACCTACACGAACCGGCGAACTATGGGTGTACATCAGAACACCTCTAAGTTAGTCGTAGTCTAATATGTGTGATGTACTCTATGGTTGGCATAACAATATATTACATATATATTATACATATTCCGGTATAACAATAGAGACAGTGCCTACCTATACATATACATAAGTGCTAATTTATGGAACGTTTACCAGTGAGATTAGTATAAGCGGTATTTGTTCTAAAATGTAATACCTACGTCATTATGTTGTAAACGAGTTGTTAGTCTCTTCCTTGTGTAATATTGTATCGTCACAGTACCTAATAACACCGCTCGGTATAAAATGCTTTGTCCTGAATGACTGAATGACGGATCAACGCACAGCCTAAACCGCTGATCGTAGAGACCTGAAACTTGGAGGGTGTGTTCTTTATATAATGTAGGCATCCGATAAGAAAGGGTTTTACGAAATTCTACACCTAAGGGGATGAAAATGGGGGTGAAAGTTTGTATGAAAGTCGTTTTTTACCGGGTGAAACCGCGGGATACAAGTAGTCGTTGATAAAGCTCGAATAAAGCTTATTTTCATGGAGCCCTAATTTTTCGGTTGTTTCTTGGTTTTGAGGTCTAATGCCAAAATATACATATTAAAGATATTAAATCACTACACAGTACTTGTATAAAACAAAGTCTCTGTCGCTGTATGTCCGTCCCAATGTATGCTTAAATCTTTAAAACTACGCAACGGATTTCGAAGCGGTTTTTTTTAATAGATAGAGTGATTCAAGAGGAAGGTTTTAAACTATTTAACATTACGCTACGACTCTTAGGAATGGGGCAATGCGGGTGAAACCGCGGGGGGGTCGCTAGTGATAAATAAATGATGATAAATTATATTTATTTCTATAAATAGATATTTTAAGGACACTTTTACAAGTCAATCCTTTTTTTTCACTAGATAACACCGGCATTTCCTAACTGACGACCTCTGAGAAGAAACACCGAAACAAACTAAGAGAATCATGGTCTCTTTTAAAATCCAGACATAGTACATAATTAGCAATTAAGTAAGGTCCAATCTAAGACAATGTCTGAAATGGCCTTTTGAAGAAAGAGCCATTGCGGCTTTAAGTAGACCAGTCCCATCTGACCGCACGCATGCATCAGTCATTGGATAGCTCGACCATAACCTAGGGAGCTAAACAACCCATTATTACGTAAAGGTATACCAGACTTGAATCCCAAAAGGATTTTTTGAAACAAAAGGTAACCTATAACTTTCATGGTCCAATCAATCCAAACTCTTAACCAAAATTCAACAAAATTGCGTCAGTGGTGGTTTTCTTTCGTATTTATAAAATTAGTTGAGATAACCCTTAACTTGCATTCTGCTTACATGTTCTTCATGATTTTACGTTCCTCATGTGGAACTCCACGAGGAGATAAGTGAAAGACAGACATATTAGCGTCAGCAAGAGCGGCCGAGGAACTACGATCGTCATCCAAAAAATTACAAGTCATTCGTTGGTACGACGAAGTTAATCACCATCATAGCTAATTTACCTTCATAGCTTCTTTGGATTTGGACTTTCACGTACAAAGAAAAGCATTGTTTCTCTCGCTTTACAATGATCACTCTCCCTCTCTCACAGCATTGCCGTTGTGAAGCGAATTGGCGACTGTATGTCTGCAATGGTGCGGAAATATAACCTAAGAACATCCAGTTGCGATTCAGTGAGCGGAATATGGCATTGAACTTCGATGGACTTCGCCGGATGCCTATGTTTAGTCGTCGGCGTTCACTCGCCATAAAAAGTCGATGTTATAGAATTTTACGCGGATCTCTATGGTGTCTGTGAAGAAAGAAACCAAGATATAACCATTTAAGACATGTTTTTTTTTTACAATATGAAGCACATTTATTAAATGTATACTCTAGCGATCGTAAAGGCTCAGAAACTTTACAAATTAAAAATAGTAGTAGACAAGTAGTGAATACTTAGAAGATTTTTAAACGTGGATTTCTGAACTCAACCAACAGCACTACCTGTAATAACTAGCGTTCACATTTCCTCATGACATTCTACTCCCATGCAATAGACATAATATATAGGAACCATAATCTAATACGTTTACAAAGATAATGTATAGGTACGGCCATTCTATCAATACATAAATGCTACATTATAACAGTAGTTGAAGTAAACTTTATTGTCATACAAAGCAAAGTCCTTGCTATTACGTCCGTAATAAAACATAACCTACTTTGCTCTTTATTCAAATATGTCACGAGCCTACAGTAGCTAACATCAACACTATAGATGTTATCGACAATGAGTGCACCAGATCACGCGAGAACCTCGTCAACCGGTCGTTATAAATAATGCATGAAACAATGGTAATAAACAAAACTTGGAAATTGGTTGTGAATTAAGTGATCAGGAATCATAAAAATAAAGAATATCGTATCTTCTAGAATATGGTATCTACTAGAATATCGTATCGATAGAATACCATAGTATATAAATAAAATAATAAAATAAAAATTGTTTATTGATACCAGATACATTCACAACTTTGGAGGCTAAAGCGGGTATATATGGTATGGTATTCTATATTTTAAACTTTTATCACAGCTTTTTGTAAATACATATCAATAAGCCTCACTTACAAGAAAACAAAGAATAAAGAACATATAGATATTTTTTTAAATGTATATAATAGTAGCTTCTGTCCGCGACTTTGCTTGGTCTTCAGAATTGGGTCCGACCTGAATAAAAAGTAGCCATGTTATGTATGTGTTATTCCAGACTACAATCTATTTCTGTGCCAAATTTCATCCAGATCCGTTCAGCAGTTGGTTAGTTAGTAATACCTAACCAACTGGAATGGATTCCATTCATCAAGTTAATGTTTCATTTTATATTGGAAGATATTTAAGTTTGTATAATGTATAAATTGCTTTAAAACGTTGATTATTGTACCTAATGGGTAGCATAACCATCCCTTTTGGTTTGATCTACTAAACCGTTTATAAATAACCCTGTATAAAGAAATCCTTCGATGCCATTAAGTTATTAATTTTCCGTCTCCACCATGACAAGATTCAATTCAAGAGTACGTTGATTAGATACTGTTATACAATATCTTCAAATTGCAAGCTCGAAGCTATTTTCTAGAGATGAGGTCATACAATACGAGGGTTCAGCCTAATGGCTCCACGGCTAACCAATTTTCCTCGCTACGGAAGGTAGATAATCCCTTAAAAATTAAATTGCTTATTTTACAGTATCTTTGGATGTTTTACAAGATTACATGGATATTTCAAGGTAGTAAACATTTACGAGTTGCTTTTCTTATTCCATTCCATAGTAATTGGACGCATTCAAAGATATTTGTTTAGAATCCCATAAGTAGTCATGCTTTTTCTGTTCATAGTAACATCTATTTATCTATATGAGTCAGTATAGTATTGTAGCTAAGGTTCTATGTAGCTTCTAGATAAGTTTTAATAATAATATTTTAGATAGGTAAATTAGGAATATTATGATTTTGTGAGATTATAAACAAATTAGATTTCTTTCTTTCTAAAGAATGAATATTTGAATATTAATAACGTTCTTAATGGAAATTATTTAAAATTACTGCATTTTAATGTTGTTATCACCCACCTAGTTATTTCCAACGATGCTAGTGTTGGCTTCCTTTAGGTATAACCCGATGCATCTGAGTACTAATGACTTCATCATCTGCATCGGATCGACCTGGGGGCTTACTCTTGAACTCAATTTCGATACATCGACATTGGAATTGTGCCGTTTCGTCAAGTTTCGTACTCTATCCGAAATCCGAGACTAGCGCCAAATTGTTTCAATATTGCGCGGTGATTTAGTGAACTAAATAGGATTGGGAAACGACTCAACCATTGGCCAATCAGGGATGCCGATACAAGGATTTGTGCTCAAGAGTACGAAATCGCCCGACAGCTAAATTGACATTGGAATCACATTTGGATTGGTATTGTATTGTTTTCAAGGGTAAGCCTGCTGAAAGATTTGTTATTGCTTGCCAAACGCTATCCTTACTCATCCTGAATTATGCTAAGATTGACGAAAGACATTTAAGATTGGAAAATTTTACCAAATGCGACGATAAATAAGAATGCAAAGAGTCCTTTAAGCGTCGCAAGAAAATCCAAATAACTATGAAAGGTCATTAAATTCTGTTGGAGGGTTCCAATATTGACCTGGAATATGGAAATAAACCAGCTACTAACTCCACAAAGGGAAACGTAAATCTTAAAATATATTAAGAAAGATTAAAAGCTTGAAAAAATATTCTACTGCTTGTCAAATATAATGTAAAACTCACTAAATATAAAACCACACTAATCTTGAAAGTTTTGAACCTATTATTACAGAAAAGTGCAATATTTTTGCTTTGATCTAACCTTTAAATTACATGAGACCAAAAAACCTCTTTTACGGTCGTCGTGTTCCAACATAGTGTATAGTTTTTGATATAGTGTCACTCTCACAATTGAGACGAATCTAACGAAACCTCTCAAACTCCAGCAAGCCGTTTACGCGTGGCAAAGAAATACATAGATACATACAAGCTGAACAGGTTTTTATTATCAAAATGTGTCGACCTTTTTCAGATTAACTATACTCTGATATACGCACGACCAACACGAAATATTATAAGGTTGCCGTCGGTATTTTTTTTTGAGTGAATGATACAATAATTATAATTATTATTCAGCGTAAAAATCTACGGTTTTCACCCTGTTTCCTATGCACAGACGTAAGTGTGAATGGAGCAAGATGGAAGCTTATTAGCAGACAGCAGACACGGCTTCAAAAAACTTTCTCAAAACTCAAAATAGGTAAAGACTAACTAGAAGATGGCAGCCCTGATCGCTTGACTACCTAATTTAGAACCTCGTCTGATGTAAATAAAAATAAAAACGTGGACAAAAACTGAGAGCACGTCATTAGCTTTGATATCATAAATCATTGCGGTTCTGTTGTGCTTTTAAGAACTTTTTTGTGTTTTGTGCGAAACATTATAACGCGATGAATTGACATTGCAACGTATCAACGGACAAAGGAATCGCACAGTCATCGTTTGTAATGGAAAACAAACTTAAAACGATTTGGGGGCCAAATGTGATGTATTGTTTAAAATATTTGGCTTAGCAGTAAACATAAACGAAGGCAATTCTAACATCGTTTATTAGTAGAACAAGTACTAAAGATTTCCCTACAGTGGTAGCAAAAGATAGATGGAAAAATAATAGTAATAAGATGCGATTATTCTATTCGCGCTTCTTATCACGCTACTACACTTGGGATCACTAACGGCCAGTCATAATAACAAATCTGTCGATAGATTTGATTACGAGGGATGAGATTTTGACATTACTTGTCAAACCTAATCCTATCTCTAGTAAGCAAATCTACTGACTGATTTGATATTGGAACTGGCCGTAAGACATCAAGGAGGTGCTATTTCGCCCAGAAAATTTTGGTACGAAGTCATACTATTTAGAAAAAAACACAACACAACAAGGACAAGTGCGAGTCGGACTCGTCCACCAAGGGTTCCGGACAAATTTTTAGGTACATATTACAAATATATAGTTTTCGGATTTTCCCCTACTCGTAGTATAAGACGGTATTACTTGTGAAATTTCATAGTTCTAGGTCAACGGAAAATACCCTATAAATTTTGATTTCCTTGAGTGTCGAAATATACCTATTTATGCGGCATAAACGGCCGTATATTTTTTTTAAGTTAACCTATAGAAGTTTGATTTTTTCACAACTGCTTTTTTCACAGCTCTCACAGCTTTGACTGTAGACCTGAGTATAATTTCAACACGATACTTCCACGCGTTCCCGCGATAAAGGGACAGACGGACGGACGGACAACAAAATGATCCTATAAGGTTTCCGTTTTTTTTTGTTTTGAGGTACAGAACCCTAAAAAAAAGATTGAAAAAGTTTGTTTCGATTTTTTGAATTTTTCTGTTGACATAATTAAGGTTTTATAAAAATATCTTACTATGGGCTTAACTTATTAAAAATATATCCTCCATAAAGAATTACATACTTTACTTATTTAAGACACCAATTCTCTATCAATTCTCAACAATTACTGTCCTGACAAACGAGAACGAACAAATAAACAAACAAATATTCCTTTTTAAAATATTAGCAGAAGATAAATTAGTAACTAACTGATCTCACAAAATATTTCCACTACGTGAGACCGTAAATAATATCCACGGCAAAGTCCAGCATATTTTTTAATTTATAATAACCAAGCCGGTAGCGTAACTAACCCATGGCTTTGTGTATAGCAGCCATTACGGTTACACCCATCATTAGTAACAATGAATTCACCTCTTTGTGCTTATTGTATGTAATTTACTCAATTTAGATAAATCAGAGCAAATTACCATAAAATATACTGGCTTGCATTATATGGCTAGCTATTTATCTATACGTTGTCTAATTTCTATTCGCTAGAAATGTTTTAAGATAAGAAATATTTTATAATTTTCATTTGATGATATACTCGTATATGACACCATAGGAGTCACAAGTGCGTTGCCGACCTTTAAAAAGGGGATTGGGCCTCCGGTAACCTTACTCACTCGGCGAAACACAACGTAAGCGCTGTTTAACGCCGGTTTTCTGTGAGGCCGTGGTATCACTCCGGTCGAGCCGGCCCATGCGTGCCGAAGCATGGCTCTCCCACGCACAAAAACGTGATGCAATAGAAATGTATATTCCGTAAGTACATATAAGCATCATAAAGAAATTCGGTCACTGTTAAAATTGCAGCGACTTTGCCAATATTAAAAATCACCATTATCATGGATTTAAGTTAAATATTGGAGGACGAACGGGATATTGAGTTTCTTTTATCTAACAATATTGTGGTAAATAAGTTTGGACGGTTTGTTACTGAATTACGCCAATTTGACATTTATCATCAAAATTAAACTGGAACAATACGTAAACTAAAAGTGCATGCAGACGTAATGCAAGAAAAAATTGGTTTATTCCTTACCTACTTGCCTTGAAATCTCAGGGTTTTTTTTTATTTCTCACAATAATCCCCAGACATGTTATTTTTAATGAAAATTAGTATCGATTAAGGTTTTTAAATTGAAATATTTAACTTAATTTTCGAACGTATATTTTAATGTTCCGCTAAATTTTCCAATGTGTTTATAGTTATGTGCCTTTTGTCACGCTATTAGAGGTGTAATTAGCAGCAACACTACGTTGGTACTTTTAATGAAAAGTGCCGTATTCAATTATCTAGATCCGTAGCGGTTATCTAAATTTAGCTTCGTTACAATTTCATTTGGCACTCTCGTTACTGTGGTGTCAATGCAATCTATTTACAGTTGTACAAATATACTTATAAATATGTATTTATAGGTCATCACAATTACCTATTCTTTAAATAATGTACAATTTGCCTATATCTGTATAATATAACATTCACAAATAATGAACAACATAATGAAATCCAGATACTAGAAAACTGATACAAATCTCATCCTTCTGGATTTTCTAGGTACGTTTGACTCTATGTCTCTTTCCTTCTCTTTAAGCCTTCGTAAATTACTGAGATTTTTTTACATAGAATCAGCTAAATGTTTCAAAAGCTAGATAAATGGGCATTGATCGTCACAATTTAGTATCTCTCCATAAGCAAGTACCTACGATAACAGATTTCATCAGGGTACCATCCTTGGTCCGGTCTGTTTTGTTAAAAAAACTTGCAACTACATAATGACAGTTTGCAACCGTTTTCTTATCTAATAAGTAAAGCCTATCGATCCCTTTATATATTTGTTAATGAATTCCAATACCTATGTTACTCAAAGGGAATAAATCAATCAGCGCTGTAAATTGGTTGAATTGGCCTCCTGCATTCTTTGTCTATGTTAGTGCATGCAAGATGAGCGTTTACAAACGCTCTTACGATATAGGAGAAACCTCATTGATGTGTGGGCAACGTTTAAAAAGTCATTCTTTACTATAGAATGTAAACGAATAACGTTGCGTGCGATTTCATCTTTTTTCTGTTTGTATTTTAGTTGTTTTATGAAATGTTACGGTTCATTTAACTTTTCACATTTTCCGACATTTATGTATTCGTGTCCACACGATCGCTTTGCGTTTTGTGTTTGCAAGTTAAATAAACAACGAAATATACTTACAGCGACGTTGATTTCGCATTTCTTCTATGCCAGAAAACCTATTTGACTAGAAATTATTCACATTAATCATATTGTAAAAGACTGGCATTAATATAATTATATTTGATGATATATTCATCCCTAAATCAACAATATACCAATTACGTTGTTTTATATTTGATCCTCTTTTCTGGAATTGAAACACTATATACTATATATACTTAGGTATGTATCAAAATCAAAAATTAATTCGTAATCAAAATTTTTTCTATTGCAGGTAATGTCTTAAGTTATTGTGGGTTAAACAAATGAAGTACGCCAAGACAGCTGAAAGTGCGCTCCGGTGGTCACCCAGTGTCAAGATGGTAGTAGGTCGTAGGAACGTGAGCATGATGCGGTTAGGGCGCTGTGTGGCCTTCTTGGCCGCGGCGGCCTTCCTGCTACCCTTCACCATCCTGCTCATGGTGGCAGACCAGCAGTACAACCTCACCTACAGCTCTAAAAGAGTATTCTATCAAGAGGTCAGTACTTTTACTTACAAGTATTAAGATTATTGTGTGTGCACAAGCGTTAAATTTTAAGCCGAAAAGTCATGTACTTTATTCTCAGTGACAAAGTTGACTTTTCCTTAATCTTTAACGATTGAAAACTATAAACAAAAAGATAATTAATCTGAATGCACAATGCCTAACAAAATTAACTGACACTTTTCGACTTACAATCGGGAGTTCTTGTTTGAGGGTATCACTACGACAGACTAGATTAGAAACAAGCATTATTATATCTATGTAAGTATACAATGATAAGTACTTCTCCCAATCTTATCTGTTCGTCAACACATCCAAATATCACAAACGATAGATGACGGAAATTAAATTCATCTTAAACACAATTAATATCATCAATCAAAACTAAGTTTTGAGCGAGTTCGCTTGATCGTTAAAGTCAAACTTTCGACATTTACATATTGCGGGATCCTATAAACTAAAACTAAAGACTAAAATTCTATTAACTAAAACTAAATAATTAGGTAAATCTTTGCTTTTCATTTTGATACTGTTGGTTTAAATTTAAAATGTAATAAATAAATGTGATTTTTCATCTAGATTGATTTGACATTGACATTGACAAAGCGTTGCATTTCAAAGGTACCTGAATAGCAGTTAACATGTTATGTAAAAGTATTAAACAGTTTTATACTCGTAATAGCTCTGTTTAAAGTGTAATTGCAGTAATGTGGCTTATAGCAATCAAATTGGACTTGTCACATTCTTGCAATAATTGAAAGAACTCTGAGCTTGAGACTTTGACCCGAAACAACCGAAAGTGAATTCAGGTCAAATTTCTTCTTTTGCAGAGCGACTTCTATAAAATAAATGGAACATATTACGCGCCTGCATCTACTATACCTTCACCTACTATGGTCAGAACAAAGGTAACAGTTGTACACACAGAGCCGAGCCAACGGCAAAGGCAACTAGCGGGCAATCTTGCGTGACGTTTGCTGGAAGCAATAGTGACGTATACTTGGACTTTTAAAATAATCGCCTATAAAAAATAATGAATTTTATCTAAATCGAACGATATTTTTCTGAATATACTGAAATACTCTCGTATTTTACAGGGCTCTAAACAGATAATCATCGTAGGTGACGATACGACCAAATACACAGTTATGTATGGTTCTTTTCATACTGGTTTATCAACCGCCAAGAATACGTTACGAGTGCATCCCGCTAACGTCTCGTCCATCTCGCTGTTTGCCAAAGCCAACACAGCACCCCACGCTTTACTTACAGAGTTTAAGAAATATGCAAAGGTCTAAAGACGGCTGTGCACGACAAACAAACAAATTACTTATCCCTGTCGATGGGTGAGCCACTGCGCACCTCAGCCTCGAGTCAACGTTTTGTAGGTAGTCACACAGCTACTGTGTTTAAACGTAAACGCAATGGCAGCGTCCATGACACCTACAGAACTACCCTTGAGGCACTGTAGATGTGTTTGTGACTTGTATCGGTAACTGTTGAGTGTTGGGTATATCGTATTGATTTATTGATAAGATAAGGTATCATGTGTGTTAGTTTTAATAATGCATGGGGTTATTTCGATAACATAATCTAAACATTCAAAAGAGGAAACTGATATTATTGATCCATTATCGAGCAGGTTTTGGCCAAACGTGCTAATAGAACATTTCATTTTGATCAAAACTTTGAAGACTTTCATGTTTTCTAGGCTACATTTCTATTTTACCCAGTAACATAGTAAAAGAGGATTCGCCACGCTTATTCACGACACGCGAGCTTACTACCCAATGCTGTTTCCCACACAATCCATCTACAATCGATGGTCGCTATAATCATAAATTCGATTCTATCCACTGTATCGGTATCAGAGATATCGATTTCAAGTTTGAAACAAACAGTTCTAATGCTTACCGATGCCTTGGTAAGTTTGAAATGTTTCATCAAGAATATTTTTGTGTAGCATATCATATTTTTTTATGTTCAACTTATGAAAGAAATGATGTTTAATGAAAAGGAGACGTAAATGAAGTTATTATTCACGTAAGATTGCATAGTACCTATTCTGGCATTATTTTTCTGCCGAAACAATACATCTATTGATTAGACATTTCATTATCTAAATGAAAAAAGACATGTATCTCCATTTACACGTACTTTTTCTAACAAAAATCTTATAGTTGTTAGGCTAGTATGCATTGTAACTGTCATTATGCATACTACTCCGTAACATTGTTGTCTGTCTTCAAGTCATGTGCTACTTAGATAACTGTATTCTATGGAGTGACTATGCGACCATTCACGTAACACAGCAGACTTACTTTGTTACTGACTAAACTGTCTGAAGTACCAATGGTCATTATATTTTTTACCATGGCAAATTACTACGAATGGACCACGTAAGTACAAAATTTAAATTGAAGTGGAAAAAAGCCGTTACGGTTATTACGTTGATGAAAACTGAATTTGTGAGAATTGACGCAAAAACTTGTGTGACGGGAATAAAATGAGATGTTACGGCTCGAGATTTGATGCTCGAGGCTAAGAAATTAAGCTGCACTTGCTGCGGTTAGAATTTGGATGGATACCATTGTTAGCACATCGAGACCTCTGCGTGCCTCTAACGTCGTTTCCGCTTATAAGAACACCTATGGTATTACTACTCCAAAATATCGTAATATGGATATCACGCCCAAATATCGTGATATGGATATCACGATATTATGGCTTCTGCTGACTGAGTAGTCAGAAGCCAAAATATCAATTTATCCCGCTTATAAGTACACATGGCAATCTTTAGTGCTACCACTAAGCTTCTGAGTAGAAGACCAAATATCGTGATATCCATTTTATCCTTAGATAAAATTATTATTTTAAGTTGATATAAATGATTTTTAAAGCCCTAAAGTTATTTTAAAGACCTAATAAAAAAAGAAAGGCACTCCCACAGTTACTCTGTTCCATAAATTGTTTGAATACCAGCATTGGTTATTGTCAAATAAAGCCGCCTATCTGTATGCAAGTGACAATCTCTGGTGCGTGCTATAACGGTTCATTGCCGAAGACAATGATTGTAGCTAGTATTGAAAGAAAAAATGACATTGCCCTAAATAGGTATCAATTGTTTATTATTTTTTAGCAACAATATGCCTTTTGTTACTTTGTTACATAAGGCTTACATATCCGAAGTATATTCTGAGATAATTGATGAAATGAAGTTTGGAATTTTTTGATTAGGAGGACTATAGGTACTTACTAAGCTAGAGGAGAGCTAAGAAATGTTTAGAAAAAGAAAACTGACTGCTTGTAGTCAGTTTTCTTTTTCTTTTGGAGGAAATCTTCAGAATCGAAGGTCAGACAACAACCAAATTTATTATGGGGCCGTGAAGAACCGTAAAACTAGGCATGGCATAATGGGTCGTACGCACCCCAGACCAGTCTGGTCCGTACATCAGAATTCTGAAAAGGCAGATTAAAACCAGAACCTCTAAAAGTTGATTTGGCACCCGAGCCAGCCCTCCAAGACACGTCATAGGTACTTACTAGCTACGCCAATAGCTCTAAACTTATCTCTATATATAACTCTTTTTTGACAAAGGTTTATTTTAATGGGGCCATAGTGTTTGTCCGGAACATTTTAAAACATATATAACCTTGTTATTTCACGAGTTGATCTTTACATAATGTTTTAACTCACACTATCAAAATAATTACTACACTGGACCATAATATTGTCCTCTCTATAATTTCAATGGCCATTCGAAATGGATCATGATTAAAACTTTCACTTCGGACGTATTGGCCAGTGTGGAAAAGAGTCAATAGATGTGTAAACATAGTGTTACAATTTGTATGTGCGTTATCGTATCACGCCCCACCCAAACTTAAGTGCTGACAAGTTGATAGTGCGTCGCCTTAACTACTCCGCTATGCAGTTCGCATCTTACAGTTCAGTTTTGCAATCTGCACGAATAAAGTAATTTTTATTTCATAAGATTCGTGAATGGAATGAAATGCACTTTCCATTAAAAAGGAAAATTGTGTTAACTCATGCTGCATTATTTTACAAAATATTATCCAAGAAAAACCCAGGTTAAACTCAGATATCATGTTTGAATTTGGGTTTACCTTAAACCATCGTTTGTAATAAGGCGTTGTTGTGTCGGAAATTATATAATTTGATAATCAAGACTTAGAGCACGAACGTGCTTCTAGAATAAATATTAATAATATAAAACATAACAGTCAGTACACATTGAGGCAAACATAGATTTTATTCTTACAAAGAATTTGACCCCCAATATTTAAACAAAAACGCGAAATTCGACATTCTTTATATGTGGACGAAAGGAAAACACCCGTTTGGGCATCGCCCTCGGCCCTGCCTACCAACGCTCAGTATGACGTAGAGAAGACGCACAGTTAATAAGCAGTTATAGTATACAATCACGATTTATAAACGTGAGTTTAAGCGTGCGAAGCCAGTGGTTTGCAGTTTTTATCTTTTCCAAGAAAAAAGCGCTGTGATTCATCCTGTCCGATACACGTCAATCTTTTAAACTTGAGGCTTCAAAAAAAGCAACGGTACCTATATTTGTGTTGTAATGTTATTTTAACATAACATTTTTTAATTAAAGTAGTGATGTCATTTTAAATTAAGTATTATTAATTATATAAGACGACGTCACCGTGAGTAACGTTTTCTGCTACACACCGACACTTCTAAAGTTAAAGTTTATTTGTAACTTGTAAGTAACATTTATGTACAGTCAATAGCACATCAAATAACCACAAACTATCAAATTTTCCCAATGGATAATAAACTCTATTACTTAAAGATTAAATTTAGAATCGATTGAAGAAATTTGACTGTTTTCGATAGCAAGATGTACTGTTGACCGTAAAAAGAAATAATATATCCATTTGTTTTTTTTTACAAGAGCTTTTGTACCACTTGTGGCGTAGTAGATATAACAAGTACCTACTGTAGCACGGACATTAATACAACATTACAACTTTATCGATTTCCGTAACAGAGGTCTCCGTAACATTGACAATAATAATTAATAGGAATTTCTTATCGATTCCTAAAATATCGATGCATAATTTGACACTTGCCATGTGATTTAAATACTCCAGAGTACCCACCGAACTAGTCTTAAGCTGTATCCCTTACAGACACGCAAGGAAGTATCGAAAGTTGTCAAAGCTTTCCATTCTTCCCGCGGGGATTTCTCTATCTGTCTCTCTAGACTCGACCGACACACATTCTCACGGACTTTGTGGCAGTTCGTGCAACACGGCTCAACTATCTCAAATACATATATCTGCAATGTCACGTACGACTAAGCTATTCCGCCGTTCTTTGATGTGGGTAAATCAATTATTTATCGGATTCGGATTAGCTAGAGACCTAGCTATTCATGAGGGGGTGTGTTCATTAGGGATGTAGCAGAAAAAAATGACAAACTTTTCCAAAATTTCTTAAACCATTTTCCTCTCAGCCTTTTCCCAACTAGTTATGTTGGGGTCGGCTTCTAGTCTAACCAAATGCAGCTTAAGATCAGTATTTTACACGAAGGTACTGCCATCAGACCTACGCAACCCCATTTCCAGGCAATACTGATATTTGAAGGATAGACTAAACTGTCTGACTAAAAATTCTTGGATGCAGTTTCACATTGTTTAACGAGCTGGAGTTTTTATATTTTAGGAATGACTGTTTCCAACGATTAGTGTAAGTACCTACTTAGCCTCTATAATGTCAATATTCAGTATAATTGTTCATGCTTTGAAATAAAGCCCAGGTTTGAAATAAAGTATTCGCTACAAAACTGAATTACCCACAAATTCTTAGAATACAAACATTCTTTACGCACCGAAAGGAAAATATATGGTTAATTTTCATAATATAATCGGCATATTTTCCAACAATAACCACAAATAAACGTTAGAAATCGTTTCGTTTTAACCAGGTAATCTGGGTATGCGAAGTTAGCACGCAAGGAAAATTCTCGGCTTTATCTGGCGTTTTGGCTTCGATTAACTTTCGATCTATTTTCGATTATGACTACGTTCACGTTTGATATTGTTTATATTATTAAGATACTACGAAAATTGGCCGTCTGTTCACGGTTTTACAAGGAAACAATAAACTTTACTATCTAAAGTGTAGCGTGGTATTAGACGGTAAAATTCGCTCAAAGCTTTTAGCACCGCGAATACCGATGCCGTGTTACTGAACTATTTGAAAACTCGGCCTTTTGGGTCGTCGCGTCGCCCTACTTTACCAATTTACAGTGAAGTGTAAAAAATGTTAACATGACAGTTATTTGACATACCTACCATTTTATTATAATAACTGGGCTTACGTGTTTATTGTAAATGTATCATTTTTTGTAGTCTAATCGTGTTAGCAAGTTAAGTGGGTAAGTAGTTTCTTTTACTTAATAACGCCATTCTAAATTCGCTTTTAAATTCATACGGTATTCTTTCAATCTTCGGAATTCTAGTCACACACATTATTCTGTTGTTTGGTGTGTCCAAATTATTGATAGTATCTATGGAATCTAGACGAGATGGGTGATTGCTGGCAACAATACTTCACAATTGATATACAAATAAGCAACAATTAAGAACTTACTTGTAGATAGTGAATAATTGATTGAAAGATGGAAATATTCTGGAATATAACTCCTATACTGAAAGCTAACATGAACGGCATCAATATTTTTTTTTTTTTTAAATAAACGTTGCCCCACACTAGGATTTTCTCCTGTATCGTGGGTGCGTTTACAAACACAAATTCTCACACACAAACGCCCAGACCCGGACCAACTACCTGTAGATCATACAAATATTTGCTCCGTGTGGGGATCGAACCCACAACACGTGACGCAGAAGCCGATCGCTCAGCCGCTACGCCAAACGTGTCGTCTATTATTTATTTAAGGGATCTTATTAATATAGTTATACCTACATGTATTAAATACTTTTAACATTCAAGAACATAAGGAAAATACCACGAAGCAACTGACCCAAGAACTCTTTTAGGAGTTATCGTAGATACTATCGATGACGTAGAATATTCACCCTAATGCAATCTATATGATAATTTTGGTAAGAACCTTTTAAGGGCATTACATCACTCAAATTCAAAAAACACCATAGCCTTAGAGAAGTTTCTAGTGGAATCCTTATGTGCGTTTGCCATATAAAAATATATATGTTATACATAAGGCCTTCACAAACAAATTGTATCGTTTAAAATTTTTATAAATTTGCCCCAATTTTGGATAATAATTGAAGTAAATGGACCTCTTTTAACCTAATTTGTATTTTTTCTCTTTAACAGCGAAGAAGAATTTAGTGATGAATTTTATACCAAAAAATTTTAATGACCTAATTAACATTAAAAATTAATTAATTAATAACGTACAGTTAGTATTGTTTTTATTTCTTTGAATATTTTGAAATAATAAAAAAATATCCGAAACCTCAGCAGCACCCCGCATGAAGCACCCCCAGTGCCTGTGACTAAAAATTACTAGCACAAAGACTAAATCCTCAAGGTCATTGGGCAATGTAATACCTACCTTTAAGGTGAAATGAGTCACAAAGTTCGCCCTTTAATCAGATTTGCGGCGTGGAATACTCGGAAATTTATTTAAATTTTTGAATGTCAATTAAAAATTATGGGAGCCAAAACACGAGAGACTCAACTGGAATCGATACAAAAAAATCGGAGTTTTCTTAAAATTATCATTTTTATATAGATGGGGAAAAGCAGTATTATTCAATTTTGATTAAATATAATTATTTATGTAAATGAAATTTCGTCCACGTACTCCTTGGTAAATTCGACAGGTACAACATTTTTTTACGATAAAATAATTTAATGTAATTATATATATATTTCGCAATAAAATTGCGCGCGGGACGGATATACCAACCATACAAATATACAATACGATACCATTTCGCCTTAATCAATATACAATCAAAGCTTTCTTTTGGAATAGTTAGACAATAGAACAATAACATATCGTTTAAATTCAGAACACGGGACTGAACGTGGCGGCAGGGGTAAGCTCCGGGCATAGACATTTGAGATTAATTCGCAGAATTTTGCATTAAAAAACAAGCCACACATCATCTGTTCTAAACTATGTGCTGGTATCATGATAATAATCTAAAATATATAAATCGTTGGAACAACAAATCAATTGACATTATTAGCTTAAATCACTACCAGTATTATAACGAAATTATACATTAATAAATTATTGCTGTAAACGAAAGCTTTACCTATTGACCTTCAGAATTATAGCGAATAAGGTTCTTTGTTTTTGTACCTATCTAAAGGTCAGTGGTGCCTACTTACTTATTAGGTACCTAAGTACATGACAATTCTATCTGCAAATAAGTGGATACTATTAGCTAAATAGTGTGAAATTACAATGCTATCTTAAGCTTTCGACAGACAACGCTTCAGTAAATAAAAAAGCATAGCGAAACGCATACACCTATCTACGCTTACGCCAAAGCATTTTACTTAAACTGATGAACTACGCAGCAAAATCCGTCCATAGACAATTTCTACAAATAGAAGAGTAGAATAAAGGAACATTACTCGTTCAAATTTATCTGTTTCTACATCTAGATTGCAAACACGGCACAGCAATAGCCGAGCTAAGCGCATTAGATACAAATTAAACGCCTGGAACGTGACGTTCGTGCCGTGCGTGACATCGTGGAACACATTTATCTTATAAATGGAACAGTTCTGCTATAACAGTTCCGATACTTCCCACGTTCACTGTTTTTGTTGCACTTTGGAACTTCAAGTGAGCGGAAAAGGGAAAGGAAGCCTTCGTATTGCACTGAGACAATATAGGACGACATTGGTAGGTACTGATTATGTTGTTTACAAAGTTAACTCGTTTAGCCTTTTCTGATGATAAATAGTTAAGAGAGAGATAGAAGATATTTTTAATCCCGCAAAAGTACTCCACATTATATTTTTCAATGTGAATTTAGTCACATGTAGTGTACATGTAGTGTGTTTCCATCATCATATATATAACCAACTGAATTATAGAAAAATGGAAAATAAATGTAAAACTAAAAGATATGTTGACAGATCTATATATTACGGAGCTAGTATAATTATAAGATACATAATTTGGTATGAAAACATTTAAGATTAGGTAGGTTACGGCTAGATAAAGCAAGGCAGTGTATACCTATACTCAAATTCTTGAATCAATGACATTTGGTTACAAGGGTGGCATAGATACAATATAAAGATGCTTAACTTATATGTCAGTTTCGTTGACATTTACAAACATCAAAACACTGCAAATTCCACCTAATTTTGTGTTAGCCCTA
The DNA here is from genome assembly GCA_910591435.1 of Acronicta aceris. NCBI lineage: Eukaryota > Metazoa > Arthropoda > Insecta > Lepidoptera > Noctuidae > Acronicta > Acronicta aceris. The sequence continues at coordinate 6,806,203 of OU342774.1, forward strand.
TGCATTCAATTCTACTGTCTAAACACAATGTTGTTGACATAGTAGAAACCTCTATCACTAACTCAAATTGATCGTACCTACAATTTGAAAGTATCATCAGTCACGCAACACTCCGAAAGCAAATTGTTTGGACCTGGATTATTGGGATCAAGTTTTGTTTAAAAAGTTGATGCTTTAATGAGAGGAGTTAGTTATTTATGAGGCGGTTTATCTGTACCCCTATTGCTGATGACTGTTTTTATTTTAAAAAGTTTAAATTTTTGCACGCTAAATAACTTTTGATCAGTTCGGATGCGTTTCCATGTAGAATTAATACTCTTAATCTCTACTGAAATATCCTTAAAGCTAATGTTCTGAAATTAATAGATAGATAGAATATTCTTTATTGCACACCAAAAACGAATGTAAAATACAATTTTATAAATCATGTAATTGTACAATGGGCGGTCTTATCGCTAAAAGCGATCTCTTACAGACAACCTTTATTTATTCTGTATCTGACAGAATTATATAAGTATCGATTATTAAGCGAACCATTATTCGAGGGCTAGCGTTGACAAGTATTATGCCTTTCCCCTAGCCTCCCATATTCTGCAAAAAATAAAAGGATGCTACACATAAAACAAGAGAGGTTAGGAAGCAATATCTATACAACCTCAAGGCAGAATATCGAGCCCTAGCAGTTGGCGACCGGGCCGCCGCAATGCGCCACCGTTTTTACTGCATCATCACGGAGCTAGGGATGTACCGTTGTATGAAATTGATTGTCTTTGCAAATTCGTATTTCAAACTACCCGAGCAAAATCTTGGATTCTAATTTTAAATGTTATCGTATAATAACGAACAAACAATTTGACAGTGAGCCACCCATCCACCTCTGTACGTGTACCTATGTGTTTATCCTCTGAGGCGCATTCATTTCAGTGCGTCTCGATTTTTAACTCCTGCAATTCTAATAAACATAGGATTATTAAACGATATCTATGGATAGTTACGCGATGCTTTTGCCACGCGATTTTTAAATCTCTAACGGTCCGCATTTTAAGTAAAAAGGGACTAAATTTATGAGTAAATTATTCGAGAATACCATTAATGTTAATACAACACTGGCAAGTGATTTCCTAAAACCGGATCTCTCCTTTAAGACTACCTGTATGGTTTAGTTAGTTTTTTTTACAAATCTCAGCAACAGGTCAATAAAATCAATCATTATGTCCTCGCTAATGTGTTTTGTTTACTTTACGCTAGCATGTTTATTTTGTTATTTATAGATAGATAATAATACCTAAATACAACCAATGAAAATTATTTTTACACAAAATGGGTATTTTATTTAAAATACATATAATATATCCAATCACACATACGCACATTAACTGATCAATGCTAAATATAATGCTCAATAGGAAAACAGGAACTAATGGCGCCACTGCGATTTGGTTAAAGCCTTTTTGTCAACATTGCTAATGTTTTATCACGTTTGATTGGGTATCGTAGGACAAGTCAGTGCTGCCATCTATTTTAGTTTTGCGTTGCCTTCTCCATTCCGAGCATAGATCCAAAGTTCATAATAACCCATAGTTAATATTGTTGTTTCCTCTGCATAATAAGGTAGGTACATAGTATATGAACAAAAAATTTAATGGTAGGTAATATGTATTTACCATCTGATTCTATCCTTTTTATGGCTCTACTCTACACATTGATACAATCTCGTAGTTTACTTGATTATTTGACAATACATTAGAAGAAAGCTTAGGTAGGTCTTGCTAGAATATACAGTAAAGAGGAAAGTCGAGTTGTATCTTTATTTTCATTCCAAGGAGGTTGGTCGAAACCAAAACCTCTGAAATTAAGCACGATTTACAGACAGTGAGTCCATCACATTTAGCGCACCTTCTCATTTCATACTGAATTATATATTTCGAATATGAAGGAAATATTGGGAGCTCGCCGTATATATATAACCGCTTCAGTAAAAAGATTCATTTTATAATATCATACAAAAAATGAGAACACTTTTTCCATCTCCGCGCGTTAAACTGATAAGTGAAAGTGTGGTATTATTAAAACAAACAGTAACAGCAAAAATATAACTCACATAATTATTAATTACATAATCTCAGAAACTTGAAATTATGGCATAGGTTCCCTATAAGATATACTTACTAGAAGACGAAGAGAAGCATCCTCAAGAAAGACCTTGGGAAATTCCCTAGACCTAAGTTGGGAGATGGCTAGATGGAAAATTGATAGTAAAGTAATATTGGAAAGTATTTGAAACCAAACTATTACATTACATTTAAATCGTAAACTACATGAATCTTTTTCAATTTGCTAACGAGTAGGAGAGACGAGTATTTTCTCACAGCGGACGAGATGTAAGTTTCATGTTACGTGCGACGATACCAGTTTGCGGTCCCTCATGGATTATCGTGTTTAAGTATGTCACGAAGTTTTACATCAATCCATATATTTATTACAATCTAATATTATATAGGTACTGATTTCTGAGACTTAACATAACAGAAAGAAAGGAAGACAAAAAACGTACTTAATATACACCCACAGTTCGCCGGTATGTTTAGGTCCCATGTTATAGGGGGCGAGCCTATAGCCGGGCACAAATCCAGACTCCGAGCTGCCTTGGAGTTTTAATTTTAAGTTTAAATAACACTTTACTCGGCCTGGGGATCGAACTCAGGACCTCTAGTGTAGCAGTCGCGCTTGGGACCACTAGACAAATGAGGCAGTCAAATTTCTGAGACTTGTTAAAGTAGATACAAACTACTACTCAACTACTCCTCCTTAATTTACTGGGTCGGCAACGCGCGAGTGATACCCTTGGTGTTGTAAGCGTCTATAGGCTACGGTAACCGCTTACCATCAGGCATGCCGTATGCTAGTTTGCCACGTTAGTGGTATAAAAAAAAATGTTTTAATTTTATCGCTCAAATTTATTCAACGGAAAAAAATATGTTCAATTAAAGGGGATGTAGACAATAAAGCTATTAATTGACTTAGCTATCATATTCATAACCATAACTCATGTTGGTGTCGTGATAATGATGTTTTAAAATAATAAAAAATATCAGTATGCAACGGGGATATGTCCCGTTAGAGTAGTGATCGCAACCGCGGCTTCTGAACGTGTAGTCCTGATTTCAATTCCTAGGTCAAGCACATTTCTGTTTCAAAACTGTCTTTGCCATTGCAGCAATAGGCAGGTTGTAACTTAAATATACAGATGAAAACTGGTGCTATTATTGGATTAACCAAATTACCCGACTGTAGATACAGATTCAAAACCACATAATGACTAATGCTATTATAGAACTAAATCTCAGCCATAGAAACTACACACAAAACGCATTACCCTCCGTAGTAAGTAGGATAAAATCAAGACCAACACTCGTTCGTTTAGTGGTGTGGTGAGGTAAACCAGGTTTTTAGTATTTTTGGCCACTTGCGGCTCCGGAATTTCTAACTTTAACAAAAGTTTTCAGATTATTTAAGAAACATTTAACAAATTATTCAGAGGTAGGTACTAAAAAACTTGGAGCTGCATTTAAGAATTTCCTGATGATAATACCTACGCAAAAACATTGCTCAACCAGAACCTCTCGCTCAATAACCGCATTTATAACTAAGAGATTAAGGGTTAGTTTCCAGCCAGCTAGATTAACTGAGGGCTAAAATGGCCATTTTTCATGATGAATCATTGTATGATTCATGCTTTAAAATTGCTAAGAAATTTTACAAATTCTATATATGAATTTATTTAGGAATTACCCAGGCCACAGATAGTCATCAGTTTAACCGCCGCGTACGCTGTTCACATTACTTTACGTAAACTGTTAACATCCCATTACATTTAGTTTAATGCTTTCATAGTATACATACATACTTTTGTATTCCACACATCAGCACAATACAAATTGTATGCAAAGAAACCAAAGAAAGAAATTATTTCTCTTAGGGATTGGAATTTTCTAACAACGAAGAACAAAAGCACATCAAGGAACTAACTCGATACTTACAGTAAGAGAAAAACGTGAATGCATGCCTATCTTCGTAAGTACTTATATCCTTTGTTTTATGTTTGTACACGCATCACTCAAAAACTACTGCACGGAATTGGATACGCTTTCCACAGTTGTATTACTGGAAGTCTATCTTAAAGTGTCATCTTGATACGCCGCCGCCTACATACTGAATAATAGTATAAACTATATGCGATAAGAAATTACAGGGCGACAAACTTATCTGACCCGGTAATCTTTATTGGAACTAAGGTCGATATTTTTTTCTATGGCCTAGGGGCCTCAAATCCACAGTAATATTATAAATACGACATGTCTGACTGTCAGTCTGTTACATTTTTACGCCTAAACAATTGAATTAATTTTGATGTATTTCAGTATACAGACAGATTGTACCTTGAATATGGAAATAGGCAAACTTTTGCCTTAAAAATATTCCTTATGATGCAAGTGAAACTGTGGGTAACAGCTAGTGTTGAAATAAAAGGTTTACCTATACATACATACTTATGTTGTACCTACCTAAATGTTTGAAATTACGAGAAGCACAAAAAAGATTTAGGTACAAAGCAACAGCAGGTGCATAACATACATACCTGGGTATTCCTGGATGCTAGCAACAACACCAGTTTAAAATAGAGCCGGTAGCATTGTGAACCTACATACAAATTACTAGCTGTCATCATTTCTATTTCGGACGTGGAAACATATATCAGGTTCCCTTGGTGAAGAAACTGAAAAATTGTCTTCATTAAAGTAGATTGGGAGTTAGGATTTTATTATTAAGACCGTTAAAGTTTCCTAACTTACAAAACTTTAAAAATATTACAACAACCCCTATACTGTGCCACTGCTAGGCACGGGTCTCCTCTCAGAGTGAGAGGGGTTAGGCTATATCTCAGGCTATATATTAGGTTATTTATCAGGTTTATGCGAGTGATAATTAATTATTAATATCCACATGATTCCGAAAAGTCAGAGGTTCGTACCTTGGATTCGAACTCGTAACCTTTAACTGGGCAGTCGACCGGCCATATCACTAACCTTTTAATGCTCTAACAATGAAATAAGTAGATAATCAGCCACATATTTTTTTTTTGACCAGACAAAGACATTTTCACGTAATTGGATAGTTGAAAACGGTTTTGATTTTTCCCTGTTTTTGAGTATACCTAAGTAGTACAAATACCTGGCCCGGGCTCCATACATTTTGAGACATTTCCATTTCAAACCAATCAGTAAAGAACCTTTGACCAAACAATTTTACATAGGTATTATATAAATACATGAGTCAATCATTGCTTTGCGAAGTTCCCAATCAATGCTGAGCATCTGTGGCCTTGCATTTTCTATCCTATCCGGTTGCCACACCGTCTCATTCTAGTCCGTCCAGTTTATACTTACAGAAACAGAGGTTATCACAAAGACTAGACGGTCAAGTTCAGGTCGAGGAGACATAATAATATATTATTATGTAGGTACTAAGTAGGTGCCTATTATGAGGTATGTATATCTATCTCGAAATCATAAACAAAGCTCTCGTGAACATTGTCTGACTGATTCACGATCATTTATCACTACAGGCTCCGTTTGAGTTTGTAACTATTTAAATTTGAAAAGGTTAATAATTTAAATTTGTAAAATTTCAAAAGAAATTAAAACTTGTTGACGATTTTACCTCATACAGAAAAAACTTCTCCTGAAACAAATACTTAACTTAGGTAATTTATCTTATTTGTTGGTTATCTGTTAACTACAAGTAATGCACTGACAGCACTGGTGCTTTTGTTAAATTCCACGCCCGCAGAAGGAAACAAGTCTTTTGTTCCAGAGTACTTTACAATGGAGAACAATAAAAAAAAACAAGTTCAACAATCAAAGCTAGACCACAGCTAAACAATCATAGTGAAGATTGCACTTGACCTTTGGGTAACAAAGCGGATGACGTAACAGTCCGCAAATAGTCTGCGGTACCACAGCCCGCAGCGAACAATAGACCGGACGTGGTTCCGTATCACAGACTTGCAGGCCCGGCCCGTGAGCACCCTTTTGTTGCATATCCAGTGACCTACTTGCAGTGTTGCACTTACACCTGTGTTTATAGTACCTAGATATGACAGGCATATTACGGTTCTGTAGAAATAAGTTGCAATGCAAAGAATCCACCAGGGCATCTGGCAATTTATCAAGTGTTCAAAATATAATAATTTATTTATTTATTATCAACCTTATACATTATCTTTACAGGTGCAATTACCTAATACAATAGTGTACATACTATGTAATTACAACTAAGTAATATTTATAATACGAGTAGAACCGGTTTCTATTTTCTCTACTACAGTCTCTCCTTAAATATCACAATATACAAATTTGGACAATATATAATTATGTCACTTTAGTTTGATCGATTGTCGATCAATACAAGTTGTTAGTATTTTTCATTTGCCACAATTATGTGATAATTAACTTGACGGCAGGCAAAGTCTTCGCCATGGAGGAAAAGAGAAGAAGAGAACTTGTTCACATTTGATATTCTCGTTTTATAGCAAAATACCATTTGATATCTATGATACTAACATTAAATCGATTTTTTCGGCATCATCGAATGGAATATTCGACCAACCGTCAATCTTAAAAAAAGTAGTACTATGTATATGTAGATTTAAATTTGGAAAAGTTTAGGCCTATAGAAGTCACGACTCTGAGCCCTATAAAAGATTCACTCTCAGTACCAGTCAATCTCGTAAGAAACCATATTTTAATTCTAATTCGCTCATAAAATTCAAATGTCTTTGGCCAAAACTCAGTTACTAAGTTGCCTCATTAAAATACAAAACAGCTAAAGGATGCGCACACGCATGTCAACGGAAGTTCCTGTATTGTAGCGTATTCTCCTATCTACTGATTTACATATTTAGATCCTGCTTTAGTCATATCAGGCAAAAGTGCCACCGATGGACACGGACAGATGTACAAGAAACGTTAAATAAATAGTACGGTACAGAATAAATTGCTATGATTACCACGCTTGGAACAGGCAGTATCTTGTTACGTAATAGGTACCAGATAGGTGAAAGATGATGCCCGAAGATTATTTTATTTATTTAATTCAGGCTACAAGGCCCATATTATAAAAATACGATAATACAATACAATATACATAACTTAATAAAACATAAAATACTATAACATACATATAACAATAATCACTATTTCACACGTAAAGGCGTCGTGTGTTGCGGGGTGGTAGGTATCCGGCCTCGGAATCGTCGAAACATTACACCTTTCGGCCAAAACTCCTCCTTCATTCATGAAGGCCTGAATGAAGGTACCGACTGAATGAACTCTAACTACAAAGGAATTGAAGTTCACAAATCACAAATTATACCTGGATAGTTCTTATCCTCTTACGTCCAGTCCCAATATCAAATCCGTCGAGATTTGCATAATAGATATAGGATTTTGACATTACTTGTATGGACCTTATGTCAAAATTCTGTAAGGAAATCTATCGGCGGATTTTTGGTACCGGCCATTAGCCAATCTATCGATCAATATTTTACCATCAGACCTCCGAAACTCATTTCCTGGGCAATACCGATATGCTGAGGATAGACTGATTGTACCTTTATCAGGCTTTTTGAGCTTCTGACTTCCATTAATGATTTATACTTAGATGTTCGCATGACAATCGGAACCGACCAACTAAAAAGATCTCAGGAGCAGTTAGGAATTTGGATTTAGTGGTAATAAATATACAGGACTACCTCATTAGTCTAGAGGTTCCAAGCGCGACTGCCACGCTAGAGACCCTGAATTCGATCCCCAGGTCGAGCAAAGTGTTATTGGGTTTTTGTATGAAATTCTCAGTAGCAGCTCGGAGTCTGGATTTGTTCTCGGTTAACGGCAATAGGCTCGCCGCCTATTACATGAGACCTAAACATACCGGCGAACTGTGGGTGTACATTAGTACGCCTCTGCCTAACCCTTCGGGGAATACAGGCGTGATGGTATGTTATGTTATAACATACAGGATACAGGCGTAAGTAATAGTATATAACGTCAATGAAATCCATTTTTATTCGCAAAAGTCAAACATCGGCATCGATTTATAGACCGCTTTTAACTAGTGGTGGGCGATTATGAATGATTTGTATAATCGAATTGCTTTGTATTACTAATGTTGATGATCGATTAAGAAATTAGTAATAATATATTTTCATAATCGAATGATGTTACTAATTAGTACTACTAATCCTGTTGTAAAAAAGTCCAGAGCCTCGACGGTTGCTCCTTGTCAAACACTATTAACTACCTAAAAGGCTGAAACTAAAAGTGATATTGACTAATCTGCTCTTCATCGACCTGCGACCGCGACTACTAACTAAATTAGTAATTACTAATCTGTATAATCGAGATATCTCGAGACATCTTCATAATCGAATGATTTCATTAGTATATCTCATAATCGCCCACCGCTACTTTTAACCACTTAGCCAGTCAGATTGGTGATCATAAAAGCGATCAGATTGGTGATCATAAATCGATTTGATGGGCAAATGTGAAATAAACAGTTCATTATAAGTGAGCCAATTATCCGGCTCGTCCATTAGCGATGTTTGCTTATCTTTATTTTATCATACACATCACATTATACTATCCTTCATTAACTATTATAAATGCGAAATTGTTTGTTTGTTACGCTTTCAGGCCTAAACCACTAAACCGATTTTAAAAATTCTTTCACCAATAGAAAACTACATTATCAGTGAGTCACATAATCTGCATTTTTTTTAATTAGGGATCCCTACGAAAATTACAAAAATGTAACCCAAGGTATCAAAAATTTGCCTGTAAAAGTCATTATTTGACGTGCGCTGCCATTTTGTTAGAAAATTTTGAATAACATGGAGATGCCTTTAACTCTTTAATATTATAAACGTGAAAGTTTGTTTGGTACAAAGATAAATTATACTCTGAAATAGCACATAGGCTGCTTTCAGGTCGGATCCAATTATGAAGTCCACGTAGACGAAGTCGCGGGCAGAAGCTAGTGTAGATATAAAATTAAGAGGTCATAATTAAAAAAGGTAAGACTAGGTAAAAAAGGAGGAAAAGCAGTGATAGCCTAGTGATATAATCATTGGACTGCCAAGTCATAGTACTCAAAAGATTAAGGAAAACATCTTGAGGAAACCTGCATGCCCGAGACACTTTCTCGACGGTGTGTGTACTTTAGCAACAGCCACTAATCCAGAGTGCTGGACTATAACCACCCCACTTAGCTGAGAGTGACAACTGACCCGTGGGACAGTAATTGGTAGGTATCTATAAAAATAAAAGATGATGTAGTGACACATATTGAAAAGAATATGCTGAGATGGTTTGGACATGTTGAAAGAATAAATGAAAGACGATTAACGAAAGGAATTTATAAGGTGAATGTCAGCGGCAGCGTCGGTAGAGGTCGCCCAAGAAGGACATACGCCGATCTTGTTGGCGAAATCCTTCAAAAAGGTCCGGTGTATAGCACTCGCAACCGGCGTGTATGTATGAGAAGATGTATGAATGTGGAAGAAGCAAGAGGTATGCAAGAATCGTACCAAATGGCAGTCTATAGTTTTTGCCTACCCCTGTGCGAAAAAAGCGTAAGTGTATGTATGTACCTATGCTATAAAAATACTTGACTGTTCGCAATTTCATATATATTTCCCATTGAAGCGAATTTGAAACTACAAATTGAAAATTTAAAAACTTCAGCAAAAATAAAAAGTAAAATCATTCGCTTCACTTCAAAAAATTCCACTTAGCATTCACCTAAATACTAAAATACTGATACTAAGGAATTTTAACTAAGGATTTTACCTAAAGCTGTCGTAATGAAGGTAAACATTATTATCAGACATTAAACTTCCCGTAAACAGTCAACGGACGGAGCATAAAACATTATTTAAAACTGCAAAGTCTTCGTATTTCACGTATCAGTCAACAACCTCAAAATACTGGGTTTTATGCAAAGTGGTTCATAAACAATAGATTTATGGATCACTTTTAGAACATTACGATGAACTATTTATACATAGTTTATTTTTCTTCTGGTAACAAATGTCACGTTTTTTCATGTCCGTATATATATTTTTTCATGGTGTACATTACTTTGGAATTTTCGAATATTAAATCACTAATTATCGCTTATATTATTCAATATGTAATTAATTTTAAAATGTGGTAATTATTTGTTGACATTAGCTAATATCTTATGCTTCAATAAGTCATAGAACTTATTCACATTATCTATAGCACCATAAAAAAACTATGTCGCTGTTGTAGGTACCTACTGGGAAAGTTATGGTGAATACCTAACATTATGCGTATGAGTTGAGTTACGAGAAATGGATTCAGGTTAGGCGGTTGTACAACCACAAATAATAAGCTTGCCCCCAATTATATGGCACCTAAACGAAATGTGGGTGTACATTAGTACACCTCGGCCTAACACTTCGGGGAATACAGACGTGATGGTATGTTATATTTATTTCTTTAAAAAGCCGTTGCCTCACTCTAGGATATATATATATATATAAGAAGAAGATTTAAAGAAGTAGCTAAATAAAAAAATCACAAGCGTGTTGCATTGTCGATTACCATGACACATACAAATTACATACACGCCCAAACGCAGTTAGCCAAACAATATTTGTAATGTTGGATTGGACCTATGACCCTGAGCGTAAGCTGGTCGTCGTCATTTATCATTATGTTAGATAAGTTGTTTAAATATCTTACATAATACTATACTTATAATAGATACATAATGATTTTACATAATATGTCAATACGTAAGTATGTAAAAGCGGTTTTCATTTGTTTAATTTTTTTATTTATTAGTCAAGGGGTCGCAAGCGTGTCTGCCTCAGCGTGAGCTTCTGGCATCGATTCCTAGGTCGAGCAAATTTTTCAAGAAATTTTCATTCACGATTTAGATTAAAACCAACATCATGTTTTTTCTTAATATGAAATAAACGTCACTACGTTCTCTCCGTCCGTTTCACACAATATTTCTTCGTACAAATTCATTGTAATGCGTACCAGAACCCACATTTTTGTCAATTAACAGCTCTGTTAAATTAGCAGCCACAAAGCAATTACTGTAACCTTGTGTAACAGGACGACCATAAAATAGACCAACATAAAATAGACGAATTAAGGGTATTAAAATGTAGTGTTTTACCTAATAATATGGTGTTGTCCTAATTTTCAGACTGTTTGCAAATAAATGTTTATAAGTAGGTACCTAAACTGTGACAAACTCTTTCTTTTCTTTGGAGATAGTTTAGGAAAATGATAAAAACGTACCTACATATTTAATTACAGCAAAGAATAAAGCAGTTATTTTCTTTTGAAGTGTAATTTTGATACAAGATTCAAATCTATAAACGCAGGGGAACCGAATTCTTCACGCAAATGTAATCGATTTAAAACATGTATTTTTGTATTATGTATACTTATGTGACAGACGGATACCTCTCAAGCTGAAGGGCAAAATCTATAAGTCCATTATAAGACCTGTCATGTTATATGGATCAGACTGCTGGGCCGTTAAGAAGATGGATGAAAGAAGACTGCATGCAGCGGAGATGAGAATGTTAAAGTGGATGTATGGAGTGACTAGAATGGACAAAATAAGGAACGAGTATATTTGGGGAAGTCTGAAAGTAGCGCCAGTGACCGAAAAGTTGAAAGGGAATCGTTTGTCTTGGTATGGGTATGTGATGAGGAGGGATGAAACGCATTTAACTAAAAGAGTAGTAAATATGAATGTGGAGGGACGGAGGGATAGAGAGACCAAAGAAAAAATGGATGGATTGTGTTAAGGCCGATATGATGGGAACGGCTGATAGGGATGAATGGAAGAAAAGGACAAGCTGCGGCGACCCCAATTAAATTGAGACAATGGCAGGAAGAAGAAGAAGAAAAAGTATATAGCAGATATCGTATTTATTTTATTTTATAGCCGCAATAAATTATTAACGCAGATAAAATACTTATATACTTAATATAATAAATAAATAAAAATCAGAAATTATGATATAACTAATCATTTCAAGTCACGGCATATTAATATGAACAATCTTTATAAACAGTTGCTGATTTACCGTACCGATTGGAGTCGCTAGAAAACTAATATTGTTGCGGAAACGAATTTATAACAAGTTCTAATTGCAAGTAAACCAGTTAACTATTAGCACGATTACTCCGTATTTGACATGGGATAAAGCTGCATCATTGGCATTGATTGCAATCGCATACTCGCTTCTACACTTTCTACTTGGCGGCTGTCTCATTGACAGCGAGTTATAAACAAGCGATTAACGATTTTATCGATCAATAATCTTTTAACAGAAATGCTATATCACACTGTTCAAATCTGTAAAGCTAATTGTGCGACTAGGTCACGAGTTGAATAGTTAGTCCTCATGTAAATTGGAATACGACACATGAAAAATATCAATTAACGACTTTGCTCGATTTACGAAGTACCTAATTATTATATAATCTGTGGTATGGAAGTCCCGAGCGGCTTCTAGACATATAAACCCCTATTAAATCCCATGTAAATGGGTGTAAACTCAATAAATTACTAAACACTAACAAGTGACGGTGTTTGTTTTTTCAGTGGTAATCAAAGGCCTGCAGTCAGCTCTAGTCGCTAATATTATAGTTGTCCACTCAAGAAAGCGTTCCCGACTAACGAGTTCCCGTCTCAATGCTTCCCGTGTTGTTACACTCCTCACGCAATTCGCTACTTATCGTCAAAGAAACCGATAATTGGAATAAACCACAGATTAATCCACAAGTTTATGCTACACAACTTCTGAAACCACTCAATATGTTACTAATACTTATTAAAGGTTAGGAAACATTTCCAATATTCAGACCTACTACTTAAACTCTTAAAGAGATATTTTATTACTAAGCACTAACTTGACTGGGTCTAAAATAGACCACAAAATTCAAGTTGCTTTCGGTCTCTGATTCTTACATGAACACGAGTGAACACAGTAAAATTATTTGAAGCCGTTTTTACAAGTGAGGTAGGTAGCCAAACGGGTCATTCGGTCTTAACCCAAATGAAAAAAATACGCATTTCAATACCTTTGCATTAACAAGTTTATTTTTCTGTACCAATCCTTCCAATCCAATGATAGTTTAAACCTCAAAGAGCCGAGGCATTTTCCTAACCCGCGAGCCTCGTAGACATTGATGGATTTCTTCAATTTTGTCTCGGCCATGTCGGTTGCCTTATAGCGTTTTACGGTCAGTGTTAAATATTGCGCATTTAAGTAATTAATTGAACCATCCGTGAGCGATCCAAAATTTTATTGGTTTTGACATCAAACAATTCCAGGCCAGAAATGGGTCTGTTACGGTCGTAGCGAATGCAAAGCGTAGTCTATAAAGCAACAGAAGGCACATGCTGTTTTTAGTCGATTCGAATCCGAACATATATATGCCGTCTTACAAGATGGCAGACAATGATCCATGACGAATTTCCTCACCCTTTTTTATTTCGAAAGTAGGCATTATGATTAGGTATAAAATCATACTCTGTAACCAACTTGGTTGCAACCAAGTTACACCAAGTATCTAGTAAGATTGCTTGTTATTATCCACTTTTTACTCCTCCCTCACACATGACATCAAGTGCCCCTAAAGATGAAACATTTTCAAGTTATCAAGCTCTGAAAACATGCTCTTCCCTTATTTTCCCGATAAAAGATAACGTGCCTATATATACGATCGAAGCATCTCGTTTATGAGTTACTTGATAGGCAGGTAATGGGTCTAAAAAGCTTTAGGATAAGTGTTGACGGTCTCCTCTATAACCCTTTAAATACACACGTAATACACCCCTTTTTGCGAATTCGCCTTTTCTCTGGGATTCAATGAGCCTCCGCAGGCAACGATATTTTTTTTATATTGTAGTAAAATCTTCATGGATCATCTTCCGCCAGCGAAGGTGTGTTGTGTGTGGTATGCTAAACTCGTAATGACGGAAAACCGCAGCTGCCTTCTCTTGCCTTGCCCATGGGACTCATGATCACATTTACCTACTACGACCCGGGATTTGTTTCACCCTGGGTAGTTAACCTTAAAACTAATATAAAGTACCTACAATTGTATAAACCAATTTATTTATTTATTTTGGTTCACCCAATTTAAACAGTTAAAATCATCAAAGATCATACCATGCCATCACGCCTTATTCCCCGAAGGATTAGGCAGAGATGTACTAATGTTCGCCGGTTCCATATAATAGGGGGCGATTCTATATAAAAAATACTATACACTATAAATAAAATTAACGTATCACCGTTAGTGTACCGCGGTTATACATCAAAGAAAATAACATAATGAAACGGAACAATCCACATTTGTATGTCACGGTTAATTTAACACGTTGACGCTTCACCAGAGCAGTGCAGTCTCCCCTGATGACCTACAATTGTAACTCTATAGCAAGATACTTGTTTAAAGAGCGATGATATTAAAAATAACGTAATATACCATGTAGGTTCGTTCACTCATTCAAAAGGTTCTTTTGATGAGCATTTCGGCGATAGTTTAAACTGGTTGCGACATTACATTGTGACAGAAAAATACTTAAGGGTCCGGCGGAGCGTGAATTTCCCACAAAAACGTAATACCGAAATAAATCGTAATCCAGACAATATTCTATCAAATAATGTTATCATTCGGATTTAGATGCTGTTAATCTAGGTTCCTACGATCCTATTTCGTCTGCTACTACTTCACTGAAATTAAAAGACCGGAAAATCGTTCCAAACTTGGTAAAGTTATCAAAAATTGCATTCGCTTACATTTATTTCCAGTGAAGTATTTTGGACAAAATGGTATTTTGGACGAAATAGGATCGTAGGAACCTAGATTAACAGTATCTAAATCCGAGTGATAACATAATTTGATAGAATATTGTCTGGATTACGATTTATTTCGGTATTACGTTTGTAAGAGAAAATCGGTCCGCAGGACCCTGTATGCGCACGAAGTCGCGGACAAAAGTAAGGCAGGTAAGTATAGGCATGAATAAAATGGTTTACCATTTTGCCTTCGGTAAAGCTGTGTATAGTGCATGAAGCATGTTTCATTATGTAAATCATTGTCCAAACAGATGGATGTAAATTAGAACACTTTAAATTATATTATACTAGACTGGTTAACTGCCTCGACGACGATTAACGATTAACGATTGGAATACCAGCTCTTAGTATTCAATATCATTGGATCAGTACGTAGTAAGTCCACAGGATAGGTCAGTGGGTCTTGGCTTCATGAGTTCATGACAAACACCTTTGCAGCCAATCATTAAGTACGCTCACTTCTGCGGTGGCGGTCAGTGTTAATCATAATATCGGAAGGTTTTATCTGGTCTTGTATTATCATCGGCTTAGCCTCTTCCCAAATAGCCATATGCGGCTGGACACCAGTATTTTACACGAAGCCACTGCAATCAGACCTATATGACGCAAGGGAGGGATTTTGACGATTGTCATCGATTGATCATACATAACAATTAGGACCGACTTCCGAGTCACGGAGGTACTCGGTGTGTCAAACATGGTCACCCATCCATAGATTGGCAGCGGCCTTAGCCTTGCTTACAGATTGCTCAGAGTAGTTATCAATTAACCAAGTACCCTGGATGCGGTCTTGAATGTTAGATAAATCTAAAATTAATATCTCTTGGAAATTTTCCACATGGACCTTGTAATGTAGCTGGAATGTATCATACGGTTCGATGCAATAAGTTGGCAACCTTTACCCTACAGCATTCGAACTACATTTTCGGTAACGGTTTAGGTTACAGCAGTGTTCAAAATATGTTATCTAGATATATAGGCCTAAAAATAATTAATAACATAATCTTTCCAAACATCGTTATTTGTTCTGGTACTGGTGATCCCAGTGTTTCCACAAACCTAACAAACAGTGACCTGCGGTGTTCGCAAAACTTTTTGGGTATTGCGGCAACTTTCTTTCTTTGACGTGTGAAAATTGCCTTTTTTGATGATCCTTATATTTTCCCCGTGGGAGGACGGGTTAGAATACAGTTCCTCACTGCCGTTCAGATAGGCATCTCATAAGAGTCGAGAAAATATCTGACTTGCTCGGTGGTAGGACCTCTCGGGGTTTGACTGGCTGGCGACCACCCTTACGTTGGAGTCTGTCATAAAGCACCTTGGTATGTGTTTCGACCTTTGCGCGTAAGAGCCAGTTCCCTCTCGGTTGCTGCGGCTCTGGCAGTCTACAGTCCGTAGGGTCTTTTAGTTCGCTGCTGCTGCTGAAGCTCGGCAACGCATCAGCAACTCCACTGGGGTTGCAGGTATCCATGGGCGGTGATAACTACTTACCATCAGGTGGATCGTCTGCTCGTTTGTCGACCTAAATCAATCAATATTTTTTTTTAAATCTTACTTCTTCTTAGTTAATCACGATATGCTGGATTCTTACCTACCTACCAAACTAGTGGACATGAGATTCGCTATCTAAGCAATATTTGGACCTGGTGATAATGTCAGTCAGCTATATGAAATAAAAGTTAAGAAATATTACCTACGTGAAAGAGGACGTCTCTATACTCTATAACAAGGTATGCATATAATATAGGTACTCCTCTTTCATATATGCACATTATATGCAGACAGACTGCTTTGTAACTGTCATTGAAAGGACATATTCAAATGTGTATGATATATATATATACATGTTGATAATAATTACCATAAGTAAGGATTAGGTATGGTACAATACGTGTAAGCATAACACATCTCAATAACGAGCGAAAATGCGAAATTGCAGTAAGAACACTTTCTAGATGCACCTTAGTATTTACTACGAAGATCGCCGCGGTACTTTCACTTGTACTTTCCCAATACGGACTCTCCCTGTCCCCATTAAGGCACACAGGTGTTCCCAACCACTTTCAAAGTCACGCTGAAATAATTCTATCTCATTCATACGCAAAGATTCGGATGCACGCAAATAGCATCTCAATAAAGTTCACAGTATGTTATTTATTCACATTTTATTACCAAGTTGGTCTCCTTGAGGCGACGCGCAATAATTCTTCGCGTGGACATTAAAAAGAATGAACTAATACAACTGGATTCTTCATTCCATATGTACGTGCTGTTAAGATTTTTTTATTCGCACTTGATTGAACTTAAAATGTGCAAAGTGCCGTATGCTAATTAACATCGTTGTAAAATTCTATTGGTACAGATAGCAACTTAATTGTGGGATCGTAAATTTTCTACAGCTAGTACGCGAAGCTAAGTAGACGACGACGCAGACTGGCGCAGTCGCTGAGCGATCGACTCTTGCACCACGGGTTATGCGTTCAATCACCGTGCGAAACAAATATTTGTATGACCTACAGATAGTTATTCCGGGTTTTGAGTGTTTGTGTACCCATGTAAATATGTATATAGGTTCAATATAGAGAAAATATTAGAGCAGGGCAAGGTGTTTTTAAAAAAACAACAACACCTTTATAATCGCATACTTAGGTATTAAAAATTGACAACAAGTAAACAGATTCTTGTTTCGCAAGTGAAAGTTGTATTTAAAATTTATGCATTAAGTACTTGTTACGTAATCCTATATAATTTAAAGTCATATTTGCTTCTTTCTTGTGTGAAAGATAAGAACAGGACCTTTTGTTGTGGCAAGGAAATTACGTGGAATTAAAAAGTAACGGTAACTTCTCATAGCCACTTACGTGACTACACAATAACGGTTGATCTCCATATGAACTGGATATGTAGGCAAACCTGTACGGATAACGCAAATCCGTCTAGAATGCATAAAACAGCGAAAAAATAAACCGTTCACATATCATTAATATTCTACTAACATGTGAAATTATATTAGCCCATCCTCAATTCACAGTTATCAGTTCATGGATGGCTATTGATTGCCGAATGACGAATGTGCACAAAATCCAAATACTTTTCTGGAAGTCAGCTGTGCAATTTGAGAGAAATGATAACGTATCATGTATGCATTTCGAGCATGCCGTACATTCCTAATGCTTTTCTTGACCATTGAAATATTGGTGACTGCGTCATTAGTCTAGTGGACCCAAGCGCGACTGCCGCAAAGTGTTATTGGGTTTTCTATGAAATTCTCAGTAGCTCGGAGTCTGGATTTGTGCTTGGTTAATGGCAATAGGCTCGCCACTATACATGGGACCTAACCATACCGGCGAACTGTGGGTACACACTGGTATTCTTCTGCCTAGCCCTTCGGAGAATACAGGCATGGTAGTATATGAAATGTTGGTGAAGAATGATCTACAAGTCGTGTGATATAAAACCACTCGCCTTCTCCTACCTTGTCTGTATAATTCACGCTATGATATTTCAGGCCGAGCGAAAAAGCCAGTCTGAAGGTTGATTGACAATTATTTCCTTATCGTCACTCGTTGCTCTTATAATGGACCAACTATCACCAGACGACCACTCCTAAAAACCTCTCTAAAAGCACATAATATTGTCTATGCATATTGCATATTATGGTGTAGCAAGCATAATTTGCATAGAAAAATCCTGGTCAACATACTCATTCAGACTCTTTCATCACCCAAAGCACTACTTGTAAATCGACACAACTATCACCAGACGACCATTGCCACCAAATACTCTCAGTCACATCCTTGTTATGTCTATGCATATTGCAGATATGTAAACACCCATAGGTAATGTGCATAAAAAGCCAATACCAGCCATTGAGTTATATATTACTGAAACAAATGATAGTGAGTTGGAATTTTTAAATTGAAAATCTAGGTTCTCAAGGCTTATGAAAACTTTAGTCAAATTTTGACTGTACCTATGCCGTAAAGCAGCAATTCCAGCTCTAAAAAATGAAAGGAGTCAGTCTTGGTCGAAATTGAACTCCATTTAGACTAGTCTGTCCCTCACTATAGTAATGTCGTTTTCGCTGGCAGCTCGCGTGCCTCCAAGCTATTATACGAAAAATCCAATAACTTTGGAGCGGCGATAAAACGTACTCCTCATTGATGGAAAGCAATTACATCAAATGCATTCACTTACACGAAGGGGATGTGTCCCGATTGTCTGTATTGTAGCTATCGTATTTATTTACGAAAACAGATTGAAAGCCACCTCATAAAGTTTTTAAAGGCTGTTTTTATAACCCCCTCTTTAGCCAGAGTACTTTCTTGTAGATAGGCGGGTCCTTATATATAGGCGGGCTTAGATAGGTTGGCGCGATTTTAGCTATGAGGGGTAAATTTTATGTATTTGTAATAACCTACTAATTCAATCACCTTTACAACAGCTACAACTGAATTGTCTCTAAGTGCACACACTTCACATTTTTAAGATTCTCCCTGCCTGAAGCTTCTTACTGAACTTAAGTATTTGAGAAAAAACAAACGTAATTGGTACGTTTGTTTTTTCTCAAATACTTAAGTTTAAGGGTGTTACAGGAGGACAATAAGAGAGTTGGGAATTAATTTGACAATAATAAAAAAATACCTGTAATTTTTGTATCCATTACTTTTTTCGACATTATAGAAGTAGATCTGCCATTTATTAAAAATACTAAAGAGAAACTTTGTATTTAATATCAAAATAAATTATAGATTGCCTAGGCAGTTATATTATTGTAATTCGGACTTTATGTCAATGAAATTAAGGTACACGTTTTCGTGAGATAGAATGACTATGCATCTATATAGACTCCAAATTTAGTATGGGACACATTAATAATGCCGTCACTTTTATCCCTCTTTTCCGGGATAAATGGCCAATATCTGTCTAAGACAGTTGCAGTTAATGGTTTCCTTACCTTTGATGGGTATATGTATGGATGAAATATTGACTTAAATTCCGTTTGAAACATAAAATTCTTTTAAAAAATACTTTACATTGTTTAATACATGTACTATCTCTCATTTCGTATGCCATCTTATAACGATAAACATTAATTATCTCATGTTCCGTATCGTGACGATCTAAGATTTCCTTTTACAATACGACCCATCGCATACAATCGACATTGCATGCCATTTGTCGTGAATTCATGTTAAACACAGGCACGTATCATGAAAACAACATCAGTATTTATACCTAAACAACAAAATGTACTTACCTAGCCTTAATCATTTGCATACACGCAAAGCTGCACGCGATGTACGTAATATGATTGACAGTAAGAAATTACATGGTAAACAATTTAAAATATTATGTTGCAAGTAAAAACATTAAGGGAGGATTAGATGATGCATATGGTGCCAGGTGATGGTGCATAATATCCTTATTCCAAAACGCTTACTGTTAATAGAGTCACTTTAGTATGTTGTTATTTTAATTAGATCGTGCTGATGACATAACTGAGTTGACCGACTAGGCACTTATATTAATTTGAGGTGTTCAGTTTTTATTTTTTAATAATTAACTGTCTGCTTAGCTCAGTATCCAAATTGAGCCTTAGTCTCTAAAATGAGCAAATTTTCGAGGGTTATTTATCGAGTAATATTCATGATATAACCGATAACTAGAGTGATCTACAAGACTTCTAGGTCTAGATTCCTTTACCAGCACCATCAGCCCATTTTCGTACAGTTTTACGTAGACCTCTCTTACTAAAAGCCAGAAGAAGCCCAGTGGAAGGCATCTAGTAGTAACAGGAGGAAGAGTTAAGAATTTTTTTTAATGTTATATTCGTCTGGATATACCTTCCAGTATTTTGTGGCAAAAGCCAAGCTTTTCAATACTGAATAAAGTTTTTATACGTAACCAGCATAAACAAACTTGAATTACGTAAAGAAATATTATATGACTATGACGTAAGCTGTTATTTAAAAAACTTAGTAGGTACCTAACATTTTGACCGTTAATAATAGGTAAGTACCTATATGAAATATTGGTAGATATCATAAAGTCTCTTATAACCTACCAATAACAGAATAAGCGCAAGACCTGAAAGTAGTTTGTTCAGAATCGACTACTGAATCGATTACAGTAGTTTTTAATATGTGTAAATTTTTCTCGAAAAGATAATTACAATAGCTGAAGTTATGGTCCCCTGATCCATCAGTGGGTCGAGTTATGCAAAACTGAAACCTATTTGCTCAAATCGTTATTGTTTGCGTATGCGCACCGAAATCGTAGTCGTTGTGGGTACGACTGTAGTACGGCCACAGGTTTTGCGTTTAGCTGATATAACTAACTTCTTGAAAAAAAAAAACATGCCTACATACAATGATATAATACTATTAGATACGCCATGTTCATATTAAATGTCATTTAAAATTGAGTGGCACTACATGTAATGCGACTCGACTACCTATAATCCTAAACATTTTAGGCTATCCTAATGAGCGCGAGCATAGATACTGGCAGCCTAAGATGAAAAGAAATAGCACTAAGCAGTTGTCTAAAATGACACATTTGATATGTCCAGTATGTCCGGTTATAGTGACGTGTGACATGAAAAATATTGGGTCCCTTTCTCTTATACTAATAAGGCATGCGCTGACTCCTTTCATTTTAAATTTTATTTGCAACGAAAAAAATGAAATAAATTGTACGGAAGCTAATAATTTATTAACTTTCTTGGGATATAGTTTCTTTCAGCACATATAAATAAAATTAAAATTTATTGCTGTCAATAGCGCTGTCAAACACACTTCTGCGCCTCAGGTCGGTCAACCGCTTAAGTGACACTACAAATTACACGTTGCCCACGAAACAATATTCGCATTTGAAGGATAATAAGTGTCTACCTCTATTTAACTATATAATGTCATTGCCTACATATCTCAAAATAACTTAAGGGTTTCGTTATTATATTTTATAGTATAAACATAATATTAATCAATAAATCATGTTATACAAAATCAATTGCTGCTTCTTAAAACGACTAATACCTATTACCTATACCAATATCTTGAAAATCATTTATTTTACCAATAAACGTACTGTCAAAGAGAACTGCCATAAATAATGTGACGTCTCAGGTGAATAAACGAGGAAAAGTATTAATAAACACACAATTCTACATCAATTTATAAACACATTTGATAAATGAAAGTAATTAATTAATATCAGCCATTATAATTAACAAATGTCACACCATGACTGGGAATTTCACTAATTAATGAACAATTTAATAAGGCATAGTTAAATTTAAGTTTTATTAAAATTTGGGTAGATATTCCACCATAATTAGTGGACTACTCAATGGTTTTTCTATGAAATTCTTAGCAGCAGCTTTAAGTTTGAATCTGTGCTCGTTTAATGGCTATAGGCTTGCTCTCCCTATTTATATGGAACCTAAAACATACCGGCGTACTGTGGGTGTAAATTAGTATACATT
Organism: Acronicta aceris; assembly: GCA_910591435.1. Taxonomy (NCBI): domain Eukaryota; kingdom Metazoa; phylum Arthropoda; class Insecta; order Lepidoptera; family Noctuidae; genus Acronicta; species Acronicta aceris. The sequence goes on from OU342774.1 coordinate 6,828,681, forward strand.
TGCCTAACCTTTCCGTGATTATCCCATCGTTGAGGTCCTAGACACACAGGATACTTTTAGCATGTAAGTTTGGTGATTTTCCGAAAATTAGCGATAGTTTGCCATGCACGTTTTATACTAGTTTCGGCAGTCGATCGCTATAAAACGGAAGCCCACTTTTACGATTAGTAGACAAATTAGCATGTTATGAAATAACTACTAGGAAATGAACTAAATACCCATTGGAAAACGTCAAGGCGCCAAATGATAATAGATGTGTATAGAATAAAAAGGTGACACGAGAAAGGGGGTCAAGATATTTAGTACCATATAGGTAATCTTGCAAAGACTTTTGACGACACGTTTGGCGTAGCGGCTGAACGATCGGCTTCTGCGTCACGTGTCGTGGGTTCGATCCCCACACGGAGCAAATATTTGTATGATCTACAGGTAGTTGTTCCGGGTCTGGCCGTTTGTGTAGGAGAATTTGTGTTTGTAAACGCACCCACGATACAGGAGAAAATCCTTGTTGTGGGGCAACGTTTTTTAAAAAATGAAAAAAAGAAAGGGTTAACAACCCGAAACCAACAACACACTAGCGTCAGGACTCAGGAGTGTGTCAAAAGAGCCATAACTCCATGAATGACAATTCTCGGATGCAATACTCAACCTGAACCGTCAACTTCACTATCTGGCTCTTATTTTTTTACCGCGACTATGGACTGAATAAAAGCTATATACGTTTTGACACGATAAAAGAAGAAGACCAGGTGTTTGCCTTCCTGCGTGTCACACTATTATTGTCAGGCTACCAGAAAGGTGTGATTATAGCAGGCATTAGTTAGTTGCAAGAGTGAATAGTAAACCCTCAATATATATCTATATTAATATTATAAAGAGGAAAGATTTGTATGTAAGTATGTTTGTAACGAATTGGCACCTGATGGTAAGTAGTCATCGTCGCCAATGGACACCTGCAACACTAGAGGAGTTGCTGATGCGTTGCCGGCCCTTAAGAGCCCTGTATATGCGCCGTTTGAAGATCCCCATGTCGTAGCGCAGTGGGAACACCTCAGGAGAAAGACCATACCAAATCTTGGAGGTACACGGGAGAAAGCCTCGCGACGCTCTAACATTCTTGGAGACCCAGGTCTCCAAAATGTGCGGAAGGGCCCTACTCCTGAGGCGGGTGGTGCGGTGATGAAAAGGTGACGGAGGCACCAGTTCGAACAGTTCCTCGGAACACTCCAAAAAACAGGCGGTGGAACACGCACAGAGAGCCAACGTCTCTCCGAAGGCTGAGAGTGTCTAGATCGTCTGTGAGTGAGGGATCGTCGACAATACGAATAGACCGGCGTTGGATGGAGCTGGACCGATTTCAAAAATTATTTTGCCGTTAGAAAGTTACATTTTCACTGAGTAACGTAGGCTATATAACATCACGCTACGCCTCTTAGGAACGGAGCAGCGCGGGTGAAACCGTGAGCGGGTCGCTAGTGGCTAATATTTAAAGAACCCTAGCCAAACAGGTTGACAAGAAAACTATATAACGTTATGTTTCTCCATCCGTTATAAAAACACATTCTACATAAATGAACACAAGATTTGAACGTAATCCATTATTAGATACGCCAGGACTTAACGGGATTTACTTACTTCGTGCACGTTATAATGATGTGAATAAAAACTATTTTTGCATAGCGATGATGGTCATGTACAGTACAGTAATGGGTAAAAGGCAGTAATGGATAATATTTATAACCCATTACTATACTTTAGATACGTAACAAAGTACAACAAAAATATTATAATAATTAAAATTATGCTGTTGCGGAGTTAGTTTAGCCGTTTTTTACGCTCTATGAACTGAATTCAATGAACCCAATTCTGATCTTCTTGCTCATGATAGTGCTGAACCAGTTTTGATTAAACCTGCACATATATCTGGATAGCAGAGAGCTGCATATAATATTTTTATCTCTATAAAATATACAATTCTCAAGGAACCTACATCTCTAAACCCTCAGAAGAATGTTTGTCATTCTTCTGAGTCAAAACCTACATATATCTCAAAACCATCGACGCACTTACTGACAAAACAAAAGACAATCGGGTCATAGCCTAGCTAACTTACAAATAAATAAAGTTTGTATAATGAACCAATAGGCGGAGACTTCTCCTTTTATCTGAAATACAAAAGATGAAGGAGTTTTTAACATCTCTCGGGCTATAAAATCGATTTCCTACAAATAGTAAAGGAGTCTTCCAACAACTTTACGAACGTAGTTTTCCTCTATAAAAAAGCTATTAAAATTTCCAAAGCTTGATAGACGTACCTACGTATCTACGTGGCTCGATTTTTTTCTGTTTACAAACGTTCTAACAATGTTTAGACAGTTTTCTAATGTAGTTGCGAATTAATTGGCTAATGTCAGTCACTTGTCCCGAGAAGATTGGCAGAAATCTAAACGGAGACGAGTTTTTTTGCTTCATCATCATTTTTGCAGCATCGATAAATTTACTGCAAATTAGTGTAAAAAAAAACAATTTTGACGGAGAAATTATGTTTAGAACATTCTATCAATATAAATGCGAAACTTACTCCCTTATTCATAAAAATATACAACGTCTTATAAACTTCTTTATGGGTTTTCCTTGTCACACACTGATATAGATTCTTATAGATTGTAACCTATAGATTATTATAGAGGTCCGTACTGTCACAGAATAAGTATCATTTGTCAAATCAAGACAAACCATATTACCTACTATTAGAAGTTAATAAGATGTTTTAAATTTTTATGACTAATAGAGTAAATCTATCGTCTGTTTGTTATGTTTCTACGCCTAAAGCGCTGGACAAATTTTTAAGAAATTTGAAATGGAGAAAGACTTAGGCTATCTTTTGTCTAAAAATTTCCTTCGGGATGCGAGTCAAACCGCGAGCAATAGCTAGTTTAGTATGAGGGCCTTGGCTTCAGAGCTTTTTCTGACAAGGCTTTATTGCCAAAATCTCTGCATTTGACACAGTGTAATAAAGTTGGTATACTTACGCACTTCATTACAGTACGGTCGTGTGCAGTTATGGAAGAGTTTTGGCGGACTATCACGGACTGCAGCCCGTTGTCTCTTCGTCGTCTATCTAAGCTCTGTATGATTCTAAATCAGTTATTATAATACAGACTATTTTTTTTATCGAGGCTACATTCACAAGATACAGACATCATAAAGATGAGTAACATTACGATCACGATGTTTTCCTTCACCATGCCCGTAGGAAAAGAGCGTAACTAAAGAAAATATACCATTATTTTTTCTAATACGCTGCCCAAACAAACGTTCTACCATCAAACGGAGGGAGCTGGAATCTTAATAAAATAAAAGGCTTGTGAGCGCTTGCTCAGATATTTCTTCAATTAAGCATCCATCACGGAATGTCTTGGCTCACACGCGGTAATTAACGAGTATTCGCGTTAAATGAAAATTACACTTTAACCAGCATCGCATTCGAATCCTGACGCTCGAATAATGACTTGCAAATTGAGTTTTCATTATACTTAGGTATAATTGCATAAAGATAAATATATAGAAATATAATATTAAAGAACTAATATTTTATTTCTGTTCTATTTTAGTATAATTTTGTTTATTGCTGTAGCTGAATGCTAGGCTCAATTCGAAGTTTGACATATTCCCGCCTAGATAAAATTCTAACAAAACTTAGAACTTTGACAGTTGCTGGCGCACAAATGAAAAGACCTCAGCAAATAAGATTAAAAGCTTAGCACATACCTACAACTTTGAAGTTCTTTCTATTCTAATCAGACGTAAGTGCCAAATGACGTCATTTGTACGGTGAAATGGGTTAATCGGTGACATGGCGTAATTTTTCTGACTCTTCAAAAAATTGTCTTATATTAATGTGGCATCTACCTATCATAATTATCAATAACTTTAAATTACCTATTTAGTTGTTTACTTACTATTATTTCGACAAAATTTCAATTTTCTTAGATTCCGCCGTATATGTGACGTCATCACACGTTTTTTGATTTTTTTTCTCCGAAATGAAGAAATATAAAAAAATAATAAAACTGTTTTGGAATAGGAAAACAAAGTAACAGTATTTTTGTTTTGGTGGCTTTATGATTTTGAAATGTTGTCAATTATAAGTATAGATATTGCTTAGAAAGGAATTGTGCTTATCACGGATTTGATCAAAATGAGTCAGCTATGTAATATAACATCTCTTGTTATGAGAACGAAAGAGGATTAACTATATCGCTGTTCCTTGAGCAATATAGTATCGAAAAAGAAGTATCGATATCGCATTGATAGATAGTTATCGAAATGATACTGTATCATCGATGAGGCGATAAAGAAAAGTATTGACTATGCCAAATTATGACGTTTTATATTAAGAACCGGAAATAGATATAATACTATGCTATACATACTATAAACATAATACTCGTTTTGGAATAAGAGGGTTATAAACAATTTAACTAATGATGATTTAACTGTGCTGATGAAATACTGGATTAACATGGAAACACTTTTAACTAATACGGGAAGGATTACAGTTACCATAATTACAACATGTTTTTCTAGATTTCCCAGTGCTCCTAACCTGGTTTCATCGCCTTCTTTATACAAACCGCTATGTGACACAGAATAGTTGTTGAAATCCTGGACCATTACCTACACAGAAATAAAATAAAAACCGGACAAGCGCGAGTCGGTGGAGGTCAACGGAAAATACCCTATAAATTTTGATTCCCTTGAGAGTGTCGAAATATACTTACGTTTTCTGCGGCATAAACGGCCGTACCTTTTGTTACGTTAACTTAGAAGTTTTATTTTTTTACAGCTTCAAGGGACTGTAGACCTTAGTATATTGTGTCCATTTCAACTCGATACCTCCACGCGTTCCTGGGATAAAGGTCTTGATAGACAGACGGACGGACGCACGGACAACAATGTGATTCTGTAAGGGTTCCGTTTTCTCCTTTTGATGTACGGAACCCTAACAAGAACATTCACTTCATTCATGTTTCTGAATCTGATTCTTGATGATCTTCATTATTTTGTTGAATCAATGGAATACTTGGCAGTACGTTATCATAATGGACCTTTACCTATAATGATTTTAAACTAAATCTTATTTGGATAAAACATTATTTCTTATAAAAATATGTTCCTTTCAGATGCACCTACCCAGCTATTAAAATCTATAGTTTTAAAAATATTTATATAAACCAATTTATGAAATCTTTAGGTTACATAAATATGTCTTAATTTATACAAAACTCAACTCAACTCAAAACTCTTGTTCTAGTACATCTTCGACAATGGCACCCGCGATGATGGTCTGTTGACCAGAGACAAGTTCATGGAGGTCAACGCCAGGATGGAGGTTCGACGGGACTACATGAGAGCAGAATGCTCCAGGCTCGGCCTCGACACATCCAGTCAGAAGTCCAACGCCTGGGAATATCTGATTAACCGGCAGTACCATGTCATATGGTGAGATTCTGAGTTTTTCGATGTGTCTTGTCTTCGCTACCTAGCTCTTCATCACTGATAGATGAATATTACCTTACATAGACAAGCTTACCAAATTCTAACTGGCGTTGCTGTTCCAAAAAACATGTAAAATTGTACTATACTGCAATTTCGCAAAGAATAGGGAAAATGGGTAAATATAAGATATAGGTACTATTTATCTGTGTTGTAAATAACGCATTCAATCGTATTTTGGAACGAACAACAGAAAGTTCGAAGAACTTAAAGAGAATTCCCACGACAATGTTTTATGACTGAGGTGTGGAGTTTAATGTTGCTTTGATATATTAGGCTGTAAACGACATCACTTTGGCCGAGTGGATAATTAAAATGACGGCTTGTTGAAATGCAGCTTTTGCGTGTATTATTAAGTAATTAAGTATTGGCTCAACTCTCTAACACCCTCGCTCAATTTCGCAAAATCTGCCCAAATAAAACCTGTTCATTCCCAACCTTGTTATTTAGTATTGCGCTCTTCCAAATTTTTAAAAATTATCATTTTATTGTTTGACGTACCATTGAAAATAATTAGCATATTTTGACATACCCGATCTTGTTATTTAATATTGTACACTAACCACATTTTCAATAAATTAATTGTAATTTTATTGTTTTATATTTAAAATATTTTTATGTGTACCTAATGTAATAAATAAATAAAAATTATGTAAGTGCCGTGCACAACTATATGTGACAAGTTCAATTTAGTACCTACTAAAATATTTAATATTAAGTTCCTTTATGTTTTGGTATATAAGTCGTTGGTGTGCCATAATAAAATAAAAAAACACTGTCATCGTCTAAATTTATACATGACGAGGTCACAAAAAAAAAATTATTTCAGGTGCAACATATTCAAAGCAGCGTCCACATCGTGGATGTACAACTTCAACCTAATGGCGAACTACTCAGCAGCATTCTTAAATAAAACAAAAGAAGTACCACTCGAACTAGCCAGGAGGAAATATGCGAGGCCTACCACAGAGATGATCAAGAAGGCCCAAGGGGACTCCATCACATTCCTCATCGTCAGACATCCACTGGAGAGATTGGCGTCCGCTTACAACGACAAAATCGTGCATGCGTGGCCTAAATCATTTCACGACAAAATGGGCCATAGGATCATAAAGAAGTATAGAAAGGTATAAAGGTTTTCCTCCTATAAGACCGCGTTTTGCATGTCACACTCCATCTTTATCCAATTCTTACCGTTTCAGCAAACGGGCACGCCCCTCACAGAGAAATATCCAGTATTTGAAGAGTTTGTATCGTACGTGCTGGACGAAGCTAGAGCAAAACGTTCGCTTGACATGCATTGGACACCATACACCACATTCTGCACTCCGTGCAAATTCAATTTCGACGTCATTCTTAAGTTTGAAACTTTGGATGTAAGTACAAAACTGTATTTTGTTGTCTAGAATTGTAAAAAAAAAGAATCATTGTCAGAATAACACATCTATGTTTTTCTACTAGGTAATTTCATTATATCTAGTATCTACAATTTGGCATGACCCTTTATTATTAAGTGCCCTATATCAATTTGGAAATGTGTTCATGCAAACTGTTGCAGCGCTTTCTATTTTTATTGCACTGTGAACATTCGTGGAATCGTTTTCAATTCATCCCGCAATTCGAAGTTTTTAAGTGGGCGTGAAATGGGAAACTGGACAGCGGTCGGTGGCGGAGTGATAAATAATGACTGGATCCCGACCGCACGCCACTTTTGTCAATGCGGTTTGACATGCGTTCCGCGTCGCATTTTAAATTCTATTTAAATAACGGATAAGGTAGAAAAACCATAATGAAAAATCATTCAATAAATAGAATCTAAGCTTACTTAAAAACGTTTTTACGTTGACATTGAAATATATTTTTATCGCAGGAGGACCAACGGTACCTGATCCAGCTGGCTCACCTCCAAGAGATCGTGAAGCCTGAGTGGCGCAACAGCGGGAAGGGCACCAACACGTTACATAATATCAGCCATCTTTATTCGCGACTCAAGAAGAAGCAACTTGATGGCCTTTATAATTTGTATAAGTACGTATTATTTTTTCGGTGTTCCGTGTTTAAACAGTCATGGTTTGGGTGAGGCTTATTTCCGATAGTGGGCAACGATTGACAGCTATGATTGATCGAACCTACTTTTTTTTCAAATAGGTATTTTTATCACTTACAACAGAGATTCTCTTATGGATATATGGATGACTAGCATTTGCCCGCGAGTTCGTCCGCGTAGAATAGTTACTTTGTTTCTAGGTACTGTAGCCTTAGCACGAACAACTTGCGAAAAAGTATTCGTATCGTCACGATAAAAGCGCTGGTCCAAATCTCATAAAAATTGGTCTCCATGACGATGCTAAGGCTACTGTTCAGTAGCCTTAGCACGAACAACTTGCGAAAAAGTATTCGTATCGTCATGGAGACCAATTTGTATGAGATATGGACCAGCGCCTCTATCGTGACGATACGAATACTTTTTCGCAAGTTGTTCGTGCTAAGGCTACTGATAGTTCAAACGAATACATTTACATCCTCCATCATCCCTTATTTTATCCCCATGGGGGTTGAATTTATCAAAATCCTATTTAAGCGGAAGTCTTCATCATAGTAGCTCCAATCTTTAATTTCAGTTCAATCAGTCGAAAATCTAAGAAGATTTATACAAACTTTCATCCCATATTTTATCCCCTTAGGGGTGGAATTTATCAAAATCCTTTCTTAGGGGATGCCTACGTCATAACATCTACCTGCATGCCAAATTTCAGCCCGATCCCTTCAGTGGTTTGGGCTGTGCGTTGATAGATCGATCGAGATAGATAGATAGATCAGAGATGTCAGTCAGTCACCTTTGAGTTTTATATATATAGAGATATACGATCCAAACATTGTTTCAGGTACGATTTTCAGCTGTTCAACTACACCATAGATAACTATTATGATATAGTCGACAAGGACGAGACAAGCAACCACGGATGAACTCTCTATCAACTAGTTTGAACGCTTCAAGTTAATGTATCATTAACACAAGCAGCAAAGCATCGAAGGCTGATGAATGAATGATGAATAATTCATCAATGGCTGGAAAGACTGATCGTTGGACAGAAATGATTGATGGACGCATTATTGATCCATCGGTCTAGTGAAAACTTGCCCTTTGCGTCAATTTTCGAATTTGTTATCGCTGCAAATATATATTTTGTAATACAGTTTGAATTCGGCACCGTAGAATAGTCATTGCCTTAAAAAAATAGTTTTTCTTTAAAGAAAATCAATTCTAGTACACCGCTAAGCCTGCGCCAGTGAGAATGAGAAAATAAGATAAGTGTAATTGATAACATACTTGGACAACAATTAACGGGTTCAGTATTAAATTGTGCCGTTTTATCTTACGCCATCTCATCAATCACCTTGTTAGATTTAGTGTAAGAGTTAAGATAAAATAACAAAGAATATGAACTGTTGAGCTAAATTATACGTAGAGCTAATAGCAGAATTTAGTTGTTATCGACGCATAGGACAAAGTGTAAATAATGTTTAAGTTTTATAACGCAATCAAAATTCCTTAGTGCTTCCATAAATTATAGAAATATGGAAATAATGTATGTACCTTTTGATAAACGAAGTCACTAAGTAGGTATGGTTACGGAATTTAAATTTAATGGCAGGCTAGCTTGTTTCCTTTGCACGTTTTATTTAACATTGACAGGCAATGTCAAGGTCGCATAATATTCTATTGGAATTCAAATATTGTTACCGTTGCATTTTATGAATTTTAGGCTATTTATTATGATACCTAATGTGATAATTTGAATCAAAGAGTTTTCAAACGATTTACTTACTTTTGTTGTTGTCATGATACATTTAATTACTGGAATCATCATAAATGAGTTAAAAAAATCTTGATTTATTATTTAAGAAATTGTGTCAGTAATACACAGCTTAGTGTATGCAATATTTATTATACTTATTTTAAAATGCCATGGTTTTAAGCATTTTATAATTTATTTAGTTAATTTGTTGTTAACATGGAACTATAAATTAAACTGTTGTAAACTACCTACGTATAGTGTGTAAGTTGAGTGAGTGTTGCCTGACTTGCATAGTTTTATAAAATAAAATATGGCATTGTTTAAGATAAATTAATGCAAATACAATTCCGTCACAATTCAAGTTTCATCAATAAAAAAGTTCCGAGTAGATCCACTAAAATCGTTGTAAATAAATAAATATTCTTTATTTATTATTAAGTACAAATTTTATTTCTAGATTAAAATCCAAGAATTGTTTTAGTTCACATTTATATATAGTTGTTGTACCTTATTGTAATATACCTATTTATAGTTTTAAAAGTTCGTAAAGCTTGATAAACAATTCCCCAGTTACCATAGAGCCTATGAATTTTAATAACATTATAATTCGGTCACGGTCGTTTTAGGTAGACTATATAATTAATTACCTACGTAGGTACCTGGTTTTATGAATATAATCATGTTCGCGACATTGTAACATCGAAATTATGCCTTTTATCCTTACAATAAAATGTTTGCTGGCAACAGAAAAATGAAAATTGCATCAAGTTAGGTGTATCAAGGATTCTGCCAATGGCCAATCGAAAAAGTTTAAATTTCGAATTTGGTTTTCAAAAATAACATAACATACCATCACGCCTATATTCCCCGAAGGGATAGGTAGAGGCGTACATAATGTATATATACCCACAGTTCGCCGGTATGTTTTGGTCCCATGTTATAGGGGGCAAGCCTATAGCAATTAACCGGGCACAAATCCAGACTCCGAGCTGCTACTGAAAATTTCTAAGAAAACCCAATAACACTTTGCTCGACGTAGGGATCGAACCCAGGACCTCTTATGTAGCAGTCGCGCTGGGGACCACTAGACTTTAATGAGGCAGTCAAAAATAATAATGAAATAATACTGATTGACCAGTGGCCGGGTTCTTTATGCACGAAGACATTGTGATAGTTATTATAGGACTCGAGAGATAAATGTCTTTAGAGGTATAATGTAGTTGTAACTACATTGCTCTAACGTCCTTTAAAATTAAAGAAAAAAAGACAACATTTCTTTAGCTTCTCGTAGAAGTACTAAATTCACTAGTCGTAGTTCCAATTGAATTAGGGTTCCATGCGCCATTTATAAAAACTTTTCCATGTTATATGAATACAAATAATTTGTTCTAGTGAGGTTTAGTTAGTGATACTATAGTTGATACGAAATGAATTAGACCAAAAAGTTATGGCCTATGAAAGTAACTGTTATGGTGCTATAGTCCTATAGTTTTGATCTCATAACTGAATGTGAGACTCGAATGCATACACAATCGTTACTGATTACGTAAACGTTATAGATTTCAGCGGTAACTGAGTCGGTTGTGTTTATAATAATGTTGAAAGAATTATTCTTAGTACTTATAGAAAAATAAAATTGAATATTGAAAATGTTTTGTTTCATTGATATTACCTAAGCGGTGACGTAACTAGTGATGGCGCGAAAACTTGGCATATTGCTTCTTGTTTTTGCTACAAAGACCATAGAGCCGTTCAACACCTGCATATACCCACTTGGAAATGGTAAATAATGTTACTTATATAAAACGGTATCATACTCACACAAATATTTACTTTAAAAACAAGAGTCAATTTCAGAATGAATGAAGAAAGATACTGTGAAAAAGTCTCAACTATCTTAGATTATATGAAAATTGAACTATTATTCAATAGATTTAAGGCCATTTATTCCAATGCTTGTAATTTTTTCCTCACTTTCTCTTTTTATTCACCGTGACTGAAGTATGTACCTACACAATTCTGATCACATCAAAACTGATCAGCTGAGCTCTAGACGCGACAGTTCAAAATGCTTTGCGGTCACGATCTTGAAATGAGATCACGAGGCGACAAAATTATCTCGTGGAATGTAATTACGGGATACACGTTAGGCCAGTCATAATTATAGTCAGTGACATTATCTCGTCTTAAGCCATACTTATAGCATAAGAGACGACAAAGCCAAAAAAAGCAAAGAAAAATTATGGACTTAATAAAAAGGTATTCAGACTATTCTGCGCAAATTTATGTATCCTCAAATCAAAATTAATTCGATTTGGTTGAATCCGGTTCAAAGTATTTTAGGTTCAGGTAAATCAGTTGATAATAATTCAGATTATTTGAATTTATGTTTTAATTATTAACATTATTATAAATAATATGAACAATACTGACTTATACTAGCCGGTTCTCGAATTCTGGACTAGATGCATTGGGAATTGAGGTAGATATTCTCTTTTCACTGGCACTTTGGTTTTGTTCCTGAAACAAACCAAATTATCCTTAATGTTAAGTGTTTAAAAACGATAAAATAGTGTTAAATACAATAGCTATCAAACTAATACTAAACGTTAGAGGTACTTAAAAAGAAATATATTACAGTTAAGGTTTTAAGGGACTTCCATTGGTGTGGCTTTGGGCTGTGCCTACATTAAAATTCAACTACTTTGTCATACGGCTTAACTTAGTATAGCAAAATAAAATTATATTGATTACACATATTGATGTGGTGCGAAGCTATTTCATCGCCGCCAACCGTAAGGAAACCCATGTCCAATTAAAGCGCGCTAATTACTATTATGTTAAACACTTACTCAGCTTTCTTCTTTCTCGTAGGAGTGTCTAATATATCAATAGGGTCTGTAGTGATGATCACAGGTCTCACAGACCCGAAAAAGTCAGTGATGGGCACTTTATCAGGATTGCGTTTGAATAAATCTCGACGTACTCCCACAGTGGATAAGCACGAGCTTTTAGGACACACAGCCAACTGCAAAGTAAATAGATTTTTTATTTTTCTGATATGATAAATAATTAAAGCCATGTTAGTATAAAAATAAAAAAGCATTACCATACAGTAGGTTTATTGTTAAAAATACTTGGGTTATTTTTAAAGTTAATTTACATGTTTATAATCATTTTCGTGGTTAACGAAAAAAAATTATTTACCAATATTATTGTCATATACAGCAATTGGCTCTTAAGAAAGTTAGCTAGAAAGTTGTCATAGCTGCTTTGGTATAGGATTTCTTCATATTTTCTCAGTTAAATATATAGAAAAATTTACTTACAAATTCAGACATGGTTCTCTTGCTGTTAGGAAGCACATTTTCCAAAAACTCCAGCACATAATATGTGTATCTGTCTATGATGTACACACCAATGGCTGAATCTACATGGTGCTGTGAAGAATAAGAGAAATTTCCATTGATAAATATAAGACATTATATTTATATTTAATATAAATAAGAGAGCAAAATTATGCTGGGTGTACATTTATATGTACCAGCTGTTGCTCATTTCAATAAAAGCATCACCTACCTTTAAGTTGTGCATTCTCTATCAGTCAGTGGGTGAGTGAGTGAGTAAGTCAAAATTTTGATTCTTATAGATCTATAGAACAAAATGGATAATACTTGCTTTTAATAACAAAGCTCATTAAAGAAACTATAATAGATATACTTAGATGTATATTAAAAATACAATTAGGTACATATTGTAAAAAATAGGTGTTTTATTAAACAAATTTCTACTCACAGAAAGCGAATCTTCTCCCACTAAACTTGAAGCAGTAGCCAATATGTTTGGAGAATAGAATTTCTCATACATAGATGAAGCCTGGCATGTATCTATTATGAAGAATATCTCATTGTACCTGAAAATGATTATTAGTTGATACAAATCCCTCTACTATCACAGAATGACTAAATATTTAAATACTTAGATGTATAGTTTGCTCTAAAAACAAGGGTCAGCAGGATAAAAATTGCGAAGCAAAGTCACGTCATATGCAAACATTTGGTTACATGACAACCATTATGGCAACTACTGAACTAAAACCATAATTATGGATTCAGAATCTGTAATTAGTTGCTAAAAGTAATAAAATGTTTCCATAATATGATATTCAATGTCTTACGTCTTTTTATTTATAAGAACTTAAGAGTTATTTATTATTTAAGTACTTAGATAAATATTATGTTTCCTACCATTTAGAATGCAATATATTCTAAATAAAATCTATAAACATACAGACAATAGCAAGCATTTTAAGCCTGTTATCTGTATTTAAAAATTATTAGTATACCTTCTCTTCTCCCACATCTGTTCAAGAGCATCTGCTAGCTCTTGACTGGTGATCTCTTCAGAGTCCTGGAATTTGAGGAACCCATCACCTCCATGTCCTGTGAGGTAGATCAGTATGTTGCTTCCCTCGTCTGTCAGCAGCCTCTTGGAACGAGGAGTATCAGGAGGCACCCTGCCTGTCAGCAGGCGTACAAAGTTCTCTACTGACACCTGAGATGTTTTTAAATTTAAACAAATATTTAATAAAATATGAATAGACTGCAGGTTTAACTCATCAAGTACATAATAAAGTTATAGACAATGGAAAATCTAATAGGTCCTAAGTATAGTGGATTTTTAGAATATTTACATGATGAAATGAAATGAAATGATATTTATTTCTGTAAATAGATCTCAAGGATACTTTTACATATCTTTCTGTCTCTCATATTGAACAATTCAAGTTAATCAAGGGCTAGACCAGGGGATCCCAATCTTTTTTAGTCTATGGCACACATACCTACATGTTTACCTACTATTTTCTCTTGGTGCCCTAATCTATCTAGCTGGTGGAAGATTGGTACAATGATACTGATTAGGTATCTACAGATAGGCACAAAAATTTATGAGGAGAATGGTTAAGAGAATTGCTTCACACCACCCTTCTTCACTTTCTACGGCGCACCAGGGCACCCGGCGCATACTTTGGGAACCCCTAGGCTAGATTATAACATTGGGTTAATCAAGACCAAACATCAAACTAACCTCATACCCCCTGTAGTCCACTTCAACATCATCACCATACACATTGATTTGCTCATGAGCATTATTGAAAATAGTAGCGGGGCGTGGGTTACGAGGGTTACACGCCATATCGTCAGATATCATCAGGATTATCTGACTGTCCGGTATTCCTAGCCGTTTCACACTCCGATAAATAGAAAGCACATTCGCTACATGCCGGTAATTGAACCAGAACCGAGATGTGTCTACTAGTACCGCCCAGTTGTTCGAGTGGTTTGATTTCTGGAATTGTTCTGGTATCTGGAAACATTGATTACATTGATAATGTGGTGCTCTTACATTTTTATTGTTTGGAAACTCCGCTTATGTACAGTACCTCTACTCCGTGAGAAAATGATAAGATCGCAGCTATAGAAAATAGCACACAGTAAATTCTAGTATGAAGATACATTATTAACTCATTAAACTTGGTTTTAATGTGTAATAATTAGACAAAAAATGCAAGAAACTGTTTTTACATTGTATTTAACTGCTACTGTCACTCTATCTCTTGCTGTCACAGTGTCAGCTGTCCAAAGAGTATATTCCTGAGTTGGGAAATACTCTTTGGAGTGAAACGAGTAGGGCCTACTCGTTTTTAACTAATAAATACCTATTTTTTTAAATGGCATGTTTGCCGATGCCAATTCATCAAATATTATGTAGAATGGAGAAACGTGTGAACATTTAAACATCAATTTAGACAAGAATTAAAAGCAGAATTTAAGAAAAGTGAAAATTAAGTCACTTTAAAATAGTGCTTAGTGTGAATAGATACTAGTATCTCTTATTAGTCTGTGGAATAGATTTAAAAGTTTAATGTTGTTGCCACGAATAAAAATCATCAAGGTTTTTTACGTTAGTGGCCTTGCGCCCGGCGCGCGCATTTCAAATGGGGTGACCGCCAGAGCTCGCGCAGATAATAAAATGTAATTTGACACCCTCCGACCGTACCACTAAAAACACGTGTCGCTAGCGAACTACAAGGGCTATATCAAAACAAAAAATACCGTTAGAAAGCTGAATAACTAAGGAATCTAATAATCTATTAATCAAAGCCTACATTTATATTTGCAATTCTACAAAAAATGTTAAACTTGAAAAAGAGTGATGAAAACTATATTTCTTTAAAAAACATTTATTTATTGAATACCCCATAGTTTTATACCCATTTTAACAATACTAAAGTAAACTAGGTTATATTAGCTTTTTAACAATACCAGGATCATTACTTATTTTATACCATGATGAAGAAAAACATAAAAGAATTATGCACTCCCCGATAGTTTTGATGCGACCTTGCGCGCTCGTTTCTGAGACAAGCTGGCCGCCATATAAAGCCTTGTTCAAACGGGGTTTGAAAATTATACAACATATTTTGTTTTAGCATATTTGTTTATTAAAAAAATATTCTTATTTAAAAAACTTTTGCATATAATAACTTAAACTTATTAATTAGTTATTTATTTACAATAAGGCACATCAACAATATAAACACAAACATTGGTTAGTAGCAAAATACAGAGGCAGACTAGTGTCTATATTAATTATATATATGCGCAACATTTAGGATAAAATTTGTATAAAAGCACAGTAGTTATTATATTAAAGTTATAATAAAAATATTAAACATCAGTTCAACAGTCACCGATGTAAATCGTGATAATGGGAAATAAATAAATAATTATTTAGCAGACAATTAAAAAATGTGTTAGCTTGCTTGCGTGCGTACGCGCGCGCGCCTGTATGTGTGTGTGTGTGCGTGTGTGTGTGTGCGTGTGTGTGTGTGTGCGTGCGCGTGTGTGTGTGCGCGTGTGTGTATCATATTTAAAACTTACTATTTGTTTGTTTCAGGACGTTAACGCATCTAACGCAGCGGGTAAATGCAAGATTTTTTAACCAACTTCAAATAAAGAAGTACAAGTTGGCGCTGAATGTACCTATATTGAACCAAATGTTTTTTTTTACACAATAAAACACATGTGAATCTACAGTAATATTGTTTTACCTACAACTTGAATACCACAAAACTAAAAACATATTTGGTAATCTTAATCAAATAAAATTAAATGTCCTGGAGGCCCATGTTTAGCAGTGGATGACAATAGGCTGATAGGATGATGATGAGTGCTCCTTAGACTTTATGGTAAGCACGGAAGCAACCTTCAATGCACAGGTTGACCTGGCACTGAATGCACTTCCAAATTTTGCGGCTGTCGACCTTACGCTGTGCGCATAACCAGCACCGGGTTTTTTTTTGAGCCAGTCCGCATCGGGAAATGGTCGCCTTCCACAGTACACCTATTAGCACCGATCCTTCTGGGTCTCATCATCGGCATCGTAACTGAGATCAAGTCAAGTTGTCGGTGCGATTTTAACAGATTTTCCGCCAACAATGTCGAGGTATGCTCGTGTTTGGTAGAAAAAAATACATAGCTATTGAAAATAGCGGTATTAAACAACGGCCGAAATATTTTTTTATACCAAACACGATTCCGACAGCGTTCTATCGGGTGAGCAGACAGAAACTGGTCTTTTCTGTTTACTCCCCCCATGCTTTTATTATACTCCAAGACAATGCTGGGTTTGTACGCAAGTCTGTATTTTTGTACTGTACCTACTCGCAGTGGATGGTATGTCGAAATCATACTAACTAAGTTAGCATCCCGCCATACCATTACCGACAAGTCGGTACAGTAGCTGACCACTACTTCACCTTGTCGCAAGTCGGTCTTTGTCAACGTCTTCAGGGAGTCTGGAACAAACTCCCTGTTCAGTCTCAAAGTCCCGTACACATCGGTCTTTTGTCTTTTTAGACATCGCGCTAATAGTGGACTATTATATAAATTGTCCATGATTAGCGTATGTCCGCGGTAAAATAATGGCTCAATTAAGTTGTACACAATAAGTGCAGTCGCGTTTGTTGGTCGTCTGTCGTCAGTCAAGAGTTCTGTAGATGCCGATGCGTCGTCGTCGTCAGGTCTTTCATCATTCTGGTCGGTCGTGTCTGTCGGTTGGTCGGACGAGTCATCTGTCGGTCGGTCGGTCTGTTTATCTTTGCCAGCATATACTTGAAATCTCCAGAGATAGCCGGTGGAAGACTCGCACAGTTCGTAAGTTTTCACTCCGATCTGTGCAGCCTTTGACGAAATCTTTTGAGAAATGTTCAGTCTCCCGTGCCATTTCAAAAGAGATTCGTCCACGACTATCTCTTTTGATGGATAGTATAGGCTGGAATTTTTTTATTAAAATATTCGATCACGGGGCCTATCTTCCAAAGTTTATTTCGTTTGTCAGTCGTAATGTTGTCGGTAAAATGCAACATTGTCTTCAGTAACAGAAAGCGATTGTATGTCATAATACTACGGAAATATGGCATAGTTAGTTAGTTATTAGTTCCCAAGCCATTAAATTTAAAATAAAGTTCTTCTTCGGGGACGGGATAGAGGCCTTGTAAAATTAATACTGCCAGAAAAGATAACATTTCGTCCCTATTTGTCTTGAAAGTTTGTGAAAGCTTGTCTTGTCGTAATCGTATCGTAACAAGTCAATCTTCTGTCGCGCGAAGAGATATCATTGATATAATATCCCCTCTTCTTTGGTGTGAGTGTAGCTGTCTGCAGGCTTAATTGCGTGGACAAGCGACCGGGGTCGCTATCTAATGAGCTCGGGGAGTTGGGGACGGTATCATCAAATGGAGTACCAGTCCTCGGAGCTCCATCTTCGACGTCATCAAACATGTCAACTGTAACAAAACACATTAATTTGAACGACGCACCGAGCTTTGAAATAGCTAAACGGAAGGGTGGCCTTATACCCAACAGTGGATAACAATAATACTTACCATATTCGATGAATATAGCTTCATCCGGTATTCCTGGAAAGAAAATGTTATAATTGCATATGGTATAAACATAATATAGTAGTATAATACAGATATTGTAATATAGATAGTGAAGAATATACATACGTCTTAGACCAGATGGTCCTGCTATAGCAGCTCCAGACGGCCCTGCCGTTTCTGCCAGCTGCAGACCAGACGGCCCCGCCGTTTCTGCCAGCTGCATACCAGACGGCCCCGCCGTGTCTGCCAGCTGCAGACCAGACGGCCCCGCCGTTTCTGTCAGCTGCAGACCAGACGGCCCCGCTGGCATAAAACAACAGGGCGACCGCTCCGAAGATGGCTTCCTAATAAACATGTTAACATAATATTGATCACATAGAACAAACGGAAACATTAAAAACAAAGAGTTTAAAATACTAACAGTGTGCGGCGTTTTCTTGCAGGTGCGTCAAGAAGGAGCACCCTATCTGTTTCAGCTATCGCTTGCGCTGAAGCAGCTCCTTCCTGACGTGCGGCGACAACGCCGCCACCCATCGCTGCGTTAGCTGCCTTTCGGCCCTTATTTCAATGAGAGTACTGAAATAAAAATTCAGAAATAAAAAATCATTATATCTCCTTAAAATAATAAAAATAAAGATAAAAGATACATACTGATCTTCAGGGGTCTCGGTGCCACCACACCCTCTGCCCCGACCTCTACCGCGACCACCAAGGCCGCGACCGAGCCCATGATGTTTTTCTTGGTTTCTTTTCCTAAAATTGATATACATATAGCTTAATTCCAACTACTTTTGAATGACAAAATAATATTGGTGCAGTAGAAGCATAACCTACACCTGGAAAATGCATGCGGTGCAATATCTATGTAGGTTGCGTGAGGCACATCGAGAGCAGTACCACTGATAAGCAGCTGTTAATAAAGGTGACCAATAACATTAAATTAAAAATTTAAAGCAGCCCCCGACTGACACACTACCAGAGAAAGAGAGAGATACAGATACACACACACGCACGCACACACATACACACACGCACACACATACACACACACGCACAGTCGCACACATACACAGACTTAAAGACTTATATATCATGCTGCATACCTGCATGCAAGTTATTTTTTGTAACAGTAAGATTGGTATTTTTTTTAACCAACTTTAAAAAAGAAGGATGTTCTCAATTCGACTGTATGTTTTTTTTAAGCAGGTATGTTACGCGATTTCTCCGGCAATTAAGCATCCTGTCGTAAGCATTAATTGTATATTGCAAACAAGCAAAACCACAATTTAAGATAAAAAATAGTTACGGAGAATCGTCGTTCGTACAAACCCTTAGCTACACTGTAATTTGAACAGCCAGTGGGTGCCATAGTATCCTGTATTGAAAACCTGTTGGACACAATTAGAATAATGATACGATTCTTTAAAAAACCGCTTGAATTTATCTAGAAAAGTTTATTAATAAACTCATTATGAAGTATTCTTTAACTTCACACAGTTTTGGGTCAAAATAAACACATATTTCGTTTTAAATAAATTATAACCGGCAGCCATTGTTCTCATCAATAAAAAAAATTCCGAGGCGAATTATTGCAACTTTAATATTCTTTATTTGTCATGCTAAGGTTTGGCAATTGGCATGATTGTCGCTAAAGTAACATAACTTTTAACTTTGTAAGTTTGGGATCTTTGATAAGTCTTCCTAACACTACGATATGAAGATCGAACGCAAAATCGACACACGATCACAAAATAAATTTTAAAAACTTCACACGTACACACTTCGAGAAATTTCAACGGCCGACAACTGGGTTGGACAACTTGGACATGTTATAGTTTCGTTATCGTTACGCGGTACAAATGGCGAAACTAAATGGCATTATTTCTATTTTTATCTAAGCTTGGACGTAGCCTGATTTGTCTTAGTATGCCGTAAGGGTAATATAACATTATTTTTTTTATTTCTATTACATAGATAACTATAATTGGGTTAGTGGTGGGCGATTATGAATGATTTGTATATTATTCATATTTCATTCATTTCATTCATTCATGGTTCATACAATTATTAGTTACATAAAAGGTTGAAACTGTATATTTGTATTCAAGAAATTAATTTTATTAGTATTATTATTATAAATATGAATATCATACCCTAAGATATAATACTTTTTCATCATAAAAAGAATTACTTATTTCTTAACAATATTCTTAGAGTGATATAGACTAATCTACTCTGTATCGACTTGCGACCACGTCTAGTAACTAAATTAGTAATTACTAATCTGTATAATCGAGATATCTCGAGACATCTTCATAATCGATGATTTCATTATTGATTTCATCGCCCACCGCTAATTTGGGTACATAATTTCAAGCATTAAAAAAATATTTATGTGACTAAATAATGTCTCAAATGCCAATCAGCCAAAAACAATTAAAGTAACTTGGAAAAAGTAATAATGTCAAAATAGAAAATGGTTGTCAATTTTTATGTCAAGTAAACAAGGTAAACATTTAGCTTTAGTGAGCGTTTAATTAAATTTAAATCATGAGCAGTCGCAATCCTAACACATTAATGAGCGTCCCCGACGAACAATTTGACTATTTATTTAAAATAGTTCTCATTGGTGACTGTGGAACCGGAAAAACATGTATTGTACAACGGCTGAAGTCTGGTAATTTTATAGAAAGGCACGGAAATACAATAGGCGTAGACTTTTCAATGAAAACATTGATAGTGGATGGGAAGAAAGTCAAGGTTAGTCTTATTATATAATCTAATCATATAAATGCGTCGCAATATCGTAGATAAAATAATAGACATTATCATATTTTAGCTTCAGATATGGGATACTGCAGGCCAGGAGCGCTTTCGAACTATCACACAGAGTTACTACCGGTCGGCGAATGGTGTAATTATCGGTAGGTATGCTAAGTACGCCCACACACGATATTAAATTCTCTGGTTTAAATACAATAAGTACATTATAGTACTTATGACTCATGGGTGTAAAATTAGTACATATAGGAGGATAAACAGTATTCTAATTTTGTGATGTTCTTTTTTATGAAATAAAATCGATAATATCATGGCAACTGAAGCTTCTATCATGATTGATGATGAAAATTTAAATAAATTGCTGATAAGACTGCTATGTTTGCTACCGACACTTGGCACAGTACAGTATAGAATTAGTATTAAAATTATGCAATTTTTCATCTCACACTATTCTATCATTTATCTCTTTACATTCATACATCTTTTGTTGACTTTACAATCATGATATTTTTAAACATACTAAACCAAGCATAATAATTGTTCAATAAATGTAGTTGTAATTGAAACTTCAAATTTTTGTATTGTGGCTATAACAACTATTATTTTATATATTTCAGTGTATGATATTACAAAGAGATCAACATTTTTGTCCCTTCAAAAATGGATTGAAGAAGTGCGAAGGTACACCTCGTCTAATGTGATAGTGTCACTCATTGGCAACAAATGTGATCTGACAGACCAAAGAGAAGTGGAGCCTGATGAGCCACAATCATTTTGCCGTTATGTACCGGAAATAATGTTTGTGATGGAGACTTCTGCAAAGGACAACACTAATGTTGAAGACACATTCCGTAGTTTGGCCACAGAATTAAAGGTAATATTTTACCCAGTCATGGAATTAAATAACATTTTTTAGTTTTACTGTTGGTGAATGATGTTTTTAATTGATGAATTATATCATTGATTGCAGTCATAGTAGTGACAATGATTGCATGTTGTGAATGCTGATTCATTCAGATGATCTTGGACTTTCAAATCTAGGATAATTCCAATAATCATATGTATATATATTTTTACTTTAATAAATTATCACAGAAAATTACAATAAAAATGTTAAAGTTTCATCACAGTTATCATTACCATCCTCCTACATTGGTCCAAATTTTTTCAAGTTTGACAATGTTATCCACCTGTTGGTGCATGATAAAATGCACATTCTTAAACAAAGCAATAAAGAGTTTTGATAACACAACAAAAGTTTATAATATATGCTTAGGTAAGATTTACTTTATACTGATCTAGGTTCCAGAGCTTGACTGGATGTAAGTGATAATTGCTTCTAGTTTATTTGCACAGTAATGTACTGAAAATGTAGAGTATTTCCTTAGTCACGGATGGTTAACATGTTAGGAAACACCTTCATGTCTCAATAGAGTTTCATGTTATTGTTGTTGAAATGGCTATTGTTCAGTTTCATGCTTGACTAACTTACATTATATCTAAGAACTTGTTAAATCTGTTTATATATTTTAAAATTGTTCATTAAACTTTTTAAATTGATTGAAAAAGCTATATCGATTCATGGTGGACATTCCGAAAACCCAAAACGCTCTAGGTCCACTTTTATCATGCATATCGCTGAAATGTGTGTGGTTTCTTTTAGGCAAGCGCGCTCCATCGTAGATCGCAGTATCGCTTAACATCAAGCGAACTGGCGGTCAAGCGTAAGCCTAAAAAAAACATTAAATTTGGATCAAAAACTAACACAAATCAATAAGTCAATATAATGGATAGGTATTAGTAAATTGGCTTAAATGTGGTGAGGGTCGGAACTCACATTATGTTGTAGCCATATTGGTAATTTAGTCCATATGGACTTATAAACAAAACAAGTGCTGCATGCTAGCGATTAGCGATACGAAATCTCGCATGTCAATAAGGTCGCGTTCATAGGTATAATACGTTCACACGGGACTTAGCCCTGGCTCGAAAATGTCTAGGTATTCACGGCTGTTTATAATTCACTGTCAAACTGAATAAAAAGTCACCGTGTACCTATATTGATCACATAATAGTATACTTAACTCGAAGCAGAAAATGTTTGGGATACCGGGAAAAGTGATCTCTAATATTAGGTATGGCTAAGTAGTGGTCTAGTTATTGGCAATTATATCAAGTTTAATTATTACATTATTATAAAACTGTACCTAATTCTAAGATGAAACCAAAACCATAGATGGATTTAATAAAAGGCTATGCATAAGTGTAACTTGATTCTTGCCTATCTTAATACATCAATTTAATATTAGCGTTCCATATGTATGTACCTATAATGTCAAACAAAAAAAAAACATGATTGTAACTTATTCTTACTATATACAAAATATATTTAGATGATACATTTTCTTATTTTCAAATTGTGACCAGTGTTGAAATTTGTAATTTCAGAGGCAACACGACAACAGTGAAGGTCCGCCTGCGGAGTCCGACTCAGTGGTCCTCGGCGAGAGTCACTCAGTTAATAGGTGTCAACCTTGCCGGTCATCCTAGATATAATAGGTAATAACTCCTTTGACCAAACATTAACAATGTCCCTCACTTGGTGCTTTTTGGCATCAAATCATTGGTGTGAGGTGACTATTAATTTTTTTTTGCCATGTGATTTAAGCTACACATTCTATGATTTCTTGTCACAAAGTTAAGTTTTATTTATTTACATGGCACATATTATAAGAAGTGCACTGCGGCTATGATTAACAGGATGAAAGCCTAATTTGACGACCATAATTTTTTTAAAACAGAAAGCTATTTTGTGCAGGATCACAAGTTATATGAAAACAAAAATAACTACCATAATATAATCAATTAACTATTTTAAATAATAATTATATTAATGGCCATAAAAATTGTTAATCCTATATGAAGTGATGTATTGACATACTTTATTTAATAATAATGCAGTGAAATGATAATTATCGAGTTTGGAGCATTAGATACGTTTCACGCGATGACTACACAATTCTGTTACATGATTCAATTGACTGTTTGTATAGATAACTTCTTAGTTAGCTGATGTCATGGCCTAGAATTTTTTAAAACAATGGCCTTTTATATGGCACAGTAATTACGGTATTTAAGCGAAACTACCTATTATATGTTTAATGTTCACGTATTTGAAACTCCTCACTGTTATTTTATTGCTTTTGCCACTCTCAGACTCACAGATAATATAATACCAATAATACTTTGTGATCAAACATCATATTTGAAGATCATAAATTCGCATTATGTTAATTAGGTTCAAATTCGCGTTTGTAAGACTTTTTCACTCTTATCTTATAACAAGTTCTCGTTTCAAATTATTTCGGGACTAGGTATATGAATATGGCTTTAAGTTTTAATTTTAAGATCTAAAATGTAAGTAAACACCTCATTGGTTTCTTTAGTTTTATAAATTTATGAAAATCAGTTTCGATATTGTAAATAACTGTAGATAATATTCGAACCACCTGCTCGAGACTGATTTGAGCCATACACTTAGTATTGAATATTTGTAACCAGACCATAGACTTTTATCTATAAATGTTGTACGTTATTAAATTTCAAAATATATAGGGTGTAAATTGCGCACTAAGTTTAAATAAAATTCGTTGTTAATAGAAAACTCGATGGTTTGTATAAGTCGGTAAAAATATTTGTGAATGTTGTTATAATTATTCATTCTTATTACTGAAACTTTACACCTTATGTATTATTTTATTAGCACATCTATCCTTATCAAAACTTTGTATGAATATAATGGAATTGTAGATGTGACGTCCAATTAATAATCTTCAAATTAAATAATACTCATACAGTTGTTGGTTTAAAAGGTAAGATTTCGTCTATTTAGAAATCAAAAATGAATTTATGCAACAAATGCTAATCTCGTACTATAACTCTCGCACATGGTACACTGCGCGAAAGGGATCGAAGAGATTGCCAGTCGAATCACAAATCAGTTCGTATATGTGACGTGGTTTAAATCAACACTGTAGGTACATATTTATAAATTAATTAATCTTAATAATGAAATCTAATTGAAATAATGAGCCCTTCATTATAATATTATTTTGAGTAGATATAAAAAAGTTTGGCTCTTATGCGGCTTATTTTAAAAGCGGACTTTTCGGTTTATGTAATTATAATAATATATCTTACTATCTTTTTGTGATTATAAAATTGTTTAGTGAAGGAAAAATTCATAACGTCACCTTATGACGTAAATTCAGAATGTGAAGGCAAATTTCGATCAAGCGGGTGGGACTCGCGGTGGCTTAGCGGTCAGGGCGTCTAGTGTATCTAACCAGAAGACGCAGGTTCGAATCCTGCCCGCGATTGAATTTTTCCTTCGCTAAAATATATCTTACTACCTATAGCCAGCGGGAAATAACTTGAACACTAACGGTCGGTCCCAATAACAAATCATGGATAGATTTGCTTACTATAGATAAGATTTTGACATTACTTGTTTGGACCTTATGTCAAAATCCTATCTCTAGTAAGCAAATCTACTGACTGATTTGTTATTCGGAACCGAAGTAAAAGAAAAGGACGGCAAATGTACAGTAGTACACACTGCCACACATCTTTGTTCTAGCCATTTCTTCTTTGCTCAAGATGTTTGCCAGGCTCTATACTAGTAAGTGGATTTAGAGAGATTTTTCTTATTTGATACTACTGAAATTACCAGTTGAGACTAAATGTCGTTAGTAATCAACTACTTAAAATTTTCGTGGTATGCATGTGTTAGGTAGAAAATTATATATTTCTTCTTCAAATTAACTGTTAGTCGTGTCATAAGAATCTCTGTAAATTATTTTTTAACGTATTTTTTTTTAAATTATATATGTAACTGGTGTATACAACTCAGTGAAACAAAAAAATTACTAAAATAATTTTATTTTTGTATTAATCTCAGTGCTATAATTATCTCAATTATTATAATTTAGTTTACTATTGGACATAAAATATTATTATTATGTTCGACACTGAAATAAATTGTTATAATTTTAATACATCTGTTAAAAAAAGTTAACACTGTGGTTTTTAGTATCACTGATGATGATATCCAGTTGCTTTGTGACGTGGATGCCGGAGATCCAGCCGAACTTACCTGGCTGGGAGCCCAAACCTCCGAAGACCCTAACGAGCTGCCCAGAGGGTTTGAAAACCTGGACTCTGCAGTTACCTGAATCTCCAACTAGGATATATCCTAGAGGGTCAACAGCTAATACTTCTGGCTGTCGGAATTGTCCTTTCCTTTGTCCCATAGACCCAAACTCTATAATTTTAGATTTATCCTGCTTATTATACACCTTGACTCGTCGATTACCGCTGTCGAGAACTATAACTCTATCGCTAGTTACGGCGACGCTAGTGGGCGCGTTCAGTTCGGTACACAAAATTTCTTTGGTCTCCCAAACAGATGGCGCGAATGATGTCTGAGGTTTCGTAGCTACTCCGATTTGGTCGACAAACTTTCCATCGGGCTGGATTATCTGAAATTATTATGAAATTTGGATTAATGTGATAAGATTTATCGCGAAGATAGAAGCCCTGTACGTCATACCTACTGGAATTATCGATAGGGTAAGCAATAGATACGAGTCAGTTTTTTGCAGTTGGCAAAAAAGTAAGGGAAAGGGTCACTAGTTATATGGTCATGGTGTCAGTAAGGTCGACTGTCGTGGATACCAGTAAAAGGAAACCGTGTGATTCTCGAATATGAATAGACAGTCTCCGCCTTCACCGTTATAATACGTATGCATATGCGGGTAATAGTTGTCATGGCCCTGTGAAATTATAGACCACTGTGGGATTGTGTGAGTTTGCTTATAGATAGCTAGTTGATGCCCTCGGTTTCACTCATCATCTCAGAAGATTTTTTGAGACAAATGGTAGCCTATATTCTTCTCCAAAGTCCAATCTATCTCTATACCAAAATTAATTCCATTAAATTCTATCAAAATTGGTACACTGGTTTAGGCGTGAAAACGTTACAGACAGATAATTACTTCTGAATATTTACGCAACGCAACCTAATTTTTAAATTAAAATAAAAGACTTTATGGACTTCATCGAGGATCTTTTACAGCACTCAAAAGTAATAGCTAAATGGCTAACGGTTTAATAATTTCCATATACCGTAAAAAGTAGTTTTATGTAATGGTATTTCAATTTAATAGAACTCTATTTACTATTACTATTTTACATACTTAAAACTAGAGATGCCTCAAAGTAAAGATACTGGATAACTGGTTAAATTTCAAGAAGCCATATTCTGCATAACCAGGCCGTTATTAAACGTTTGAGCGCCACAGTCAGGTACAGACGACAAACAAAAATGTGCCCAGTACGCCACGGTCACGACTATAGAATAGAAATCTGTCACCCAGATTTCTATAGGAAATTCGGAAACTTTGCGCTGAGGACACGCTTTTTCTGTTTTGACATGGGAGTCAAAAGGTTAATGGGCAAATCTTTCATATAAGACATTTACCTGCACTCTATCATTGCCGGTGTCGACGACGTAGATGAGTTGAGTGGCGTTGTCGGTGGCGATGCCTTCCGGCGACCGGAACATGCCAACCCTGCTGCCTTTCTGGCCGATACCGCGTAAATACTCACCCTCCTTCGAGAACACGTGGATACAGTGCTTCCATTTGTCTGAAACGTTCGAAAGACAATGGCGTCTTAAAATTGCGTAGCGTTTCAGTAGTTGGCCATAAGACTTCTTGAGATGTTGTGCACTTATGTTCATACTACCAAAGTCATCATCATTATCATCAGCCTATATTCGTCCACTGCCGGGTTTGGCCTCTCCTAGTGAAGGCCACTATTTTGGCTTTCCTCATCCAGTTGCTGCCAGCTGCCTTCCGCAAGTCGTCACTCTACCTGGCCGGCGGGCACCCTACACTACGTTTGCCTAGACGCGTTAGAACGCGAGAAGTGGAGAACGCTATTCTCGGCAGTACATCTGTAGGAGTACTACAGAAGTACATATTATTAAAATGTATGTGGCCTTACAGGTACTCTTTAAGTTGATCTGCATTTTTACTGGTAGCTTCTTTAAGAGCGGTTCGATGTCGTTGTATATTATCAAATTTAGTTACTTTTATATAAGAGGTCTTATCTCCTACCTACATAATGATGTTGTGATGTGTTCATCATTAGAAGGATTATTAGAAAAGATAGAATCGTTATTTAAAATAAATCGAGAATTTTGCTATAGCTAAGTAGCGAGCAACCTTCACACACCTGTAACATATATTTCTCCCAAGCTCTTCATGAAGGCGATGTGCACGGGACAGAGCATCTCCTCACAGGACAGTCTGGTGATGATCTTGGCCTGCGCACGTTCCATCACCAGTACGCTGTGGCTGTCCATGCCGCACACGTAGAGATGGTTACTCCATGGACTAACGCCAACACCGCAGGGCCGCGCCGACTTGCGCCATATGTAATGTGGGACGAAATTGCGAGACCTGAGGACAATTTGTTTTCTTTGGATAAAGAAACAAACATTTCCTGATCTACTCCTTTTTCCTAAGCCTGTGCGTCTATGGTTATTAGACATAGGTACTTAGACACGTATGACGGACGAACGGACACGAACTAGGTTCCTATATAAGTATTATGATTATTTTGAATCTGTTGATCTTTCCTTTTATTTAAATAAGCCATGGATTACAAAATTAATCGAATTACTAATTAATTACTTAGATAATTCATTTTGATTGGATAATTAAAAATATAACGTCGAACAGCTGCAATAAAATCTTTCATTGTAGCCCCTTTACCAGATAATAAAATACAAAAGGTTAGATCTGTCATGAACTTGAGAATAACGACTATATCATTGAAATAAAATATATAATAATTTACTGATATCTAAATATTCAATTTATTTAGTACATAGACATAGATTCAATGTCTAATATTCACGTTGGATGCCAGAATATTAACCAGTACGACTATAGCGACGGCAAAAACTAGCTGTTAATTAAAAAACTTAATTTTTGTGGAATTTTTGCCTAATTAATTTTCATAAATAAACAGTGGAGTGAGCCGAATGCATTCCTTGTTGCACGCGAATGTTGTATGAATGCATGCACATATTTTCGTATTAGGAGAATTTCATCGGTCGCGGTAAGTACCTTATTTTAGTTGTTATATTATAGTTTATAGATAAAGACAGTTTCAGTCTTACGTTGATCAAACCTAGGATTGAATATTATCGGATGCATCGTTGATTGGTAGTTCCAATTGTTTGCATTCACCATTCAAAACTTTTCATTACGTGTCGCCGCGTCAGAAACGCGAGGCAATAAGTAAATAGGAACGTTTATTGCCGCTTATTTTTTTTAATGGTAGGTATAGTTTTTTTATCCCTCTCATTCTGAGAGGAGACCCGTGCCCAGCAGTGGGACAGTATAATGGGTTGATTATGTTATGTTATGTATAGTTTTTTAGACATTTATGAACAGTCCGATGCTAGATACCTATAATATTTGGGAGACTTGTAAATTTTTTTTTTGAAAATGTGAGTTTTTTTGGTCTGGAAAA
Source organism: Acronicta aceris (assembly GCA_910591435.1). NCBI lineage: Eukaryota > Metazoa > Arthropoda > Insecta > Lepidoptera > Noctuidae > Acronicta > Acronicta aceris. Next base: position 6,858,378 of record OU342774.1, read on the forward strand.
ACATGTAAAAGTAAGGCGTGGAATTCTTTCTTGTAAGCGTAATTTCAGTACCTTTACACATCAATTCTTTGTAAGTGGTATATATACAATCTCGGTGTTTTCAAAGGAACTGAGAAACTGAAATTATTTACCGTATATAGAGGTATCTACCTACTTACTTATATAACTAGGAATAATTTGTACAAAATACGTCAGTTTTACACATTGATTTAGGTAAATAAGTAATTTATGTAATAGTAATAATAATGGTTTTAAATAACGAGTTTAATATAGTTATTGACTTACTAATGTACAATTGCAAATTATGTTATGTAAACGATATGCAATATTTGGCACGATTCAAGACACATAATAAAGGTATAATACTTATGCAAATATAAGCAATTTAATCAAATTACAATACAATTTCCAATGAGACAGTCTTCATGAAAAATTATTGTATAATTTTCTCCTTACGAGGCCTGCCTGAGTCATAGGCGCCATCAACAAACCTAGCCTTTTGATCTCAACTGCGATCCCAAGACGATTAGACCACCCATCACATTCTTTCGTGATCTTAAAAGGCATCAGCTGTTTTATTCATAGCAGGGAATACTTAACAAGCGCCATTCAAGACTACTACACCCACAGAGAATACCAATCAGCTCGTAGTGCCTAGCCCGGTATTAACAGGTTACCTTTAGGACTATCAGAGGCAACCCTAAAAGCAGTCGAAACCACATAATAACTGTACAGAACGGTCATTTTCCGTTCATCCTTACGTTCTATAGTTTCACTGTAGCCTCGTGCAGCACTTTGTAGCAGCGTTTGTTGATTGCTAAACCAGTGCAGCTCACATTTGGAGTGCTGATGTGGCCATTGATGATTCATAATCATGATTGAACTGCCTCATTAGCCTAGTGGCCCTGCTGCTACGATAGGAGTTCCTGGGTTCGGTTCATAGGTCGAGCAAAATGTTATTGGGTTTTTCTGTGAAATTCTCAGTAGCCGACTAGCAGAGTTTGGAATTTGTGCCCGGTTAATGGCAATAGGCTCGCCCCCTAGTACATGGAGCCTAAACATACCGGCGGACTGTGGGTGTACATAAGTAAGCCTTTGCTTAACCCTTCGGTTAATATAGTCGTGATGGTATGTATGTTTAGAGAAATTGCTGAGTATGGCCATTTTGTATCCATGCACGTGTGCGAACGTAATCTCGTTATTGGTATTTAACAACGGAATCGAAGCGACTCTATTTTTTTCTTCATTTCATTCGATGAATATTTTTGCTATAAGTTTTGTCATTTAGTGTGTTTGGACGACATTTCTGATATAATTTAAATAGCAGACTTTTGTTGTAACGGTTTTTTAAACGGGTCTTAAAACGGTTTTTTAAACAGTAGATTGTCCACTCACCTATAATGAAGAACCAGGCTCTCTTCACTTTCGAGGGGATCATTTTGCTTTGCATTCTCCGGCACCGGATCGTCAGACTCCGCATCCAGTGGTGTTGAAGAGTCCATTTCTATGCGAAAGTTTTCTTTGTCGAACACAAAACGATCCGTATCCCATTTTGATACGTCTGATAGTAAAGTAACTACGTTTCGATGGAGGTTGATGAAGGTCGATACCTGTAGTAAAACATTACCATTAGGTATGTGAGATATTAATACATAATAGGATGCCTTGCGCTGTTCTATCACACCTATATCCCGTCAGGGTTAGACAGAGGTGTAACTATTGATGTACATACATCCTTACTTCACCTTATTTTAGGTTCCATGTATCCTTTTGTTGTTAACCCGGCACAAATCCAATCCATAATTGTTGCTGACAATTCAATAGAAAAACTCAATGATAATGTTCGACTTGGGAATCGAATCCAGGATCACATGCTCAACAGCCCCGCATGCGACCACTAGACAATTAGTTTATAAAATATTTTTGAGTCAATTACTTTTTGATTGCAATAAAACAGTTGTCAAATGTAGGTATGTGTTGGATTTAAGGTACTTTCCAAAACAAACAAAACCCCTGAAATAAGAACGTTCTTGTTACATCAAGATAACGTTATCAGTTTGGGTCGAATAAAGTTACCTATTTCGTTATAATTTACGTTTTAATCAGTCAAATTAAGTCATTTATTGTGATTTAATTGGCAAGATAAACTGATATTGTCCAAATAACAGGAATAACTGTTTTTTATATCTAGGTAATTCTATTACGGTGTATAACGGACACCTACGTCATTAGATTTTTAACAATTTGATGTTTATTGGCAGCCAAAGCTCTGATGATGGATTAGCCATTAAAATGATCAAAGTTAAACCCTTAAGACTTTCGAGAGGCCGTACCATAAGTGATTAACGCAATCATTTTTAGGTTGTGGAAGTAGGGGGGCTAATATAGCCACTTTTGATGAATAGACGAAAAATAGGTAGAATGGTATATCATTCCGGTACACACGACTACACAACGTGCTATATATTGTCAGGATAAGATAGTGTATTCTTTATATCACACCACAGGACGGAAAGAAAATAAAAATATATACTTCCATTTTATAAGTAGGGACAATTATTGGCGGTCTTATCGCTAAATGCAATTTCTTACAAACAACCATTCTAATGGACAAGAGTCGTGTAGAAAAGATAATGGGCGGCTGCGAGTCTGTAAGGTGGATAAGGTGACCTCTGTATAGGTTTTTCGTAGAAGGAGAGGTCATTTATATTTTGATTCATCAAAAGTGGGCGTTTTAGCCCACCAAGATGGCGCTATTTGAGTGCTAGAGAGCGCTATAGAGTGGCATACCTTTTTTCAACCACATCACAAAATAATCACATCGTGGTACAGCTTCACGTCACACGATGAGGTATATCGGTACTTATCTAACGTAAGTATAATGGGCCGAAGTCAGCATTTAGGAAACCACTGATTTGCTAAGAAGCTGCTTGCCAAGCATTGAGCAATTGCGAGGTCAAGTCAATGCTGCCTTGTAGTCCTACAAGAAATTTCGCAGAAGATTTCAAACCACTCTGTATACTCGGTTGATACTACATCAACTGAGGCAGACTCACTGACTGTTTAATCTATCGATAGGTACTTTCTCAAAAACATATTTCGTTTGTCTTGAGACCTCCATTCCCATCTAACAAAATACAAAACATCTAAAATAATTTCAATCTTACCCTTTCATTGTCGTTCGTAGTTTCACACGACTCCATAGCGTTAGTCGCCACTGATCTTGCTTCATACAAAGAAGTTTTCAGGGCCAGTGCTGACATATCTGATGATTTCTGTAAGTTCGCAGCCTCGGCCAGCATTTTGTCTTTAGCCTCGATAATGGCCGCTAATTTTTCATCCGCAGCTATGTTTATTTGTTCGGCTATTCGTTCACAACGATCCTGGAAAAGAGTAGCCAGAGCATATGTCATAACTTCATAAGTTTACTTATAACTGTACGTTAGATATAATATTTACAGTGTATAATCTGTCAATTTTAATATAAGTACCTATGTGAAAATAATGGATATATCACCATCATCATCAATGAGGGCTCTGTTTAATAAACGTTTATGTAGGTTTACTCAGTTCCATGAAATTGACATGAAAACCATTTAATGATTGACCAGAACCTGAGACCTACTTATTATTATTATTCTTATAACCAAGAAAGCAAAATAAATACGTCTACAAGATCCTAAGATATTTCCATTGTAATGGTGCTAAATAGTTCTTAGCTTTTTTCCCTTAAAAATATAGCTCAATAATACGATATAACCTTGTATCGTTGGTGAGTTTACAACCACAAAGATACCCACACTAAGACCTAAAAGATACACGGCTACCCAAAGAGGCATAAATAACCTGTATACGCTTTTAGCACACTTAAATGTCATTTTATACTGGAAACAAGAATGTTATACTGGAATTATATGGCACGTTGTGAAGTCACGTGTCCGTGAATCATAATAATTATGATTGATATAAAGTGGCCACTTTAGCCCCACTGTAGGTTATACAAATATTTGTTCAGCGCAGGGAACAAGTGGCTTCACCCCGTGGCGCAAAAGCGTATTACTCAGCCACTGCGTTTAAAGTATTGCAATTTACATACCATCACGCCTGTGTTCCCCGAAAGGTTAGGCAGAAGCGTAGTAATGTGCACCCACAGTTCGCCGGTATGTTTAGGTCCCATGTTATAGGGGGCGAACCTATTGCCATTAACCGGGCCCCAAACTCCGAGCTGCTACTGAGAATTTCATAGAAAAACCCAATAACACTGCTCGACCTGGAAAACGAACCCAGGACCTCTAGCGTAGCAGTCGCGCTCAGGACCACTAGGCTAACGAGGCAGTTAATGCAATGATTGTGAACTCCAAGTGTAACGTATGTAACAACTGTGCCCATTTAAAGTTTTTATTTAAACGGATTTTTTTCTCGTTGTTATTTCCTCTTAAATTTGCGAAATCGCCAAGGATATGCATAGCATTCAAGTCACGTACCTTATAATGTTCAATTTTATGTTCAAGATTGCTGGCGGCAGTGTCCAGTTGTTTCAAAATGGATTTAAGTTGTATCCGCATGTCATCCAAATGTTGCGTCCAACACACGCGGCAAAATTTCTAAAAATACATCGCAAAATTGTAGTTTAAAAAATCGATTGCGTTTGCAGATATGTGGAACGTCAAAGTTTGTGAGTATGGATGGATGTATGGATGTTTGTTACTCTTTCATGCCAGAACGGCTGAACGGATCCGAATGAAATTTGGGACACAGATAGATTATAGCCTGGTATAAGAAATAGGCTACTTTTTATCCAGGTCGTACCCAATCCTGAAGTCCACGCAGATAAAGTCCCGGGCAGTAGCTAGTACTTAATACATTTATTCTGAACTGTCAGTCATGAAAACAGTAAGTATCTACATATCTGAAACAATCCCACTCCACAAAATGCGATTATAACCTAAAACCGTAAATTATGATCTGGATGTTATTAAGGAATATAATTATTAGAAACCAATAACCTTCCACGATCTCGGCATGAGTTACCTTTAAGCCTCTGCCGCTTTGGATACGAATTCATCGATATTTTGCACTAATGGGTTGTTACCGTCTTATTTGTAAATGGTAGTAAAAATATATATTTATTTACCAATTTGCAGTGATCGCATTGTGTTATATGGGCATTATCATACATCGCTTTACAATGCACGCATTTCACTCCGGCCGCAAACAAATCCACATTCTGCGTAGGAGTAGTAGCGACTGAGGGGGTGGTCGGAGGCGTTCCTAAGTTCTTCAATATAGGCCCATTATTATTCTGAATGCCTACTAGCTGCAGCAACGAATCAATGTACAGATTAGAAGGGAGATTCTCCACGAAGTTGGGGCCAAGCACTTGAACCTTTGTCCTGCATATGGGACATTCAAATATAACTGAATCTGTAAATAGAAACGATGATGAACGACCGATTAACACTTGTATATGACTCATAGGTTAATTGCGATAAATTGTGTGATTAGTTACGAACCGGCGATGTAGACAGAGAGGCATGCCATGCAGAAAGTGTGCTGACACGGTAACATCTTTGGGTTGTGTAGCACTTCGAGGCACAAGGCGCATTGTATCAACTCGTTGATTCCGCCAGCTGATAACCTGTTTGCGTTGATTGGATTGCATTATTTGGGCACGACAATCTTAAATACTGGGTAAATTTAACAATCGGACTTTTAATTATGCTGGTCTTATTAGCTTTTAAGGGACCGGAGGTTAAATTGCCCACAAAAATGTAATACCGAAATAAATCGTAAACCAGACATTATTCTATCAAATTATGTTATTATTCGGATTTGGATACCGTTAATCTAGGTTCCTACGGTGTTATTTCGTCTACTACTACTTTACTGGAAATAAAAGACTGGAAAATCGTTCCAAACTGGGTAAAGTTCGCTTACATTTATTTCCAGTATTTTGGACGCAATGGTAGAGTAGGAACCTAGAATAACAAATTGTGTTTAAATTACGATTTATTTAGGTATTACGTTTGTAAGAGAAATTCGGTCCGCCGGACTCTTAAGCGTAAATATTCGAATTGTGGAGGCAAAGTTCCGTTCTGTCTGCCTCTTTAAATAGACACAACATCCATTTCATATGGATGTTGTGTCTGACAATAATCGCAAATTACTCAATGCTTAACTACGCAAAACAACAAAATTTGTATTTATTCGTATTTTGAGTTTTGACTATAGGTACTACCTATCACATACTAGGTACCTACTTATCAGGCACGCGACAGCGACATTCCACTTAGCAAAACTGTCTACAAGAACAAGATGTAATAAGATCAATGAATATAATTAATGTCTACGATATAAGTGGTACTCACTTTCTAGGCTTTGACTCTGAATTAGAATTGACTGCCCTCGATACGACCGGCGGGGTATGTGACCTATACAGGTGAGGAATATCCGGAGCCTGTAGAGGCGACGGGGGCGTGAGTGAACTCTTAAAACCATTTTCCTTCGTGCTCTGCCAACGTTTCAGGGTGAAAAACGGTGGTCTCTTCTTAACATTCTCTGCCATTATCACACACTTGACACTTCAACATTCAACAATAAACTGAAGACTAAGTTTGATATTTTTATCGACCATTATCAGATAAACCTGTAATTATATATTTATCTTCCCTATACTAGATTTAAATGTGATTAAGACATCGACTCATTAGATAAGATAAGTAATAATCATTCAATACATTTTCGAAAATTTTATTTATGTTTTCTAATCAGCCAAAATGTAAACGACGTAGTCCTGCGAAACAAATTTTCATGTGAAATCGAAACCGGTGACCGATGTAAGGTTTCATTTTCTCTCGCAATAAAACGGGAAATAAGTACCATTGATCCTTTTCAACATCATTGTATTTTTCGTATAGCAATTTTGAGAAAGTTATCAAAATAAATGTAGGCTTTTAGGTTGCCATATTTTAGGGGGAGGCCGATGCATTATAACGGTGAAAACAGGTGAAGTAAACGCTGCCCGAGGCTCCTTGCCGAATTTGGTCACATTTGCAAACCAGTCTGGTATTCTTTATTCGCGGCATGCAATGTTTCTCTATTTTATCATCATGTGTTGTTAATGTTATGTCGTTATTGTAACCCGTAAGCAACCGGTTGCTACACTTTTTGCTAGACACAAACAACTCACACTACGAGACTAATTACCTATTGGATTTTAGAAAGAAATTGTATGTTAATATCATCATTTTTAAAATCTACAATTAAATTAACCCTATTTGTGAGCTTATCAATAAATTAATAATTGACTCTTCCAAATAGGCGTCGTAAACACGTTTGTTTAGATTTTATGACTAATAAATAAAATGAATTAATAAACAGTAAATAGGGATGTGTAAGTTAACCGTGTTATGCAAAGCCTATCCGACAGATCAGGGTGAGCGGCTTTGCGTTTGCGCAGCCATTCTGCCAATTATAATATGGTCACCTCTCGTAAAGGACAAACACACTGCGTAGATGCGTTTTTGACCGTAACACTGATTGTAGTAATATATATGTTAAATACAATAACTAGTACCTACCTACTGGTTTCTGAGACTTACGCGTATATTAGACATTGAAATAAAACTACTTTTTACGGATTTACGTCGGGAAAAAGTAGTTTTATTTCAATAGTACCTACCTATATAAGTCCCTACCTTAAAATATTACCCTGATAAATATAATCTAGGTGTCTCTTTAAATCACGAGTGAATCGGTTTCTTCTAGGCTAGCGCGGTTCATCGTAGCTCGCAGTATCGTCTGGCGGTCAAGCGTAAGCCTATCACGAATAAAAAAAAATTTGGACAGATAAATATTACTTACTACAATCAGTTCCGTTTGAGTTTAATACATGATAAAAATAGGGTAGTAGCTTTTTCTAAACATAAGAACACCAACTAAAGAAATGCGTGTACCGAATTCTTATTCTTATTAATATAGGTATATCAATTTAATTAATTCGTCCATAGGCTTTAAGTTTTGTTTCTAAAAAAAGTAATAATAAAGAAACTGCTTTGGGAAAACGCCGCGCTTTCTTCGTCTGTCCGTACTACGAGTATGTATCAAGCTCGCTCTATTCAATAAGACCTCCCCTACATATATAAATGTAATAGCAGTTTTATCTGATCACACCCGCGCAGGTACAGTACATATATCTATTTACTTTGGTATATGCAAAATATTGTGGTTAATTAACATAATGTAATCGTAGTGAAAATGAGGATTGAATAAGAAATTTAAATTTGTCGACAGTGTTTAAGTACCTATTAGTAATTTTAATTTGACCACTGTGTGACCGTGAATCTTAGCAAAAGCTGCGATTGATAATACTAATCAGCTGAAGAATATAACACAAAGAAGATTATTTAAGTTCAACAATTTCAACTTTTTCCATGGGTAAGGCACAGTAGATTTATAGGTATCTGCAACTATTGCTTTGAATAGGGTTCTAACTCAATACTTACGTTCATCTTTCTAGACTTTTCTCCTCCACATCCTCATAACCCAACCATATTTGGGTCGGCTTCTAATCAGGACTGAATATCGGTATTTTTAACCCCTAACGCAAAAAAGAGAGATGTTATAAATTTAACGTGTATATCTGCGTATCTGTGTTCGCCTGTCGCATCGTAGCTCCCAAACGAATGGACCGATTTTTTTGTTTGAAACGTGACTTGATTGAGAGTCAGCTATGATTTAAGAAAATTTGGCCAGTCGTTTGAAGACTATCAGCTCTTTTCTAGTTCATGAAGAAATGTGAGCAACTTCCATAGATCTGATCGATTTGAAATTTGGTATACTGTTACTTCAATGATATTGCAAGAACATGGTTACTATGACTGGATGCTGCAGGGTTTTTTTTAAAATTTTATACATAAAACGATTGCTATCCTACCTCCGCAACCCAATTTATGAGTAATATCTGGGCGATTTGCCAAGGATAAACTGGTTTTGAAGCTTGTTAATACATCTCCAAAAAATATTTGCAAAAAAAAACATAAAATAAAAATATGTCAGCGACGCTCGAAGTTGTTTATAAGTAGCACTTAACAGAACCGCACGGCAACATTAATTTTTAAGTAGCTATATCTAGAAAGTCCTTGTGCGACTACATCTGAACAGGAAATAAGTAGGTAGGTGAATTCTTACTACTCTCGTAGTACATAAATGATGTATATTTACTTTAAATTGGCTTACCACCAAATCTCTTGGTTTCATCTCCTAAGTTACTTGGACATAATAATATCTACGTGATATGACTGTATTAGAATATATTGTGATAGACAAAAATATATAAAATAATATGTTCTCAGAAAATAAACCCATTTACCCATAAACTCTTACGTCGAAGTTTAACACAAGTTTACTTGATTTTGTAGCTTTAGCAAAATATTGAGCAGTTTCCAAAATCTCGGATCCCGATAACAACATTATTAAAATATTACATACCATCACGCCCTTATTCACCGAAGAGTTAGGCAGAGGAGTATTAGTACACCCACAGTTTGCCGGTATATTTAAGTCCCACGTTATTACGTGGGACTTAAAATTGCCATTAACCGGGCACAAATTCCAAACTCCGAACTGCTACTAAGAATTTTATAGAAAAGCCTAATAACACTGCTCGCTTGGGAATCGAACCCATAGCGTAGCAATCGCGCTCAGGACCACTAGGCTAATGAGGCAGTTTTATTCAAATATTTGATTATGTATAATTAATCCGAAGGTTCGATCTAGGTTATTAGGCTAGGTTATACCTACCTAACAATTTCCTTTTATGAATTCCTTTTGTATCGATATCGATGCTACAAGAACGCAGACGACCCACAAATAAATACCACATACAATATTAGTATAAGTATTTTATCCAAAATATTCTACAGCAATTTCCAAAAGTATCTTATGTTAATCTTTTAATTCGACAGCTAACGGGAAGAGAATAATAAATCCCACCAAAAAGATGTTCATGTAAAATGTTGCCAAGACGAGACCATATGGCTCGCACTGTCAAAAAGATATCAGATCTCATATAGAGACAAGTTTCTAACTCTACATACATGCCCTAACTTCACAAACTTAGTCAAAATATATTGTTTTTTTTTTTAAAAACTTACTGGCTATGTGGGTCGCACATTACTAGTATTCTTGTTAACCCCTCGTGCTAAGTTATATGCTTGTGTTACGAGTGGGTTCATATGATCGCAAGTCCGACGCCGTAGCCATTAGGCTACCGCCGCTTCAAATATGTTAGGTACTTGTTTATCTGGTATAATCCAAACCCAAGTTATGGTTATGGGTTCAAAAAAACGCTTCGCTTGGCTCGTTTTGCCGGGGCCACTGCCGTGCCCTAAGATTAAACGAAATAATATCATAATATTGAATTAAATGGGCTCATTACGAATTACGCTGACCGCACACAGCTTGTACGCTCCATTAAACACATTCTCCTCGTCTTAAGCGCCATTGATCAATATCATTAAAAAAACATTGCAATCACTCTCTTTTCCCTTTAGTCATGCCCAGAATTCTAAACAAAGCCTAACTGCTAATAGCGCTTAATGATCATGTGCGGTGTGCTTACCAAGAGGATTTATTTCAAAAGGAAAAAGATGTAGATAGCAGCGTTAAGTCTGAAACTTTATGTTGTACAGGGAAACTTTATATATTTATACAGTGTGTATGTATATTATATTTTTACACAAACAAATATAGAGTCCAATTCCCTGAAGAATAAGGACAAGTTACACCTTGTAACTAAAGTTAGTGGAACCAAGCTATTAGTCAAAAAAAACTTGAAACATCGCTAACGGTTGCAAACAAAAGAAGCTTTATTTAATGTCTAAATGTATGTCAATCTGACTCCATATTGAATTTTACTGTTTAATTCATTTATTAAATCAATCAAGTAATGTCGTTCACTAGAGGTATTTTTATAGGAAGAATATACCGGTGCTCCATTCAACCTTTTCCGAGGACCAAACATACACCATGTATACAGAATAAGCATTGGCACCAATTGAGTGACAACCAACTTAACAAAATACATACAATATTAAGCTATTACAACGGGAACATCTGCTCGTTGTTATTAAAATACTCATATTTTATGAAAGATACTTCCTAAGAAATCTGGGTCATGAACAACGCGCCCTGGTCGAGCGCATACAAATCCACAGCTTTCCGAGTTTCACCAAGGGTAAGAATGCCGGCCAAATTAATTACCATGACAATGCAGTTGTAAAATACATTATTTATACGCGGGGGCGAGAACTCAAGTTTCTACTTAAATTTGTGTACATTAACGACATGTAAATCTAAAAACAATACGTGATACAAGAATACATGGCAATTGCTGTGCGTGAGTATTTTTAGACAAAGGTATCATCATCATAAATCCTATGACGTATGATCTATACGTGTACCTAAACTCTTAAAGGAAGACGTATAACCTTTTTGCAAAACACAAAGCGATTCAAACAACAAGCACTACTGGAGGACCACACAAAACGGCACAACGGAAAATATCACCATCACCATTTATCCCGAGGTTGCCACTTGCACGTTTGCCTCCTCATTCTATAAAAAAAATTGTCTTTATTTCTTCCCACTTTATTATGTTTTATTATATCTATATTGTGACTCCTTAGATTAGGGCAATGACGATCACATCCGCTATAAATATCGTACACGATTCGATTTAGATAAGCAATAAACGATTTCACAACACTTCAAACGTCGTACTAAATGTAATTTAGGTACCTACATTATGCTTATTGTGGTTTTGGATATAGGTATCAGTGTTTAAGACAAACAACAATTGTTCGTATAAAATTCATCATCTTAAATCGTTGTCGACGACCGTTCATGCTATTGTTCTTCACCCATCTACGACTTTAGTATCTAAATATACTATATTTATGTTTTCACCACAGCATAGCCTTGATAAATGAGGTATGGTCCAGTTAAGGTATCGCGGCCCAAAATCATAATTATTACCGCCATTAAGTAACTTTATGTAATTGAAGTAATTGGACCTCCGCACGATATGTTCCGGCCCGATTCTGCAGTACAATATTATGTCAACAACATTGTTATTATGTATCATAATTATCTTATACACTTGAGGTATTGTTTTTGCTTTCATTGTTGTTGTTCTCTTTGTGTAATCGGTAGCCACTGTGATAAGAAAACATACAAAAAATTGATACCTACCTATAAAAGTAGAGTTCTACTTTAGCACATTGGAATGGAAGCAATATCTTCAGATTTAAGTACTAATAATTTAGTTAATTGGATACCCTTATAACTGATGAAGCGATGCGCAGGAGTTCTTTGATGCTCTGTTTTAGAAATATGTATCTAGTTTTACTTTAGTTAGTTTATTGTTTTAGTTAGTTATTTAGGTTATTGGTAGATAATTGAAGTTATTTAGGTTTTTAGCTAAAACATATATTTAATTGTTCATTCTTTACTGATAATAATTATTAATATTATTTTATTACCGAGTTAAGGATCCCTGAAGATAACATAACCCTTTTTATTCTGGGACCCGTGCCCGGTAGTGGAGCAGTGGGCCAATGCAAATGGGTTGGTGAATGATGATGAAGAATTACCAGGGTGTATTAAAGTTGGTAGACTGGATAAAGTTAAAGGAGCCGAAGGACCAGGCGGAGATAGTTTCTCAAATTGGAAGGCCAATAAAATTCAATGTGAATTTCATGAATTATACATTAACATACCACCACGCCTGTATTCCCCAAAGGGTTAGGCAGAGGTGTACCAATGTACACCACAGTTCGCCGGTATGTTTAGGTCCCATGTTATTACATGGGACCTAAACATACCGGCGAACTAGGCTAATGGCAATAGGCTAATAGGCGCCCCTTATTAGGGGCGAGCCTATTGCCATTGACCGGGCACAAATTCAGACTCCGAGTTGTTACTGGGAATTTTCAGTTCATGAATTATAAAGCATAACAATTCAAGTCTTTCGTTCCTTCGTTTGTTATGCTTAAATATAGATTACATATTGTATTGGCATCAGACCGGAATCGGTACTTTCATTCCAATAACTTGTTTAAATGTATTTTGCCTCTGAATCAACAAGGATCCCTTATGTTTAGGGCCAAGGTTCAAGCCTATAGGTCATTCAACTGGTGTAAGTCACTAATTACTAGAATTAAATGGACCTCGTAAAATCTTGGGGAAATAAGATATTAGCCTTGCCTTATCTGGCCAGTATCCTTCCATACCTATATTATTACACATATCTAAGATACCAACAAATATAGAACCACCAGCATTTACCAAATAATACAATGCCACTCAAGTTATCGAGGGCATGACAAATATTATATTTGCAAAAAAACCACTTGTGAACAGAAGAATAATATATCTAAGTTTGTGGATTTCATGGGAAACTGTGGTGACTGTGATGAAATTCAGTTCAAATGCAAAAAACAATGAAGTTCCTCAAATACCTCAAGAAATCTCTCTACGTTTTCAAGAGCACCATTTTTTACTAGCTTTGCACCCGCGTGTTACCCTAAAACTGTGTTTTTTTTATATCCCGGGCTCCATGTTTTACTAGAACTCCTGTAAAAAATTTCATGTTTCTAGAATATTGTCAATTTTGTTTTATAGAGATTTAGATAGCTTAATATAGGTAGGAACTTAATAGCTTATTAGTTTTGATAACGTAAAACATCACGTAATAGATAAATATAGAAGATAATATTTAAGCGGAAATTGCAAAATGTAACGCGCAAATTATAAATGTTTGTGCATACCTAGTCACATTACAGGACATGTGGTCTTGTGAGTCATAGTAATCTTTATTCTGTTGACTTTCGATTTTACAAAATATCATACAGAATTACATCCATCATTTATGTGATCGCGATCGCTACCAATTCCAGAGACCTGAGCTAATTACTAAAATATTTTAGATGATATTATTTAAATAATTAAGTACCACAAAATTAGAGTACTTTCATATGCCATTAAGTTTAGATTTCTCCGAACTATTTTATACAATTCCAGTTTACATAAATAAATTGGCGAACGCAGCCTTCACGCGCATGCGAAGGGCTGGTACGCATCAGATTCACTCACAATGTGTGCTACCCATTAAGAAACGAAGCAGGAAAAGGAACACCGCTAACCCAGTGGCCAACTGGCGAGGCGACGTCGAACGATTACACCCGCCCGAGCCTCCATTCCGTACCGGTATCGCCGCGCCAGCGCTCGCAAAGTCGCAAACAGATACTTAACTGACTCTCATTAAACACATCGCCTCTAAACAACCGACCTTATGACGAGCCTGCCATAAGCGATGAGGACCCACCTGTCACCCCGGGGTGCTACGCTCCATTGTTTGACAATGCGGAAAGCGGGGGACGCGCCGCGCATCACAATTAGCGAAGAGAGTTTCGGCGACATGTGAATACAAAGTCGTCGTCGATATTGTGGCACTCGAAGAAATTACAGACGTCCAAGGACTCGAGGACGAACGTGACGCTCACCAACATAACTTTTCAACTGCCGATACTATAAAGAAATTCGTCGCGGATTATATCGATGGAGGACGGATTTTTATAGAGCAGTGTTTGTTATGCGAAACCTCGCCCGAAAGTTAGCGAAATTTTGGCAACGACACATCAACCGACGCGTGCGCAGCTGACCTGCAATCTACTACATATCTTGCGATGATCGCAGGAAAAAGACATGTGTGATTGATAGTGAAAAACAGTTTCGCAAGGACAATTACTTTGAGTGTTGCGTCGATGAAGATTTATTCCTACGAAAAGTTGTGATTATAGAGGTGAGTTTCATTTACACGACCGTTAGAAATTAAGTAGGTATATCAATTAGCAGCCAAGTTTTTACATAGTTTATCATATTGTAGTAATTTAAATGCGGCCTCAATTATTTCCTGTTTCAAGTGTCACGACAAGTGCGCTCTTAGCATCGTCCTGGTTTATAATTATAATCTATCACTGTTTTGAAACAGAGATAGATTATAATTCGGTACTGATACATTAAAACACATTAGTTGGCAGTGAGTATTCTATTCTATCGCACGAGTACGAATAAATGAATATTAACGATTTATAAGTGTGTTAATGGAAGAGTTTAATCTACCTATAACTACGCACGTCTCCACATATAATAAGCTACCATAAATATGAATTATTTATATTCCTGTAAAATAAGATATATTTATGAGTGCAAATCGGACCTGGTTAGGATGTTTTTATTCCAATGTTTTTATACTTACTTAATCTAATTTGTTGAAAATGAACGTGTGCGAGACAGGCTATTAAGAAATTATAACAGTTAATTCATCTTCGTATACTTATACTGTAAAGAATTAAGTTTGTTAACCCGAAGCTCGTATAAAGCGGTCTTCACGATACAATTTTAATTATAATATAATTTGAGGAATATGCAGAAAAAGGTAATAAGGTAGTATGTACGATTACTGTAAAACGAATAATATTACTGAAAAGGTAATGAAGTATCGGATATACCGTGTAAGTAATGTACTGCAGCTAAATATAAAAGTTTGTAAACAAACAATGCATTGTAATTTTCCCATCGAATCCACAATAAAGTGGGGCATCAGTCCATGTATAGTTCAGCCAAACCACAGCGGCACTAAATAAGGTCGGGCCGTATGTTATAAGAGTCATGTCGGTGCTATAAAACGGTCCACGAGTTAAAACAATAACACATTTGGCTGAGATGAAATGTGGTGATTTGGACCACAACGAGCTTCGACTCTTTGCTCAGCTTTAAAGCGCTACCGTCGAACTAGATATTCTTTAGGTCAACATACACTGCTTATGTATAAAATACACCTGTGGTAAAACTTGTCGTATTTGGAATCCTGCTTAGCAATTCTTATTCATTAAGGTGGAATTTAGAGGAATATGCAAAAAGTGACGGCAACCGGTCGCAAATTAAATACATAAAATAATAAGTGAAATGCGACGGAATGATGACTTCAAAAAATATATATTTAAGTTTATTCTCATATCTATTTAATGTTTAAAATGTACGCTACTGTTCGGTGGAATCATATCCATTTTTAGACTTATGATTAGAGTGAGACGTAGACAAGTAAATCGGCTATTTCATGAATAGTTTTCGTGATGTCAAAGGGTGAACTCTGAAAACTTTCAATGTTTTTACAAGAGTTATAAAACCTGTAACAGAATAAGCGCAAGACCTGAAAGTAGTTTGTTCAGAATCGATTACAGTTTTTAATGTGTTATTTAGCCTGGATTGTCTCAAAATTGAGCAAAGGCCTCCCCCTGCTTTTTCTATGTCAGTCGGTTCTGCAACTGTAGACCAGTCTGGTTGGAACGCGTCCAAATCATCCCGCCATCGACGACGTGGTCGCCCTCGTCGTCGCCTTGCAGTGGGAATGTGTTAATAAAAAAAAAAATAGTTTAATTAGTCCCCTGATCCATGATCCTGATCCGGTATCCTGATCCGGTAGTTCGAGGTATGGAAAACTAAAACCTATTTGTACATATTGTTATTGCGTGTGCGCATCGATATCGTAGTCGATGCGAGTAAGATTGTGGTACGGCCAAAGTTTTATGTTTAGCTGATGTAACTAATTTCTTGAAAAATAATAATATAGGTACTTACATGTCTCAAAACGACTTTCGGGTTTCGTTATTATAATTATGACTCGATATTCTAATCGACCTGTTCGAGGTCTTGCGCTTATTCCATTACACGTTGTATATGCATTCAACAAAAAAAGACTGATAAACTTTAGTGTATCAGCGGAATGGAACATTTATGTTAAAATTCCTGTTTTAATCCTTATGATGGCAACAAATTTTAAGGCTGTTCAGACTCTGCGTAAAACATCTTGAAATGGTTATTTATGACTAGCTTTTGCCAGCGACTTCGTCCGCGTGGAATAGTTACTTTGTTCCCTAGTTCTTCACCCGCGGTTTCACCTGCGTTGCCCCGTTCCTAAGGGTTGTAGCGTGATGTTTTATAGCTTGGAACCTTTTTCATGAATCACTAATTTTCCCAACATTTCCTTTCACTGCTCTGCTCCTATTGATCGTAGCGTGATAAAAAGTATACTATAACCTGCTCAGGAGTATGAAGAACAATTGTACCAAGTTTCGTTGAAATCCGTCGAGTGGTTTAACGAACATACAGACAGACAGACAGACAAAAATTTTACTGATTGCATTTTTGGCGTCAGTATCGATCACTAATCACCCGCTGATAGTTATTTTGGAAATATATTTCATGTACAGAATTGACCTCTCTACAGATTTATTATAAGTATAGATAGATTAGGCTTCGTATAAATAGCAGTTTTCACATAAATTTTGGCATTTATTATTTATTTACCTATATTAGACATCACAGCAGACACTTCAATGTTATAGATAGCATAATATTATATCTATTGAATAAAAATGACTGCCTCATTAGTCTAGTGGTCCCAAGTGCGACTGCTATAGCTACTAGAGGTTCTGGGTTCGATCCCCGGGTCGAGCAAAGTGTTATTGAGTTTTTCTATGAAATTCTCATTAGCAGCTCGGAGTCTGGATTTGTGCCCGGTTAATGGCTATAGGCTCGCCCCGTATAACATGGGACCTAAACATACCGGCGAACTGTGGGTGTACATTAAGTACACCTCTGCCTAACCCTTCGGGGAATACAGGCGTGATGGTATGTTATGTTATGAATAAAAAACATTCATTAAATATTATTATATCTCAGATAACATTGATCGCACTAAAAAAACATTATTTTATTTTATTTATATAGCAAAAAGCTTACATTCCTCAACCATTTATGATATAATCTAACATAAAATAACTGTAAGGTTGCACACATTCATCAAGTTATTACGGATGGTGTAATCTCAGTAGCGGTGTTTTGATCAAGCGTCGTTCAGAGGTACTGATTTTGTAAATAACATAAAAAGCTTTCCTATACTGAATATAGGAGAAATCCATCTGAAATCATGACATAGTCCTCAATAATTAACTATTTAGAAAACGAAAAACATCATTAAATTTGGAAGTACTGTAACATTGTCGATATAGGCAAACTAAGTTACCTTACCTTTGAAACCCTAAAGTGACTAGTCAACGCTTCGATCAACAGTTGCTATTGTTGATTGAAGACTCAACTGAAGTAACTGAAAATTATATGGGACCAATTTGATGCAGTCCCTTACGTCATAGGGATAAACAACATTAATATTTGAACTGCACTTCTAAATTGAGGTTATTCTCTCCTTTGTTCTCTTCCAATCTGAAATGAGCTCTTCAACTTTTATGAGCTCAAGAGGTATGATTAAGGCATTCAAGCATCAGATAAGCAACCGAATTTAAGCGTGAAAGTATTGTATGCTATGTGAATTTCTGATGACAAATCAATACATTATGGATTTGATTGAAAGTAGTACACAGTATGTACCCACTCGACGTTTTAAAAAGACTACACAACACAAATACGAATTAAGGCACGTGCTATGAATAGGAAATGTGTTTTTTATCCAACATCAATAAAAAAGTTGATCGATTAGAAATTTTTATAGATCTTACTGATAGCCTAAGTTCAAATGAAGTATTAAAATGCAATAATAACATGAATCCTGCTGTAGGTAAACATAATATGCCAATGTCCACTATAGCTTTAGCGCATAAACGTTTGTGTTAACAGGTGTTGCTAAATAAACATTATTGCATGAGAATGATTATGCAAATGCAGCTATAGCTCTGAGTTTACATGAAGTTTAGACATGCCATTAGATCCATAATTTACCATAAATATATTTTTTAAAGACCTGATAATTTGGTTGCTACAATGCATTGTTTTTCATCGTCTCTACTACCGATAATGACTATATAGCGGATCTAAGCCAGTCATTAAACGATCTGCAGAGCTAAAACAGGTGCTTTTGATGAATCATCATTATAAGTTACATTAGAAAATTGCTAAGTAACTTCAAAGAGTTCAAAATAAGAATTTATTGTAGAGGAATTGCTTTTTGGTCTTTTTATAGGTCCAAATCAATTACCTCTATATTACTCTGTAGGTACACGTCCAAATGAATGAGTGAATTGTTCCCCAAATGAATTACTATAAATTCCACTGCGTTTCATTTAAGTACTCATTTCAAGAGTGGCTTAGAAATGAGACTAATATTTCTTTAAAAATTTTAAAGACCATTTATATTTCAGCCTCTTCAACAGATACCGGATGTTTAGAGAATTAGCATTATTTGCAGGCTTAGAACAAATAATAAAATAACAATAATTAATATTAACGACCTTAATGGTAGTTATCATACAAGTTAATACTTGACACGAAAAGCAATTATAAAATTTCTTTTTCTAATTTAACTTGTAGTTAAAGATGATTTAATAGTACGTTTACGATTTCTGGTAGGCAATGCAAGATCGAATCATAATAAAGGTGTTATAGCACAATCATTCTCATCAAAGTTGTCGTTGATTTATAATCGATTGTTATATTGGATCGGTTGAGCGACCTGCAGATCAGGTCTGGGATATTATGCGGGTTCAAGTAATCAACTCACTTGACCTGTATTACATACAATAAGTCGGACACTGCAACAGGTTTAATCCTTGTAAAAGATTAGGTTCTCAGTAGTTCCCAGGATATCATCTTGTTTTTAGGACTAAGGATTGGAAAGTCTTTTAGATCACATTGCTAATCCACTAATATTATTCTCTTCGGTAGTAGTAGAAAATAAGCTTCCTCATATTTTTATAAAAACATTATTTACTGGAATGATACCCAAACTTTACAACGAACGAATCATACTAAATTAATAGGTACTTGAACAAAAGTTTTGTGTAAAAAAAAACTCAATCTTCTTGTTCTTTAAAGTATTTTTCATTATAAACTTTTTTAAATTCCAATGCACACGGTGCAATGACTTCGTAAAAGAATGGTGGTACATTTTCGTACACGGCTTTATAGCCGATGACTATAATTTTAAACGTGAAATGTACTAAATCTTCTGAAGGCTTAACTGATAAAAAATCTCTTGAACAAAACTTCACTGTAAAAGGAACACAAGACAATGTTGGCACTATAGCTTCCATGGGTTCCACGTAAAACATTTTTCTCATTTTAGTAGTCAATTTAATTTTAATAGTAACAGGGTACACTTTGTGAGAGTTGCTAACTACGAACAAATCTTCACAATAACCATGTGAAACCGGCGATTGGGACATGTCTAATATTACGGGCTGTATTTGTATTGGATGGGGTAAAATCTCGGCAAAGATTTTTACGGTTTTGCTCATAATAATCTTTTCTGTTTTTGGATCAATGAGTTCAAAATCATAGTAGCTCTGATGATACCCTATGTTTTCAATTTTAGTAAAATAAACAGGAATATTTACTTTTGAGTATGGTTGCAAATACAAGTAAGTAGACTCAAATATAAAAGCGTCTAAAGCTAAGTCTACGATGTCATTTGCAATCATATTCATAGAATCAGTTATTTTTATTAAATCTGATTCATTTATGTTTTCGACTTTAACTGAAGATGCTATTGTTTTAGCAGATACTACTTTGTCCACATTTCTTTGTGCGATACTTTCAGAATCCGGTCCAGATGCTTCTAGAGACAGTATAATATCGGAACTATGAGATAGTTCGACTGGTCGTTTATAAATGTGCACGTGGTAGTAGTAGGGATCGTTAATAGTGATGTTTACAGTTGCAGTTGAATACATATCATTTCTTTTTAAATGCCAAGGGTAAACTGATGGGATAGTAACTACCTCTGATACTCTTACTGACCGTGATATTGTAAATGCACTAACGATGGGGATACGAAGTGCTTCTGGAGGAGCTTCGTCATAGACATCACGTCCAACTTTGAAATATAAGCCAGTCTCGAATTCGTCTTCATTTCTAAGTGTAAAGATTAATTTAAATACAACAGGAATGCCAGGGAACAATCGTTTTGGAATAACGGGTAAAATCTTAGTTTTCAAAAAATGGGAATCGTCCAATACTTCTTTAAATCTAATATGCAAATATTCACCTCCGCAGTTTGTCACTGAGAATTTAACAGATTGCTGTTTTAAAGTATTGTCAGTGACTATAATTGACGTCGGAGCACATATAACAGATGTTGTTAGTTTTAGGTTCAGCCAGTCTTCTTTACCACTTTCTGTTACTGCGTTTGTTTCGGTACAAACAGATTTATAACTAATTGCACTGAATTTCGATCCAAGAGGAGAAATTAACTTGTGAGGATTTGTAACGATTAGAACAGGTAAATGTGATGTTTCTCTTGGTGATTCTACTTGTACCTCCACGTTTATTTTTGAAGGCTCAGGTGCAATACTTGAATGTATTTCTGTGTTCGGATGAACTGTTTCAAATGATTCATCCATATTATCTTGAGATATAGTGATAGGGATGTCTTCATGTTCAGGGGTCACAGAAATGTTCCTTTTCTTCAGTTTCATCTCTATTTGTTGCCACTTGCCTGCTGTCCTACATAAGCCATCGGTTAATTCAAAAGGCGATGGTCTGGTGTATTGTATGTACAACTTATCTATTATCATAGACTTCCGGAGACGTGAATCTTGAATTTTGCGCTTGCAGTCCGTTGCTGCAACGTGTAAGCGTTGTACTAAATCTTCCCATCTTGGCAAAGATCGAAAATCTATATTGTATTCCTTCTCTATTAATTTTATAAAATGATCTACATTTGTATCATAATCATTGTTATCTCTGATCCGTAAATGAGTACACTTCGATGATAGCATTGAGTAAAATATAATAATATTAATATTTTTGTTATAAAGACTATTTACTATGTATGGTATGTTTAGTTATGTAGAATAAAGTACAGATCGTATTGTTTTCATTGATTTCTTAGTGACATTGTCATATTGACGTTTTTCAATTTGTAATGCAGCACCAAGAAAGTCTAATATCGAATTTTAATAAAATTTAAAAATAATGTGCATACTTACACAGGTAGGCGATGGATGCAACAGTTCCCCGTGTATTACTAAGCATAGCATTAGCGGCTCTGCTGCCAATGGCTTCGCTTAACAGTCGGGATCACTTAGCCAAAGAGAACATACCACACTCACGGCAAAAGAGGATTCTCTGGATCACGAATGACGGGCGGCTGGCGTTGCCACCCGGTACCACGATGACCATTACTCCTTCGCTATCAATGCCATTCGTAAGGCATCCACCGAAAGGATTCTTGTCAAACATGACCGTCAGTTTCCCTTTCACAAGTAAGTCCTTCTTTACTTTTGAAGATTTGAACTTTGAATTGTCCTTTTTTAAGTTTGTTTTGCAATAGGTTACTTCTTGTTATTGTGAACAATATGAAAGAAACTTTATTACTCTACGATTTACAGGTAAACTGACCTACGACCTGAAATTTGAAAGTCAGTATTCTCAGGTCTATAAAATTTTAAGTAGAGCAGTCGTAGTAGTTGAAAGTAATTTACAAGTAGCATAAATTCATCTAACATTTTATTATAAAATATTTCAGAGAAAATCTTACAGTTTTTATAATTATTTGGTTTACTTACTTTAGTTTTTAGTTGTGATATGTTTATAATTCTACGAGCCTAGTTAGTTAGATGATAATTCTCGCAATACACGATTAATTTTTAATGATAAAATTCACAACAATTTCTAGTAAATTAGTATGTAGTTATAAAACTAATACAAACACTGTAGTAGGTACTAAAATCCTGTATAAGTTGTTTACTAGGAAACATGCCTTAATCAATACGATTTAATAGTTTTCATGAAGAAGTTAAAAGTTATATCTTGACCCCGATAAAACACATTCAAACCACTATCCGAGAAGGTAATATTACGTTTTTTACAACCCTAAAATATTATTGTAATTACTGTAAAAATAGTGCTAACGGTTAGAAAGACAGTAGTTGTAGATATATAGTTCTAAGATATAGAAAAAACTGCATATATAGTGATGAAGTAACTGTAGTTTTAGATGTTAATAATGGTGGTTTCATTATCAAATATTATTCGATTCATTAATTAAATGTTAACTTACAATTTTGTTACCTAGGTGGGTATCTGCTATAAAAATACTATTTCTAAATGAAATGGTACATTATAATAATATATTAATGAATGGAGGGTAATAAAATAAAGGACATAATGTAAAGAGTAGGTTAGATTTTAAGATTGATTTTGCAATTTTTCAGTCGACTTTGACAAACTTGGTTTGACTGATAATGAAAATCCGTATGGAGCTTTTCCGCCAATTTTGGCTCGTTCTATGGGTAGAGCAGCGGTTTCGATGATGGCAGACTATGTAGGACAATACTTAGACAGAAGACGAGGCAAAAGGTCCACGGGCGAAACTGTTGCTCCTGAGTCAGAAAAGGCAATACTGGATAGATTGCATGGCGGAGAGAGGTAAAGTATGATAAACAATAACTTATAAGTAACTGAATATTGTTCTCTCAATAAAAGAGAGTGTCGTCTACATTTGTGATGTTAATTTTGGGAGCTTCAACAATGAGACGATTACTGACTAATAGGCGGTAAAAAAGGTCAAAGTAACAAAGGTACTGAATGAGGGACCACACACAAAAGCCGTTAGCACGTCTGTCTGCAAGTCTTAGACCACGTGGAGGGTAGCAACAGTAGCGGTTAAGTTATTGGCCGTCACTTTCACCTTCATACCGATAAACACATCAGGAATTCCATTCACGAAGGACAGTTGGCGACGGACGCAGGAAGTTACTACGAAAATGTGTTTGGAATTCTTGCTGTGTGTGAATTCGAAAACCGGCGCCAATTACGTAAGGTGTTTTAGAATTATAATTAAACAATATATGTACAATACGTTATTTTTAGAAGTTATTGCAACAAATAGAAAATTGTGCGTGTAAACAATTGATTGTACGATCTTTTTGATTTTGGAATTAAAGTCTACAATGGTCTAAAATGGTAACTATCTACAGATGAGCAAAGATAAATAATATTGTGCAATTCACTTCGCACTAAATAATTGTGAAGGCTACCTTTGTTTCGATGTAAAAATGAAATAAAAAATCTGTACCTACCTACATGTTTCGTCACAAAGAATTCGTTATTTAATTTCGGCATCATTGGCATCGAGTAAAACAGAATTTTCTGTTTCTAGAGCAATATTGTATGGATTAGCAGAGGATCTCTTCGAAAATTTTGGTCTATCTGGTAAAGAATGCCTTTTGCGAGCTATTTGCGAAATACAGTCGCATCCTCTCAAGAACTTTGGATTTATAGGTGAAGTTATGAAGCTGTTCTTTACGTAAGTGAAGTTAAAACCAAAACAATAATTTTAAATTCTAAAATTAAATGTTCCCTTAATTGCTTATTTAGAAAAAAGATTTTTGTCCAACTTTAAATTGTACCTACGAATCGTCATGAAGCCTTTTGAGGTTAGCTTTTTCTTATGGGCTGGTAGGCAATCGAGCTGACGGATCGCCTGATGGTAAGCGATTACCGCAACCCATGGACATCCGTAACACCAGAGGAGTCACAAGTGCGTTGCCGGCCTTTTACAAGGGGATTGGGCCTCCGATAACCTCACTTACTCGGCGAAACACATCGTAAGCGTTGTTTGACGCCGGTTTTCTGTGAGGCACTGGTGTCACTCCGGTCGAGCCAGCCCATTCGTGCCGAAGCATGGCTCTCCCACGTTGTAAGCGTTGTAGCTTCTTGTCTAACCAGTTGCTACTAGAACAATATTTAGCACAAAACGACATACATCTATCCAGTTTTAGATGAACCCTAAGCCGTCGGTACCTACTCTAACGTAAAATTGAGAATCAGAATCTCCTGAAATGAAAATGACTACTGTCTAAGTGTCTAATAATAAGTGGCTAAAATATAAATAAGTTTATAGTCCCATTTGCATGATATTTGATGCTTGACGCAATTTGCTCTAAGAAATACAAGTTCCATAATATACTTACATATAGCTATCACTTGACATGCAAATTGACATCCACAAAATTACTTGATATATAGCCTCTAGTATCATGTAAATTGAACTACATAACATAATCAAATGTACCGCCAATACTTAAAACCTTTCACGCCTTAATCGACGGGTCTTTGAGTTACTGGGAGGCTATTAAACGCGATTGTAATGTTCTATTTGCAGCCCAAGTATGTCACCATACGCGGATCTCCTAGAAGAATACGTAGAGGCCCAGAAAGCTGGTGAAGCGGGTGGCGAATGCTGGCCTTATTACAGGCTATGTCCCAAGAGTATTTTCCAATCTTCAAACAAATACTCGTGAGTAACCGTAAATATTGTTGAGCTGTTGTAGGACATTGCGATCATCAACCCAAAGAGAAACATACCCAAGGTGCATTTTAGGAATTTTTGTAGTTGAATATCAATCGACACTGTCCATCTTCAATCTTGTGCCTTTATTGTGACTTCCTAACAAAGCACTGCTCCAATTCATTTGGTTATTATTGTTTTAGGTATACATACCATATTTTTAAATTAAATTTATTTTATTTTGAAGGCACTTTCTTAATTTTTTGGATACCTGCTGATAAATTTCTAAAGGCCGGTGCCTAATTTTCCTTTTTTTTTAACAGGAAAGATGCAGAGGACAGGCACAGGCGGCAAGAACACGAAGACGTCGAAGAGAACAAAATAGATGATATACAGGCGATGTAGAACAATTTAGTGATGTCAATTTACTGAAGTTGTGGCTCATAGAGCCTGTAACAGAATCCCAAATGTAGTGGTAGTTTCGACCAAAGCTCTTTGTAATTAGTCTTGTACTAAAATTTATTTATTTTTACATCTAAGTGCCATTCCGTTAGGGCCCGCGAAGACACATTGCGGTCAAGCGTTCTGCGTTGCGACAGAAGGTGTGCGCTTTTTGCGCATTTGTGATTTTGTGATTGAAATCCAGAACTAGAACTTTTGAATGCAATTTGTCTGTGCTCGCAATTCTTAATTTGTTTAGTTGAATTATTTACTTTTTTCGTACCTAATTTCCTAGATTTTTACTGCAATTTATCCTAATCCTAATTTTATTGTTTATATACTTAATTTTACTTTATTAATGTTATTTTGTTCGTCTTTGTTGTCACTGTTGTATTAAGTTAAGAGTTTAAAACACACGTGAGTCTTAAGTAGCTAGTGATTTTGTAAATTTTATTTTTAGGTGTACTGTAATATAACTGATTATCCTAAAATATTGTCTATTTTGCGAGAATTACTACTGATCCTAAAGTAATATAAGTAATAATTAAGAAGACTAAAAATTTTATGAAATGAAAATATTCGCGGTAGGTAAACCTAAAGAAATAAGTCCAAATTATATTGTGATTACCCAAATCTCACATTATCATGGCATTAATCTACAAAAAGACAAATTTGCGCTGAGCAACGCATACAAAAAACCTTTTCGTTGCTACCTATAACGGTGAAAACTCCACTAACACCATCGACTGAAATCAATAAAAATTTAGATAGATATCTACCTAGCTACTTCACCCCCGACTCCACGTTTAATAATAAACACCGATAAGGTACGTGAGAATAGTCGCAACCCTAGTTGAAACTCAAAAGCTCCCTCGCGTCGGGGGCGTGGAAATGAAAGGTTACGCCGCCCGATAATTTTCTATTTTTGGACCAAAACTTTGCTATGATTAAGGTAAGATCAAGAGAAGGACGTGAACAATGTGTATGTGTGTTTATACCTGTGTTAGTGTGTACAGTGTACGTGTATTGACCGTTTCAGGCGCACTATGTAATGTTCGTGCTAACACTTATGTTGAGTGCAATGCTTGAAACTGCAGCTATAACCAAACGAAGTTATTCGGACCAGTCGGTGAGAGGATACATCACTGAGGTATTGTATTGTAACATTGACCCAAATTACTTCATTATCACTTATATAACACGTTCAGTTCTTTAACCAATAAACTGTTGTAGAGAACATGTTGGTGGAACGAAGTGTGCAAGGAAGAATTCCAAACGTTGTTCCGATGCAAGTGCCCTTCGTGGTCTTATTGCCGCAGTCCAGGACGGTATTACAATGCAGTATGCTCCATGACGGAGACCGGCTACATCTGGGACCAGCCCAACTCGGAATGGCGGCCTCAGTAGTGAACACGAACGAATACAAAAAATATTTAAAAATGCCCCAAAATATAATCAAAACACTTGAAAGTCTTAGCTTGTTACTATAGATAAGTCTCTACGAAATTCGAAATCTGCAAATGTGTGTCAAATTCTTACAACGATTCTAATTTGAGACTGATTCAGTATAAAAAGAAATGAAATTTCGCCTTCTATTTTCATATTTAGCCTAAGAGATATGCACCTGTTTCTTTTTTTCACAAAATTGTAGGGGATTACTATAATGGACGTGATGTGCGTATCTTGACCAATTTTGTTGAATAAAATATACTTGTTCCAGTTATGTGAAAAGTAAATCTATGTTTATTCGATATTTATGATTTTCATTTCTGGTTTCCCTAATTCTGACCTTGAGAATGTGTGAGAAGCCATTCGTGGAGCGCGCATGCGTATCGTGCGATATCCAAGAGCGAATAATCAATAACTTTAGCAGATAGAATCGGTCTCTAACAATACGTACACCACAACAAATACCGCGACATTCATCAAAATGCTGCCGGTACTGGTGTTTCTGTTCGCTCTGACGGGAATCTACTGTGAACCCGAAACAGTGAGAGAAAATTTTGATTACTTCAGTTACGGTTCTAACGACGATATCCTGAAGAACTTGGATCTCCATTTGGTAAGTAACTCTCAATAATTTCCTGTATTCCGAAAGTTGTCTCAATCGTCAATACTTACTAAACTATTCATAGTATAATTTTGTTATTTAAAAGTGAGTTAGAAATGACACGAAAATGAATGAAATGAAACTTTTCAGCCGAAAGATGAAATAGTTCTAAGACCTCAAGAGGTCAAGGACTGGCCACAGACATCGTTGAACGTGGGACAGATCACCGCTGTTTCCATTAATTCTTTGGGGCAACCAGTGATATTCCACAGAGCTGAACGAGTCTGGGATGAGAGGTGAGTGTATAAATTTTAATAAACAAAATTCTTCTTATCAATTTCAATAAATAAAATCCTCATTTAAATAGCTCTCAATCCAACTTGATGCGACTGGAATTGTAAAAAAGTATTCTGGATTTAGCGAATACCATCGGGTTAATTTGGTAATGAGTGTTTTCAATTTTTGAGAACTTGAAGGTACTCAACTTAACTGAAACCCACAGCTTAGTGGGCCTGGCCTAATTGAAATTTGGCCAGGCCATGCCCTTGGTTGACCAAGTTATTTGCTAGTCAAGAGTATCTAAGAGTCACGTAAGTAGGAACTGAAAAACGGTCTAATGTTTCTTTATAGCACCTTCAACGAATCAAACACCTACCAGAATTTGGACAAGGGTCCCATTATAGAAGACACCATCTTAGTTCTGGACCCTCACACGGGATCGGTGCTGCACAGTTGGGGCGCGTATGCCTTCTACATGCCCCATGGACTGACTGTAGATCACCATGACAACGTCTGGGTCACTGATGTCGCTAAACATCAAGTTTTTAAGGTAAGAGAAATTAAAAAATATATACCTAAATCTCCATCAATTCTAAACGTGAAGCCCTTGTATTTTGTTTATCTAAGCCAGTGTTTTTCAACCTCTTTCATTAAACGGCCCCTTTAGTATGAAGAAATATTTCGCGACCCGTTACCCGTTGCTCTTTTTCATGTATTTTATTTTGTGACAAATATTCAATCCGACATATTTATTCATTTTCGGATAAATACGTACAAATGTTTAAGATGGAAGAGATCTCATAAGTTAATTTTTATTTTTTGTTTATTTGATACAAAAGATTATGTCCTTTAGTTTACATTTTTCTTAATAAATCTTTTTTAACTTTGTTGTTTTTTTTTGTTTTACTGCAGTAGCTTTCCCAACCTTTTGCAACTCTGCTATAGAAGCTTCGCGACCCCCCAGCGGGTCGCGACCCACACGTTGAAAATCACTGATCTGGCTGAAATGGCTTACCATTTCCAAAATGATAGGCTACATATTGATAGGTATATCGATAGGATGGATATAAATAGATGTCACAACGATGCTAACCCATAACCCATACATGTGTAGAGCTAACAGACTGACGTCATAGCCTCTTCAATAAGTAAAATTAATGAAGCCGTTGAAACCCTATTTCATTACTACAACATTCTATTTTATGTATATATTTTTTCTTTATTGCAGTACACGCCGAATAACCACAAATACCCAAGCTTGACGATCGGAGAGGCATTTACAGCTGGGTATCCTTACAGACGCCGTGTTTTACTATGCATGCCTACGTCAGTCGCTGTCGCAACTACTGGAGAAATATTCGTCGCCGATGGCTATTGCAACAACCAAATACTCAAGTTTAACGCAGCTGGAAAACTGTTGTTGGCTATACCATCATATTCGGATACGTTGACCCTAAATCTCCCTCACAGTGTTACATTACTGGAACACTTGGACATAGTCTGTGTCGCAGACAGGGAGAATATGAGAATCGTCTGTGCCAAAGCTGGTTTGAAGAGTTACGTGAAAATGTTAGAACCGGCAACTGTTATCGAGGATCCTACTTTAGGCAGAGTTTTTGCTGTTGCATCTCACGGTGATACTATCTATGCGGTGAATGGACCGACTTCCCAAAACATCGCTGTTAGAGGATTTACTGTGAATGCGCTTTATGGAAACATTTTGGACACATGGGAACCGACCACTGTAAGTATATAGGCCTATGGGTCATTTTTATCGCATATTACGTGAACCCTAAACGCTTCATTTGAGTAGTTGAAGCAGCATAAATTATTAGTATTTGTTTTACATTATTAATTACCATTACCATTATTATTAATTGTATGTATGAGATGTATGAATGTGGAAGAAGCAAAAGAAGTATGCAAGAATCGTAGCAAGTGGCAGTCTATAGTTTCTGCCTACCCCTGTGGGAGAAAGGCGTGAGTGTATGTATGTATGTATTATTAATTACAGATTTTATAGTAGAATTTAAATTGATTAACAGACGCACTTTCAATTTACGATGATTAGTTTACGCATCTCTTAGATCAATGTTATGTTATTTTTAGCTCTTTCTAGCTTAGTTGTCGCCCGCGGTTTCTTCTGTTCTTCTCCAAGGTCCAATCTATCTCTTCAGTTCAGCGTTTTAGTCGTGAAAAAGTAGGTAACAGACTGATAGTCACTTTCGCATTTAAAATATTAGTATGGATTCTTCACTACGTAAAAACCTAACTAATTTATCTTGTGTGTAATCTTTAGAAGAACATCTAATAATGAGTGAATTACATTTTTTCAGGGATTCACCAATCCGCACTCCCTGGCAGTGACACGAAACGGATCTCACCTCTACGTTACAGAAATTGGACCCAACAAGATTTGGAAGTTTGAATTGACAGATGTATATGACAAAAAATAAATTGTCTTATAGGAGAAATATACAATATAAATAGAGCTATATTAACTTCAAAGTATACATAGATAAATTTGCTTGACGGTGAATTAAATTCGCCAAAATAGGGAAGAGATGAAACGCGAAGTTGTAGTAATGCTCATATGTTTAAAATATATATAGAAGAGTATTATATACCAACGAAAACTAATATTTAGCCACTATTATCTATTTAAGTATTCTTTTAAAATGCATATATAACTCACCGAAACTATGTCTAATCAAAATGAAGGATTTAATTCGCTTCTCCCTAATGCGAACATAATTAATAAGTGTACAAAATATTTACCTACCTACTTATTTAAAGGTTCCAGCCACACTGGCTCATGTAACGAGTTATAAATCTATATATCATAGATGTAAAGAGAATTGTTTAACACTGTAATTAAAGGGCCAGTGTAAAAACACGCACAGAATAATAAATTAATTGATCCCTGATTTCACTAGTATTATACTGCCAAGGACGAGTGCATACCTACATCAAATTACGAACATAAACTAAGTAGTCTTGTTTTGTTACAAAAACTAGCTGTGGACAGACAGACGAGATGGATAATTTTTAATTTTTGACATTTTACAAATCTATATTTTCTTGTAGATCCAGTTATACCTACTTAGTATGTGCATCCATCAGGCAGTAACAATAATTGTATTATATTCTCATACGTAATAAAACTTTTTGATGTCATAGAGAATCGATGACAACTATGAACGCGATTAGTACTTACTTCAAATTGTAGTAATAAATAATATGGACCAAATTGGCATGTTCATACAAAATTTATTCAGAATATAAACTTAGTAGAAAATAAAATTGATAGTATTGATTTATCAAAATTAACAGTGTTGTTTTATTTCTTTATAAATGTAATAACAAAAACGATTGGGTATTTATATAAATACTTATATATTAATACGTACATAAACGAAATAAATTGATAGTTTAATAAATATTCACATTTATAATCATATATATATTCCACAACATCCATAAGTTAACATGTATACATCATACCTTATTGTGTATATACAATTACTTAAATAATATTGGAACTAGACACATTTCGACCTTGTATCTTGCTTATCACATTGAATATACATACCTTAATTAAGGAGTAACTCTTTTTTTCATAACCTTCATGAAGAGCACCATATCTGCGAAAAGACAACATTAGCTGTAGTATTAAGAGGGGTAACTGGTAGATTATTGGTGCTGCGAAGTAGGTAATTGTGCTGCAAACATCGACGTATCCAGATGTTAGAGCAGTCACAAAGAAGAGTTTTGGCATTACATTTCCAAAACGGTTTCAGATTTCACCAACTCTGTGTAAGTTTCCGACAAATTGCTCAACAGTTAATTTCATAAAGATTCTGTTTTATTTTGGAATTTATTCAGATACTCCAGTATGGTGAAATGTGGTCTTACAGGTAAAATTACTCTAATTGTTATCATATGACTGACACATGTGTATGACTGATGTATGTAATAATCTTAGCAAGTGGCATTCTGTAGTTTCTGTCAACCTCTATGGGTAAAAGTGTATATTTATTATATAATTTCACTGTTTTATATTTATACCTAATCTCCTAAGGATGTTTAAGTTTTTTTAAAACTTTATTCAAAACAAGCAAGGGTGAAAAGGTCTACCGTGAGTATCAACCACACCGGTATTATGTAAGTTAGACTCTTACTTATAAATATGGCCATTACTATGGCCAGCATGATCCATAGCCAACACTTCCATGCACTGCGACTGTGTTCCTGCAAACGGTCAGACTCCACTTTCAGTGAAGATATATTGCGATCTGTGAGGTCTGAAGATTTCTTCAGAGCCTGAAAGTAAATAAAAATAAATGTATTCTTCATGGCATTTTCGCATGTTATCCTACGAAACCAATAAGTTATTATACTTCCACAATAAAACAAAAATCACTGCCCCAATTATGAAAGGTTCTTAACTTTTTTATGGACATTTTGGCCAATTAAGCTGGCCACTAATGTTGGTCTCGGAAGCTTAGCTGGACTAAAGTGTCCGAAGTAGTGAACTGGAACAACACAGGTTCACCCCTGCCTGAGATCAACTTTTTCTTTCATGAACACTTCTTAAAAAAATCAAAATGTGTGTGCATAACTGTGCATTTTTCCATAAATTCTCAACATATCTTGACAATAAAAATGTACTCTACTTTACAAGATTTACAGTAATGTCTTTAAAGAAACATGAGTTGATAATAGAATAACAATATTTAGAATTAATCAATGTTTGAATTATATACCTGTCAATCCACAAATTATAGTGACAATAGAATCTATTGTTATCGGGCACTGGTGTGATATGTAGTGAATTAAGTGACAACCATTTAAAAAGTACAATTAATAATATAGGTATGCCTAAGCACGGTATTTTTACCTCAGTATCGCCTTTAATAATAGTGCTGGCTATCTGGGACTGTTCCTTCAAGCTCTTGGTAAGCATCACCATGTTCTCAGCCACCTTTTCTTGCATGTTCTGATGGTATTTGAGTAGAGAGTCTATGTCCTCCTGGCTGCTACTGTTGCTTGTAAAGTTTGGAGCTTTGATTATGTTCCGTTTTCGTAAGGCATCATCACTATCTTCTAGAACAATTTTAACATAGAATAATTGAAGTGACAGAGTTAAATAATTGCAAAAATAAATCTTCTCATCTTTCTATTGTTATGTAATAGTACTTATAATACTAGCTGTAACCCGCGGTTTCACCCGCTAAAAAATGACAGACTTTCATACAAACTTTTACCCCCCTTTTCGCCACCTTAAGGGTTGAATTTCCAAAAATCGTCCTTATCTTATGATGCCTATGTCATACAAAGAACAACAGGCTGTGTGTTGATCCATCAGTCAGTCATTCAGGACAAAGCATTTGATATGTATAGATAATATTGGTTTAATAAAAGT
This sequence comes from Acronicta aceris, assembly GCA_910591435.1. Classification (NCBI taxonomy): domain Eukaryota; kingdom Metazoa; phylum Arthropoda; class Insecta; order Lepidoptera; family Noctuidae; genus Acronicta; species Acronicta aceris. The sequence continues at coordinate 6,891,942 of OU342774.1, forward strand.
ATTCCACATTAAAATTTTATCTGGTTCCCACACTAGGCATGTCTGTATTGTGGGGTCTATGTGGGGTGTGTCTGTTATCATTATTCAAATTCAAATCCTCAGCATCTAGTTTTCTGTTTTTACTTAATATGTCATGAATATCTATAACTGTGTTCAATTCATAATTTTAAACAACAGACAACAACAGTGTCAAAACATCTAAAGATTACAGCACTAGCTCAAAATATTCTCACTGTTACACTATTATCAACCTGCTTTCTAACCTTTATACCATGACATGAACTTGAATATTGTGTTGTGTAGTTTATAATATCATCATCAATAAGGGGAATATTATGAAATAAAGCTAACCCAATCCAAATAGTTCAGATCTGAGCTCCACTCCATACTTGACTCTAGTTTTCTGATGTATCTCTTGGGCTGCTGAGTCTGCAGATATGGTGGCTGCACCATGTGACAATTGCTGAACTGCCTCCAACTACAAATATATATAAAAGCAGGGTATAAGATTTGCAAAAAAACCATAAGTGACTGCCAAGTGCTCAAAGATAGATAGTATTTATTGAATGATGGTTGCAAAAGCTAAAAGTAATGTAGTTCATCTTCAGGATTGCCTAGTCTGGATTGGCTTATACCTATTCATCATTATCAACCTATGTATTATGTCACTGATGGCCACAGGTCTAGCTTAGAAGGTTAGTAAGGGTTGGCATACAGGTTTTCTCACCATGTTTTGTTTCACGGTTTAAAAAGGTGATAATTTATTATGATATTATATTGTATAATTTATGTTTTTCTTACCTTTTCACTAGGAGTATTCAATGAAGCTGTTTGAACCACACCTTTGAGGAAAGTAGCTCTTTTAGAATACTCAGCTAGTTCATCCTTAGATGGTTTACTGAAATATAAGAAAAAATATTTATACCTTTAATAAAATAGTAACAGGTTGACATCTGTACATTAGATATTAAAGAAAAAACAATTATATATTTATTAGAGCATCAGAAGCCAAAATACCAATTTTTATAATTTTTGTCTGCCTGTATGTACAAAACTACTGCATGTAATTGAATGGAGTTTTCAGCAATGTATTGCTAGAGGTCTAACTTAAAATCTGGTGCATGTTTCATCTTTATCTTTATATGTTAATATTTTTGGGATGTGAGTGAAACTGTGGGCAACAGCTAGTTGTTAAATATAACAATATAAATATACATACATATACTCACACCTTTCTCCCACAGGGGTAGGCCAGAAACTATAGAATATATAAATATATTATGTTATAATAATTAACTTAATGAGCTTAGGAGATATTTTGGCAATCCAATAAGGCAAAATTTAATAGCAAAATTATTAGAGCAGCTCCAGTGTTTTCTTTTTACTTTTATTTTCCAACTCAATAACAATACCTTACATTCTAAATTAAGAGTCAAGACAAAACTTATGACTATTAAAACAGCTGCTTCCTCCTTTCTAAAAAGGATTCTAAGGCGACTCTCTCACCTTTTAAATTTTAATTATTAAGAATACTTAAACTTACTCTGGTCCAGTTTTCAATTCCGTTATCATTTCGGTCAAGGACTCTACATATTGCTTGAGCCTGCAGTTATTGTCGATAGCTTCTTGTTTAGCTATCAGCTCACATTTATTTAGCAGCTGTCTCACATTCATCTCTAGTCTGGATTTCAGCGGAACAGTCATACAGGGTTTTGGCCTTTCCACAGCCATTTTGGCAAGTTTTTATAACAAAACTTAATAATTATAATAATGCACTATGTATATAGCGTTCCGTAAATTAATATACTGGAAATTGTTTATTTACACCAAAATTGATTTCATTTTATTGATTTTTATCCTGTTTCGAATCGAATTTGAAATACAGTCTCTGACGTTCCTTTTGACAACGTAACTGTCAAAGTCGGTACTACCAACTCCCAAAAATATTTAACCCTAAAGCTAAAGTCAAAACCCCTAAAAAATCTTTTGATATCGATCTATTCGTAAAAGTACTAACAATCGCACTGAAAACATTCGTTTGTCCTATCATCATCATCATATCAGCCTATTGCCTTCCACTGCTGAACGTAGGCCTCCCCGTTTGTCCTATGCATAATTAAGAAACACGTGCCATAATTTTGTTTTTCATTTAAACTCCATATTCTTAGTAACTAGGAGCTGTACTAGTCATTCATGGCCTTGCCCTATATCAAATCCGTCGATAGATTTGCTTATTCGAGATAGGATTTTGACATAAGGTTCATACTAGTAATGTCAAAATCCAATCTCTAGTAAGCAAATCTATCAACGGATTTAATAAAGGGACTGGTCATGAGTCGCTAGGTCAACATATAAATATGAATTGTCCAAGGGCCTATACTTTGAAAAAATCCTAAAAATACAGGACCAATCCTTTAAAGGACCTAAAAAATCCTATTTCACTTATCTACTCCCTAAATTTGGGGGAAACCCCCTAAGTTGGGAAACACAAAATTTGTGACGTGCATTGATTTGATGATGTCAATTTATTCATCTTCAGTCATCATTGGAATCCTGTGTTGCCAAAATAAAACTTATAACCGTTTAACAACTACCTACAGAAACTTTAAGTTGACCTCAGATTGTACAAAATGCCAACAATCTGATTGTACAATCAGAGGTCGGCTACAGCTTGCTGCTTGATGTGTAGCCGCGTGTACTCAGCGCACTGACTTCCATATTATGGAGAAAGAAAGCAATATGGAGATCATTGACTCGGCGTCACTCTTTGACAATGTTATTTTTAATTAATCGATAATGAACGAATTATACTATATCTATCGCTATCTATTGGTAAAATCACAACAATGTTGTAGGCAGGCCTCTTCTAAAAAAATAAAGGCCGATACAACGTTATGGTCATTTACGGTACAAACCTCACTGTAAGAGCCTATAAGATGACCTAGGCCTTTTCTGCCGGGGCCCCATTAGGCTTGGCAGCTTGGGAAAACTCCCGACCTGAAATAAGCCCCAGTCTATTATCCCTGTCCGTTTGTTACTTTTCAGTGCTACCATTTTTGTATTTTACCTTTATGTATGCAAGTGAAACCAATAAAATAACAAATACCTACTCTCGCCTTACTGGGAGAGGCCCCAGCTAGTTCACCAGTTTCGGATTGCATGTGCAAGGATAGAACCTACAACCTGTGACGTATATGCGGATCACTCATCTGCTACGCCAAAAGTGTCGTTAACCAATATTACACCTTATTGCTTAAAGATTGTTATATTTCTAAAACCACCACTTTTACTGTTAAATATTTAATGTACCAATATGAGAACACTTATTACAAACAGCAACAAAAATTACGACTTGGGGGGCTGCTTCTTGGCGGCCTCAGCATCAGCTTCACTCTTCTCGAAGTCTGCAATCAGTTTCTCCACTTCGGTGCTTGTTAGGACTCTGATGATGGTCTTATTATCTTTGCGTGTTAGAGTAGCCATTTCAACTGAAATATTTAAATATTTGATGTAGTTTTGTAGTATTGAGCTGCTAATGCATTATTTTTATTGTAATAAGGTGACCAGCATATACATATTTATGTATGGGCTGCCTGATGGTAAATGACAACTGCAGCTTTTAGGTACCAGCCAGCTACCAAAGTGATACTTGCATATTTTCATATAGAGACCTTTATTGTTGAGTCTCATAGGCCCTGTAATTCCACTGGCTACTTGACTCACCAATATACCTTCAATGCAGACATTTCATTCAATATCATGAAGTAAATTCAAAATTGATAAATTTTTTTTTTTTTTGTTAAGTAATCATACCTTTCTCGGGAGTTAGCTTAGTCATGTCCAGAGTCTTGCTGAGAACCTTGATGGCTAGAGCCTGAGCTTCAGCAAGGGTTGTCTCATTCTCTTTATATTCTTGTTTCAGACTCGAAACAGCAGCCTAAAAAATTTAAATAATATTAGTGAACCAAAACCTTCAGTAACCCATCAGTAACAAATCATAGACACAATGCAAAATATATCATTACTGTGCCCTGGGCCCCTAATGGAATTCAATTAATTAAGTTCTATAGTTTTGCTATGATTTTCTATGGATGGGTTGACATCTGAATATTATAATTTATAGAAAACAATGATAACTTACAGCACTGTTGTTTCCAATACAAGTGGCTTTCCATCCACCATAGTTACCGCTGGGATCAGACTGGTAGAGCTGATATCCATAATGCTTGTCCCAGCCCATATACAGAATGGACACTCCAAAAGGTCTCTTACCTAAGAAAAATAAGATTGCAATGAGGTATATGATGATATGTATGTTGCTCAGTTAGCTGATTAAAAATATAACAGAAAATTATGTTTCTCATTTGCGGCTCTGGTTGGACTGGAAAAAATCATCAATGAAATTAGTAACCAGTTTTGGCTGGGGTTAGATTAATTAAATTATTAGATAAACTTACCTCCGTACTGTGTGTAGGCTTGCTTGACATCACACAGCCAAGACACAAGCTGTTCACATGGAATAGATTCACCATACTGCAGAAGGTATCTCTGAGCGATAAGTCTAAGTTCGTTGGTCAATACATTAGCATCAGATGTGATGCCCGCTACTGAACACACCATGTCATCATTCAGCTTATAGATCTTTTCAGAGAAAAACACCTCATCAAGGAGTTTGTTTGTGTTTCTGCGTTCGGCGGCAAGCAAAATACCATCTGTAGCCAGAATACCTAGACATGTTCCGGCATGACTGATCGCTTCCATAGCATACTCGACTTGGTACAGCCGACCTACAAAAAAATTTTTTTTTGGTAAATAAAGATTTTGTTTGTCTAGGTACATAAAGATAATGTATAAAAATTGTGAAGTGGTTACCTTCTGGCGAGAAAATAGTTGTACGTGTATCATAACGCCGAGCCTGTTGAAATTATCGTAATTTTAATGAATCTGAATGACCAAGCAAGATTAATAACCTATGTTATTTCTCTGTCGGTTAAAATAAAACATTAATTTATCTTACCATGTTTGTAAAGTTTAAATATTATTTCTTCTATTATTCACCAAATCAACTTAGTTATTGCAATAAATCTAAAATGTTAGAAATTCAACTTTGCCGGACGCTATAAAGATGACATTGACATTTACAAGGCACTGCGTTTCCTAACAATCAACAACTTCAGCGTAGCATTATATGTCGGGCTGTCAAAGTTCCCAAGTGTAATGGAGCTGGCACTATATTTATTGCTAAAGATCCTAACATTTAAGGAAAGAATTGTTACGGCGGGGATGACAACAAACTTTTGATTCTAAATCGTAAAATCACAGACTACATAAAGATACTCGTAAAATAATATGCCAGATGTAAAAAAATTAAATTATAAAGTTTAGAAAATGCCTTGAAAATTCGAATAAATAATTTAGTAAAATCGTTGGACCAGAAATGGACATAGTGGAATTACAGAGGGAAGACTGAAGTTTCTAGCTTGAATAGGAACCTATATAACTCATTATACCCTAAATAGGTACTACATACCTACTATGTAATGAATTCATTTCATTGAAATTGAATGCTATGTCGTGTCGTGCGCATTCCATTATTAGGGTATATTATTATCCTACTATCCACAAGGAACTGCATTCGAATTTGTTAATGAATTATTATTAATGATTATTAAAAGCCTGTAGTGTCCCACTGCAGGGCAAAGGCCTCCCCACTCTCCTTCCACTTCTCTCTCTCTATTTGCGATAAATTAATGATGTGGGAACTAGTGATGTCCACCGGTTTTAGGAAAACCTAAAAAACCAATATGCACTGGTTATATTAAAGAAAACCGATTAAGTTTGAGCAGTTTTAAGAGAGATACCGCACGCTACTAATTCATAATTATATTATTGTAGTTAAATACTCCTAAAATGTTTAAGTACAAAGATATCCAATAAAATGCCGAATATTGGTGTGAAACTTATGAATATTTATGTATTGATTAATAAACATTTAAAAATAACCCGATTACTGAAAAACCGTTTATATCTCTATCTATATACTAATATTTTTTAACGATATAATGTTATTGGTTGCTCCTGTTATAATAGCCGAAGCAACTTGTATCTCACGTGCAACTCTTCGTCATTATAGTCAAAGTCAAATCAAGTAAGTACCTATATTATTGTTTTAGTAGGTTAAATAAGATATATTAGTAGTTAGATATAGTATTCAATATTGAATATATTTTTAAAACATTTAATACCGATAGTAGACTATCGAGAATTTATCAATCTTTTGTGTTTTTTTTTTTGCATTTTCCATGCTAAGATTCTAAAGTTATTTTAGTGAAGGAAAAATTCAATCGCGGACAGGATTCGAACCTGCGTCTTCTGGTAAGATACACCAGACGCTCTGACTTCTAAGCCACCCCGGGTGGGACTAACCAGCCCCGGGACGGCCCAGCTTGTATTGTGGGTATAAAGAAAGCGAAAACTAAAGAGATAAACACAAATACAAAATCATCCAGTATCTGTAGACAATACAAATAAATTATTAGTTCCGTGCGGGAATCGAACCCCCCACCTCTTAGCATATAAACCACTGCACCAATAGGTAGGTACGTTAGAAGATAAAAACCGATTAATATAAACATTTATTATCGTATTAACACTCATACATGCATGTATTAGGTTATACTTACTATTATTATAAGAAATAACAATATAAGTAACAAAGAAAAAGTAAGAAGACTCCTTAAAATTAAACTTAAAATAAATTACATCAAAGTTATTTTAAATTAATAAGTTATCTACAGTGTGTAGTATTTCCAGTGTGGCATAAACTTATTCAAATAATATCAATTTAATCAAAAGTCAATCGGGGATTTTTTATGCGTAACGATACATTACGCATAAAAATCTATTTTTGCAAACACGCATTTCCTTACACACAGATTTTTACTTGACTTATTGAATGTGAAAATGAAATGATTTTTTCCATAGTGCAGCATTAATGAAGAGGGGGATATGCATTTACATATGTATGTGTAAATATAATCTATGAATGAAATCATGTACAATGTATTATTTTTATTATGCATTGCTATCGTCGTCGGGTGGGCCATGTAGTTTCATTAGTCACATAGCGTTTCTTGTAGTTGAAACTAAATCGAATATGGGTTGGATTAAGACGTAGAATAAAATCATCATAGTAAAAACTATAAGTGCTGTCGACAGGCCTCCTTGAGAGGCCGAGAAGTAGTCCATGTTGAAACCCATCACCAGGGTTATAAGGCCCATGGAAACAGCGAATAGTCCGACTGCCAAATGTACAATTTTGACGGGGCCACTCTTGACCATCAATCGAATTTTTGCAGAGAATAGGGCGACAATACCAGTTATGAAACTTATCAAGGTAAATGTTAACGCGATTACACCTGAAAAAGAAGAAAAATAATTGTCTTTTTTTATTAACCGTTGCCCCACACTAGGATTTTGTCCTGGATGTGTTTATAAAAAAAAAAATCATATTCACAAACATTCGTAACAAACTATCTGAAGGCCATACAAATAAGTTTTTTTTTTTTTTTTTTAAAAACGTTGCCCCACACTAGGATTTTCTCCTGTATCGTGGGTGCCTTTACAAACACAAATTCTCACATACACAAACGTCCAGACCCGGAACAACTACCTGTAGATCATACAAATATTTGCTCCGTGTGGGGATCGAACCCACAACACGTGACGCAGAAGCCGATCGCTCAGCCGCTACGCTAAACGTGTCGTCATATTTGTCGTATTTGTTTCGTGCGAGGATCGAACCTGCGACTACTAGCGCAGCAGCAGATGATTATTCGACCACTGTGCCAATCCGACATTACTATTATGTTGGTGGATCGTCCTATGGTTCCGCCGTGTGGCGGTCGAAGTTCTATGCAAGTAGGATTTGCAGCCTGAATATTCTTTAGTAAGTAGAAGTTACTAATTATTATAAATTATACGGAGGCCTTTGCCCTGCTGTGGGACGATAGCGATAGGGCTAAATAAAAATATATTTAGGTAGGTACCTAAACCTATTATAAATACGTTACATAAAATTATACTCTGACCGTTACTACGTTTTCACGCCTAAACCGCTGACTTAATTTAATAAGGTATAGAGAATGGACGCTGTGAAGACGGACACTTTACAGCGTCCTTATCACGGGCAGACCGAGGTGTGATTTGGGAATCGAAACGTCGGGATTTCTTGACTTATAACGTGATAAAATCCGTAGACTGGTTTTATTTAAATATGTCTAATATTCATGTAAATCTCAGAAACCCTTGCTTATCTAACACAGCAACAAAAAATATAGAACGATAATTATGTAGGTAGAACGATCAGCCTAACGTTGTGACCTTGATATAATTCTTTAGTTGCCTCTTACCACATATGAAGAGATAGCCCCCCTGAATCTGCTATTGTCTTACCTATTTATATAAGTTTACAGCACTTTTTTAACCCCCGACGCAAAAAGAGGAGTGTTATAAGTTTAAAGTGTTTATCCGTATTCTAGGATGTATCTGTGTGTCTGTCTCTTGCATCGTAGCTCCCAAATGAATGGACCGATTTTGATCCAGTTTTTTTGAAAGGTGACTTGATCGAGAATCAGCTCTTTTCTTATTCATGAAGGGATGTGAGCCACTCCCACAGGTCTGATTGATTTGAAATTTGGTATCCTGTGACTTGAATGATCTTACAAGATCATGGTAACCATGTCTTGATGCTGCGGGGGTATTTTAATTTAATGTAATTCGTTACATGCGGTTAGTGTTGACTACATGAGTGTAACTAGGATTTGCTGTTATTGAATTTTGAAGTGATCTGTCAAGATATCACACTACATATTATCAAATCAACACGATAAATAGCACTCGACATTTTTCAACAGTTAAGCAACTCCCTACATATTCTCAATACACTACTGACTTAATAGCAACACACATATTAATGTTAAATTAGTAGGTAGGTAGGTATGATCTTGATTTATGCTGAATTCTAAAGCGTATTTTACATACCTAATTCTGTTTGTTTGTGTTGGTTAGTTTGTTAAGTTCACGCCCAAATTGCTAAACCAATTTTGATGAATTTTGGTATAGAAACAGATTGAACCTTGGAAAAGAACTTAAGCTACCTTTTGCCTTAAAAATTTTAGGGTGCAGGTGAAACCGCGGGTAACAGCTAGTATTATATATATCGGATTGTCATCACTACCTTGACTGAATACACAACTAGCTGATTGGTCTAGATCCTGGGTGTTATTCCCAGGTCGAATAGTGTTATGGGGTTTTCCTACGTGAGCTTTTACAGATACCTACTTAGTAACAATAAAAATGCAGAAAGATCCAAGAATTTATGCCTAAATTGTTAGCGATATAATTTTTTTATCTTAATCTATCAAAAATGTAAAAGGTTATATCAGAATGTTCAACATACTTAATTGCTAGATCTGAAGGTCTAGGTTCACGCTAGAAAATATAATTTGTGGAGAAATCTTACCGCAGATGCCATGTGCCGTGGAAACCACCATATTGACTTCAGCGAGTCCGAGGAAAGTGCCAGCGATGACAAACAGTGCACCAATGAGCTGCAAGCATCCGTGCACTATCCGTTTAGCATCTTTGGACATTTGGAACGACCAGGAGTTGTGCCGGTGCAGCGTCAGTATTGCTTCCACCAGGAACAGTTGGTACTGAAACGGTGATAAGGAAACTTGTGAATAAGTGTAGGATGCGTGTGACACGCCATTTTTACTTATGCCTATTTGGGAAAGGTCTTCACCATGCAGTAGCGGATTTACCAGTAGGCTGAGTAGGCTGTAGCCTAGGGCGGCAGATTTTAGGCGCGGCAAATTTGCGGCCAAAGTATTTTTATGTCTTACAGAAAATTAAAATTCATATTTACACAAATACCTAAACGTTAACGAGTGTAGATCGTTGTGAGGAAATGTGTGTTGCGAAAGTAATACCTACCTATTACGGTAGGTATCATGAACAATATACGTGATTGTGATAATTAATATTCAACAAGTTCGTATACACTATAATGTGTGTAGTAGATAGGCTTACGAGAATCTAAAAATGCATACATTCTTTTAATAAAATCTACAATTAATTACGCAATGGCTTTGATCTGCAATATTTGTAACATCAATAATTTTATTGTTAAATATTTATAATTTTTGAAAAAGATTTTCAACATAGCATGTATATTAGAGTAAATACTTGAACTTAGACATAAATAATAAGCTTGAAAAAATTTCTTCTATCTGCGTTGGTAACAACAGTACGATAATTCAGCATAGCGATCGGCAGCTTTGCTTGCATTAGTTACTAAGTTATAAACGTCAGGCCAAAAGGAATAATGAAGTATCCTCATCCTCGTCAATTATTTATCTAAGATCACTCAATATTAATCGTGAATAAAATATTGGTACAATACGTACGCCTGTTCCCGCAAAAATGATATGCAGCTCACGATTACTAATCGATCCACTAGGGACCGAGGTCAGCGCAAAGCGCCATAAACAGAACACCACTATCGCAATCTGCATGTGGTGGAGAAGGTTGAACAGCTGACAAATTGCACGCCATGCCGACTCCCATGAGTTGCTGTTGTACATGTCCCCACTCTCCTCGTCGTAGGCCGCGGGGGCACGCGTCAGTTCCGCCTGGTAAGGCACGTGCTCCCGGACTTCGAACATCTCCACCTTATCCACGGAGTGCTGGCTCGTGCTCGGTCTATCCATTTTATCTTAACAGACCCACTAAACTCCAAAAACTTCAACTATACCGCACGACACGCGGTCAGATGGAGTCCCGTCGACTTAGGAACTAAATTGCTACAGTATTTTTTGAAGATAGCGATATTCTTGTTGAAGATAACAGGAGAAAATTCGATTGATAGTTCATTTATCGTGGACGAATTGACAGTTTTGAGATTACGATCTTGCGTAACGTAGGTAACGGTAGTGATAATGCGGGATGATATTGTACTCTTATTTGTTAGATTATGCTTTTATCTTGTTCATTCTTTTGGGAATGTTGAAATATTTGAACTCTTCCGAAGGAGTGGTGATACAATAAGTAATAGCGTTGTTTTAGTGACCTACATTTAGGTGACTAATTCAAATTAAGTAGATACTTAAATTTCAGGTGGCGAATGAATTATGAAAATATCTACGAGTAATGAGACTCTATTTGTTTTAGATAACCTTCGATGTAGAGTAAAGATAGTTTTTAACTTAGTACATTTATACATATAAATCGTTACATATTTGTGTTATCAAAAGCTACCTGTCAATTTAATTAAATTGATGTGCTCTTCGACCAGAATTAACTATTTTCGACATTTTAGCTAAATACTGTTTTAATGCGACTAACACTTTTCATCATCCACTCATTTACTGTCCCGCTGCCGGGCATGGCCCTGCTTTCAGAATGATAGGGGTTAGGCTACAGTCTACTAATATCATAACAATTCAGAATAGGTACGTCGGTAGGTACCGTGGCTTGGTGCCTAAAAGTAACACGCGTTCCCTGAACAATTAGTCTACAAACTGACCGTCATCATTTCAACCAGAAAAATGTTGTTCTGAAATTATTTATAAACTACAGTAGGTACTACCTACAATTTGGTGCACACACTACCTTAGTGTACACAAAAGGCAGAACATGGGTTTTACCCATTTGATTAGGTATCTATCACCCACTAGTGCGATTTCCGAGTTCAAGCGTAAGCCTATTACGAATAAAAAAAAGATAATATGACATTGATCCAGCGGCAGGTTTGAGCCTTACTAGTCTCGGATTTTTATTATTAATGAATAGGTAGGTAATATTTTCTGTAGACGATTTTTTGTCCAAAACAAAAATGATGATCTTGCCAAAAAAGTGTCACTACTGAACGCTAGATGGCTCTTTGATTTAGGTTTAGTTTGTATCATAGATGGCGCTAGCAGTATCGTAACTCATTAGAAAGAAACCCGATTTTTCGAAAACAGACTGATCACCATACGTAACGTAACTTAAAAACATATGCATTAGAGGCACCTACCACACTGTGCGAACTATGCAGAACCACGTCCGAATAATGAAATTAAATTGTCTTGTTTTACAAACTATATTGAGAATTGAGATAGAAGTTAAATGCCATTGTAAAACCTTTTTTAACATTGCCAATATTACCTGACGGTCTCTAGGACAAAATAGTTCTCGAGTGATTGAGAGAGATCTCGCTTGGATAACGCAGCGTTGGACGATCTCCAAGTCTCCAAAAAGATGGACTAACGACCTGGGGCGGCTTGAAGTGATTGGATACAGGCGGCACGTAAGAGGTCTTTGGCTAAATGTTTGGGAGAAACCTTTGTTGTACCTTAGAAGTGAACATCGGCAGGCTGATAATAATATTAACCCACTTTTTACCCTACAGTTTACTTATCACAACCGTAAATTAACTCCGTTATAATTATAGAACCCACAACTCTCAGCTCTATTCCAAAAGCTATGGATCACACCGGAATTTCAGTAAGAGATGTGTTTAACTATTTACCGTTAATAAAAAAAAGAGAGGAATTAAAACAGTCTTCACAGACAACAATCACAACAAATTAAAAAAGACAATACAAAAATAGGAAAGTAGTTGTTCAAAGAAGCCGTGCGTTATTAAGGAGGGAACAGGTCCGCCTTTCAATTAATTAAGAGCCTAATGAATTCCTACCTGAGGGTTTAGTTCGCCCAGCGAGGCGTAACCCATTTGTCAACGCAACACGTGATAACGAGGGGTCAGGTTGGTCCTTTTAGACCAAGAGCCGCCGAGAGCAGTGACCTGCTCCTAATATGTGTTGTCTATGCGTGTAAAAGGATATTTTGTACGTGTTTTGTTTTGATCTTGTAAGCCCCGAAAATAATCCTTGATGTAGTAGATTGAGATAGTTAACACGTAAGTCCAAATTCTCTAACGAAATTGGTTTATTACCTATAAATATTTTCAATTTTGAATTCTGTTATCCACATAGAGATCACTAATTTTATGAGTGAAAATAATTCCTTTTTTTTATGTGATAGGAGGGCAAACGAGCAGACGGATCACCTGATGGTAAGCGATTACCTCCGCCCATGGACACCCGCAACACCAAAAGAGGAGTCACAAGTGCGTTGCCGACGTTTAAAAGAGGATTGGGCCTCCGCTAACCTCACTCACTCGGCGAAACACAATGTAAGCGTTGTTTTACGCCGGTTTTCTGTGAGGCCGTGGTATCACTCCGGTCGAGCCGGCCCATTCGTGCCGAAGCATGGCTCTCTCACGATAAAAAATATTCCTATAGTCTTCCTATCCAAACATACAGATACCTCTTTTAAAGAGGTAGTTTGGTCAAAGCAAAGGTGAATAGGTGACATGATTGTCATTTTCGAAAACTTTTTTCATATGAGTATAGTTAGTGAGTTGCTATCTACCTATATTTTTTATTTATTTATTTATTCCCAACAATATCCTTACAGATTACTATTGTCCATTCTTGATGAGCTTACCTACTCAACTTATTTACCATCAATATACCTACTTAGGTACCTACTATGTGTATATACCATGATGATATCGTATATGCATTGTTGATACACTTTTTTGTAAAAAATCCTTGATATAACTACTTATATATATGTACCTATGTAGCTAGATACCACGCACTAACTATAAACAGATCTGCGAGCCAGCGGACGTGCTAGCAACTAGTAAGGGTAAACGCGGTCATTACTCCAATGTACTGCGTGATTATAAACCCATCGTAAGCGATTGAGCTGTAACATTACGAACGATTCATTATTGATTCTGACATGCTGTCGATAACTAGTCTCAGTTTTTGTTTTTGCGTGATAATTCGCGGATCACATCGTCGATTATTCCATCTGAGACGAGCTGATAATATGTGACATTACTTGTCAAACTAACGAGTCGACTTGAAGACGAAGGCGAAGTAGGAACTTACTACTCTGCGAAGTAGGACATAAACAGGAGACGCTTCACATTGACCAAATGGCAACACGAAACAGTCAATCTCGCATTTCCTTCTTAGCAACTTAATCTTCTGATTCCTCCTCAGTGCTCGTAAATTTTTTGTTCACATATATAATTATGAAACTCCTAGAAAACACAATTTAAATATATCTATATTTACCCACTTGTCGGTATTACAAACTAGCAAATACCGCAAGAACTCTCTTTTTGTCCAATATTTACAGCTCTATAAATCTCATAATATTTTCTACGTTAAACGCGTGTATTGCACGTCTCACGTCATTCCCATGATTGTTAATTATTATAAATCGATGGAGGCTGTGCGGCGGGCTCGTCGACTGCATTCGATTATTATCATTAGATTTATCGCATGTAACCGACGCAAGCGTTTCCCGTCGTGTGGCGCGAGCGACGCGACGAAAGATAGCGCTTGAATTTTTTTTATCAAAATTTAGGTAAACCATGATAAGGTCATTATGATTCTTGCCAAAAGTGATTTTGAAGATTTCTTTTAGAAATATAAATAGTACAAATGATTCCAATAATCTAAATTGTATAGAAAATAATCTTATTTGTCGTCTTAAATGGTGCAAACTAAGCTATTGTTTTAAGGGTCTGGCGGAGCTTGAATTGCCTACAAAAACGTTATACCGAAATAAATCGTAATCCCGGCAATATTCTATCGAATTGTGTTATTGTGTTATTATTTTGGATACCGTTAATCTAGGTTTCTACGGTACTATTTCGTCTACTACTACTTCACTGGAAATAAAATACCGAAACATCGTTCCAAACTTGGTAAACTTATCAAAAATTGAAGTCGCTTACATTTATTTCCAGTGAAGTATTTTGGACGAAATGTTAACGTAGGAACCTAGATTAACGGTATCGGAATCCGAATAACAACAGAATTTGATCAAATTGTGTTTGAATTACGATTTCGGTATTACGTTTGTAAGAGAAATTCGGTCCGCCGGACTCTTGAGATAGGTATGAATTATTCTAGAAAATCAAAACAAATAAATGTTCTTGCCATATCATTGAAGTAACAGGATACCTACCAAGTTTCTTTATCATCCAGAAAAGAGCTGTTAATTTTCAAACAGCTGGCCAGATTTTCTTAAATAATAGCTAAGAACACTCTCGGTCAAGTCACCTTTCAAACTAAAAAACTGAATAATAATCGATCTATTCGATTGGGAGCTACGATGCAACGGACAGACACATAGTTACATATAAAACAGTCTAAATAACTTTTAGAACCCTTGCAGCGTAACAGGTTTCGACATCACCATAAATTCCGTAATGCACATGAATTATTGGATGTGACCAAATTGGATCGAGCAATCATATCGGAATCCATTACCGTAGCATACCGATTTTTTAATTTATTGACAGTTTGTCGTCGTATTACAGCTTTAAGAATTTATTACTAATATCTAAATAGCTAGAGTGATATTGACACTATTAATAACACTATTAACACTATTTTACGGTCATTTTAATGCTGTTCCTTTATCAATAGACGTTAGATAGTTGAAAACGTATTAAGCGATAGAAGTGTGGTATCGTTGGCATATTATATAAAATATGGTGCTTCATCGTGTATTTCTTGCAAATCAACCAGAAGATGCATTGGATTCAAATCATAATTATAAAGTAAGTAACGTCGAGTCGATTGGTCGGCGGGCTCTGCCATCAATATAGCATTTGCGACCGGTAGTTAATATCTTAATAAGAAAGCAATAGAGATTATAGAACCGTGGCAGTACGGGGGTGGGCTGGGTAATAGCCGCCGCCACAATGTGTGGTCCGGTCCAGCTGAGCACTGCGGATGTATCGATAAATCCGAGACTGAGTACGGCCGTAGTTAGTGCAGAATAATACATGAATAATCGCTTCACAAAGACCTTTATAAGTGATGTAATTAAATACCACATGATTTCTACTAGTTTGTAATGGATATCTTATGAATATATAATTATGATATGATTAATTGGTTATTTATTATACTTGATATTTATTTACAGTCATATTTATCTGATGTCTTCTTTTCTTTTTCTACTGACTACCGAGTCGATGTTAACTATTTTACCAAGGTCAAGTTAAATATCAATTTATAAAAGTATTATGAAATCTAACAAAAGTATTGTCTGATGTGTGAAGTCACATTTATAAATTGTAATGCAGAGAGCATTAGGAGAGTTTTGAGTCTGATTCAAGGGATACGCAAATATTTTGACAAATACATTCTTAATTCAGCAATGGACGTAAAGACTCCCGAAGTACAAGACAATATTTCGCATTAATCAATTAAATTAATTAATAAATTAATCTAAAATCAACTAATTCATTTAAAAAAATTGATTAATAAATTGATTAGATTTTCCCATTGTATCTGTAATTAAGGACTTGAAGAGAAACCTTTCTAAAGTGGAGAACAGGAGCTTTTATTTTATCGATTACAAACATCACTATTGTCCAGATAAATACGTTGTCGGTCGATTATCTGTAGTGCTGGCAAGGTCTGGAAAGCTAGAGAATACAAAATAATACTTTTTCGTGACCCACATGTTATGTTTGCAGGTAATTTCAATTGCTGCGTGAGTTAAACTGCTTTATTGTTTGTTTTAAAGAACGATGTCGGTAATTATAGCAAGTAGGAAGAAATGGCTAGCCGTCAGGTACATTTTACGAATCTGTTTGTTTACTTCTAAATTAAATACTTGTGTTGTACCTATGTAAGTAAAGTGAAATGCCTTCGTTGAACCTAAAGTTTATTATTGAACTAAGTATAACTATTTTTTTACAGTTTGATTGTAGTATCTTTATACTTATTATTTTATTTTATTCAAACACCATCGTTTCGGATCATTTCCAGTATCCATAATCACGGGCAGGTGAGATAAGATTCGTCAAGAATAGTTTTAAATCTTCTATATACATAAAAGAAGAACCTGACTGCCTGACGTATCAACGCACAGCCGAAACTACACAAGCTAGATCCCTGAAAGTTTGCTTTCTGGGTCCTTTTGCACTGTAGACGAGCACTAAGAAAGGATTTTTGGAAATTCAACTCTAACCCAAAATATATACAGGTGTCATTCGCACGGGAACTCTAGTCAATGTACCCATAATATTTGAAAATCAATCAAGTTTGTTAAATAAAAGCTTGGCTAAAATTTGCGCAGCCAAAACGTTTACAGGTAGGTATGACGTAAAACAATATTGTTATATAAACTATGCTGTAAAGAACAAAGGATTTTTTTTCTGAAGTTTTAAGAAACTACCTAACGATAAACATGATTATTACAAATGTTTCCGCCTGTTTGCAATTTATTATTCTCGTACTTTCTATACATAGCTTTCTTTATAACGATAAACGCGAAAGTTTGGATGTATGGATATTTGTTACTCTTTCACGCCAGAACGGCTGAACGGATCTGGATAAAATTTACACACAAATTTGCACATAGATAGATTATAGCCTGGAATAACACGTAGGCTACTTTTTATCGAAGGCTATTTTTTTTTATTGAAGTCCACGCAGACAAAGTCGCGGGTAGAAGCTAGTTATTTAAATAATAACATAAAAATTGGTGTCTGTACTTATAAGGTTTAGCCACAGATTAAATATTATTTTATGTACAAAAATGAAAAAAGTTTTACTTAAAACAAGTTATGAAATGAAGATGGGTAAACAGAAAACCGATTTCTAGGGTTTTTGACAGAGTTTGAAGCAAAATGAAATGAAAAGTATCACGTTTGAAAATCACACAAAACTTACTCAATTGATTTGACGCAAGGTTGATTATTATACAATGTCGTCAATGTTGAAATACCGTCACGAAATATGGCATTGTCGAACTTACACGGGCAAAAACGCGGGCAAAAGTTAGTGATGAGTATAAATGTAAGAGTCTACATCTAGGATGTGCCGTGGCGAATTAGTAAATGCCAGCGCTGGTCCCGAGGGTACATCAAGCGATTTTTGACGAGAAACTCCACCTTCTCCTTAAATTGCTTGCAATAAATCACTTTAGATTGCTTAGAAATAACGATTCGCTATTACGCTGTTATTGAATTAATTTTCATTGGACTTTTATTTATAACCTGTTGAAATTCTCACGGAATTGTATCTGTCTGCAATTCGTTCAAATAAGATCTCAACTAGACTTTGCTGATAGTGACTAATAGCAATTTTCCGATTTATCTATATTCTATATACATATAATAAACAAAATGTGTCTGTTCATTGAATATATTTACAAAAAAAACTGTCTGTTTATACACGCTAATCTCCGGAAATACTGGAAACTATTTTTTTAAGCCTAGGCAACATATAGGGTATAATTGATTTTGGAAATTGGAACACCTGATGCAGGACCATAATGGTCCAGCTAAACTATAAGAAATAGAGAAATGACGTCTTAACAAAAGTTGTTCAGCCTGATGAGCATTTTCTGTTGAGTTATAAAGTTAAAGTAAAATGTATTTGCTTAATAAGAAATAAATAACTAAATATTTGTACTAGCGTTTTTGAAATTTTCTATCTGTGTGGGATGAAAGTTCGTATGAAAGTCCAAACAAATCTGTCTACTAAACGTTTATTCACGGAAACATTTTTATGATTAGTAAAAATACAGTCGCATCACGTCGCGCGACCTCTAACAAAACACGTAGAACTTTATAGAAAGCTGCTATTTACTAAGCTATTTACAGTAAACCACAGCAGTTTGTATGTGTATTATTTACAAAATAAGTAGAGGTACAAAAAATTAAAAATACCGCCCAGAGTGACTATTCCACGCGGACGAAGTCGCTGGCAAAAGCTAGTATTATAATTCTAAAGAATATATTTGAAAATGTACTTTTTTTCAGATGTTTTAAAAATAGAGATCTTTTCCATTAACTGCAGCTTTTAGCACTAGATAAATCTAGAAGCGTAGTGTTTGCAGCATTTTCTTAGATTTATTAATCTATAAAACTCACATTCTTGCTTGTATAAATTCTGGTTTCATTGAACCTATGCAAGTTTACAAACACATCCGCATTTCTTTTTATAATTTTCTACAGGTTACTATACATATGAAAGCTGACTAGGTAGTTAAATATTTTCTTAGAGTACCTATCTATAATTAATATAACATGACATACCATCACGCCTGTAAACCCCGAAGGGTTAGGCAGAGGCGTACTAAAGGGTTACGCGACTCCGGGTTGCTATTGAGAATTTGACAGAAAAACCCAATAACACTTTGGTCGACCTGGGGATCGAACCCAGGAACTCTAGCGTAGCAATCGCGCTTGGGATCACTAGACTAATGAGGCAGTCTATCATTAATATAAGTATAAAAAAACGATTATGTGTTTATGTTCATAGGTTCACCATATCAAACGTTATGGGTTATGTTAGAAGTTAAGACTAATAGAAGTTACACCAACAATTTTATATTTCTGCAATGCGGATTTGTCGTAAACGAAGTTTTACTCCGCCATAATTACTGTAATTTTTACTTGCAACATTTTTACTTTCCACGCTGTTAAAGTAAGGATTGAGTTCTTGTGGAGCCCTTTTTCAAACAGTCGAAAGCCGGTGCCGGTGTCGGTTGGGACGACGCAAGCGCAATACACGCTACGTCATAAAGAAAAACTTGTAATTAGGAAAATATTCTGACTTAATACAATAAAGAGTTCGTTTTTGTTTAGTATTTTAGTGTTGTGAAAATAAGCATTAGACAGTGATTTTTTGAAATAGCTGATAATAAATAGGTGAGTACAATTTTGATTTTCTAGTGGACCGTTCTTCAGATCGTTTGCTGTTCAATTTGTCAAGCGGTACTAGACATTAACGGTACATTGCAAATGTGAATATAACAACCCTTTATTGCATTTCATCGTTAGCTCCTATCAATCTGCCTGTCAATTTGCGAGCGTGTTGACGGTACCTACTTAATTATTTGATTGTACTATGTCCTTCCTCTTCAAGACTGTTACTGTTACTATTTGTGTTGATTTATTACTCCTATTCTTTTCTTATTCCACAATAAAGTTTTCGAGGAAATTGGATTTTCTTTTTGCTGTACTTTTCTGAATTTGATGAGTGAGTGATTTATACCTACGTTTTTCAATTGCTATAAAGTTAATTTAGCCTGTACTGGTCTGATGTGTCTTTTAGTCATAAGTAAATGTATTTAGGTAAGTATTTATTTAAGCAAATCTTCGTTTGGCAATAACAATAGAGTTATATATTAAATCAAAAAGCCGCAGAGTAAATTAGAGTAAACATACTGGATTGGGCGTTGGATTTTCCTGGGTCCAATTTCCAGGTTGATCAGTGTTATTAGATTTTTTATGAAATTCTCATTAGCAGCTCAGAGTTTAGAAATGTGTCACGTTAATGGCAATAGGCTTGCGTCTACACAGTCTCTGCCTAACTATTGTGAATACAGCTGTGGTGGAATTGCGAAGTTGACTTTGGAATTAGATGACAAATTTGGTTTTTCTATTATGCTAACAATAATAAAGTGTACTGGTTTCTGACACCTACGCGAATATTAGACATTGAAATAAAACTACTTTTTACGGATTTTATCGCGTTGTATTGTATTAAAAAACATCCAAATTTCAATAGAGAAGATGGCTGGGTCTTACCACCTGCTTGGAACCCCATTATAGATTCCATAAAATCAAAATCCTGAGCTCGTTCTGCGTGAATCGGATCGCCAATAATTAACAAAAATGTAAGGTAGCTGTTAGTAATTGTAACATTGAGACGTCCAACAACTTAGTCTACCCGTGACCATGGATGCTGTAAAGGATCCGAAACGTCGGGAATCAAATAAAATCAATACAACGCGATAAAATCCGTATAAAGTAGTTTTATTTCAATAATAAAGTGTTGATGAGTTACTAAATAAAAATATTGTTAAATATTATTGTAATGGATCCTATATTTTATTCGGGTTTATTTTTGCTTCAGAACCAAAATATCTACGACTCTACGAGAAAAGTTCTCAAAATGGCTTGCCCCTATGCAGGTGTTCCTGTATTCACTTCTTGTAGCGTTGTTTACCGTTAACATCGTTTAATTAGCTGGATTGTCTTGCGTGACCTTACAAAGCAGTTCATGTCATCAACTTGAATCGGAAGCATGAATTTGCACAAGTGTCACTGTCAT
The DNA here is from genome assembly GCA_910591435.1 of Acronicta aceris. Classification (NCBI taxonomy): domain Eukaryota; kingdom Metazoa; phylum Arthropoda; class Insecta; order Lepidoptera; family Noctuidae; genus Acronicta; species Acronicta aceris. Next base: position 6,913,160 of record OU342774.1, read on the forward strand.
GTTGGTTTGATGTGTCTTTCACATCGTTGGACGAACGGCTGAGACGGCGCAATCTGCATAGGGTTAGCGATATTTTTTTTCTATTCAATTTCTTTTGAGATTATCACCCTGCTGCTTCGTACCTTCATACCTAAAGTCAAGAATTAATGCCGCTTTGCAAAAATGTTATAACATTATTATACTCCGGTTAGAAGGATAACGTAGCCAGTGAAATTAGTACGCATATGATGCGTAATAACTCTTAAGAAGACAATTTGTGCATCGCGCCACATGGTGTTGCTGGACTTTCTGCCACCTATACACCCTATACATGTAAGTGTAATTCTAATGTACTTAATGCATAAGTACTTAATTAGAATTTCCTAAATCTGAATCTCTAAAATCTGTCAACAATCTGTACAGGTACTTATTATATTTTACTATCTTTATAGCCAAAGTTGATTTTTAAATAAAATCCTGAAACCTACAACCTCGCAACCCTAATGATTCATATTAGTACATCGCATAAGTTGCTGCCTCCTGCAAATAACCATAATCTGAATTGAATTTACTTAAAATGCAGGTCTTGTCGAAATCCATTTGGTGGGCAGCCCTAGTATGCATATGTCGTGTCCGATCGGCCGGTATGCGGCACCGGCGCGGCGCTCTGTTTGCACTGTGATGCGCACCACGTGCACGATAACAGGTTATTCAGCCTAAGATTGAATACATTGATGGGCGAAGCGATTCAACGACAATGCGAGCGGACCCACTTCTTCACCAAAAACTGTGCACATTTTCTGAAGTTCGCATTACATAGTTTTCGGTTTAATAGATAGTATACTTTTTACGGCTACATAACAAACTATACCTCTCCAGTATATTGCTGGCCTGACATTATATAGTCTTTCCGTGCAATGAAAGGTCAGCTTATAGCTGTGACAGAGCATACCTAAATACTTTCAGGTACTGTTATACAAAAGTATTCTGCTTCTTAATCAGTAATAAGTTTCATGAATGCAATATAAAACCACAGGTGCTCTGTTTGCGCATCAAGTGATTCATTCCATAGAAATTGTAGGTACCATGATCGTAGAACGTGTCTGCTAGGTACTAGTGGTTTTTATGCGACAAAAGAATATTTTTACGTTAATTTTCAAGGAGTTAGTGTAAATATAGTATGTCTATTTAGACATACTTTATTTACACAACAGTTACAAGTACATCGTGGACGCTGGAAAAATTCCACAGATTATCTCAATTGCTGAGATATGCCTAATTGCTTGTATATACGTGTTGTATATAATCGGTTATAATATGTATAGGTAATAACTAATGAGGAACTTTCAAAATCCCGTATGGCTAAAATAAAACTACAAAAGCACTTCGTGAAAGGATTCTACTAAGTGACATATGATTTCATGTGATTAATAATGGGTGAAGATAAGTGAAATTTCGAATTTCGAAATAATTAATGCATACTGCAAATTAACTCTTGAAATATTAGGATTCTTAACACAAAATAATAACAACGCGGGAATTTTACACATGGGCAATAAAGATTACGATCAGACAGTGCAAGAATGAACCAATACGGTGGTCGCACAGAATTTGCATAGCCAGCAGCTAGATCGCGGACTTGTGAACTACTCGGCGAGATGAATCCGACGATAGCCCTGCACAGTTAGACCGTGCCCTATGTATATGAATGAACACAGACGATGAGAGCTGGTAGCGTTTGAATAAACTAGATTTGCTTGCAGTACGGACGCCAAAATACTTTGAAACTTTCGAAACTGGTAGTAGGTACCGAAAATCTGGAACCTTAAGTGATTGAAGCTGTTCGGTGAATCTTAATTCGTTCTTTCACTATTATTAACGATATCATATACGTATTGTCGTACCTACTACTATATATGTTGCATATATATTTATCGATTGTCGGCAAAGAAAGCGTTATATTGCTTTCTGAGCACAACGTCCACATTGATGGATTACGGACTACTTTGATGGAGCACTTGTCTACGATGGAGTGACAGTGTGAATTGTGACTAAGTTGTACAAATGCTCCTACAATTCCTCTGGGAATTCGGAAAGTTTATTCGTGAAAAAAATCAAGTACCTAACATATTAAGCACCGTCAACCCCATTTTCTTTTGTTTAGTCTTTTAAGTCCATCCAAAAGGTTGCCTGGAAGAAATCGCTGATCGCAATAAGGCCGAATATTGTATTTTTAAGTTAAAATATCTGTTTTATTTATGTTGCTACTTTGGTGTACAATAAAGAGTATATTATTATTTCCTTTATTAATTATATATGTACATATCTAAATACAAATATTATTATTATTATTTTATAGGATTGGTATCAAGGCACGGTCAGAGATAATTTTAAAACTAAAATGTGAGCGATTTTCGGCGACAATAGCTTTTTTTGAAATTTATCCAAATTTGTTTTTTTTTTTGTTAAATGAAAATTAATCCAATAGTTTTCTACGTATCACTATGGCATAGGCCTGTTCGATTCAGTTTGCCCCACCTGTAATTGATGTTAGATAATCTGCCGGCGGCTATGACGTGCCTCTTAATACATTAACGTTACATCCTCTAGATATGTTACTTTGGTGTTCGCCGATTTTATCTAGCATTGGTTGAAGAAGGTTTTCGTTACGGTGCGCGGTAAATACTTACTCCGATATTAATCCGTTCCAGTGCCTACTTGATATACTGTGCTAGAAAAAAATAGTGAGATTTTTCTAGCACAATAATTGTCATCTATATCTATCTAGAAAAGTCGTGTCTGTAATTGGAAATAAGTGGAGGAGACGAATTTAACGATACTCAATTAGGTAATGATTTTTAGAATTGTTGACCGTCTGTATACCCGTTTATAACCCTGCAGGTAGATTTAAGAGCTTGGTCAACACTTAGAATACCTACTTTTATCGTTTCAATCCTTAGGTACTTTCTTAGGTCTTATGTGAGCGAAGCCGGTGACAGAACCTAATTGTTAATAATTTTCGTGCTGTGCTTCTGATACTTATCTAGGGTATACCTTGGTCGTGAACCAACTAGTTCATATTACTTACGATAGTGTGAAGGGCACACGAGAATTTTTACAGCTATTATTAAAAAAATAATATGTCGTCCATCCGGCTTAAAATGGCACCCGAGACCTTTATACAACATCCTGCGTTCTGTAGGATAGCAGTTTTGTTTAATTAAATTCATTACATAATTATACATATTGCGTGGAGACATGCAACATTTTATAGTGATGTTCGCATAATTAATATGTATGTTAAATTATATTAACATATCATCACCATCTGTATTCCCCGAAGGGTTAGGCTGAGGCGTACTTAATGTACACCCACAGTACGCCTGGTATGTTTAGGTCCCATGTTATAGGGGGTGGGACCAGGCATAAATCCAGACTCTGAGCTGCTACTGAGAATTTCATAGAAAACTCAATAACACTTTGCTCGACCTGGGGATCGAACCCTGGACCTCTAGCGTAGCAGTCGCGCTTGAGACCACTAGACTAATAAGGCAGTCAAGAAGAAGCAAAACCAGCTCTTAATCTTTTTTAAAACTGAACTTGCCGTTCGGCGGTGAACCTGTAATTCCCATATAAAACACTGAAACGCAGCACCTCTTTACAGTTCGTCGGTATGTTAAGGTCGGAATTTCATAGAAAAACTCAATACTTGCCACTATGTGGGAATATACCTGGGGATCGAACCCAGGACTTCTAGCGTGGCTTAGCAGAATTAGTCTAGTGAACCTAAGCGCGCCCCTAGACTAATGACTCACTAGACTAATTCTCCTTTTATGATAAATGAAATTCCAATTTGTAATAATAATGTAGAAGATTCTCAGATTCCCACGGAAGATTAGAGTAATACCACATACTTATAGGCAGGAATGGTTATTTTTTTTTCTACAAAGCTAGATCTAAGTATGTGCGGTGTACTAGACGGGCGGCGCGGGCGCACGCGGTACAGGCAGGAAGAGAACCCGACACCGCTCTGCTAATGGCACGCTATGAACTTGTGACGTCGGCCAGCTCGCTACATCGCGACAGATTGAGTTACTGTCCCTAGAAGATGTTATATTATTGAGATTTGAGATATTGGAAGTCTGTGGAATGTGTAGTGTAAAATTAACTTCGGTACAGTGCGAGTTTCTTGGTCTGGTGTTCTGCACATAGAAGGATATAATTATATATTCGTAATATATAATTATGTCCTTTTTAATATAGAAAACGAAACAGGTATTAACGCGCTATAAATACCTTTAATTTTGCTTGACGTTTCGACCAGGTTGCACTGATCGTGGTCACAAGCAGACTGATGCAGCGTCCTGTATGTCCTTTTTTTCCAGCAGGTGACATTTTAGACATTGTACAGTCAGCGCCAAGAATCGCTGAACACGATGCAATCTTCAAAACGTTTTACATTATTACTAACCAAAAAATTCTGACCTGAGAAGACTCCGACTTTTGGCGCTGACTGTACAATAATAAAGATTGTGTATTGAAAACATTCTTCGAATGGTCTAACGTTATTTATTTAATACTGTCAAAACACGTGATTGGTTTTTGTTTGTGATGCGTGCATTCTAGTTTTATTCATGATCACCGCAGTTTTGTGCATTCTTTGGTTGAATTCAATTTCTTTCAAAAAAACTGAAAATATAACTGATATGAGTATTGTTGGTTCATAGTTAAAAGTAACTATTGCTAAGATGTCAGCGCAGCTTCATTAAATGGCGCGAGAAATTTTCAAATTGTCCAAAACCGAATTGTAGCCATTACACAAAAGAAACCGGTATCCTTAGTCAAAACTGGTTTTGACTGATTTTAGGAGTCAAAAATAGTTTTTACTGATATTAATTGGTTTCATACTAAGTTAGCCTTAAGGCCAAAGTAAAGGTCACTGGTACACTATTTACCTAGCTAGCTAGTCTAATGGAGCTGTTACTAGTGTCTCCTCACAACCCATCGGCAGCGAGCGAGTGCGAGTATTGAGTGAGAACCGGCTCGTACATGGATGGCGACGTCATGTACCGTACCAGCCGCTCAATATTTTGATGACGTTTATTTAAAGTCGCTTTATATTCGTAAAGAGTGGTTGATACCACATCTATATTGAATTTGTAGTTATAGGTATGATCCAAGGGTTTGTTAAAAGCTAGAGTAGTCTTACTTGTTCTTTAATACTCAATTCTTAGTATTATGTATTGCATTAGACGATTAATGTTTTAAGTATTCACAGAGAGAGATAAAACTTTATCATAATATATTTGTAAATGTTAATATATCAATAATTTATGATAAGTATTTGAAATTAAGATTTTTTAACTTCAGCATCGTCTGTTTACCTACAAATTAAACTAATATGGAACTAAGAGTATCTCGCAAGTGTAATACTCTAACAAATAAATAAATAATTAATCGTTAAAATCGGTTCCTGAACAGCAAAGTCATCCGCGAACGTAAATATAAAGTATAAATTACATTCAGAACTTGTTTTTTTTTAAAAAGCGAAGCTTTGCAGATTACCTTGTTCAATTGATTGGACAGCTCTATACAGATATCTACTCGATAGCCGTAACCCTATCAGTCGATTAACCGGCAACGTAATGTAAAATTAAATTTATTTACATACAGATACGATAGTCGAGTGAATCCGAGGTCTGGCTGTCACCGACATTAACCCACTTGCCCTTAAATTACGTAATATTGATTAAAGTCATATAAAATTATGTAGTTGGTATTAACTACTCTGGATTTTTTTACGATCAAATTGAAATTTTGGATTATATAATATTTTTATAAAAATGCAAATCTACTTCAATCAATTTGTGGTGCAAGTACTTAACTATATTCAAGGTATCGACTGCTACATACAAGTAGGGTAGTTAGACATGATTTCTTGGTTGATGCTGGGGTCTCGAGAGGATCCTGTATCAAACAATAAAGTAATAGGTAAAATCGTCATATAAACAAAAATACATACGAATTGATAACCTCCTTCTTCAAGTCAGTTAAAATTATAAAAATCCAGTCTTTCCATAGGACAGACATAACACTGTCAGTGCACACAAGATTACTGTCTTTATTAAACGTGAGTCCCTTAAAGTGATACTTAAACGTGCACGTGACTTTAATCCGACGTGTCAACATTTCTGTTACACCGATTTTCAATATCAAACGTTCTGTAGAGTGGATGTTACTCCCAACATTGATACGTTTAGTTATTGAGGAAGTAATTTGAACATCACAAAAGAAACACTCTGTTGGAAAAGTTGTTTTTATCGCCACAATAAAATTAAAATGTATTTTAAACCTTAATTGGATTGTTCAATGAGCCTTATGGATTTAAACAACTGTCATAAATGGGCCGTTACAATAATTTGCTTAAAGGGAACAAGCACAGTAGGTGCTTTTATTGTCGATGGAGTTCAATTTCCATATTAAATTGGGGTTTTGTTGGACTAACAGAACATTGTTAGTGCGGTCACGATGTGACCCAATCTCTTCATATCGACGTTGGAACACCTACGAAGGGTTAGGTAAGTTATACCAGTGTTAGGTTTTTTAATTTTAGAATTACTTAGATGAGGATAAATCATTACGAAATTGTAGAGAAAAAGTTACCTACTATCTATGTTGCAATTTTACTCATTTGCTTTCCTAAGTTAATTATCATAGAAGAATACTTACGCATTTTTATAAGGTTGTAAAATACAGTATAGGTACCTACCTATACATTTACCTTAACACAGCCACCTGTTTTTGGCAAACGCACGCATTAAAATGTATCCATTTAAAAACTCTCATTTAGATACCTACTACATTCATAATTTATGTGACATTACACTTTCGGAGTAGTTGGAACTCTTACGGCAACCACTTATAATGTTAAAATTTCTAACAATTTTAATGGCATTCAGGTATGATGATGACTCTCGAGGTAAAATTTGTATGACATAAATAATTATATCTAATAAAATAATAATTGAATATCGGCAGTAAGAATAAAGCTATAAGTCCAAAAATCAACAAAGTAACAAAAATCATTTTGTTGCTTTGTTAGTTAGCTTTCATTACACCATAGACCACTGCAGTAAGTATGATCGAAATAAATGTGCGTGTCTGAAGTTAGCCGTTCCGGACGGCTGCGCATGTGTACAAAAACATTTAATATGTTTTTGTGCATAAATAAAAAAAATAAAGACACACATTTAAGACCCAAATTGTGTTTACAGCGAGTTCCTATACCTATTAAAATTTACCAATGACAACGTTGCGGGCTGAAAGATGATGTAGTGACACGTATTAGAAGAATATGCTCAGATAGATGGTTTCGACATATTGAAAGAATGAATGAAAGACGATTAACGAAAGGAATTTTTAAGGCGAATGTTAGCGGCAGCGCCGGTAGAGGTCGACCTAGAAAGATATACGCCGATCTTATTGGCGAAATCCTTCAAAAAGGTCAGGTGCGTAGCATTCGCAACCGGTGTGAGGCTTGTATGTATGAGAAGACGTATGAATGTGGAAGAAGCATACGAAGTATGCAAGAATAGTAGCAAGTAGCGGTCTATAGTTTCTGCCTACCCCTGTGGGAGAAAGGCGCGAGTATAAAATTTACCACTGCAAAATCACTTGCGGACAATTTCAGACGCGCACATTTATTTTGATTGTATTTCAGGTATGTATGTTTGCGTCGCCTAAAAATACTGAGCACACTGTAATGACGTAGTTGTGCAAATACAAAGGAAATGACGTTATATAGCGCTTATGAACGTAAATTATTATTTTTTATTGCTAAAATATGGCTGATGTTGAAAATAGCTTAGGAGTTATTTATATTTTTCATAAACATGCGTTGAATAATGTATTTATCATCATCGTATCAGCGTTAGAGGTAGGTTTGTTTTAACATGAACATTTCCTACATCAGGATACAAACATAATAAATATGTACCCACTTCTTATGCTACAATCTTTTTAAGACGTGTGAAAAGGTAAGTATGTAATCCATTTTTAATTGATTCGTGAGATCCGGAAGTTATAAGAAGTAACTTAAAGCTATTATCGGACCTATAAAAAAACTTTCACTTTGTATTTATAATTCATAACTTCTTCAAGACATGAATTCAAAAATAGTTTATTTACAGTTTCGTCGAATAAGTTTTATTGAAAAATTTGGCAGCAAATAGGCTGAATAACGTTATTCCTTTGCTTTAATTCGACAAATTGGAAAACAATATTTAAAAATGGAACTAAATAAAATATTGAGCGGGAAATTAATGCAACAACAGTTTTTTGGTAAGATAATTTATTTCTTTTAACGTAATGTACCTACGTAGAATAATTATTATATTATGAACAAAATATTGTTAAATTAAGACGAGAATTAAAAATGAGTACTGGAAGTAATATTTTAGCGATCGTAACAACAATATAACGTGTCATAACAACATGTAGACATGTTGTTAATAATTGTAATTTATTTTATGAACCAGAATGTTTCATAGTCCGCATTGATGCGAACGATGAACTGGCTTTGCTTGTAGCTGGGCTTGGTATTGCCAAATACTGAGTTTGTATACTGAATCTGAGTTTTAAATGAATAGAACATCTTATTGAAATGGCATAGCTATGTGTGTGGGTGTCATTGACCCGCTGAAATCACGGGTGTTCAGCAGTTATATCATTATGTCCAATAGTTGCCGATCGTTGTCGCCTGTTGACCTCTCAACCCTGTCAAGTAGCTTGTGTCTATCTATTTATCGGGCACTTCAATTATTTCCTTTTGTTTTTGTCCTTGAGCCTGTTGCTTGAAGCAACACGTATGTCGTAAAACTATTCAAAAAATATATTGATTAGCATCACGAGATGTTAAATTAAAATTAAATGTCCGTTTTAGAATTTAGCAACTATCTATAAATGCCATTACCTACTAAATATTTTACTTACCTACCTACAAGGAGCAGTCTAAATTTTTTTTTATGGGATAGGGTGACAAATGAGCAGACGGATCACCTGATGGTAAACGATTACCGTCGCCCATGGACACCCGTAATACCAGAGGAGTCACAATTGCGTTGCCCGCCTTTTAAAAGGGGATTGGGCCTCCGGTAACCTCACTCACTCGACGAAACACAACGTAAGCGTTGTTTGCGCCGGTTTTCAGTAAGGCCGTGGTATCACTCCGGTCGAGCCGGCCCATTGGTGCCGAAGCATGGCTCTCCCTCGATAAAAAATATTCCTATAGTCTTCCTATCCAAACATACAGATACCTCTTTTAAAGAGGCAGTTTGTTCAAAGCAAAGGCTCGGTGAATAGGTGACATGATTGTCATTTTCGAAAACTTTTTTTATATGAGTTTGACGCTGGTCTTCTATGAGACCGTGGTATCACGTTCGTGCCGAAGCATGGCTCTCCCACGTTCAAGATCAGGCATTTGAGCATGTTTATAGCAAAAACCCAGGAAAATTAATATGTAATGAGTTAAGATCAACATTCCAGAATATGCATTACAATTTTCTTATAAATTAAGCGATCTCGTATGTTTGTCTCTAAAAATAAAAAAAATATGCGTATATTACTAATACTACCGATCAGTTCCTGTTTATTTTCCCGGTATCCAAGTTGCCTGCAAGCTATTTAGATATGGTGTTAGGGCATATAGAAAAACGTAGTATTTGCACAACGTCGCTACATGTTATTTTAAGTAAATAGTGCTGGATAGAATACATTCCCGATTAATGGCGATAGATTGGGTCGAGCGCTTAGAGTGCGGCTTTTTGTATGGCTCACTCGTATTTACCGGGTTAAAGACTAATACACAATGGTGAAAGGGAAATAGGTACCTACCTATATAATCAAAATTGTACGGTAATAATAAAATCAAAGTAAACAGGTTTTTTAACCTTGCAATAGGTACAATAACATCGAGACGGAAAACATTGATTACGGATTAGATTTTGCGTTCTATGGGCTTTTTTTTATGGGATAGGAGGGCAAACGAGCAGACGGATCGCCTGATGGTAAGCGATTACCGCCGCCCATGGACACCCGCAAAACCATAGGAGTCACAAGTGCGTTGCCGACCTTTTAAAAGAGGATTGGGCCTCCGGTAACGTCACTCACCCGGCGAAACACAACGTAAGCGTTGTTTGGCGCCGGTTTTCTGTGAGGCCGTGGAATCACTCCGGTCGAGCTGGCTCATTCGTGCCGAAGCATGGCTCTCCCACGTATCAAATAATACTAAGGCTAATGAACTTAACAGAAATATGCTTAAAAATGAATTAGAAAATACACTTCTTTTTTTTCTACATATAATTTTACAAAATAATTATGTAAGACAAAATAATGATTTTAAATCTAAAATCTAGGCAATACCAAATTACCGAACAAGTTTACGACACACACTTGCGGTTTAACTTTTACCTTACCACTTGGAAAGCGAACGTGTGTCGGTAGCTTTACCCACTTGAAGCTGATATGCGGTTTCTGGCCTTAACGTGAGCTTGCGATCACTCAAGTAGCCCTTCGTAACTGTCAGTATGGAAAACGAGCAGATCAGGTATATTCCAGACTGTCACTAGGATTTAAGTATTGCTAGGGACTGAATACACAGAACTTTCCAGTTGTAAATCAATTTAATCGAAATAAAATAATTAAGTTATATTAATATTTAATATTTTTGCAAGCTTTTTATACAATGTGAAGAAAACCCAGTCTGACCCGTGAAGGTATCGTTAGGTATCTAGATCCGGTTCTATTTACATAATCATTTTCACTTTACAAGTAAAAACATTTTTTTATTTTTTTTATAAAACGATCAAACTAAAATGGCAATACAAAGGAAGTGACACCGTCCCTGGGTGCCAAACATACTGGCCGATGTTGTATACCATTTTTAAAATTTGCTAGTTTTTTGCGTAATTGCGGCAATTTGGGTTGGGCACGATAATCGTGAATTTTGAACTTCATTAAAATGTTTACTTTCATGAATATGTTTTTTATTTTATCCTGGTCATGTGATCGGGATACCTACATAAAATGCCCCTTTCGGATCAGACAGATTTTTTTTAACATCGTGTACTTATAGAGTTAATAATCAACCCATTATACTGCCCCACTGCTGGGCACGGGTCTCCTCTCAGAATGAGAGGGATTAGGCTATAGTCCACCGCGCTGGCCTAGTGCGGGTTGGCAGACTTCACACGCCATCGAGAAAATCTCTCAGGCATGCCGGTTTCCTCACGATGTTTGAGGCTTATACAGTTATATCATAATAATTCATAGCTGGAATAATTATATCCTACACCTAGGTATAAGCGTTTTTCATTTATTCTACAATCTATTTATAGAGTACGTATAATATACCTACGTCAAAAAACTTCTACGTTCAATTTGATTTACATTTCACTGTCAATATTGTTAGCATTGGCATCTTACTTTAACAACCCTTTAAGTAGGTTATGCTCCAAATGTCAAATGGAAGAAAGCAGCTAACAGACACAGAGGCAATAAATATAACAATAAACCAAACATGGCGTATCATCAAGTAGGTTAGTGTTTCGAGACCCTGTATGAGGTCAAAGGTTGGCGTCCTTAGTGGAAGCCTGCTAACAGGTGATAATTGGGCCCTAACTGGCGATGCATCCACTCATGCGCATGATTCGATTCTTGTATTTGTATAAACAGTTATAAACCATCATCGAAGATGTCACTACTAAATATAAATAAGATATAAAATTGTATTGGCATTAAAATGAACATGGGCTTAATCTTTTTAATGCAGGAAAACTTTTATTGTTATTAAGATGAGATAATTCATTATGATTTGTAATATATTGCAGTATAATAATCCCAGATAAGATATAAGCCTTTTCTTTACTATTAATTATTAGAGCTTATATATAATACCTATAGAAAAGATTTCGGAACTCTACCGTCGCCGTTAGCACGCAATGAAGCTTTTACGAAGCTTTAATATACATCATACATACGTAATCATCCCATTATACTAGCCCCACTGCTGGGCACGGGTCTCTTCTCAGAATGAGAGGGATTAGGCTATAGTCCGCCACGCTGGCCTAGTGCGGGTTGGCAGAGTTCACACGCCATCGAGAAAATCTCTCAGGCATGCAGGTTTCCTCACGATGTTTTCCTTCACCGTTTAAGCGCGTGATAATTAACTATTAAATACGCACATGACTTCGAAAAGTCAGAGGTGCGTGCCTTGGGTTCGAACTCGAGACCTTTGACTTGGCGAAGCTTTAATGCGTTCGGAGATTTCAGATCAAACTTTATCTTTATAGTACACAACATCTTCATTGTTCAGTACTTTTGACATTAACTGAGAGTGTTTGTACCCATATTTGATGACTATTTGTTCTTTCGTAATGGAACAAAGTGAAATAGAAGGATAATAAAAGTTATCAGAAGCGCATTAACGTCGACATTGTGTGGTAATGAAATGTATGGGTGTTAGTAGACCACCTACCAAGCGACGGTGAGACCAAATCACCACTTGTTTACGAACGAATCGCAGCATTTTAGACATTTTATTGCGTTTTGAATAATTTTACTTTGGTACCAACGGAATTTGTTAAGGGGAAACGTTCGAATTAACACCCACTGTAATGCCATACCAAGCAAGAAATTACGGTAACAATAAAAAATCATGGTTTGGATACAAATACCACTGAGTGAATTAATAAATAATTTATTCGTGGAATTAAGAAATTATTTTAGATCACAATACATTTATGGCTTTTAGGTATGGTTTCGTTTTGCATATTTAAATTTATTTTTTCTTAGAATAAACAGATAACATCTTGACCAAATAATAAACCGTATAAAATACACAATAACGAAATTATGTTAATTGAAAAATATATTTCACTATCCACACCTATTTTTTTATCATAGTTAACAGGCGTTGGAATCACATTACTAGTTAACTTGGCCTTAACCGCTAGAATGCAGTTAATGAAATTGTGGCAGGTGGATGCGATACCATATAGAACCAGCGCTGGCGCATTAGATATGCAACCGAATTTAATTCGTCTAAGTATGTTATGTTATTTCAATTACAGATACCCAGGTAATGTAATTTGTCTATATACCTACTTATATATCACTAGTTTTTAGAAAAACTAAAAAACAAATATATTTATACATGGGACCTAAACATATCGGTAAAGTATCTTCTGCGACCTGTGCCTATCCTTTCGGGGAATACAGGCGTGATGATATGTTATGTTTATGTTACAAAATATTCTATTGTCGTTTTATTATTTTCTTCTCAGACGTCAGTAAGTTTAAGTCTTTATTATCAAAGCAATTTTTTACATTATATAGGTACGAAAATATGCGTATGCGTTGTTTATTGAACTACAGCTGATTGATACGCTAACTTCCTCAATGTATTCGTTCGGTTAGTAACCGCAAAAAAATGCCTCGGCCTAGGCAGATACACAAAACAACAATACTCGATTGATACCGACATTAATGCTCGCTTAACAATTGAATGATAAACGACATTATTGCAATGCGAATAACCAAAGATTGATTCTCGATTCGGTTCACGAACTCGATTTTATTGCCAATCAAATTTTTGTCTATTATTACTGAACGAAAATGCGCACGTACCTTATACGAGTTAATTTAAAATGATAAAAGTAAAATAGTTTTCTCTAAATTAGCATATTATTCGTATTTCGTACGGACGCATTCCTATCTCATTATAAAAGTAATTTCTTCTTGATCACTGTGTAAATTAATTCCCGCTAGTTAATAAATTGTCAGGCGTTGGCAAGGGCCAGGAATGGTTTCCTTGTATTATAACGAAGTACTCTCCATCCATACCACTTTGGAAGTTACGGATGCGTTCAATGTCCAGTCTGCTAAAAGCAACTAGCACGCGCGTACATCGAGCGACGCGTATGCTCGCTGCGGGATACTGCCCTTAAGCACGCGTTTTTTTTTACTTTTGACATTTAAATGAAAATTTATTAACTTCCTAAATTATAATAAAATTAATACGCGGAAATTAAAATTTTGAAAGTGAACTGTTTGATCTTTCCCGTTGTAGGCGTTATATTGACAATCAGAATAGGTAAGTTTACTTATAAATATTTATTAGTTTTTTATTACTGTTGAATATTAATTTACTCATAAAAGGACTGTCTCTTAATTTAATTAACGTTTGTGGTCACAATTTAGTGTATGATAAAATTATGTATGAATTTCAAAATTGCTTAATTATTTAAAGTTGTAATTCGAGATTTGGTTTTCACGTGAGATAACTAAGATATAATTAAATTAAATTATGATGATAGGGGAATATGATGGCTTCTTGTTGTCAGAATACGTTAGCAACGCTGCGCCGGCGCAATGATAAGGTATTGTTAAGTTACCTTAATTCAGGCCACGTTGAAAAGCTTTCAAGAATTTAACATAACATACCATCACGCCTGTATTCCCCGAAGGGTTAGGCAGAGGCGTACTTAATGTACACCCACAGTTCGCTGGTATGTTTAGGCCCCATGTTATAGGGGGTCAGCCTATAGTCATTAACCGGGAACAAATCCAGACTCCGAGCTGCTTCTGAGAATTTCATAGAAAAACCCAATAACACTTTGCTTGACCTGGGGATCGAACCCAGACCCTCTAGCGTAGCAGTCGCGTTTGGGACACTAGAATAAGTACATGAACATACATACATACACTCACGCCTTTCTCCCACAGGGCTAGGCAGAAACTATAGACTGCCATTTATACATACTTATACATGAACAATAGGTAAAAAATTACAAAAAGTACCTAAGATAAATTTTCAATAGTGTAGATAGAGGGCAATGAACGGATAGAAACTTTGTAAGCGTGAAAAATCTTGATAGTTGTAACATATACCTATATAATACTATTACCTACTGTAAACCAATAACTCAGTGGATAAAATAGATGTGTATTTTTTAGGCTTTCCATCTCTTGTCTGTGTTCTAGGTAGCAAAAAACATGTTTTAAAATTCATTTGCTTTGTATATACCTATACGAATTTATAGCTTAATTTAGTAGGTAGCTATTTCAGAACGATTTTTCCCTGAACATAATTTTCTCGTTAACTTTGTGTATCTTTGTTTGCTCAGTACACGTGTTTATTGATAACAGGTTGTACGGTAACACAGTGACACAGTGCAGTCATGTCGTAATACTTCGGTAACACGCAGTATCACAATATTTGCTTTCATTATTGACTTTGTTCTCTAGATAATGTTGTCACGGGGAGGCGGGAAAATGTGCGATGTTGCCATAATTTCCAGGCTGTGGATAAGTTTATTAGAAAAGAGATACTTCGTGATGTTTTATCGTTTCGGTTCCAGCTGCTACAGATTTGCGAAATCTAATGTTGAAATCGATAGTTGTATATTGTTAGCTTAGCTAGCATTCCGATCCCAAAGTTCACGTCACCGTTCAGTTATTTTCATTTAGGAATAAGCAATTTGGAAAGTTTGAAAGCAGGGTATATTTACATAATTTCTACTTATTATTTACTTATACTCGTCTCACTTTTGTAATGTGTTTCAATACACTTGAATATGACGTGAAACCTATATAGTCCACTGCTTTACTCATTAACAGCCACTATCAGTAGCAAATCTGTCGATAGATTTTCTTACTAGAGATAGGATTTTGACATTACTTGTAAAATCTTCGTTCGATCGTTTCAATATCAAAAACATTTGATATTGGAACGATCCAATATCAAATCCAGCCAATACTTATAAATTCAGATTTTAATGTCGTTTCACTGTCCAATTAAACAATGATTTCAGTTTTATAGGAACTAAAAATTTTCGTAGAATTAAAGATGAAGGCTTAGCTGATTTATAAAATTCATAAGTTTTCCTAGTCCACCTTCGGTTCGTGTTTTAAGGTTTCAATTAGTAAATATCTATACTGAATTTACAGTTATCATCTATTCCTAGTCCAATTTTAATGAGTATAGAACTGCATTGGCCGCATTCTCGTAGTCCCAGAGTAGAGTGAGTCAGTGTTTTACAGTGACGTGTTGTTTGCCTCTTATCTTAGAACCTGCTTCCGTTTCCTAACCCTTCTCGGTTTAATGCCGTTAACATCGTGAAAATCACGGATTAATTTGGATGTGTCCCGTCCTAATTACGAACTCGAGAGGTTTAGGAAATGTGACCTAAATACTGCATTACAAGCTTTAGGAAACTATTTATGACAGTACTTAATGAATATAACCTAAGCAAATACATATAATTCGAAAATAAAATTAATTTTAAGCAATCTCCTTACAGATTTTTTACAGCTTGCGTCTCATGTACCGTCCTTTCCGTATATTTCGCTGTTCTAGACGATACCGTCTTTGGTTCACATTTTTGTATGAAATACATACTTGTTCGATACCTCTAGCCGACTCTAGCGGGACTACGAGGAACTAAAAGTGGCTTAACAAAAAATACCAGAGACGCGCTCATCGTTCGTTGAGAACTGAGAGCAAAGAGCTGATTTTTTAGATAAAATATTTTATTAAAGTTATTTCATTTCTATTGTTTCAGAAATTTTGCGAGCGAAAATGCTATTGGATCTTGCACCATGATGGTGTTTAACAATAGTGGAGTGACGTGATACACGAACACCAGTGGCGTTAAAAGTTGGATATTCTGAGACACAATAAATCCATCTCTTTTAGAAGAAAGTCATTAAGTTGTCGTTACTCAATAAAATGAACACGGACAAGTTTACCTTTATAAGTAATAAAATTCTATAGTGAAGTCGTAAAATGGAGAAGAAAATATATTTTCTTAGTAAAAAGTTATTATGGTAAGTGTTTTTGTGATGTCTAGAATATTTTAGATGTTCATTAACCTTAACTAAATCTTTGAAAGTCAGACGTACATACTACGCGTCCGACTTCCAAAGATTTAGTTAGATTTAATTAAGGTAGCTACGTATTTTCATTAACTAAAAATAATTTTTACATCGAAAAGTTATCTTAAACAAATGACGTAAATTCGTTCGTTCAGTAATCGCCTTAACAAAAATTGCGATTATGATAAATAAGCAATCTCATTGATACATCTATGAAACGTCTAGCTAATTCTATTTATGGGTATTTTTAAGAATCATTGAAATATATTATTTTCCGTGTGATATAAATAAAAGTGTTTTGCCAACTTGAAACTTTTCAATAAACTCAATCCTCAAATCAAATCCCCTTTGGAAGTTTGTTTGTAGCCCAATCAATTCCTATGTAGGTATAAGACCGGGAATAACTTGTGTTTTGTCTTCTTTCCCCTGTCACGAAATATCACGCGTCAAAAGAAAAAAAAACACCCATTACAGCTAAAGGAGATTTTATTAGATGTTTTATATTTCTACGAGTAACACCAGCATTGACCAAATTTGTTATCCTGAATATAATTCGGAGATTTTCGGGAAATTCCATTATTGTCAAATCAAACCCGGGATTTATTTTAATCTAGCTAGACGAGTAATTACGTAATTTATTTGTTGTTTCGCAAAAATCTTATTTTCTCCTGACAATCCCGGTTTAATTAAATTGGGTAGATAAACTTTTATGGGCTGTGAAATAAAAATGCGTGTTTAACTAGGAAACAAGAAATGTCCTGTTGGTGTAGTGCCGGCAAAATTTGTTACTACATAAGTCTACGCGGACGAAGTCGCGGGTAGAAGCTAGAATCTAATAAATCTGTTTGAACGGTACGTTTACGAGCGCAGTGTACGTGTGTGGACCGCTGGCACAACACTATCTCATTTTGACGGTTAACAGCAGACGGCCAACTCTCTCGTTAGTGTACATTGAATTTTTCAAGGTACCGATTTCCGAGAAATATTAAATTATTTATTAATAAAAGTTTATGGGTTTTTGAATGCGGACGTGTACCTACGCATTTGCACGCAGCTCATAAATAAAGCTACTCCATACTTTACTGTGTTTTACTATGATTTTTAGGGTAGTGTAACCTCCCTGTTCGTGATCTATAAATGCGACATTGATGAGCTTTATCTGAGGTACCTACAGCGAAGAGTACGTGTGAAAAGCAGTCAACCCTGCATGACACATCATAGTTTATTGGTAGGAAAAATTACGTACAAGCGAAATAAAGCGCTGTTTATTTACTTAATTTAAAGTTTAAGTTTCCGATTAAGGACCATTCCCTGTCAGTTGTTAAAGTGTGTGAACTGAGACTCACAATGTATCAACTAAATACACGCACAATGACCGTTGTAGAAACATTTGTCCACAGTAAATATTTTTGTAAGTGTTCAAACGGTAAACTTTTTATGATCACTACTTGAGAATCCTTTGAGAGTAAAAGTAAATAGAAATTATAGGGCCCATTCACTGTGAGGTGCGAGGGCGCACGCGCTGTGTCAGAAAAAAAAATAAGGTCAAGAGCGAAGTCCCGTGATCTTAAAAAATTGTCCTTGTCGGTTCTTACCTATGCAGTTGGAAACTGGCTTTAAGTGGATAAGGACGAGTAGGGCTGCCTCGTAGGAAAATGTCTACTGATTATAATATATAATAGTTTTAGCCAAACACGATTGGTGTAGCGGTTGAGCGATCGGTTTCTGTGCCACGTGTTGTGGGTTCGATCCACACACGGAGGAAATATTTGTATGATCTACAGGTAGTTGTACCGGGTCTGGGCGTTTGTGTATGTGAGAATTTATGTTTGTAAATGCACCCACGATACAGGAGAAAATCCTAGTGTGCGGCAATGTTTTTTTAAAAAAGAAAAGAAAGAAAGAAAGAAAGAATTTTGCATCTCCTAAGCTCTTGATGACCGTGTCTACATCGTGTAAATGTTGACTATTAGTTGCAAACATGAATTCATTGAATTTCAAAAAAGGTAGCGTAACTACTATTGAATGTTTTATATAAAAGTTTATGTCGTTATAAAAACATAAGCTTTAATACGACTTTATCCATACTTGCTAATATTTAATATAATAAATGCGAAGAACCAATTTAATGTAATTTGGTACATTACATAGAGCCTGAGAAAGGACATCGGCTACTTTTTACTGCGAAAAAAGGAATTTTTAGGCTTTTGATTAGATATCAATAAATACGATATTCAAAGTTTGTAAAAATTTTACCTTAAAAATAAGGGATGAAAGTTATTGTCTGATGATATCGGCAAAAAAGCTTACGGCCCAGAAAATAAAAACATAGAAGAGAATACACAGAATTACGGAGTCATTACAAATTAAAAATGCTGCCGAAAGTCACTATGCCACGCGGGCGAATTCGCGGGCACAGCTAGTAAGCCACATAAAAACTACATTGTAGGGCGACAGGTTATTTAACTGCAATCAGTTTAGCCATAACGGCCGATATCCTGGGGCGGAGCCACACTGCATCTAACTGTTCACAGCAGTGTTGAATTGTGTCCATTTGTATCCCGTGTAGATGCAATTATTCTTAGATAACTGTTTGTACTTGAACAAACTACGTAAACTAAAGCACTTCGTTTGGACCCAGCATTAGATTGCAAAGATCGTTCACAAGTTATTTTAGTCTTTATTTACAGAATTGCCATGACATAACAATTAGACATAAATCAATCTAAAAACGCTTTGAAAATTATCTGCGACATGAAACTATATTTGTAATATAGTACTGTCCTTGGAAGCTCATTATTGTATTTTAACTGTAATTATTTGTTTACTCACTTATATTACCTAAATACAGTTGAACTTTATTAACCAATTCCTTAAAATGTCTGGAAAGCCAAATAAACATGTTCTCAGCAAGATCGTGAAGACGTCCCTAACAACCTCATAATTCCTTGTAGGTTTACTTGTTTATTTTCAAATGTGTTCATCACCTTATGAAGCTATATTCTTTGCGCGTGTTTCCGCGCTCAATTGGCCGCGGGCACGGCCGGTTACCGCGTAAATCTAATTAGTACTATTGACATGTTTATATTTATTTTACTAGAAAGCCATTAGTTAATGTTAATTGTCATTGTTAATTTTGATTTGTATCTTGTTTGAGTTGTGGCGTTTTACTTATTAATATAAGCAACCACATGTGCCAGTAGGCGCGTATCAATCAAGTGGACTAATAACTTGCTTCATTTATTTTGAATTATTTAGATTGTTGATAAGCGAATGTTAATTTTTGCTTTGAGACGTAAGCAATAAATTAATTAAAATGAGAGCAATAAATTGTACTAAAATAAAATTGGTGGCTCTAATTTGCTAGCTGCCTTACAAGGATGATTTTGTTAATGCATAATAGATTGGACTATGGGGTGGTTGATGATAAATATAGCAACATTTATGGTAGATTAATAATAGGTATATGGTACAGTTTTAGGTAGAATTTATACATTTTTCAAAATAATTTACTTCACATTTCGTCGTTTTATGATAATAATTAATGAAATGTTTCAATGTTTCACGTGACCCAATGGCTGGCCTATACTTAGGTCAGAGAATCAGCATTGCCATCCAACGTGGCAATGCGGCCAGCCTTCTGGGGACCCTTCCGGCTGATAGTGATGCGGAGGAGTTCTTTGATGCCCTTTTTTAGTTATATTTAGTTAGTTTTATTTAAGTTAGTTTATAATTAATTAATAATCACATCCATTAATTCAATCTATATTTGATTTTATGTGGTGCTCATTATTAAATCATAAACTTGCAAATAGTTTTACGCTATTAAAATTTCAACATAGAGAGACGCTTCAAAAACGAAATAATTTCTCATGTGGTAATGGTAGACCAAGTGATTTTAACATAAAAATAACGGCAATCGGCACTTAATAAACCACTTAAGATGTTCATTAGGGCGTTTTACAGAGTCGTTTGATCGTTTTAATGTGGAGTGCGTTGCGGGTGCATTCGGGCGGTGCTTCTCGCTCCAGCCTCAAACGTCTAATGGAGTTGTCAGATTGCGCAACGCGGTGAGAACTGCGTGGGCGCAGACCGCATAGGGCTGTCCGCTTGCTTGCAATTACTGATGACCTGATGACTTACATTATTGATGCTTTCGTCGACATATTATTTAATGTGTGTATGTTAAATTCTTGAATATGTTTACTTTACGTGAAAGAAATAGTGTGCAATATTTATCCAAAGGTTTTTGAAATCAATATGAAGTATGGTATTTATTTTAACAAAGGTATGGCTAAAGGTACGGCAAAACATTTTCCTAAGATACTTAAATTTAATAGCATAGTAGGTACCTAAACGTTTTTTATTGCGTGTGTTCTTGTGTTTTGTAGAGTTGTTATTATAATATAGAGTTATGAAAGTGAAAGTTTGTTAGTATGGATGTGTGTTACTCTTTCACGACAGAACAGCTGAACGAATCTGGATGATATTTGGTACAGAGATAGATTATAGTCTGGAATAACGCATAGGCTACTTTTTATTCAGGTCAGATCCAATTCTGAACTCCACGCAGACACAGTACCGGGCAGAAGCTAGTGTTATTATAACTCGCCAACCCTAGTCAGTTATACCAAATTGGGATAGTACCTAGTGATAAACAAAGTGTTTCCATGTCACTATCATCACCCACCGATTTAGCCGTGTATAATGTTTAGACAATTATGTAAGTGAATGTTGTTAGCTCGTATTATCCGTTTATCCGTGAGAGCGGTAAATCGTGTGAAGTATGGTTAGACTGACAAATTGTTAGCGAAGACAGAGATGATAATTGACCTCTTGCTAGCTCAGCGCTTTTCACAGTGCGCTCGTTAAATTGTCGTGTAGCATCACTAGCACATTATATTTATAGCAAAATATCTACCTATGTATCTTTTCCTTAATTTAGTGTGTGCCTACACCTCGACTCGTTGTCTATAGAAGTGAATATTAATTAAAAAGCGATTGTTAAAATTTAAATATCCGACAGATACAAATAAATGTCTATAACTGTATTTACCATTTAGATACAAATTTAGCGTTATTTTTCTCATGCTAAGGTAAATATAAACATAAACGAATCTTCTCTGATGTCCAAAGGTTATCATAAACGAATCTTCTCTGATGTCCAAAGGTTATATTTCATTTTTTTTTCTCTTTCCTTTTCAGGGCATTCGTGATAGTTCAAGTAGCAATGTTATCATCAGCGACGAATTTAACTACAACGGAACTACCGCAGGTAATTTTGCACCATAATGTATCTACTTTGTAATCTTTGGGAATCTGTTTATAGGGCGACTATTAGAGAACTACATATAAAAATGATACGAAATCATCTAGTAAATAGGTTCATTTTTCTAAAGAATTTGGAGCCAAGAAGACAGTTGCTTATAGACCGAAAGATGTAAAACGTACTGTTTATGTTTCCAGGTGGTAGTGGAACAAGATGTGGAGCTAGAGAAAGAGGCATACGCATGGAGTGCGTGGGGCAGCTGGAGTGCTTGCTCCAGAACCTGCGGTGGAGGTGTCTCCATGCAAGAGAGGCAGTGTTTACCTAGGTAAACATATTTTTATGGTCACAAAAACAAATGAACGTATGGACCACCTCATGCTAAGCGGCATCTGCAGCCATACTAGAGCGTTATCATATCATTCTCGCGTTTTTAGTGTGTGAATACTAATATGTGTCTATTATTATGAATCAAAATGTTTTTTGCGTCACTACACCTAAATTTGGCATTCGCAGCCTAGAATAATAAAAAGCATGTGCAAATTTTCTCGACTTTTCTCGAGGATTTAAAAAAAAGTTTCCAATTACCAATACAACAAAAAAATATTGTCCAATTTGATGCAGTCGTTCGGAAGTTATGCGCGTACATACATTTAGGCTATTCATTTTATTTATATTGATAGATTATCAAAAATATTCTGCAAAAAAAAAAACTGACTTCTATTTAACTTTAAAGTAAACTTTTGTTTTTTAAATAGGTTCGCTCTATACTACACTATAACTAACGTAAAATCACTTTCAATTTCACATTATGTGTCTACAGTCTTATTCGAGGTTGATAATATGTTTTCTCGTTAACTGTATATTACAAATCGTTGAACAAGGCGGTGCCGACATCACTTGAAAGAGCACCGTAATATTATAAACAGTACATAAAAGCAAAAATTGTAAACACCAACATTTTACACGCCCATTAGGGTAATTCGATTAAGCCTCCTTCATATCATCCGACTTATCGCATCGGTCGCGACACGAAATTTCCTACAACCGTAATTTTTCTTTACGTTGAGTGACTTCGTTTCTAAAATGTCAGTGCGTAATTAATAATTGATTTAATAGCAAATAAAATGGTTCAACGACTCAACCGGTACAAAAATTCTAATCAACTAGAAATATTCAACTGTTTAATTAAGTGAGATTGTTTCGGCCACGACTTCGGTGGCATTCGGCTGTCGTCGGCGATTAGATCTAGCTCATTTGCGTTTATCAAACCGTTGACATATGCAATTTAGTAATCTGACGGCGTTTGAACCCCAATCAGTTTGAAGCTCGCAATTACTTCATTAGCTTTGATGTTGGTGGTCTTTACAAGACAAGATGTTAAATATTATAACATTCTGATATTAATTACTGCTGGAAATGAAATATTGGAATGTACGGAAATGCTGAATGAATGTAAAGTCGAGCAAAGTTAGTGTAAGTATCGAGTATAATTATGAGTCAAATACTAATCATACATCTTAGATAATACTGTTGGGTACCGTTGATTTTCTGTGCTACAGCTCCGATGCCTATACGGAACAGGGATTTTTGCTTGTACGACCTACGGATCATTGTTTTAAATTAGGGTTCACATATAATAATAATAAATAATAATAATTTATTGACATAAATATGTTACAATTATTTTTATAACTCTGGCTCCTGAGCTAGTATAAACTGTATTACAGGATATGTGAGCTTTGGGTTTGTTAACACTCTATAATGACAGAAATCCTAGTATGGGGTAATGTCTTTACCATAAAAACTCACTAGCAAACGATTTAATTTATAGCGTGCCGTGTTTTCCTCGATTTACCGTCTCTCACCTTCAAAAAAGAATTTTCTATTCTATTATTCGAAGGCACACTGAAGACTGTCCGTGAAAGCAACCTTAAATATTCGCCAAGTGTAAAAGCTTCTAACATGTGCGCAGGTTAAAGGTTAAACATGCCCTGGCGACCCGGCTCGTACGGTTTTTATCGACTAAATTAAGGTAATGGAAACCCCGTAGCGTGGCTTGTAACAAGCTGTTATTGTAGTGGGAGCATTGATTGCTTGCACTCGCGCGCTTGATTGACACGCATCACCTCCGATATAGCCGGTAATGAGCTCGCGATTACCGTCCATTTCATAAAGAAGACAAACTTCATTTTTGTCTACATATTTGTAGTTGCAGCACTAATGAGGGATTGGTTTTTTAACATGTGGTAATTGACGTCAGAACGTCAGTTGAATGTAGTGTTTGGTGGCACGGGGGCCGATTCCCATGGCTGCTATGTGCGGGCGAGATGTCTCGAGTACTGGTCACGGGTCAGTGTGACGCGAATAGAATGTATTTATCCAAGATTTATGTCCGAACCTCTGATATTTACACCTAAACGGCCCTTATACTGAATACCAAAACAGGAAAAAAATGGTAATTAAAAATACTTCTTAAATACCAACATTGTATTCATCAGTCAAATGATAATTAATAATCCAAACAGATTATTGAACCGTTACTGGTAATCAGGTCAGGCTATTTACGTACAAATGAATGCTTGAACCGAGATAATTGTAACGAGTCGAGGATCCAGGATTAATACGAGCAGATACGGAGTCCTGTTAGATAGATAAGTAGGTGATCAAAATACCGTCACTCTTAATTAGTGGGTGCCGCCAGCGGCGCCGAGCTTTAACGGTCTCGAACGAGACTAGACTAAATATATGTATCTGCCTACAATATAATGTGTATACGCTTAGAAAATAATAATATTAGTTGGTTAATTACAAATCCGGAACACAAAAGTCAAGGAAGCACTGCGGGGCACAGTTAGTTACATACTATAAGAAAAGGCTATGAAAATTCAAAAAGTCTTGTCTGCTTATTTATTATACATAAGGATTATTAGATAAGGAACTCCAACAAAGGATATACTTACATAATAGGTGTTATTGATACTGTTAATGAAAATGGTAAGTGCAGATTACCATGTAATATTTACAATGTACCTACAACGTTTCCACGGATAAAATAATTTGATCAAATTAAAATGAAGATACATTCCATTTTATTTTTTTTGTAATAGGGAAATCTTAACAGGACCTAGATTTCTACAAGAGGTCAATGAGCTAAGAGAATGTCATTACTAAGAATACTTGAGTCGATAGATAAACTGATTGTCTGGATCACGAAACAAACCTGTAGTAGTTCCATGCCAAGATTAATTATATCCTATAATGATACAATTAATCAAATTAATTCCTCAGTATTCCGTAATACAGATAGCTGTTAGAATAAGTTATAAATTCCTTCATTATAGGCACACTGGCACTCGTAGCAGTCGATAGTATCCTGCTGATAGAGACTCGTATAACATGCTCGACAAATTAGGATGGATGTCGTTTGTCATGGAACTCTCCTGCACCGACGCGTACGCATTTCATTTGGACGGTAATAAAGCCGCACATGAAATATTACCCCAATCTGTTGCGTAGGAAAATTCGAGTTAGTTTAGATGTAATATTAATATACATCTGTTACTTGTTTTCAAATATTTATAATATGCTCAATTTAATTGTAATAAAGTCGACGTATTATATCCTTATATCGGCACTTTCAAGATTAATTTAATCTAAGTAGTTACTTTACCAACCTACGATATAAGATGATAAAATGTAATCACTTAATTTCTATCGTAAAGTTGCACGTTGCTACATCAGAATGTATTTTAATGATCGCTTTTCATTTACATCTACAAAGTAATCAGGTGTCATCTTTTTAATGGCGCCAAGGAACCTAGTGATGGCGTACTTATCTTTTTAAATACCCTTAGATAAATGTAAGTACGAGCGGAACTAATCTTCCCTTCGTGAACATGAATATTCAAATTCGTTGTACGAGTTTACATTAAATTAATGTACTAGTCCTGTTACAAGGAGAGAACATTTGTAAAGTCCATTCCAACTAATATGTGGAACGATTTGGTCGGCGATACATCACTACTTTTTATTTTTAATACCACCAAATTAGATTAACGTGTTTAGAGCTATTTGTTAGCGGCTCCGTTGATTTCATTAAAGGAGTTTTTGTACTGACGCCGACTGAAGTGTTTTGTCCTATTTTTTTGTTGTATAACATATTAACGTAATTATAACGTACAATTTATCACTTTTAATTAATATTGACGTATTTGAGTTTGATTTATTAACAGAGCTAAATAATGTATTGAGATCAAGAGAAACCCAATAATTCAACATGACAAATCATAGATACGAGTGTCATTTTAAAGTAACTGTAAATAATTTTACAAGTTTTTCACACTTACGCGAATATTAGACATTGAAATAAAAGTACTTTTTACGGATTTTATCGTCGGGAAACGTTGGGAAACAAATAATATCAATACAACGCGATAAAATCCGTTAAAAGTAGTTTTATTTAAATGTAAATAATTTCAAAGATTTTTTTTTATGGGATAGGAGGGCAAACGATCAGACGGATCACCTGATGGTAAGCGATTACCGCCGCCCATGAACACTCGCAACACCAAAAGAGGAGTCACAAGTGCGTTGCCGACCATTAAAAAAGGATTGGGCCTATAAAGATTCATATGCCTATAGGTATCGGCTAGATCTATGATACTACGGAACTAGTTTGCATTATCAGAATATATTATGATAAGTTCTCTATTAAAATCGTAGTGCTCTTTTTTGTTCTGTGTTGAAGATGAAATAAATTAATGAGGATAAGTTTGCGTAGACTAATGGCCAAATACTCAAACGCTACTCAATTTTAAGACGCCGTGAAGTCTTGTGCTGTCTCTATCACTTTAAGTCAAACTGGCTGTGATAGCATGAGTTTTAACAACATCTTAAAATTGAGTAGCATTTGAGTATTTGGCCATTTTTAAAAAAATAATAATATTGCATTTATTTCCAAGAATATGCTACATCGAGGTCTTAGAGTAATTACTTAAATAAGTCGTCACACATATTCTACCAACAATCAGTGTGGAAATATTAATTAAAAAAAACATGCACATAATAATTACATAATAATCCAAGTCGAAATAATATTGTTATAATAATAACATAAAATTTTAAAGGTTAAAATTTATGAATTCATTTATGGAATAAAAGCATTTGTCCAACAACCATCTAAACATTTTACGCTTGAATTCATTCATTGGTAATGACCTGACCTTAAGTGGTAGTTTATTATATATTTTAATTGCAATGCAGTATACATTTCTGGCATATAAATGCAGCCTTTGACGTGGGACTTGATGATCATTGTCAAAATATTCATTAACAGGTATTCAAAGGTTCAATGCATGCAAGATAAATATCTAAACATGTTATATCGTAGCCAAAAGCTACTGAATACTGCTGTTATGTTCATACCAATCATGTTTATAAAATATTTACATACAATTACAATAATATAATAAGAGCAGTGATAGCCTATATTGGACTGCCAACTCAAAGGTCTCGAGTTCGAATTCAAGGCACGCACCGCTGACTTCGAAATCCTTTAATTGTTAATTATGACGCGCTTAAACGGCGAAGGAAAACATCGTGAGAAAACCTGCATACCTGATAGATTTTCTTGACGGCGTGTGAAGTCGGCAGACTTCACACGCTATAGTCCACTACTCTAGCCTATTGCGGGTTGGCAAACCCGCAATAGGCTAGAGTAGTGGACTATAGCATAATCCCTCTCATTCTGAGAGGAGATTTGTGTCCAGCAGTGGGACATTATAATAGGTCGATTATGTATGTATGTAATAATTAAAAATAACAAGGAGTTCTTATCTTTATCGCCAGATCGAAATTTGCTTTCACTTTCTTACGTTTATAAGGACTTTACTTGTAATTGTTACAGATTAAGAAGCATTCAGACATCAGACAACAGCAGCATCCCTCCACCGGTGATCACGGTGCGTGTGACGCGGCAGACGCGCGAGCTCGACTGTCAGGGCGTCGACAAGAGATACCATGAGTGCAATAATATTGTAAGATTTAATTGTTATTCAAATTGCCTCATTAGTTTAGTGGCACTAAGCGCGACTGCTACGCTAGAGGTCCTGAGTTCGACATTCAGGTCGAGCAAAGTTATATTATTATAATCTATTTATAGTTCGGATACGAATCTCCACAATTCAGAGGTTTTTCACGTTCAACAATTTGCCGAAAAATACTAAGTATAGTTGACAACAAACATTTATAACATCTAATATGGAAATTATTTTGTCAGAGAAACCTATAAAAACACATACAATAACACTCAGGATTCTAAGCCACAGAACTGGGAACAATGCTCTAAGACTTCAGACTGAAAATGAACATGTCGAAGACCAAGCTTATGATTAAGAGCACCGAGCACGGCATACATATTGACAGTGGAGGGGATGAATATGTCCATGAGTATACCTGGTATACGTACGTATACCAAATAGTTTCCTTCCAGGTGCGACAAGACAAAGATGTCGCTAAACGCACCGAAAACGCTTGGCGGAGCTATTGGACCATGAAGACCCTAATGAAAGGTAAAATGCCTCTATGCCTGAAACGTAAGCTCATAGATATGTGCATTCTCCCCATCCTTACATACGGTGCACAGACTTGGTCTTTGACTGTCGTTCAAAGGTCCACACTCAAGGTTTTCCAACGAGCGATGGAGCCCAGTATTCTGGGAGTAAAACTCACAGACTGTATAAGGAATACAATACTGAGCTCCAAAACTCAAATATCTGATGTGACGCGGAAAGCCAGGTAGCTTAAATGAGACTGGGCCGGATACGTCTGCCACATGCCAAATGAGCTGTGGGTAAAAGCCACCACAAATTGGATCCCACGAATGTGGGATCGGTCGGCCCAGATGGGGGTAGCGCGATGAATTGGACTCTTACGATAGAGATTGGGTGACTAAAATTACAGGCATAGCGGTTTTGAAGGAGGGGACTTTGCCCAACAGTGGGACGAAATGGGCTAGAAAAAAAAGTTTGTTATGGCCCTAGTTTTTAAACTGCATCACCTCAACATAATAAACTTTCATTAATATAAAAAAATCTCGATTCAGATTTCAAAGTCACAATCATTATTATATCTAAAGCTTTCCTGTTGTATTTTCACTAATGAAAATGTTTCCTCAATCAAATAAACAAGAAAGCTAGTAGGTACGAGTGTTTCTCACGCATTCGTCAATAAAATATGAGTAATGACTCGCAATAATTTGTTCGATTGCTATGCACTATAAGAGCCCTTAGTACTGAGGCACTTAATACCCTCACATTAAAACTGAATACTGATTTACGATCGAGTACACCGTAAACGTTTCCTTGATTAGCATTGTTCTATTCAATTTGCTTAGTCACGGATGGGATAATAAAGTGGACTTAATAGTCTTTGTTTACATTGCTACATGGTGTTATGATATGATTAAAGTTTTGTGAGCTATCAAAGAATAGTAAACAGCAATGCATCAGTAACTCCTCCGGTGTTGCAGGTGTTCATGGGCAGCGATGACCAATTACCACCAGATGGCTCATCTGCTCGTTTACCGACATCTAAATGGATAAAAAAGTAATTCAATTTGTAAATACAGATTAGGTGGACCTCTAAAATCTATAAAATGTTTTATTTTAGGTTCTATAAATTATCCAAAAACATTTCGTTACGCCATAAAAGTATATTAAGTATAAGTAAGTATGTATTAAGATTCAAGTTGTGAACTTTTACCTAAAAATAAGCGGCGATGATAAAAAGCAATAATAGCACTTAATTTTGAGTATTACGGTGTAAATACCAGAGAATCACATTTGATACATAATTTATACCCTTAGAGAAACCTATTATGATTAATAGAAACAAATAAACAATTATTATTATTAATTACGAGTGAATCGGTTTCGTCTAGACAAGCGCGCTTCATCGTAGATCGCAGTATCGCTTAACGTCAGGCGAACTGGCGGTCAAGCGTAAGCCTATCATTAATAAAAAAAAACCTAATATGAAAATTATTATTTGGGGCAATTGGCGTTCTGTTGTTTCTGCCTTCCCTAATGGCGTTAGAATAAGGTCTTTGGTACCTATTTCAGGAAAAGATTCTCGAAAGTTACTTAGAGTAACTCTTTGGCAGGTACTTATAAATGTTTTGGTGTAATTTTAATTAATTGCATGTTTGTTTGTTGCAGCCATGCCCTGATGGAGCTATAAACAGTCGTGCTGAACAGTGTGCAGCGTTTGACAGGAGGCCGTTCCGTGGAAGATTTTATACATGGGTGCCTTACATTGATGGTTTGTCCTACTTTCAAATGTACTACCTATTTAGGCAGACTTAAGCAGACTTATGGCATTGGTACCTACATCATTCTTTGAAAATGTTATTTTAGTAATGGCTGGTTGCCTAATATAGAAAACTAATT
The DNA here is from genome assembly GCA_910591435.1 of Acronicta aceris. NCBI lineage: Eukaryota > Metazoa > Arthropoda > Insecta > Lepidoptera > Noctuidae > Acronicta > Acronicta aceris. The sequence continues at coordinate 6,943,787 of OU342774.1, forward strand.
TATCCTCGCCTCCTATTACATGTCAAGTAAACATAACCGCAAAGTGTGGGTGTACACCTAACCCTGCGAGGAATACAAGCGTGTTGGTATGGTATCAATCAGTGCTGTCCAGAGATTAGCTTGCGGACATTTGATGGCAGTTGTTTCTTGTAAAATGCTGACATGATAATAACCAACCCAAATATAGCAAGGAGAAGGCTTGGATGATGAATATGATGATTGACTAGATGATGTGATCAAATAGTAGGATGTAGTCTTTATCCACTTTCAAGAGGTTCTGTTTAGTTCATACTCTCTTTGGTCCTACCAGTTGCTTGCATCCGATTCGATAAGGTAATTGAAATTAAAACTCATTGGCAAATAAGAGGGAATTATAATTGTGTGACCATAACCGTCACAATGAGTTAAAAGAAAAAAAAACAAAGAAGAAAAATGGAACTACGTATACTTAAAATAAGATTGAGGCGTGAAATAATCCTATTGTCGTTTTCTGTTTGTTTATTTGTCCATTGTGTAAATTGGACTTTCGTCACTAGGTACTATATGGTGTTTTGATTTAATATTTAAAACATCATAATAATCCACCTCTATCTTAAGAAATAATTATGCAGCATAATTATAGTCAATGACAAAATTATAAATTCATTCATGCACATGTCTATATCCACAATTTCGCCACTTGCATTGTTTGAATGTAAATTTACTTTAACGCTGGAATGTATGGCAATGAGTAGGCAAACAGGTCATGTGAAAACTAACAAAAGTTAGAAAGAATACTAGGTATACTAATACTAGGTGAACTTTTAGCTATTTCGTTATCTAATCTATTTGTTAGTAATTTGTATTTTTTCTTTTTGACAGTTGACACACGTTTCCCGGGGATTCCGTAAGGGATCAGAAACATCGGGATTTAAATAATATCAATATAACGCGATAAAATCCATAAAAAGTAGTTTTATTTCAACATAAAATTTTCTTGGTTTGTAAAAATGCAAGTTACGAAATGACGTTAATAATTTTTTTATTGGGTTATCGCCCACTGAAATTCCATAGATTTGTTCTGGGATATCACTAACGGATCAAAAAATACTGCATCTTACTCCGAAAGGTTCTTATTTGAAATGAAAAAGACGAGTTATGTTCTGTCAACATTAAAATTTATTTCTCGTAAACCAGCACGTGTCTAGTAACAGGTTATAATAAGTTATATGCTCTTCACGCCAATACGGAACGCCGCCGACGGCGTTGTGCCAGCAGCTTAGCTTTTTCGATTTCTCGCTCTCTGCCGCCGGCTATTATAAACAGCGCCCGTGCCGAAAGATAGACCGTGGAATATGGTCGTAAAGAGGATAGATACGTGGAACGTATTTCTACTGGAGGCCTACAAAAGTAAACTACAATGTTCAGGCAAACTGCTACATGTATCTGGTTACAATTGTACTGCAACTGAGTTATAGTTAACACGTCGCCTCGTCTAGCCCTGACGTTTAATTCTGTTTTCGCTAGTCCGCTAACTTAAATTTAATCATTGGGAAATGTAGTATCAGGAATTGGCCACCAATATTCAATGATATATCGATATTTTGATGTAGGTATATATTACTACTCTAGTACGCAGTAAGGGTCTCTTCTTAGAAAAAAGGAATCAGGTTATAAAGTTTCACCTTTTAAAAAAACATGGTTAAAATATTGAACTCTAATACGGATCACCGCGAAGCGCAGTGTACTGTCTACCTTTATCCAATTATACTCATATTACTGCATGGATTTGGAAAACTGACACTAATTTTCTTTTCTATTCCTTATATTTTCCACCGGATTAATTTTGTTGCGGGTTCTAAGACAACTTAATGGGATTTCCTAGAATATGTTATTGCTTGGAGCTTTCATTAGTGACCGGCGTAAATCCTTGATCACTGGAGCAAAGGGGCTTTCTTTTTACTTAATGTGTTAGATCCATCGTAGTAACCATAATTATACTAGTGGATCTACCATAATCAAGTTTGGAATGGACAAGTTTCGAATTAAATACTTTTGATGAATGTTTGGAAAATCTTGGATTTATTTTCTTCAAATACCGGTATAATCTGCGCCTTCATCCAATCGATTGACCTATTATATGTATCTCATCTAGCCATTCTTTTTGACCCTTACTGTACAAACAGTCTGCAGTTCAAAGCATCACTTATGTGACGAAAAAGAGAACATACTAATTGTGTGTCGACAGCTAATCTAACTTATTACATCGCTTGTCTGCGAATTGGATACGCTTGTTCAGACAATTTGCCCACCACAATCTGTCAGAATGGCGAGATGTTTTATGTATTGGCGATAAAATTGAATTGTCAATGACTGCTAATAAATTTTAAAGTTTCTTTGTGTGTAAGATTTGTTTCATGTTTGCTTGGTCAAATGTGACATATGCACTTTGACTAAATCATTTATTTCGTGGCACTGTAATTATTAAACTTTGCAGCTTTGTTAACAACAGTCTGTAAAGGTCATGCTTGTATGTTTTGTTGAGCTTCTTTGAGCTAAAATACTAACAAGGTTTCCAGTATTCTATGATATACTTGTTACTGTTGCTGGGTCTATAGTTCTGAAAGTATTATTCTTAACGTGAAAATTCTTAACGTCTGTTTTTATTTTCTGTATTTCTTCGTAGCCATTAATTATTTACTAAAACCATTTTTAATAACATTTCATATTGAAACTGCCGCATTTTTTAGTTTACATTGCGGTAAGTGCCACGCAACATTAGCCAGTGTATTGGTAACTCAACTATCTCTGATTCTTCTCGTACCTTTCCCAAAATATAAATATAGCCAGCTTTTTACAATGACGCTGCTTCGCATTCTTTTCTTTTAATTTCATTCCATTTGTCGTCATCAGCCTTCTGATAAATGTTTACTGATCTCTGCCATATTCCTGATAGGAAGACAATATTTTTGTCTTTTAATAGCTAAATGCTAATTTTGATAACAATTGTTCGTGCAGGAAATGCACCGTGTACGTTGAACTGCCGTCCTCTTGGGCAGCACTTCTTCGCGTCATTGTCGCTGGTCGCTGATGGGACACCATGTACAAGACAAGGATTCCGAGCCATATGTGTTCACGGGACCTGCAAGGTAAGGCTGCTTTGACATACTATCCTGTCACTTGACATCAATGAGCAGTTATACCGAACGCATCTGATTACGCTTAAAGCTATCCATGATTGCATAAGAAATTATATGACACCAATTAAATTCAATTAGTTTGACTTTTCAAAAGTACCTTTTTAATGGTCTAATTGAAATAAATAATTTTGACACCTAGCTACACATATAATTATATTCTATATATATATATATATATATAAGTAACTTGTACTTGGAATCATGTACTTAGCGTTAGTTTTTGGTGTGCAATAAAGAATATCATTAGATTTTTTTATAGTCTCTGTGTCAAGTTTTATAAACTAGTAATAAGTATATTATTTTGTAAAGGAAAAAATTCAATCGCGGGCAGGATTCGAACCTGCGTCTCCTGGTTGGATACACCAGACGCTCTGACCTCTAAGCCACCGCGTTCGAATCCTGCCCGCGATTGAATTTTTTCCTTTACTAAAAAATAACTTTATAATCTTAGCATGGAAAATGCAAAAAAATCACAAAAAGATAATAATAAGTAATTAATAAAATTTGCAAAATATTTTGCTCCAATTATGTCCAAATTTAGACTCTAAGCTTAACTTATAATCTGAACAAACTACTTCCGTAATTCCAGGAACACCTTATAATTTTGTAAATACAGCTTAGCTTAAGTCTGAATTATCACATTAATATTAAATTGTAGAACCAATTTTCTAATATTTGTAGGCAGACCACGTCGCTGTCAAATGTCTACTTGTATCGGTGGGTACATAACTGTTTTCTATAATTTATTAAAAGTTGCAGCTATTTGCGTGTAGCGTGTACTTCTATGTATATCATCTATACCTATAATAAAATTGTATCATACCGATGTCTGTACAATAAATATATTAAAGAAAAACGAATATGGGGGTCTTTATTAGAGCAACAGAAGCCAGAATAACAATTTTTATAATTTTTTATTGTCTGTTTGTCTGTACGTTTGTACGCAAAAACTACTACATGGAATTGAATGCAGTTTTCACCGATTTATTGCTAGAGGTCTAACTTAAAATCTGGTGCATGATTCATCTTGATACACCGCCTAGAATCGGACTTACAGTATGTTAATCAACATACTGTAAGTCCGATTGACTGCGGACAACAGCAGCTAGTTCAAGAATAAAATGGGACAGTTCTCTTTCTATGACTGTCTAATAAGGGACACGACAAGTCGTAGCAACCCTTCTAGCTTGCACTATGATAACGTAGTGAAAATAACAAGTCATAAACCAATGTGACCCTCACGACTGTTGTCAAAACGATGTATGAAGGAGGCGACGTTTAGCGGTGGACGTTAACTATGGGCTAATATTGTGACAAGTGCCATTAAAATCTTTTACACACCAAATACCTGAAATCTTTGTTGGCATTCCTTTGGTTTGACTGTTGTTTGAAGTTTTATATCGGGCTACGGTCACGGGCAAACTATGATTAGTTCCTATATTTAGGATTTGACGTCATATTGTATAAAGTTTGTTTTGTTCTACTCAGTTTGTCGCTAGGTATCCCATTCGGATATAAACAAACCATTGTAAGGTGCATTTAGAACTGTGACGTAAGCCATAGGAATACTAGAAACGGCGATTTTACAGACTATGTAACATTGAAATAACATTTGTGTTGTACGACACACATACGCGGTATTATTCGCGCGCGCAATAAAGCTAGATGAATTGTCTATTGAGTATTGAGCGAGCGTAGAACGTCTGCTCCACTGCTCTATAAACTATTCAATCGTTGCTACACTGTGGCACAAGGACGCCGCAGCCGTAATCGTAAATTATTTAGTGTATTGTTTATTACGTGATAATAATTCGCGTGGTCTTCTAGGAAGCTTAATTTGCACTCCTGTTATCGTCAAGTCACTGAAAATACTTTCAAGATCACGTCGTTTCTATCCGACCGCTAAAGCGGATACAATTGCATTTACTGGAATTGGATAAGAAATACCGCAATCTTGAACTGTGAAATTAATAGTTTCGAGTTAACGCAGAATGAACCGTCTTTTAATTTCATTTAAACGTAAAAAATAGCAGATTTTATACCTAATGAAAACTTAATTCCCCTTTACCATTTTCCACGAAAGAGTTTTCACTACAGTCAGAATATAGCCGCTAATTACATGCCATGTAGATGATATAAAGGTGATAAAAAATATAAAGGCTCCATGTTAATACTATTAGCACCTCTAGCGGCAAGATCAGCAACTTTAAGTTAAATATTAAGCGGTTAAGTAGTTAATTCTACGTTGTGGCGTTTGAACCCCAGGCCTTTATTCGTGATTATATCCGGAATTTGCGGTGATTAACTAAATTACAATTAATTGGCTTTATGACTGCAATTATATTTTACAACATTATAAACTATCGGAGCAGTGAAATTATTGATTGAGATTTGTTGTATTGGTTTTGAAATTTATTGTCGTTTAAATATAATTTAATTTCAGTGTTAATTAATGGCTATTGTTATTTAGCGCTTTACTTGTCACTGAATGGTGTCTGAGGTATAATGGGGTCCTGCTGTGCCAAGAATAGTAACCCATCCATAAACTGACAGCGATAAGCACAGTTTAATCTTGCAGTTCGATAGATGAGCGTCACCGTAAAAAATTAACGTTGATTGATGAAACAAAGTAAAGCCTATTACTGAATGTATAGCATTGTACCTACACATTAAATAGAGAAAAGATTCATTTAAACAAAATTAGCCTTGTATTCATTTACGCTCATTTAATAATAAAATGTTAATAGATATCTATGTCATGAATATTAATGGTTAAGACCATAATAAAATTCCAAGCACATAACATAAAAACCATCCCTGAACTTACGAGTATATGTAACTAACCGATAATTAAAATTTCATGATTGACGTTAGTATTAACAATACATAGGTAGTATCTATAAAATGCTAAGTAGGTATATAAAACCTGTAAGATGTGGTTTTCTGAGTTTTTCCTATTGCGCATTGATGACATGGCATAGGTACTTCAAACGGCGCGTACATAGGTCCACAAGCCTGCTATTTTATTGTGTCGCAAAAACACAAAAAATAATGCTATGTGCGAAACAGTTTCAGAAGTCGGTGCCTTTGATTTGATCGGATCTTTTGATTTCGCCACCGACTTCCGAAATTGTTTAGTAGCGAGCAAAATTTTAAATAGACGACGTTAGCATTTTATCATTTACTCGATCGTTACGTGTTATTGGCATTATGTTTTTTTTATGGGATAGGAGGGCAAACGAGCAGACGGATCGCCTAATGGTAATCGATAACCGCCGCCCATCGACACCCGTAACACCAGAGGAGTCACGAGTGCGTTGCCGAACTTTTAAAAGGGGATTGGGCCTCCGGTAACCTCACTCACTCGGCGAAACACAACGTAAGCGTTGCTTAACGCCGGATTTCTGTGAGGCCGGGGTATCACTCCGGTCAAGCCGGCCCATTCGTGCCGAAGCATGGCTCTCCCACGTCTCTATGTTCTAAATTTTGGGATTAGATCTTGACCACCTCTTAAGTATGATCTACCGATCAAAAAAGAATTATCAAAATCGGTTAATAATTGAAAAAAACATACCGTCGAATTGAGAACCTCCTCCTTTTTGAAGTCGGTTGAAAATTCTCATTCAATCCTGCTAATATTATAAATGTGAAAGTATGTGAGAATGTATGGATGTTTGTTACTCAAACGGCTGAACGAATCTGAATGAAATTTGGTACTGAAATAGATTATAGACTGGAATAGCGCATCGGCTACTTTATATCCAGGTCGGATCCAATTCTGAACTCCATGCAGACGAAGTCGCGGACAGAAGGTAGTGACTTCATAATTGTTTTTATTTTAAATTTAGTCTATGAAATCAGCAATCATTTCTTAATGTTTTCGTCATGTAGTACAATTGGACGACCATTCTGATACAATAACCTATATGTATACAATAGCCTATCACGTATAAAAAGAAATGAAATAACAGACTTGGGCCTAGCTCTTTCGGTATTGCAGGTGTCCATGGGTAGCTCGTATGTTAGTTTGCCGACTTCTAAATATGAAAAAAAAAATTGTGGTCATCACTATAAGATTCTAAAATATGTATGGCTGCATTAGTCATCACGTAAAGGACTCCTTAAATGTACTGCCTCATAATCAACGCACTTAGTTAATTTCGGTAAATGACATATTGTATGGGATTTCATATTGTCGATAATTGTTATATATACAAAATATAATCAACGCTGTATTCCCATTAACCAATTAATCAGTGACCCTCTCATAGTCCATGGGATAGGTGTTTTCCTCTATTTGTGATAATTATCAGCACTTTCTATTCGGATGACACAGCCAAATTTTTCCGGCTATTTGGCTGAAGGGTAACCTGTTTTGCAGGTCACCCGTGCCGGTGGTTTAACTATTATGTAAGAGATTCCTGAATACCATAGGTGAATGCTCTGATCATCATACTGTTCTACAGGATGACGTAATTGGTTATGATTAACAATAATACATTTAAAATTTATTTCTATCGGTCAATCGACTAATGAAATGACTTAGAAACGAGTAGGTACGGTTTGTACGGTGAGTCGCTAGTGACGGAAGCTGGCGGCGCCAGTCGGTATGCGTGAGATCAGTGATTACCGCCACCCACTGCCCCGGGCAACGCGACACTGTTTCCGACGCGGTTCATACATAAACATTACAAAATATAATTAGGAAAATTTAGCTTGTCAATAATCACACTGTTATTTCCACAACATTTTGATTTGATGATATGAATATCACAGCTCTACACAATTAAACAACTGCTTTACTGCTCCATGTTATGCAAACAATGATAATGTGTTATTAAAATTTACTTCCCGAGGAAGCAACGATATAGAATAAATTTATTAGATTTAGATGTTAGACTTTTTTTTCCCATTTTATAGGTGGTATCTTGTTAAGTATATTTTTTTTAACGTAGCTCCACACTAGGATTTTGTGGGATCGACCCCACAACACGTTGAAAAAGGCGATCGCTCAGCCGCTACGCCAAACGTGTCGTCAAATTGTATAGCTATCTGTATAGCTATGTAGATTTTTGAGCCATAAATTCACCATTGTTAACTAAATTACAAATTGCTGCTAAAATGTCATCACAGCTATGAATACAGGCGAACTTAAGTAATATTCGCTTAACAATAGGCTACCGGAAGATTCCGTCTAAAGCTTCTTAAAATTAATAATGTCTGCGATTATACCACTATTTATAGTAATGTAGATAAAAGCTTTACAAAGTGCGCAATACATTGCCGCTTTTAGTTTGGATATAACGAACTATTGAGACACCTACACGCAAACAATAGGGATAACAGGACTTGGTAGAATAGGCGACAACCATGTGCAAGGAAATCCCGACATTCCATCCCCTTTTACGTAGAAAGCCCAGGGCCAGTCCGAGATTGGAATACTGTAGACAGGCAGCTACAGGGTAATTAATCCCACGGGCATTACTTTGACAATTTGCAAATGGTGCAGTTAAACATTCGTATATTCACACTAATTACCGGTTGGTATCCGTCAATCATTCGAGCATTCAGCCTCAAGATAACACTTGTAATAGATATATAATTGTAGCCCAACTGACAGCTATTCCTAGAAACGTGGTATTTAAGTTATCCAAATAAGTAAAACTTGTAATCTCTTATTTATTTAATATTAACATAAACATACCATCACGCCTGTATTCCCCGAAGGGTTAGGCAGAGGCGTACTTAATGTACACCCACAGTTCGCCGGTATGTTTTTAGGTCCCATGTTATAGGGGGCGAGCCTATAGCCATTCACCGGGCACAAATCCAGACTCCGAGCTGCTACTGAGTATTTCATAGAAAAACCCAATAACACTTTGCTCGACCTGGGGATCGAACCCAGGACCTCTAGTGTAGCAGTCTCGCTTGGGACTACTAGACCAATGAGGCAGTCATTTAATATTATGAGCAGTTTATGATATTTAATTCTGATTACAGACCATATTGTGTTTTAATAGACACAGCAGTTTTGTTTACTTAGTTAACGTAATTAACCATTAATATTAATAGGATACTTAGATTCAAGAGACTCAATAAGTACCGCGTGGTGGTGGACTGTACGAGTATAACTGATTGACTTCTGACGCCCAGACCACAATGATTATCATTGTGATCAATAGGGTCAAAGCGGCCTAAGTATTTCACTTAGGCCGCTTTTGGTAAATCATAATATTATGATTCTCATTAGAAAATTGCTAATGATCTGCTGTGTATTTTAAAAATAAAATGATTTCAGTACCTATAACAAAAAATTTTACTTAAGTAACATCAATCTTTGAAAATATTATGCAAAACTAAAAAAATAAATGATCTAGAACAAACTGATGAAGTAGTGGCGATTGAACGTCAAATAAGGCGCCGTAAATAGTTAGTAATGTTAGCATTGGGTTCACAGATTTTACGAGTTAAAGTGATCGAACTCTACCTCCAGTATCTACGGATATAAATAAACTACTATGAAATATGCTATAGGTAGGTACCATTCCACTAACCCAGAATCTATGTCAATGACTGAATTTGCCATTTTATGACCCACTATAAATAACAATATAATGTAGTATTCCGTTAGTAGTACGGTTCCTAGTACCTATGATTGCCGACTTATCATTTTCTTCGTAACTGTACCTAATATATTGTATTACTTAATACAATATAATATTTATTATGATTTTAAAAGAACCACTCTAATTTGTATGAACAGTCTAGAGCAAATATTTCCCTTCGTTGTTTAATGGTGGTTTCCCAATAAATTAATAGCACTTATTATTTAAAATTGATGTTAAAAAATCAAAGATAATCGTGAAGATCATGTTCATGAACTCTATGAATTTTATGTGACAACAGACAAGAGTATAAAGTGTCGTAAAATACGTTAGCGGTTTATGCACATGAATAGAAATTTATGATCATGATGGCTCCAAATTGATCCGTTGAACAGTTACACGTAAAATCATTCTTAGGTGACAGCAAATTAGATTGAACAATATGCGTATTCAACAGACTTGTTCAAACAACACAATAAGCGGTCTATTTGATGAAGCTTCAGGCACTCGATTTTATGACGGTCATTTTCATAAACTAGCAACCGCTATATAAACGAGTTATTAGCATGTGGAGGTCCTGGGCTCAATTCACTGGTTATGCATATTTCTCGTTCCAGTATAAAAATACACCTACTTAAATTCACTGACATAATAGTAACCCATAAAAACGCAAGGTACAGCGTAATGTAGTGTATTCAATATAGGTTACGTCATGTATTTAACACATGAACATCACGAATATAGACCTCATTATTTATACATTTAATTAATCAAAGGTTGTTAGATAACTTGCTTCAAATCCCCGAAGTGTAAGGCTGTTCGCCGTACACCTTGCGTTCGCCGTTACGATTAGGTTCCATGTAATATGGGACGAGCCTATTGTTATTAACTGGGCACAAATCCAAACTTCGAACTGCTATTCAGAATTTCATAGATTTTTTTTTATTAATTGCTCCTTATTGGAATTGAATCCAGGACGTCTAGCGTAGCGCAGTTGCTCTTGTGACCACTAGACTTATAATAAGGCAATTTGTTAGATAAATTACGAGCTTTACGAAACTGATACTCTGAGACGTTCGATGCATTAGTGTAAAGTTGGTGACACAATGAGATATGGAAAATATAAATTAAGTTTATTTTTGTCAAAATTATATAACCAAAATGCAAACTGAAGAACTGGAAATATTGGTACATAAGCACGTATAATTAGGTACTGGACTACAGGTGGATATATATGACTAAATAATTTTTCGTACGTACTTTAATTCACTAAAAGGTAATATCACTCTCATACAAAAAGCACTCATTAACAGCGTCCTTCGCGACCTTGCGAGTCCCGATTTTACCTAACGGGAAAAAGTAAATAGGTAAAAAGGTAAATAGGTAAGATAAAGATGACAATTATTACCATTCCATACTTCGTAAGGTTAAACAAACACCGTCACGTGCTCACGTTAAATCTTCTAACTTCACGGGTTCTATTATTATCTATTATACTTCACATTTTCCTTACCTAATACATCTAGTAATGATTATCATTGTCTTATATTTTTCCCCAGCTGATTTGTCAGTATTGTTTTCTTGAATGGCATTGTTTATCTACGTTTTCTTACGTTATAAATAACATGATGATCTTATTTGTTTAGTATTTGTATAGTCGGTGCGTGATTTGTCTCGTGAGACACATGTTTGGCGGTGTGAGTGTTCTCGGTACGTGACGGGACGACGTCCACTCTGTCAGTTTGTCGGTTTTCCACATATGAATGCGCGGGAGACGCGTGCTTTACGCGCCAGTAGTGCACGACAACGCGACTTGCGCGCGACTTACCCGCGGCGCATACGCATTTTTAGCGGGAAAACTAGAAATAGTTCGACTATTTAAATATTTATTAAAATCAAAAGGATTTTATTTTAAAAATAATAGTGAATTTGTTGTTTAGAAAGTAAAAGTGCGATTTATTTAGTTGTTCCATTCGATTCTGCTTAGTGCAACAAGATGCATTTTTTTCGTGACAACCTAAATTATCAATTTTTAATCCCTTCATAAACCAACTCGATAATATAATTTAGTATTTAAATATCTGTTTAATAGGTAGCTTAAAAATATTATATGTGACATGTTTACTTGCTGGCGCCACGACGCGAGCTTTCACGAAATCATCGGGCCGTATTAGCGTTTGCTTTCAAGCGAATAATTTAATTTCCGTTAAAATCTCTTATCGTCTACAATTATATTCTCCGTTAAGTGATGTAACCATCGGTCAATGACAATCCGATGTTAATTTGATGGCTGTCAAAGTTGGTTGTTGAGTGGACTGGTCGGAAAGTCCCGTACGCAGCGGATGCTTACATCGGCCTTATCAGCAATTCTCATGTAACAGACAAATATCAAAGGACAAGACAAATTAACGTTATGTATGGTGTAAAATTGTTAAGAAACAGTTAATGGTATCCAAAGAACTAATATGCGGGATCAAACTAATTTTCGTCACGGTATTTTAGTTGTAACATGAAACTGCATGAAATGCAATGTATGTTTCCATTTAGTTCTTATTTATTTACGTTTTCCTGTTTTTCTTTTACTGATTTCCTTTGATATTTTTGATTCAATTAAGTATTTAAGAAATGTTCCGCAGTTGAAGTTTATAGATAAAATTTTAGTGATTTTTTAACTAATGACTAGCAGCTAGCAGTTACTTACAGATTTTTTTTGCATTCCGTATAATGGTTTTACTTAAAATAGTAATTATTGCAAAATATAGGTCACTGTGAAGTGTGTGTGAATTAATATAATTTCTTTTATACTGTATACTGTATATTTTTAAGTCTGAGTATAGGTAAGCAATATTTGAGATTCTCGGTGCCTCTATAGTGCTCAAGATGGCCATGAAAATTTCACTGACCCAGGCCTGTTCCTCAGTAGGAGCAGCCTCTTAGAGGAGAAAACAATATGAATTTTCGATTCACTTAGTAATATCACGTGTTCCATTAAAATAAATAGTAACGAAGTAAATGTATAGGATCCCTTAAAATCCGGCGTAGTAGTCAGTATATATACCTACTTATTAATTAAAGTCGGCGTCAGTGCGTTGATCTCGTTGTCTGATCGACAACAATTTTTGGCCGCGTCATCCGCGACACTGCTTGTGTTAATTTTTCATTAAGAAATTATTAAAAGACCGCTATAAAAGCTTCATCAGTGATCAACGAATTGGGGTTACTACAAGGTCGATTAACATCTGCTTTAGGGCTGGTAGAGTTTTGAAACACGATATATATTTGCACTAATTAGTTCTTGTTAACAACTACTGTCCAACCGCTTACATAAGAAAATTTTGTGCCACAGTTCCTGGAGAATATTAGATAAAATATCTATTAGTGTAAATCATAACTGTGATTTCGCTGAATTAATAAGTTAAAATCATCAGATTGGTATAGTTATGTCAGTGTTTCTGTCAACCCTATAAGTCTATTAACTCCTTACAAATAGAGGACATCTTTATTTCGGACATATTCCCATTCATCATCATTGTCATTCTCTGAAATTTGAAATGGTGCTGCTATTAACATGTCAATAGTCGTTTGCTTTATGTTCTCTGCCTACAATTTATTGTTATTGTAACGATGCAGTACAATATTCTAAATTGAGAAGGTTAAGAAAACCCTTATATGTAAATAACATTATGTAGTTATCTGCACAAGTAACATACGTTTTTTAGAAAAAACTTGTCAAGTCGTATGCACTGAAATACACAAACACTTTTATGATATTATTTATAGTCATGTATGCAATATCTAACAATAATTCATGACATAACATTGATGTGCGTAAAAATTATTCCTAACTTAAAAAGTTTGCCCTGCAGTGGGATGACAATTTAAAAAAAAAAAAAAAGTTGCCCCACACTATGATTTTCTCCTGTATCGTGGGTGCGTTTACAAACACAAACACCCAGACCCGGAACAACTACCTGCAGATCATTCAAATATTTGCTCCATGTGGGGATCGAACCCACAACACGTGGTGCAAGAGCCGATCGCTCAACCGCTACACCAATCGTGTCGTCAATGGTTGAAATAAAAACTTAAAACGGCCAATGGAAAAAAGAATGCAAGGATAAGCAATTTTTCTTGATATTTAACTAGTTATATGCTCGACGAAATTAGGTTATTGCACAAATAGCCTTGATAATAAAGTCAGGAATTTTCTTAAATGCATCATTTATTTTTTTTATAATAGCTTTGTAAACATTGAACCTCCTTTTATCTCTTCTCAAAAATAATTTAATTTTTGTGCTGTTTATTTTTAACATAGTTAATTTCACAATGCATCTAGGACAGACAGGTATATTTTTATACACTTAGAGGCTGTAATCATCAAGAGAATAAGAAAGAGGACTAGTTAACATGTCGGGTGTTGATATAATTATTATTATACTTTTTCTAATATATTACTGTCACAAACGCTTCCGCTTCCACTTATTGTTGTATGTTTGTATAAGTGGGTAGATGTCAACCAATAGTTGCAACAAATAACAAACTGTGAAAACAAATTGTCGACTGTCGAATTGCCTATATTTCGGGACTCTTAATTATGAATTTATTAAGGCTAAGACTCAACCTTATAGGAAAGAAAAGGTAGGAATTGGTCGCATTTAACACGCTACTTTCACCCATTAAACCACGAGTTGGTATTTAATGAAAGATGGGTGTAGATTATGGAGCATCATTACGCATACCTGCCGGAACCGTCACTATTTCTTTCATGGATTACTATAATCCAGGTGATTCATATACTAGTTTAGTTGTTACTGACATTATAAATACAATTCGCAGAAACGACGATGGTGTTAAAAGATCAACCTGCTATACGATTTTATGAAGATCTGTCAAAATGAAACATTTATAACAAACTAATAACTTTACGAGTCGCAAATGACAGTACTCCTGCAGTTACTTCCTGTTCCTTAAAACGCGTGGAAAGGTGGATACGTGTATACAGGCTGTGTATAGCCGAATCCGTTTTTTCAAAAACCACCTGCTGATGATTTGCATGAGTTTCCTACGTCTTCATTAGGTTCTCACATAAGTTAGTAGGTCCCTACCGTTTTTTGGGGATATATAAACGTATAAAAAGTGTTGCGTTTTGTTTAAAAACACAAAATTATTGTATTATTTTTGGAGTTTTTATAATGTCATTATTTAAATTACTTGATTAAATTAATTTATTAAGACCTTGTTTAGGTACAGTCTTCTGATGGCACTCGTCGAATCTCGCGATGCGTCCATTATTTGGTATGTTTAGTGCCTGGACGATCGCCAGTGTTAACGTGGTATTAGTCGCAATTGTTTATTTGTTGTTATCGTACATTTATACGTGTATTAGAACGTAAACATGAGTGGCTTTCTAGCCAGTTTCAGTGTGGTGTGTGACGCAGGTCCACCAAAAATTCTAAATTAACTGGGATTTGCTAAACAATTACTTGTCGCTAATCGCCTTGTAAAAACTATTTTGCTATAAAATTAAGTCAGATAATTTCAAACAAGTAGGTGTGGTCATGTCAATTTCTGGTTTTAAATTAACGTAACAATATATTTGTATACATAATTGATTTGAAATAAATCGATCGTAAAATATAATTTATTAGTTAAAATATACTTCGGTATTATACGAAGAAGGTTTATGGTTGTATGATCGTAAAAAAAATGTGATAAACGGACAATGTTATCCCTACATATAATAATGACGGACGATTTTAATAACTTTGTCATTCTACTATGATTTTATTTGAAACTTCTATGTGTTGAGGCATACAGATTAGTTCAATTCAGATTTAAAATGCTCACAAAGCAAATAGAAAGAATGCCCATTTATCTTAACTATCTGGGCTTCTAAAATTTATTTATGGTGGCCGCGTCAGCCTGACAAATATCATTATAACAATAATTGAAATATTTAGTGGCGACACGCGACCAAATCGGGGTTAAATAGGGACACTGTCCCACTAGATTTATAGCCTTAAAATATGTCAACTACACTAACAAGTTAAACGAGGTTTAAATAAAAAATGAACGTTTTACTGTCCGGTTAGTTAAAGTTGTGTTTTTTGAGTTTAGTCGATAATTTGTAAAATTTAATAAAGATAAATAGGATCACACAAATAGTTTGCTGATAGAATGCTATACTTTTGATATACTCCGTCTTAATCCCTATTACAGGAGTGATTCAGTTTAATAAAGAATATTTCCTGCAACGATGAACTCACAAGTTGCTCACAGATAAAATTGGCATCATGTGTAGAACAGCAAAAACCGAATGAACCTTAATTCAAGGACACTCGAGTGCATTCTTCATATTTTTTGTTCTGACGCAAGAACACACTTGTAGCAGATGAAACCATGAAAACATTATTCATTCGAGGAAAATTAATTTCTGTTGTCTAACTAACAGAATAAGTACTTTTAGTTTAAAAGCCAATAATTTCGAACAACTTACACAATTGGGATCGGATTAAATTTTTCGTTCCTCATTTTAGGGTTACAACAAACTGTAGTGTACCAATGTAGATAACATTTATGACGTAACTGCTACTGTACTACAATATAAATGCTAATCGTTTAAATTGCAGTACAGTATCGCAGCAGTGATTAAAGCAAAGGGGATAAAAGCATTCAGTTTATCTAGATTCCGAGATCAATCTGTGTTCTAAAGAAAAAAATGTCCTAAATTGAATATTGGCGGAGTTTATGTAGCTACTAGGATTTAATGTGAAGCTTCGACAGTGAAGTTAAAAGTGGCATCACCATAGATCGGCTCAATTACAATTTTATTCTAGATTTGCAATTTACAGGATACTCATTTGAATGATAATACCTAATTGATGAAAGACTTCTTAGATTAAATGACTTTTCCATTCCCATTTCTATATGTTCACTGTGATACATTCGATTTGATAGATGGCATAGCTGAGCTCCCGTATTGAGTAACATTTAGTATAAACTGCACGTTGTTCGGAGTTACCTTCATGAAAGGCAGCGCGAAAGCTTGGCGCCAAGCCACCGTCTTCTTTACGATCCCTGCGATACAGGTTTAATATGTATCGAGTTCTCTATGCACGGGAAACTTTAAAAACTCGGCCACTGAGACTAGTTGTACGACTGACATCAAAAGCTGCAAGATACTGTTAAGTAAAACGAACTTTTGTGCACTATGTATGCTAATGCAAATAGATATCTGTTTTTTTAAATCTAGATAAGGCACAAAAGTAATTCAGCCATCTCAAGAATAGGTACGAACTAAGCAACACCAATAACACTATTTCTAGATTTTCTAGTTGCTAGTATGCAGACCGGTAATCGTATTAAGATTGTATCTGTTAATAATCTCCTCTTCTATATACAATCTATTTTAAGATCAAAATTGTCCTGCAATGTTCTTCGGATAAATTTAAATGTGAATAAAATTCATGAATTTAAACGTTTCCATGAATATAATAATATCTAATACAGGAAAACGTACAATCCGACTTATGCAAATTTTAAATACAGAGTTATGACGAATGCAATAAGTAGATAATAATGTCGAAGCTAGTGCAAGTCGTTGTTTCGGATTTCGCTTGAAGCCGTTGTATAAAGATATCAACGTGGATTTGGCTAATAAGTACTCGTTTAAATTAAATTCAATTCATGTAACGAGATCAAAGCGACCATTACTCTTGCCGGCGCGTACAACTAACAATAAAGTAATCATTACCGCGAGCACCGATAATAATTACTTTATTTAAATATCTGATCTACTTTTGGCTCGTCTCCCCGCAGTTTAACCTTCATGGACATTAATTTAATTTATGATGCGAATTGTTATGTTCCATTTAATTTACGCATGTTTTGGTATACTAAATATTTTGACATTACGAGTCAGTTTATTTCAATGTGAACCTTTTATATATCGCCACAAGCAAGATAATCCCGTTTGTAGAACAAATCAAATGTAACAGCACTTTGTTTATAAAGCTTTATTATCAAAATAATTATGCTATTTCATCTGATTAATTTAACTATATTTTAAGACTATACGTATAAACGGTATCGTTGACATACATTTAATTTAACTAGTCACAAAATTATAATACGGACAAGTTTTTATTATCCACTTAAAGTTTTACACTTCTCCACCATTATGTCATCTGAAAATTATGCATCGAATCTCATAACCAAAAAATTAATAGAGTTTTGAATTTCAACATGTGTCATTGAAAATGATAGACATCCATCTAGTGTGTCAGAAAGATCATCTGCGTGTGAATATCGGTGCTATCTAATAACTTATCTATCGCACACATCGAAGACAACATGCTGTCTACTTCCGGCCTAGTTTTCGTTCTGTTCGCCCTCGTAAGTATAATGTTTACCTATTTTGTATGCTTAATTAAAATAATATTGAGTAACGCAAAATTCATAGTTTAGCGGTAAACCGCCTGGAGCCATATATCATGATGGATTACATTAACAAACAAACTAATATGACAGCACCCTAGTCGCCGCCATACTGATGTTTATTACATTTGTTAGTAAACTTTATAAATGATACAGTTCAATGAGTAAGCCGAGAAGTCAAGATATAATCAGTGCAGTCCAAGAAAGGAGGTTGGTGTATTAATTGATTTATAAGAACACATTACGGCCAATTAAAGTTTTCCGACCAATTATATGAACAGTTTATGGTCGCGCCGCTTTTATTATGTAAAACTGAGGACTGGTGTTATTTGACTTGTCACGTTCTGTGGCACTACACATTTGTTTTGTTAGAAAAGTCAAGATCGTTACGCCCACGCTTCATTAGTCAAACTACTGTGAATCCTCGAACGTTTACACTGCATTTAAGTGGAATTAATTCCAGTCTACTGTTACTGAACTGCGTGCTATTTTATATAATATATTAATTAATTTTATATAAATTAATTTTATATAAATTAATTTTATATAATGCTATTTTATAACATTTTAAACAAACAAGCGCAGTTAGGTGCAACATATGTTGGCTCTACGGGTCAATTGTTTGTCACAGTTAAGCAACTTGTTCAGTAATCAGTGAGGCGCATAAAACACAGTTCAAAGCCGACTGTTACCGCTCACTGACAGGTGATTCGTTAACTCACGGTTAATCCTAATTAATAGACTATTAGTGGACGTTTTCAATTACCACTTCAAATGATTTATAATAACCATACACTAAGTATTTGCTGATTAATGTCCGTGGCATTATTGTAATCTGATTAATAAATCGGATTAATGTTTTAAAAATCTATTAATTATGTTCGTTTATCAGTTATGTTTCTACAAGTTAAATTAACATGAACTGTCAAAATGTTTTAGAGTACGTCCGACTTTTATAACATTTATTTTTATATTCTCATTTATATATAAAATGTTGTTATCTCATTAGCGAGCATCGAGCGTTCTCATTAATTTATCCTTTTACAGTTCTTCCTATATTACGGGCCAACTGGTGACGGTTTGATAGAAATAAGTATTTAAGAACATCAATTTAAATTCAAATAAAGTCGTATACGACAAATAGAAACACAAACAAAGCTTTTAAGGAGAACCTTGAGTATGGCAATAAGGTGCTTAACGTTTGGCAAGTTATCTGAAACAAAGACTTAGGAGGCAACACATATCACTACTACTGGACCTTTCATGTAGTATAAACACAAATTCATTGAGTGCTCAATTACACACATTTGGACATATTTGGGAGCAAGCCAAGCCAACGTACAAGAATACAAGAATGGCACGTAGGGTACCTAATACTGATACATACGCCTAATAATTTTCTTGCGCATTTGGTTTTATTCAGAAACTACAACAAAAGACATAAATTATTTTGTTGATGACTCTCATAAAACACCATAATGTATGTGAATGTAATTAGCAAGTGAATTTTAGTAATACGAGTAAATACAAATGTCGTGCGTAAAATTTGCATAATGAGTCACTTTCTTGTGCCGAAGGAAACATTATTAAGCTCTTTAAACATATGTGAAGCTATAAATAGTGGGACAATGATTCTTATATGATCCTTTTACAGGATAAAACGTTAATAAAGACAGTTTGCCTGTAAGTGGTTTAAAAGCAAATATTATAGATCCTGATGTCAAAAGCACTTTGCTTGAATATACACTGGAATATGTGGTCCAATAAATAGATAAACTCCCTTGAGTGAGGAATTCACATCTTTGTGTTTTTATTTCTTTGCCATATTCAAGTTATTATTATCTGAATAAAGATTGTAATAATCTTACGAGTATTTTGTGCAATTTTTTCATTGTTTGGAGAGAATAAGTCAACCAAAACTTATCATCATATCATCGAAAAGAGGTCCATTCTTGAACAGAGGCCTCCTCCATAAACAAAATAAGGGTCGGTTATATGACGCCCACATTTTCTGTCAGCTGGTAGACCGTTTTTTGGTGTGTTTTCTGGTGCCTGGTCTCCACTCGAGAATCTTTTTACCCCAGTGGCCAATAGTTCCACGAACTATGTGCCCCAACCGCTGAAACTTTAGCTTGCCATTTAAAATTATCACTAGCTTTAAATTATATTACGCATTTCACTAGTTTTAAAGATATATTGTAGGTGAGTTTTTAAGTTGACTATAAAATCAGTGTAACGATATTTATTCTCAATACAAAAGACAAACAGTCACTTACATGAGAACGGGGTTGATCAAAATCATCCTAATATATTAAAAAAAAATGTGTAAACGAATCATTTTTCAAATGAAACTAATTATTAGGCATCAATCACTTTAAGCATTTAGTGACTGATGAGTATCCAATCTATCCGCCTATACAGTATTTCAGTACCTACTTTTGTACTTTCCAATCTGTAGTAAGAATTTATAATCAACATCGTAAATCGTACTTTGGTATCGTACAATGTACGAGAAGAAATTTATTGTTGCTAGGGTTGGCATTTAGGATTTCCTCAGATGTTTCTTAACTATGTTACAGTTTTCGTGGAGCAAAATGCCTGTACAACCATCATGTACCATATACAGGTATTGTTTGTACATGGCACATGTTGTCTTAGAAAAAAAACTACCAACCAATTCTTGGTGTACCTACCAGGACTCGAAACAAATATGAATAACACAAATATTTGTCTCGTCTAGGAATCAAAACCACGATACTCGGTGCAAAACGTTACACCAAACGTACATCAAACACTCACGCCGTTCTCCCACAGGGGTAGACAGAAACTATAGTCAGTTCCAGGTTGATAAAGTACTAGCAGCCTTTTTCCACCTATGGCTTCCAGTCTAACCTGAAGATTCATATGACCTCTGCATGCTAATTACTGACCCTGTGACATTTATGTCATTGTCAAATTAGTTACGGATTATCTTTTTGGATCCCATTTGTTTATACTGTTATAACTGTGTTGTTGTTCAAAGTTAAATGATTTTATCGATGGTAGCCCTAAGTGTTGTGGACATCATCGGAACAATGCATCGTAGAGCGAGCCATTACGATCATGAACCATTGTATTAAGATTGTCCTCACTGGGTATCTTGGTTTGAAAGTACAAGTAAATTACTTTGTTCACTACATGTCTCACTTATCGAGATTAGGCAGTCGCTTCCTATAACCAGGTGTAGTGTTTAAAAATGTTTTATATTAATATCTAGCTACTAAAGTGCACTCTGGTCCTGATCGATAAGATTCTAAATTATCAGAAGTATTTATTACTAAACTTTTATTGTACAAATAAAGGGAAAGATGAAACAGCCTAATCGTTGATATGATCATCAATCCTCTTTCCCAGTTTGGAGTC
This sequence comes from Acronicta aceris, assembly GCA_910591435.1. Lineage (NCBI taxonomy): Eukaryota > Metazoa > Arthropoda > Insecta > Lepidoptera > Noctuidae > Acronicta > Acronicta aceris. The sequence goes on from OU342774.1 coordinate 6,965,409, forward strand.
TATAGAATTTGCTGAAAATTTATATTGCGCATATACATTTTCGGAGATAATGGAGTCAAGTCAACATTTTCCAGAGATTTAAGAATGTACATGCAGGCTCTATCCGCCAAAATTAGGACAGTGTGCAGGATCTAGTTTAATATTTATGTTAAGAGTCCCTTACTCTTGGCGTTGGTTTTTTTTTATGATTAACTCACTAAGAAAATTTCATGCGCTTTTCCTTTAGGTGGTGGGTCGCGAGGGTGTTTTGTCTTCATCGTCGGCGCATGAGCTGCGCTGCGGGCGGCGGCTGGTGTCGGGGCTGTTCTCGCGGCCGCGACTACCACTCGGTTACTCCTACGTCACTACCGTGCCGCGTGGTGCATGTAGGCTCAACGTCTCTGAAATCATGCCCAGCGAGAACTACATAGGTTTGTGTTGATAGCAGACAAGACACCACAGCAGATAAAGAAAAGTTAACCAAGAACACTAATCGGCGGACAATGTTGAGGTTAAAGATGATAATTAACAAAAAAATTGCAGAGATGAATAGGCCTTATTAAGAATTGATAGAAAAGTTTATTCATTGATTAAGCTTGTGATGTCAGCTAAGCGACTTAGCGATACAGGTGTAACTTCTAGCGATAAAGATCACATTTAACTACTATAGCGATGGTTGTTAGTTTTAAATCACTCAAACCCAACCATTAATCAAAAAGACGTTGATAAAATTATACAACTGATGAATGGAGGCTACCTATTTGCTAGACATTTAATTTATTATTTTTCAATATGTGCTTAGTGAATAGTCCTTTGACGAAGGCTAATGGGCCGCGAACGTGAGGTTGGTCACTTATCAATCAGCATTGCAGATGTAGTGGACTGTAAATCATTTGAGACCATCTACTATGGGTACCAACGCCCACTTTGTTTTGTGCTAATCTGAATACGACTTCGCCCCGGTAATTAATGTGATCCGGAATCAATTTCAGACATCACTGACAGGTAGTTTACAATACGTCGATCTCAATAATTAATGTGTACAGGGTATTGATCGCTTGTTGTTAAACATCTGTGGAACAGAATGTAAATAGAGGCCTGGTTGATAAATTGATTGTCTGTCACATCAGTGGTCTAATCCTGCTTTGAATGAATCTTTGGTACTTACAGCTTTAAAGATCTCTAATGGGTCGTACATTATGAACGGGGAGTTCGCGGTGTCTGCGGCTGGCATGTACGAAGCAGCGGGCGCCCGCTTCATTTACTCACGACACGGAACCCTCGACAGCGTGATTGCACACGGACCCATACACCATCCAATCGACATTATGGTTAGTATTTATATAACAGATAAGTAAAGAAATAAATACATACAAAATGATTTAAATTTCTCTTGAATAAACAAAATACAACGTAATATATACGGCTTCGAACATAGCAATCCGCCAGAAAAAATCACCATCATTTTTTTACTACAATAAATTGTGTATTTGCAGATACTTTATACACAACCGAATCCGAGTATAAAATATGAATATTTTACGGAATTGGTACCGAATGAAGACGAAAGTGATGCTGTTACTAAAACAGACTTCCCTGAAGCAACACCTACGTCTGCTTCAAAACATTCTCGGAGACATCACAGTTACGATGTTTTTACGAGGCCTAGTGGACCTGTACCTAGGTACCCAGATATAAACAGAGAACGTGGAAGTAATGCAGATGATTTAGAAGAGGTTATCGTTGGAAATAGGAAATTTGTATGGAAGATAATGTCTTACACTCAATGCACTCGGAGTTGCGGCGGCGGTATTCAAGTGAGTTTCAATTTGTGGTTGTAAATCTTGTAAAAATGACTTTATTAACTAGTTACTTGGCGAGAATGAAAGCAAACTGCTGAACTGAATACACTAGACACAGTAACTTTGGCCTACATGCTGCGAATCGGACAATGAGACGTCTAGTCAATCTGACCGATAAATACCTAATTGAAATCAATCTGCTGAATTCTTTATTACTAGGACACAGACCAGTCCATTTTTCGGGGCAATTGGTAATGTGATGCTGATTCTTCCATGAAGTTCCAACCGAGATTCACTTTTAAATTACATAGACGTTGATTAGGTTTAATAAAATATTAATATTAATCACCAGTATAGTAATAGTAAAGGTAAAAACCAATCTTAATATAGCTTTAAGACTGAATACACGTCATAAGTAGTGCTTAGACTTGAACCAATATTTTAATAAATTAATGAACAAATATTTTGGCTGATACAGTGACATATTTCAGCTGGGCAAATTTCGTTGCGTAGAAGTGAATTCTGGCAATCGTGAGGTGTCTGCAGTGTATTGCGCAGGGTCAGCCCCCTTTCCTCAACGTCGGCAATGTGCCATGAATCCCTGTCCCCCTCGCTGGCGAGCTGCTGCCTGGTCCTTGTGCCCCGCATGTGGACCTGCTGTCAAAACAAGGATTGTTGGATGTGTTCAAGATCATTCTAGAGGAATCACTAAGGTACATACAAAATTTTATTCAAGAGAATCAACATTTTTGGTCCTGGTTATAAGTGTATCTACAATTATTTTTGACTACAGTGTGTTTATAGTTTTCGGTCGTTAAAATTTTGTATTTTTTCTTTAGATCAGCGATCAAAAATGTCCTTTGCCGAAACCTTCAACCATAGAACAGTGCGAAATTCCAAACTGTAAAGCGACTGAAGCTGAAGTGAGACAGATCACGTCCAAACGCGTGATTAGGCCTCGGGAGCATACCGACACCTTCCGAGAGGGGCCCGTGTATACTGTCACTGTAAATAGCACTGATCTGGATGTTGGTCCTGAATATTCCTTTAGTGCGACTGCGGGATGGCTGTACACTGATTGGTCTGATGTGAGTTTCTGATTACATTATGATTCGTTTTAGGAATTCGATTTGTTCGTGAAGTTGGAACGTAACCAAACAATGAATCTATTTCCTTTTTGTCAATGATGACTTTAACATGAAAGAGACATCTTGATATCTTTCATTATTGCAATTGAATAAATATACTTGGATTCATAATTTTCTATATTCGTTAGCAATTGAATGAAGAAGTTAAAAAATAAAGCGTGGCTTTACCCGAAATTATGAGTCTGGATTGTTCCGACGTACATCAAAATCTACCTATGTGGGAGTGTAAAATTTCCAAACACTTACCGAATTTATCCCAGACCATTCCAAATGGTCAAAGTCATCACCTAAGTGCAGCGAGATTTATTTGTTGCTCTATTTTTTTGCTTCCTAAGTGGTGTTCTTACAAACAAGCATGAAACATTGCAAGAATGCATTGAGTAATCGTCAGTCAGCACACGTGGCGGTGGCTTCTGATATATTGAACAGATAAAGAGCTTGTCAGATTTGCTTATTCAAATGATACTATTGATTTTACCCATAAATCATTATTATTAGTGAAATATTACTTGTTAACATTAAATTGACAAATAGATTGAAATGGTTCCCATAACGTATGAATCAGTAAATTTATTTAGGAGTAAATGTTCCATGAATCACTATAAAGACCGCAATTTATTCGTGTTCTGACTAAAAAAAGCTATTTAAGATACGTCAGTACTATTTATTTGTTTTAGTGTTCTGTTTTTAGATTTAGTTGCACTGTAAAACCAATATCTACAAATAGCTTATCGACTTTAAACATTGAAAACTAAAATAGTTTTTAATTTAGGCGTTAAAGAAAATAAATAATAATGCGGTGGATATTCATAAAGCGACTACTCGTTAGCTATTCTAAACTATAGATTAATGTTTATTTACGTTATAAACGGTTTTAAGTTAAACTGAAGGACTTAATTTGTTACTCAGCATAACTTTGAAGACGAGAAAGGACTACAAAGTGTTTAAAGTGTTTTAGTTAGTTAATTATGTTTTTTTTATTAATAATACTATTATCATTAAGTTGTATTCAATAAAAATACTTTATTATGTAGAAGGGGTATATACAGGGTTATTTTTCAATGACCGGGCAAATTTACAGAGCTGTTCAGAATCGATAATATTTTTGATCTACGAAATAAAAAAGTTAAAATAAAAACAATACATGATTTTATTCCTGTCCGCCTCTAAATTACAGAACGCGTGGATATAGTTACAACTACACAATTCATCATAACCTAGATAGCAAACATTCATACATAAGGTTGACAGCGCACGCACACGACCACAAATCCGCAATATAAATTTATGAATTTAGATATTTTTCAGACATTTTTAAGTGAATGTTTTTACTTTAATTTAACAATAATGTTTAAAATGCATTCTGAGTTTGACTTTTATGTCTTAATTTTAAAGGTCGATCTCTGAAATTTAATCCTGTATAAATAGATTTAAATAGTAACACATGATTCGCACTAATACTAATACTTGCCATGAAACATACACAAACGATTTTTACTTAGAATAGATTACGAATAATTCTTAATATCCGCAAACATTGAAAAACGAAAGTAAGTCATATTTTATTTTAGCACACACATAAGTAATTTTCTTTATTTGCACCTATTCATCAGTGCGTAGGATGGTGCGTAGGCGGCGGAGTGCAGAGCAGGGGTATTCGATGCGCAGATCCTTCAGGGTGTTCTCCTCACAGACGATCCGAGTCCTCGCGTTCTTGTGCACCGAAGATTGTTTGCGAACCATTAGAAGGACAGTGGTTTACTGGTAATTATAATAATAATCAATTAATTAGTAGGTTCCATGCAATAAACAACGCTGCTATAACCGCTCTGATATATTATCATCATATATCTATTATTATATTTATTACCTGATTACATACACATTTTTGAGGTTACGTTTCACTTGCTAGAATCAACCTTAGATACTTAGGATACTCGCAAGGAGGTGGAAGATCGAGATATTGGTTTGAAAAGAACATTCAATAGGCCAATTTGGGCTATGAAGGTAAAATTTGAGTCAATTCCCTATAAATTTTGATCTAGGTAAATTTGATCAAATCGTAATTTTACACGAAAATGGAGTAATGATGATACTTACTTTTACGTTCACAGAACTGCACTTAGACAGTTATACTTAGAAGCTAATAAAACGAAGACTGATATTAATTATTATTTCTAAATTTGTCTAGCCGTTTATCTAAGACGATATACTCTAGTACTTATCTGATCGCTTCTTATTATGGCTAGGTCTCTTAGGGTTATTGCAAGGCAGATAAGCTGATGCCCATATGTAGTTTCAGTTAAAATCATATTTCAGTTACTGACATAAATGCCAACTTGTTTAATAATATTAATGGCTACATTCGATTTTATTATGAAGAAAGCTTGCCTTGGGAATAAACTAGCAACATAAGTTAATTAGCGCATCTTACTTAATTGCTCAAGATAATTTCTTTTACAATGTAGTTGAGAGCGAGTAGCGTGTTATTTTTATGCGCTCTGTTAATGTACATATCTAACTTATTGTCGCTGTGTGAACCAGATCTCATTTTGAAATAAAACTACTTTTTACGGATTTTATCGCGTTGTATTAATATTATTTGATTCCCGACGTTTCGGATCCTTTACAGCATCCATGGTCACGACTAAGTTGTTGAACGTCGTAAAAAGTAGTTTTATTTCAATGTCTAATATTCGCGTAAGTGTCAGAAACCAGTACAGATCACATTTTTTTAAATCTTGTTGTTAAATCATAAATACATGCCATCACCCCTGTATTCTCCGAAGGGTTAGGCAGAGGTGTATTAAAAATAAACCACAGTTCGCCTATATGCTTTAGGTCCCATATAATAGGGGACGAGCCTATTAACCGGGCACAAATCCGGACTCCGAGCTGCTATTGAAAATTTCAAAGAAAATACCAATAACACTTTGCTCGACCTGGGCATCGAACCCAGGACCACGTAGCAGTCACGCTTGGGTCTACTAGACTAATGAGGCAGTCAATTATACAATGACTTGTATTTCAACTAGGAGCTGTATTGTTTCTATACTCTTAAAAGTGTCTAAATTACTTCATTAGTCTAGTGTTGCTAAACGTGAATTGTGCATTAGAGGTCCTTAGTTCGATTCCCAGGTCATGTACTGCTGGGTTTTTGTACCAATTTCTCAGTGGCCGATTCGAGTTTGGCTTTGTGCCCTCTATTAGGATGGGTCCTAAACATAGCGGCGAAATGTGAGTGTACATTAGTCCACCTCTGCCTAAACCTTCGGGGAATAAAGGCGCGTGGTTATGTCGTAAATGTATTGATTTTGAAACAAAAAATAAACATTGATGAGACTATTTCGGCTTGATAACACATAATAATTTTCCCAGGTGATTGGTCAGCTTGCTCGTCTCCTTGTGGCGGTAAGCAAATCCGTGGCGTGCTCTGCATCGGCGGTACTGGCAGGCACTTGAAGGAGTCAGCCTGCCGCGCCCCAAGACCTGCTCACGAACGAGACTGTGTTGCTAACTGTAAACCTACATGGTACTACGGAGAATGGGGACAGGTAACATTAAGAAATTGTTTTTTTTAAAGTGGTTCATTATTTTTTTTAAAGTGCTTACAGAACTCACCATGACATTCACCAAGAGTAAGGTAGATACTTATTCATTTACAAGGCTGTTATACTGGTTCTAAACCTAAACCTTTTGCTTGGTTGTAAGACCGCTTGGGGGTCTTTTTTATCTAAGGTGGCAACAAGCATTCGGCCCTCCTGATGGTAAGGAGCTCGCGTGTTGCCGACCCTGTAAATTAAGGAGGAATAGTTGGGCTCGCAGCATAGGAGACATTCTGTCATGCATAACAGCGGCGGTAACAAAACACCACCGGTCCCCCACACTACTAACACAACGCTTCCTCGAGGAGCTCTGGCGACCTTGCTCACCGTTAGGAACACAACATAGCACGGAGCTATGTTATTTGGCTACGATTTTCTACAAGGTGAAGGTACTTACCCAGTCGAGCAGCTCCAATTGTGAGTGAAATTATTCAATACCACTATGCCCTACCTCTCTTAAATGGGGGTTGGATGTCTGGTGCCATCCTTACGTCAGAGTCTGTCGTAAAGTACCTATGTAAATGTGTGTTTCCACTTTTGCGCGTGAGAGTCACTTCCCCTTCTTGGTTACCACAGCTCTGGCAGTTTGTAGTCTATAGGGGGTCTTATAGCTCGGTAATATATCAGCAACTCCTCTGGTGTTGCAGGTATCCATGGATAGCGATGTCTCATAACCATCAGGTGGCACGCCAGCTCTTTTGACGACAAAAAACATTATGGAACTAGCTAGCAAGCATTTTACTTTGATTCGTCTATAACATCCTTATTATTACAGTGTTTTATTAATTTTTTTTTGGTTCTGATTAAGAATTAGTTTTGTGTTTATTCAAGTAGCATGGCAATCCGATCTTGCAAAACAACTTGAACAATACTAAATACAAACACGTAAAAGGACACGATTAATTAAACGGTACAAAGGAAGCCTTGTGATTGATATTCTAATTAGCAATGTCCATCGTCCAGTTAACTAGATAGGTTTTGACACTTCTTCGTAGTCTTAATTACTTTATTACAACGACCTTTTCAATTCTAAGAGGATCATATTTTTCCTAACGTTGAGGTTCAGGTTTCGGATTAATCCTATCAATTATTTAGTCTGGCTATGCTGATATGATAAATCGAAAATGACCTCGATTAATAATAACGAAAAGTCACTTTCATGTATTTTTAGGGTTCCGTACCTCAAAAGGAAAAACGGAACCCTTATAGGATCACTTTGTTGACCGTCCGTCCGTCCGTCTGTTTAGGTATCGGATTGTCGGAGGTATCGAATTGAAAGTAAATCCAAATACTCAGGTCTACAGTCCCTTGGAGCTGCGAAAAAGTCAAATGTAAAAAAAGATACAACCGTTTATGTCGCAAAAAACGACACTCTCAAGGGAATCAAAATTTATAGGATATTTTCCGTTGACCTAGAACTATGAAATTTGGCAAGTATTACCGTCATATACCTACTACAAGTATAAGTAGTAAGGGAAAAATCTGAAACTATGCATTGGTAATTAATTATAATATGTACCTACAAATTTGTACGGAACCCTCGGTGGGCGAGTTCGACTCGCGCTTGTCCGGTTTTTTTCATAGTACATTAAGTTGGAAAATTATTAGAATTACCTGTATAAAAAGCGATCGAAAATAAAGCCTCTGTCTTATGGAGAAATAAGATTTCGCTTTCGTCTCTCATATTTTATTTCTTATTCTAAAAGTCGTTGAAATTTAAAACTGCTAAATTTTATTATTCAATTACCAGTGCGTGGGCAATTGCACGAGTGGGCATAAGACAGGCACGCAGCATCGATCAGTAGTATGCGCGAGAGGCGACGTCAGTGTTGTCACTGACACAGAATGCGGTCCAAGTCCTCAAGCGAGCCGCACTTGCGATCTGGCGTGCGCGTCTGCTAAAATGGCTCCACTGCCACCAGCACCACCACTGACTATAGGTAAGGGTTACTTCATCAATTTCTCCATCAGTATTCTAGCACCAATAAAAAGTGTACGGCGCTATGATACAGCTAGCTTTGTCTTGTGTGAATTGGCAGATTTTACATTCAAGAATTTATGGATCATTTGGTTACTCGTGTTTAAATAAATAATATGTACATTTTCGGAAAGAATTCATAATTATATTAATAGAAAAGGATCACATACTGTACCCTAAAACTGAATTTTATTTTTGGAATTATAGACTAAAACTCCCGCTGCAGTAAATCGTCTGGTTTTGTTGTATAAATATTAGTTTTTTCATTTTGCACCGTTTTTTTAAACTTGCTCGTTCTTTGAACATTTAACCTGCGTTTGAGCATTTAATTATTCTACAGGTTCTGATAATCCGTCGGAAGCAGATGCTCAAGTAATGAATTTCCTCGAGGGAGAAGCACAGCGATTAAACTGGAGTCCTTTAGTACTAAAGCAAATTTACAAGAGATACCTCAAGACTGCTGTTTTTAAAAGACGATCGGACTTGGAAATGAACACTAAAAAGCCGATGTCAAAGAGAGATGATTTGTTTGTGAGGTTGAAGTATTTAAGCAACCGAAACATAATCGATATTTAGACGTGTTTGGTTTAATAAACTCCGAAAAAATATTGTTTATTAACATGACTGTGTTGACTATTAATTTAGGAACACACTAATGTAAAATTGTTTAACATTACAATACACGCTACTGATTCTATGTTGATGCCGGTACGGTTTTGTTGTATTTGTGCTAATAACTACCTATTGATCGACCTACCTACCTAGACGATGGTGGAGATTTTTTCTATTTGTGCTAATACCTATTGGTCATAGAATAGAAAGAATGGGATCAAATTAAATGGAAGAAGATGAAGATGCAGAGCATTTTGAAAATAAAGATTTTGAGAATGGGCCAATTATTGTGTAGGAGTATTATGCGATGTACAGGCGATTTTATACAAAAAGATGGGATCAGGGTTCAGAGAGATATTATGATTCGAAGAAATGGATTGAACCACATCCCATAACTCGTTTTAGAACTGGATCAAATCGTAAGGGAATCCTGGACCTAATAATATTTATGGAAAACAGAATCACGAATTATTATGGACTAAGGGTGGCTAGTAATATGTATTGTAGAATAAAGTTTTTAAGTTTCACCAACTTTTTATGAACATTCCCATAAATAACATACCTAGTGCAGTAACCTAATACCCTAAAACTTCAATTTCTTTTTAGTCTTTAATATCAAAAAATCATTTTCAGTTACAGGTACGGTATGTGTTATTAATTTATATTAATCTTATTTAATTAAACACGAGTTCATTAGTATTAGTCTTTCTATGTGTCTGCTAACACGTTATAAAACAAGTCTCTTCCACTCGTAATTTGTGTATTTTCTGTGTGTATTTATTGTAATAGGAACCGCCTATAACCGTGTCATGTTTCACAGAGTCGCAAAGAGTTTCAGGATATGAAACGACACAAAGAACCACTACATCACAGAGAAGCACAAATAAGAATCGGGTAACAAAAGGTATGATACTGTTCTATGAATTTTAACAACGTGGTACGAGAAGAGACATAGAGATATAAGGCAAAACTATTTGGAGGATGTTTCTAAAGGATAACCCTGATTATATACCGAACTACTGTATTTATATACGGTATCACAAGTCTAGGGTTATATCCCCTGGTTGAGCAAAGTGTTATGAAATTCTGAGTAGCAGCTCGGAGTCTGGATTTGTGCCCGGTTAATGGCAATATTATCGCCCCCTATTACATGGGATCTAAACATACCGGCGAACTGTGGGTGTACATTAGTACACTTCTGCCTAACCCTTCGAGAAATACAGGCGTGATGGTATGTTTCATTTGTCTGATGTGACTGCTCTAAAAAGTACTGTCTTCGAAAATATTACTTCATGCTGCTGATCAAAACCAATAAATCAGCGAGTTTACGAAAACTTTTACAATTTACGACGTATGTAAGTATATAATATTTATCCATTTTTGTGTAGGGAAGTGCGTGGACAAGCTGAACAACTGTATGCTGGCGGTACAGGCTCGGCTGTGTCATTACAAGTACTACACAAACAACTGCTGCCAGTCCTGCGGCGGACAGTGAACTAGTGAACGCACTGCACTGCACTGGTCCACTTACCTAAGTACTTACTGTTTAGACTAAACGCGCACGATTGCAGAGATTGTAATTATAAAAAGGTTGTGGTAAAGGGGGTTTCTAAATCTCCACTTTTGACCAAAAAGGAGTTTATGTTGGGGATACAGATCGGGTGTGTGAGTGGGGTTGCTTTTATCCGTAGGTAAATATGTACGGTAAACCGGGGTTACTTTGAGTCGTGGTTGGACTTTCATCAAAACTTGCGTTTATAAACAAATGGAAAAAATGTGAAAAGGAATGCATTTTGGTATACTAGTTATGTGTCAATTTATTAAAAGCGCCGGCGTTTTTTAATGGGATTTTCATGTGATCAAACTCAACTAATACAAATGACAATGTTTAATTTTACTATTGAAAGATTTGTATTTTTTTAGATGTTATAGAATTATATTTGGGGCGACTTTCAAATTACGTAACAAAGAACAGGGGTTACCCCCCTTTTTTAGGGGGGTAACCCTTTGTTTAGCTTTTATCGCCCGCATTTATTTATTTTCTGGAAAAAACTATTGATCAATTTTTGGTTTTCATTACTAAAATCAAGAGAGCTGATAAGATCGATATTTTTTATAATAATATTTTTTTGTTGATTTTAATCTCTGCTAAACAGAAATATATAAACCAACATTGTTCAAAAATGTTCAAAGTAACCCCGGTTTACGGTACCTATTGAAAAACTGCCATCATTTTCTCCGTTATTGTATGATCTTTGTATTAATAGTATTCTTTTAGTTAGAAAGTAAAAATATCGTGTTAATTATTTAAAAAATGATTTTAAATGTTGCTCTCTGGCATCATTCTTCTGTCTGATTAAAAAAAATCAATTTCATAATATTTAAAGTAGATTTTTAGAATCATAGTAATTATTTTTAACGTTTCCTAATAAATACACTGCAGTTAGTATTAACCATGTTTTATAATATTTTGCTTATTCGGTGTGATATTTAAATTTAAGTATATTTTTGTATGATTTAATATATAGTACAATTAAAATCATGACTCAACTTAGTAGTTAGATTATTACCAACGCTTCTAATACCTATATGTGTACTGTTTACTATACTTTAATTTAAGTTATGTATTTAGTAATAAGTAAGTGTATATAGATAGATATAGAACAAGTGATGATTAGATGAAATTGATAAAACTATAGTTGTGTCTTATTTATTCAAAAATTTTTAAAAGGAATATTTATTTATTTTCTTTATAATTTGTTATTAAATTTGATATTTTTTTATAATAATAAGCAATATTCGTAGTCATTTTTGTTGGGTCAGTAAGAAAACTGATTAATTAATGAGCGCGTGCGCAGCCGGTAACTGCGCGGGAGGGCTTGTTCAGATAAGAAAACAATGCAAACATGTAATAATAATCAATTACTACGATTTGGCGTGACCTGCCCTAGCCTTTTGCTCTGATAACAGTCTGCAATTGACAATGACCGCATTGGCAATATATACTAGTGCAATATACTCTATGTACTTATCAAACACTAATTAAATCGTTTGAAGTGAAGGAGATAAAGTGAGATGGATTGTAATCTGTATATTAAATGTTATTGCTCTTGTTTTCGGTTGCTTTACGATCTAATTAACTACTTTGATTTAAACGTCTCATTCCATTTGTCATAGACTATCGTAGAATCATTTGGATTGGTTTTACTATACATATTACTTAATTCATGTTATCCAATTCACATTCAGCCTGAAATTTTACACTGTGCTTATAGTTAGAGCACAATGGCCTGTCGTCCTTGTTATATTTCGCAGATTTAAAAAGCGGCATCGCATCCTGTTGCCACGTGACGTGAACCCTCTCATAACATATCAGAAGTATTTAGCTTAGCACGAGGGGTTAACAAGAATACTAGTAATGTGCGACCAACATTGCTAGTAAGCTTTTTTAAAAAAAATTGACGAATTGGTAGATACAGGATATGATGGAGATAGAAGATAGATGGAGGCATACGAAAAGGCCTATGAGTACTGTACAGTACGAGCCTTCTTTCGGATTGAGAGGGGTTAAGGCAAAGAGAAATCCTTTATTTTCTATGATAATAATCTTAGCTATAATAGTTCGACCCTTTGGTCTAGTATGGGTTGTTAGAATTTACACATCTTTAAGATCTTTATGGAGACTCAGATTTCCTCACAATTTTTCGTTCACTTTACTGTTACTTGCTTGAATAGCAAGTGTTAATCACTTATTTATTACTAATTAATAAAATATTAAATTAGTGATACTGAAGTAAAAAAACACAAACTTCAATTTACTTACCTATTTATTTCGAGAAAATTAATTTTATTTAAATAAATTAATACCTTAAGTACTTATGTATTTTGTTCATAATGTATTCCAGTATACAAGCTAATACTACCGAATAGGTTGTAATGGATCATTATGCCATTATTTACTTACCGTAAAAAGTCAAAATCTTTATATTCATAAAATATAGGAGTTTGTACTTTGTATAACTTGACATACACAGGTTCACAAAAAGTAAAATAGCCACTATTGATGAATCATTATATCATTCACGGAAACATTGCTGTATTTGTCCTCTCATTGGACGAAAAGCTTATACAATATAAGCTTACAGTGGAAATGTATAGCATGATGATAGCCGAGCATCCTTGAATCATAACTACTATGATTCATCAAAAGTAGTCATTATATCTCTCTGTAGGATACATAATTAACATCCTAGATACTAATACTAATAATGTGTACTAATAATTACTATTTTTACAAGGTTATTTCGGGTTGTTTAATTTTTTTGCCATATTGGCAACCGTCACCATTAAAGTCCCCATTAATGCGAACACAGTAAGAGCTATAGACAAGTTGGCAACTGTATTACCTATTAATAACCTTGTCAAGTCGAAACCTAGGCAGAGCGCTATGTATGCGATGACGAGTGTCAAAGATCCAAGGCAGGCGTGCAATAACTTCAACGCCAGAGAATTCCAATTACTTGGGCAGACTAAATTCACAATTCCGCCCACAAGACTCACGGAAGTCAATATCATGGCAACAAACCCTGAAAACGAGAAAATAAAGTAAGTATCTAATGCATGTAGACCACTACACTATACACATGTAGCATGCGTAGAATTACGAGTGCAAGCAATAGTTTTATCGACTGAAAAGTCGCTGTAAAGACAGGCATAGGTATACAAAAAATGCTTCGAAGTTTCGAACACCTATTGATTGATAGTAATTATATCATTGGTAGAAACGATCCATTAGGTTAAGTATCTGAATATTAGATATATGACTTTACATTCTTTGAATATCTGTTAAGCTTTGGAGCGATCCTGGCTACGCTACGCTAGACATTTTCTCGGCTCTTACGAGATGCCTATCTGAATGGCAGTGGGAAACTGTATTCTAACCCGTCCCCACACGGGGAAAAAACCTTACCCAGAAATTGGGTTGGTCTGATGGCAGTCGCCTCGTGTAAAATACTGACTGATTCAGTTGCATCTGATAGGCCAGGAGGATGGAGGATGATAATTTGCAAATCCTTTTGTACGGTTCTAGTAACCATACGGTACGGTCTAATGCGTAGAGTTCTTCATTAGAGGCACTTTATCAGTAGTCAAGAGTAATATTCAATTAAGAGCCCTTAGTAGATAATGTTACGTGTTTCCGGACACATTTATATTTGTAAGGAGATAGGCATGTACCTAAATGTTTACCGTAGTAATTGTATAAAAACATATTCTATGCACACAAAATTCGCAGCCGCTACAAAGTAGTAAGTACAGTCCAAGTAGAATTGGTAAATGGTTCGTCATCACTAAAAGGTTAAGACCAATTGTTGTCTGAACAAAAACAACCATTGTTGTTCTAAGATTCCATAGTCTTTTATTGAGTTAAAACTTCGTAATTTAATAAATACTCGTAGAACAGAATGAAGAATGCCCTATTAGTGTAGCGGTCTCGAGCGCGACTGCTTCGCTTGAGGGTTCGAATCTCAGGTCGAGCAAATTGTTACTGTTACAAAAGTGTATGAAATTGTCAGTTGCAGCTTGGAGCCTGGATTTATGCCCGGTTAATGGCAATAGGCTCGCCCCCTATTATAGGGAACCTAAATATACCGGCGAACTGCGGGTGTACATTAATACACCACTGCCTAATCCCTCGGAAAATACAGGCGTGATGGTATGTTATGTAATTTAATAAATAAGTACAACATTTTCTTACCAACAATCCCATGAGCCGACTGCAGGTTTGTAAAGGTTGCATTAGCCATTGCTACACCGCAACCACTTAACGCCAGTATAGAGCCAAGCACTTGGAGTACCCAGTGAGCTAACCTCTTATGTGGATATTTCAAGTTGCTCGACCATCCGTTGTAAGGGTTGAAGGACAACACGGCTTGACTCATCAGGATTACGTACTGAAAATGTAGGTAAGGTAGGTTAAGGTATATTTCAGACGTTATGCCTCATATTATGTATGCTTACAAAGAAAAATTAAAAATTGTGTGAGACGTTGCATAGTCTCTACAGGAAAAAAATGTGATTTTATAAATGTATGAGCAGAACTCGCGACTTTGTCTGCGTAGACTTCAGGGTTGGGTCCGACGACCTGGATAATAAGTATGTGTTAATCCAAGCTATAATCTATCTGTGTGCCAAGTTTTATCCAGATCCGTTCAGCTGTTCTGGCGTGAAAGGGTAACAAACAACCATCCATCCATACTCGCAAATTTTCACGTTTATAATATTAGTAAGGATGGTTACGAGGATGACTCACTCACTAGATACAATTAGCATGATTAATAATAACATATTTCAATTAGGTAATTGTTTGATATCATAATACCTAATGAGATAGCGTGTGAAGCGGGTTTTAAAATATGGTTTTATTATGTAATTAATAGGCGTAATGAATAATTTCAATTACTATAAAACCCAAATGAAAAGTTTACTAATTACAATTTTCTCTGACATCATAATACTGAATGATATAATAATATAGGGCCGTATTATAATATGTAAACGCCATCATTTTACGTTGTGAGAAAGAGATACCGCTCTACATATTAAATAGCCTCATCTCTTTCCTACAACCTAAAAATGATGGCGTTAACACGTCATAATACGGCCCCAGGTTGAAATTATGACTCGTAATGGTTCATCAATTAAATTTACTCACCCCTATAACTGTCAAGTAGACGTGTGCTCTAAAAGCTGTCGTGAAGGATATTACGTTTATGAAGAAGAACGCACTGAAAGTTATCGATCCAAGTAATAAATGTGTAATAGTGTTTATCACATTCATACACACGACAAGTCCTGATGTTTCCGCACTTGATGGTCTCCCCGTATTGTAACCTTCTTCTAATCTTGACTGGGACATTGGAGGGGGTGGCGGTGGCGGTGGCATAGCCATTTTTAACGGGTTAAGTAATATGCAGTTCGTTTGAAAGTAGATGTGCCTCCAAAAACTGACAATCACTATCTAACGCCGAAGATACCTGTCCAAACTGTAGTGTGTTATCTTCGATTTCAGATAGCTGTACAGATACTAATGTTTCCTATTTTGACGACTAGATATAGATAGTGTCAGGTAGGTGGCGTAATATTCACTGATATGGACCAGCTAGTGTAGGTAGTAGTTTTCGCCAAAGCTGTTTTTTTTTATTTATTTCTCGTGTAAGATATCTGCGGAAGTCTGTAAACTACGTGGGAATCTGTTTCAAATAAAATGCATTGACAGATTTTTGTCACTTACTCGAATAAGTAATATTTATCGTGATATATTGACTGCCTCATTAGTCTAGTGGTCCCAAGCGCGACTGCTACGCTAGAGGTCCTGGGTTCGATCCCCAGGTCGAGCAAAGTGTTATTGGGTTTTTCAATGAAATTCTCAGTAGCTGCTCGGAGTCTGGATTTGTGCCCGGTTAATGGCAATAGGCTCGCCCCCTATTACATGGGACTTAAACATACCGGCGAACTGTGGGTGTCTATTAGTACGCCTCTGCCTAACCCTTCGGGGAATACAGGCGTGATGGTATGTTATGTTATATTGATATTATTATCCCGTTTCGGATTCTTTACAAAGTTTACAGCGTCCAGCGTTTCATTTCAATAAAATGAATTTTACAATGAGTGAATAGTTTAGCAACAGTAATAATTATAACCATCAAATTGGTCTTAGGGTAATTGATAGGTAGGCCTTAGGCTTAAAACTAAGGAAATTTCTATTTAGGAAATAAAAGGGAAATTTGTATCATAATAAAGCTAATACCTACCTACACAAGTTAAATATGTATTCGCATAATGGACTGTTTTTCCACACATGATGCGTAAAGAGTAGATACGCAGGCTATGAGCCCAAACAAAAAAAGTTTAATTTAATTGCCCTGATTTTGTTATTTATATAGAGACAAATTAAGTAAATGTTAAAATACCGATGAGTTCGGCGGCTTTGTGTTCAACACGGTTAAATATCCAATTAAATTACTGTTACAAAACAAATGTGGCAAGAATTTTATTTAAAATTGTATTTACACATTTTGTTGACAAAGAGACAAAGAATTCAGAACAAACTACAAATCTTGTTCCACGTTACAATCCAAAACTCCAACGACATTAAAATTGTGAAGAACCAAGTGAGGAATATTAATACTGGTACGAGTACTTCTCCATTCCCTGTCCAGGTTCCAAAAAATCTATACTGGAAGGCTGCACATAAGCTGCCAGTAGCAAGAAATATGCTGGCAATACCAGTGATGTAATGGAAGAATCTTATCCAGAACAGCTTTAAGCAGGAACACAGCTTAGGATACATCGCGAGGATTCCATTCAGTAGGCTTGCAAAACCACAGACAAGTGCAGCTAACCCTGAAAGATATAGGTATACCATTACCAAGTGATCGATAAATAAGTAGGCATACTACTCGGAGTCAGAGAACTCGGTGTCTAGAACAACTCTCCTTGATATAAGGGCAGTTGTTCTTGAAATATTTTTGCCACGGACCACGTTCGGAATTTCAAAAATCCCATGGAACTCTATCAACATTATCTCATCAACTCGTAGTATGTTCTCCCACGCATAGAACAAATAATTGTAATGAGGTGAACTGAGTGGTTGTGGATTCCTGGCGGTCATATCATTGATGAAGACTATGTATTTCACTTTTAGAAATCCTGCTTTAGCATTAGTAAATAATATTCGAAGCTTAGGAGCAACTCTTATCGGATTTTCGGAAGTTTTTTCATGTCCTCACATTTAGATAGATCCATCGTTTTGACACATCGCCATCAATGTGGAAGCCATGACTAACTTGTATAACCATGTTGTAGAAATAATGTTTACAGGATCTACGCAATATAGTCGGTGTCCTCAACAAATAAACGAAAATCTTGGAGGATTATTACTATAGCAGTATTTCACAACATTGTAAATGATTATCATGCATATACCGTTGAAAATCATGCCACGTATAGAGGCAATAAGTTAGGCTTGTAAATCGCGGAGCGCATACATAAGCCATCTATAAATAATATGTTATTGCGCTAAATATTGTTCCATTCTTGAATCTCGTGATGTTTTGGGGTTAATTGAGGACTCCTCTGGATCAGACTAGAGTGGACTGGAGATCGTTCATCGTTCGGTTCCATATGGTATCCATTACTGTCAAGTTAGTCAAAGGTTACTTTTCAAGGAATTGATCATACCAATTTTTTTTTTAGAATGGAAGATCCTTATGTATCATCTGTCGCCAGGGAAATCAGTAGTGTTTGTTGGACTCATACCGACTTAAACTACGCACTCGCCTTCACTAGGTCTCTATGGTCCTTAGTCGGGTAAATAGAACTGGTGACCACATTCACCACGTCCCCGATAGACGAGTTAGTACATATACATATATCTAAGAAAATATAAAATACTTAGGTATCTCTTACCCCTAGAACACATAATATGATATGCCAATCAAGGTTCACTAAGTTGCTCGAGTATAACACACAAACGAACACAATAAAAAATATCAGAATGTTAACGAGAACATTGATTGCTAATCGCACAGTTTTGAACCAAATAGTATTATCAGATTTTAAATTTTCTTTTTCCATAGTAACAGTTGCAGTTGTTTCTGTCATGGTACAGACTTGCGATAGGTTAAGATATACAATAAATATTGCCACTTTAATCTTAAGACGTCCATAATATAGTATTCTCGAAACAATCGCCTTTCCATGCTTAACAATGAATAGCTCGGTTTTAAAGTGTAGATAGAGTGGTACTCTTGTCCATATCTCCTTAATCTGAAGTGTCGTTTCGTACGTGATACCTTGAAGTTATGGAATCATAAATAGATGTGGGAAAATTGATACGGTTTGTATCTATTGGGTTAAGATTAAAGTTCTTTTCGATAGGGAGTTGAAAGCGCGAGCCGTTGAAAAATTAGTTGTATTTCAACTAAGATATTCTCTTTTTTAGTTTAAGGTAATTGGGATGTAAATAATAACAACAACCAGTATTTAAAGCTTATTATTTTTTGTACATTGTTATATGCATCATTAGTACAGACAAAATTTATTAAACGGTAGGCAAAACTCTAGTAACTTTTAGCAAAAACCAATTAATACATACATTATTGTGATGGTACAATGTTTTAACTAATACAATCGTATAAATACTTAACAGCCAGTAAGTAAATGCACTATACATATAAAAATAATTATCTATTTACAAAAATCGACTCATTAATAATACAGAACTGACTCTTTGACAATAGAATCGGTGTAATAAGTTATTATGAACACTGGTGCCTGCTCCACACATCTGCGAATATCGTTCGTCATAATAAGGGATGTGAATAGTAAGCATTACAATATCTCCCCTTACTGACAAATCATTTTAAGTATATTAGTAGATGTGTGGAGTCAGCCTAATATAGTTTCTATAAGTACATACCTACTGTAGAAACTATTACAACGAATATGAAATACTATTTTGTTCTTAATCTAAATAGCATAGCCTAAGTTGCATTATAAATGCAAGATGAACTGTAGTTACAAACATGCTCATTTATGTAATAATTAATCTCCTAAGTAATACATAGTATACGAAATTCGGTAAAATGCATCTCCATTACTTGGTTACAGGCAAGTTATAAACAAATCTACGCATACAGTTGGTGCTCAACTCGATAACATGTCGTGCAATATAATGTAAAAGATAAACAAAATATTTTTTTATTTTTATAATTTTGAGAGTGCTACAGTTCACAGATCGACTCCAAAACTCGACTAAACAATCTGGAGATCACAAAACTATTCCTAATACTTACAGAAACTTGAACATTTTAAGTTCACTTATGGCCAAATACTCAACCGCAATATTATGATGCCATTTAGTGTCGTGCTGTCACTGTCAGTTTGACATAAAGTGATAGAGACAGCACGAGACTTAATAGCTTCTAATTGAGTAACGTCTGAGTATTTGGCCATTATTGCGCCGCGCGCACACTGCTGTACTTGTAGTCAATAACACTAAACATTTTAGTGCAAAGCACGATAAAACATTGAGTAATTAACAATTTCATAGAACATTTCATGAGTCATTTATTAAGGTAAGTCAATCCGATATCTAGTCTTAGTCTGTTTCACTTTGGCTTGATTCAGACTTAATACTCGGTGCATTAGCATTGATACCTTTCCTAACGTATTAATTGAAGCGATGTTACGCGTTCCACTTTCTTCGTGAAAGGATTTCTTATGTAACAGTGAGTATTCGATCGCCTAGATCAGTTACGGGCTTATACGTGTGAGATTGGAGTTGGTGTGCGCAGACGGCACCGCGGTACTTCTCTGCTCGATAAAATTTACGTATTCTCACTATGCGTCCATTTTAGTATCACAATACCTGTCATTGCGCCTTAGTGTTTCACTGCTAGTACCTGGAGGAGAGTTTTCACTTCATGCATGCATAAATGTTGCAGTGTCATTCGTGAATAACTTAAAGGATTAAATATAAACCTATACTTTCACACATCTAATGCATTAGGTATCTTATCTTGGATAATTGAATAGATATATGCAAACTGAAAAAGATTGATGGTATAGGTATAATATTGGGAATGCTTTATTTTGAAGTAGGGTTTCGAAAATACTAAGATAGCTTTTCATCTTCTCTAATTATGTTCCTTAAAGAATGTAACTGTATTAAAAACAATCTTACTCCATCCATGGCGGTTTACCGTCCGTGGCATGACTTGCAGCAGTAGTCGGCGTAGTACGGGTAATGGCATAGCCTCGCCTGGACCGCTAGCGCACAATTGTTCAACTTGTCCAAGCAAGCGCCTGCGTATATAACACAAAGTTTAAAATAAGAAACAAAAAAATCTTTTGACATTGTTTTAATTTATTAAATTAGTTTATTACGACCCCACAATAACATTCGCGGCCTGACAAGACAGTGGCGTCATCAGGCAGTATGTATGTTTACCACACACGCGCTTTCGAAGAGGACGCCAGGCTAAGACCTGGGGCCGTATTATAACGTGTTAACTTCATCATTATTAGGTTGTAAGATGGAGATGAGGCTGTTTAATATGTAGAGCGGCATCTCTTTCTCACAATCTAAAAATGATACCGTTAACACGTTATAATACGGCTCATGGACGCAAGACCGCAGCCTATCACAGTTTTGGCGAATTCCATGGCCGGTGACTATTGGACAAGGGGAGGCAAATGAATTGTAAAAACTTTATAAAGGCTATAATTACCATCAGCATAAGATCTGTCTCTAACATTTTGTGCGGTATGGCTTTGGTGTCTTGTCACACGTTGCTGTGGATCTGAAACTGTGAATGAATTAATTAAGAAGAGAATAAGTTTCCTGTGTAGTTACCATATACTACATAAATTAGTATCTATTAAGGTGTAATTTATGACGATTCGAAGATCCATACCTGAAGGCGGATTATTCACTATAGCAGTCTTCACAGGTGGCTTGGTGGAACAGCGCGAGGGCACACAAGAGCGCTTGGCAGGAGGACGCACTCCTGCGCAGTCAGCATCGCGTGCCGCGCCGCTCGCGCCCTCCGCACCGCCCCGTGCGCACCAAACTGTCCGGGACTGGACGCCCGCCTCGCAAGGACCTTGGCACTGGAGATTAATATCAACATTACTACTCTTAGGTAGAGCTAATTCCAAACCACAGGCCAGGAAAGAGATATGCTTTTTTTATAAATACCTATTGAAGTATTTTTACTTCGATTTAATTTTTTGTATACTTAATTACTATTTTAAAAGAAGCAACAAAAATTCCGTTTCTCATAATCTTCATTTCAATTTCAGGCACACTTACAGTCAGCAGTTTATTCATTTCAGTGCTTCAACAGAAAAGGAACTGGAAGAGAATACTTACTCGTGGAATTCTTTAATTAAACATAAAACTTTTCATCCAGGTTTGAAGTAGGTACTTCAGTAACTGTGCATTCAGCAACAGAGCTCTCATTTCAGTTAGCACTCAGAATTCTCTTTTTTAACCGTGTTTCACAAACCAGACTAATGGAAACTGTAATAGTAATGACATGATATTTAATCTTATGATACTAATTTATATCCCCCTTTTAATAGTAATTTATAAATTGATCTAAATAAGTGTAATAATAGTGATCTAAATAATTTCAAATATTTGCATGCCGATTGGTAAAATGTGGCTGAGCTAAATGTAATCTTAAGAACTTATTATGTATTACCCATATTTGCAAAATAAAATTCTATTCTATTCTATTCTATTCTAAAACGTCACCTAAGTTTTTCCAGCATAATTTTGTTTTACATACATTTATATAAATTGACTGCCTCATTAGTCTAGTGGTCCCAAGCGCGACTGCTACCCTAGAGGTCCTGGGTTCGATCCCCAGGTCGAGCAAAGTTTTAATTGAGTTTTTCTATGAAATTCTCAGTAGCAGCTCGGAGTCTGGATTTGTGCCCGATTAATGGCAATAGGCTCGCCCCCTATTACATGGGACCTAAACATACCGGCGAACTGTGGGTGTACATTAGTATGCCTCTGCCTAACCCTTCGGGGAATAAAGGCGTGATGGTATGTTATGTTATATAAATTTCAGTAAAAGAAAAAGTTACGCGGAATTCGAATTCGGCCTTCGGTTTTGTGTACAACTTCAGTCAGCTAAGCTACCGATATAATCTCACTGAATTTGAATTTTAAGTATATCTTTGAAAATAGTGATAGCCTAGTGGTATGACCGTTGGACTGCCAAGTCAAAGGTCTCGAGTTCGAACCCAAGGCACGTACTTCTGACTTTTCGAAGTCATGTGCGTATTAAATAGTTAATTATCACGCGCTTAAACGGTTAAGGAAAACATCGTGATGAAACCTGCATGCCTGAGAGATTTTCTCGACGGCGTGTGAAGTCTGCCAACCCGCACTAGGCCAGCGTGGTGGACTATAGCCTAATCCCTCTCATTCTAAGAGGAGACCCGTGCCCAGCAGTGGGACAGTATAATGGGTTGATTGTTGTTTGAAAATGTATAGCATGCGTTAATAGTAAATTCATTAAAAAATAAGCTGATTCTTACATTTGATTAATCTTAAGCAAAAATATTTACTAAGATGATTATCAACGTCGCCGCGTCGGTAATTTCAAGATTAGGCAGACCAACATGAAAATGAGTTAGGTTCGGATTAATTAATGGAATCGTTATGTACTCGTTGTTTTTATTAGCCATATTAGTGAGGGCGGTCCCAGCAACATTGGCATATTTGAAACCATTGTACTAATCTGCACGAACATTCCACGTCATGAACTTTGATCTTCAATTCGAGGAGTAGTTGTAACGATTATTATGGAAACAACCATCACGTCATTTTGACATTGAGTTGTTGTTTTTGTCTGCAGGTATTGCAGTTGCAAAAGACGATTATTTTTAAGTGGAACTATCAGTATTGTACCTATAACATACAACGCTATATATTAAATAGATCTATGAGTAAAACGCATATACATAATCAAAGATAATCAAATTGGAAATGTTGGAAATTCTACTATGAATCAATCAATCAATCATTCATTTTGTCAAACATAGGTGTATACAGATGATAGAACATTGTTATAATTATAAATATGGCTTACTATGTTTTGCCAATAGGTGGCGCACAGGGAAATATCTAATCAATACATAATAATAATATAATATTGACTCCCTCATTAGTATAGTGGTCCCAAGCACGACTGCTACGCTAGAGGTCCTGGGTTCCATTCCCAGGTCGAGCAAAGTGTTATTGGGTTTTTCTATGAAATTCTCAGTAGCAGCTCGGGGTTTGGAATTTGTGCCCGGTTAATAGCAATAGGCTCGCCCCCTATTACATGGGACCTAAACATACCAGTGAACGGTGGGTGTAGATTAGTACACCACTGCCGAACCCTTCGGGGAATACAAGGCGTGATTTCTTTCTTTCTTTCGGGTGGTATATAATAATCGTAAAGCGAGCTGCGATGAGTCTTGATTTAAATAATGTCAACGAAATAGTTTGTATTAAAATTTGATTTTAAGATAAATTGAATTCATCCTAAATTATAAGGTTGCGAAGGTCACAAGTCAAGAAACTAGCAGCAGGCTTTACTTAATGGCGCATTGCGGTTGCAATTATTTCCCTCATTTAAATTGATGGGTAAAACCTCTAACTACTGGGTACAACAATGCCGAGATCTGTTGTTAAGCTTGAGAAGCCCAAACTAAGCTCGTTTCGTCATTTGGGGCAAGGAAAATTGTTTAGTCCTTTGTCTTCGAGGTCGTGATATCGCCGCGCTAAATGTGCTGTTCTTTGCCACTAAATTTACCCTTGCTGTAATCGAATTTGCTCAGTACAGAGTCCAAATATTTTGTCTAAAAAGGCAATTTTTTTAATCTTTAGCTTAATTCAAATAATGATACCGAAGTACTATCTAAAATATCATTATAATTTCGAAGACTTCCTTCCTTCCATTACCTACCTATATTATTTACCCACGGTTTTATACGGGATAGAAGGAATAATAGGTTATGGTAGCCAAGAACCTAGTTAAAAAAGGGCCATATTAGAACATAAAAATGGCCCTAGTCTTTGAATGTACTTACCTCACTCCAATCGCTAAGATACCACGAAGGACTGCAAGTGCCACCGCAAGAGCGTTCAGCGTCAGGTTTAGCACCTCGGCACGAAGCATCACGTAATCTTCTCCCATTGCCTCCAATGCAGATTACACCACGAACCTGCTTACCTCCACAGGCAGCGGAACAGGGTGACCATTCGCCTAGGAAATAAAAACAGCTAGATATAATAATATAGTCTAGTGCACACCTTGAAAATATTCCATTATACTAAGAGAGATGTTAAAGTACCTAACTGATAAGGAAATAATTTATAATAGCTACAACCGATTGAAAGTTTTAAAAAGAAACACCTCAGACGGATCGCCTGATGGTAAGCGATTACCGCCGCCCACCCACAACACCAGAGGAGTCACAAGTGCGTTGACGGCCTTTTAAAAGGGGATTGGGCGTCCGGTAACCTCAAACACTCGGCGAAACACAAAGTAAGCGTTGTTTGAGACATACGTCTTTAAACTCTAGTAGGGGTGAACTGGACCTGGTGGAACTAAGAGAAAAGTTTTATTTTAAGTTTCGTGTTGAATACTTTCATTCTAGGGAAAAAAGGTTTAATGAGAAGTTGTAGAGCAAGAAATTAGTCTTCTCATCGAAAGTGAAAAATATTTAAAAGTTTTTACTGGTAAACCACTGCGCGTCACACTGTTTCCTGACTGCACATGACTGCGTTTGTTCTGGCGCGCGATGAGAAGCGCACCCGTTGGGATCGGCGCAGCGCACGCCTCGAGATTGTACCCCTCCGCCCACGCACCAACCTACGCACTGCAATAAAGGACTTTCATATAAAATCAGGTCAGATTGATTAGCTTGACGGTACACATGAAAGTAGACTAGATCGCTATAATAAGCTGCGCAAAACTGCTCACTGCTCAAATGTAAATTAGATTCTTTTTAAACGACTTCAAAAAAGCGGGAGGATCTATGTTCCTTTGTATGTATGATTTTTTGATGTATGTTCACCGATATTTTCGTTAATTGTGGACCGATTTCAAAAATTATCTTTTTATTTGATAGAGCGAGAAGGTGGCGAGCAAAAGATTTGAATCGAAGGCACCAACTTCCGAAACTGGATTGCACATGAGTACAGTGACTTAAACTATTTAAATCAATACATGTTATTTTGTTACTTGAAAAATACACGAGTTACATATTTTTTTGATTTTTTGAAGGCTTCGAAGGCGGCTTTTTTAAAAGGTTACTAGCAATGTGGGTCGCACTTTACTAGGGTTCTTGTTAATCCCTTGTGCTAAGCTAAATGCTTGTGTTACGAGTGGGTTCACATCGATGGTGCAATGTGTGAGTTTCGAACCGACAACCACATGATCGCAAGTCCGACGCCCTATCCATTAGGCTACCTCCACTTATTTATTTATTAAATAGTAAAACCACATCATACTTAATAATACGTCAAAACATTAATAAATTAATACATACATGTTCACAATAAATATCAATAGATTTGGACGTGATCATTTATAGTCAGTGATATTAAAGTTAAAATGACCCGTTTTCAAGTCTTACCTGAGACCACTCAGTATACAGCCATCCTCCTCCAGCGCTGAAGCTGTAGCTCGGTGCAGGGGTTGACACAATATCATTATCAGTCAAATTAGTCGCAAGGGATATTACTGGACCTTCCCTGAAGGTATCGGTCCGGTCCTTAGGTCGTACTTGACGTCTCGCATCCAGCCGAGGCACGCTCGTCGTGACAGCTGTTCCATCACAGTTCGGTATGTCGCAAAGCTCACTGCTTGGGGGCATCGGTAACGGACATTTTTGGTCACTTATCTGAAAAGGATTGTGTAATTTAAGGGTCATAATTGCTAAGTAGAGAAGAAGAAAGTTCAAGAAGTTTAGTACCTTGGTTATTCCTCGGGCATGGTCTTGAACACAGCCTACAATTCGAGTCCTATGTGCGGGCCCACAAACGGGGCAGGGTCCCCATGCTGCCGCTCTCCAACGCGGGGGACACGGAGTGCCTCCACAACGACGCCGGCGGGGCGGGGGTGGAACACCATTACAATGGAAAGAAGATACCTCTTTATCCCCCTTCTCAGTTACTTCTGCGCACTTGAATTTCCCAATCTGAAGCCCTCCTCCACAACTACGGGAACATTGAGAAAACTCCAGAATCTTCCAAATGAATTTTCTGCTCCCGATGATATTACTATCGACTTGGGATTGACTTTCCAAATTATTAAAATCTGGTTGTTTGGATAAGGAAGGCTCGAACTTCGTTTCAAGATCTCTCGTGTGAGCCTCAGTGCTGTGATGGCGGTGATGACGTTGCGCAGAATGATGGGGCACAGGGTTGACTGTCGGTATATCGTTACTAGTTTCGTCCGGTTCTAAGTCAGTTAAATATTCGTATTTTATGTTCGGATTTGGTTGCGTATATAGAATCTGGAAATTATGGAGATAGATTAATACCTCCTTACTTTATACTTAATCCACAGCAAAGAATTATATAGGGAGTAATACCATGATGTCGATAGGGTGGTGTATGGGTCCGTGTGCGATCACGCTGTCTAGCGATCCTTGCCTCGAGTAGATGAAGCGAGCGCCTGCCGCCTCGTACGTGCCGGCTGCAGACACCGCGAACTCGCCGTTCATTATGTACGACCCGTTGGATACTTTCAACGCTAAACAAAAATACACATTTGTACCTATCAAATCAGCAAAATTAAACGAAAGTAATTGAATAAACAAGCGTTTAACAAATTGTTGAACTCGACTGAATTGCCAGCGGCTGCGTCATGCGAATAATTAACCACCAATTGTGTAGACGGCTACCTCCATTTATCTCACAATTTGCGGCGTAGGCGCCTCTATTGAAGAGTTGCGCCGCGGTGCGCATGTGCAATTCCCATTAATCGATTCGACATCGATCTTTGCACTACCAAACACTTCATCTCTCGATTAATATGTCCCCTTGTGACTATTAATGATGTACGAGACGTTTTCAATAAAAAATCGATACAAGCATTTTGTTTGTAACCTTTTCGACGAGACCTAATTCTTTACTACATTTCAATGATGGCCCATATTTTACCTATATAATTATCACTAGGAGTGATCTCGGAGACGTTGAGTCTGCAGGCGCCGCGCGGCACGGTGGTGACGTAGGAGTAGCCGAGTGGCAGTCGCGGCCGCGAGAACAGCCCCGACACCAGCCGCCGCCCGCAGCGCAGCTCTCGCGATGCCGACGACGACAGTACGCCCTCGCGACCCACCGCCTGGTAACAAAATACATCAGAATAAGTATGCTGGCTTCTATAAATAGCTGGTCTTCCAATTTTTTTTTTTGGTAAAATCTGTCATGTATCTCGGTGGCCCCGTATAGATTACTAGTATGTATTCGGTTTGTCATGAGCGATAAAATTAATGTCTCATAAAATACTGTATTTAAAAAAAAAAGAATTGACCGCATATCCTGTAGTATATTCTTCAGTAGGTACAAGGCAGGTTTATTAACTCAACAAAAATAAGCTCACTCGACTACATTACCAATTTCCCGCCCCTATCATGTCGAATAAATGGTCATGCTTCTAGAGATGTTGCATTAGTCACACAATTTCATATAGACCGCTAAGATGATTTACAGTGTGAATATTAAGTTGTCATCGTATTACACGGGTGTCAGGGTGTCCGACCGGGATTACACGACTTTATAACATAGCTACCTCATTCACATTGACAACGGAAAGTTTGCCTCCATATTAAATTTTGCAGGATTACCAACCGAGATTGAGGGAGTTTTCTCAGTAGTTACTCTACTAGTGCGGAAAGTTTATCGATAAAAGATTTATAATATCTAGCTCTTACATAAATCATATTTACATATATAATCTGATTACATATCGTATTACACTCGAGAACGGAACCCCTATAATAATTAATTAAGGGTTTTATATTATAGAATGCTATGATTCACACTAAAATGATGCTCAATAAATGTTATTTGTCCTAAAACTGTCGTTATTTGTATCAGTAATTAAAATTCACCTAGTAATTCATTTTTCTAAATACAGCGTCACAAAAAGGACGTTGTATACTTAGAAACTAAACGGTAAACCACCCTTTTCCAGCTATTTGCGTCAGTACTCCATGAGTATGTTAATCTCTATTATTCCGCGTAACATACGAGAGGAATATAATAGTTTTGTTTACCTTAAGTTCAACCAGTTCTGTTGGCTTAAAACGATATTAACCTCTGTTTTGATAACGATCTACTTACTTACACTCATAAACTTATAATAAACTTTATCTGGAACACCCCATATCAATTCTTTGAACAGCATGCGTTAATTAAATGAATAAATTTTCAAGTCATGGCTTCAATTCATTGAAATGTAAAGCACGAACTCGTTATTATTTATTTGTGTTTAAGATATAATGTTATTGTTGTTTCCAATCTTGTTTAATGTTAATTTTATAGCACGATTAATCGCATTTTAATAGACCTCTTGACGGGACTGAAATATAAGCACATTACAGGTCAGGAAAGTAGTTAATAATAGCTACATAATTTTCAGATAACGAGTGTGTATAACTTAAAGTTTGTTTATACTATACAATAAATTATCATAACGCGATTTTAAAGCAAGATAGACAAGTACGTTCTCAATGCAAATGATTAAAAACTCGTAACTAAAATGAAAATTGAAATTTTCAGCTCGACACTAAAAATAGTTTCCAAAAATACTACCACTTAAAAGAAACAATAACTATTCAAACATATTTTAAAACGGCTAGGTAAATATTGAAAGAGTGAATTAGTTTACGTTGAACTAATGCTGCATCTTAACACGTCGAAAGGAGACCGCTATAAATAATCCAGTAAGAGCTTCATCCTTCATCCAGCTTAGCTAATTGACAAATTGTACGATACCAGCATATCGAACAAGTGGTAAATGTTATAATGAAGATGGCTAATTAGCATTTCACGGTGTATCAGACGTTGAATACAGATACTGACACCGTTGAGAAAATGTTTCAATGTATTTGCCTAATCACTGAAGCTACTCAAGCTACCCCACAGACTCTGACCAACTTTTCTGTCTAACTGTGTTCGCATTTCTTTCTAATTTGTTCACTCAGAAGTTCTTAACGAAAGTTTAGTTATACCAGGGGGCCAAGCCCGCTATCTTATTGTGACAAAATCGTCATTCAATGACTTCAGAATTGTGTTTTTTTGTCAGTTTTGCCTACTCAATCTGTCAGTGACTCTGGGAATAATTTTGATACAATTTTAATAGCAGAGATAAGTGGCAATTAGCGGTCTATAGTTTCCGCCTACCCCTGTGGGAGAAAGTGTATGTATGTATGTTTAATAGCAGACTTGGGTCCAAGAGTCTCTGAACGACAATTGTTTCCCTTCAGTGCCTAGGAAATTCTAATTAGACGACTTCAAACATCGAAACAGTCAACATGCAACCGTATGTTTGATCTCATTGTTAATCCTTCATACAAAATAAGAGCACAAGGCCGCGAGGTCACAAGGAACGAGGGTGGTGTACTAAAACATCTGGCCTACACTGCACTTACGAACATTTCGTAATTATAAATGTGACACTAATGCATTTAGAACATTAGTGGCCTAATGTGCACTTTTATGAGGTTACAGTACTCGATAAGGATGGCCAAATCTCACGTTGGGCCGTACTCGAGTAAGGCTACTTCATAATTAAGTGTGACATGAATCATTTTTAAAGGCAGTAAATAAATTCGCCCTTTGTGTAGCGATCCTCGTGGGCTTAACGGGAGTAAGGGTGTCGACATTGATGTATTGGGCCGCAAGTAAGTGCTACTGAATCAGTTTTATTACAAGTAATAATTTACTTAACCCAAAGAGGACATGCTGGAAGATAAGTTACAAAGTAAGAATTGTTTTTGTGTGAACACAAAGGTACATAATTTATTATTAAGAACAAAGCCGACACAGGAAGGAAAGAGTATAAATTAAGAAGACAGATTCCTGATTTAATTCCTTGGATTGTGATAAATTTCGTCCAAAATTTATTCTTAGAGATAATAAAAAGGACCTACCTACACATAATATTAGTATGGTACCTACCGTATCTACTAATATTATAAAGGCGAAAGGAGTTTCGCCTGAAAGAAGAAAAAAAATCCTGAGGACATACATGGATAGGCTTTTGTCTCAAAAAGGCCTTTGGGATGCGAGTGAACTCTGGGCCAAAAGCTAGTAATATATGTATAAATTATTTTAACGTTACCTATTTTAAAAATATTAAATGAAACCTCGTTTTATTTAATACTAGCTTCTACCGGCGACTTCGTCTGCGTGGACTGTGTCCAACCTGGATAAAGAGTAGCCTCTGTGTTATTCCATGCTATAATCTATCTGTGTGCCAAATTTTATCCAGATCCGTTCTTGTGTGCAAAAGTAACAAGCAGCCATACTCACAAACTTTCAGGTTTATAATATCAGTAAGGATTTTTTTGAGTCTGAAGTAATTAGTAAAGTAATACTTGGGCTTCATAAATTAAAAAAATAATAGCTCATATACAGAAACGGAGCTTGAATTGCCCACAAAAACGTAATACCGAAATAACTCGTAATCCAGACAATATTCCATCAAATTATGTTATTATTGGGATTTGGAAACCGTCAATCTAGGTTTCTTCACTTGAAAAAAAGATCGGAAAATCGTTCCAAACATGCTAAAGTTATCAAAAATTGCATTCGCTTGCTTTATTATTTATTTCCAGTGAAGTATTTTGGATGAAATGGTAACGTAGGAACCTAGGTTAACGATATCGGAATCCGAATAATAACAGAATTTGATTAAATTGTGTTAGAATTACAATTTATTTCGGTATTACGTTTGCAAGAAAAATTCGGTCCGCCGGACTCTTAACAGAGTTCAATATTTTACGAAATAACGCGACCAATCTTAAATTAATTGATAATGTTTAACTATCAGTCACAAGCGTACCGTGCGTCAATAAAAACCCACTCATTACTGTTTAGATCAAATTCAACGGAGCAGTTAAACGCATAAAATATGAGCCTTGTCAGTCAGTTTGTCTTATATAGCGCCACCACTTGAGCAATGAACTGTCTGTTCGTAAAAATACATTTCCAATTTAAGGAAGATTCATTTGACTGTTTTACAATGCAATTTAATTCGTATATTGTTATCATTAAATTATATTTTAATTCATACCGCATGCGTATCCGTTATAAAATTAATGTTTGAGATACGTTTAATACTAAAGGCACGAACGGATAATTTATCTAAGTACCATTCAGCTTAAATAGTAGGTAGATCGATTACAATAATCTTGTGGTGTTCATTTACGCCAACAAAATAAATCCTTAATGTAATAATCTTAAGTAATTTAACGCAATTAAAGTCAGTTAAGTATAATTATTATCCTATATGTCTTACTCCGTGACTATTTCAAACGATAAATAATTTTCATGATATATAATGCCATCACCATAGATAATGTAAGTTATATGTTAGCTACTATGTAATAGGAGGCAAACCTATTATAACTATGAACCGGACAAAATCCAAACTCCAAGCTGCTACTTAGAATTTCCTAATTATAAAACACAAGCCTTTGTTCGACAAGATCTCAAATTTTGCAAAGGCTATATTGTAATGTAAATAAAAAAGTAATTTTAATAATGTTCCTCATAATTAAAATTGAATAATATTTATTACAGGAATAATAAGCCAAATAAATTAGTTTCAGCAATTACCAAGAAATGATGCGATGAAGAATTTGAGTACCGTACCTACTGTTAATGTAAGAATAAATACTAGAGAATAAACCGTGATTCAATCACTTGGCAGCACATCGCAGTAATCTGTGTCATTGACACCTTTTGCAAATCTAAGAAAATGGACAGGTGAGCTGAAAATAGAAAAACAAATTTTAACCTAGGATGATAAGGTTAAATTACAATCAATACTTAAAAAAGTTAATGACGATATCAATCTTTTATTTAAACTGTGAATTGAACTTTCAAACCAGATCATTTAGTTCACTTGTATCCTACGCACAATGCACACACAATTGTTCAAAGTTTGTATTTTCACCGTGCAATCAGTTAGTCTAGTCTACGCATATGTTACTTTATTACTTTCAATTGTTTGTCGTTTATGGTACTGCGCATACGCACGGCAAGGCCGAAACGTTTAGGGCATGCAATTTATTGCAAACATAGAAAAATAGGACAATGAGTTATTAGACCTGGGCCAAAAAAAGGAAAAAATCTCCAAGGCGAATGAAATAATAAAAATGTCGACCATAATAATTTACGTAGTTAACGCCAAGTATAACGGCAAGAATATGAATTGCCGAGGTTACATTTATTATTCTAACTGGACCAGTCGTTGACTTTCCATTATCATACGCGATGAGGTGCGCTCATTGGGAATTATAAATTTATTAGCGTGCTTGTCTCTTTGCTGTTGCACAGAATAATTCTAGAGACAGTATCCAGCGCCGCGAGCTTACAATGTTCATTAGCGTGGAAAATTTTAATGACTCAGGCAGGACTTGACTCCTGAAAGATCTGTTCCACATTCGCCCATCTAAATACAGACTGAGTGACTCTGGGCTATCTCAC
Organism: Acronicta aceris; assembly: GCA_910591435.1. Lineage (NCBI taxonomy): Eukaryota > Metazoa > Arthropoda > Insecta > Lepidoptera > Noctuidae > Acronicta > Acronicta aceris. Next base: position 6,998,831 of record OU342774.1, read on the forward strand.
TTATAATAAGTTTACGCTTGAGCGCTTCTGATCTAAATTAGGTCTGAAAGTTTTATTCGTCTTTAGGCATATAGGGTCGCGACGTTAATGATAGAGTAACAAACACAATGGCATGCCATCCACATGACGTGAGCACAAAATTTATGAAACCGGAATATTCAGGTCGAATGAACAACTGAATCAGATAACTGGGATTCTAAATTAGCCATTCAGTCGTAGTCGGCAACTAAGACAAAGGTGGCTAGGGAGTGCGTCGAAGCGACTATGCAAACACCCATGTGCGCACGGGCAACTGGGTCGCGGCGTGTTTATCATGCAGCATAATAGCTCTTATTCAATATGAACAAACAACACTATAAATACTCCAGCAATAAATGGAGTCACATCTAGATGTTAACCTTTGGCGGTTGAGGCTTTAAGTAACAGTTTCACAAGTATTTATTATTTGCCGATAATAATAAATTTGAGCAAATGAAAAACTCGTGACTATTCAGTTTGGAAGTTTGCACGGCGTTTACGTGATATCCGTTGTCAAATCCAAACATCGTTGCGGCATGAATGGCGCCAACATTCCTCGCCCATACCGTAAGCGTGCTCACCCACCTAAGCCGCATAGGTACATAGCACTCGCCAAATAATCACTGACCAATGTTCCATAACCAAGCAAGAATTTTTGACGATAATGTTGATTTCCTGGTAGTAAAAACGAGCAAACAGTCTCAATGTCAGATTTTACGAGGAGTAAATTAAATAACGCGTGAAATCTTTTCCGAAGAATTTCAAGTTCGTCTTTAATCTTCGAGTAGTATTTTATGAGGCTTTATTGCAATGACATGATGCGCGAAAATATGACATGTAGACAAGGACACCTGACTTATTTGAACAGTTACTACAAAAGATGTAGATAGCAATTTAAAACACATCTAGGAAGGAGTTGTGACCCAAAAAATGAGATCAATAATCAATGACAGAGTAATATCATAAATTGGCATACGTGTGACCTAAATTGTCAAATCAACAAGAGTCGTCTGCGCAATTTTTCTAATCAACACTAACATTTAAAATACAGTCTAGACAGTATTACAATTTACTATAATTTACACGATGTCAATGATGTGATGTATTTATGTGATCGATATGTATGTAGGTACTAAAGCAATTGTATATAACAATGGAGGTATACAAGCTCTACAAGAGTAGAAGAAAAAGACTTGTATTCTTGGAGCTTACTTAATATACCTCAATATTCATAAGAAGACGGAATTTTGTATTACTGGAATTCTATGGAAACGATAGTAGGATTAACTTAATATGAATATTTTAATCGTTTACTACACGAATTCTACTTAAGACTGAAGATGAATATAGATAGGTATATATATTATTGAGGCTCTACCTTGCTCAGAGGGACAGTAGCCCAGCCATAACCAGTGTACGCAAAATAATGATGTGACCTTATTTTGTGGACTATGTACAATTTTGAATTTGCTGGTTATGGCAATAAAGAGTTCATAATTTTTTTTTTTTTTATTCATTTCAAAGGCATAACCTATAATGAGTGGATCATCAGTATATAATGTACAAATGTAAGAATATTGAATAAAACTAAATAATAATTTAATTACAAAAATTACTTACCAAGGCGATCACCATCATAATCACTGGTATGTTCACCATTGTCACAGTTCGTTTAATATTTTATAACATTCACAAATTATGTCACTTCTTGTACTGGACAAACGTGTATTTGGTCAGTAAAGAGTCGCTTGGTTAACAACAACACAATCTTTTGTCGAATTCCTATCAGATAACGTTCGTAGTAAACTGCAATAAAATATTTTTACCATCTGAATGATTACATCTCTGCACGAACTACGATTAATAATATTACAATATCTTAATGTAATGTTATTGATAAAACAAGTTTATGATTTGTTAATAACAGGTGATAACCTACATTCGTTTTATGTATGTTTATTTAGTTACAACAATAAACATTGATATCTGTTCCACCTGCCAAAATTTCTATAGAGATTGGGCATGTCAAACGCAAATAAGAATTTCGTATGGACATAAGTGTACGTAATACAGTGTAGCAGTGTATATTAAACGCGGCATTTTCTGCCTCAAACTTGATTTGTGCAAGCAATCTATCGAATTTTAGAATAAAAGAACACCACGAGTAGATAATCATTAGTTTGTTAGAAAGAAAAATAGTTAAAACCATGTTATAATAAACCTAGATGTGACAAAAACAGATTGGAACGGCATTGAAAGATAAAAGGTCTACGCACTTAAAATACTAGATCATTGACGAGTGCATATCTTTTCATGCTTAATGTTCATTACATCTTCACGTTGCACAGAGACGGATATTTTTATAACTTCTGACCGTGGTACAATTCAGCAAGGATACGAAGACGACAATGAAGATTACCCCTGAGTTGTAAAAAACACATTCTTTCGAATTTTTTTATACAGATAGGCTGCGTGTTAATAAAACATTCTAGTTAGTGTAAACATCTGAAGGCGAGATAACGAATAACTAAGATACCGACGGGATCGGCACGCAAATTTTTCATGTTTACGTAAATTTCTAAGTTTCATTCATCGTTACAGCGCCTTTGAGTATAAAGAGGAACAGTAATAAGTTGTCCGAACTCATTTATTATAATAAGCAATTCCTTCCTAATTCCATATGCATGACGTTTCTATATTCTGCTCATTTTCCTTTCTTGGTATAAGTTATAATAATATTTGTTTCAGTGTAGAGAGAAGCATACATTTCTACTAGCTTACCAACATGAACCATGAAATTACAGTTGGTTAGTATATTTTACATGATGTACATCTAATTATTCTTAATAGTTCGGATCCATACGCCCGAAATAGAGGCTCAGGCACATCAATCAATTTGTGACGTTTTTTATTAGCCACAAATCAAACGGTTGTATTTTTGAAAATGGTATAAATAAAATCGTAAATTATTTACGATTTAAAATGTTTCTGTCGGTCAGTTTGCTAAACCTTTCCAAGGGCGTGTTGTAAAAAGCAAACAACTTTTACAACACCCTAAAATAGATCGACATATTGATATAGTTTGTATAGTGAAGTTCATCTTGAAGTTTGCGTAACAATATTTTATATTTAGTTATAATTCAAACGCTTCTAATGGAAGGCTAAAATTATAGTTAAAGAACATAACAGAGGCGTCTATAACGATAGTTAGATCACGTTTTTTTTATGGTATAGGAGGGCAAACGAGCAGTCGGATCGCCTGATGGTAAACGATTACCGCCATCCATGGACACCCGCAACACCAGAGGAGTCACAAGTGCGTTGCCGACCTTTTAAAAGGAGATTGGGCCTCCGGTAACCTCACTCACTCGACGAAACACAACGGAAGCGTTGTTTAACGCCGGTTTTCTGTGAGGCCGTGGTATCACTCCGGTCGAGCCGAAAAGAGATGATGGGTTAGTTGAAATAGGCTCGTAGGATCAAAATTTATATATATATATAATTTAATTTTGTAACTTCGTGAAATCTGTTTTGGATCATTCTTACATACCTACATATGCTTACTTTGAATACCTAAGTGGAGACTTACTTAAGTCTGAACTGTTTTTTATTTCATCTGTTTGTTAATTTAGTTCTTCCTTAAATTTTCACATCGTTTCTGATGTTCTGATTGTAACAGTAGCAATGTACTGAGAATGACGGGTCTCATTGAGCAGCGGGCACTAGTTCTTGGCTTTCGTCCAATACAGCTGATTACTTTGTTCTCATAATATTTTACTACGCTATTACTAATCTCTTTGTATTAGAGTGAATTCTTTCGAAAACCTATAAATCAGATCGGCGTTGGCGCGTTAAAATGTTTGTAACTTTTTTCAGCCCTAATGGCGCCATCATCGTAAAATTATTTTTATGTGATTTGTGGAAACATCTCAACTCTTGTAAAATCTTTATCAAAATAATGTGTTTTATCCGCATTTCATTCTGGCTTTAAATCTTTTTTGTCAAAACTTATGTTTTTAATTTATTGCCGCTCCCGAACATAAAACGATTAGTATCATTCATTATTTTGATTTGAATACATTTCATTTCGTGTGGAAAATGTTCGTAAGATTTTTTATAGTGTTAATAGTCCGTTTTAGAGTAAAGCAGTGTTTATCGCGGTTAAGTGTCGACAGAAGAGAGTTTAACACCATGATTGTTTTCATAACTTCTCTTAAGGCTAAGGTGCGAACAATTTTATGCTATATATACTTTTACAACTATTTATAATGTTGCCCACTGTTACTATAGTCAAATTGCGCGTTAGTATGAGCAATACGTTCAATTAAATAACGTTAAATCTTGCGAACAAGATATTATTGAGAGCACAAATAATTCAACCACTCCAAATATAATAACAGTGATTATTGAAATTAATAAGACAACTTTGGAAAATATATACCCAACTGCATTACACCACTGACTACCAAATATACCTATTTATTACGTTACGTTACTAAAAAGCTATGAATCGTCTATTACATTACGTTGACGTAATAATATATTTATGACAAAATAGGTTCGATTTTTGATCGCGTACGCGGTAGTTACATGCGCCTGCGCCTTAAGTGAGTGAGGCGTGTTAATTGCCGTGTCGATGGGCCGATAGACGGTTGATGATAATAGGCCCCTTGATAGGTGTGGTCCACCACTACACGCAATTACTGGAGATTTATTTCTTATAAAAATTTACTGATGCGCTCCCCCTATTTTTAAGACGTCAATAAAGGAGTGTCTCGTATTATTTTTCGATTTCTTCACAATTTGTTGGATGTTGTTAAGTTTTAGATTTACTTTAAGATTGGTTACGCTGTGTAATTTAACATTTTAATAGTAACGCATAAAGTGATTCCCGAAGGACTTGGCAGAAGTGTTCTAAGTTTCTGGCGTATTCCCACAGTTTATCAAAAACAACATTAACCTAGAGGAAAATTTGAGAATCATTCACCATTTCAATTACATTGTGATCGTGATTATGGCTTTAAAATACTAGGTAATCAGTTTTTTTTTCAATTTTATGTTAATAAAATTTAATAAAGTTCTTTCGAACAGCCTTTTTTCGTCTTTCAACCAGAATATGGAAATCACATTTAAAAAAAAAAACGATTTATAATAAATAGATTACATAGCGTTGTAATCTATGAAGAATTTAATGCTAAAGCGCGATCGGAGATAAAGACTAACATATAACATCATTAATTGTACCCGTTTGGTAACATTTTTTATTGTGATCAAGTTCAGTGTGACAAGCCCATAAATAGTTGTTAATGCGATGATTATGTTAAATAGCATTCATATTGAGCAGTTATTTATATACTAATATGATTTTTGACAATTTTGTCGCACGAAATATGTAAATTATGGATATTTGTAAAAAAAAAACCAGGAATATATTTTTTGTCACAGTTTAAAAGACTTGTTATTGTTGTCTGAACCGACAGTTTAATTAAAAGAGACTATTTCTGTGGTAAATGTTGGCATTGGTCCGGATTGAAGATAGTGGAATTTATCAAGTACATTCTTTATTAATGGCTGAAATCACAAATATTTTGGTGAACTATTTAGGTATATAATTATATTAAGATATTCCTACCTCGTGTGGGGTCTCGGCGGTATTAATATCCATCTTACTTAAACAACAACAACATAAATTCTCTTTCGAGCCGATGAAACTTATTTAGAAACTAATAATAGCTTGACAGGTAAATCTTTTTATATTGGGAGGGGCGAAGATCAGAGCGTATTCAGCCTAAGCTCTTGGAGTTCGGATAGTTATATTATTGTTACTCAGTGTACAATAGATTAAGTGTGTATTTATTTTTCTGCATACTCAAATAGTATAATTTTAATTTTTAGGATTTATTTTTAATTAATATTTAAATCTAACTACCTCAATGTGCTTACGAGGGTGATTGTTGAGTATGAGTATAGTATCCGATTTCCGGGTCTAGAATTTTTTTATTGGATTCTATGAAAAATTTAGTAGCTTCTTGGAATTTGGATTTGATATGGGACCTGACTAGAGATGGGTTTATGCCAGGGCATTTATTTTTTTCGCCAAAAATGCCTGGGCAGAAACCCATCTAAAGACCTGACACATACCGGCGAACTGTAGGAGAATATCAGTAGAACTCTGCTTAACTCTTCAGGGAACACAGGCGTTATATTAGGTTAAGTTTAAGTCCCAGGGCTCAGTCTATGTTCTACCACGCTGTCCTAGTGCGACGTCACATAACTACAAGAAGTTTATTAAGTATTTTAAAATATCTCGATATCTTATAAACAAAATGGAGGTTATATAACCTATAATTTGAATGTTATGAAATCTAGGTTGATTTCTAGGTTATGAATTCTAAGCATTCGTTCCTCAAATTTAAACTTGAACCACTGTATTGCACTACCTATATAAGTGCTCTATAATTAGTAAGTAATTAATTTATGGGGACCTTAGGCGTCTCAAATTTATCTGGAGTCTCATTTCTTTGTTTAGTTTCTAAGATTTAAATTTGGCTTCCATTCTAATGACGTTGAAGACAACTAAATGAACCAGATGCGAGATTCAAAGGAGATAACTGAGAAGTAGTACCTATGCGGGTTCATTTTAAATCGTCGGATCACACGATGCGTAGCGGCACGTTAATTTGTTCTGTTATCATTTTGTACATTTACGCGAATTAATTACTTCTTTTTAACTTATAAGATAATAGTTTTTTTTATACCACTAAGGTGGCAAATAAGCACAGGGTCTGCCTGATGGTAAGCAGTTACCGTAGCCTATGGACGCTTGCAACACCAGGGGTATCACTCGCGCGTTCCCGCCCCTGTAAATTAAGGAGGAATACTTGGGCTGGTAGCATAGGAGACATTCCGCCATACATGACAGCGGCGGTAACAAAACACCACCGGTCTCCCACACTGCCAAGACAACGCTTCCTCGCGGAGTTCTAGCCACCTTGCTCACCGTTAGGAACACAACATAGCATGGAGCTATGTTATTTGGATTTCCTGCAAGGTGGAGGTACTTCCCCAGTCGAGCAGCTCTAATTGTCAGTGGAATTATTTGATTACACTATGCCCTACCTCTCTTAAAAATCTCTTTAGAAGGTTTAAAAATATATATCAATATAAAGCGATACAATCTGGCAAAAGTATTTTTACTTAACTAATTATGTATATTATTTGTGTTCTATGGATATTGGAGTTCTGGGATTTACGCGAATATTTGAAATATAAACTATATATTATAATATAAACTATAACTATATTATAATATAAACTACTTTACGGGTTTTATCCCTCTTACATTTACATTGTGTAGTTTTATTTAAATAATATGTTCCTTAGATACTAATTGTTTGGGTATACTCGGTGTCCGTTAATTGCATGTTTTTGTCTCCAGTGACACATGGCTTGTTCCATAAATATATTTCTAATAAAATGTACCTATATTTTAAACGGATATTTCATAATGTGCTTGACTGTCAGATTGATTCTTATCGTGTTGCGATTACAGTCCCGAATCTCAATGGTACAGATATTTAGAATCGAGGTTATTAAATACATATATATCCATAGGGATATTCAGAAAGGGTTAATTGTTAAACAACTTTGGACCTGTCTAAAAATTCTCATTATTTTAGATTTTGTATGATTTTTCTGTGGTATTTCCTCGATTGAATTACACTGTGTCAGTTCGGCTTCCAATTTTGAGTAACCGTGCATAAGTAGGTATGTCATAAAAAAAACGTTTTGTGCGAATCTGCAAACCCGAAAAAATAAATCACAGAACCACTGCCCTAATCAAGAACGCTCCAATAATCTTATATTTTTGTCCAAACGTTACACAGAAAAGGTCTCGGGACCCGATTTTCCTAAATTACGCAAAACTTTGGGATCAATATTTAGTGTTGTAGATTCTGGAAATAGCCGTTTATTCTTCTTGCTATAAGATAACAATTTAGGCTAAGATAGGGAAATATTATGTATGATAACACTCATTAGCTTGTATTTCGATTGGTCTTGATAATGTTAAACATTTAAAATTAATTATAATTATTGACCTGTTTGAGGATTTATTTGAGTGATTTAGTAGATAAAACAAGAAGATCTTTGCTATTTGAAAGTAGATTATTATTCTGAACTACATAATTATGTAGTTTATGTTTATGAAATATGTATATTCCGCGTTCTAATACTTAAAAGAAACAACTAAAATGTTTCTGATGGGTAAATTACGCGTAAAGCCTTAGTAAAATCTATTTTATGTATATTACCCGTGGTTCTATACACGCATTTACTGAGACATCAATGTTATAAAAGTACACTAGCTAAGTACGTAACTAAGCCATCTTCGTTATTTTTTTAATAAAGTAATCAAAAACTAAGCAAGCAATATTAAAATAGTTACATCAAGCTAATGCTAGGATTGGAGCTACTTAAAAGTTGCTTAGAAACACAATTTAACGGTAAAGTGTAAAACCACGGAATCCGACGAGCAAATTCATTCGGGAGTTATTATATTAAATGAGTATCCAATACTTGATTTATATTTGAAATGAATCATTATTGTTTATTAAATTGACGTCGTTAATATAAATAATTGCACGCTCATTTTCATAGTAAGTTTATTCAAAGTATAAGTAGGCGATGTGATGTAGGCAAGCGAAGAAATTGTGTTATTCATATCTCGCGTAAAATTGACACAGTGAGATAATACGGTCCCTTTTAACCAATTTAGGGCAAGTAAACTGTTATGGTTAGGGCACTCCGAGGACGATGTAGGTAAACTTTTACAATATTTATAAAATTTTGTAATTGGCCCATTTTTGAGGCGTTTTATCTTGGCTGTCATAGATTAAATAATAAACGACTCCTAGTTGCGACACGGTTGCGGATAGCAATCTGTTATGTTCTACGTGGTCGGGTATTCAAATTAACGTAACGCTGACACATTGGCTGCTATTAAAAACCCGTCATGAGCAACTGTGCCCTTAATTGACCATTACTCAAAAATATAATTGTGGAGCAATGAAAATACCAGGTTACCTGCGGAAAACGGATACCGTAGGTGCCATTCGGAAGACAGAATTAAAACAATTTTACAAGAACGTTAAATTTTATAGTAAAGCACGACATTTACAAATAGCTAACAAATATTCACATCTACTGTACCGAGGAAACACACATCGATTAATTACTTATCTTGGATTAAAAAAAAACTGTTTTTATGCAATACTCGATAAAAAAGTAATTTTATTTATCGGAAACATTATCTAAACACAACATGATACAATTGAAAATCCTTTTTTCCGGTAATTAGTTATCGATTTTTATATTATCTTATCTTCAAAGATGTGGGCTTGTCTAAATAATCGTACGTGTAATTTTGTTGCAATGTGCAACTTTATGCGATTTCAACTCCACTGACCCAGTTCCGTGGCTCGGTTGATAAGAAAAATTAGATAGATGTAGTGATAACAGCCTTACCTACGATGACATTGAGCACCAACAACCTTGGAAGATTTTTTAAATCGAAGGTGATTTATAAAAAAAACATTTACTATTTTTAAAAGAGTAAAAAAAGTATTTATTTTTATGTTTGTGAAATCAGCGATAAAAAGAAATTGATACACTATTATTTTGTATTTTATTAGTATTATTCATAATGACGTATCCGTACAACTTTTCGCCATCTTTTAATGTTTAGTTTTCCTAGATATGATGAACTGTGATTTCTCGACGTTTTTAGAAAAAAAAAACAACAAGAGTAAATAAAATGTATTTTTCGTAGCAAACGAGTACATATGTGACAGTTTCGAGGATTATTTGTTAAATGATAAGTGGATATTTAATTATTCTGTTATCTTGATTTAGACATATGAAACGTGTGCTCTACTTTTAGCAATTGATATTTACTTAAGTTTTGTTAAAAATAGCTGTGTCTAAAATAGGTGCTATGAATTTTTAATTAAACCTGAAAGATTTCCTTAGTCGGTTTAAAAAAGCCAAAAAAAAGTCAATAGTAAGAATTAATTAATTTAGTATGTAGTTAGAAGAGAATTGATAAATTTTAAATGTGGCACCACAAAAATATTTTTAATATAAAAAAGTTTGTTGGCATTTTTCTCCTCTTGACTGTCATTTATCTTGTCCATAGTTTTTTCTTTTTTTGTTTTACATTGCACATATTAATCACGACGGAAGATCAAATTTTTATTTTCGTATTTTGTAAGCAGTTTGTTAGCTTTGTCAAAACAAAACAAAGTAGGTAATATATTTTAACCCTACATGTGTCATTTCTTAATTTCTTAAGTTGAGGATTACGTTTGAAATACTGGCGAAATATTGAATTTGAAGAAAAAACGTCTCGTAATTAAAAAAAAATGTTTTTATAAACTTATGTACCTACTTAAGTTATTTATGCGAATCGAAAATAGTAATTTCGGTTTTTTTACAGTAGATGTATCATTCAGGAAAACTAATTTAAATAATTATGCAAAACAGATAAGTAACTAACACTAATGAAAAAGAACATTCGGATTTCGTACACTTCACATAGGTCCATTGGCTGTATAAGATAGAGCCTTTGCAATTTTCTGCAATACGGGAGCAGAAAAATTTAAGAGCCAATCAAGCGTTTTGACAATTCCGCATTTTCGCGCCAATTTTCCGGAACGCGCGGGAACGAGGCGGGTGCACGGTCGGTGGCGCGGCCGCGCGCTCGTCGTGTACTGTGTCGGCGTCGCGCTGCGCCCCATCTACTACCTTACGATTTACGAGCGTGACGCAAAAATGGACAAAATTTGTAGCGACGCTCTCGACACCGCAGACCACGTGCCTCATCCTAGGAACTCGGATTAGGTGGCTGGGTAAAGAAGATATTAATAGCCGTTGATTTTCTGCCTGTACAATTTTGCGATAAATTTCCATACCTAATTGGGACATTACCTTAGAAAATGCGCTTGATGTCCCTTAATAACGCACATATCCCGTGATTTACTAACAGGGCTAGGTATGAAGCAGATTTTTTTTAACTCTGACTATTACCAGGTATGTCTGTAAACTTAAGTAGACAGATAAGAACCCGTAGTAATAATTTATATTTTATTGAAAGAAAATATTGGTCGAATTGTTGATGATTATACGTCCAAAACCTTTTTTACGATAAGAAATTACAGTATAGAAACTAAAGGTGTTTTATAGGTATTTAATATCCCATATTTCAAAGCAGAACGATTAACGTCTATTACATTGATATAGTACAAACAAATCTACAATGTTATGAAAGTTCATCATAACAATATGCTCTTAAACTTGGCCTGATTTGCACTCCGATAGAAACGTTATGATATTGTGCGATTGATCCACTTTGTGAACAAATTGCTCATCGTTCGACTGATACAAACACACGCACAAGGAAGCACGTGTTTAAGTTACGAGTTCAGTGGAAATATATAAGTAATTGTTTGCTCAAGGCTGCCCCAGTTTTCTTTATAAAAATATAATCGAACATTATCTTAAAATAATGTTTTTACAGGAGGCATTTCTGTATTTATTACTTACCACCTGTTTTACGCGCCTGCGTTCGATTAAAGTAATTGATGAAAATGGACCTTTTTTACGTAAACTGAACTGTTAATACCTATTTGGATAGTTCTGAGAAAGGCATCTGGGTACATTTCTAATTTTGTTTAAGATTAATCCGAGATTACTGCAAAAATCAATATGTTTCAAGTACCTATCAAAACTATATTGGATTCAGATTGGATCAAGACAAAAATAGTTTGCCTTAAGAAACCATCTATTATGTTCAAAATTCCAATTTTGGTCTAACATAATAAAACATAATGATGACCAGTTGTACCCGTAACACGAACAAGACAGGGAAAGTCTTTGCGAACGAATTCCTAACTAAGTACCGGTATCGATTAAACTAGACATAAATCTTACGCAGTTGCGACAATATCAGATATTTGAATAAATATAGAGTGGTACGTCTTAACTCGGTAGCGGGTAAATGTACGATAAAGCTTGGTAGATAACTTGTATTTGACGGACAGGTGTAATTAGCCACTCTAGTCGCTACCGGCAAATGGAAGCGTGATGATAACGGCAAGAGTCAGAATAAACAACGATGCCCTTCGTGATTACATCTTATGCTTACCTAAGTGGTTAAGTGGGATTGCGAGATCATATACCGATACGAATAATATACGTCTTACTATTACCGATAGTTTAAATCGATAGCTTAAGAAACTATGAATGGGCAGAACTTATGAATGATAGAGTTGAATTCATTGAAATTATTTTTTTTTAAACGAATATTATATCAACAATCGATTAGATATCAAACACAATCGCTTACATCTGTTGACATCTAGTTTTAGCAAGCGACTAATTATCGGTAAGCTCCTGATAATGCACTTATCTTACTTACTCGATGTAAGTTTAATCGTTGTAGTACGAGTTATCTTAATGAAATAAATACGATTAATGATAGCTTAGGACACTTATCTCTAAATTATGTCTAAATATAGGTTCTAAATCGATTGAGTATAATCTGCAATTGAGTTCTACTTAGGTAGGTACAGGGAAAACCAAGCAGTATCTGTTTGAGTTATGTTTACCGTAAACTGTACTGTACAAAAATTATGAGTTAAACTCGTTTAAACTATCACAGGAAGAATATTTTCAACACCAACAATCCAATATGTTTTAAATTACAAACCTTAGAAATCTGTAGCAGGTTATTAGGCTATAGAGTGGATGGTGATAGATACCCATTTCTCTTATGTCACTCCATTTATCTCTTATGTACTTATGCGCATCCTGAATGGGTCTTCCCCGATAGTCATAATCTGGGTGTATTTAAATCATGAGTGAATCAGTTTCTTTTAGGCAAGCGCGCTCAATCGTAGATCGCAGTATCGCTTAACATCAGGCGAACTGGCGGTCAAGGGTAAGCCTATGACATATAAAAAAAAGCGTAAGGATTTTTTTCATGGTTTACACCTTTTTTAAATTTAATCCACATACCTAGGTCTACAGTCCCATGAAACTGTGAAAAAATCAAACTTCTACGTTTACGTAAAAAAAAAATTACGGCCGTTTATGCCGCAAAAAATTATATGACGACACTCTCAAGTGAATCAAAATTTATAGGGTATTTTCCCTTGACGTAGAACTATGAAAGTAATACTGTCTTATACTATAGTATAGGGATAAATCTGAAAACTATACATTTGGGTGGGTTTACACTCTCGCTGGGTGAGTCTGACATCCTAGTATCTCTAAGTAGTCTGTGAGTCCGACTCGCGCTTGTCCGGTTTTATTTTTTTATTCGTGATGGGCTTACGCTTGATCGCCAGTTTGCCTGATCTTTTAACCTTGATTGAATCAACGTCAAAAATAGTCAAATAGGTAATATCAATATTAAGTTACAGAGAAATATAACACGACAGTTCTACATCTGCGTCATATAAAAATTGCTTATGAGGCTTACAGGCCATATTACCGACTTCCGTGTGATTTTTATAAAGTAGGTACTAGCTCCTGTCCACGATTTCGTCTGCGTTGACTTCAGAATTGAGTTCAACCTGGATAAAAACCCTGGATAACCTATGTTATATGTATTACAGACTATAATCTATCTCTGTGCCTTTCATCCAGATCCGTTCAGCCGTTCTGGTGTGATTAAGTAAGAAACATGTATCCAAACTTTCGCATTTATAATATTACTATGGGTAGTAAAATGTCGCATGACAGTGTAAAACGCCTCTGGATTTACATTACAATTTGATAGCCATCGACAACTACTTAATTGCGGTTTTATTTGAACTTATAATTTGTTTGCGGTGGGCTCTACTGTGTCATTCAATATTGAATCATCAGCATCATAAGTCATGGTCATAAAATCTGCGAACATATAAATAGCCTTGAATGAAGATAATTTATATAAATTTATACAGGCTAACTTTGTTAGTATTTATAAAAAAATTGTAGGTATGTTTCTAACAAGAATCAGAGTCAATTTTCCTAATAAACATAAATATCGAAAAACACATTTAATAGACACTCTTTGGGTGATTTTGTAAACTCATATAATATTTTTTACGTTATTTTTTAAACTTTAGTTAAATCTACCGTTTTCTGTCACTTATGCGAATATTAGATCTTCTATCTATACTTATAATAAATCTGTAGAGAGGTACATTCTGTACATGAAATATATTTCCAAAATAATAACTATCAGCGGGTGATTAGTGATCGATACTGACGCCAAAAATGCAATCAGATAAATTTTTGTCTGTCTGTCTGTGTGTCTGTATGTTCGTTATAGAAACAAAAACCACTCGACGGATTTCAACGAAACTTGGTACAATTGTTCTTCATACTCCTGGGCAGGTTATAGTATACTTTTCATCACGCTACGATCCCTTAGGAACGGGGCAACGCATGTGAAACCGCGGGCGAAGAACTAGGGAACAAAGTAACTATTCCACGCGGACGAAGTCGCTGGCAAAAGCTAGTATTTAAAATAAAACTGGATTTTCTGGATTTCATTGCGTTGTAAAGACGTCCAATAACTTAGTCTACCCGTGAACTTAGTCGACCATGGATGCTGTAAAGAATCCGAAACGTCGGGAATCAAATAATATTAATACAACGCGATAAAATCCGTAAAAAGCAGTTTTTTAATGTTTAGTTAAATCTTTTAAAAACACACTTAAATTAAAATTAATATGGCCATCTATTCAGAATTTCATATACGTAATATTATTATTTATTATATACAGAACATTTTCAGAATATTACCCACACATTAGTTTGTAACTAATTAATTGTAACGTCAATCTATATTTTCAGATTTACTCGGGAATTTTAATTATAATTATGTAGGTGATTTACAAATATAATGTATAGCCTAACCTATCCCCTCTCATTTTGAGAAGAGTTCCGTACCCTATGGTGAAAAAGTACGAGTATATGGATGATGATGATGTTTATTAGTAGAACTAGCAGTTATATTGAAACTAGTTGCTTAATGTTATGCAATTAATTACTGTTCCTCACTGTCTTTCAGATAGGTATCCTGTAAAAGGCGTGAAAATATCTGACTTGCTCGGTGGTAGGACCTCTTGGGGTCTGAATGGCTTGATCTACCCTTAAGTCGGAGTCTGCCATAAAGCACCTTGGTGTGTGTTTCGACTTGTGCACGTAAGAGCCAGTTCTCCTCGGTTGCTGCGGCTCTGGCAGTCTACAGTCCGTAGGGGCTCTTAAGGGTCGGCAACACATCAACAACTCCTCTGGTGTTGCAGTTGTCCATGGGCGACGATGACTACTTACCACCAGGTGGCTCGTCAGCTCGTTTACCGACTTAATCCATAAAAATAAATATGTACCTAAATTTTGTTGTTTCAACTGCAATAGCTCGGTGTCACCTACGCCTATGAAGTGCCCTATGTGTCATTGCATTACACCTGTGACCTTATGAAGAGTCACAGATAGTTTCACTGGCGGTCATAATTAATATCAAATAATAGGTATTTCATTATTAAGTTTAGCGGCTTATTATTATTCTATGTTTGCATATTTTTCAATTGTTTCTCTTCTTTAGCTCTTTCCGTTTCCTGTCGATTCGATAAGAATTAGAAGAACACACTTGTAGAACTTACATTTATGGAGCTGTATATGTATCTACAAATATTTATTCCGTGCGGGGATCGAAACGGCGATTTTGGAGTACCATTTCGAATTTGATTATTACTAACAAAAGTATGACGCCTGTATCTCTCGAAGGGTTAAACAAAGGTGTAATGTACACCCATAGGTCGCCGCTGCGCTAGTATGTTTAGATCTCGTGTAATAGGTGGCTACTTTATTGCCAATAACCGGGCAGAAATCCAAACTCTGAGCTGCTACTGAGAATTTCATAGAAAAACCTAATAACACTTTGCTCGACATGCGAATTGTATCCAGAGAATCTAGCGTAGTTGTCACGCTCAGAATCACTAGACTAATGTACCTAATGTACACCATAAACAAACAACACAAAACTAACAATAACATCAGTTTAATGACACAGGTTTCACAAACAGTGTTATAATAACAAAACCGATGTCATAGCTTGAACGATATCGCGAATATTTTAACACAATATTATTATGCAATTGTTTAGCAACCTGATAATAATGTTAGCTTAGTGCATTCCCCGGTGTAATTAACGTCATGAGGCTTATTATCGATGAAAATAGGCAATTCACGAAGAACTTGTTTACATAAACAGATATCAGTTAGTAGGATCCCTTATAAGTTTAATAGCTTCTATCCCTGACTTCGCTTGCGTAGCTATCAATTATTGCATCGTGTCGGTCAAACGCTTCGTCTTTTTTTAATCTTTCCTTGTTGACTATGCTTTTGGTTCATATTTAGGAAATGATTCTATCTTCATTTTATAGTAATTATTATAATAATTACAATCTAGGCTGGATTCATAACACTGTACCTACATTAATGTGCCAGATTGTTGGAAAAATAACCCACCCGTAGCCTTTAACGTAGCGTATCATTCCGCGTTATTGGTCAAAGTCCACTCGGGGAAAGGGCTACCGTTAGTAGCAAATAGGCCATAAGAGCTGGCGCGCTGCCATTTTAGAGAATTTTTCAACTAACTTAAAATATTTGCGAAGTACGGTCAAGGGGTAGTTTGGCACAGACTACCTGTTAAAGATTATTCGAGAAAATTTTGTTGGAAAAATAATATTAATCATAGGTACTGGAGTGTTTACACTGTTGTAACATGTTTCAATCTTTTCTTAATATATTTGCAAAAAAGCCGTGGTCAGTTTTAAGTGTGAACTCAAAATATTAACAGTTTTTTTTTATCTTTCATACCGCAATTAGACATCATCAACACATATGACTTAAAAACAATATGAATATCTAGCTTCTGCCTGCGACTTTGCGTGGACTTCAGAGTTGGGATAAAAAATAGCGTTAGCGTTAGCGTAGTATGTGTTATTCCAGACAATAATCTCTCTCTGTGCCAAATTTCGTCTAGATCAGTTGAGCCGTTCTTGCGTGAAAGAGTAACAAATACCCATACATCCATACTCACAAACTTTCACGTTTAAAATATTAGTAAGGATGCTTAGGAAGTGGTAAAATTTCGTTTGTAAACGACATTTATCGAAATACAAACAAAAACCTTCTCATCTTTAAAAAATGTGATTTACCATATTCATGAATCACGCTGGTAGGCAAACCTTATGCGTAAAATAATTCTTATTATTTCATTGAAGTTTATTGATACGCGGCGCTGTTGCGGCGACAACAAAGCCAAGATTTCCCATAAAAGGTTCGGCAAACAGTCGGTTGATTCGCCCATAAATCATGCGGTGTGTACCCATGGACGTAATACGTACATTTTCAGATACCGCGGATGTAAAGATTAAACTGGAAGTGGAATTTTTCACGCCTGTTTACAATCTGTACACATCGAAACATTAACGCCTTTTTGTAATTTATGATTCATGAGATCAGTGACTCTGATATGAACCATGTTACGATTGTTTTATGTTACATTGTGTGATTTTTACGACTTCATCAAGTAGCACTTATTGAAAGAAAACAGACATGTTTTTTGCACTTCGAACATCAATAAACGAAAAATTTTGAGGATTTCAGATTTTGTAAATCATCTATCCTGTTTTATACCTACTTTTTTTTAATTCTACAATCAAAGCTGACCTAGTTTTACAATATAATTATCAATTAATCGACCATATCATTATGAGTTAAAATTGAAAGTAATTTTATATACATTTCGTAATCTTAATTTCGGACATGTCACCAATGACGATGATTGATAACACGTTACGTAAATTACACGATTCACAAATACATTAAGACATACTCATGTATTATTATGCAAAATTGTCTGTTATTATGTTTGTGCATTCATAGGTATTTACGAACATTGAACTATTATTGCGCTTATAGCAATAAGAGATGGCGGCTTTTTGTGATAGATGACGGAAATATTTAAAAATATTTGCAAAGGCGAAACAGCCAAATATTTACTTGACCAATTTCTATGGAATTTACCTAACTGTGAATTGTGGAATGTGAATATAAAACAGAAAATGAAAATTGTTTTGTGACTCAGAAATGTTTTTCTCGATTTTTATTTAAATACTAGCTTTTGCCAGCGACTTCGTCCGCGTGGAATAGTTACTTTGTTCCCTAGTTCTTCGCCCGTGGTTTCACCTGCGTTGCCCCGTTCCTAAGGGTTGTAGCGTGATGATATATACATTGATAGTTTGAAACCATTCCCATGAATCACTCATTTTCCCAACATTTCTCTTCACTGCTCTGCTCCTATTGATCGTAGCGTGATGAAAAGTATACTATAACCTGTGGTTTGGGCTGTGCGTTGATAGATCACTATGTCAGTCAGTCAGTCACCTAACGTAAGAGTAGACAAATATAATCAGAAAGCTCCGAACTGCTAAGCTATCGGGAGTTACACGTGTTATTGTGAGTCAACCATAAAAGATAGACATTTGCCGTCGTGTAATATTTTTTATATAATTTTAAGGAGAACATTTCCGTCATACATGATTTCTGTGTAGCTTTAACCATTAAGGCTGCACACGCGACGGAAGCTTAAAAAATGGAGTAAGTTCTCCTGTTTTCCCAACATTTCCCTTCACTGCTCTGCTCCTATTGATCGTAGCGTGATGAAAAGTATACTATAACCTGCCCAGGAGTATGAAGAACAATTGTACCAAGTTTCGTTGAAATCTGTCGAGTGGTTTTTGTTTCTATAACGAACATACAGACAGACAGACAGACAGACAGACAGACAGACAGACAAAAATTTTACTGATTGCATTTTTGGCATCAGTATCGATCACTAATCACCCGCTGATAGTTAGTTTGGAAATATATTTCATGTACAGAATTGACCTCTCTACAGATTTATTATAAGTATAGATTTCAATGGACTACTTATGCGAAATACCTACTTGATTTATGTATCTGGTAAAATATTCACAATCAAAACGATGTTTTGTTATAATAGGCTACTTGACTGATTATTTTTTATAGCCTTATGCAAATGTTTACCATAGATAGATAGATATATAGAACCCATCAATAAAAACAAAATTAAAATCGGTTCAAAAATAAGGAAGGTACAAGCATTTTAATTTTATGCCAGACAGAGAACCTACTACACTGGTTTGTAACGTAACAAACCAATGCGCCATATAAATCCTATAGTAACACTCGGTTGGGGGAAAGGGACAAAGCATCATCTCTCAATCCTCAAACAAAAACTTTGAATGCTTATATCATTGAACTGGTTATTAACCACTTTAAATTATTTTTCCAGAATACGATTTGTATTTGATTTTTTTTTCACTCAACCTGTAATTTTAATCAATCAAACACTAGTCAAATAACCTAATATATTAGTCCTTACTTCCTTACATAATTATAAACGTCAAACTTTGTGAGTATGGATGGATGTATGGATGTTTGTTACTCTTTCACGCCAGAACGGCTGAACGGATCTGTATAGAATTTGGCACACAGATAGATTATAGCCTGGAATAACACATAAGCTTTTTCATTGGCACTTTTTATCTAGATCGAACCAAATCCTGAAGTCCACACAGACAAAGTCGCGGGCAGAAGCTAGTTATCTACATATAATGTTGAGCGTAGTTTCTTTCAACGTCTTCCAGTAAGAACTATCTATTTGTATTCCCACCAACCCTATACGGCGAGACCGAGCACTGAACTCAAGACCTTGGTCAAAAATAGTCTAACGAATTTAACCAAATTTACACACGACTAAGTCAAATTTGTTCAGAGCTTATCTCTTGGTGTACAATGGCGCATTTTTTCTACTACGTACTTATACAGCCTTGATTGAAAAGCTTCCCATACACGGACACTGTAGATTGCTACCTATCAACGTAGCATTTAATTGTTTTACTTTTTTCTTTGGGTTTGTTGTAAGTTGTTTCTTTTGTGTCAGTCACTGATGTATTGCGCACCATTTTTGTGTGAATCAGAGCGTTTTGTACTATAAGGGGATCCATTTACGAGTGTTTTGTTTTTGTTGTTGGAACTAATCAATATTGAACGTACGAGGTTATATTTAATGTAATGATATATTGAAAGTACATAGCTCGTAGAACTGATGGGCAGAAAGATTCTCGAGTGGAGACCACGCACTGGAAAGCCCAGTGTGGGACGACCTCCAACGAGATGGACGGACGACTTGGTAAAGGTTGTTGGGACTCGTTGGATGCAGGCGGCATATAGCTGGTCCCTATGGAAGTCTTTGGGGGAGGACTTTGTTCAGCAGTGGACTTCTATTGGCTGATATTGATATGTATTACATAGCGCATACATATCAAACGACCATTGGTGTAGCTACTTAGTGATTTTTTCTGAGTTCAGCTGCCCACCTAAATTATTAAAGCAATTAAACAGTCTAGTAATTATTACACATAATACTGTTGTTTTATTACAAATTACCCAAAGATGGAGCGTTTGATTTACCCATGAGGTGAATAATATTTCTTATAGAAGACTATGCAAGAACATTTATAAGTAGGTACTCTTATATTTTGTTTCCATTTGGAACTGTTACGATCCAGGTTGTCTCTAGGGTGATGAGCGCCATGACTCAAGTTTCGATTAGTTAGTAGCAACCAATTTCATCCATCTATTAATAAAATATCTTATAAAAAATGATCATGTGACTCAGCCTACACTACATATTAAACTCCATAACTCAATCATAATTCGGCAACCTATCAAAGGCGTACATGAACCTATATTTGAGTATAAATAGACACAAAGTGATACCACGACTTTTCCATACATTCATAAGCATTAAAAATAGATGATACAGTGAGATCAAATGATTTATTTGAGTAATTATGTGAATAACATCCAATAGGAATGTTAAGTAACACCGTATGCGTGCGCGCATGATTCAGACGATTATATTCGGTGAATGCGCTAACACTTGGCGCCAAGCTACGGAGCATCATCGGAATTTTCATGTAGTAGTCATTGTGCAAACGTATAGCTCAATAATCCATCGAATTGAAACAATTAACGTTGTAATAAATTAACACGTATGAACCGTGTTTTATTGCTCTTAACAAATAAATCATAATATGAATTATCTGCTAATAAAGTATCTAAGTAACAAAGGCTTCTACATGTAGCATTTGATTTAATATAATAGAACCTTAATGCATCCTTCTCATTAAATCATAATCGTCATTTGTGATGACCATAAACTTTATAATGTTGGAGTCATTAGTCTAGTGAACTGTCAATAGTTTAGTGGTCCCAAGCGCCACTGTTACGCTAGAGGTCCTGGGTTCGATCCCCAGGTCGAGCAAAGTGTTGTTGGGCTTTTCTATAAAATTCCCAGTAGCAGCTCGGAGTCTGGATTTGGGTTGATGGCCCACTATTACTCGTAGATGGAACGTAAAACATATCTGTGAACTGTGGGTGTACATTAGTACACCTCTGCCTAACCCTTCGGGGAACACAGGCGTGATAGTATACAGTATTTATCTGTTTATATTCAGCCCTTTGGCCAAACCGATGGGAAGTGGTGTGTTAAAAGAAAGTGAAGTCTAACGTTATCAGATCTATTTTTCCAATGACGACCTTAAAGACAAAGATGATAAGAATCATTTCCTTATAATTTCACTGAAATTCATACTGATAAAACCACCGAACCGAACGATTGTACTTTTTCGGAAAAATAAGTTTTACAAAAACATTTTTAGGTGGCTCAAATTAAGAAACTTGGAACTTATTGTTGTTGATTTCCTCATGGAACTAATAGCTATAATTCCGACTACTGAGTTACCTTTTTTTATGCGTGTGCACCTCATGCAATTCCGTCACCCGGGGAAGGCGGTGGGGTGTGTCGGACTCCACCCAGAGTGGGTGACCTATCGACAGTACCGTCTAAAACCAAACGCGTGTTTCGCCTCACCACTCTTAGCGAGGTTTCATTCCTCCGCGGGGCAACTACTTTTGAGGAACCAAGTTTAATTTCCAGTAACACTTTATGCCCAGTGAGTGGTTATGAACTCATCCTTATTACAGAGGATCTATAATACACAATAGTGAGAGGCCGGAGGCTGTACTGCCGTACAACATATGTATACCACTGCCAAATCATTCTATATTTGCAGGCGTGATGGCATAATATTTCTTCATTCAGGAAATTCCTCGAAACTGCCAATTTCCATGTTTAACCGGCGCATATTAAATTATAATTTATCAAGCAATTAATGCAGTGGGGATCTGCGATTTCTTAGGCTATGATCTTATATAATTACACATACATCCTACTTATTATGAACCTGTGTTGATACGATCATAAATTGTGTAAGCAGATCACAATTATGTACATGTTGTAAGATCCGTAAAGAAACTATGTGTAGGTAAACGCTTCTAATTACAATTGCGCCAGCGCAGAATAGGTACATAGCACTCCAAGTTAGCCATTGGAATAAACCTAGTTTTTACGGATTTTATCGCATTATATTGATATTAAAAATGAACAAAAAGATAATGTGTTTTTAAAGAACCTAAAAGAAATATTATTAAAAAAAATTTACTACGATTTAAATGAATACTTAAATGATAAAACCATAACATAACTCATACATAAAAGATTACATAAAAATATATATACTTATAATCTAATAACAACTATAGCTATACATATAATTAATACAAATAGTACTAGAAAAACAAAAACGAATATATAAATATAAATATAAATAAATTAAAATTAAATAAATAATGAAAAGGAAATTATCTAATAAAATACATAAATAATATATACATATAAATAAAGTGAAACTAAACAAATAAAGAAATGGTAATTACCAAATAATATACGTAGATACTATATTATACACGACAAAACATAAGCTGTCCTCCTCTCTCCTACATTGCCGTGCCCGACAGGGTCCATGATTGATACTTTTATATTTATTTTTTAACACCTGTTAACATTGTGGAGTGCAATAAACAAATTGAGTATTGAGTATTGAGTATTGAGTATTGAGTATTATTTAATTCTCGACGTTTCGGATCCTTCCATTTCACTTGAGTCTTTCTAGCATTTCTCTTCTTTTCTTTTTTTATGGGATAGGGGGTAAACGAGTAGAACGGATCGCTTGATAGTCAGCGATTACCACCGCCCATGGACGGGTGTCCATGGGCGGCAATACCAGAGGAGTCACAAATGTGTTGCCGGCTTTTTAAAAGGATTGAGCCTCCGGTATCATCACTCACTCGGCGAAACACAACGTAACCGTTGTTTGATGCCGGTTTTCTGTGAGGCCGTGTTATCACTCCGGTCAAGCCGGCCCATTCGTGCCGAAGCATGGCTCTCCCACGTTAAATCTAATCATCAGCATCATAAATATAATTTTCATTTACGCCTCATAATGTACACAAATATATAAGAGCTTCAGCTTTCAGCCAAACGTGAGTGTAAATATTTTGGCATAGCTGAGATATCAAGCCGCCTCACTAGACAACCATGTAAATTCCGTGACATTTCTTATCTAATCAAATTGTGCATTTGTCATACATTGCAAATAAGTAAATGTAACGCGGTAGTGTTATCGAGAATACAATGGTTAAGAAAAATGGGGGAATGTTCTGTACATTATCTTGTAAGCTGTGTCATAATTTCAAGAAAATCCTTTCAATTTATCATAATTATTATTGTAGAAAACTGTATAGGACACTATGTAAATAGAATCGTTCGTTAGCTCGACTGCGACGCTAGAAGTACTGGATTCTGTATCCAGGTCGAGCAAAGTGTTATTGGGTTTTCCTATGAAATTGTCAGTAGCATCTCGGATATTTTTTTAAATTTTATTTTTAGGATAGGCAGGCAAACGAGCAAGTAGGTCACCTGATGGTAAGTGATCACCACCGCCCATTGACGCCGCGTTGCCAGCTTTGAGAAAAGAATAGGCTCGCTTCTAGAAGGTTGCCATGTCGTACCGGATCGGAAATACATCCGCTGGTAATTGATTCCACAGGGTAGTCGTGCACGGTAAAAAGTTTTTGGAGAACCGCACGATGGTGGACACCCATTAATTAATGTGGAAAGGATTAAATTTCCATTTCTGGCGAGTGGATCTGTGATGGAACGATGGATCTCTTCGAAGGGCAAGAGGATCAAGCCGATCAGTGAGAGGTGACTCTCGTCACCGACGATTCGACTGCGCGACGTTAAATGCGATCAGAAGGAAGAAGCTGATACTGTGGAGCCCCGGTCCAGAGAATTTGGATTTATTCCCGGTTAATGGCAATAGGCTCACTCCCTATTACATGGGACTACGGGACCTAAACATACTGGTAAACTATGAGATTAGGTACATTAGTGAAGTGTACTAATAAATGTTTCAACTCATTGGGGAATACTCTTGCAAAAAACTAAATTTCAGAAGAGAAGATCTGGTCTGGTCTGACAAATAAGGCTTGGAACTCTATTATTTTTACATACATATACTCACGCCTTTCTCCCACAGGCGTAGGCAGAAACCACAGACTGCCAATAGCTACGATTCCTGCATACTTCTTTTGCTTCTTCCACATTCATACATCTTCTCATACATACACGCCGGTTGCGAGTCCTACGCACCTGACCTTTTTGAAGGATTTCGCCAATAAGATCGGCGTATGTCCTTCTAGGGCAACCTCTACCGACGCTGCCGCTGACATTCGCCTTATAAATTCCTTTCTTTAATCGTCTTTCATTTATTGTTTCAACATGTCCAAACCATCTCAGCATATTCCTTTCAATACGTGTCACTACATCGTATTTATTTCATTATTTTTATTTAATGTAAATAATTGAAAAGTATCAGACATCAGCATGTGAGTTATTTTTGTTTTATTAGGAAACATCGAACACCTCTACAATGAAATGATGAGAAGTAAGTACCAATACGAGCAAAAGTTGGCAGAAAGTAAAGCACGTATACAATTTATTGTCTTTCGAGACCTCTTCAGTCTTTATAGACATTGTTTTGTTGGATACAATGTAATTTTTCGTCTAGTTTTGTACGTGCCAAGTTATTTTCTTACAGGCTCTCGTGAAATTTAGAAGAAAATTTGTATCGACGAAGAAGTACAAGTAGGTATATGGTAAGTGT
This sequence comes from Acronicta aceris, assembly GCA_910591435.1. NCBI lineage: Eukaryota > Metazoa > Arthropoda > Insecta > Lepidoptera > Noctuidae > Acronicta > Acronicta aceris. The sequence continues at coordinate 7,024,126 of OU342774.1, forward strand.
ATAAATTAGGTTAAATTGAATTAGGTCAATTGAAGAATAACAGAGAATTTGTGTACCTAATGAGTTAAAAATGATTTCCTTAATTTTCTTTAAGTATTTTAATCGACATCAAAAAATTATCAATTCATCGGTATTCTAGATGTAACAAGTATTCATAATCTTATTTTAAAAAAATCGGAGATTTAGAAGTAATTTTTACACACTTTTCAATACATTTTTGAAATACTCAACTTAAATCCCAAAATATGTATCTAAGTAGGTAAATATATAAAACAGGTACACTTAATAAGTACGAAATAGTAACAGCAATAAAATAAGCTTTAAATACCGCGATACGCAGATAACAAGTGCCTACAAAACTCAATTGGTGTATTGTTGTATTGAGATTGACAGCTGTCAAATTATAAGATACGTATCGACTTGAACATTCACTTTGTGTCATGGAGGTAAAAGGACTTAGCACTAGACCAGTTACTTTAAGTTTTGTGTTTATGGCCAGACAAAATTTACGAGTAAGTAAATGTTCATGAAATATATCTACCCATTGTGATTGTTTCCGTGCTGTAATATTTGGTACACGAAATATTTTGGTAAACAAAGGATATTCAAAATTATAAATAAATGTTTATTTGTCACAAAGAATAGTACAATGATCTCATGTTCAATGATTAAGCATAGGTATATGCATGCATGCATGAATTTAATAATAAAAAAATTGTCTATTGGTATATAGTTTTTATCCTGTATTTTTAAAGTTGAAGTAATCGTTTACTCATTAATATTTAATATTCAATATTTAAAATGAGATTTTTGTCTTCAACCTATAATCGATAAGCTACCACGCGGTGTCTTCTCTGTTATTTAATAGCTCAATGCTTTGTTCGTAGTTACGATCAGACGTTGTTATGAATTACATTAATCAAAATCATATGTGTATAAACACGTGCCATTTTGTCAGTAACATGTTTTATTATTTTACTAAATGACATGTGGAAGATAAATTGCCTTTTTGGCAAAGTACTTTTAATCTGCGTGTTGTGTTTATTTTCTTTAGGATCGTCCGTCTTTTTTGGACATTTCTCCCGACGGCGACGCTTGACAATGACATTCGCCATACGAGTACCTTTTGTTCATTAATTTTTGTTTATTAGAGAAATATTCAAGATTATTACAGAATAGGTGTTACACACTACTCGTATTCCATTTTAAAAGAATATTACTTTAATTACAATTTTTAATCAACCAAGTATTGTTCACTACCATATAAAGTACCCGATACCGCTTATAAATCGTCTAGCAACAATTTATTTTGACATTAGCCGAGGAATTCCATCCATTATCACGGCCATACCCAATGCGGAGTCGATCTCCTAATGCCGATTATTTACAGTTGCTTGCAAATAAATAATGTTCACTTTATCACTGTGGCGAAAAGCGGTAGCACAGGTAAACTTCACGAATAATAATAATCCGGTTTTAAATCAAAGTTAAGTTGTATTTACGATGTTCAGGCGTGCGCCCCGGGCGAAGGTACCTTCTCTATTCTATATAAGTTTACTTTATACTGTGCGATTTAATTTAATAAATATGTACAGTAAATACTAAATAAGGAATACATTGAAACTAACCGACACGTATTTCACAATGTTTGTCTCGTTTAGAATAAACGGCGCTCCGGGCCCTTCGATAATCTCTCAAATTAAGCCATTGCTGTTATGTTGTGCTGTAATTTTGTAGGTAATCTTTATTGTATCTTGCATTGCAAATTCGGCATATCCGTTTAATATATTGCGTTGAGTTGTTGATTCATGCAAAAATGTGAATTACAGTCTGCGTGGAATCGCCGTGACGCAAAATCATAGAACTAATAAACAAAATCTGGGGGCAGTTTGTGGGTTTTAAAATAAAAAATACTGCGGAGACGGCTAAACATCGCTATTTTAGACTCTTAGAAGTCTTAAAACATACAGTTCAAAATATTTTGCATTCTTTTGTTTGAGGTATTTGTTTGAGAAAAGAATGTGACGGAAGTTGTAAAACGCTGATGTTAGGATTACCTAGTGACGGCGAAGCTGAAGGTCGGTATAAAAACAGCTGTTTTCTGGGAACCTTTTGAAACCAACATTGCGTTGACCGTGGCTTTATTTTCGATAACCCACATTTGTATACTAAGCTTTCCAAAATTGGGAAATTTATTCTAATGCTAGTTAAGTTTTATTGCCGAAAACAGAAACAGAAGTTTCGTTCATTAGCGATGTTCACGTAATGGTCTATTTTGATTTACGACAATCACCTTAAGATGCTCAAAAATGAACATCGTTTTCATATTTCCTCTAAAGTTGACATAAAAATATAAGTATCTACTCGAAAATTAATTATTGTATTTCAAACAAAAAATGAGATTTACAAACTTGATTTACTATCAACATTAACCACGGAATAGGGAGCGAGCCTATTGCCATTAACCGTGTATAAATCCCAAGCTCCAAGCCGCTACTGAGTATTTAAAAGAAAACCCAATGGAATCGAACCCAGGACTTCTGAAAATAGATAATCCAGGAAATATTTTATTTTTCTTAATATCATTAAGAAAAATAAAATATTTTTATTAATGATATTTTCAATTTTTAACAGTTGTTGTTCATTGTTTATATCCGAAGCTGTTCTGCGGTGTTGCCAGCGCTGTCTGTCCTAGGAATATACCTAAATAGCGGCTCGTACAGGTTCCTTATAGGGCGTACTATAAGGAACCAAGTTTCATATAATATAATAGAGAGAGTAGTATTTATTTTCTTTTCACTTCAGTGACGTATTTGGATCACTGGACATATATGTCGAGCCCATTTCCTTCAGTTGACTTAGGATTTCTGTGCGATGACAGGTGACATCCAAAGGGATGATCATGTTTTTCTTCAATTTCCTGAGCACACAGTATGTACGCATATACAGTATGGCGTGTTCGGTACACGATGTCGTTGTTAGCTAAATAAAGGCCTGTCCCTTAGTTAAAGACACATTTTCAATCCCTGAGAAAATTTGTCACGTGGACATTTTTGGAATGAGCGTGTGTTAGGACCCTGTTGCAGGGATTCCTCTGGGTGGCTTGGGTGCGAGCATTACAAATAAGTACCTATTTAGTCCCTGAGCAGAAGTGTGTTAGCATTAAAGAGTTCCGGTCAAAAAAGTATCAAATTTACTAGAATTCTCGCCCCCTATTACATGGCGCCTAAACATACCAGCGAACTGTGGGTGCCCCTTAATAGAGCCTCTGACTCTATTAAGTCTAAGGATTACAGGCGTAACCCGAAGGAATTGTAATATACAGTAACAGTAGAATACAGGCGTGCTGGTATGTTAAATTTACAACACAAAGGGGCACTTTGTGTCGTATACTTAACACACCATCACGCACCAACACACCATCACTTCTTTACGTGGGAGAGCCATGCTTCGGCACAAATGGGCCGGCTCGACCGGAGTGCTACCACGGCCTTACGCTTACGTTGTGTTTCGCCGAGTGAGTGAGGTTACCGGAGGCCCAATCCCCTTTTAAAAGGTCGGCAACGCACTCCCTCACCCTCTGGTGTTGCGGGGGCGGCTTCATGGGCGGCGGTAATCGCTTACCATCAGGCGATCCGGCTGCTCGTTTGCCCTCCTATCCCATAAAAAAAACAAAGAGACTTTCAACTGGAACTCCAGTTCAGATTGGTAACTCGTAAGAAACATGTCACTATTTTATAAGTTATGGTTACTACTTACCGTATATTACTGCCACATTAGCATGTGGTAGGTCTATAAAAACAATTATAATAACTATGACTGCTGTTTTTATTATATTATATTTTAAGTATGTTTCTGTATGTATGTGCACCGTGGTCAACCCCATTTGTAAGTTCAGGCCAGATAATACCATCCTAAGGTTGCCTGGAAGAAATTTCAGTTAGCGATAAGGCCACCCATTGCGTTTTTTTGTCTGACTATATCCTGTCCAATGTTTTATTTGGTGTATAATAAAGTATATAATAAATATGACGAAAACTCGCCACAGATCCTGGGTTCGATTCTTAAGTCGATCAGTATTTTCGGGTTTCTCTATGAAATCTCGGTAGCAGCTCGCTGTTAGTATTTGTGCCCGATTAATATAGCAATATGTTCGCCACGTTTTGCCTAACCCTGTGGGGAATGCAGACGTGATGGTATGTTATGTTATAGAATAAGCTAAAAGTTTGGCACTAAACTAAAGAAGGATTTCCTCTCATTTTATTGACACGAAATTCTTATAATTGATATAAAAGCGTTATATTGATTTTTATAATCATTAAAAATAATGCCTTAGTTATTCCCGTACTATATTTTATCCTAATGCTTTTATAACTAGGTATTTTTTATCCGAACATTTAGGTTTATGGGTAGGTACTACGATTTATTATTCATGAAATAAAAGCACAGGTTAAACATTTATGAAGCCGAATTTTGCATCTTATTAACAATGTAAGGGCAATTGTTAGTCAATGGTTTGTAATAAGTATGCAACTAAAACATATAACAATGTCTGTTTTAACAGTCGGTCCTGCAGCGCTGTCAACCGATAATGATTGATTGGCGTTTTGACTTTAATAATGTTCAGAATTTGACTAAACTGCTGTCAAACTGCTCGTAAAGCGTCAACCTTTGCATAGTGTTGAAATTATATTTTATTTGTTTTAAAAGTGAAACCATGCTCTTGTTGTTAATTTGGGCGTTTTATTTTAAAAAGATTCCTCTTTCACTAGGGAACAAGCCCTGTGTCGTGGGGGACTTCAGAAGCATCATCATCAACAGCCTTTAATTCATCCGTCCTCTGACATAAGCCTACTCCATCTTCTTCCACTGCTTTTTTCCTGGGCTACCATCATCCAGTTGACGGCCGCCTGTCTTCGTATTTCGTTCGCCCATCTTTCCGGCGGACGACCCCTGCCGAGTTTCGTTTCTCGTGGCCTCCATTGGCCTGGCCTCCAACGTTCGTCTAGTCCACCTGGCATTTCTGTGCTCGTGTTACTTCCACCACATCTTTGACTTTTGTCTTTTTCCGAATATCCATATTTGTTATTCGGTCCATTATGGAAATGCCGGGCATTGCTCTTTCCATGGCTCGCTGCGCAACTTGCAGCTTTTCTGCGGATTTCTCAATCAAAGTTGTCGTTTCCATAATATAAGTTACACACACAAAAGCTTTTTCTCGTTATTAATAATATAGGTAATTTATCAATCCATTCATTCACATTTTGTAGATAAAGTTCCATTTTGATCGATTTTAAAAAAGATCAGCAACACGTGATTAGCACTTGGGGGTAAATATTGTTGATTTAGGCTAGAGTGGTGGATGATCCCTCTTACTCTGAGAGGGATCATCCACCCCTTGCCTAGCAGTGGGACAGTATTTGTATATAACGGAGGAGTTAAAAGAAACAGTATTTTATTAAAAAACCTTATTAAAATAGTAACAACATTATTTTCTAATATTATGGTTTAGAACGGAAAGCATGCTAATTCCAATATAAAATTATATTTCTGTAATTATTATTGCAAGACCTTTATAAGTCTATTTTCATCTCTCAAAGTTTATTCAAATCCAGTACAGAAGAACTATTAGAATCTAAATTGATCTTGTGAATATTTCTGAGAAATTACCTTCAAGTATTAAAACGTTTTATGAAGAGTATCATCATAATAAAAACACATCTTCAAAAGGAATTTCTATCGAGATCTTTATAGAAAATTAGGTGAAATAAAATAGGCATTTTAACTGATAATCCTATAACATTATCTCATTTCAGCAATCATAAATTTTATGGTTATTCGCGCCACAAAATGCGGTCTAGTGCGTCATATTAACTTCATTGTGGAACTATTCATAAATTTCTAAGTCATAAAGCTCAATTTTATAGATATTAACAGCCATTGTAGCAAAATTCAGTTCAATGAAAATGCAAAAAGAATATTGAGAAAGATATTGATAAAAACATACCATCACACCTGTATTCTCGGAAGAGTTAGGCAGAGGTATACTGTACATCAATTAGCCGATATTACTCTACGTGCCATGCTATAGGGGGCGAGACAAAATAATTGACGTGCAAAATTATGGAGAAAATACAAAAAAGGGTAACGGGTGTGAAATAAAATACAGAGATTGGATGAAATAAGAACGTTGAATTTAATATTCAATTTAATTTAATTATACTTACATTCGAGGTAATAGATAACGTCTATTTCCTAGTACATTGGAGATAGAATATAGAGCGAAACTAAAGGCAACCATTCCTTTTACGAGTATAATCGTTGGGACAGTACTAAAATAAGAATCGATTAATTTTTGCAATCTAAATTCTAGTAAATACCAAGACTAGCAAAAATATACACGTATACAAAAAGCAAACAATTAATGTTGCCAGAAGCAATTTTCCATTTAGGAGAAAAACCACAGACCGCCTCTGCATCAGCAGCTAATTACTCTCTCATTTAAATTTCCTAGAGGTTCTTGCTTTCGAAATCTCCCAAGATTCACTTGATTGTTTAATTTCCTTGAAGTATTTACAGACTATCTAATTCATGAGCATTGTTTTGGTTATACTGTGACTCTAGCGCGGAGAAAGCTTCTATTATTTCTCGCATGTGTACCATGTAATTGCAGACCACTTTGGTTATGTATGGTAGAGTATGGTTTAACGTAATGAGCATTTATAACTATAGAAATTGTTTAGTCTGTGTTTACGTCATTCTGCATTTCTCAGCAATGGTACAATTTGTAGATATATCTATAACTGGGTTTTAGTCTAATGATAGATAATATTTATTGAACACAAAATTGAGATGATGTTATTATTTGTTTTGCGGTCATTGATCCTTCTATTTGTTTGTTAGCATAAGCTTTACCGATAAATATTACTATGACATGTTTGGCGTAGCGGCTGAGCGATCGGATTCTGCGTCACGTGTTGTGGGTTCGATCCCCACACTGAGCAAATATTTGTATGTTCTACAGATAGTTGCTCCGGGTCTGGGCGTTTGTGTATGTGAGAATTTGTGTTTGTAAACGCACCCACGATACAGGAGGAAATCCTAGTGTGGGGCAACGTTTAAAAAAAATAAACTATAGCGACTATATCTGTAATATATGCTATGTATGACATTTTAAAACATACATACATGATACTTTTATTACATAAACATTCAGATTGTAGTCACCAATTACAATTATTATAAAATTTACAATTAGTTATAAGATTAATTTAACATAGTCATGAGAATATAATTTATATAAATTTAATTTTGTATAATTTAATTTTAAGCAATTGCTGTGCCCTAACGGTGTTTATGTTTGATATGTATTTATTATATGTATTTACCATCTTTGTAAACAACATCAGTGCAAAATAAATGAATATAAATATTATACAACTATAGATTCCTTTTTTTATATAACAATAGCGCGAGTCGATTAATCGATTATTTTAGTTGTGAATGGTTGTTCTGTTTTTCCACATTGAAAAGTCTTTTTGAGATGAAAATAAATGCCCTATTAGTCGCACTAGGCACCACTAGACAGTGGTCCTAAGCGCGACTGCTACGCTAGAGGTCTTGGGTTCGACTCCCAGGTCGAGGAAAGTGCTTTGGGTTTTCCACATATAAATAAAAAGTGTCATTTTTTTTGATGTATGAATGTGGAAGAAGTAAAAGAAGTATGCAAGAATCGTAGCAAGTGGCAGTCTATAGATTCTGCCTAGCCCTGTGGGAGAAAGGCTTGAGTGTATGTATGTAAATAAAAAGTGACGTAGCAAGCCATCGCTAGCCTCATCCCTAAGGGCCATCTAACGGCTAGTACTAGGACTAGGTTCGTCTAAACACGTACTAAGCACATAATCATGTTGGTCGGTGTATCGCCGCAAGCCGGGTGAAGGTTCACCTCGTAGAGCAAGAGCTAGCCTGCAGAAGCGACAGCTTAAAAGTAAACGGGAGTAATGTGCAAATGTTTTATTTGCAGTGTCAACGGAAAATAAAAAAATATGATATAGTGTACTGGTTTCTGACATATATAATTCATTGTAGAAGCTATATGTGTCATTAGTCTAGTTCTAAGCGCAATTGCTACACTAGTTCTAGGTTCAATTCTCAAGTCGAGCAGTGTATTACTGTTTTTTACCCACGATGGAACGGAGACGGTACCTATATGCGTTTAGGGTGAGAGAGTGTTTGTTATGAAATTCTTAGTAAAAGCTCGGGGATTAGATTTGTGCCCGGTTAATGGGTGTAAGTACGACGCCCTCCGGCAAGATGGAGTGATAATTTACGAAAGGTAGCTGACTGAAGCCAGCTTCAGTCAGTCCTGTCCTCGGCCTGTCGTATCCAGATACGACAGGCCGAGGACAGGATGAAATGGCTCACATTGGGGGAGGCCTACTTCCAGCAGTGTACTGCTATAGGTTGATAATGCATGGTTGTATTGTTGTCGACGTGAATAAAAGTATTTTCTTTCTTCCTTTCTTCTTTCTGTACAGAAGTACACCTCCACAACCTCTCGTAACTGTTCGGGGAATGTATCTACAGGTGATGATGATGATGATGGTGTTATAATTGTATGATGCCTTAAAATTACCGCCTAAATCTTTCTTAAAACATAATTAACATAACATACCACCACGCCTGTATTCCCAGAAGGGTTAGGCAAAGGCGTACTTAATGCACACCCACAGTTCGCCGGTATGTTTAGGTCCCATGTCATAGGGGGCGAGCCTATAGCCAATAACGGGGCACAAATCCAGACTCCGAGCTGCTACTGAGAATTTAATAGAAAAACCCAATAACACTTTGCTCAACCTGGGGATTGAACCCAGGACCTCTAGTGTAGCAGTCGCGCTTGGGACCAGTAGACTAATGAGGCAGTCAACAGTTCAACTAAAACATAATTTTAGAATTTAAAATGGTTAATTACACTCTAAAGTGACTAGGATTTCAGAAGCATTATTAAGTACTTAGTTAAATTGATATTATCGTTCGTTGTCTACATTTGTGATAAATCTACAAACATTTTCCTGTTCAGTCAGATTATAGTGGTGGATATTTTAGGGTCAGCTCTCGGACTATCGCAATCACTTCGGTATCGCCTCGTTGTAATTTGCCAATTAGTCACTGTGATCGGACAATCACGTTTCACGCTTGCGCCCTTTAACTGTCATTATTTAAGACGACTAGTGCTGAAACGCGGCATGCATTGTCTTTAACAACACTATTTAAAATTAAAAACTCCCCTTTTAAAAGGTCGGCAACGCACTTGTGACTACTACGGTGTTGCGGGTGTCCATGGGCGGCGGTAATCGCTTACCATCAGGTGATCCGTCTGCTCGTTTGCCCTCCTATCAGAGACCCCGCAGCATCAAGGCAAGTTTACCATGTTCTTACAATATCTGATTCGGTTGCTACAAGATCAGACCTGTAGAAGTTTCGTCCCTTCCTGAACCAGAAAAGAGCTGGATAATCTTCAAACAGCTCACCAGATTGTCTTTAATAAGAACTAGCTTAGAGCTAAGAACACCCTCGATCAAGTAACCTTTCAAACAAAAAAAAACTAAATCGAAATCGGTCCATTCTTTTGGGCGCTACGATGCAACAGACAGATACACAAATTTATAAAAACCCTCTTTTTGCGTCGGGGGTTAAAAAACAGACAGACCAACAGGTGATTAATACATATTATTATTTAAAGGATAGAATTTATTCGACACGATAACGTTAAAATTGGTGCTAGCTAAATTACTTAAACGGAATTACTTACAGTTAAGTGTATCTTATTAGCGTTTACACTGTAGTAGAAATGTTATTACTTTTGTCGAACAGTTAGAAAGGAATGTTTTGTAACATAAACGTCATCGGTTACCAAATGTCTACTGAAATTATAATACTAAGCGAGAGGTTCTGGGTTCGATTCTTAGGTCGAGTAAAGTGTTATTGGGCTTTTCTAGGTAGCTCCCTAAATGTTATATCTTAGCAACATAGACGCTATAACAGGGACTGCCGCGTTACAGTCCTAGATTCGATTTTCAGGTCAAGTAAATCGAGTGATAAAAGTTATTGGGTTATTCTGTGAAATTGTTAGTATCAAGATCGCTCCTTAAGACACGAAACGTAAACATACCGACGAGCTGTCGGTATACAGGTACACATCTGCCTAACCCTTCGAGGAATACAGGCCTGATGGTAAGGTTATTTTAGGGAAGGAAAAATTCAATCGCGGGCAGGATTCGAACCTGAGTCTTCTGGTTAGATACACCAGACGCTCTGACCGCTAAGCCACCGCGAGTCCCACCCGCTTGATCGAAATTTGCCTACACATTCTGAATTTACGTCATAAGGTGACGTTGAAGACGCAGGTTCGAATCCTGCCCGCGATTAAATTTTACCTTCACTAAAATAACTTTATACTCTTAGCATGGAAAATGCAAAAAAATCACAAAAAAGACTGATGGTAAGGTGTTATAAAAGTAGTTTTGTTAATACCTAAGTCAAAGGCACCTAGTATATTTAAGTAAAATTAGATTGCTTTGATCCATATCGTGCATTATACTCTGACCCTATACGCCTACCCCAGCCGGTCTCAAAGAACCAGCGGGGTAGGAAATTGCTATAATTACCTTATTCCGGCCCCTCCACCTGCCTTAATCCCTTACTCGCCCTTTACAACAGGTATATTTAGGAAGTCTATTCTTAGGCCTACACAATTTGCTGTTTCATTATACATTCACCGTTTAACATTTTTCTTGATTTTTTTAACAGATTTAATGAAATCATTTTCAACCGACTTCAATAAGGAGGAGGTTCTCAATTTGACTGTATTTTTTAAAATGTTTGTTACCTCATAACTTTCGACTGATTGAACCGATTTTGATGATTCTTTTTTTATTTGAAAGCTGGTGCTTCCCGTGAGGGTTCAAAAAAATACAAAATTTAGGACAAAATGACAATAACACGTAAATGATAATGATAACGTAATCTAGGTATGCGTAAAATGTTACTCGCTACTAAAACTGTTAAAGTAAAATAACTTTTATCAAATAGTAAAACCGCCACAACAGTTTCGGTGGCGAAAACAAAAGTTCAAACCAAATTGAAGGCACCGACTTCCGAAACTGTTGTGCACCTAACATTATTTTTATGTTTTTGAAGGCGGTTTTACTTTTTGTTATGATTATAGATAAACTGATTAAAGTGTTTAAAATGAGGGTACTTTGGTAAACCATCGAAGTAGTACTTGTGGTAGTATTTGACGTACGTCAAGGTGACGAGTAGTGTGATTTTACCCTTTGATCGGGTTGGATATTTTATTAATTTCAATTATTGTGACTATGTTTTAAAAGTTGGAAGTTGTCATTGTAGTGTTGTGTTTGTGGGTTTATTACTGTGTAGTAACTTTTTTTTAAAGACTATGAATATTGGCGTTAGAAATCTATACTATTTGTGATTGCTGTGTACATTGAGATCATCTACAGATCTAGGAGTTGCTAACAGGTAGGTGTTTATTTGTAGTTTAGGAGATAGTGGACACGAATATTCTTTATCCCCTCGCACTAGTACTTTACAAATTACAAAGATTTCACTGCACGTTTGGCTTACATAGTGGTTAAGGTGGTCAACTCGCCTCTACCTCTGTAACATGGATTCGGTTCCCACCCGAACAAATAGGTAGTTGATTCGAGTCTGGGGGTAATTTGTTCCTTTGGTTTGTGAAATCTTCCGTGACACATCATCATCATCATCATCAGCCTATATTCGTCCACTGCTTGACGTAGGCCTCTCCTAGTGAACGCCACAGAACCCGTGACACAGGGCTACTTAATATAGTACAGGAGTTATCTTTTTACAATAAAAAGTAGTAAAAAGTCACATTGATTCAAGTGTGAGTCTTGAAAATTAAATATGGCTACGCTAATAAAGTTGTACCTTATTTAATTATACATACAAAACTATTTGCTAGGTAATTAAATGTATGTATATTGCTCTCTTTGAATGTGACTCTTAATATTTATACTTCGGCACCCAGGTTCACGTACTAATAAGATCTCATTTGAATCATTCTTACGGTCATACCAACATTTGTCAGAAATCGCAAACTAATCCAAATATGGTAAAAGAAATTTGGAAAAAAAAAACGATGTACCTAGGTACTATGTAGGTAGGTAATTCTTTGTGACTTGAGAGACAAAAATGCATTTTAATTGTTAAGCTAATTTTAGATTTAATTTGTTTTTCTTTAAAGTTGTGTAGATACCTATTATGGCCCGGACAGTCTCGCCGCTCAAGAACAATCGATTTTCTTAATGCTAACGGCCAGTTTCTATATCCAATCTGTCGATAGATTTGCTTACTAGAGATAGTATTTTGACATAAGCTCCATACAGCTATTGTCAAAATGCTATCTCTAGTAAGCAAATCCACTGACAGATAGGATATAGAAATCGGCCGTTAATGAGTGAGTCGTATGAAAGGTATTTAGATAAACAGCTTAACTTCTAAGTTCCTCGATATTTGAATAATTCGCGTACCATAGTGGTTAGATTTCTCAAGAAACGATAAACGTTGGGATTCTAAATAAATTTTCGAGTTAAATAATAAATAAAATAAATGTTTTTATTGTATCTCATACATTGTCATACAATGCATAGGTAAATAGAGGTTGCCCCAACAAGTTATAAAAATGCTTGTGTTGGGGCCACTTCGCAAGTTCAATTGATGAACGTTAATATTCATTCAATAAATTGCGTTAGCGCACAAGAAGAACAGATTCTGCATTGTCTGTAATTTGTTACTTTAAGAAACAATTTTTAAGTTGAAGAATGATTTGGGTGGGAGAATCCTGCCAGCTATTGGTATTTTTTTTTTGCATTTTCCATGCTAAGGTTATAAAGTTATTTTAGTCAATCGCGGACAGGATTCGAACCTGCGTCTTCTGGTTAGATACACCAGACGCTCTGACCACTAAGCCACCGCGAGTCCCACCCGCTTGATCGAAATTTGCCTTCACATTCTGAATTTACGTCATAAGGTGACGTTGAATTTCGATCAAGCGGGTGGGACTCGCGGTGGCTTAGTGGTCAGAGCGTCTGGTGTATCTAACCAGAAGACGCAGGTTCTAATCCTGCCCGCGATTGAATTTTTCCTTCACTAAAATACCTAACAATGTCAATTCTGAGCCAGATCTTTCCCTTAGCGATGAGTTTAATCTTCACCTGCCTGCAGCAGCTGTATTATATAGAGCTTATGATGTATTATTATTGGAATCTTTTAAATTTTATGGCGATGACGCTATTTTTGGTTGGGAACCACGTGGCCGTAATTTCATTCCTCACGCATTCTTTCTGATAACATGGAGATATTTGCCCTTGACTGTGACGCTGCTGGTGACGTAACGGCAATGTTACAGCGATTGAGTTGTTATGGGGCTTCTCTGGGAATGACATGTTTGATAGACATCCACAATCTGCGTTCATCTGCGCACATTGACATAGTCAATGACGTCATTGAAAACAAGAATCTGGCTAATCTACTGAGTAGGCATTCCAGTTCGCCTAGATTTTGAAATAAGGATGATGATATTAATTTTACATATTTCCTTACTTTACTTAATATTATTTGTATCAAAGAAGGAAAACCCTTAGCTTCATTATTCTAGCGATTGTATGCGGGAATGCTACTCAGAGGTCCTGGATTCTATTTCCAGGCCTTAAAGTGTTTTTGGAATTTTCTATGAAATCCTCAATAGCAGCTCTGATTTTGGATTTGTGTTCGGTCAATAGCCTCTCCCTCTATTACATGGGACGTAATAAACTGTTGGTGTACATTAGTACCTATATCTCTGCTTATTCCTTCGGCGAATACAACCGTAATGTTGATATTATTAAGTTAAAAATGTTCCAAAAATTTTAGTATTATTTAGGTAGTATTTTAGACTTTTTCCCATTAAGAATTATAGTTTTCCGTAAAACTTAAACTAAACAGGTGGGGCGGAAAAATACAGTAAGTACTATCTAAGTATCCACCAGGACTGCATCCTCCATCCATCCATCAGGTCGACCCAGTCCCGACGTTTGACCTTCGCGTAATTAATATCCTAGCATAGGCATGACGTGATACAGCCAGCTATATCGATAACATTGTTAAACTCTAGAACATAAATTAATTAACGGTATCTCCTCCCGTGTCATATGCGGTCTACTTGACACGTTTTAGTGCTAGATTCTTGGAAGCTAGGTCATAATCCTTTGAAGGAAACATACGCAATTAGAGACACGTTTTTCATTATTGTTTGACGTTTTAGTATTGTCTTTCCCCGACACAAAAAGAGGAGTGTTGTAAGTTTAATGTGTGTATATTTTTATTGTGTTTATGTATCTGTCTTTATGTATCTGTCTGTTGCATGGTAGCGCCCAAACGAATGAACCAATTTTTATTCAGTTTTTTGTCTGAAAGGTGACTGGATTGAGCATGTTCTTAGCTCTTTTCTGGTTCATGAAGGGATGTGAGCCTGAACAACCTTCACAGCTTTGATTTTAAATTTTGTATGCTGTTACTTCAATGACATGGTAACTATATATTGATGCTTCGGGGGCTTTTAAATTTAAAAATAAATGTTATTTTATTATGATAGGATGAATAACAAGCATTCGGGCCGCCTAATGATAAGCGACAACCGCAGCCTATAAACGCTAGCAACACCGGTAGTATCACGAGCGCGTTGTCATCTTGAGACCGCAGTTGTTAAGTCCCATATAGCCAGTAATTCAGTGGCTACGTTGTCTTTGAAACCAGAACATAAAAATGTTAGCACATTATTATTTAGCGGCAGATTAATATACAGTGCAATAAGAAAATAAAAACAATACAAATTGTTAATTACGTCATTACAATATTTTGGTATAAAATTCATAACTAACTATTAAGCCGTTAAAGAGAAAAAATACAAATTATGTTAAAAAGGTCTATTTACTTCAATTATTATCCAAAATTGGGGCAGATTTATAAAAAATTTAAACAATACAATTTGTTTGTGATGACCTTAAGTGTAACATATATTTTTTATATGGCAAACGCACATAAAGATTCCATTAGAAACTTCTTTAAAGCTAGGGTGTTTTTTGGATTTAAGCGATGTAATGCCCTTAACGCGAAGCCGTGACAGCGATTGCTTGACTACAGTTCCCACTGGACAGATAAGTGGTCGGTGTTTCTAGCGGCACTTTCAATTATGCATGAGACCACTTTTATCTGGTCACTAGACGATTTGACAAATTATATGGCAGTCGTTGTTAGCGCAATTTCTAAGATTTGCTATAATTTATGAGCAACTTTCACACGGAAGCTTAGGTAAACTTAGTTTTGCCAAGTCCAGTTTAACTGTCGCACTAACTGTGGACGTAAGTGCAACTGCTGAGTCAGTGATTCTGTCGAGCAAAGTTTATTGTGACCATCTAATGGCAATACGTTTACCTCCTATACTATGAAGGTTGATCATACTGTCGAAATGTGTAATCACCTGCTTAATGATTATTCTGTTTCTAATCTGCAATTTAAATTTGAAAAGTAAGAGGTCTAACTTAGATTTGAACTTTTAGCACTAGATAATTAGGGTCTTATTGCATTATGGATATACTTCTCTCTTTAAAGAGTCTTTTCTGTCTCAATAAAAGTCACACTTCATATTTATAGGACAATTGGAGTGGTCTATTCTTAATAGCATGTGTTTTACATAACGTTATTTTAATACATACCATGCTAGTCTGGCTAAACAATTGTTGACTCACTAATAAACAAACCGTTAACCAAGTAAGTATGACTAAATAACAAATGTTTTTATACTACGCCGAAGCCAATTGTGTAAGCAAATTAATGTCATAAGAAGTTTTTATTGAAATAAATTGTGTTAATGCAAATAAATAATTCTTAGAGAACGGATGATACATGAAAAGACACTTGACACTGTCATAGACATTCACAGGATATGAAGAAAATAATAACGAATTAAGAAAGAAGAGAAG
Source organism: Acronicta aceris (assembly GCA_910591435.1). Classification (NCBI taxonomy): domain Eukaryota; kingdom Metazoa; phylum Arthropoda; class Insecta; order Lepidoptera; family Noctuidae; genus Acronicta; species Acronicta aceris. Next base: position 7,040,190 of record OU342774.1, read on the forward strand.
TTCAGTTGCAACTGAATACGTGAACTATGTCCCAGAAAAGATTCACATAATAATAATCTATTTACGAAACAGTTATCACAAGGACTAGATCTGACTACCACTGACGATTTAAACTAATCAAGGCAAACGCAGCGTGTATCGTTCTAGTGCGATGCGCAGTTGTTTTTTATACAAGCATACCTTTTCTTTCGAATACATGCGTATTTAAAAAATCGCTCCGTAGAAGCAGCGGTACATATCACAACATCAATGTAAACCCAACATTAAAAAGGGAATTGCTCACTCAAAACAACTAGTACTTAGTGCGCCGACTGATTGGTAATAACCGACCGATAGAAATCGACTAACAAGTCGTACCTGCATCAAGCAGAGCCGGCTTGTCATTACTGTACAATTAATTTGTCGTTTCATGCAAAGCAAATACTGCTGCAGGCGATTCACCATAGAATTCTTCGTTAGAATTGATTGCTGCATTTCCTTTGCTTCTTACATTAAGATCAGATCAATTGAGTCTTTATTGTTACAGCGTTGGATATCAAAGTCGTCATCGTATCTACTGATGTTTTCATAGTATGGAATAGTTGGTTACTAATTTTGTCGTCTACTTGTGATGCTATTGCATTACCCTGTCTTACTCTTCTAGACATTAAACCTGATTCCCTGGTTTGAATTTCTCGATATTTTTACTTTTGCTTTGATATTGGGTATTATCTGTATTACTTTTATTACCTGAAGGCATGCGATATCATTGCGTTTTTGCTTACTTAATCGACAGTTATAGAAATAATCATATTTTTATCTATACTTTATTTAAAATGTTCGTTACTCATATAAAGTAAGTAGACTGAAGAAAACCATGTAAACAAATGTTCCGGAACACTTGAGGAGCCATTGAAGTGAGTCAAATAGCTCGGTAAACGTGCGCCCATCTGTGGCTCATTACCGAACTAGAACTTCGATATATACAGTTCTCTATGACTAACATCGCTTTAGTCATGGTTGGGATCAAAGGCTATGGCGTCCTATGTGACATATACCACACAATTGTACACATTACACAAATGTAATGACGACAAGTAAAATACGAAGTCGTGGACGCGTAAACATAATTTCGCTATCAACTATGTTATATTCCAAAATCGCTTCAAGAATGTTTCTGAGCCTGGAAATATCTTAGGAGTTTCTAAAACTCCTGTCAACTTAGTTTATGATTGGGTATATTTAAAACCCAACTACAAAATTACGGCGCTATAACTTACAGAAATATCATTAAGTTTAAATTCAAAAGGGACACGACCAAAAGCTGTAATATGCATGTGATTTATAACACCAATAATATTGACACCTATGTCTGGGAAACGTGCTGTGAATTTGTAGGAGTGAGAGGGTTGGCAGGGGTCAACTGAAACTGGTGTTGTGTAGTCGGTGGGCAATCGACAACAATTACTGTCAGAACAATGGCAACCGATCTTTTGTACCGTTAGAAGCCCGCGGCCCCTCGGTCAAGTGTGGCCAGATTCTGCGATACCTACATTACTTGTGCACTTGCCCTGCGGACATAAACTACATAGGTAGTTACTAAGAATATCGTTGACTATTTTGCTTAAAGTTATTCTAAAAATCCTCTCGTCGTTGCTTGTTTCAATTTCTGAAAGAACTACTATTACCTATTACTCACACGGCAAAAGCTATCTCTGTATCTTCCTTCTAGTTTTTTTTCATAGATTGATTGACATCAACTGATTACGCCACGGTACGCCAAAATGTATCACTATTTTTGTAAAACCATAAATAACTGGAATATCATTTCAGACATGCTTAGGTAAATAAAAATAGCTGTGGAATCATTTCCCAATAGACAGATTTTTACATTACGATGCCAAAGTAATCTATGTATGACGTCAGTAGGTACCTCACCCGTAACCTCGGCCAAATCCCATCTTAACGCCACATGTATTGAAAGCGCGGCAGATTTAAACATAATTCATATTAAATCTACATCTATGACAGATGTATTTTATTGCGTCAGAAACGCTGCGTCATTATTTTATTACTGGTTCAACTCGTAGGGGCTTCCTTCTAAACATTTGGTACAGTAGGTAGTAATTCAATTTCAAATACTATAGATATCTGATTCATAGCTAGACACAAACATTTACTGTAATTCGGATCATATAAAAAAATGCTTGTAACGTAAGTACCTGCATATATCTACATCATTAAAGTTAGTAACAATCACTATTTTGTTCAAACTATCGCTCCCAACCTAATTCTCCCATCGTTTATTTAACACACCATATAGGATTATACTGTTATGGTATGCTAACTATATTAACTTTAGGATTTGGATGTTCATAATAGATCTCAAAAAGGACTTTCTATTGACCAAAAGAATCCCACAAGTTATACTAGGTTGACTTGGCTTCTCATTATAGCAGGCACTAATTAGCCATTGTTTTAGCTTGAGCTGAAGTAAATCGATGTTTAACTTGTTTAATGACTGATTATACAAACCTTTGTTGTAAATTGTTTCTCGTAGTTTTGTACCTACCTATTGTGGCATTGTTTTTTTATGGGATAGGAGGGCAAACGAGCAGGCGGATCGCCTGATGGTAAGCGATTACCGCCGCCCATGGACACCCGCAGCAGCATAGGAGTGACAATTGCATTACCGACCTTTTAAAAGGGGATTGGGCCTCCGGTATCCTCACTCACTCGGTGAAACACAACATAAGCGTTGTTTAACGCCGGTTTTCTGTGAGGTCACTCCGGTCGAGCCGGCCAATTCGTGTCGAAGCACGAATTTCAATACATATCACGTTGGTGCCCGAAAAGCCAAATTGGCATTTCCCAAAAAGTTAAGATCTTTAGGTTTCAATCAAATTCAGAGGCCCTTGAGGCGGTTTATATCAATAAATGTTTATGTTTAGAAACAAAAATTAAATTTTCAACAACAAACATAATATCTAATAAAAACAATTCTTATATTTATAATTATCATTATGTTTTTATAGTTTAAAAAAAAACATTGGTCTTGTAAATCAAAATTAAGTTATTAACTTTAAAAACTTCAAAGAAAAAGAATTTCTTTATCAATAATCTCTTTCTATTATTCTAACTATTCTTTTTATTATTAACGGTATCCAAATCCGAATAAAAACATAATTTGATAGAATATTGTCTGCATTATGATTTATTTCGGTATTACGTTTTTGTGGGCAATTCAAGCTTAAGCTTAGCTTAGGTTAAAGGGTGTTAAACCAAAACAAGCAATCGCTTAAAGATCTCAATTCCAGTTTAAAGCACTAACGTACTCGGAACATACCTATAAGCGCTTTTTAGAATGCAGCGCTGCATGCATGTCGGTACTTACAAAATAAATGATAGATCAGCTCCAGCGGGTTCGTTACCGGGGTAGGAAGTCGGGACTGCGCGGAACACGAACATGTGCCCCGTGGGACATTCCGACATGCATGCTGATTGCTATTACTTACGTACATACGTAAAACGTGAAGTTTATGTAATTGGTGTTTGTTTACCGTAAGACGCTTAGAATTACATCGACAGATTTCCGTTCATTAAATTCGTACTTAATCGTTTAAACAGCTCAATTATTTGCAGCGTTCAAGCGATCGCAATTTCATCTTCGGTTGTTAGGTTTGATTCCCACACGGAACAGATTTTTGCATGTTCTAAAAGTCATCATACTTACACTACTAAGTACCTACTAGGTAGGTACTACTGGGATGAAGGTAAAATAATATACGAAAACATTAAAATCTTCAGTACAGATCTCATTATCTGGGATGATCTAATAATTTGTGTTGTTTACCTTAATTATAGAATAGCCATAAGTAAATATCTTCACACCCATCACGTCTCAGTTATTTTTTATTGTCAATTGTAGTGAAAGAGACATTTGACCCCAGGCTGGATTCGAACTGCGACCTCTGGTTTTATACATTCCGGACCATAGGCAGTGATTCTGCTATGAAGCTTAGCTGATTGAGGCGTCCACTGTACCGGTTCACATGACCGTTTGTCTATTTTTTTCACTAAAATTATTATATCTGAAAGCCCTAATGGCTCTGTACGAGTAGTATGACCCACATAATCTCATCTATTCCTCAATAGATGGCGCTAGTAGGTAAATGAATACACACCTCAAAACGGTCCATTATATCTGGTAGTTCATAAACAAGCTTATACTACTATCCAAAAGATGGCGCTGTAAAGTTACAATAGTAAAGCGTTTTTCTTTCCTGCGAGGAGGGTAATGTGTTTATTTTATTTTTTTTATTTTCACATTAATGAGGCAGTAAGTAGAATGTACGGAGAAGTTTGTTATAATATTACTCTAATATATACCATATTACGAGAATGTGGGTAATTCGTTCGTTTACTTGATTGTTTTCAGTTTTTTTCTCAAAACCCCACAGTTGGTATTTTTTTACATAAGTATTGATGTTGATAATGTTCGCACTATCAGGGAGTAGTAGCAAAATATAATATCAAATTAAGACTTACCTTACAGTCTCCTTGCACACAAATAGCTCGGAAGCCTAGCTTCGTGCAAGGAGTTCCGTCCACTACCAGCGCTAAGGAGGCGTAGAACTGTTGCCCCCGCGGCCGACAGTTCAGAGTGCAGGGCGAATCACCTGAAAAAGAACAAGTTTCGTTATATAAGAAGGACAGATAGTAGAGCAACTCGATAAACTTGAGCGTCTCCAAAATTTTTGTATAAGGTTCATATTTGGTTTACGCAAATATGACCATGTTTCTGAATTTCGCGTTAAGCTCAAGTGGTTGCCAATTCGCCTTCGCCGGAATGCTCATATTTTCTCTTTACTTTACAATGTGCTTTTTCAACCTTCTACCCCCTCTATCTTAAGAAACGTTTCGACTTCCTTGGTGACACTCGCACCCTATTCTTACGGTCATCGGATAACTTGAGACTCAAGATGCCAAAGTACTCCACAACTTTCTACGACAAATCGTTCTCAGTGCATGCTGCGCGTTTGTGGAATGCGTTGCCAGTGGCAATTAGACAAGCGCAATCTCTGCCGGTGTTCAAGAGACTTGTGAAGGATTATTTTGTGTCGCTTTAAACTTGTCATCATCATTGATAATTCGTCTACTTTTTACTTTTATTCATATATATATATATGTATTATATGTAGGTATATGTTGTATTTATTTAAATTTTAGTAGTATTAGTGTTATGTTAAGTATAATTTATTTTTGGTATCATTGTGTCAATAGTTGCACCAGTGACCACCCCATTTATTTATTTTTTCTGTACCGTAATGTCCATCCTAAGGTTGCCTGGAAGAAATCGCAGTCCGCGATAAGGCCGCCCATTGTATATTAGTAAAACTGTTGGGTCCTCTGAATTTGTGTTTTTATTGGTGTACAATAAAGTATATATAAATAAATAAATAAATAGTTATGCCTTTAAATGCTACTGAAAAGCAAATACAAAGATATAATAAGGAATAAAAACAATTCGAAAAGATACTACATAGCATATTTTTTTAGGAATATCTATAAGTAGTTTTTAATTAATGTAATGCATAATCAGTGGAACAAGATTAGGCACAAACGATTGTAAATAACTTTAGTCAGATTTCAAGTAAGAGTAAATACTGATATGTTTAATTTATACGTCGAATCGAAATTAAACATAAAAAAACTAGTATCTAGGTATCGTTTAGGTTTATAGATTTCGAAGTCGCAAATGCGACGATTCTCTTTCTTATAAAATTGCACTTACCATCGACATATGGCACCCAGGTGTAGAAGCGACCACGGAAGGGTCTGCGGTCGTACACGGCGCACTGCTCTGCGCGTGCGTCCCGGACCGGGCCTGGACATGGCTGGTGACAATAAAAATGGTGATGCATCAATTTAAAGCATTATTCAAATTTTCTGTAATACGTAGGTAATAAAATAGTTTGATTTTACAGTTCTTTGGACATAGGGTCCTTGTATATTTTGAAAGTAATATAATAATGAAGCGGCGTTAGCCTAATTGCTAGAGTGTCGGCCTTGCGATTATGTGATTGCAAGTTCGAACCCCACGCATCGCACTATCGACGGTAACCCACTCGTAACACAAGCATTTAGCATAGCACGAGCGCGAGGGGTTAACAAGAATCGCTAGTAAGCTTTAAAAAAATGTATAAATTACTAATGTAACATCAGCAGCCTACTGAATAAAGGTTGATTGACCAAGTATTATTAAGTTTAGATATTATTTTATGTGACTGCTAAATAATTTAACGCAACTACAATCTATAGGTTTTGGATAATTACCAATAGTAAAAATAAGCAATAGCGTCCAGCAGTGGACTGATATACGCTAATGATGATGATGACAATGATAAAAACTATCCCACGTGTTAGAGTTGAAGATTATAAGATTATAATGCTGAGTTAGACGACAGTACAGAAGCTAAAATATACGACGAAAACCGAGAGGAAGAGAAATAAGCAGAGATAGATTATCAGCAGTTCACTGTAGTATGGATGAACATAATGTCAATTATAACAAAATATCATCATCATTATTCTTCTGCCCTTAACTTAAATTATGGTAATTCTATGTCGGGGTCGGCGCAGTACGTCTTTTTCTTCCATATATCTCTATCAACCGTCATCTCATATTTTTTATTATCATTTTTATTAACACTATGCACCGTTGGTACAAAGTAGGTGTTAATGCCATTAAGCATTTTCTGTTAGACATCATTCGCTTCCTTTGTTGCCATTTCTCTTCATCCATCGTTTTTGGGCTCCCCTACCCTTATTATTCTTGCGCATCACATACTACAAAATAACAATGGTATTTTTTATCTTCACAAAGACAACAATTTCCCTTGAAAATTATTTTACTGTTTACTCCAGATGATTACAAACCTTGGCATACAAATTCCGCGTATCACTAATAATTTCTGATATAAGTTGAACCGGTCACTGACCTTAAATAAAGAGGTTGCCGCCTCTACAATGATTTGTATTTATTTAGCATTGTGTATCGTCATGCTGCTTTCGCTTGTTGGTCAGCAGAAGCGGGACCAACATTTGCCTGAGGCTTTGAGATAATAATACAATATCTTTTGAAACTTATCCTGATAATGTAGACAATAATATCGCAGTAGCCCATCGACGTTTTAATTGAGTACGATATGTTCACGTGTCTTCAGATATTATGGCAATGACAGCTGCGAAAAGATTACGGAGCGAAATCCAAGTGGTTCAATAAAGTGATGATTCGATAATATAAGAAATTTCATGATAGTATGTATTTTTAACATTTCAAGCTCCTCAACTTTCCTGGAGATTATCTTTATGTAGGTCAAGGTTATGAAAGATTACTTAGTATCTTTGTCAACACATCTTGAAGCCGGTAACAAATAGATTCTGTACATCAAAAAATATTATTGTTTTCAATTAAATTATTTAGATCACTAACTTATCAGTGGCATACAATCATTAAAAAAAAACTAGTGGCCAGATAAATTGATGGTGATCGGAGAGGTGTAAATAAGCTAACAGATCGTAACTAAGTATATGGTCTACGCTAAGCATTTTATTGGATAAAGGTTGTCACTTACTGCGGTGTTGCACTCGTGGTAACGGCGTGCAAGTCCTGGGCAGTCCGGACCCGTTGTGTTCGGCGCGCGGATCACGTTCCGTGCTCGCCTCGTGTGCTCCGCGCTTCGTACTAGTTTTCTTCTTTTTCTGCTACGCCGCATTCTGAAAAGATTTTCAGTTATTTGAGAAACTACTGTTAGTAGCTACTGGACAAACGTATGTATTTGCTTACAAATAATTGATATTTCTTGACTCATTTTTGAAGCAATTTTAAGACTAGAATAGTTTCTGACGAATTTGGCTGTTGAATTCGTTGAAAGATATTTAAATAAATGCTGCAATAGAATTAATTTTGAAAGTACTTAATTGCAAGATCCTCACAAAATTATCTAGGTCTCATAAAGTTATTTAAGTGAAGGAAAAATTCAATCGCGGGCAGGATTCGAACCTGCGTCTTCTGGTTAGATACACCAGAAAATGTATCTAACCAGAAGACGTAAAGGAAAATGTTATCTAAAGCTATCTAGGTCTCATTATATATCGGTGTTAAAGTGTCATTGAAACGGATAAAGTTGCTGTATACTGTTATAATTGGGAACGGTACATTTTCCTGGATGCTCGCAGAAGCTTTAAAGGCAAAATACTTATGCACGCATCGTAGAATGTGATTACATGTTCGTAATACGTAATGCAGTACATTGTGGGACGCAATCTCGCCAAGATCCGCTCCATTCAGCTCGAATTCCCAATAATCCTCATGAAATAAAAATGTGTGTCAGACGTCAGCTGCTAATTAAGCTTTTTTTTTAGCTACTGACTAACATTACCATTTAAAGGAGCATAGAGAGGCCTGGAGTCGTCGCTCTTTAGTATCCTAAATTCCACTAACTAGGAATGCCAGATTCCAAATAGCATATACTTAATATATTTTAAACAAAAAAACTAATGGGCTATAGACAATTAGATTTTTAGCACCATAATAACTTTTTCTATCTATTTCCAAGTAGGTGTCTTGTTATTTACTTTAAAATTTCTCATTTATATTTTAATATTTATCTGCAAGTGTTAAACAGTCGAGTCTTAAGAGCATGCCGTGAAGTGTTTGCTAATATTTAAGTCTAGCTGTTTAAAATCGTCATGCGGCGGTAGCCTAATGGCTAAGGCGTCGGACTAGTCCTGTTCGAAACCCACCCATTGCACGACGTGAATCCACTCGTAACCCAAGCATTTAGCTTAGCACGAGGGGTTAACGAGAATACTAGTAATGCGCGACCCACATTGTTAGTAGCTTTTTTTTTTAAAGCATTTAGGTTTTTTGTATAGTGCTAAACAAGAATACGTACATGGAATTCATAGTAAACTGTATTTATTTCGAATCATCATCAGCCACATTCAAGGTGTCTATGTGTTTCATACCGTCTAGATTGAAACACGTTCGTCCTAGATATATTAGCGTATATCGCTTGTTTTAACAACGTTATAATGGCTATTATAGGCTTTAATGATTCTATTGTTCGGAACCTAGCTCTCGTTATGTCTTGACGGGTCTGGGTACACCGCTTAGTGTGAATACAAAAATAGTAACAATTATGGGTGAGATAGAAATGGATGACTGCAGTCCAAAGAAATTCTCGTCAAGTTGACATGTGAGAAATATGTATGTTTGTCACTTCCACTGGTGTGAGTAAAAATTGTTGCCTCCACAGTAATAATGCAATATTTATTAATTATTATGATGATGATTTATTATCCTATATTAGTCCACTACTGGACTGCATGGCCTACACAGTCCAGTAGTGGACTGATATCCATAATATTCCCTAATGTCCATTTTATGTCGAAGTCAAAATTATATATTTAAGATACTAGACTACTAGACTAGACACTAGACTACTAGACAAGACTACTAGATAGTGCTTTATGAACGTCATTTTTAGGGTCCCGTACCCAAAGGGTAAAACGGGACCCTATTACTAAGACTCCGCTGTCTGTCCGTCTGTCCGTCTGTCACCAGGCTGTATCTCATGAACCGTGATAGACGGTTGAAATTTTCACAGATGATGTATTTCTGTTGTCGCTTTGTGGGGCGGTTGTATATATCTAAGTTCAACAAATAACATAACATACCATCATTCCTGAATTCCCCGAAGGGTTAGGCAGAGGCGTAGTTAATGTACACCCACAGTTTGCCAGTATGTTTAGGTCCCATGTTATAGGGGGCGAGCCTATAGCCATTAACAGGGGCACAAATCCAGACTTCGAGCTGCTACTGAGAATTTCATAGAAAAACCCAATAATACTTTGCTCGACCTGGGGATTGAACTCAGAACCTCTAGTGTAGCAGTCGCACTAGTGACCACTAGACTAATGAGGCAGTCGACAAATAAAAACAGAATAAAATAATTATTTAAGGGTCTCATACAACAAACGTGATTTTTTCCCGTTTTTATAGATAGTGGTACGGAACCCCTCGTGCGCGAGTCCGACTCGCACTTGGCCGGTTTTTTATTACATTATAGACAGCCCCACAAACGCCCGCCCTGCACCGCCTCCTAGTGTTATCGCTGGGAAGAAGAAGTGGCGCGATAAACTTTCCACTGGAGATGGAAAGTTTATCGCGCCACTTTTTCAACACATTTCTGTCTGATAAGTTCATCATCATCATATCAGCCAACGAAAGTCCACTGCTGAACAAAGGCCTCCCCCAAAGACCTCCACAGCGATCGGTCACATGCCGCCTGCATCCAACGACTCTCAGCGACCCTTACCTGGTCGTCCGTCCATCTTGTTGGAGGTGGTTTCCGGTGCTCGAGAACCTTTCTGCCCCAGCGGCCGTCAGTTCTACGAGCTATGTGTCCCGTCCACTGCCACTTAAGTTTGCTAATCCTTCGAGCTATGTCGGCAACTTTGGTTCTTCTACGGATCGCCTCATTTCTGATTCGATCACGTAAAGAAATGCCAAGCATAGCTCGCCCCATAGCTCGCTGAGTGACCTTGAGCTTTCTTATGAGACCCATAGTGAGCGACCACATCTCTGTGCCATAAGTCATCACTGGTAACGTAACGTCTTTTCGTCTGCACCACTAAAACCTGTCCGCTACGTCGTGATTCACACAAAACCCAGTGACGCGGCGGCAGTCACGTTACAGACCGCTTTGTTTATTTGTTACTAAGGCCTTATTACAGCCTGTCCACCCTATTCACGTATATAGATACCATACAGCTATTGTTTTCTAACGTAAGTAGGTACTATTATTATATTATCTGTGACGTAGCTATGTGTATCTATTTAATGCGGTTAGCCTAGGGTACAGTCCTACATAGAGGATTGATTGGCTCTCGTCGTTCCGGGTCGCACATGTGTTACAGCCTTTATTTGAATGCGGGACTTTACGGTCATGGACATGAGTTTTGTGGTCAAAATTGTCAACGGTACCACGGTTATGACGCGAGTTAGTAGGTACCTAGTGTAAGAGTATATACATAAGTACCTATGTATATGAGAATTCGAATTTGGAAATATACTATCGCTCGAAGTACTTAAACACTTAGAAATATCCAACAAAATACCTGTATACGTCCTATACAAATATTATAGATCTAATCGAACCCATAACCCGTGGCGCAGAAACCGATCGCTTAGCCACTTCGCCAAAGGACCGATCGATTCTTGAGTTGTCTATAGGTACTTGAGTACCTCACTCAAATATCACTGAAGTAATGGTAAATGGGTTCAATTACCAGGTCGAGCAAAGTGTTATTGGGGTTTTCTGTAAAAAAATGTCAGTAGCTGCTCGGAGTTTGGTATTTGTGCCCGGTTAATGGCAATAGGCTCGCCCCCTATTACATGGGACCTAAACATACCGGCGAACTGTGGGTGTACATTAATACGCGTCTGCCTAACCTCTCGGGGAATACAGGCGTGATGATATGTTATGTTATGTTATCTATCGCCGTACCTAAAATATATTATGGATTATATTTTTATGGAAATATATCTCCTTTTCCTTTTATTCTTGATCTCAGCGTGAACGCTGTGTATTATATACAGCGTCTATATACACAGAGCGGCACGCGCAAACGCAGACGCGTAATGAAACCTCATTGTTTCAGTTCATCATTAATGCGGGTTTCCGCCGCGACGGGGCGCCACACACGACTTTTGTCTAGTAATTAAAATTATGAAACTGCCTCGCCTTATAATACGCCTACAAGTTATTGGTTCCGATATTGATACTTCGTTCTCTTTGATATGTTTTAATTAGCTGTTCGCGCCGGGCCAGTCATTTGTTTATCATGCCTCGAAAGTGATACCTAGGAATGTTTATTGTTTGTCATTAATTTCAATCGTAGAAGATTTTCGGCTTTGATTTAAAGATCAAATAAGAAATGTAATCGACTCTTATTCACACATGACCTTACAAAATAATTGAAATATCAATATTTATGGGCACGTGTAAACATGACGCTATGTTCAATGTTCACACTCTTTAGATATCTGCCAAAAACCGAGTGTAAGAACCAAATCAAGATTATAAATATATATTTGCAAATAAATAAATAATGTTTGCATATAAAATTACTTTACAATATTTATATAATCGCATTGACGTTATAATTATTTATTATAACGTTTTATGTGAATTTTAGTACGAACCTGACGCATGCGCCTGCGTCTCTCTAATCGTAAAGCTCCGTCTGCCGGTTCCGCTCGTAAAATGGTTGTAAAAACAAATTGGAAAGTAATATGTTGTTACTTGTCCCTCGTTAACATGACTATTAGCTGATTAAATATGTATCTACAATCGTCGTGACAGATTTGATTCATGCTTGGGAAAATTTGATTCGACACCGCGTGTACGGATTTAATGTGTCTGGGAAGAAATACATAGTTGTTTTATTGATGAGCAGAACAATTGCTCACCAATTAATAGCTTTGTGGGTATGTCATACCCTACGATGATCTGGTTTTTCTCGAGGCCATGGGAATTTCTCAAAATCCCATTTTACTGCTCAGCTAAGTTATAGTTTATGGAACTTTTGTGCAAAATGTGCAAAGCTATGCTATTTTACCTAACCAGTAAGATACAAAACGATTGTAGGTAAACGGAGATTTATAATTGACAGCAGTTTCATTCGAAAATGCATTATTTGGCCGATAAACATGTATGAAATAGCGGATTGTTTAGCTCGATTAACTTTCTTTCTATATTTCAGGGTTAATTTCACCATGAAAATTCCTTTTAGAGTATTTAAAATTAAAAACCACCGTACACTTAAATATTCGTCAAAATCTGAATTGCGTCTACGAATTAATTTCTATAACGGACCACTTAAAAAGTTCTTACTGCTTTTTGTTCTTAACAAGTAAGATTCATGGGTCAACCAATCGATCAAACGACACAAAACTAAACAAAGTCTCTTACATATAAACAAAATGATTACAATCGTGTACTTCCTAAAGAGCATTTTGTTCGTCAATCAAAATGCGCGTAGAAGAACAGTTGGGAGTTATTACCGCGAACATGTTCGCTTGTCCTATCCACTGGTATATTGCCTTAATTTGGCATGTTCGATGTGAAAAGGGCGTCCGGGTCGGCCATCGTTTTGTTAGCCTTTGACTTTTAGCGAAATCGAACGACCTAATACTTAGATGGGGAACGTGTTTGGTATTAAATTAGTGAAGTGTTTTGATTGCCTGATTCCTAGTAGGTAAATACACTCTTGAAGTGGTGGAACTCAAGTGCTGAGTTCGTCTAGGTTAGAGTTAGGAGAAGAGCAAACGAAAAGAATTATTTAAATAAACAAAACTAGATTGGCTTCGTATTCTATACTAGATAGACTAACTAGATTGGCTTCGTATCTATGTTTTGATGTGTGTGTCAGATAGGTTTGGGGGCACGCTAAGCATGATGGCTTAAGGGCCGTATTTTTCATATCGTCTGGGTTGGTACCACTGCATTTTTAAATATTCTGCTGCCAAGCAATAATGTAATAACATTTGCGTGTTCCGTTTGGAATGTACTGCGTGGAGTTAGTAATACCGCTGTTGTTGCTGACATCTATAAATAGGTTGCGGTTGTCGCTTATTATCAGGCAGCTCGTATGATTGTTTATCACCTTTTAGCAACGAAAAGAATACAGGCAGACATTAATGATACGCTACAATTAATATTACGATTAGCAATCCATATTCTTTTGTCAATGTTTTTAATAACTGTGAATTAGAGAAAAATCGACGCAGACGCAGATTAAGGTCCTTGTTTATACACACATCGATTTAATATAAATCAAGTCCAAATACGTAATTCCTACATCAAATTACCCCTCGTTCACTAGTTTCTTCAGTTGAGTTTTTGATAAGTTTAGTGTGGTTTTTTATTGAACAAATTAACAGGTGTTTTCAATTTCTCTTTCGATCAATTATAAACACCTGTTATAAATATTTATCACACATTAACCTATGTATTTACTTTAGTAAAAGAAGTGCTATTAAGGCTCGTTCACATGGTACGGCGGAACAGCTCCGCTGGTCGTGATAAAAATGTGAAAGTGTGTATAATCCGCCGCGCGATTGTTGTGTGATGGGCGGACGAAATTCACGTGTCCAATCGAAGCTCATAACCGTCACATATCATTTAAATGTAGCCGATCGTGTGTACCAAACATTAGGCCAGTTTTTGAGTAAAAATATAATTCAACTAGTTGTGCCCCGCGGTGCTGCCCACGCTGTTTTCGTTTATGCCAATTCTGTGGATATTTTCACAATTCCTTTCTTTTTATTTCGTTTTATAAGCAATTTTAGATTTTATGTTTGCCTCGCCACTACCTACCGTAGCACCGATATCGTGGGTTTGATTCCCACCGGAGACAAATTTGTGTGGTCCACAGATATTTTGTTTCGAGTATGGGTGTACTTTATGTCCATTTATATATGTTTGTGTCCATTGTCTTTTTTTAAACCCTACATACCAGATTTCAATAAGTTCTATACAGTTTTTGAGATTTCCTGATTAATCTACGAATAATGTTTCGTTATTACAGACGTTTATATATGAAGACTACTATACCCCATGGTTTCACTCGCTTGCTCTGCTTTTAAGAGTCGAAGCGTGATGTTAAACCATCTATAACCTTCCTCATGAATGTAACTATCATATACTAAAACATTTTTTCAATTCCGACTCGTAGTTTCAGAGATTAGCGCGTTCAAACAAACTCTTCAGCTTTCTTATATTAGTCCTCAATACAGATATCTTAGTGCTTTTTAAATTTGGCATTATTAACTGCGTCAAAGGCTAGTTGCAGAATTTTCAAAGCCGTATTAAATTTACATAGATCATCCTTACACAATATGGTATTGTTTGTGGTCCCAATTATATCAAAGGGAAAATGGGAGTACTTAGTGTCAGTGCGATAGCGTTTCAACCAGTTAACCCGTTGCCTTACTTATTTATGGCATAGAATAATAATTAATATATAGTAGGTATGTCATGGTCAGCGGTTGATATGAGTAAAATTCAAATTATTTTAATTTAGACGTTGACATCGTAAGAGTGATGTCATACTATACTAGAGGTGCTAAGTTCAGTTCCCAGGTCGAGCAAAGTGTTCTTGGGTTTTTCCATGAAATTCTCGAATACAGCTGGGAGTTTTTTTTTTTAAAAAACGTTGCCCCACACTAGGATTTTCTCCTGTATCGTGGGTGCGTTTACAAACACAAATTCTCACATACACAAACGCCCAGACCCGGAACAACTACCTGTAGATCATACAAATATTTGCTCCGTGTGGGGATCGAACCCACAACGCATGACACAGAAGCCGATCGCTCAGCCGCTACGCCAAAAGTGTCGTCAAACTCGTGTCGTGTCGTCAGCTCAGCTCGTTTCTGATACGTGGCACATAAACATACCGACGAACTATGAGTGTACATTAGTACGTACATCTCTGCCTAACCCTTCGGGGAATAGAGGTGTGATAGTATATTATAATACTACATACGTACATATTTTACGCCTGTCTCCTATTGGGGTAGGCACAGACTATAGGTTTCCACTTGCTACGGTCCTGGCCACACCACTTTCGCTTCATATACGTTAATTAATCTCCTCATTCATGATCGTCGGTTTGGGGTGCTCTTAACATGACCTTTTTTGAGAACGTCCGCAATTTGGTTGTAGCACGTTTGCCGAGGTCGGCCCCTTCCAACTCTTCCATCTGTACTGGCCATGTATAGTCGTTTGGTCAATCTTCGTTCATCCATCCTCTCTACATGCCCAAACCACCTTAACATACCTTTCTCATTCTTTGTTACTACATCTTATTTCACACCACACCGCTCCCTTACCTACTGACTTACTTCTTCATATCGTTTTCACAGAATCTGTATTCATTACATTTCGAGATGTCTTCATATGGTTAGTATTGTTTACCTCAACTGAAACTGTAAATGTGTGTACATTGTGGCATGTCTGAGTGGACTCCTAATTTATATCCTGCTTTGATGATGTGTGTATTTTACCACATGGTTCATTTATTTACTTATAATAACATCGAGTTCTCAAACACTGAGAACTTTCTAGTAATAATTATTGACTTTGGTCCAACTTTGACATTCAATGTTCACACATCCTCATATCGCAATACAATATTACTTCACCATTTATTTTAAAAGTGTCCATGGAGATTCTTGCCGCATTCTTCTCCATAGGATCAACCTTTTGGAACCGTGCAACTAGTATTATAACATTTCATAAACGCTTGTAAAAGCTTATTTGAAATAAAAACATTTGAACTTAAACTTGATATGAAAAATGTCTTAGCAGAATATTGACCAACTATGATTTGTTGTCAAAGCTTATAAAACAAATGATTTCTCATTCATGCAATGTATTTTATTACCATTTCTATTTCGGTCACATCCTTCGATGGTCGGGAAGCGATATGTTTCGCAAGTGCCCAGCCTGGTCTGATGGGCCATTAGTCACGGCCATCGTTTGTCTCAGTACCGCTTGATCCTCTATTATATCTGAGGGTTGATGACTCGCCCATGATGTGGGAAGACAGGGATAATCCGAGACGCGGAGATTGATGATTTGAGTGGTTAATGGGTAAGGAGATTCGTGAGATGGAGTTTATAATTGAATTATACACTGAAGGTGGTATTACATTATATGGTTAAAGAATACAAAGGGAGCTTAGACAAATTATGTAACATTCGGATCGTAATTTCCACAAATTCACCAAAATTTTAGTGTATCAAAAATTCAACTTTTTACAAATTAGGGTTTCCGTTTAAGTACTCGTATATCGAATGCTTTAGCATCCCATAGTTTAACTAAAATGACAATCTAGGTACCAACCTAGAGATTTGAAAATGTTTGCCCAATTAAAAGTTACTTACTATATTACCTACTATTCGTTGGTTGATTTGAATGTTACTTATGGAAATACATATTTGTCCAAAAAAGTACTAGGTATATCAGTCAGGCAATAACTTAATTTAGTTCCCTCTGATACCGCTGACTCTGGAAAAATATACTAAATAATAAAATAACTTTTAACAAAAAGTAAAACAAGAAGTAAAAAAAGCAAATAAATTAATCAAATCAAATTATTTATTTCAGATAGATCATAAATTAAATTACATAATAAAACATAAAAAAAGAAAATATAATTTATCACAATAATGGACACAATGGATCAGAAACGCCTGACATGTTGTCTTGTCCAGTATTTCATGAATAAGCTGTCAGTGTCCAGATTAATGCAAATAAATTAAATTTCTGGTTCGACTATACCTACGCATTTAGGAACTTTATGCCGAAATACTTTTTAGGTTAATTGAAAAACATTACTATTTAAATTACACGAATTAATCTTGTAACTAACATAGTTACCTTATTACCGCTACTATTTATTATGATATAAAATTAAAAATCCGAGATAAGATGAGAAAAGATAAGTTTTAAAATACATATGAAGGCTTACAAAATAAGACTTGATAGGGTATTTTGTGAAATACATAAGAAGCTTGGTAATAACAGACCTATACAAATATAGGTAAATGTACAATAATACTACCTCATTGGTCTAGGGTTGCAGGTGCAGTTGCTGAGCGTGAGGCCCTGGGTTTCATTCCAAGGCCGAGCAAAGTATTTTTGTGATTTTCACAGCAATTAGAAGTTCTCAGTAGTAGCTTAGCGTTTGGATTTGTGACCATGACATAGGACCTAAAACATACCGGCGAACTGTGAGTATATCTACATCATTGCACTTCTGTTCTGCCTAACCCTACTGAGATACAGTCGTGATGGTAAGTTTTACGTTACAATGCAATTAATTCCTGCTTTCAGAAACTAAGTAGTGTCCATTGAGGAAATATAATAACAACATAAAACAAGTAAATTATGATATCTATTGCACAAAGGAGGCGGGTCGTGAGTCTGTGATACCCTTGTCTTATTTCTACTAACGGTCCTCGAACGATATAATTAACATGCTATTTTTTACATCGCGGTTATTTTTTATTCGATAATCATAATCACTTACTCGAAAAAATAAACATTTAAGTTTTTAAAGTTTAAAATTGATTAGGTATAATAATTATTGATTTGAGAACTTGTGAGAGTATTTTTTCTCAATATAATAATTTTATTATAATTAGTTAATTATAATAAAATGATACTGTTGTCTATGTGTCTGTTGTCATAATTAAGCACAGTGGGTGTACATTTTGATGGTGATTCGAGTGATAACACAATTTTGATATCGACTCCGAATTCAATTAATTCGGAGACTAGGCATCTCCTCTTGAATAAAATTAATGATTATTTTTATAAATGTTTATTAATATTAATTTAAAAAAATCATAATAAAGTCCGCAGAAGTCGGTTTTATAACATAAATCGAGTTTCCTTAGTACTGTTTGAGTGCGCGGTCGGCGGCGCGGCGCGGGCGCAGCTTGGAAGGCTCTCCCGCGGTGGCCAGCCCTCGCTTCTTTATCGATCACGCGCCCTATCATTAGATATCATTGTGATCTATGATCAATGCGCCCGCGACAAGATAGGGTTGACGCACAACTGTTTCGAATATTTTTATAGTATAACAATGATTAGCGGAATGTGCTGCTTTTGTTTTTAAGAATAAAAACAAATGAAAATACAATGTTGTCTGCATGTTTGTAGCAGTAAGGGTGGTCCCGTTGCCACTTTCGTTGAGCCGAGTGTCGTAGGTTATCACTCGATAAATATTATATTGTGTGACATTTGTATTGATGCTTGATATACTTTGTGTCCGTTTAATGTATGTTTGGACTTTTGGAGCAGCCTTTGAAAAAAGATAAATAAAAAAAAACATGACCAATGGTATGTTTAAGTATTGTTAAGACAAGCATTAAGGATCCAGCGGAGCTTGAATTGGCCACAAAAACGTAATACTGAAATAAATCGTAATCCAGACAATATTCTATGAAATTATGTTATTATTCAGATTTGGATACCGTTAACCTAGGTTCCTATGGTCTACTTTCGTCTACTACTACTTCACTGGAATTAAACGATCAGTAAGTCGTCCCAAACTTGGTAAAGAAGTTATTAAAAATTGCATTCGCTTACATTTATTTCCAGTGAAGTATTTTGGACAAAATGGTGGAGTAGGAGCCTAGATTGACGGTATCGGAATCCGAATAATAACAGAATTTGATTAAATTATGTTGGAATTACGATTTATATCGGTATTACGTTTGTAAGAGAAATTTAGTCCGCCGGACTCTTCAATTGAATTAAAAACAAAGAATGGCATAATTGCGTCTTTTTAAATTAAAAACATACACATTCTAAAAATAAGAAACTCCGTTTCAACCCTGCAACCATCTGACATTTCTATAGCTTGTAAGAAAAAGAATTAGTAACCTTACTATCCTTATGACAAGCCTCCTTATCTTAATAGCGGCTCTATAATGAAACAATTAAGACAAAAACTCACCAACAATACAAAAAACTTAACACATTAATCTTCTTCACGTGTTCCCTTGTTTGTTTTGTATTGTTTAACACGAATACGGTTTTTGAAACCGTTGAGAAATTAGAATAATGACGTATTTATTTGAATTTTATCGACACTTGGAGGTTTCGTTTCTTTTTTGTTATTTTAATAGCTTGTTGTGGGACAAAGATTGTTTGTAGCCTAGTATCTATTATCATCATAGAGAATTCTCCCATTTTACTTTCTTGTGTTGCCAAATAATTTTTCATGATAATGTGCCACAGTCTACCTCATTAGTCTAGCATTGCTAAGCGCGAGCTATTTGCTATGCCAGTGGTTCTTCGTCAAAAATATTACAAACGAGCGACCCGCTCGCGGTTCCTCCTGCGCTGCTCCGTTCCTAAGAGGCGTAGCGTATTGTTACATATCCTAAAACCTTCCTCGATAATTGGACTATCCAACACAAAAAGAATTTTCAAAATCGGTTCTGTAGATCCAGAGATTACCCTCTACAACCTCACAAACTTTACCTCTAAAATAAGTATAGATAAAATACATATAATTTTTTTTTATGTGATAGGAGGGCAAACGAGTAGACGGATTACCTGACGGTAAGCGATTACCGCCGCCCATGGACACCCGCAACACCATAGTAGTCACAAGTGCGTTGCCGACTTTTTAAAAGGGGATTGGGCCTCCGGTAACCTCACTCACTCGGCGAAACACAACGTAAGCGTTGTTTAACGCCGGTTTTTTGTGAGGCCGTGGTATCACTCCGGTCGAGCCGGCCCATTTATGTGTAAATATCGATATATGCCATATAAAGTTATGTGTGCATAGGTACCTGTAATATAATTACGGAAAAAAAAGTATAAAATAGGCAAGTGAAAGATTTCAAAACTTATAAGTTTTCTATCTCTATAGTTTTATATAAAGTAAACAATAGACTGAAAGTTGGGAAACTTAGTTTCAACATTGACGTTCGTTGGGAAGTTTCCCAGTGGAAATTACTGAACTTCGGAAATATATTTTACTCCGGGGTAAAATGGACTTCTGACGTAGGTATAAAATTGCAGTATATAATAGACTAGTGATGTGACCGTTGGTTCCAATTCAAGGCTTTGATTAATTTATACGGTTTCATATCTTTCACTTAAACGGTGAAGGAAATCACCGCGAGGAATCCTGGATGCCTGAGAGATACCTAATAGATATAGGACACATTAAAAGGAAATACCTTATTTAAACTCAAAATAAACTGTAGCTTGATTTATTTTGAGTTTAATTTTTTTTAATCAAGTTTGAAAAAATGTACCTACCTGGTATTTGTTCTTTTTTCATTCCATTTAAATAGTTTTAAAATTATATACCTACCTAATACCAATGTGATTAGAAGAAATATAGGCTTTTAAATACTGCATCCTTTTAATTCTCTTAAGCCTAAAAATATTGGATATCCGTTCTTACCTGGCAGGATCCCTGGGCAGACAGTGTCGTTCCTGCACGGCCACTCCCCCGCCGCAGGTCTTGGAGCAGGGACTCCAAGATCCCCACGAGCTCCACGCGTACATCGTCGCGTTCGTTCGAATCGCTTCTGTCGTTCTTGGCACCTGTAAATGAGTTTTAGTCTATAGAAAAAAGGGAACAGTCTCTCTGCCGTACATGAATCTAGAAAAATCCTTGAATCGATAGCTTGATTTCCGCTGTGATCGGCTGTGTAAGCTGTGCGTAGTCCGACAGTGTCCTAGTAACTAGTAGGATGTTTTACTTCAATTAGACCATCAAAATAGATACAGTTGACAATAGAATTAAGTATACAGGTAACATAGCTTGTGTATTATGTGTCTAAATGCAAGTGTTAATTTTATTTTTTTCTCTTCTTTGGCGGATAATTATTTATAATGTCATTCGCCTCCTGCATACTTAACTCTTTTGTCGACTGTACTTTTGAAAAGTCGAAAACTGTGACCCAAAAATTACTAACAGGATAAGGAATTCTTTTTAAAAAGAGTATTTTTAAACAATATCATAATAAGATAACACCGTAGATCTTTGCAGGGTTAAATTTAAAACTATATACAAGTCGAGATTCTCGGTTGAGTTTTTTAAAGATTAGCTTCTTAAACGTCTCAATGCTGTGAAATCTGTTTCCTTAGTATTTTAGAAGGGTATTGAGGCTTTCTTGGTAATAACAAGAAAAGTTGGTAATTCAACAGATATAAATAATTTCAGAAGGTTACCTTAAGTACCTGGGGTTTAAAAAGAGATTTCTTAAGCCGTGAGCTCAAAATTCCACTGTAAATATTCCGTAGCAAACTAAAATAATATAACTACTCGTATAGCAAAAGCTTCATTTGATTGATTATATTATTTCTTTGATGTATATCAGTTATTGACGCAATTTTCAGAAAGAAAAACGTTATGAAATCTGTTATTATGTCAAGGTTGATTATAAATCTCCTAGCAAAATCAAGGACATTTAAAATCACATTATTAGTGAAGACCTTACATAAACATTTCTAAATTGTTTTTGTTTGTTTTTAAATAAAACGTTGCCCCATACAGGGATTGAGGACACGAAGGGACAACTATCTGTAGGCAATTTGCCACGAGTGGGAATCGAACCCGCCATTGCTAGCGCAGAAAACCGTTGCTCAACCATTCGGCCAATTATATCTTGTCCAGCCGTCAATTATCCCAATTGTTCAAAGTACGTTGGTGTACCAAATTTTGAAATCAGAATAGCAGTCAAGGAAACATTGATTCAGCTGATACAAACACCCATTTCTATTAGATGAATGGCGGATTGATTGATGGGTCATTGACGTTGTACGAAATGTTCCACTTGGCCATATTATCATTGTTGAAATTGTGCCTAAATTGGCCCAGATGTTCAGTATTGTATGTGTAGTGAATTGTTATGTATCCTGGACAGTCGTGATACAAATTTCAATTACGTATATTGAATATATAACATATCACCACGCCTGTATTAAGGCATATTAATGCCCACAATTCGCTAGTTGGCTTCAAGAAATAGAGGGCGAGCCTATGGCCATTTACCGAGCTCTAAGCAAAAAATTGATAGAAAAACTTAATAAAAGCTATACTTAGCATTTTAAAAACTGGAACCCAGGAACTCACGCTTAGCAGCTTGTGGCCAGCAAATTATTTAGGCAGTTGCATTGAAGATTATTATAGTTATTGAACACATCTGTACTTATTATAATTAATTTTAAACTGATTTTCTTCGTGGGTAGTTGCAAAGTGAAGGCAAAGAAAAAGCCACTCTCTATTTAAAATTTAGTATTTAATAATTGTATAGTAATTCTTAATATTTAATGTCATTTTTAATTAATTAATATCATTCACTTGCTGGTACAGTGTTATCTAAGCCCTATCTTCACTTCTACTAATTTTATCACATTTGCTCACATCACTGAAACATGGACTCACTAAAACAGTCTCTGACTGAGATGAAGGAATTGTTCCATGCACGGATGTCTGAATTCGAAGGTGAACTGCAGAAGGCCCCATCAACATCAAGCACCACTTCAAACCTGACTACAGAATTTACAACATTCCGTAAGTTCATCACACAAGCTCTTTGCAGCCTCCAACAACAGGTAGAAATACTAGCCCAAAGTGTTGATAGCTTGGAAATGAGGAGCCGGAGGAAAATCCTTCTACTGCATGGTGTAATTGAGAAGCCTAAAGAGGATACTGCTGAAGTTATTGCAGAAACAGTCCGGAACCGACTAAAT
This sequence comes from Acronicta aceris, assembly GCA_910591435.1. Classification (NCBI taxonomy): domain Eukaryota; kingdom Metazoa; phylum Arthropoda; class Insecta; order Lepidoptera; family Noctuidae; genus Acronicta; species Acronicta aceris. The sequence continues at coordinate 7,063,538 of OU342774.1, forward strand.
TTATGTGACTTCAGTGCATCCAATATTAGTAGATGTCACCGCATGGGCCAAGCCCTGCCTAACAAAACCAGGCCTATACTATTTAAGCTTGGTAGTCTCGCAATCCGCGACAAAATATGGTTCTCTAAGGCCAAATTCAAAGGATCTAGCATCACTTTGTCGGAATTCCTCACTAAAGGCCGGCATGACATCCTCCTGGCAGCCAGGGAGAAATTCGGTGTTGGCAAAAGCTGGACCAAGTCGGGTTATGTTTTCGTTCTTGGCTCTGATGGTAGACGGCAGCGGATAGAAACTTTGGCTGATCTGGAGAGAACTGCGTCGAGTCCCGTCGAATCCACGCGATCACAGACCTCTACGGCTGCGGTGAAGTCATCCACTACAACGAAGACTAAGCGTGCGGCAGCTTCAAAGAAGTGATTTTATTTTATTTTTTTCATTTTTCATTGCAATGTCCGGGCAGGTTGTATTGCATATTGTTTATACCACCACATTAATTAGCATTACTTTTTAATGTAGCTGACTGACAAGTCTCAAAGATCGTATGTCATTGTCAATGTCATATCAATTTGAGACCATAGACTACTGATACTCTCTCGCGCTAATAGTTTTGTTTTTGATTTGGCTGTGGTCTATGATTTAGTTAGTAGATATTTCAAGTAATAAGTACCATAGATATTATGTATTGTGACACTGTTGTCTCCTTGTTAGCTATTTATTTATTTATTTATCTAAACTGCTCGGACCTAGGGACCTAGGTATTTTTGATGTTTTCTTTTCGTGGCACTAACCGGCAGGTGGACTTATTGATTATAAGTGTCCACATACCAGTCTATTAATTTTATTTTAGTATTTTATATATTTTATATAATTATAGTATATTTATTTTATAATGTTATCAGATTATAGTAGCGACAACGACAATTTCTTTTCCTTTTCCAGCGATGACAGTAGTTTCGCCAGCATACCTTCACTTGCTGACACTCTCGAGGCACAGTTTTCCGATGTACCTAGGAATTTTAACGCTATTCACATAAATGCCCAGAGTATTCCGGCACATTTCTCCGATATGCTGGCATCGTTTGACTGTAAAAATATTCATGCCATTCTTGTCTCCGAATCTTGGCTTAAACCTTGTCTCCCTACAGTTTCCTATACTCTACCCGGGTTCCAACTGATTAGAAATGATCGCTTGGTTGGTGGTGGTGGTGGTGTTGCTATATATCTACGCGCTAACATTAACTATACTATCATCAATGTGTCAGCACAGCCACCACCGCTAAATGCTGGTGAGCATCTTTTTATTGAAGTTGAACTTAATCGCACGAAGTTACTTCTCGGTGTATATTACTGTCCTTCCCTTCGAATCAACTTCTTCTCCTCCTTCGAAAACTTATTAGAGATGCTAATCCCCTCTTACAGTCATAGCATAATCATGGGTGACTTTAACACCTGTCTTCTTAAACATGACTCCCGTTCCTCCTACCTTCGCTCTGTAGTAGAATCTAATAATCTGTCTATTCTCCCACTCAATTCTACTCACCATTTTCCGAATTCTACTCCCTCACTCCTAGACCTTATTTTCGTCTCTTCTCCAGATCGCGTCGCTACACATGGTCAATGCTCAGCCGATGCCTTTTCCTATCATGATCTCATCTTTATTTCTTATAAAATTCGGCCTCCTAAAGCAAAACCTAAAATCCTCATGCAGCGCAACTTTGGCGCAATCGACGTTAACCGTCTTTGTGAGGATGCCAGCAACTTGGATTGGTCTCCAATTATCAACTCAGTTTCAGTCGATGAACAAGTCGAACTCTTCACAAGTACACTCGTGGAGCTTTACGACCGTCATGCACCAATTCGCCCAATTAAAGTGAAACACTTGCCGTCGCCATGGTTAACAGATCAGATAAGAGTATTGATGGATAAAAAAGCGGCGGCAAAGTCTAAATACAAGGGCCGACCGACGGACTTCAACCGAGAAAAATATGTCTCAATCCGCAATCATTGCAACAAGGTGTGTAGGAATGCTCAGCGCCAACACATTCACGACTCTGTTCAAAACGGAGATCCAGCAAAAGTCTGGAAATTTCTTAGATCGATGGGAGTCGGGAAAGCACGTCAAGAATCTGTCCCTAAAGATTTAGATATCAATTCCCTTAATAACCACTTTACTGCTTCGCCTGTTTTTGATAGGACAACTAAACATAATACTTTGAATTATCTTTCCTCTCTTCCGGCTCCCAATAACTCCACGTTTTCTTTTAGTCCATTCACCGCATGTGATGTTAAGAAAAGTGTAGTTTCAATAACTTCCAACGCTGTTGGTAGTGACTGTGTCAGCCGTAATATGATCCTCCCTGTGCTTGATGTTATCCTTCCCGTTATTTGTCATATCCTGAACTATTCCATCTATAGTGGTGTCTTTCCAAGTGCTTGGAAAGACGCCAAAGTAATACCTTTACCTAAGAAATGTCACCCTTCATCCTTTTCCGAATATCGCCCTATATCAATTTTACCATTCCTCTCCAAAGTCCTTGAACGGTTAATTTATAATCAACTGAGCTTTTTCCTTTCTAAATATAACCTCCTGAACTCCTTCCAATCTGGTTTTCGTCCAGGTCATAGCACAACAACAGCTCTTGTCAATATTACGGAGGATATCAGGTCTGGCATGGAAATCGGTAATCTGACGGTTATGGCATTACTGGATTTTAGTAATGCTTTTAATACCGTCGATTTCGATGTTTTGCTTGGCATATTACGCTCTCTTAGCATATCTCCATCGGCGATTGACTGGTTTCATAGTTACCTGTTCGGTCGTCGGCAATGCATTTGCATTGAAGATACTTCATCTTCATGGAGTAATACTTCTGCCGGCGTACCACAGGGTGGCGTTTTATCTCCTCTACTTTTCTCAATTTTTATAAATTCTATCTCTGAACGTCTACTTTCTTCCTATCACCTTTACGCAGATGATCTGCAAGTTTACTGTAAAGCTCCACTTGGAAATTTGTCACAAGCGGTCCACACACTAAACCGAGACCTTTCTAGTATTAGCAACTGGAGCAAAAATTTTGGACTTAAGGTAAACCCTACTAAGACGCAGCTGATTGTGGTTGGCAGTTCCAGAACCACCTCAAGAATTGATTGGAAAACCCTGCCCCAAATTTATTTCGACAACGTTCCTATTCCTTTCAGTGAAAAAGTGAAAAACTTGGGGATTTATATAGACCAAAATTTTACCTGGACTGCTCAACTACAGGAAGTTAGTCGCAAGCTATTCGCGTCTGCTGCAAGTCTGAAAAGACTTCGCAACTTCCTGCCGATTGCGACCAAAGTTGCGCTAGCCCAATCACTTCTTCTTCCAATCCTTGATTATGCGGATGTCAGCTATCTTGATCTTACAGAGGACCAACTTGACAAGCTGGAGCGCCTTCAAAATTTTTGTATAAGGTTCATATTTGGCTTACGCAAACATGACCATGTTTCAGAATTTCGTGCAAAGCTCAAGTGGTTACCAATTCGCCTTCGCCGGAATGCTCATATTCTTTCGTTACTTTACAATGTTTTGTTTCTCCCGTCTACCCCCCCGTATCTTAAAAACCGCTTTGATTTTCTTGGAGACACCCATACGCGATTTCTGAGGTCATCGGATAACTTAAGACTTAAGATGCCAATGCACTCCACCACTTTTCTTGACAAATCTTTTTCGGTTCAGGCTGCTCGCCTTTGGAATGCATTACCGGTACAAATCAGACGTGCCCAATCACTGCCAGTTTTTAAAAAACTTGTGAAGGATCACTATCTGTCACAGTAATTCTACTCGTCGTCGATTTCTATAAGTATTTATGCATTTATTGCTATGTCTGTTATATATATTTATATATATATATTTATTTAATTATTTATATTTATAATAAGTAGGTATTAAATATTTATTGTATGTGTGTTTATTTTATTTTATGCTATTTATATTAATATTTAGTAAATGCACCGTAAACCCCATTTTTATTCAATTTCTGTTGTGTCCATCCTAAGGTTGCCTGGAAGAGATCGCTGGTTGCGATAAGGCCGCCCATTGTATATTTAAAAATCGATTTATGTCCTGTCTGTAACTTTTTCTTTTTTGGTGTACAATAAAGAGTATATAAATAAATAAATAAATATTATAATTAATCAAGTATTATGAAGGATATACGACAAAATCTTCATCTACTATTAGTTATCCAGAGGTAATAAATAGCTCTGTCTAGTGATATAGGTTAGCCTGAGAATAAAAGAAAGATTTTGTTCCCAACCCGCCTCAATATAACCTTTTTCAATCTCATTGCATGTAAGCTTCTAAAGTCAATATTATTCCACTGCTTATTTACAGAAGCGTTGAGAAATGATCGAACTCAAAGCTATCAATGTTGCAATACACTGCAACGTGCAATTTGTTTAAAGAAAGCTTTCTCCCAGATCCGCGTAAGTCAACATCAAAGGGTTAATAATTGATGACGTCATCAACTCACCGGTCGTCCAACCTCTGTGCTCGTCGTTTGTGCGTATATGAGTGGGTCTCGCGAACATGCAAGAATCCTGAAACAATAACAATTCATACTTGTAAACACTGTCTTGTATTACTCACAAGATTTACAACATTTATTCAGCTTGTCGAAAGCTTTGTGCGAATCTGTGCTGTGACGAAAATGTTGCTCTGAGAATGATAATTTAACGTTAGCAGCTGAAGAGTCTTTTCTTGAACAAAGAAATGCTTTCACTTTGTAAAGCTTTGTAACATCGTTTCAGGTTTTATTGCTCAATGACTTTTGTACGAAAGTTGAACTAAGAAGCTTGGCTTTTCTGTATTAATACCCGTATTTGAAGTCAGCTTAGTTAGTAAACTTAGAAAAACAATGGATTTGCGCGTGCGCGTCTAAGTATAGGGTTCTACCCTTCTGGGTGTCGTAAGACTGGAATTACCTGCATCAATTTGATTCTACTATGACCAATCGGCCGCCTCAGCGTGGTACTTAAGAACTGCGATTATAACAACATAGTACTTTTATTTTCTTTGGATGCGATTGCATTTTCTGATGTATTTTATTGTAATAACTTGGCTCGGTACGTTTGCCAATATTGCGTAAGTGCATCACTTGAACAGCTGGACTGATTTGATTATTTTCTTTAATTGTTCGTAATTCTCCGGATAATGTTTCAAAGGAAACAAAACCTGGAAAAGATGTCTGGATAATTGAAAATATCGGTAAAAACGGCAGCTGCTTTTTTATGGGATTTTTTGTATATTTTATTGAAATTTGAGTAGGACACGAACACAGGAGAATACATCGGCTTACCATCTTATTTGTTAGCAGTATTGCCAGACACTATTGATCAATGAGCATGCTATCAAGAATATTTTGAGCATGAAGTGAAGAGGTCTCGATCAAGGAAAAATCAGGAGGATAGCATGCGCGACTGCTACGATAGCGGTCCTAGGTTCGATTACCAGGTTGAGCAGTGTTATTGGGTTTTTCTATTAAATTCTTTATAACAACGTGGAATTTGGATTTGCGCAAGGTTAATGGAACATGGGACCTAAACCCTCCTCTGTCGAACCCTTCGGGGAATACAGTTATGTTAAATTGTGCCATATATCAACATCAAATGAAATTTCCATAAGGAAATTCCTGCTACTTAGTAAGTTGGCAATACCATCAAGGTGCACTAGTTCATGTCCAACATGATAGGTGGTCGTTCTCAGAGCATTCCACACGTTCAGAATTTATTAGTATTACGTTATTTTGTTTCCTATGTATTCCTTCAGCATTTAAATACGATGATATGCAAAATTTATTTAACTTTAGAAGACCTAACCTACCTAAAACTAGTGCCAAATTTAATTTATCAGGTGTTACTGGTCATTTTTCTATTGTTTATGATAATTACTTACTTGGCAGCTCTAAAGCAACCATAGAAACTGTGCATTATAAGGCATCTAGCTGGTTCTTAAGAATGTATTATTTTATGAATATGAATTTGGAAACGTATTCATTAGACCCCGACTATCCCTAATTAATTGACTCTCTCGAGTCCATTGAACCTTGACTACTATATAAATGCTCATAGAAATCGATTCATTATATTAGCCCTAAAGGGCTCCGATATTTGGCACTCCAATTCTAGGAACGGCCAACTGTCAAACCAAGTGCTAAACAATACGTATTACAAATTAATATCCACACAAAGGGCTCTTAATATCCAATGGAAGTGTCAAATGATAATTATAATTTCCATCACAAACGGCGCTTGTACTTTAAGTCGCCGATAGAGGGCGCCCCTGAATACTAAGTGAGCGATAACATCGGTTGCTAATGCTTTATTAAAATAAACCATTCATGTGTTGGATTGGAAAACCATTATAGGAAATATTTATGCGTAAAATATGTACTTTACACGGAAGATTTATGATTTGTGATGGATGAATTGAATCAACTAGGCCTCCTAGCCTCGTGGTAAATAAAGACTTAAAATAAAAACACCCCATATACGTAAGAATATTATTTTGCTTATTTATACGCGTATATATAAACAAAATCATATCGCGATATGACACAATTGCAATTACAAAACATACAGTGGTTTGCCCATGTCTTCAGGATGCCCTCTATTTCCTTGCCAAATTTTATCGAAGTCTGTTCAGCGGTTTTACCATCACGAATATTTCGTGGAATATGTAACACAATATCCTATGCAATGAGCACAGCATAACTCCCGTCTTTGTTCTATTGTATCATTAAATTTGTCCTTATCTAAGTTGCATTTGAATATTTGAAACGTCCCACAACTTCCGCGTAGTTTGTATCTCAGCAGATTCGATACAGATTAGATAGGAACATTTTACTTGCAGTAAAATATACGTAATCCAGTGCATAAAGGGAGCTGTTGTCTATTAAAATTTATAGCCTTATCGCCCTTTACGACCACGAGACTGCACGAACATCCGTTGAGACGGTGTGGTGGCTTGGCTCAGCTTGATGTACCTAACTTCCATCGTGGAACGCGTATTGTCGAGTTATGGGTACGGAAAAAGAAAAGACTAGACATTTTTAGAACTAGAACCCAAATAAATTAGCAAGAAAATGATGATGAAAAATATTTTTTGGTAGAGTGCAGCTCAATCCAGAATTACCAGAATAGAAAATCCTATTAAAATAGGAGGGCAACTATCACTTTTATAGGTTATTATAAAAATAAAGCAAGGCAAATTATCTTTATTTTTGTGCATTCTTTATTATGCTTTTCTGTGTTGCATGGCTCTGTATGAAGTAATTTTAACGATTGGGTAAGTAGGTATATTCTTCTGACTTTTATGAGATGATTAATATCTTTTTCAGCCATAAGGTTAAGGTCAGCTTCATTGTCGATTTTATAAAATGTAAAATAAGTATAGGAATATTTTTTAATCAGCAAAACACTATTAGTAATGATGAGGAAGGAAAAATAAGAAATCTATAAATACACAAAACAATGGAATCTCACGTAGTTATGCATTAAATTCGAACGGTAGAGAGTAATCCTACTACGTGTCTGTTGCAGAAGTAGCGTTCGCTCATACCTACATAATTTATTACCGTGGACGTTTTCCGATCAACGTGACCACACCATTATCACTCCAACAATAATGTATGGACAACAATATTTGCTCTTAATTATTACATTTATAATCTGTATTTAATCTTGACCTTATTTTCTTAGATATATTTGTTTAAGTTGTTAACATGCAACACCGTCAATGGTCTTTCAGATGACAGAATAATGCTAACAGATCTTAAGTAAATTCGTGAATGGCGTCACAGTATCGGCATTTTTCAGTTCACATTGCCATGTGTAAAAATAGGACACATTAGGTACAAGAGTACAAGTCATCAAGGAGTGTTCGACGGTCATGGATGGGTGGTCGGTTGCGTCAGCGCATCGACACGGCCTAATCTGACGATAAATCACTCGGTTTCTGGATCGGTATGAGATCACGGGCCCAAATCGATACTAAATGAGAGACAAGCTTAATTGGAATAAACCACTCGGTCGTGCAGTATTTATTTAGTTTGTTCTTTTGTTGTTTTAAATCAGTATTGTTGTGCGTTTAGTGATGCTCCCTTTGTCTGCATTGTGTTGCAGCAAGTGGTTAATTGGCTTTTGCAATTTGTGCAAATAATGACGAATGGGAATTGTTGAGTCGTCGCTTTTTAAATGTGAAAGGGTCAGACTGTAAATTAATTGCGATTATATTTGAAATGTATACATAATAATAATTTATCACTTCAATGAATGAATGAAATTAATTTCAAACAAAAATTACGCACATAGTGTAACCCGGTGTATAATTACTTGTTTATCAAGTTGTAATTAAGTTTATGAGTATTTACAGCTTCTCATACTTATATGTATACTCAACGAAAAAGTAGCTACAGGTGGAAATCTAACTACTTGAATGAGAGAAAGCCAAGATAATATAAACAGTATGTCTGTATTTCATACATAAGTCACATTTCTTAATAGGTAAGTAAAAAGTTTATCCTATTTTTTTCTATAATCACGGCCACTTAGATGTATACAAATGGTGTTTCTATAATTAGGCCAGGTTCAAGTACAACATCTGGTTCAAAGGTAAACGCTCGCGTGGTATTAACTACCGATAAATACCTACGGTCTGTACCACACACGATTAATCCGAGGGTTACCAATTATGACAAGTTGTTTTCAGAATATTATTACGCATAACTGCTAATAAAAGAAACCTATACCGTATTGTCTTGCCTCCTTTTACATGATAAGTTTTCATTTACAACATACCTAGGTATTACTAATAAAAAATGTAAATTAAAAGTAAAGTAATACTTTACTTTTAAAATTTAAAATAGAAACTAAATAATATACTTACTAAGATTAGTAATGCTTATATTGTAAATGAAAAATATAAAGTAAAATAATAGTCCCGAAAGTGAACTGCAATTAGCAGACTATGGAGACTATATTTTTTAGTATATATACTAGTATTATATTATCTGTGGTCTAACGTTTGTACCCACTTAATTTATACAAAAGAAAACTGTGAACCCTGACAATATTTATCTAACATATTCAAAGGAGTTGGTTGGTCCAAAATTTGTTTGTAATGAAAGAAACAAACGGGCATCACTCATTATTATATTTTCGCATAAATTTTCATTCGATGCAATTACTAGAAAAAGTACGCAAACCTTTGTATTTTTTTACAAAGTAAATACTTCGTCTATCGCGACCACACAGCTGACATTTGCGGCAACCCTAAAGCGCCAGTTGATTTTATTTATATGAAGTGTGTTACCGGGCGATAGATGCAGTGGCATTAGTTAGTGCGGTGATAAAATCTTTTCCGGCGCCCCGGGAATATACGGTTCGGTTCCGGGGTTTATTTACTGCTGTTTATTAGTATGGAGGGACATCCCTACCTGTTGCATATTGGAATAGTTTTTTAACGTATTGGAGAAAATAATGCTTGATGATAATGTTTTGATGAAACATTGTTAATTTTAAATTAGCTACAGTACAAAAATTACTGTTATTTTATGTTGTCTATTACGCATCGTATGATTTGTTTGTTTGAACGCGCTGAATATCTGGAACTATCACTTCATTTGATTGCCCAAGTCTTGAGAAAGGTTGTTTGGCTATTTAACATCTTCCTATGACTATTAGGAGCCGAACTAGTGGGTGAAACCACGGGACACAGGTATATCCTAAAATAATAATTGCGATCGTTGTTGGTAACAGTTTTAACGACCCGCAACTTGCAATCATTTTACTTGGGACTTTATAAAACTAATAAATGATCTCTATCGAAATCGAAACAAAATATTATTTGTCATTCCTAGTAACATTTAAATTGATTATAATAATTATCAGCGAAGTAATTTGTATATTTGTCTGTATTCTAAAGGTATATTTATGTACATTTTAAAATAAGGAAAAGTTAATTTTAACAAAATACATAGGCACATTAATTTACTGTCACCAAAACGCATTCTCACCAAATTAAAATTATAATTTACACGAAAAACATTAATTAGATTGACTTATCAACATTTACGTGACTCAAATTTACGAGAGGAATATGCAAATGTGTCTCCCATTGAAGCCCGCACGGTAGCCCCACTCGCGGAGAATTATTAATATGTTTACAATTCAGATAACAGAGGCCCTTTGTGTAAACGACCATAAAAGTAATTGATGTAATTCATCTTAATAGCTTATGCTGTAAAATTGGGGTTATAACGTGGGTCCGACGTACCGAGCACGCGACCATTATACGGTTAAGTCCGGCAGGATTGCGTTGCACCTGGATTTCTTCGTAATTTTTATGACCATGATTGATGGGTTAATTGTTGAAGAATTGATAATTATTATTATCAATTGTTGTTTTTTGAGTGGGATGTACCTACTTGGGTTACTTCGATTGTAACGGTATTTAGTTAAATAAAAGATAGATCGAACATTTTGATATTAATATGATTAATATGATGCAAAGGCACTCTGTGAATAAGCCTTGGTAAACTTAACAAAACAAAGAAGTTCCGTAAATAAATTCAGCAGTTTCGAACCTCTATGGTTCTGTTTTCTTTTTTATTTATCTTCAGTAGAATAGATAAACACTTCACAGGATATATTCCGTAAACGGCATTATTAAGATAGATTAGACAGCGATGAATTTATTCCTTCCTTTCCCGTCTAAATCATTGATAAGTAATCAGGATTAGAAATTTAATTTCATCGATGAGATAAGAATAGTCGAGAAGATCTATGTTATTCTTGATAATATTAGTACAGCCAATATCATTAAGTGGTAAAAATAAATATTTTAAATAATTAACCCTTTCCAGATTATATTCATAAGACATGAAGTACATATTTGTATTTTCTTTTGCGTTCCAAAATGTAATACTATTATTAAATTAATTTTAAGCTCAATATATTTGAAAAATTAGCTAAGGATGTGTTTATTGGTAGGTAGATCGGTTTACAAAATTAAAACTTATACGTACTGTCACGCTTTAATCGAACCCAGAACTAGAGGAGGCCTATATATTTATTATTATGTTGTGCATAATGAAGTAACATAAACATAAGTATTATGTAAACGCAGTACAGGTAAGATAAACTTAACGAAAAAAAGGTTAAGGCTTGGTTAAAATTGTTGGTGGTTTAATCGTTAACTGGAAGTAAAATTGCGCATTTCTACAAAGAAGGAAATCGATAACCACAAGCTAACAAAGTTAATCATTCACCTAAACATACCAATAAAAATGATTTCTTTACGTTATGACACGTATGATCCAATCATTTACGAACTATATGACATGTCGTAACATTACGTGACAAAGGTGACGTCATATCAATCTGTCCAGGCGAATATCAGGACCGCTCCTACAGAATAATAACGCAATGGAAATCGGTCAAACCGACAATGTTTGCTATTGTCTTGGTAGTTCGTACTGGCTAATTGCAGTAATTATTATACAATTATTATTTGTATGGTTTGCATTTATGTAGGTGTGTAAGCGGTTTAAATATTATGTTCGAAGATTGAAAAGTTTGCAATACTTTTCCAGGAAATCAGACGGCTTTCTAGATTTTCTTTGAATATAAGGTAATCCAATCTGGGTCGATATGATATTTTTTTATTATAGTTTACTTTGTTATAGATATGTTTACTTCTTCATGGTTTAAAAATATTTTATTTGTAAAATAAATTATATTATTTAATAAATTAATGTTTAATAAAGTAAATTATTTGTATTTATTTCTGTAAATAGATCTTTAAATTACAGTTTTAAGTATAGGTTAAAAATAATATTAACATAATATAAATACTTTAGATTTTTAAGAGAACATCGTACCAAAATTATTCCCTTGTGATTTGTTAAACTACTGTCAGATTACCATGAAGTTTTCTTAACTTAAAATAATAAAATATATTCTCATAATATCATAAAAAAAATTACGCGACCTTAAACATTTTAAGAAACTACATTTTAGGAATATTAAAATTAGCATTACATTCTCAGTCATGCAGTTCATACTAATGCAGAAATTACGCTTAAGAAAATGCCTTAATCGATCTATTCCAATCTCAGATGTCAGATGTCAGATGTTAGCGTCCAAATAACTCCCATAATCTGGCGAATGCCATACATACCTACTATAAATATGACCGCACCCGGATATATTGACGTGCACCGCTGTCTGTACGACATTATAGCATATAAATTAATGGCGGTTTGTTTGTGCACATTGCAAACCTATTTTGATTGGATTTCCTAGAGGCTAATTAAGCCTTATATAAGTAAGGATATGGATTTGCAACTTTATATGGAACGTACATAATACGGTATGAGTTAATTACTATGAGATAGGATGTATCTTTTAAATACTGTGAAAATATATAGCTACTGAAATTACTGGCTAAATGGGATTTAAAAATGGCTTATGTTTAACTAACCACCAGATCTAGTAAAATGTTATGGCAAAAAATCACATTATATCGCCAAAAATAGTAAATGATCACCAAAATAAGTTCTAACCTAACCGAAACCTAATTTTTGGTGACCATTTATCCATTTTGGTAAGCATTTTGGTGATCAATTTACTAAATTTGGTGGTCATTATATTTATCTCCTTTAAAAATTGAAGTTTCAAGATGACAACGAGCTAGGGATACTTTTGGCATTGCTGACGTCTATAGACTGCGGTTGCCGCATTTGCCGCTTATTACCACGCGGACTATATGCTTGTTAGTTAATCTTAGTGCAATAAAAATAACACACGGCCACCACGATAGTAATCAGTACTCGTATCTTATGTATGCCAGCAATATTATCTGTTACTGTTACAATTCGCCATTGGCGTACTTATTCTTAACTATTTTTACTCCTATGACCACAAATCGGACAAAAATCCCATCGATACTTTATAAGAGCGCACATTACAATTAACCCTACCTGGAAATCGAATTCTAGATTCACATTATTCACTAAAGATGTTATATACTGACTACTGACTACTACTGAGATGACTGCCTCATTAGTCTAGTGGTCCCAAGTGCGACTGCTACACTAGAGGTTCTGGGTTCCACCCCCAGGTCGAGCAAAGTGTTATTGAGTTTTCTATGAAATTCTCAGTAGCAGCTCGGAGTCTGGATTTGTGCCCGGTTAATGGCAATAGGCTCGCCCCCTATTACATGGGACCTAAACATACCAGGCGAAGTGTGGGTGTACATTAGTACGCCTAACCCTTCGGGGAGTACAGGCGTGATGGTATGTTATGTTATGATGTTATAGATTATTAATTACGATAAAATAATGTCTACGTCATAAACAAAGACATTAAACGTGAGACGGCGTAATAATTTAGTCCTAATAACAATTCGAAAATACGTTTATTATAAGTTCATTGGACTCCAATTGTTAATTTTGTTTAAAAAGCTTGTGGATTTGCTGCTATTACCTACATTATGTAATAATAAATAAACATAATGAGGTCCTAAAATATAAACAAAAACTAAAAATTTGAATAGAGAATTTTTTGTTTTTGTTTTCACAAAACTTTTCTTTGAAGTTTTGAAATTGTTTTAGTTTAGTTGATTAAGGACTAAATATTTAAGTAATAAACTTTATTAATAGTTACGAGTACTTACGTATATTTTGCGTCACTGAAATTTACTGTTTCGGTACATCCGGTCATAATAATGGAACTATTTATTAAACTCAGTTTAACAAAAAGAGCTTTTAGCAGTTCGGACAGATGTTTCTGGTCTAACGCAAAGCTTTATTTCCGCTAGATTCTTCTATTTAGATAGAGAAATATTTATCTAACACAACAACGACTTTCGAAGCCGTTCACAAATTTTAATTAACAGGGGGAAATCGTAATAGGGGGTAATCTTATTACCATTAATGGGCACAAAATGTAAACTCCAAGCTGCTACTGACAATTTCATAGAAACCCAATAACACTGTTCGACCTGCTAGAGTAACATGCACGACATGAAATAATTTTGTCGTTGCATTTCGTGCCGAAATTATGAGTAAAAACGAGATAATGCGATGACAAAATTATATCATGGGACGTATTTTACTCCCTGGAAACCCGTGAGTTTACGCTTAGCAGTCGCGCTTCCGAGGCCAATGAGGTAATAAAACAACTTCCGTACTATAATTAAATAAGATCTCGCAATAATATACAGTTGCATTCAATGAAGTCTTCCCGATACTAAAACAGCAATTTCATTTATCTAAATTACTTAGCGCTCGTATTTTACGACTCCATTTTACTTGGTACGCAGTTAAATCGCCTGACCTAGTAATTCAAATAACTAATTTCTAAGCAATAACAAGGGATAGCATACGCACTTACTGATTCCTAGATTGCAAACAATTTGTACGCACTAGGTAGGGTAAACACTGCGTTTTGAAAGAACGGCAAGCTTATTCTGTTTCATTCACATCACTATAAATAAAACAATGCTAATATTTATCGATATTATTATGTTTAGTTTTATAAAGGGCCGATCCAGAGGGCACAATCATATCTCCTCCCCAGGCAGTTCCAATAATACAAGGAGATAAAACTGTGGGAGAACAATAGTAACCTAGTAATACCACTTTACCCAAGGAAATCGCAGAATATCACACAATAATTAACATAGAAAGAAAGATTATGAGTGAAACGTTTTATCCGTTTCTGACAAACCAATACCTCCTAATTATCTGTACTCTCTCCTTAAAATAAATCTTCGCTCCACCATTGGTCTTATAATGCTAAAATGCTGAATTTCTTTTTATTGCTAGAATTGTATTTTTTTTTGTGTCCATTGTAGTTAGTGTTCCATTCTATTTGTAATTTGGATCTGTATTCGAGTGGATGCTACTGGTCAATTTCTTCAGGTAATCCCTTGATCGCCTCTTAAGACATGATACAGAATCCAAGCAGCACTGCTATTGTTTCAACGCTGTTATTATTGTAGGCTAATTGCTATACCATTTGCACTCATGTTTTGTTTATGCTTTTGGAATTAGACAAAGTACATATACTGGTTTCCGATACTCACCGAAATATAACTAATTTTTACAATCTACCCGTGACCATGGGTTAGTACTTTTAGTTTAGACGATCCAAGAGGTCATCACGTCGGAAATTAAATACTCGGTATTATAATATGAATATAACGCGATAAAATCCGTAAAAGGTAATTTTATTTCAATTAGAGTAACTATACTAAGTATTACTAATCCCTGCTTCTTTAGAAGTTTTCTTCTCTATAGTTTAACTCTGGTGCGAAAAAAAATCGTTTTCCTCAAACTCTACTCAATCATATTTTTATTATTTGGATCAGTAAATTTCGGTACAGGTTGTTATAATAATTAATAAATTTTGTTTTAATTGTATTGTTCAACACAATCAAATCATCAGTCATTTTAAAAATGCTTCTAAATTCTGGCTCTTCTTAGGTTTCAAGTGTAAAAAAGCCACGGTTTTGGAAACTAGTGCGTGTACGCAAACTGAGTAACGGTGTGTTACAGAGTGGGCCCGCAATTAACAAGGTCTGGTTCAGAATGGGACGAGAAGTTGTACATAACCACATGTACCTAGTTTATAAGGGAATACTTTATAATAAACCTATGTACCTACGTAATGTTCGCTTGCACGTAGCAGATTCCACAATTATTACCTGTTAGCCGGTATTCTACAGGTTCCTAACTATATAGTTTGAGCATTTAAGTCACATATTAGCCATGTACAGGGATAAAATTTGCATAAATATAGAATATAGATTAATAGCATTATCTAAATGGGGGATTCTTAGATACTTAAAGTATTACAGAGATATTTTGATGTCGTCCGAAGGGGTATCGTTGCTCAGTGTTATTATCGTTGATTACAACGAGTTTACTTTATATTCAATTTAAAATAATTAAAATACTTACTCGGTCATAAACTGGTCGAATGAACATGTAGATAAAGGCAGAAGTTTTCATTTTTTATTAATTATTAATAACTTTTTATGGCAGTGTTAATTGTCATGTATCATGTCCGATGTAATGACCATATAATTACATCGGATTGTCACATATACCTAATCCAATCTTTATTTTTAAATAAAAGATAGCGTTAAAATTTAATACAAACGATAAGATCACGATAATCTTGAACCCAATTTTCACCTTACTTGCGGAACACGAAACAGGAAGGGAAACGATAAATTGATAGCCTTCCCGGCACAACACGAGCACAATAAGTTCGCAGTACCTTAGTTAGTTTATCATAACACCATAGGAGGTGGCGAGCCGGCCTATGCAAAACAGGTTGAGGCGAATGCAATTATAGATAGATGCATAGAATTTTAATCATAAATCAATGGGTTTATGCGGCTTTGGGCATTCATGGCGTGTTTGTGTATGGCGCCATGGGCCCTGTAGGGAACGGTACGATGCAGTTTATGTCATAAATGCATGCTGTCATCGACATATTCTAACGTTTGGACCACACGTTATTGCTTTCACGTGTTGCGAATAGTGCATTGCTGACCGTATGACCTAGTAAAGATAACCCGTGGTACATTTTGTGAATGGAAGTCTGTCTTATTAAAACGAACCTCTATATTTAACCGTAGGTAGTTAACAATGGAATAAATCTGTTGGTCACAATATATCGTACTATAAAGGTTTATTACGATTGATATGTTTGTTTGGTTCACTGAAATCAGGTCATAGTCTAGTGTTCAGCTCATTTAAATGGTGTTTACTGTCTCGTTAGTTTCACTTTAAGGTTGATCGATCAACGTAGCCCGCCAAATACATTCAAGTAAAGTCCATAATACATTCTAGATTAATGGCAGTAATAATGGCGACAATATCTATATAATATTCACAACTGAGAACTAAAACATTTACTTAAAAATCGTTGCAATAGCTACTTAATCGCCAAAACTTGAATCAACTGCTAAAATTCAGTCAAAATCTAGCTATGATATCGATCTTTGGGAAAAGGTTTTAGAAGTCTGTTGTAAATATTGTATCTTTAATGTTATTATAAGTAAGGATTGCCATGAACAGGAAAATGATCTAGAAATTGTGAAAAATCAATAAATTGATAATTTGAATTTTGCCATGGGAACGCGTCTCCATATTTTCCTACAGTTGTCTTAAAACCTATTAATAGACAAAAAGGATACAAAGTTATCAAAATTGAACGCACCTATTCAAATTAAGTATTTTGTCTGTTTTGAATCTGTTTTCGGCAGTATTTTCAAACAAGAAAATTAATGCAAGATTCATTATAGCCCACAAAGCAATTTTTCAAGTCTTGATGATATTAGTAATATTCATTAAATACTTATAATCTTGTGATAATATTTTTATGAAAGAATTTTTTTTATATTCATGTTTTTTTTTCGTACTCATCTAAAAAACCAGTTTCTATTAAAATAATAGGTAGTAATTTTTTAACAATTTTTGCGAATGTAAATAAATGTCTATAAAATATACAAAGTAGCTACTACTTTTGACGTTGTTATAAATAATTAGTCAAATAAATCTATAAATTTGTTATGTTCAATAAAGTTTATACTCCTCTAGAGAATCGTAGTTTATTGCATCATTTTCTAAGCTTGTATTACAAATTGTGATCATATATTATGACGGTTGTTGCCGCAAAATATCTTGAGATTACATATTTAAATAGTATAAAAACTTTGATAGCCTTAGGGGTAATGGCGATTATTTAAATGTTTACCAGAGTCTTTCAAGTTCAATTTTAGACAAAGAATTTGCCGTATGTATTCATGTAGACTACCCCTAGGAATTACCATGAGGTAAGACCACGTCCTTATGTCCACGAGATTATCATTAATGTCGTGGACATAAGGACGTGGTCTTAATTTCGATTGCCGGGTCAAACAAAGTGTAAGATATTGGACTCTTTGTTCAGAAGCAGTTCCGAGGATTTGTGCAATAGGCTCGCCCCACATACTGTATTTTTTGTGGCAACTCGCGAGTAACATGAGGCATATTACTAGCGTCCAAAGACTACGATCACCTCTAACTATCAGGTTTACTTGTTTGACACCGTAGTCTTATCGTCAACCCATTTACTGTCCCATTTTTGGGCACGGGGCATGCGGGTTGGCAGACTTCATGCAGGCATGCAGATATCCTCACGATGTTTTCATTCATCGTTGAGGCGAGTGATAATAATAAATGATTAAGACGCATTTGATTGCGACAGGTGTTTGTCTCGGATTCGATCTCGAAAAAAAACTAACTTTTTCAGATAGCCTTGCACTTGTAGATCTTTTCCTAGGCAAAACAATCAGGCTAGATGGTCACCCATAAAATTTGAATAGTTAGTTAAATGAAATATGAGGCCACGTAATTGTTTTACAACTAGCCTAGCTTGAGGGGCCGCCGGCGCCGGCCAAGGAGACGAAAAAGTGATTTGGCAAAATTAATGCCTCGCTTCCATTTAGTTAGGAATCTGATATACATAGAATTACAAGTAGATAGAACTTACATACATTAGATATTCTTAATGGTTTTTTGTCAAAAAAAAAAACACTCGCTGTCGTTAAGTTCAATTGAGATGTTGTTGGAGAAAAATAAAATATTCAATTTTTAAATAAATAGGCATTAAATTTAACTTTAAAATTGTCGTTCAATATTTATAATAATAATATAGATAAAGAAGACAGTAATCGCTACATTTATAACATTATATATTAGTAACGAAATATTTATACGAGTATGAGTAAATAGCGGGCATAAATTGCTGTTTATAATTAATTTCATAATTAGGTACATTTTTAATATAAGGAAAGTGCCACAGGGATAATAGGTATCCATAATAATTTTTTTTTAAAGCTTACTAGCTATGTGGGTCGCACATTACTAGTATTCTTGTTAACCCCTAGTGCTAGTAGCTAAAATGCTTGTGTTATGAGCGGGTTCACGTCAGCAGTGCAATGGGTAGGTTTCGAACCGGCAATCATATGATCGCAAGTCCGACGCCCAAGCCATTACGCTACTGACGCTATTAAATTATTACGCTCGACTTGACAACATTCTAACGCGACGTTATAAAGTAAACATCTGTCGATTATTAGGTCAATGTGCGCGTGCGCGAGTTCATGGAAGTTCCGTGTATTATATACTTACAAAATTAGACAGATTTATTAATGAACATTTTATTTTTTAGTATTTTTTTTATGTGAATAAAAGACTAAAGTCGTTTTTTATTACTTCGAATGTCAAAGCCGGTGACACAATTATTTATTTGAGGTTAAGATTGTTTGTACACTTTTGTTTTTTCAAAGTCCCGCTAATAAAGGCTCGCTCCTTTATGTGCTTTTTATAAAATTTATTTTAATAGATTATACTTGAAAAAGTACTTTTTAGAAGCGGCGGTAGCCTAATGGCCTAGGGCTTCAGATTTACGATCATGTGGTTGCCGGTTCAAAACCCACCCATTGTACTTCCGACGTGAACCTACTCGTATCACAAGCATTTAGCTTAGCACGAGGGGTTAACAAGAATACTAGTAATGTGCGATCCACATTACTAGTAAACTTAAAAAAACAAACTTTACTTGACTGCCTCATTAGTCTAGTGGTCCCAAGCGCGACTGCTAAGCTAGAGGTCCTTGGTTCGATCCCCAGGTCGAGCAAAATGTTATTGGGTTTTTCCATGAAATTCTCAGTAGCAGCTCGGAGTCTGGATTAGTGCCCGGTTAATGGCAATAGGCGCGCCCCCTATTACATTCCCATGTAATAGGGGGCGAGCCTATGGTATAAGTAAGTAAGGTATATAAAGGTAATAAGGTAGGTATGGTATAAGTAAGGTATGTTTAGGTCCCCCTAAACATACCGGCGAACTGTGGGTGTACATTAGTACGCCTCTGCCTAACCTTTCGGGGAATAAAGGCGTGATGGTATGTTATGTTTAAAAAAAAACAAACAAACAAACAGTAACAGGCAGGCAGGCAGACTAACATAATTATTGCTGTTTGATAGAAGATTATGTAAGGATACAAGTAGTTGTTTTATGGTATCTACAGTGTTCTAAAAATACGGGTTCGTTCCAATTATGGACGTATCCATTCACGCTGTTACAAAAGTGGAGGAGTACCAAAAATGTAAATATTGCCCAATTCAAAAGACGGCGACACCGTAAACATGGCGAGTGTTAAGAAACAGCGATAGCCAGATACGGTAGATAAACTGGCAGATAACCAAAAAACAAAAGCTGATACAGTTATACGAGATTCTTATTAGAACGTTTTTATTATTTCAATTTCTTAATGTATTTTTAAGAGGGCATAGCTAAGCTTACCATCACGCCTGTTTTCCGAAAGGTTAGGCTGAGGTGTACGTATATTCACTTAAAACCCACCGCTATTTTTTTAGGTACCTTCCGATATGAGACGGGCCTATTTCCCGGACACAAATCCAAAGTCCGTGTTGTACCTGAATTTAATTTCTGCATGAAATCTTTTTGATGATGATTTCAAAGATTCAAAGTGAAATATTACAAAGATTCAAAGTGCAGACCTTCGTAAAAAAATTTACAGTTATCACAAACTGGTTTCTGGTGAATCTAACTGAAATGACACAGGTTCAAATCCTGCAAGAGATTATATTTTTATAGAGTAAAGAGTGTTAATGTCAAAAATCATCTAAACTTTCTGGCAGCCACCTTCTAAACATTCATCGATCTTCTATTCAATAACAAAATAAATAGTGCTCTAGCAACATTGTATAATTAAGATGTGTCTCGTTACGGCCACTTCGTATGTTTGCACAGTTATTAAGATCAAATGCCCGGCGCTAGCGCAGCATATGACAAACATTGGCCCAAATGTTTACATTATCTATGTAAAATAACAGGAAGATATAAATCGTGATCGGCTTTAGCCAAGTTTAGTTGACTTCCTTATATGTATGGTATGGAAATTCTGGAATATAGAATTTATGGGAGAAGTATTGTTTGTTGTACCACGATTATTATAATAGAACGAATTAATTATCTCAACCGTGTACCGGTGAAAGCAGTGTCGACGCTTGTATCTGTTTGTTTTATCAGTATATATCTATGGTAATAAATTAATCTTGGTTAAAGGAAATATGTAAGTAAAGTAATTGCTGTAAAGACTGCCTCATTAGTCTAGTGGTCTCAAGCGCGACTGCTACGCTAGAGGTTCTGGGTTCGATCCCCAGGTCGAGCAAAGTGTTATTGGGTTTTTCTATGAAATTCTCAGTAGCAGCTCGGAGTCTGGATTTGTGCCCGGTTAATGGCAATAGGGTCGCCCCCTATTACATGGGACCTAAACATAGCCGCGAACTGTGGATTTACATTAATACGCCTCTGTCTAACCCTTCGGGGAATACAGGCGTGATGGTATGTTAAGTATGTATGTTATGTAATTGCTAATCGACGCCGTTTTTCTTGCACTTTATCAACCCGCATTTATTGTTCTGAGAAAAACATAGTTATGGCACTTGTTTGGAAAAATATAAAATGTTTGATAGTTTTCAATAGTGTATATATTGTAGTTCATAGGTATATTTTATTTCTATAAAACTAGTTGCGGAATAAGATGGGGGAGACCTTTACCCAGCAGTGTGATCATATAGGTATAATACTAACAATCCTTGTTCTACTATGTAGTTCCTTGTTTACAAAGAAACGTCATTAGCTGATCGGATAGTTTGTTTAACTAGTGTTTTGATTGTTAATTTTCCAAAGTTCTAGAACAAAGCTAGTTTTTATTACCAAGTATATACTCATTGATTTAGACATAGAAGAATAATATCTCGATATTAATACATTTCTTGCTCTTACACATAGTGAAACGAAAAAAATATAGAGGGAGTAGGTACATACTAAAGGTATAATTCCTTTCTCCACAAATCAGAGTTATAACTTATACATAACTCATAATGGTAAGTCCTAAATATTAGGTAGCTACAGAAACAGATCTATCCAAATTTCAAAATTTGCTGAATTAAGACACATTTTAGCAGGGTTTTAATCACATACGTAATCATCACAAATTTATGTGACGCTTTTAGTCCAAAATAGAACGAATTTTCTCACTCAGAGCCGGCCACGAACATTTCCGACGAGGCCGAAGTCATGTCAAAACAGTGTAAACATGGCCACGCTTGTAGTTTGCATTAGCGCGACCGAGGGCTGTTTGCTGGGAAAACTATTACAGCGCTTCAAGCTATGTATTTGCTTTTGTTTACAAGTTTTTGTTCGTTTATGATTGCGTGTTATGAATAATAAGTAGTAGTGACAGAGGAAACGGAATCCATCAAACAATGAGCTAATATGAAATAGGTACTGCTCTTACAACGAATTAAGAGGAATGTTTAGCATCAATTTGCGATTACTACCTCATTGGTTCGGTGGTCGCGATAATGGCACCCTTTTTTTATAGTCCAGGAAATTCTCCATGTGGCGACGGGTATACAGTTCCTCACTGCCATTCAGATAGGCATCTTGTAAGAGTCGAGAAAATGGCTGACTTGCTCGGTGGTTGGACCTCTTGGGATCTGACTGTCTGGCGTCCACCCTTACGTCAAAGTCTGTCGTAAAGCACCTTGGTGTGTGTTTCGCGCGCGACTTTTGCGCGAGAAAGCCAGTTCCCCTGCGGTTGCTGCGACTCTGGCAGTTTGCAGTCCGTAGGGACTTTTAAACCTCGGAAACGCATCAGCAATACGATGACCACTTACCATCAAGTGCCTTGTCTACTCCTTTGCCGATACAATCAATAGGAAAAAATCCTCATGGATCGTCTGCCATCTAGGGAAGGCAGGGTAGGACTGGTATGTAGGATTCCTACCGACTAAAAACCGTGGTTCCCCCTATAGTCGCGGCTATGGAATTCGTGAAATTCATCACGACCCATACAGGTGGCAGTCCAGTGTCTGGACCTCTTCAAAGAGCAAGGGTCCTCCTCACATCGCATCAGGATAATGGCACCCGTATTATATGAGAACTGAATACATAGGTACCGAAGAACTGTAGCTGTAGGTACATACCTGTCAGTACATACTGATATACAGCTATCTCTAGCTAGCTATCCTATAACTAACTCGTATGGTAATACTAGTATAATGGTATGTTTATTTATTTCCCATCAAAGGAACTACCTACCTATATATTTTTGGTCCCGAGCGCTGAGATTATTTTCAATACCTAATATACTAAGACATTAAATTAATCGAAGAGAAAGAATAGGTACCGAAATTGTTAGGTAAGGTTTAAATAGGAAATTCCTTGTGCCGTTTTGAATGAATTGTTTGACAACACAAATTAGCACTTAACAAGTTTGCGTGTCAAAGCAAATCAACACCATTCCACTTACAAAGGAGCAATCGGACAAACAGAAACAAGCACAGCAAATTAATGAAAGCATTACACTAGTTGAGGCTAGTACACACGGCTACACGTCAAGTTATACAAAACCATTATAAACTGACGTCATATTGTATGGCTTAGTGTACAATGAGAGGTCAGGTTAAACTGGATATGTATAGCTTGATTTGTAGTCGTCCGTAGTACAGTCAACAGCACATGATGCTGTCCAAAACTGTCAAATTTCTTTAATCGATTTTCAATTTAATATAACATACCGTCACGCCTGTATTCCAGTATACAGTTTGCCGGTTTGTTTAGGCCCCATGTAATAGGGGGCGAGCCTATTGCCATTCACCGGGGATAAATCCAAGTGCAAGCTGCTATTGAGAATTTCATAGAAAAACCCAATGATACTTTGCTGGATCTGGGGATCGAACCCAGGATCTCTAGATATTATCCATTGGGGAAAGACAGTTTGTGGTAACTTGATGTCTGTTGACTGTACAAGGTGGCACATCAATTAGCTGACGTATTAGCGTCAACACTGGCTGTAAACCAATCAAATGAATCTAACTGGTTCTAAGATTAACTGCCGTTAAAATGTTACTATTTATGTAAGCCTCGGAAAAACTTGTAATCGAAAACAAGTAGCTGGGGTGCTACTCCTTAAAAGGGAGTAAGTGAGATTAATTGGTGCATTTTTATTTTAGAAAGTTTACAGCCGTTTTATTGATATTGTGTCTCGTGACAGGGCAGAGATTTATTCTTCAAAAATTTTTTCCATAATCATTTGAATCGCTCTGATTAATGTTGTGAATGATTGGATGAAAAAAGAAATTATTTCTATAGACAACGCAAAATCTCACAACGTTTATTTTTGTAGGTCAGGCTTTAGTACATAAGAATTGGTACACGACCTAGCACGTGTTGTTGGGGTCACAACACTGGTAGTGTCGCGCTGTACTGCGCACGAGTGGGCCGTGAAATTTTTGTTTATGTAACCGGCACCTTATGTCACTATGACTGGTGAGATTATCCAACGTAAAACATGAGAATAAAGATCTGTCATTTAGGATACCGAAGTTTTAATTATTGTTATACTCGTAATATAATAGTTGACAACCAATAAAATATTGATATACCTTTGAATATTAAGAAATTATTTTATTTTGGGAGCTAAGATTTTTTTATATTGTGGTTACTATCCCAACTTACAAACTAGATTTTTAAGACAAGAAATTATTGAAATTATTTTTTACATTTTCAATCACCTTTCTTTGTTTTGGAATTAGGTATATGATGAATGAAATTAAATGAGAAGAGGAGCATCGTCAAATATAATATTTAACCCCCATTGCTGCTGTATAAATTTCTTTACTTAAAATTTAACCGATTGTTTTCCTTTTCAACAGGTAATTGCGACGCACGCCTACTTTCCGACGACAAGCTTAGGTCAAAAAGCTTTGACAGTTCTTCATTGACACTTTTTATATTTATTAGATTATCTCGGTCGTACAACACCATACGATAGATCGGTCAACTTGCCTTACTATAAAAGGAACCAATGACTATAATGTACCTCGTGAGATGAATTTTAAGTGCTTAAAAGTTGTTTCAAATATTTTCTTACTGACTTTAGTAGGACTTAAATGACTGTTGTTGATAGATGTGGCCTCATTCATTACGTAAAACTGCCTTTGTCCCTCTTATATGTCATTAATTTTAATTAATTTGTAGATAATTTAAGAATTTAAAAAAATGATATTATTGACATCAATTTAGGGTGCGTCGATTGATAAGTATTCATTACAATTATGGACTTACACGCGAATGATGATCCAATTGTTACACACACGTCTACTACGTAAATAACGATTGTTGCTGATTGATTGAATGTTTATTTAATTGTGGTTACATATATTTGATTACTCTTTCTATTATAATTTATTTTCTTACCTACATATATATTTCAAAATGTGTAAATATGCTAGTGTGAGCCAACGTTTTATAATATATATAAAAAATGCAAACAATATATTACTATCAAAGTCATCAATCAGTACGCATAAAAGATGCATAAAATTGATTCCTTTATTTATTTAAATATTGTTTTTGTTATTTTTCTTTGATATGGCCGAGCTTACTATACTACTAGGCCTACTAGTAGGCATAAGTAGTGTCATTTATTTAAAACAATATCGAGGCGCGGCACGTTAGTAGCATCTATTTTTTTTGTCCCTACAAAATATATTTGTAATAAATGTGTAATTTTATTGATATGTTTTTTTTTGTGATTTGTATTCTGTACAAGCAGTACTTATACCTGTCTCTGTGAATAATTTGGGAGGAATGCAAATCAACAGATTGTTTTGCGAGTGGACGTCTGCGGAGGTGCGTCGCATCGTAAATTTTATTATATTTGCGGATTGACTCAATGTTTACTTACTTACCCACTGATTTATTTTATTCTATTTTAAGACTTGCTCACAAGTGTGCGAGTGTAAGTGTATTTTTTTTTATTAATTTGAACTGCCTATGCGCGACGTATTTGCCTTTGCTGCAGCATGATAATTATAATGCATTTAGTGGTATTGAGGTTATGTTTTTGTGTCAAAATATTTTAAAAATAGCTAATTCTTGCATTTGCAACTACTGCTCATAGAGCTATCAGCTGTTTCATACATAATATATGAGACATGACAACAAACAACCTTAAAATATCGGAATTCGGGGTATTTTTTTTGTAGGTATATTAAAAATTATTATATAAATAGAACCGGATCTTGTTACCTAACAATATCTTCACGGGTCGAACAGGGGTTTCTTGAGGGTCCGGCGCAGTTTGAATTGCCCACAAAAACGTAATACTGAAATAAATCATAATTCTGACAATATTCTATCAAATTATGTTGTTATTCGGATTTGGATACTGTTAATCTAGGTTTCTGCGGTACTATTTCGTCTACTACTGCTTCACTGGAAATAAAACACCGAAAAATCGTTCCAAACTTGGTAAAGTTACCAAAAATTGCATTCGCTTACATTTATTTCCAATTAGGTATTTTGGACGAAATGGTAACGTAGGAACCTAGATTAATGGTATCGGAATCAGAATAATAACAGAATTTGATTAAATTGTGTTTGAATTACGATTTATTTAGGTATTACGGTTGTAAAAGACTGAAGAGTTTCTTAACATATTGTATATTCAGTATAAAATTTAATCATTTAAATTATCATGGTCACCTGAATCATTAAGCGCCACAAGAATTGAATATTTGTAATACTAAGTACAAACATTTGCCTTTTCACCAAACGCCTTGTTATGACACAACATCAATCATCAAATTTGCTCATCAAGTAAATCATTCTACTATTACCTAATACCCGCGACATTTGAACATTGTGCAATATGCGACTAAATCGTCAGACAAGTCGATCAATCACTTTAAGTTAAGACTACACGTGTAATCTGTATTAATGTTGTTAAGCTGATTATAACTTGAACTAAGTGATGTCAGCACGTGCCTTTTGTTCCAGGTTGGGAAGCTTTACTTATGCTAAGAATTTAGCTCAATGACTAGGTAGGCAGGTATAGTATGCTTTTTGAAGTTTATTTATTTATTGGGTCTTCAACAAGGAATACATTAGACATTTAAATAATTAATTATTAATTTAGTATTAAGTAAATATGTTTCCTTAATTACAGGAGGCCACATCGTGCCTAAGATTTTATAATTAAAATGTAATGTAAAAGTAACTTAGAACCACAGATTGAAATTAAATAAAAATAAAAATATAATAATAATAGTTTGAATTGTAGTTTTTGAATTAACACAAGATTCACATTGATTCTAATTTCATTTTAATTAATCTTTTAAATTTCTGCAACTTGTTACTAAAAATGTCGATGTCAAAAGTTGTTTACATAGTTAGAATTTTAGCTTTATATGGGATAATTCTTATCTATAACATAATAATTAATTACTGGGTATGCGTTGCCATGACTATTTTTCTTGATAACAAACAACAACTTCAACTTACCGATGTTTCATCTAAGTTGAATTACCTATTTTTATTATTTATTATATAAATGCAATAGAGGACAAACAAACAATTATTAATTTCTATACTTATACAGGGTTAAATTTCAAAAACCGGCCGAATTATAAAATTAAGAATTTAAGGTCAAACCCAATGTGCATTTTAAACATTATTGTTAAATTAACATCATGATTATATAGTAAAAAAAATGATTTGGAAATGTCTGAAAGAAAATCTAAATTCATATAGGTAATATATATTTCGGACTTGTGGTTTGCGTGACACTTATTCATCTATGTTTGATATCCTAGGTTATTGAACTGAATTGTGTAGTGGTAACTATATCCACGCGTTTTGTAATTTAGAGAGGGACAAGGATAAATCATGTGAAAAAACGTTTTTATTTCTTATATAGAAAATAATATTACCGTTTCTGAACAGCCTCTGTAAATTTGGCTGGTCATTGAAAAATAACCATGTATAAGATTTTATGTAAATGAGAGCGCCTACTGGTTTCTGATACTTCGCAAATATTAGACATTGAAATAAAACTACTTCTTACAGATTTTCGTATCGGATCGCCAATAAATAACAAAAATGTAAGATAGCTGTTAGTAATTGCAACGTCTAAGACGTACAGCAACTTAGTCTACCCGTGACCATGGATGCTGTAAAGGACCCAAAACGTCGGGAATTAAATAATATCAATACAACGCGATAAAATCCGTAAAAAGTAGTTTTATTTCAATGAAAATGTCTAGGCAGTTATAGTCAGACGTACAGAACTAACGGAAAACTGTCTACGTCGAACCTCTATACATTACCCATAAAGTTAAATGAATCGTAGAGATAATACTTCAGTGTCAATTGACTTTTAAACCTAATATTCCCGTTACATATTGCTTCGAGCATTTCAAGTAACGTTTTTTAAAGTACTTATCTACATTTTATTATATTCCTGATAGACTTACGCTTGACCGCCAGTTCGCCAGATATTAAGCGACACTGCGATCTACGATGGAGCGTCTTTGCTAAGAAGAAACTGATTCACTCGTGATATACAAATACCTACTATTGGCCTATATATATACCCACTAATACATACATATCACGCCTGTATTCTCCGAAGGGTCGAGCATTAATCAAATTCTGAGCCGCTACTGAAAATTTCATAGAAAAACCCAATAACACTTTTCTCTGACTTGGGAATCGAACCTAGGAGCAGACGTAGCAGTCGCGCTTAGGATCACTAGATTAATGAGGTAGTTACTACCCACTAACACTAATATAAAGGTTATCTATCTATTATTTACAATGAGCGTGGAAATATTATTTTTGCGTGGCAAACTAAAATCGAAGCAACGATTGCCGAAGATATAAATAAACAGGAAATCTGGGAAAACTTTGAACTGGATGACAAGCATGACAAATGGGAATCAAATCGTTAATGTCTGGCTCAAGAAGTTCATTAACATGTTTCAATCCCACTGATCTATTTACGCCAAATGATTAAAATATGTAAGTATTATGTACACGTTGGAAATGTGCCTAGATTTTCATTTACAGAGATTAAACATTAGCAGAATTGAGGTTTTATTTACATTATCACAGTTGCTATGAGTAAATGATATGCTATCCCGTACCCTCTTATAAAAAATAATATATATGATCGAAAAAGAGATGGTTTGACAGACATTGCAACTGTCAGATATTTCAATAAGTACTCAATAACCCCGTATGAGGCCAATTTTACTGATTCATCTTTCATAGTAACAGATCGATTTACATTCGTTAACTTAAAGAAAGATAAGATTACGAAGGGCGTACCTACTTCTAGAGTAGCATTGCCTTAAGGTCTCTACATAACCTAATCCGATCCTGAGTAGGTACAATAAGAACAGTCAATGTGACTAATGAAGCTGTCATTATTTAGCCTTGTAGAAAAACTACTAAAATTTAATAGAATAATAAAATTATTATTATTATCAATGGAAAGTTGTATGGTACTATGCGTTTTGGGTTAACCGTAGGTACCAGGAACCCAGAAACTCAAGAAGCTAAAGAGATGCTGAAGATAAAAGTAATAGAAACAAGTATATAATGCCTGGTAGATTATACTGATGACTCACACTTGTCTTCAATAGCTAGTGATGATGATTTAGAACAGAGTAGCAGCTGTTGTTCAAAATCATGATATTCTCAACCCAGCTAAATACTAATTGCATGAGCTAAATACTTGCATCTGAGTCGGAATGTCGGCGAATGTCTATTATGTGACGAACGATCCAGACACGAGTTGCTACTATAATTTGCAATAGCACAAAGATGGTACTGAGTTTGTATAAAATACTGATGTTTCACGCCTTTTAGACCCTAATTACAACATCAAAAGGATTTATGTGAACTAAATAAGTTTTACGGAGAATTACGAGAGCAAAACCAGTCATCTGTTAGGCAATATACGATTTATGCAGCAGCAATATACAGTCTATACTTCAAATTATTTGATTAGATAGGTGAAACATCCTGATTTCTAACACTTACAGGAATAGTAGACAAATTAATATAAAACCACTTTACGGATTCGCATTATATTTGCACAAATTCCAAACTCCGATCTGCTACTGAGAATTTCACATAAAACCCTATAACACTGCTCGACCTGGTAATCGAATTCAGGATCTCTAGCGTAGCAGTCGCACTCAGGACCACTAGGCTAATGAGGCAGTACTTATAATTTTTATATTATTAATTGGCAGATACGCTCCCTTGCCAAAAGGAGATCACATCATTCTCCTCGGAACTATTACCGGAGCAATAGTTGCTGGTTCCAGACTATTCTGGGACCAGTATCTATCGCTCAGTAGTAATCAATGCTTAAAACCAGTTAACAAATTACAGTTAATCTATTTGTACTAATGTGAGCCTGGACTCTGTGATTTCCTTTACCCGACCACAACTTAGAGCTATAATTTGCACCACAAATTACTGTACCGCAATATACCGAATAGCTCGCATCGCTGGCCAAAATTACACGGAGCGCAGCTTTAATTATAACTCGGGCCAAAAATCTCAATCAGGATGTGCCATGAATGACACGCGTCCCATATATGTGACCGATGATCCGGATCGTCGCGCCCGTGGGGCCGCTTGCGACACTGAACAAAGGGAGACTGTCTCTTTGTCGTTTCAGGACCTACTAACTCAATGTGCGTGGACAAAATCAAATTCGTTTGTGTTTCGAATGCTAATATTTTGACGTTTGATGAGAGCTTTTTTAATTAATTGCAAATGTCCTTAGCTATAAATCCTTGATTTTTTTTTTGTAAAAGGTTCGGATTGGTTTACCAATCTGTTTTTAGGTTTTTAGACGGCGAATGCTTCCAGTCAAAGATCCAAACATCGAACTGTTACTGAGGATTCCATAGAAAAACTCGATTTTTAAATCAAGATCGGTAACTGCACTTACGACCATAAGACCAGGGAAGCAGTTAGTAAAAATGTTAAAGGGTTGCAGTATACCATGATATATTTATACCCCTAGTAATCTAATCAGTTTCACTTAAGACCTGTTCGCATTTTCGCTTATGCAAATTTTCTCATCCAAATCTTCGGATTTTTAAAAAGAAATCTCTCATATCGTAGTAGTAATAATCTTTCATACTTTATTTTTATAGATTAGAAAGGAAATGTAATGTACATAGAAGAAATAAATTAATATTTGCCCATTCTTCAGAAACACGGTTAAGTTAGATGAGATGAAACTTAGACGTCCAAACATATCATTTACATTAGATTAGATTAGATGGGAAACCGTTTATCAGGTGTTTGTATTCTTGCGTAATTTGTAACCGTTAGCTGGAGACAGGAGATGGAAATTAATTAACCATCTCAATGCACATTGATGCAGACCCAGTGGCTCATTACTATTCATGAAGGTTTGTGAATAACCGTGACGTGTAAGATCCTGATTCTAAGAGTAACAGTTACATTGATAATGAAATAGTAGTACTACGTTATACAGTGGTGGCTAGAGGGGGGGGGTCGTCATGGGGGTCACTTAAAACATACTTACAAAATGTGGGTGTATTTTTTCAGTGCACAAATTTTAATTAGTTTTCTATTTTGCACTAAACTTGTTATGAAGAATAAATCAAATACCAGTCAACTACCCTATTGAGCATTTGGTTGTTCTACTGACCGGGTAATGAGTATGCTATTAGATTTTACTGCGTCCTAAAATTCCCGCTCAACTCTTGTTTTCCGTGTACCGGATGTCAATAAATATAATGAAATTACTAATAAATATAATAAGGTATCTACAAATATGAGGTAATATATTCTGAAAATGAATTGACTAACTATTTGCACATACGTAATCAATCAAAGAATTACCCGGATCAAGTTAATGGATTTGTGATTGATTAAAATCAAAATGTAGGTCAGAGTCTCGATTTCTGGCCAAATGGTACAAACCTTGGTCCCAAACTGAACTATAAACTTGTATAATTAAAGCTTTAAAGATCAATAAAGTCGCATTTCAAGAGAAATCGTTTTATAACGCCCATTGTAACAAGATAGATTTGTTTGTTGAAACGGATTCATTTGAAATCATTTGAATTGAGAGAGAGAATTAACAATCCTACTCCGATTTTAATTTTTTTATTTAGCCTGCATTTTAATAAAACTATTGGGATACCACTATTTTTATTAAAAAAATAAGAAAGTTTTCTAGAATGACCTAAATATAGGAGAGACTATTGACATTGTCACTATAGTTAAATAAACTATTTTCTGTAAATTACTTATCATCATCATCAGCCTATTATATATTCGTCCACTGCTGGATGGTTATACAGGGTTACATTATACATAAATTACTTATACAGGATATTTTTCAATGACCAGCCAAATTTACAGACGCTGTTCAGAATGGATAATATTTTCTATCTACGATATACTAATAATTTTTTTTTCACCTGATTTTATTCCTGTCCGCCTCTAATAACGCGTGGATATAGTTACCACTACACAATTCAGTTCAATAACCTAGATAGCAAACATATACATAAGTTTGACAGCGCACGCACACGACCACAAATCTGCAATATTTATGAATTTAGATTTTTGCAGACATTTTCAAATTAATGTTTTTACTATATATTGTGTTAATTCGACAATAATGTTTAGAATGAACTTTGGGTTTGACCTTAATGTCCTAATTTTAAAATTTGGCCGGTTCTTGAAATATACCCCTGTATATAAGCAATAGCCTAGTGATATGACCATTAGACTGCCAAATCAACGGTCTCAAGTGCGAATCCAAGGCATGCACCAGACTTATCGAAGTCATATGCGTATTAGTTAATTATCATCCTGAGGAAATCATGTCTGAGAATTTTCTCGACGGCGCACGGTGGGTTGAAAATCGGCTTTCATAGACTTAGGGATTTCAATTTGCAAGTACCCGATTTTTTGCCGGATATCGCTTCTATTAGTTATTACTATATTCAAAAATGACACCCGAGTTAATTCTGCACAAAAACGAAGGAATTATATTTTTTTTACGAAAAATTTGTATGAAGTTGGTATGAAAAAGTTAATTATCTCGTAAACAGCAAGGAAAACCGTAATATCCTTACAGGTGGTTATAGTACTAATTATTTACGATTTTTTTACATATGTCATATAATGGTTATCGCTGCTATTATTTTTTTTTAAATCGTCAAAATATTTGTATTTATTTTTACATATGAAACGGTTCCTTTTAGCGTTTAAGTTGAGGTACACAGACTTTTAACAACACGTAACATAAAATATCATCACCCCTATATTCCCGAAGGAAGGAAAGAAGAAGGAAGAAAGAATTCAGAGGTTTATAGTGCATCCACACTTACACGACTATGTTTGAGCTAGATATTTATCAATGCAAACTGAGTTTTAGTCTTCTAGTGAGTCTGAAAAAAGGTGATTAAGTAATTACAATGATTTAGTCTTCTAATAATTCTGAATAGGTGATTAAATTATTGTTAGTGATTTCTGATAAGTAAGCTAATTTGTTGATTAATTTTGTTATGAGTTCTAAGATTTTTTTTGACGACTATAAATTTTCATTAGCACATCTTTTAAAACTCTAATTAGGGTAGTTAACTAATTATTGACGTTTTGCAATAAAAGGGCTAAAATTTTGCGTTATAATTTAAATTTTTCACAACTGTGTAACTGCTAACACTAATTTTTTGCTCTGCGACTATAAAATCTTAAAATGGAAAGTTTAATCACCAATTTAGACTTGTTTGTTCTTCTAAAAAGTGAGAGTACTTCATTTAATCATGAAGTATTATTTGATGCAGTTGTATCCCGCATAGGCGATTGTCTTTCTGCCGAAGATCGAGTAACTCTCAAAGAATTTTGTCGGAAATTCACGCGAGCTGCTTTACAGAGGTGGCAGAAATCCAACCGATTCCTTGAAAACTTCAGAAGACTGTACGGAAATTGGCTGCAAGCAAATATTGATTGGCCAAGTTGTGTGCAAACTTTAGTTAATCAAGAACCAACTAGTGATGAAATACCAAGAGCACAATCAGACTTTCAATCAACGCCATCATCATCCGTTGGAACAATGACAAAAAGGTCCCGAAAACCATTCGAAGATTTGGGAAGTAAACAGAAAAAGAGAAGATCTGATGATCATACAGGCGAAGACTCTAGTGAATTGGCATATGCAGCTGCAGCGCGTTTAAAAGAGGAAGGGCAATGTATCCAATCTGGATTCTGACTCAGAATTGGAGTCCGACAACGAGAGGGATAAGGAAAATGTTTAATATTTGATTTTTTTTTCTATTTTTAAAATATTTTTCTTGTTTTATATATTCTTAATATTTGGGTCAATAACATTCTTCATAATTAACAATGTTCTTAATTCATTCACTAAAAGGTTTATGTAAAAATAAATAAAAACATTTTGACGATTTAAAAAAAAAATTAGCAGCGATAACCGTTATATGACATATGTCAAAAAATCATAAATAATTAGTACTATAACCACCTGTAAGGATATTACGGTTTTCCTTGCTGTTTACGAGATAATTAACTTTTTAATACTAGCTTCATACAATTTTTTCTTAAAAAAAATATAATTCCTTCGTTTTTGTGCAGAATTAAGTCGGGTGTCATTTTTAAATATAGTAATAACTAATAGAAGCGATATCCGGCAAAAAATCCGGCACTTGCAAATTGAAATCCCTAAGTCTATGAAAGCCGATTTTCAGCCCACCGTGCGGCGGCGGCGTGTAATGTCTGCTAACCCGCATTATGCCAGCATAGTTGACTATAGCCTAATCCCTCTTATTATGGTAGGAGACCCGTGCACAGCAGTGGATATAATGGGTTGATTATGTTACATACTCGTATATCTAACTTTAAACACAAACGGAAAAAGAAATTGAATCAAAGTTCTCACGCTGTAAAAATATAAAATTTTATAAGATTAACTTGAGATTAATAAATGAAGACGTGGTTCACATAAGTTCGAACGTAAAAATATTAGTCGTTGACAATAAATGTGTAAATAAAAGTCACACGACACTACGACACATCTTTAGTGTACCAAATCTTTGTAAATAACTATCAATACCAACTGTAATAATATTTATGTAAGAAACATATTGTTTTAAAGACTCTAACGGTAATTTATTTGTGGCCGTTGCTTCATGGCTGTTAGACATGTCATTCAGCCTAGGCGAAATGACACAGATATTATTACGCGTCTGTAATGTAAAAAAACAAAGTTAGATTTTAAATCCCTCTGAAAATTTCAATATATTTACAGGCAACTTTTTATTCTTTTAAAACCTTATTCGGAAGAAATTGGTTCAGCCATTTTCAGGTAATTAATTTATCAACGAACAGAATTTATTTATTTTTTGAATTTTATGTAAGTAAGGAAGGTAAGGGTAAGGTTTTTCTTGATTCTCTAACTTAGCTGCTATTTTTTAATTAACAAATGGGCACTGGTGATTTATTTCAGTTCCGACTAATCGGTCTCACTGATCTAGTGGTCGCAAGTGTGGATGGTGAGATTGACGTTTTGGATTTTATTTCCAGGTTGAAAAAGGGGAATTTGGGATTTTTACATTACGAAGCTCTCAGTGGCGACTTGGGGTTCGGATTAGTGTCCGGATTATGGCAATGGGGCCGTATTACATGGGACCTGAACGTACCGGTGCAAAAGTTATAAAAGTATAATACCTACCTATACATACTTATCTGTATTATTGGACTAACATCGAATATATACGTGCCCTCATAATTTATAAACCTTTAACAAGGTAATAAACACGTGATTGTATTTTTGAAAAGCCCATATTCAAATGTAACGGACCGTGCCCTAAATAATATTTAAGATCCACTAGGAACGTGACTAGAAATACGTACATTTCATAGGAAGACACGCTACGTTTTTCTACGAATTACATTCCATTGTTAATTAATCCAAGTAGCGGCTGTAGTGTAACATCCGAACGAAGTGCTGTGTGGCCGTTTTGTAATTGTAATAATTATTACCAGAATAATTATAATTACATGTTGACAAATTGGTGCTAACTGTACTCAAGTGAGTAATGGTTCCTGTCGCTGATGTCCCACGGACCGTAAGATTATAAACAAAGCTTAATTTCTTAATAAGATTTTACGACTTTCCTGAATGAATTTATTTACATAGGATACCATGAAAATAAATAAACGTTTCATGTGAATTAAGAATAAGTATTGTAGATACTAAATGATAAATTATGATAATGGATAATGATAAATAAAATATGCTTACGCAACTTCCTTTTTATAAATTACTAGCTATTGCTCGTGGTTTCACTCGCATTCAAAAATACTTTATGATTTCCTTTCAAATAAATTCGATTATTTTAATTATACTGAAATTAAAACGCAACGGTATTATTGTAGATATGGTATTTTGTTTTCATATTGCTTTAATATGTTATGATTTGTTATTTTTTTTATTACACGACCCGTGACATTTGTTTTTTTATCTGAGTGTAAAAAAACCAGAGGATGTATTTAGATTTTTGAAATAAGTAACTTCAAAACTTTTATAGTTTTTCTTGGTAACGCTACCCAAATCACTATTAAAATTCGTGGTACACCCATTTTTACATTAAAAGGACTATTCGTGTTAAATGGTGTATCCAAATAGTTTACACATAAGGCCCTAAGTGAGGGCGCACGCGTGTTGTTTATCAATGTCATTATAGGGCGAGCGTTGCTGCGTTTTGACGTAACGTTTATAGGCCAAATTGTACGCGAACAAGACTGTAATTGTGTGAAAAAAGTCGAAAGTTTGTGTGCTGTGTGAAAGTAAAATGTAACAGTAAGATGCAAGAGCCACGTGTTTTTGTCACTTGAATGAAGTTACTTTTATGTTTTTGTTTATTTATTATTTTTCTTTTTTCGTGCAAATGTGCAGTATTATAAGTTATATTTTATCTTACTTAATATTATAAACGTGAAAGTTTGTGAGGACGTATAGATGTGTGTTACTCCTTCACGCCAGAACGGCTAAACGGATCTGGATAATATTTGGCACAGAGATAGATTACACCCTCGAATAATACATTTACTTTGTTACTTTTTGCGCAGGTCAGACCCAATTCTGAAGTTAAGTTAAGCAGACAAAGTCGCGGGTAACTTAAAAGGTTTTTACAAACAAGCGGTAAGGGAGGTCTACCCACAGTCGAACTGCTTATAAATGACTCATGAGTATAATTAAAGCAACATTTTTCCTTCTTTCTTAGTCTCAACATAGCTTATGGGTGATGAAAAACTATAATTACTGTTATTTGATTATAACATGTTTACGTTTGTTGTTTTATATGCTTTACATTATAGGTACCTATCAACTTTTTTTGTAAACCGTACAACCGTACGGGACAACCGTATTTTTCTGCATTCGATAATAATTTCCCTCAAATCGTGCATTATTGGCTTAAATCGGACTATGTATACACTATTACCTTCAATAAAGGACAGTTTAGAAATTTCCGCACATCACATACATTATTTCGTGAGAACAACTGTAAGGGGCGAGCACTGTCACTGTAGCGAGCTACTGTAGGCGAGTACTTGCATTCAAGTGTCAAGAGTTCACCGTTGACTGACACTTGTTTACAAGATACA
This sequence comes from Acronicta aceris, assembly GCA_910591435.1. Lineage (NCBI taxonomy): Eukaryota > Metazoa > Arthropoda > Insecta > Lepidoptera > Noctuidae > Acronicta > Acronicta aceris. The sequence goes on from OU342774.1 coordinate 7,101,211, forward strand.
GTCTCAAGTATACACGACACTATGCGCGTCACTAACCGTACTTATAAGTGCTATACAAGTGTTAAAGTTTCACTTGTCTTCGTCGTAAAATAATGTTAGCATGACAAATATAGCCGAGGGGTTTATCGAGTCAACAGTCGATAAAAATGACACAAACATGGCGTCTACGAAATATGTCTCCTCTTTCATCTGCAATTATTGTTTTACTTTGCTTTATGCTGAATAGCTGTAAAAAAATCAAGAAGCTAATAGTCTGAGAGCTGATGATGAATATATTTAAGCAATTTGAAATTATTTAACATGTAGGTACTAAGTAGGTTTATCGGTTTTAATGAAACTAGAGAACTCGAGAGTCTAGAAAATATTAACAAAAAATACTATACATTGATATGAGTATAGATAGTTACCTAGTAAGTACAGTTTTATTATTCCAACAAACATGGTAAGTACAAAATGATTGAGTTTGGATCTTTTGATGCAAAATGTACCCGGATATTAGGCATTAAAAATACAATACCTACTTCTAGACCATTGTTATTTTGTACGAAAGAGTAGGTAATTATTTGGTACTTTCAATATACTCGCATCAAAATAAATGTTATTTGCCATTGAAATTAATGGCAAAATGTTTTGCATTCATAATCCTCTTACATCCTCGTCCATCGGCTATTTAAAACAAATTATGAGTTGTGCGTATCTGCAACCAACTTGTACTTCTTGCTTTTCAATTTGCTATAATTTCATATGAATGAGCTCTACAAAGTTAATTGCGAGTTATAACGGCGCGGCACCGAAGGCCTATGAAATTACATGTAGCTTATATAAATAAATAGCTCCGTTTAATGTTTATTAGTTTAAGATTTTACTTATGCTTTTTTATCGATCATAAAACATATTTTCGTATTTCCACGTTTTAAAAGGTTATCTATTAGAAGATAGCTTTTTAAATGTCAGTTCGCTTTCTTGGTTAATATCACCAACAATCAATTTACTTATAGTAAAAGAAAATTTTAGGAACATTTGGGGGGTTAACATGCGGTCTGCGAAAATTTATCGCATTAGCTTATCGCTAAGCATTATACGATATTTTGGCTTAGGAAAATTAATAAATGGCGCTTATGTGCAAAAGTTTTTACTACTTAATACATTTATTGCACTCCACAAGTTAAGTATGACAGTCTTTTCCACATTTGTGCTTGACTTACAACATTTTAACAGTTTCATATCGCACTTAATAATAATAAAACGGTTATACAAAATTCGTAAAAAAACTATGAGAAAATATCGAGTCATACACAATAATAGATATGGTGATGAGGAAATATTTTTAGTTTTTTGTACCGCGTGGACATCAAATGTTTTGTGAAAGGAGTCGTTGAACCAGAGCGCGGTGTCAACTTGACATGTCAATGTCCGTACGCATGTACGCATTCAATAATATGCGATACTCGAAAAAAAGCTTCATAGGAATACTACTTATATTTTTTTACGACTGGATATTTGGAAAACTATTATCATTCATTGGTCCTCAGTTCCACCAGAGAAACCGCACATGCCCTTGGCCTTAGGATGAGAGTGGTGATCGCCACGAACTCCAAAGGCTGTGTGTGTTCGGGTTCAAAATCACTGGTCCATTCAGTTGCTTCAGTAATAGCAATTGTTTGAGTAGCTGAAGCTTGAGTATTAACTTCGATGCCATAATATATAGTGTGTGTCATCTGATATGTAGCAATGAAAAAAAATTAAGTAGGTACCCCAAACTTTTAAGATATAGTTTAGAGTAACTTAACAGGAATGTGTTGTTAAGGAGATTGTGACGAAAATGAAAATGACGTTCAAACAATACTAAGTACCTATGTAGTAGTCTATCTTGAATGAATCATTATGACTTTGACTTTGTCTGGTTGAGTGGTGGACTTCCCAAAATAGCCGCCCCCAGGCTACAGCTCATGTGGAGAAGAGATAGAGAGAACTCTCCAGCTGCTGATACGGATCCTCGGAACGCAAGAAAGCTGAATAGTTCCGCCGTAGTGGTACAAGTCCGACAAACCCTGCCGGCTCCCAGGGTGGCGGACGATCCATGTGGATTTTCCGTACAACCAAAAAAGGTACATCGCTATAATACTGCAGAACTCGTTTTCTATAATTAAACGTTCTATATTCAAGTAGGTAAAATGAAATATATATATTTTTTTTCTAATATTTTAATTTTCGGCGCCAACGAGATAAAATATTAGATATATTATTGTACAAATTTTAGATGTGACACCTTAATTAATGATTATTTCAATCTTACAAATTTAATATTAAAATATATTACTCATAATTAACTATAGATAAACAAATATTATAGCGAAATAATGTCGTAGAAAATTAGATTTTGTGTAAATTTCTCATATAATTACAAAGATTTTTCAAAATTTTAGCTTAATCTTTTTAATTATAAACGTTGTCTACGAATAAAATTCCAATGATAACATTTAGTTTACCTATTTGAATAAATTAGTTGGTGTAAAATATCGGAGCTATAAATTTAAAATATCTATTATTGAATACCTACTTATATACCATCACGCCTGTACTCCCCGAAGGGTAAGGCAGAGGCGTACTAGTGTACACCCACAGTTCGCCTGGTATGTTCAGGTCCCATGTAACAGGGCGAGCCTATTGCCATGAACAGGGCACAAATCCAGACTCCGAGCTGGTACTGACAATTTCATAGAAAAACTCAATAACACTTTGCTCGACCTGGGGATCGAACCCAGGACCTCTAGCGTAGCAGTCGCGCTTGGGATCACTAGACTACTGACGTAGTCTGGATACCTACCTACTTACGTCCTGAATCCTGAGTCCTGGATCACTACTTACGAGTAAATACCTACTTCGGTCGGCAATCCTGTTGTCATCGGCTTCCAGTTTATTCAGAATGAATAAATAGTTGGATATCACTATTACACCCAATCCAATTCCTACTGATATTTTGAGTATAGGCTGGTTGTTTTTTTTATGAGATAGGGGACAAACGAACAGATGGATCGCCTGATGGTAAGCGATTACCGCCGCTCATGGACACCCGCAACACCGGAGGAGCCACAAGTGCGTTGCCGACCTTTTAAAAGGGGATTGGGCCTCCGGTAACCTCACTCACTCGGTGAAACACAACGTAAGCGTTGTTTGACGCCGGTAATTAGTGTTATTTGAATTTTGACTACACTGACGATTGTTATAGGTGTTCGTATGACAACCAGGACGACTTTACGTGCTCTCTGAGGCACGGAGAGATCTCGTTGTGTTAAGTTTTCGGTGATCAACCATCCGTATACTGACCGCGGCTCAGATCATTTTTTCAGCGTAGTTATAACTTAGCCACGAGCTCATTATTTTTAATATATAAAATGTAACGACGTGATAGAAGTTCAGACTATGTTTACTGTTCAATATTAATGAAATTGGACACAAATTGATATTATAATCGGGTTGCTACTTAACAGGATAGCTAGCCAATTACGTACCTACCTACAAGTAATTATGAGGTATTAAAACAGCTGTATTATTTACTTTAAATCATAATTATGTCAAATAAGGCTCTTAAACTGGCCGGCCCACATAAATAATTAAGCTATTCGCAATTTATCGACCATTTACTTTACATAAATTCAATTTTCAAACATCTGTCGACTGTTTTAATTATCACAGGAAATTATACATAAGAAGTACATATTTAAAACAGAAAAAGTTGCTAAATATGCTAAACACATTAATTAAATTAATTGGAATTTAAATGTCATTGAAACACAATAATTATAGCAAAGTATCTAATAAGGTCTTTAATAAACATGGCTTTTAAAATAATGTTCTCTAATGAACACAACATAGGATATTTATAACTTCCTAGAAATTAACAAAAAAGTCGTAGGTGTTAGAGAGGAAATATAATTAAAAACAAACGCGTTCCTAATATAATAAATGCCAAAGTAAGTTTGTCTGTCTGTTCGTTACCTTTTCACACCTAAACCACTATACGAAATTTCATGAATTTTTGGATACGGAAAGATTGGACATTGGAAAAAGACATACACTACCGTTCGCCTCAAAAAATCCTTTGGAATCGCGGAAAAATATAGTAATTTATAAAACGAGAAAAGCATTAAGCATCGTTTGACCTCGATCACATTAGTTTAGAGTCCGGCGGACCGAATTTCCCATACAAACGTAATACCATAATAAATCGTAATTCAGACACAATTTAATCAAATTGTGTTATTATTCGGATTCCGATGGCATCAATCTAGGTGCCTACTGTACAGTTTCATTAAAAATACTTCACTGGAAATAAATGTAAGCGAATGCAATTCTTGATAACTTTACCAAGTTTGGAACGATTTTCCGCGCGTTTATTTCCAGTGAAGCAATAGTAGACGAAATGGTATGGTAGGAACCTAGTTTGACGGTATCCTAATCCGATCAATAAGACAATTTGATAAAATATTTGGTATTACGTTTTTGCGGGCAATTCAGGCTCCGCCGGACCCTTAAATCTAATTTTCTCGCAGCAACAAACTATGTACGTAATAAAACCAATCAAGATGCCATATTCGCACGCCTCATTGGTCCCGTCGACTAATTTATTTCAAGCACCAACATTTCATACAATATAATACAGATCAGATTCACCTCGGCGCTTCCTTATTGCCATGCAAATTTTAGTTATTGAGTTACTCTTGGCCCCACAAGAAGTACACACGTAGACAATCTTAAGTATCCACCATCTTTGTTACCTATAAAGATGGTGTTTTGAGTACGAAAAGCAGCTTTCAGTTATATAAGATTGAATATTTTGACAGTGTTTGGCGTTATGTAGCTTTGAGGATTTTTAAACAAAAGTTTGAAGTAGAACGATGTGAATTTATGATAATATGCCTATATCTATGGTCGCTAAAACCGAATTCAAATTATAGAAGAAAAACATTACAGGTACAGTACCCTCGAAGTGGTTTTACCGTGGTAAATTTTAATATAATAAAAGCTCGGTGTAAAGACTGTTGGGGTCGTAGGTACCTACTGATTTCGATATTTTTGCATAAGAACACTTAATTAAGTCATATGTTAGTGTGTGGCTGTTCGCAACAGCTAACTTCAGACGCCGGTATGTTTAGGTCCCATGTTATAGGGGGCGAGCCATTAACCGGGCACAAATCGAGACTCCGAGCTGCTAATGAGAATTTCATAGAAAATCCCAATAACACTTTGCTCGACCTGGGGATTGAACCCAGGACCTCTAGTGTAGCAGTCTCAGTTGGGACCACTAGACTAATGAGGCAGTCAAAAATATTATTCTAAAAATTAAAAGTCGGTTAAGTTGATATTTGTGGCGCCATGTGTACTTCATGTCAGTATTATAATCATAAGCTATTACTGAAGGTGCCATTTATGGGTGGAAGGGCCGCAAGCGGCTTGCGATAAAATATACGATGTGGTGACAACGCTTCACTCAAGCTCAACGACCCAATGATAAGATTTTTATCACCAAAAATCCATTAGTGAAACCTATTTTTGCAAATTCCCAGAGATAGTGTGGTCATGGTACTTTCATAACACACTCCCACTTAATTTGGAAATATGAAATACCCATTTATTTTATTTTACAAAAGTGATGTGTATTTGTTTGACGTATATTAATTATCATGTTTGATGTGATTGCAAGCCAGCAGTATTTTAATCTAGCTGGATTTTTGCTGGTTTAGTATCTATATCATCTATGAATTTGTTAGTATTTTGCCGCGACATTATTGAACCGTGACATTTATATTGCAGTCATAAAAAAAATATATATATAATTTGTAAATGTGAGTACCATGTAGGCTTTTGATACATGTTAATTAAACAAACTTATTATAGTCTGGAGGCTTTGGGAACTTCATTAGACCTACACGAATGTCCTGCTGATCTGGTATGGCCGTGCGACAGGTCGTTGAGCTCCCTAAATTATGGTTGAGCTACACGATGACTGATGCATGCGTGCCGTCAGTTGGGACTGGTCTACTCAAAGCTGCTATGGTTCTTTCCTCAAAAGGCCATTTCAGACATTACCCTACATCGTACCACTCACTTATAAGTGTTCTTTCATGTCTGGACTTTAAAAGAGACCATGATTCTCTGAGTTTGTTTCGGTGTTTCTTCTCAGAGGTCGTCAGTTAGGAAATGCCGAAGCCATCTAGCTAAAAAAAAAAACCCAAACCATGACATGTAAAAGTATCTCTAAAGATCTACTTGCAGAATAAATAATTTCATTTCATTTCATTTCATTTCATTTCATTTCATTTCATTTCATTTCATTTCATTTCATTTCATTTCATTTCATTTCATTATAATTCCAGCTGGAATCAGCATATTTACTACCGTAAACGTCTCTAATTCGTCATCCAATATTTAAAATATGTATGTTTATTCCAAATCCTCATTGCTGCGCCTGATGCTGGATCCAGAAAAATGAAAAATGTGCTGGATCCTACTGATCCAGCACATTTTTCATCCATCTTCTTCCTTAAAAAATAAACACATTCAGCCCTGTGTCAGGGGACTTCATAAATATAACCGGATAATATACCGGATACCAGGCACAACTAGACTCGAGACAAATCGGAACGAAGACGAAATCGAACCACAGATACACCTACGTTAGACGTGCATTGCAGTCTAACGCCTAACGTACTAAAACGGAAACATTAACAAAAAGCTATTTTTGTCGACACTATATTTAAATACTTTAACTACATATATTTATCTTATCCGAGTCGGGCCATTTAAAATAGTTCACTCTCCTTATCTATAGAGTAACAGACCACCCACTGTGGTGTGCGAAATATTCGCGAAACTGACCTTACATACAGTGCGCGCTAGTTTTATTGTTACAACTGAATTTATTTGTAACGTGCCGCCACTTAATGTCATAGCGGATACTAAGGCCGCGTATACACTAGACGACATTTATCGACTGCGAAAAAATATTTTTGCTTATGTTTATACAGAGTACGGTTTTACCCGTAGGTATCCTAAAGGACTTTTTGAGACAAAATGTAGCCTATTCCGTTCTGTATGTAGTTCTCTAAGGTTCATTCTAGATATTTCTATACCCAAATTCATCAAAATTAGTTCAGCTGTTTAGGCGTGAAAATGTAACAAACAAACAAAGTAACTTTCGTATTTATAGTTGGAAGGTGGAAGTTTAGAGAAGAACTAAAGTTATCGACACAGCTCAAAGGATCTTGAGTGGAGACCGCGTCCAGGCAAACGTAGCCAGGTGAATGACGACTTGCGGTAGGCAGCTGGCAGTGACTGGATGAGGAAAGCCGAAGATCGGGCTGTGTCGCGTTCACTGTGAAAGGGCTACGTCCAGCAGTGAACGAATATAGGCTGATGATGATGATGACGAAAATATCGTGCATTAAAAAGTCATACATATAACTTGTGAATATACGTGGGACTTATTTTAGGGACACAAGTTTCACAAACTTTATCGCCCAATGAATAAGCTATTGTGTCACTTTTAAGGCTTCTTCAAACGTGTCTACGCAAAGCTGTAACTACAAAACATATATTTCATTTGCATTGCAAGTGATGCTGTTTCAGATAAAGGGGTATAAAAGACTGAAATAGAGATATAAAATACAATAAATATGTATTATGATGTGTTGAAATTTTTCCTGCATTTGCAAGTCTTTTACCGTTTAAACTTAATTCTTTCCAAAACAACTTTAACAAGAAAGGACGGAAACGTACGTCATTGCTTAACGTCATTCAAATGTGTTTTATGCATCAAATCCTTTATTTATTAAATTCATTCATTTTTTTCATTCGTGATAGGCTTACGCTTGACCGCCAGTTTGCCTGATGCTAAGTGTTGCTTAACATCAGGCGACCTGGCGGTCAAACGTAACCCTGTCAAGAATAAATAAAATGGAGCGCGTATGTCTAGAAAAAACCAAATTACTAGTGATTTAAAGACACCCAGATTATATGTATCGGTTAAGACCCACTCGGGAAGCGCATTCCACATTTCAACGGTACGCATGATAAAAGTAAAGCGTTTATTTAATTATATACATATTTCATCTTCGGTAGATTATGCCAGTTATTTGATATTGACATTTACTTTTTTATCATAATGCCTAAGGAAGCACTTTCGAATACTTAGGTGAATGTCGGCAAATACTAAGTACGATTATACATATAATATTCGGTGTATTTCAAGTTAACTGTTGAATTTATAATCTCAATTAAAGAATTAAGGAATTGGGGTTCTCAATTGCACAACTTATCTCAATAATCGTAGTTGTCATCATCAACCATATTTGTATCCACCAACACGGTAAAACATGTCGAGCTGAAATCCAAACTCATTCTCATATTCAATCAATCTCGAACTGGCGGTCAAGCGTAACTCATGTTCCGTAAGTAAATGTGTTTTTATCTTTATACCAAAACGTACCGTATACATGTAAACAAGCCCTAATGCTTTGTGTCAGGCTGTTATAAAATAATACGAGTAGAATGTTACCGTAACGAATCGGCTCGAGTACTCTCATTTCATTTAAAGGTTAGGCCACAACGTAACCGCATAATTTTATGAGCTACGACTTGACAAGACACCATTGCCGTTTAACGAAGTATTCTGCTTGCTGTCAACCTTTGGAGCCAAGGAGTTCTTGAGTAGAAAGCTTGGCGAAGCATAGATCCTGCCGGTTTGTTGTACTCCAACAACCTCATCCATTCCAAAATGGATGAGGATAACCGAAGGTCGGATTCTAATGCCTTCACAAGGAGTGGGATATGTACGGCTATGGACAAATACAAATTATTGATGCTGCCTAAAGAGAAACGGTTAGAACTTGTTTTTATTAAGTTATTAAAATTGAAAAGAAACAAAAAAATATATTTATAGATATTATGTGATTTTTCATCAACTTCAACTGAAAGAAGTCTCTAATTTCTTCTTCCTATTTCTTCTTTAATTTATCTATACATTTGTTTGGGTTAATTACTTAATATCTGCGGATTTTAAGGTAAACATTTCCGAAAACGTATCAGATTTTTCAATAAGTAGGAGTAGGTCATGGGAATTAAAATTTTCTTTAACATTGAAATAAAACTACATGTTACAGATTTTATAGCGTTGTATTATTATTAGTATCGTTTGTATTGTTTTCTTTAACTTTCTAAAAGTCCATAGATAGCAATATAAATGTGACATGGTTTCAGCAAAGAATAGTTAGTAACTCTTACTTTAATTTCGGTAGCTAAGTAAATTGAAAAATCTACATAATATGGTGCCAATAAATTATTTAAAATAATTGATCAATACATTTCATAGAGTTACAAGAAATATATAAGCCTCAGTCTTCTCAAACATCCACTTTCAATAATAATAAATATTCAATTTAAAATATCAATAAAACATTTATACCTAGCAATAAATCGTTCAAATTATGTTCTGTAAATATAAATAATTAATTAGTGATACATTCGCTTTATTTATGTAACTTACATGACGTGTTATATGATTGTAATAAAATGATTGGCAGTTGCTATGGGAGGCCTATTCTACAGATTATTTTATCATTCTAAAGAATTTGCAGTTGAATACTAGGACCACCCGTTTTATAGACAGAGATACTATATTATATATGTATACTATATGTTATTGTAATGTACTGTGTTTATAATGTAATGTGTAAACAATTATTGTGGAGAAATAAATAAACCCTTTATTATTATTATTATTATACATATACATTGTATACAGATAGAATCTACATACTTTTTGTGTTTGCTCGACAGCTCAGATAAAAGTTAGATACAAATATTTTAATATTTTTTTTAAATGTAGGTAAACCACGTCTCGGCTATTTTCAGTTGGTGGTAAACTTTAGCAATTTGTGGTGTACTCAGACTCTAGGTAAGTCTTTAACTATATTGAATATATAGTTAAAGACTATATTCTATCAAACAAAAATACGGACGTGACTCTCCTTTCATTTCTCTCTGTGTGTTGCTGTTAAGGACCAGACTTCTTGGAAAAAGTACAATCGTTCCCACCATCTTTAGATCCTGCCGCGTAAGCGACTGTCATTATGCTTAAACTGAAAATTATAGCTTGAAGTATAGCCGTGTGTACGAACGTACACTAATATACACAATGAATTTATATATACCTAAGTAGGAACTGTAGAGATTGATGCAAAGATGCAGCATTACTAAGGGTGGGCTGGTTGGATTAAGAATAAGCAATTCTTTTAAAATTTAAATCGTAGAACAGAACAGTAAAATTATATCAACCATTTGCGTACTTGATAGCGCCTACCAGTCCTTAAATTAGTAATCGTGCATGTTCTATTTTTAAAAATTAAATCTGTACTCCTACAAATAAAATAACTCGGGCCTTTACAGTAGGTACCTCCCTTTCATTTTATTGAAGCTGTTTGAAATGCTAAAAGCTAGATTCCATGTCAACGAAATTCCTATTACGTAGGTATTTTTCTACTGTGGGGGAAAGGTCTCCTCAGGTCGAGATGAATAAAATCAAACTATAATACCATAGCCTTAGTACAGAGAGCGAGAGACAAAGGTAAAATATTCAAAGATTACTGCCCTAATGTTTGTATGGAAATTATCTCAATTCGAATGTCCTTCGACTAGTGTTACGGTATTGTTTACGCTTAACTCAGTATTACTACAGAATAATGAATCTATTACTAGAACACTGACTCCAACACGGCGTACCTCTATTTAGCATGAAAATGTATACAATGCCTCATTGGTCTAGTGGTCCCACGCGCGACTGCTACACTAGAGTTCCTGGGTTCGATCCCCAGGTTGAGCAAAGTGTTATTGAGTTTTTCTATGAAATACTCAGTAGCAGCTCGGAGTCTGGATTTGTGCCCGGTGAATGGCTATAGGCTCGCCCCCTATAACATGGGACCTAAACATACCGGCGAACTGTGGGTGTACATTAAGTACGCCTCTGCCTAACCCTTCGGGGAATACAGGCGTGATGGTATGTTATGTTATGTATACATATTTATTTCAGAGACTATGTTTTTGGCCGAAGCCGAAGATCGGACTCTGTGGCGTTCACTAGGAGTGGCCTACGTCCAGCAGTGGACGAATATAGGCTTATGATGATGATGATATGTTTTTCGGCAACGTGCTGTTGGCTTGAAGATATCTATGATATATTGACAGCCTCAGTCTGATCTGAAGTATATTTAGGTCTGCGAAGGGAAATAAACTGTATTTTAGAATAATGGATAGTGTTTGAAATGCTTCTATTGTGACTACGTTGCACTGACATAGTGTGAGCTTAGAATTAGGCATTTTGATGCTGAAAACAGTATTTTGTATACTTTATATTTGTTTAACCGTAAAAGTATAATGTAGTGTACAATACCGTTTTCAACAGTATAGTTAGGAACCCTACCTGGACCATTTCCTAAGTGTTATCAGGTTTTTCTATGAAATTCTCAGTAGCAAATTGGAGTTCAGATGTGTGCCCTGTTCATGGTAATACGCTCACCTCACACTTATGACAATCGTTGGTGGTAGTCAGAAGCCCAAAGAGCCTGACAATCAGTCAATCCTTAGGATACCGACATTACCCAGAAACTGTACTGCAGAACTCAAATGGCAGTCTCTTTGTGTAATATTCTATTATTAAGCTGCATCTAGTTAGACTGGAAACGAACCCTAACATAGTTGGTTAATATCTAGTAGGATAAGGATGATAATACATGTATTTTATACTTACCATTATGTCTATTACGTTGTAACAAAGTAATCTTACTGCTATTCCATGTATTGGGATTAATAAGGAATTCAATTGGAATGGTAAGTCTTTCTTGAAATGCTGTGGGTAATTAAAATCAATGCTATTAGCAATACTATATAAAAAACTGGATTTTCATATAAAACGTTTTTCTTTATTTACCTAACCGGTTGAGCGCATTCATAGGTTCAAAGCTCTGTTTTCGCTGTACAAAAACTGGACACCATTGTTCTTGGACATAGGAAAATTGTGTTGTTTCATACTTTTTAGTTAATTTTTTCACATAACGTAACATACCATCACGCTTGTATTCCCCGAAGGGTTAGGCAGGCGTACTTAATGTACACCCACAGTTCGCCGGTATGTTTAGGTCCCATGTTATTCGGGGGCGAGCCTATAGCCATTCACCGGGCACAAATCCAGACTCCGAGCTGCTACTGAAAATTTCATAGAAAACCCAATAACCCTTTGCTCGACTTGGAGATCGAACCCAGGACTTCTAGTGTAGCAGTCGCGCTTGAGACCACTAGAGTAATGAAGCAGTGATGTTTTTCGTTGTCGGTATTTAGTTTTTTAACATTCGTTTTATTTATCGAAAATGATTCCAGTTTAAAGCACTAACGTACTCGGAACATACCTATAAGCACTTTTTAGAATGCAGCGCTGCATGTATGTCGGTACAAAATAAATGATAGATCAGCACCAGCGGATTCGTTATCGGGGTAGGTACAAGTAAGTCCAAAACATAGAATGAGTATATCAAAATGCCAATATTTTGACTTACAGTACGCGCGACATAAGTTGGCCGGACTGAAGTTAGCTGTTTGGTTGCGCAGTACACAATTTTTAACGTAAACAATCCACTGCGCATTAAAACGGCGAACTTCACTCCGGCCAACTTATGCTGCGCGTACTGTACCTACTTGTGCCCGACCCGATTGATTTGTAAACAGAACGAAAGAGCCTATCTCCCAAAATACATGAAATCCTAGTGAGATGTTAAAGGTTTCAGTCCACATATCTGAACAGTTGAGAAAGTAACATTATTATTAAGTATCTATTCAATTATTAATTACTATGTACTGTTTACTGTTTTATCGCGGTTTTTTATTATATTCTGTCGTTTGGATACTTTACACGATCTAAGATCACACGTAGTCTGCCCGTTTTTATGAATTTGCATCAGTTTTATTTAATATATTGACAATTTAAGTTCTTTATCCCATGGAAAAAATAGTCTATGAGTAACATAGAAAGTAACCTCATATTTTAAAAGTAGGCATTTCTAACACAGAAAGCTTTGTGGTATAAACAGCTCTGGAGTTTACTTAATTAACGCTATTATCTCCTCCGACTTTGGACGAGTTTATGGGAAAGATAACCAGTTTACAACAGGGCATTGTTAATTTAAACCACTTAATAAAACTTAACATATATATTGTGTAGGCGCTATGTATATGCTTCTAAATGAATATTAATGTTATTTTAATCAGCACATACAATATTCCACATAATAACCTTATAATATTGACAATAATATACTTTTTACCATATTATTTCTTTTATTACCACCATTTTATGACGAGATTTTAAATAACACATTTTCACGTTTCCGAATATAGAAATTACTTAACGCCGCCAACATTTTTAATTGGAACTAAAAATATTTTTCTGTAAATAGTTTGTTCTGTCGCGGACGCCACCGTTCAACTCGTGCGCAGCCAACAAGTTAACTTGCGTTATCGTACAGTCATTAATCAAGTCTCACACTTAGTCTTATAATTATAATTAATAATTTTATCACCTATTCAGTCGGGGCATGTCCAAGCTTACCACTTGACAGGACTCAAATACATTAATGGTTACCCATTTATTATAGATAATGAATAATTCAGATTTTTTTTTATTTAACAATAATTAACGTCAATGTGTTAATAATTTAAGAGCTGGACATGAGGAATGTCTATTTTAATTGCTACGTAAAATGAAATTTGTTTCTATTCTAAATAGGTACAAAAAATTCATTTTTGTTCTCAAGGTACCTAATATTTTCTTTTATTTTCAGGATTTTACTTCTTCTGACTCACGTTCGATCACCTTATTCATCTAATGTAAATTCACTACGGAAACATGTTTTTCTTATAAAGAAAATAACAATAGTAATTTAAATCTTAGGTAGGTATTATTACTAAATCTGTACAATAACTTAAGCTAAACAATATTTTTATTTAAAAATATATTTTAAATCGAATACTAATCGATTTATGAACCCGCTTTTATAAGTAAGAACTGATATGAAATTACTTGGACACAATGTAAACATGATAATACATCAATGATATTTCTAATTGTCACTAGGAAGACATAAATACGTTGGAGATTTTCGATAAATGCTAGATTCAAATCGACGCCGCTCTCTACAAGAAGTCGATTCTATTTATACGTAATAAATCTTATGAAGTTACCAGTCTTGTTTAGATTCCTGCTTTGGATTTAAGACAAATATCCTTACTTATTATTCATATCAAGTAATAGTATTATTGTGAAATAGTTCTATCCTTTATGGCTAAAATTTGCAAACTTGACTGTTACAAATACGTGGATCTAGAAATTGTTATTACTTGTGTAATTCAACAGTATGTTAGGTAACTAAGTTTAGGAAATAAGTATTGAATGTTTTTTTTATTAATATTTTGTTTTGCGGCAACAGTACACACGAATTTGTTTAATTATATATCTAGTATAACCTGATCTCGCATTGTATAGGGTTTCCATGGAACAAGAGTTCAGCTTATCTTGAAAATTATAGCATTATGTGCGTACCTACCCCAGGGGCCGTTATTCGTCAATTATGATCACTCGATATGAACTGCAGGATCTGTTGTGCTGCTAATATTATAGTTTTTATATAAACAATTTATATATTTTATACTAAGTAATTCTTGGAAATTATTTCTAAATAAACGAGTAAATTTTAACCAAATCTCTATTACTGCTTTGATCTGCCCACGAACTGCAGTTAATGCAACAATAACACCGCTCAATGTACCTGTCATCGTTAATTTTATATCAATGAATAGTATTAAACTAAATATCCGGAAACATTATCTGTACCAACCAAACGAGATTACAAATAAGCCATTGATTCTGTTTATAGCATCCAGGCGAAATGTCAACAAATACTGGATTGTAGGCGGCATTGCGTATAGCGTAACTGAGAACCGTATTTTAGGGAGTGACTCTCCATTAGAAATGACATTCTGGGGAACAAAAAGAAATGACGAAGCAAGACACAAAAACCCTTTTTTTAAGATACATAGGTACAGGTGAGTATTTTACGTTATATTTATTGTTCTATTAATTGAAGTTTTTTATAAAATATATTTTTAATAAACATGTGCTATTAGAGACGTAAAAATACCAATGTGTCACTTACATTCGTTTACGTAGGACCAATAGCATTATCGATTTTTGATATTCGTTTTGTGTTTTACAATAATTCTTCACTATGCTTTTTATTATTCAGTCTACATAATACCTACTTCAAGTAGGTATACGAAACAGTAGGTACCTCTTTTGAGTCCAGAATTTGAAGACTTGCAACAAATAGGCCTCAGCTTTCTCGCGATGCAAATAGAAAAGGCGCTTGGCCTAAATATGCGCACTTTTATCCGTAATTTAGTTCAAGTTCAATTCGTATGAGCTCTTTGAACGTTGTAAAATTAGCAGCGTGTGTTTAAGAAGTGTTTTCGTTTTATGTTGTACAAAGCAATGGTTATTTATTCCTCGGAGTGATTAGGTCATCAAAGGGAGTTACGCCATTATAATTTTTTGATCATCATTTAGGAATTGATCTACGTCATAAAATACTGCTACTAGTAGACTTGTTCTTTACATCTTGAGATGTTATTTCTTTCGTATCAATTGCTAAATATTTTTACTGGTTATGTTACCTTTTTAATTGAAATACACAAGGGCAGATTGCTGCCGTAAGGCACAATATTTGGCAATGCAATGGTAGATCCCAGTCATTCGAAATTTCGCTTGGTGAATAATCTAATTGATTCTTCATTATTATGAGCAGAAGAAATGACTCAGCTACCTATAAATTGACTTGACTATTTTTACAGAAAAAACGATTTTTACTTGCATCCAGAATAGTTTTAAGTAAGTAGGTATAATATACATCTCTGTTTCTAAGTAATTCATTCACTTTTATACAATACAATACACTGAATGAAGTTATAAAAACCTGCTGCCAGATCACCGGCAACATCAATTCTACGTATTGTACCAGCCATTAGACATACAGGAAATGTAATCAATTACCTAAATAAAGTATTTGTGTTACTACTTTTATAATAGATACGCATTTATCAAGCATTGTAGTTTCAGAGCTGGGATTTCAATTAACTTTATTGAGGTGAGGAGGTATGGCAACACTGACATATGTTTTGGCGTTTGAATCATTGTTACATCTGCCTTTACAGCCGACAATCGAGAGCAAATAAATTGATTTGCGTTTTTTCGTGGTAGCTGGAAGTAGGAATAAATATCATCCATTGTTGCTTTGAACATTTTTACAACAATGCCTTTAAGCTTTATTGTATTTAGATGTTAATGGTTACACAAAATCATTCAACTGTACTTAATCAATAAAGAATCAATTAATTTTATTGCACTCCTTTTCTTTACTCTAACAAAAATATCACCGGGGACCAGATATCATATTCCCCGTGATTCCAGGATACCTATACGTAGGGTTATCTTTTCATTTTACGTTAATAATAATGTAAATAACAAGGGCTCATGGTTAAGTAATAACTAAGCTCAGTCGCAAGGTTAACCTGCACTGGCCGCGGTCAGTGTGTGGGTGGGTGACCATTCCTAAGATTCCTAACATATCGAGACCTGTCAATGTCTCGAAGAGCACAGCATATGACAATCATTCGTTGTAGCCAGAAGCCCAAAAAACCTGACAAATAATGCATAATGCAAGTGGATGCATTACTGACTACTACGCTAGAGGTCCTGGGTTCTCAGGTTAAGCAAAGTGTTATTAGGTTTTTCTATGAAATTCTCATTAGCAGCTCGGAGTTTGGGATTTGTGCACGGTTAATGGCAATCGGCTAGCTCCCTATTACATGGGACCTAAACCAACAAAATGTTGGTGTACCTACAATAATGCGCCTATGTCTAATCATTCGGGGAATACAGGCAGATGGTATGTTATGAACATACATAGCATGCATACAGCTGCGGGCACGAACTTGATACTAAGAGTTGCAGCAATCTAATGATCGTCGTTCTATATTATACCTAATGAAAACATGTATCCGCAATCAGTTGCTAACGAAGACTTCCACATTAAAATTCAGTATTAAGCCCACTCAGAAAGGTAGCCGCCTAAATAACATGCACATTTGACACCCCTCGAGCATTTCTCCGATAAGTTGGGAAAGAGGTGGCTTGCCCCGGTTGCTGCTGACACAGAATTCACCGGGCCGGACCGGATCGCCCACCGCACGTCCGCACCATTCATAAATATCGACCACGCAATTACGCAATTTAGATTAACACTTGGTAATGGTGTACTGAATTAAAACGCGTTTAATATAGATAAGAGATTACTCGGGAATATTTCTGGATGAAGGTTAATAAACTCCTTGCTACTTGCTCCATGAAACTCCTTGACAGTAACGTTTATTCTCGTGTAAATAAAATCTATAATCGAATAGCGAATAAATATCGCAGATTATCACCACTCGATACAGGTTTCGACGTAACCATTACAGAATATAAGCAACAAATAGTATAACTAAATTGAACTCTTTAGCATAAGAATTTATTTTTATACCTCTGGCGTGTAGGAATAGCTATGGCAAAGTTTTCGTAATTTGTCGTTCAATTTTCCAGCAAAAGAAATTAGGCATCAATTGGATGACGTGACTTAAAAAATATTGAATCCTTAATTATTAGGTACCTACATTTTAGGATGTTTATAAGAATTCTTAGTGTGCCTCATTCAATACTCAATACTTAATTCGTTTATTGTACTCCACAATGTTAACAGGTGTTAAAAAATAAATATAAAAGTATCAATCATGACCCTGAGGAGACCCTGAGAGGACCCTGTCGCGCACGGCAATGTAGGAGAGAGGAGGAACGCTTATGTTTTGTCGTGTATAATATAGTATCTACATATATTATTTGGTAATTACCATTTCCTTAGTCATACACTTATAAAACAACCTAATAACACTTTGCTTGATCTTGGAATGGAACCTACGATTTCGGCGCGTTTACGACGAATAAGGCAGTACAGTTCGCAAGTGGTTTTGCAATGTGACATAAAAAAAAAAAACGATAAAAGCCTCCTTACTAATTTAGATATTTTTTAAGTTATTTTACTTGCACGCACGGTTATATTGACCAAACTGAAAGTAGGTATTGGCTGATTGATTAATTAATATTATGCTTGACCTTACCAATCTTACCATAATACGTCAACGGAGATAATTTCTTTGTATGTCATTATATACGATATTCAATTAGGCAAGAGACAAATCGTAAAAGTTCTCTTATTGTCGGCTAAAACAAAAGCATGCGTTTGAAGGAATTTATTATTTCTGTGTACATTTATTACCAACGACGGAACGGAGACGGAATAACTATGCGTTTAGGGTGACAGCGTGTTTGTTTTTTGTTTGTTTGTGTGTGCCACCGAATGTTGCCACTTATCTTCAGAACGGTTTGACAGATTGAGACTCGGTTTTCTGTAAAGGATTCATAATTTATCAGCGATTGTTCGTAGATAGATACAATAAACATTAACAGCAAAAATATCATATTGCAATTTTAACCTCAAAAATTGATAACGAAGACTTTAGCCATTTTGAAAAAGTTAACATTGGAGTAAATTTCCTTTTGAGTACTTATGTACTAGACTAGCACCAGTCAAAAAATATAAAAATACAAATATTAAGATTAAAAATATAGTAGCAGGTACTAAATAAGATAAAATGAGTAAAAAACTGATAAATCAAAAAATATTATTAGACAAAGAATATACATAATATAACTATATTCGTATTACATAGTGCAGTTATTCTAACACAAACATGACGTCACGGGACCGTGTTTGGCGGGTCTCGACTGACTGAAAACGAAATTTTAGATTGGGGTACAGCTTTTTCTCTAGAGACTAATACGTCATTTTTATTACCTCAATGATTACTACAGCTGTCATTCAAGTCATTCACTGATTAGTTGTCAATTTTCACAATGGTTTTTTTCTTCTATATGAAGTATAGTAGGTACTAAAATCATATTATGATGCAAAATCTTCAGGTGTAGATACAGTGCGTACAGTTTATATTAGAAACTAAATGATTTAAAAAACCATATCCATACAGAGAGTCATTACAGTTTCAAATTTAGTCAGAAGTAACTTACTTAAGAGTGGAGTTTTGAAAGGAATTCTTTAAATAGTCTAAAATAAAATTAAAAATTTTGAAAAATCTCACGACCACAACAATTTTGGTAAAAGGATTAAATAACATTTTCGAAACCCCCGACTAAATGACTACCTACACACATTCACTTACTTACAAGAAAATCCGGCGGGGACTGCATTTAGTTCTACAAGACACATCATAGCATTTCTATGTCACATTTTAATTGAAATTGAAATTCAAAAAATGGGAAGTGCAGCCCCGACGGACTATTAGAGACCTGATTCACGCAGAATGAGCTCACCATGTCCTTCGATCTTGCGATTTTGGCCTTGGACTTAGATTTAATTAAATCTATACCTAATGCGATTCCAAGCATTTCCATTTGTTTTTTTTTTTATTTAAATAGTCTCGGGGATTATTCGGGACAGGAATCGGTTCTCTTTAGCGATGACCTTAACACTCCATTTTACATAGCAGACCCAGGTGTTTAGTTCTTTAATAACGGCATTACGACTGTAAACACAGCTTCTTACGCACGAACGCACTTTAACCAATATATTTTTAAACTATTGAATTATGAACGCATTTTTCATACAATTTTCTGTTTGAGAATATTATGATGTGTAGGTAGATTGTTATTTTTGAGAAATTTCCATAACACAAGATAAATAATTCAAATTTCCTAATAATATTTTAAAAAGCTTTCGACAACTGAGCCTTTCTCTGCTCAGTTGTCAGTGACGCTTCTGAAAAGTGTTATTTATTTTTAAATTGCCTCATTGATCTAGTAGTTGTAAGTGCGGCTGTTGAAAGTGAGGTTCTGGGTTCATTGTCCAGGTGGAGTAGTGTCAAAATCAAAATAAGTTATTTGGATAAATGTGCTATTGCGCTTTTCTATTAAATTCTCAATAGTCAACTCTGAGTTTGGATTTGTGCCCGGTGCACCTATGGCTTATCCTTGTGCGATATAGGCGTGATGGTATGGTATATTAAGTATCTAATTAAGCTTTTGACAAAGTTGACCACAGTATCTTGCTACAAAAGCTCAAAATCACTTTCGGTATTGATGGGTCACTTCTGAAATGGTTCCAGTCTTACTTAGTTGGCCGAACAGCAAGAGTAGTAGTAAATGGACACTCATCCAACACCTTCACACCCACATCTGGTGTACCACAGGGGTCACATCTGGGCCCAATATTATTTACGATGTTTATTGATGATATTAAATATTCCATACAAAACTCTAATTTTGAAATGTATGCCGACGATTTAAAATTTTATAAGGTTGTAATGACAAAGAGCGATGAAATTCTTCTGCAAAAAGATATTGACAGGCTCTGCGTGTGGTGTGAGAAGAACAGTATGCAAGTTAATGTTGATAAATGTTATCATATTAAATTTTCCCGTAAAAAAAATAAATTTAATTCTACATACATAATGAGGAACCAAATGCTGGGTAAAGTATCTGAAGTTAGGGATCTGGGCATCATTATAGACTCTGAAATGAAATTTCAATCACACACCGAAATTATAATAAATAAAAGCAATAGAATGCTAGCATTTTTGAACCGTAACACAAGACATTTCAGTAACTTGACTGCACTGAAAATTTTGTTTTCTGCATTAGTTCGTAGTCATATAGAATACTGCTCCATCGTCTGGTACCCAGTGCATAATATCCACATTCAACGCATCGAAAGAGTTCAAATAAAATTTATAAAAAGACTCTCTTCTAAAGTAGGTATAAGGAATACAGTTAAAAACTATGAAGATAGGCTGAATTACTTTAAAATGAAATCTTTACACTGGCGTCGAGATTATGCAGGTCTAATCTTCTTATTTAAGGTATTAAATCAAGGCATGGATTGCTCACCGCTTTTATCATCAATTAATATTAATACGCCCCGGTCATCAGCCAGACTTCATAATTATAAGCCTTTTGCTCCTAGTGGCCGCAAGACCAAGTACGGAAGTAATTTCCTATATTCTCAGAAAGTGTAACGACATTTTTCACGATTGTGACTTGGACATATTTTCAGGTAGCATCACGAAATTTAAAGATGCTGTTCTCAATAAAATGTAATATTTGCCTAACTTTGTTCTGTTCGTGTGTTTTTATTTTTGTTTTTATTATGTTTCAGTCTGATAATTATTTAAATTTAATTCAATTTAATTCCATCTTATCTAATTTGAGAAGAACATAAGTTCATGACATTGTTATCCTTCTTTAAAGTAATTAATATAGTATAATATATTAGACGTAGGGAGATTTAAAGAAAATGCTGTGCTGACCTTTAATTTAGATGCATGCAATGCTATTGTATTTGTAAAAGATATTTATTAATGTTTTTGTGTGTATTTAGTTGGTTTGCCTTAATAAATAAATAAAATAAAATAAAATAATGTTTAATATAATTCAACTCACAAAAACTTTAAATGAATGACAGTAATAGTACTCGTTACTTCTCTGTACAACATGTTTCATGTTTTATGATTCTGATCCACTCTTCGTTACAGAAAACTATATAATAACATACCATCACGCCTGAATTCCCTGAAGAATTAGGCAGAGGCGTACTAATATACACCCACATTTCGTCGGTATGTTTAGGTCCCATTAGTCTAGCGGTCCCAAGCACGACTGCTACGCTAGAGGTCCTGGATTCGATTTCCAACATCGAGCAGTGTTATTGGGTTCTTCTATGAAATTCTCAGTAGCAGCTCGGAGTCTTGATTTGTGCCTGGTTAATGGCAATAGGATCGCCCCCTATTACATGGGACCTAAACATACCGGCGAACTATATAATATAGTAATTAAATTATGTATCTATCTATCTCAGTTTAACCCCCCGCGGGCGATCGTCCAGTTCAACATCAATTAGAAACACGCATCATTCAAATGAAAAATATTTCTAAATGTGATCACAAGCCTGAGGCGCAACTTGACATTGTATTTACATAAAATAATTAATATTTTGCTATCTCAATATAAACTAGTTAGTTATACAAGATCATATCTTCGCTACATTTGTGTTTGAACTTATTACGATCATAAATAATATTTACGATGGTGAGATGACTTATAAATTCGATTATATGTAGTCTAGTCATGAAATAAATCTTATAAGACAATGAGCGAGGGCGTTGGTCGACAGCTTCGCAACTATATACAATAGTGCGTTGATTTTATAGTAATTTGTAAATCATAATTACGTACATCTCAAGACGTTTATAGTTGTCACATAGATAGTCGATTGCCCCTTCAGTAATGTAATGAGGTACTTCTTTTGATAGGCGATAGGTTATACCTGTGCCAGTCTTATATAGAGGTATATTTGTGTAGGTACTAAGGCCAACTTGTTTTACAGTAAGTTAGCCTATTGTTAGGAACAATGTAACAAGAAACGTACCTACTTTCATTAACCCTGCACAAACCCAAACTCTGAGCTGCTACTAAGAATTCTATAGAAAAACTTAATAGGTATCATAATATACTACAACCTGAATAGTAGGGCATAGTGGAATTGAATAATTCCACTCACAATTGGAGCTGCTCGACTGGAGAAGTACCTCCACCTTGCAGAAAATCATAGCCAAATAACATAGCTCCGTGCTATGTTGTATTCCTAACGGTGAGGAAGGTCGCCAGAGATCACCATCACCACCAGAGGGTGGCAGTGTGGGGGACCGGTGGTATTTTGTTACCGCTGCTGTCATGCATGGCAGAATATCTCCTATACTGCCAGCCCAAGTATTCCTCCTTAATTTACAGGGTCGACAATGCGCGAGTGATACTCTTAGTATTGCAAGCGTCCATAGGCTACGGTAACCGCTTACCATCAGGCGGGCCGTATTCTTGTTTGCCAACTTAGTGGTATAAACAAAACCTAGGACTTAACGCTCCATAGTCCTCCTTGCCACAATGCAATGCAGTTACAAATATGTCATAGAAAATCTCAATAACATAATTTTCGACCTGGCAGACAAACCTAAAACCACTCAGTAAGTACTTAAATAGACCAACTTGTGGCAATTAGATCGATGAAGCTCCAAGTTTAACCTAAGATAAGCCAATAAACATCAATAAAAAAGTTAAAAAGGATTTATTGGTGAAAATACCTATAACTAAGTAATATAATTGCACATAACACAGACGCTGTTCAATACTCACATTATCAAAATGTAAAACAGAAGAGGCCCTTGTGGCATCATTGCGGCACTGTATCGATTCACACGCGATCACCGTAACGAAATATCACTTATTGAAAGCGAGTGTCTATAGTGAAATGATACCACTGAGTCACGCCACTGATTTAGAATTAGATTGAAAAATCCCGGTTGATTTAAAGTCGATGAACTGTACATAAACTGAAAGAATCGTAGACAAAAGTTCCATTTTTCTTGCTCATGTGACGCCGGACATCTCAGAGACGATCCGACAGACCGCCAAAGACCTGCAAAGAAAGGAAACGAGTAAATTATTCATATTATCTGACACTTATGCAAAAACAATGTAAATATGAAATATTCGCTGTCTCCGTCTACGACTTGAACGGCGCCAGTAGACAGATATTAAGCATTATAACTACCAAATATGGAAAGTGTTAGTCCCAGTGTTTGTGATAAAGTGGACGGGTAATATCCGGCTTCCAATGGCCCTAAAATATAATGCTTTATACGTCTACCGAGCCAAGCTGCAGTTAGTAGCAAACAAGTCAAGTGAGTTGATAAGGATATTTTTTCCAATATGTTGGATTCAAGGCTTGCTTGATAGTAAGCACAATCTGAGATTAACGCAACTAAAGTATATACCGTATTCGGTAAAACAGAACTGTTTTATATATATATGTGAAAAATAAAATCGACCTACCACCGGGTAGGTCGATTTGATTTTATGGGATAGGAGGGCAAACGAAGAGACGTATCGCCTGATGGTAAGCGATTACCGCCGCCCATGGAGTCCCGCAACACCATAGGAGTCACAAGTGCGTTGCCGACTTTTTAAAAGGGGATTGGGCCTCCGGTAACCTCACTCACTCGGCGAAACACAACGTAAGCGTTGTTTAACATGGGAGTTTTACATTCTTTGTTTTCATAAAAAATGGGTTTGCTCTTGACTTCAATCTTGCCTTCCTAACTGCGCGTATGTAAAATAATGTCTGTTTAAGAAGCTTTTAGGAAAAAAGAGGAGCATATAATTAAGAAGATAGCTTCACGGAAGATTCACGGTAGATTCACGGAAAAACTTTTGACCTGGAATTCATTTAGATGCGAGATTTACAGGTAAAGACAATGTACCTGTAATATAATGTAAGTGTACAAGAAGCAGCAAAGCTAAGAACAGCAGCGTTATACGTTGCTATCAATACATAATGTAATGTAATTGTGACTATAATAACAATAAGATTCGAACATACAATTATGTATCGTGTTATGCCGACTGGAGATAAAAATAGAAAAAAAAAATCTACATCATGCAGCAATCGATCAATTTCTGACGTAAAACAAATAACTCAGACTATGAATCGTGTACGTTGGTGAGAGCATGACTTCTCATGCAGAACAGAAACAGCTCAACACAAGTCATAAATAGGTTAACATGTTTGTTTAATGCATTTCAAATAATTTTGGTCGTAATTATTCCAAAGGTTCAGGCATTTAGCTTTTATTCAAAGAGGAAGATAAGCTTAAAATCTGTCTCAATAAAGAAATTTGAAAAGGGGACTAAGAGAGGTGAGGAACCTATATTTATTAACTTATTATATTAGCTGTGCCCTGCGGTTTCACCCGCTAAAAATTACAACTTTCATACAAACTTTGCCCCAGTTTTTTACCCTCTTAGGGGTAGAACTTCGGAAAATCCTTTCTTATCAGATGCCTACGTCATACAAAGAACACACCCTCTAAGTTTTAGGTCTCTACGATCAGCGGTTTAGACTGTTCGTTGATCCTTCAGTCAGTCCTTCAGGACAAAGCATTTTATATGTAAAGATAGATTTGAAAGACCAACAGAAAGAACAATAATGACTAAGTATTAAGATTAAGAAGGATTTTTTTATGGGATAGGAGGGCAAACGGGCATACGGATCGCCTGATGGTAAGCGATTAGCGCCGCCCATGGACACCCGCAACACCAGAGGAGTCACAAGTGCGTTGCCGACCTTTTAAAAGGGGGTAGAGCCTCCGGTAACCTCACTCACTCGGCGAAATACAACGCGTTGTTTAACGCCGGTTTTCTGTGAGGCCGTGGTATTTCTGCGGTCGAGCCGCCCCATTCGTGCCCAAGCATGGCTCTCCCACGTAATTGCTAAAAATGCTAAAAGGCTAAAAATGCTATTAAATTATGCTAGAACATTTTAGATTCCTCTTGATGTAAATATTGTGGTACCTAATGGTATGGTTCATAATGATCTTTGATATTTTTTTCTTAACGAGCTTTAACTATAGATACCTTCTTAATTCTCTACCCAGCAATGGAAAAAAATACTATTAGCAATAAAGTCGATATATGCGTCTTGTCTATAAATTAAATTGGAACTATCTTCAGGCGTAGGTATGTGTCTAAAAAAGCCATAAATATCCATCTAGATTTGTATTCACACTTAGTAATCGCCCAGTCATACTACAGTCAATCAGAGTCAAAGTCAACGTCTTACGACCTTGACTTGTTTAGATTTCAATGTAAAACCTTTCAGTTTTTCCCGAATTTTCGTATTTTTACGGCAATTTTTTATTTTTTTCTTATTCGTGATATTACGAATATTAAAAATTACTGTCTTTCTCAAATGATGCGCTTAGGTCGGTACCTAAGCGCATCATTTGAGAAAGACAGTAATTTGACAGTATTAATGCTGTTCGTCGGTACGAACAGCATTAATTTTATGATAGTAGACAGTAGACAAAATCCGTGACATAAGTCTTGTCATTATGTGCCTGCCAAGCCACCAATACCAGCTTTATACGGATACATAATATTAACAATTTTTGTGAAGCCATCACTAATTTTAGAGGCTCTAACATCCTCGTTTGCCTTATATAAAAAAAAAACATTATGTTGCTCGACTATTATTTTATAGTTCACATAATATATAGCAGTAACAGGAAACTAAACAAATTATTTACATTTTGAATTATTATAATTATAGTTATTTCTGCTAACGATCAATAGAGGGACTCCATAAAGGCATATATTTGGTTTCTAGACCAAATATATCCTGAGATTTGTCAAAATAATTAAGACGTAAGCGACAAGTAATAAATTAATAAGTAAATAATAATAATTATTATTATGTTATAATATCTAGCATTCACGCATGCTAAACATCTTTAAAGACATAAATTTTAGTGAAACATTAATTCGATATCAGGCAGGTTTCAGACAATTAATAAATAATTAATTATGACCGTATTAGTGTCATTAAGGGTAAAACCTTGACCTCCAGACAAGTAGAATACTGTACCTTGCAATAGAAAAGGATTATCGAAATTCCAACAAGCGATAAAAATGTAATACACCCTTACAATCGTCATTGATAAACTCGCAAGTATAAGATTGTTGTTAATAGGAAATCCAATAACGTAGACACGGTCAAGTATAAAATTAGATGTAGACGACTAGTACTGTTAGGATTTTCTACAAGATCATTACCATTAAGCTCAGCCACTAAGCACAGAAACTATTTCTGCACACAACTCAACGAGATACTTAAGTAGCTATAAAAAATGGAATCCAATCGTAGTTACACAGTTCAAAAATCTCATCGTTATTGTATAGATGTGGGTAATGACAAAAAGTTCAGTGAATAGGTACTCATTGAAAATTAAAATACAAGTCTCAACGACACACCTACCAATGATTCACAGTACATTGTTGCGGAACGTGATCTTATAACAGTTCAAGTAGCTGTTACACGTAACTGGTATCCTAAAAAAATGACATTAACTAATTTTTTTACCTGTTCCAACGAATTTTTCATGGCGACTGCCAATACGGACAAATCGATGCTGTAGCAACAGATTGATGATTGTCATAAGAAAAATAAACGATCAGCTATTTTTGTCACATCTCTAAATTTATTTTTTAATAACGGGTTATGCGAAAAAACTGCGGGACATTCCGATGAATATAACTAGCACCTCCTGTGGAGTTAAATTTGGCTATGAGCAAATCGATTGATAATATCTTGAGGAAACATACATGTCTGAGAGATTTCCTTAACGGTGTGGTAAATCTGTCAGCCTGTACCCTTGCTGAAACCCTTCTCATTCTGAGGTGAGGTCCATGCCTGGCACTGGGACGGTAAATAAGTTGATTATAATGAATCCCGATCCTTTGTGCATCTGTTACGCTAACGTACAAAGACAAATTTGGCTATGACCAAATCGATCACACCCATAAACATTGCTCCATATCATAAACGTATGATTTACATACCATCATATATTTTAATGTTCTTTTGTTATCCAACAGGCTTAATAAATTATGATGAGTTATATAACATACCTACATAAGCTTGTAATCCTACGGATAGAGCAATCTACCTATCAATTGCCATATTTGGCAACGTCGAGTTACAAATATGTCTATTTACATAGCTTTTTATTTTCAATGTCATTCCGAGCCCAGATTTTTCCTTTGCTTGGTAGCCAAGGGGCTTCTTTAGCTTATTACTTTAAGTATGCTATAGCTTGCTGTTACCTGAAGATTGAAAAAATATCTGTGGTTTAACGATTCGGTTCATTCTTTACCTACTTATCGGAACTAGGGCATTTCATCAACAATCATAAGGGGTTTCCCTATCAGCTGAAGAAAGCCTTAAAGTTGTTTTATTCACTTAGAATTCCTATATGCAGACATAGGTACCTACTCCAACTTTCAACTTCCCCAGAAGGGGGGATACTTATTCCACTCAGAAAGGAAACAATAAGGTAAACGCAAGCACTGCAATACTGACTATTAAGTCAATATACGCAATTATGATCTATAAATTTTAAAGAAGACATGAATAGTTAAACAGATTCACAAATCGTGATCAGTTTAATATCGCAATGTACATTTTTGGCCGATATCCGATCCGGTCTGTGGCTGACGAGATCCAGACGATGCGACCTGACAGGTGATACTCGCCAACTAATGTGAACATTCTATTCTTGGATGCGAAATTCAAATGGTCTTACACTAAGATGGGTTACAAATTTTAAGTGTTTAGAAATTATAGATAGTCTGCTATCTAGGGAAGCAATAGGGTACGTGGAACTCGTACTGACTAAAAACTTACCTTCCCTTGCGTTAATCACGGCCATGACATTCGCGAAATTCGTCACGACTATGACAGGCTGTGGTCCGGATTTCATTCAATAGTAAGATAAGCATAAAAATACAAACAATTTTATAGTGTATTCCTGATATAATCGGGTATATAGTAAACAACATTTTTTTTTCTTAATCTTTAACCAGTATGGTGAGTTACTGGTGTTACGCTTAATGATCATGAGCCTAAAAATTAATTATATGAGATTTTTATCATCGAAATTGGATACGTATTTGAGTATAACGTTACATGAATATTATACATAGGTAGTGTATTAATAACTCTATTAAACCTGCTGTTAAGGCATGTATTTTAGTTTTTTTGTCTTTTGGTTTGGTATATTAAATGCTTTAATTAATTAAAGAACGGTGACACTCCAGATGGTCGGAACAATTGTTTTTTCTATTGTATCTGCTAATTTTATTATTCTTCTGCTGGTGATGTCGAATTTACTTTTTTATTGTTTGTCCATAGGTGACGTTTTGCTTCAGGCGTAAAGAAGGACGTCACTTTGACGGGTAAGTACCAATTAGAGCCATGCAAGTTGTCAAAATAATTCATTCATTTTGTTATCAAAATGCAAAATTAATATCTTCCAAGACACATTTTATAAGACATTCGATATGAAGTTAATAGAAATATTTTGATTTTTGACTGGTCAATAGACGGCATCATTTAAAACACTTTGTTGGATATTGATAAACATTTTCATTCAAATGACACCCATTGTCAAACTTAATGGTGGCGCTGGAACATAATTATCGCATAAAGATAGAAAATTTATTGATCTCTAATGAGTCCTATGTCAAAGCAACCAGTTTTTGTCATTTTCATTCCATTGTGACTCCATAAGAGATTTTACATGGATGTTATAAAAATCCTCCTACACGCAAAAACGTCATAATAATAATATATAATAAGATAATAAAGTTTGGACTTCACGGTTGATTTGGACACGCAAATGATAAAAACGGTGTTAAATAACACCGTGGTTTTTAATTTCAGACTGATTTGAATATTATCTATTAAATGCATATTATAAGATAGAAATGCTAAAAAAGTCATAAAAACTAAGAGAGTAAAGTGAGCAATTAAGTTATCAAGTTTATTAATCAGATATGTTAAAAGTGTTGATCGTTTTATGTCAGTATTTATTTACTACACACACATATACTCACGCCTTTCTCACACAGGGGTAGGCAGAAACTATAGTGCTTTTTTCACATTCATACACCTTCTCATACATACACGCCGGTTGCGAGTGCTACGCACCTGACCTTTTTGAAGGATTTCGCCAATAAGATCTGCGTATGTCCTTCTAGGACGACCTCTACCGACGCTACCGCCGACATTCGCCTTATAAATTCCTTTGTTAAATCGACTTTAATTATTATACATTATAACCATTTATATGTAGTCCAATTTCCATGAGAATAATAAGAGAATATTAATCTTCCAAGTCAAACAAGAAGCTTTCTTTTGTGATCATGTAGCTGATAACTCATTTTATTTTCATACATTTAACTAGTTATTGGGTCAAGGAATTTCACTCCCGTAACGTGACCTTAGGGCGATAACAAATCAATATATCTGACGTTTCAATTTGTATATTGACACGTTTTTAATCTTCTCTTATTGTTTATGAGTTCGGAAGCTCTGTACAGTTTGCCTTAATAAATATCTTTCATAGTTCCGAGTTGTAGATAATGCGTGCGCACGCGGCGGCCGCTGTAATGACTATAAATCTTCACCTGTCTTTCACTGTTTCTTTTTCTTTTGACTTTGATGTGTATATCAACGAGACGTCCTATTACACGTATTAATCTTGTGGAACCGTCTTGTTTTCTGTTTTTATTTTTTTAAGTGCCAATCGAATTTAAAAAAGCATTTGCTTGTGGAATTAAATTTGTAATATGATTATCTATTGGGTCAATTAAAGTTGCTAGTGTTATAATTTCATCATATCGTACAAATTAAAGTTTTTATTTTTTCGTTTAGCAATTACTATCTATTTATTTAAGTAATGAACCTTGTTTATTGACATGACCATTGGTCTGCCAAGTCATAGGTCTCGAGTTCGAGTCCAAAACACGCTCCTCTGACGGCTTAAGTTTATTATTAAACGGCGAAGGAACTGGTGACTGTCTCATTAGTCTATAAGTAGTTACAAGCGAAGTCCTGGGTTCGATCCCAGGTCGAGCAAAGTGTTATTGGGTTTTTCTATGAAATTTTCCGTAGTAGCTCGGAGTCTGGATTTGTGCCAGGTTAAAGGCTATAGGCTCGCCCCCTATGACATGGGGACCTAAACATACCATTGAGCTGTGGTTGTACATTAGCATGCCTCTGCTAAACCCTTCAGAAGGAAAAACGCGGTGTGGTCTGCGAGTTAGAGATTTTCTGAAAACGAACCCGCACTAGGCCAGCTTAGTGGATTATTATAGCACAACTCGTCTCATTCTGAGAAGATATCCGTGCTCAGCAGTGGGACAATTAATGGGTTGAAGATACTATAGCTAATTTTATTGTTTTAATTTAATAAACATTAATTGTTATGCCTTCAGTTGCATATATGATTTTACAATTGCTTTACAGTCTTATATTTATTAAATACGTAATAATTAGATATCTAATTAAGACCAATCCAAGATTTCAACATTCCCTGTCTATTGAAATGTTCTATCCCTGACCGGAATTGAAAGAAATGGTGTCAAATCATTATTGTTATAGCAATTGTCCAAGCAATGTAACAACTGCACAAACATAGGCTGCCCTGAACCAATTTACACATGAAATAAACTATTATTTAGAAGGTGACATCGATAGTACGAACTAAAGTTCTTTTAAAATTTTATAATAGGTACATACCATCACGCCTGTATTCTCCGAAGGGTTAGGCAGAGGCGTACTAATGTAGGTACATCCACAGTTCGCCGGTATGTTTAAGTCCCATTTATTAGGGGGCGAGAATTTCATTTCAATTTCATTTCATTTCATTGCCATTAACCGGGCACAAATACCAAAGTTGAAGCTGCAACTGAGTATTCCATAAAAACCCCAATAATACTTTGCTGGACCTGGGAACCGAACACCGGGACCTCTAGCGTAGCAGTCGCGGTAGGGACCACTAGACTACTGAGGCAGTTTTATAATAATTTCGTTGATAATTATATTTTCCAACTTTTTCGTATCTGCTTATTTTGTGATTATTTTTTATACATCTGTGCTTAGTATAAATATATACCAATGTAATTAATTATATTTCATTAGACGTGTCCATTGGCACTTACGCAAATAAAAGACTTAGAGACGGTTTTACCATCGCCAGATAACTTTATCAGAGGAAAAAATATTTTGACAGTTTTTCTATACAAAATCTATCAAACGTCAATTTTATTCCTCAGATGAAACTTATCTGCCAGACGTAGACATTTAAAAACTAAATATTTTCTTCAAATCGGTCTTGATAATAAGTAGATCCTACGCTTTAGTCGACCTTACGAGCCTTTTACAGGCAGTCTGTGGCCATGAATACCATAAATGCTTCATAAAGACGATAATGATTAAGTTAGGAAGTTTTGATATAATTATCTTTTATTTTGAAATTTTCTGTGAATTACTCCTTAATGAATTATTATTTTTAATTATATAAATATGACAGTAAATTTATTGAAACAGAGTCCATTTAGAAACATATTTACTTGTAAATTTACATAATTATAAGTATATATTTATCGTATTATTACATTGCGTTACTTTGTTATTCTTAATCGAATCACTTATAATACCTACAACTCGTTAGCCTATTGGTCCTGAGTGCGACTATTACGCTAGAGGTCCTGGGTTCGATTCCCAGGTCGAGCAGTCTTGCAAGTTATTAAGCCCGATCCGCAGTAGACGCACCGGGCCCGCGAAACGAAGCCTCGGTCTTTGAAGGGATCCAGCGAACACTGGATCATAGCCGTGGCGAATGTGAGGATTTTCCCTACAAAAAAAGGTCGAGCAAAGCGTTATTAGCTTGAGTGGCAGCTCGGAGTTTGGGATTTGTGCCCCATTAATGGCAATAAAAAAAAGGCCAGGTGCGAAGCACTCGCAACCGGCGTGTATGTATGAATGTGGAAGAAGCAAAAGAGGTATGCAAGAATCGTAGCAAGTGGCAGTCTATAGTTTCTGCCTACCCCTGTGGGGGAAAGTCGTATGTATGTAATGGCACTAGACTCCCCCCTGGTACATCGAAACTAATCGTACGCCTCTGCCTAACAGTTCGGGGAATACAGGCGTGATATTAAGTTATGTAGTCATACGATTTCTGTTACCGTTTAAAAATAAAAATCTTTTAAAATATTTCGCGAACAGAATCATAACAATTATGAATCATTTGGTATCAGTGACCGATTATGCAGATTACATAGTGTTAGGTAATATGTTATCTTTTAGTGTGTTGATGTTCCTTTTGACGGTCTTAGCGCGTGTAAATATGCGATTGCGTTATAACACGTAATCTTTGCGCTAGTCGTCAAGTGAAATATGTTACTTTTGTAACTTCATATAAGTAATTGTAAGCACAGCACTATCGAGCTAATATCATTATTAATTCGAATCAAGAACCATAATTACACACCTACTACATTCCAATAAATTAAATTCTTTATTTAAAATTTTTTAAAAATACCATGAATTTATTTTATTATTTTGTAGTACTTTTTAAAAACTTGTTTGTACAAAAGAGTTTTTAATTAAATTCGATATTTAAAAAATATATATATTATCCCACATATATATATTAGTACCCACATAGTTTCGAAATTCCAGACTTCAGTATTGGAATGATGCCTAGATATTTTTATAAAAATGGCATGAGAGATGTTCTATTTTCGAATCATTTAAAATGATTCGTGGCTCACATATCACTTTGTACTATGCACTTATACATTACGAAACATCGTCTGCTCTCTGATGTAGTGTATTTTTCTAACAATCTATTTGTTTACGAGATGGGTAATACAGAGATAACCCAATTACGTTCGCTTATCGCATACTGTATTAGAATATTTTCTACAGCATGGCAGTTCTTACGACAGACCATGAATGAGTATGAGTGTATATGTACTGATCGCTGTTATATTTTAAATTCTCTTGCTACTATATATGTAATCAACTCTTAATTATAATCACATTAAAGTGATACTACAGTAGAGACGTAATTTTGTAAAATTAAATTATTTTATGCTGTGGAAAACAATAAATTACGCCTTCGCACAAAGATAAAATAGGACTGGATTAAAACTTATTTGGAACGCAAGAATAATATATAAATTCTTTAAATAATTCTTAACACGTTCGTTTCCTTTTTTTACTTAATATCGGCGTTCCAATAGTAGTGAAACATGACAGGTAAAAAATCCTTTGTAATAATAAGAACTTTTTATAAAATATAGTTAGTGATACAGTTTTAAATATCGAACACCCACAAAAAGTATCTGGCAACTAATAATAATCAATTTAAATGAGGAATTTCAATTTATCAACAGTCTAATGGTAAACGTTCAGTGGCTCAAAGCAATTATGTTGCACCAAGCAAAAACTACGTCCTTACGAAAGTGGTTTATAAGTGGAGTCTCTATTAATTCGGCATTTTACGCGATTTTTTTCTAATAACACTAGTTGTCCACCTTTCAATTACTGTCCGTGTTGATACAAATACATAACTGTTATTCACGTTAAATAGACCTTTAATTTGCTGATTTAAGTCAATAACTCTTTGATTTTTTAGTTTCTATCCTTTAATTGAAAGTCATTGAGGGCCACACATGAAGAAGTTTAAAAAGTTGTTTTTCGTATATGCGCGAGTTATGAAATGGATGTAGGTAAGTAAATCTTGAATGCAATCATAATTTTCGAATTAACTCAGCTTACACGCACAGTACGATTTCAAAGAAATAAAAATGGCGTGAAAAGATAGCAATAGCTATGTAATTGCTTATCGATTGATCAGTGATTACAGTCATTGCATTTTAATCGATGTATGATTCTGGCTTTGATTCTGGTTTCAGTTATATAAATGACAACTGGTATTCTAACGGACCTCACTTAGCGAGTTAGCAGCATCAATCCAATAAAGAATTATATGTATATTACAGAACTCTTTATAGCAATGACATTTTTAAAGGAAAAAAAATTTCCAGCCAGTGTGAAAAAGAAAACATTAAAACCTTTTATAGAGATGACTTTTTATCAAATTGCAAAAATAAAAAAATAAATAAAAGACGAATATTATTTCAGATATTTCATTCCTTTTCGAGTTCAATGTCATTGGAACTGTTACAATAATAAACTCTTCGCATCCTTTACGTAATCTGCTTACGTCCAATTCGACCATTTTAATCTCCCAACTATTCGCCTTTCTAGATCATCTAAAAATAAGTCACCGCACAAATAACTAAATACTGGTTCAATTAGAACCGTATTTACTAAAATACGGTATTTATACTAACAAGTAACACGTAGTTATGTATTTATTTTTATTATACATTTTATTACCTACATATTTTTATATAATAATAATTATGTCGCAAGTAAAAAAAATCTTATCGCCGGTTAATAAACATATATTAAAACATACCATCACGCCTGTAGGTATTCCCCGAAGGGTTAGGCAAACATGTACTTAATGTACACCCACAGTTTGCCGGTATGTTTAAGTCCCATGTTATAGGGGGTGAGCCTATAGCCATTCACCGGGCACAAATCCAGACTCCGAGCTGCTACTGAGAATTTCATAAAAAAACCCAATCACACTTTCTCGACCTGTGGATCGAACCCAGGACCTCTAGTGTAACAGTCGCGCTTGGGACCACTAGACTAATGAGGCAGTCGCCGGTTAATATTTTCAAAGTTATTAATCTTAGTAGAAGGTAGTTTTGTTATAGATTAATTAAGGTGTCTTAAGAAAAAAACGCGTTCAATATGTTAAAAAATAATCTCAACAAGGAAATGACATAAATGTTGTCACACGTTAACATATTGTTACTAATTAACGTATTTGCCATAAAGCAAGACGAAAATCATTAATCACGGAGCTTAAAGTGTATATAAATAAAAGTTTCCTTTAGAAGAGACAGGTTTAAAAGCATGTCTGATACAGACGGCTTAAACTGATCATTTTAGCCCCAGGATATTTTTGATTTATTGTTAGATAGGTACATCATTAGGAAATTAAGCTCTAAAAATCAACATAATGCTATTTATCTAAAATTAATATATTATAATAAAATAAATAAGACAAACGGATATGTAGGAATATAAATAAATCAATTTTATATTAAATCCGCATTCTATGAAACATAACATACCATCACGCCTGTATTCCCCGAAAGGTTAGGCAGAGGCGTACACCCACAGTTCATCCATTCGTTTAGGTCCCATGATGTGATAGGGGGCGAGCCTATTACTGTTAACCGGGGCACAGATCCGAAAGCCCGAGCTGCTACTGAGAATTTCATAGAAAAACCGAATAACATTTTGCTCGACCTGGGAATTCTACCCAAGTCTAGTGTAGCAGTCGCGCTTAGCATCACTAGGCTAGCGAGGCAGATCTATATAAGTAGTAGGTATATTGATATAGCTAGATAGGATTTTCGCTGAAAATCTGTACCGAAAAGTTTTTCGCGCAGCCGAGCTCCATAATTTTCACGATTTTAAAATATCTAATAATTTGGGTAAAAGAAAAGAATCTAGCTAGCACATTATGTAATCGATTTTTCTTATATTAAATGCCTCTGCTTTCTCATGCAATTCCATAAACGAGGCTAGATTGCAAACATAATGTAATTAATAGATATTGATAGCAGATTTATAAAACAATTTGTTCTTCAGATTAATTTAAGTGTCATTAATAAAAAAAAATAGACTTTTAATCAGTAAATTAATAAATGATTCGATTTTTAAATCTGCGACCAATAGATGTAAGTATAGAGCATTGGTTTTTAGTTTTATTTTATTTATTCTTTATAATGAATTAGTTTTTATTCTTTATAATGAATTATATTCTCTAAAACCCACTAATACTATAAAGGTTAATTACCTAATTGTTAGGCTCTGAGTCTTCTAAAAGCCTATAACTACTAACTGCCTTTCTTATTCTGATGTCAAGGCAAGATCGAGGGGGCTCTCAGCTCCGATATATGAATTGACCTTAACAGACACCGCTTAACTTCCTAAAATCAATTATATGCATAGCTCATTTACAGATTTTATAAAATTATCAAAATCAGCGATTAAATAAAATCAGCAACCTTGGAAACGGTAAAACAAAATCAACAATGCACGCGTGAATGCGCGGACGCAACCTGCCCTTTCGTATCACAGTTACCGCGGCTTATCGGTCCACATCGTAACACGCGACCTACATGCAAGGCGAGACCAATAAAAAAATCACACGATCGGATCCGTTAAACCATCCGTCGATACACCGATAGCGTTATCGGTTGCCCTAAACCGTGTCACAGGACACTGGAGTGCGAACAGTCAATGGCACCAATTAAATTTCGATTCACATGATCACAAACTCCAGGGCTGTGCTTAGCAGAAACGAATGTGATTGCAAACATTGCCGGGAGGCTCGCCCGTTGCGCGGACGCTGACGAATCGAAAACATTTGTTTCAAATAATTGCAAACCTGATATTTTCGCCACATCCCTACTGGATTGAGTTGTAGCCACTTTAGTACGAAGAACTGTTTACGGACATGTCTTGACTTCCCTAAATCGCTAATGATATTAAATAATAATCTGAGTGGAACGCGAGTTTACGACTTAAAATGTAAACAATTTGTTGAATGCTTATCTTTGGTATTATCTAAATAATTTACAACTTCGGACTAATATTATCGATGACCTATTACAGTGCAATAACCTTAGGTTTTATAACTTAGGATTACTGCAAACAGTTGCATAGTTCCGTTACAGCCAAGGGTTTTTATCGAAGTATGTTAATTAAGCAGAAATGCTTACGTTTATGATTCATAATGGTAACAGTGACGTCATCGACGGCGGCGTTAATTGTGAGAGCAAAGAAATTATTTAACACTAGTACATTCAAGTAATGAAGTGCGGAAAGAAAGAAAATATAAACAAGCTTTTGTTTACGATGATACAAGGATTACAACTGTACCAACAAGTCCAACACTGTTAGTGGAAATTATAATATCGTGGTATACACTACGTACGTAAGTACTTCAGTCTTGTAATTTTAAATGGTAAACAATTGCAAACTCTTTAAGTATCTAGTTAGAGTTCAATGTTATTTGAAAACACTCCATCTACAACTCATTCAAATTCATGCATAAATTATTAAGCTAATTATTGGTAAAACAGTAAAGAACTAATAACTAGGAAGTATGAAATAAATATTAAACTATACTGAATGTTGAAAGTCGTATGAAATAAAATACCACACATCATAATGATTACCCACCTACGTCACAAAATTATATTATATTTTATTAGCATTACAAAAAAAAAATCCATTTTATTCAACGAAAAATAAGTAGCCACCTATGTACCTAGGTATGGTCACCGCCCAACCAGAAATGCTCCAAGACATCAAAAATGACAGTGTCACTGATAACTATATCAATTTAGACTTATAAAGTCATGACATCTTATTTATGTTGGCAAAAAGCGCAAAAAATCAAGGTAACATTCATTACGGACCAATAGAAACCAATAATAGGCAAATGACCGCTTGAAAAAACTATCAATCGCAATATAAAATTAAAGCAAGGGAAATTGACGTAAACATTATCGATCACAGCTGATCGATAAAAAATGATCCGATAAAAACGATCGATTGGATATAGGTATCGATACCTATCCACATGTCAATTCGCTGATAAGTCGTTCGAATTAATTTGCATTTTAATGAATGAATCCCATTAATTAATTTAATATGATGGACTTCCAATCATTATGCTACAGTTCACAGTATGTACACATAATTATTTAATGCCAATTATATACTGCTTCCTATAAGATTTTTTTAATTATGTAGAATTAGTTTTCTATACTTTGAAAATCCCATCACTAAAATTGTCAGCTGTCAAGATATTTTTACTCGTAATGAATTACGAGAAAATGTAAATACATTCCCCATCTTCCTATTGTGTTCGTTAAAGTTTAAGGGTTAAGGTTATACGTTGAACTCGGCACATGTCTAGCCAGCGATCGGAAACGCATTTTCATTCATAAAAATCCAACTGCGTATATCTGTACACACATGTTAATTTATTGAAAAATATACTAACCTTTAAATAACGGGTCACTGGAAAAATCATTCACTGTTTCATTCACAAACCAAAAAAAAACAGACAAATAGTCGTGTCTACATTTACAAAAAAAAAACAAAAAAGTTTTTAGTTAAATGTTTTTATGGTACTGTTTTGTTTGTCACTAGATCAAGTTGCGTGCAAGTGTATGTAGCCTTCCGCGTGCTCTTCGCGTCGGGTTGTCGAGCGGCGCGTCCTAACACTAACGCGCCTTGTCGTCGACTATGACCGCTTCTCGCATGAACCGAACATAAATTCAACTAGAATTTTACTTCGGTACGCGACGCACACATATGTATATACCAACGAAATTCCTATTTTGAAATAATAGGTATCTACCTATGCATACTTCACGAATATTTGTTAAAAAAATCATAAAAACTAAAAGGAATTAATCACTCTTTTATTAATCTCACATAAAATAGGTACCATAGGCAGCCATTCTGCCTGTATTACCCGAAGGATTAGGCAGATAATGTACCTATTTATAAATCCACAGTTCACCGATATGTTTAGGTCCCATGTAATAGGGGGCGATCCTATTGCCATTAAGCGCGCACAAACCCAAACTCCGATTTGCCACTGAGAATCTCATAGAAAAACCAATTAACACTGCTCGACCTGGAAACGAACCCAGAACCTTAGGCGTAACAGACTTGGTCAAGACCACAAGGCTTATAAGTCAGATATAACTTCCCATTGATCCTTTTCTGATGCATAATCAACCCATTATACTGTTCCACTACCGGGCACGGTTCTACTCTCAGAATGAGAGGGATTAGGCTATAGTCCACCACGCTAGCCTAATGCGGGTTGGCGAACTTCACACTCCGTCTTGGAGTAAATCTCTCAATCATGCAGATTTCCTCACGATTTTTTTCTACACAACTTCCTATACTTACACAAAATAAATACTGAGACAATGGATAGCTCCGTGGCCATATTACAAGTCAGATCTAGGTTTCACCTTCAACTGTTATTGTCATTGACAATGACAATGTAATTAAGACACATGAAACTCAATATTTCCGAAATTAAACTTTGTCCTATACCGTGCCAATATAAGCTCGTTTCGCAATGTATATGGTGTCGCCTCAAGTATTTCGTTTCCCGTCAATCTGTCAATGTCTACATTAATTTCCTCGTAAGAGGAGACTGTTTGAGTTTTTAATTACGTAGATACTTTAAGACGGTTTAGTCTTTCAATTTAATATTGCTCTATTATGTAAAGCCAAATGTACCAAAACATTTTTAATAAACTACATAGTCACCATAGTAAACAATGACTAAGTTCATTAGTCCCAAGCGCGACTGCTAAGCTCGAGGTCCTGGGTCCAATCCCCAGGTCGAGCGAAGTGTTAATGGGTTTTTCTATGAAATTCTCAGTAGCAGCTCGGAGTCTGGATTTGTACCCGGTTAATAGCAATTTGTTCGCCCCCTATTACATGGGATGTAAACATACCGGCGAACTGTGGGTGTACATTAGTACGCCTCTGCCTAACGCTTCGGGGAATACAGGCGTGATGG
The DNA here is from genome assembly GCA_910591435.1 of Acronicta aceris. Lineage (NCBI taxonomy): Eukaryota > Metazoa > Arthropoda > Insecta > Lepidoptera > Noctuidae > Acronicta > Acronicta aceris. The sequence goes on from OU342774.1 coordinate 7,141,648, forward strand.
TATGTTATGTTGTTAGATAAAAAATGTTTACATTACTTAAAATTTAATTATAATTTTTAGGATTAAGTTTTGGAGTTGTGCAATTTTTTCAAAACATTGCTAGGTCTGTGATTATTTAGCCGTAGGGTTTCTTATTTATCTTGTTATTTATTCAGAAATACGTACTTCTACAAAAGCTTTTTATCTAAGACTTTTAAAAAATGGTTGCACACCTACACAAAAATTTCCTACTTATGTACCTACTTTTAGCAAAATGAAATACCTCATTATTCTAATGGTCGTAAAAACGACTGCTGCACTAGAAGTCCTGGGTTCCATTCCCAGGTCGAACACAGTGTTATTAGATTTTTCTATAAAATTCTTAGTAGCAGCTCTAAGTTATACCCGTTTAATAATGACTCCCTAAACATACCGGAAAAACTGAAACTATAAAATAAAAACACAATCCGAAACGATAACAACATTAACAAAATGTTAAAATTCGATCGATGATTGATTGCATCGAAATCAAAATATTAAAAAAAAAGATTTAGAGAAAAAACAGCTTTAGTACGTTTTCTTCACACCTTAAAATTTTGTAATAGGAACGTGTCAATTAATAGTACACGATTGTTACATGTGTCATAACTTTCACACATCGCCACGTGCTGTAAATACACAACACTGGCTGGAATTTGTCAGCATAAATATCTTATTAAAGGACAGAACTCCACAAAGACTGTCTTAATTAAATGGAATACGTGAATAATAAAGTTGTTAAAGCGTTACTTGTTGCGCTGTGGCTGTGCCTCGAAATTATTATGGTACCTTTGTATACTGTGTAATTGTATGACTGTGAGTAGCCCATGTTGTTAGTATTTTTTTAATGGTCGTAATTTTTTTTTAATCTTCGCGGGTTGATGATGTTTTTTATTCCATTGCTAGTTTAATTAGTTAGTACAATGGGTAATGTAATAATACCTTCTGGAACCTTAAAAGCCTAGCTTTAATGAAACAACACGGTATGTAAATTATAAATATCTAAGGTAAATAGGTAAATCGATTTTAAAACATTAAATTATTAAAGTAGGTCAATCAATCAGGGCCTGCAGACAAGTTGCAAATAAAAGAATCGAAACAAAACTTAATATGCTTTTAACAAATCGTAATTCAACTTTAATAAAATTAATTAAGAAATCCTAAATGTCAGTCCCATACATTTCCTCCCAAAACTGTTAAAATGATTTTTAGAGTTCCGTACCAGAACCGTTCTATTACTAAGACTACGCTGTCCGTCCGTCTTTCACACGGTTGAATCTCACGAACCGTGGTAGTTAGACAGTTGAAATTTCCACAAATGATGTATTTCTGTTGCCGCTATAACAACAAATACTAAAACAATAAAATAAGTATTTAAGTGGAGCGTCCATACTACAGACATGATATTTTACCGTTTTTATAGATAATGGTACGGAACCCTTCGTGCGCAAGTCCGACTCGCACTTGGCCGGTTTTCATCTACTCTGGATCATGTGGATGAACCTGCACGTCCACTTCTGTTGAAGTTTTGAATTGAATGTGAATCGACGCGTAACTGACATGCAATAAAATATCACTTATGCTCCATAAGAATAACCATTTGCACTATCTATCATAAAACATATAATAAATATTTACACATTTCTTACATTTATACGGGTATTTTATATGGTGTGAAAAAAAAACACACTTTCGAAATGTCAGTCCCTCTACCTACCTACTTAAAAAAACTCTACTACGAACTAACTGACAGAAAACACAGTTTTTATACTGGTAGGTCTATAAGCTTGAAATTTACAATTTTCACAGGAATTCCTTAAATATCGTAGTTACCAAGACGACACTAAGACGGGATTTTCAGAAATGCACGATCGATTCCAATGTTAACCAACTATTAAAAGTTAATCTGAACTGCCTCATTAGCCTTATTGTCCTGAGCGCGAATGCTACGCTATAGGTCCTGGGTTCGATTCCCAAGTTGAGCAAAGTATTATTGGGTTTTTCTATGAAACTCTCAGTAGCAGCTCGGAGTTTGGGATTTGTGCCCGATTAATGGCATTAAGCTCGCTCCCGATTACATGGGACTTAAACATACTGGCGTATACTAATACATAATCAACCCATTATACTGTCCCACTGCTGGGCACGGGTCTCCTCTCAGAATGAGAGGGATTAGGCTATAGTCCACCACGCTGGCCTAGTGCGGGTTGGCAGACTTCACACGCCATCGAGAAAATCTCTCAGGCATGCAGGTTTCCTCACGATGTTTTCCTTTACCGTTTAAGCGCGTGATAATTAATTATTTAATACGCACATGACTTCGAAAAGTCAGAGGTGCGTGCCTTAGGTTCGAACTCGAGACCTTTGACTTGGCAGTCCAACGGTCATACCACTAGGCTATCACTGCTTTACTAATACGCCTCTGCCAAACCCTTCGGGGAATACAGACGTTATAATATGGTGTGTAAAAGTAGATCCTCAATAATTTATTACTATTCAGAACTGCATAAAGTACCATAGCACCTAATAACTCAATTTCCTTGCATACAAAATATTTAAAATTTTTTAACAAAGAAAAACGTTGTCGGAAAATTTTAGACGTTGCGGGGTTGGAGTTGGATTGCATCCGGATATTACAGTTCAAGGAGTCTGTGAATAGAGCTTCGACCTCATTCTGTTTGTTTTCTATTGTTTTTGCAACGAGTAAATCATTAAAACTTCGTTCATAATACTGTCTATTATGAGAACTTTGCTTGTATAAAGAATGTGCAAATATTTTCGCTTCATACTAAATTGATCTCATTATTTTAGTTGTTAATATGATGAAAAGCGTACCATAGTATTACTCAAAATGATTTAATTATATAAACATAACATAAAATACCATCACGCCTGTATTCCCCGAAGGGTTAGGCAGAGGCGTACTAATGTACACCTACATTTCGCCGGTATGTTTATGTCCCATGTAATAGGGGGCAAGCCTGTTGCCTCCTGCTAATCCGAACTGCTACTGAGAAATTCATAGAACAAACCAATAATACTTTGCTCGACCTGGGAATCGATCGCAGGACCTTTAGCGTAGAAGTCGTGCTTGGGACCATTAGACTAATGATGCAGTTGACTAATGAAATTAATTAGCTTATAATTAAATGTGATAAACAAAGTAGGCATTAACACAGATTGGATAAATAGTTCGGCATTACATCACAATTTCCCTTTTTGTAGTGCGGAAATCCTCATGGATCTTCTCTAAAATCTCATCAGCCATCAAGGGACGGGTTGGAGTATACACATAACAGCACTTTCTTTCCTTTGTTCCATAGTCAGGGTCATAGGACTCATGATCTGCCGTGCTAGACTGACATACGCGCGCGAAATAATCGTGTCGTTGCATATCTCTAGTCGAGACTGTCTACGGAAAAGACAATTCATCATCGTCATCGACAATTTCACCAACCGTTGCCAATAGACCTCCCTGAGTTTGTGTTACCCATCACGGTCTTGTATTACTCTCATCCAAGTACTTTGACTTGACTTATGTCGTCGACGTATCGACGTCGTGATGGATGCTCGAATCTCCTTCTGCCATTTTGCTCAATCACCATTAAAATTACAACAATAAAATTATATCACAGGATTGGAATTAGCAGAAAAATCTTAAATCCTTTTACATTGTAATGGAAAGCCCAGCTATGGGACAACAATCAAATTAATAGATGTTATTGAATAAATCGCGTGCAAAAATCTAACCACAAAGCCGAAATTCGCAATAACATGATACTCTGAAACAGTCAGTGTGTCAATACAGTCAATTCCTGTTTGTTGTTAAGTAAACAAATCCGTGGATTGTTCGCCCAAGAGTTTGTAGTCTGTTTTATTTAGCCACAATAATTGATCGTCACCCGACACGGACGAAAGACTGACTCGCGACGTTTCTGTCGGACTCGACGGCTTTTGCCTCTTGGCGCTGTTCTATTAGTGCCAATTGCATGAATTTCATTAAGATTTCATATTTAGAATTCTACAAAATATTGAATTCTCTTATTTCAATTCTCACTGAGAATTAAAATCTTCTTGGATTGGTAAAGTTTTCAAAATGATAATGAGAGTTATAATAAGTAGATATCCTCACTGAAGGAAATAAATGTATACATTGGTTAATGGTGTTAATTTTAGTTCATTGGAACTGATTATTTGTAAATATATAATATAACTTAATACATTATGTTTGTCTAGGCTTTACCCTTATCTTGTTCAATATGATAATTCCCCCAATTCATCACCTTTTTCGTAGTAATTTGGATTACCTTGTAAGATAATCTATTTTATTCTATATATCGATGTTGATGCTTATATCAATAGATATAGTGTTATTTCATAGAATTTGCAAAGAACTTGATAACTGTCTGATTATTATTTTGGTTTTAGGTTGAGCAATATTCGTGATATCATAATCGGCGATCTAATAAAGTCAGAGGCTGATTGATCGCTTTAAATGATAGCCTGCGCATTAGATCTTGCTATAAAAATGGTCTGTTTTTTTTTTCTTATCGTTAGATTAATCTTACTATCGTTTTATAAATAAAGATACAGTAGGATAATAATTATAATTATAGAGCTGTTTATTGCCTTATTTATTTTCTACCTCGACTTTACTTCCACTTAGTTGGTGGTAAAAAAAACAATTCTGTAAGCGTCTAATTGATTCAAACTTTTATAATTATTAGTTTATTAAAGCGATTGTCACTAGTGTATAGATATTTGTAAGGTTTTCGAAATATAATACCTCAGGTGACCGCTAGGGACCGCTACATAGGTATTTCTATACAAAATATTTAACAGACACGCGGACAGTAGTACAGAAAATATACAAAATTAAATAAATACGGAATTCTTAAAATATCGCTTCACAAATGTCTTATAAAATACTAAAATATTTTTACTTCGCCAGAAAAAAATCCAGGAAAGCAAATATTGGTTTTGTTCACTGGACAAGTAAAGAACACGACAATTCTAACACGAGTAGGTTGAAACACGAGATTGCACCCAAAGACGTGTTGTTTCTCACGCCCCACGGCGCGTCGGGTAATCAAACACTGAGTGATATCATTTATCACATTCGTTACCGAATTCTAACACCTTATTAGTGCTTTTGATCGCTAAATATAACCATTAACTGTGGTTTGTGGTGACGAGCTTAATTATAAAGCCGTTGCATGAGAAAATCCTTAACGCGATGGGTTTTCATTAGGTAGAATGTGTATTATTTTTATTACTCAAATGGGTTTTCCCCGTGTGGGACTGGTTAGAATACAATTTCTCACTGCCACTCAGGCATCTCGTAATATTCTATAAAATATATGCCTTGCTCGGTGGTAGATATAGGTCCTCTCACCGAGCAAGGCAGATATTTTATACTGGGAATTAGAATAGCTGGCTAACACCCTTGTCTAACACCCTTACGTCGGAGTCTGACGTAACTAGGTGTGTTTCGACGTTTGCGCGTGAGAACCACCCTCGGTTACTAATGGAGGTGCTGGTAGACCTCCTACTGACTGCAGTCAGCTCTATCGGCACCTCCTGAACTGTTGTAGGTGTTCATGGGCTGCGATGACTAATTACCATCACGTGGCTTGTTGCCGATATTCAATATTATTCGCCAACAAAATGAAAAAAATTGAGAACTTCCTTTTCTATAACTTGCTAAAAAGACAAAGTAAAGACACTAAGAGCAAAAAGGATCCTAATTAAAAATAAATGTAAAAGAAGATAATTATTTAAAAAGATGTTCGTTTTTAATTAATTCTCAAGGAATAAATTCCATTGTCGTCTGTAACGCTTTGTTCAAAATACGGTACATGTTCTAGCTGTTCTATTAAAAGCTACAAACATCTTAATTTTAATTAATTAACATTCAGATGAAAGTTTTACAGTCATTGCAAATTGGCGTTTTTGTGACAAAGAAAGAGGGCCCTAAGTAAAGTAGGTCGACAGCACTCAAATTTAATGTTTATGTATCACTCAACCTTTCCTTTTTTATGACATAGACAACGGTTTTGGTGGAATCATGGCTGGAAATAAACTTGAGGTATCTATCAAGAACCTTACCTACTACTGGATTTTGCACGTAGAACGTTTTGTTGTAGAGTAAAAATTACCTCTAGTCGTTATTGCATCTCTTCTTCTGGGTGACAATAATTACTGAAAGAAAGAGATGCAACAACGACTAGTCTTCAGAAAAATTTTCTACGTGCAAAATCCAGTAGTAGGTATAAGGTTCTTGGGTGTCTATTTAAGATTGAATTTATATAAAACAAAAAAACATCTCAATCTCAGTGTCAAAACTGCCTCATTAGTCCAGTGGCCGTAAGCGTGGCTGCGCCAGAGGTCGTGGGTTCGATTTCCAGGTCTAGCAAAGTGTAATGGATTTTTCTATGAAATTCTCCGTAGCAGCAGAGTTTGGATGCGCCCGGTTAATGGCAATAGACTCGTTCCCGTATTAGGGCCTAAACATACCGGACCGAATTGTGGGTACCTCTAGGAAACCCTTTGGGGATATTTACAGGCGTGAAAAATAGTACTTATTAACTAGCTTAACTATTATTTAAATGGAAAAAAAATCGTAGAAATATGAACAAACTTCAATTACGAGTACTTACGTAGGTATCTAATAGAACATTTACTTACCTATTTACGAATACAATGACTATCAGTATTCAAGCCTACGTGTTCATTAGCTAGGGCGTCTGGAACTGGCCTGTCACGATGATATGTCGCGAAAGTTGCGCTAACAGCATCTGAGGAGCCGCCGCGATGACGCCACCGGCACCGTAGCGCCGGCCGCCTGGTGCTTGCGAGAACAGGAACTGCGTTGAGTAGCCCTTCGATATTTATTTAATTGAAGAATATAAAATAAATATTCATTTATTGCAGGCAATGTTTTGGAACATAATGTAGTTTATGTTCCGTCACATAAATATTTTCAGAATCGTATGTGTGTAATATTTTTTCCAAAAAAATTACTGTATTTCGTATTATTTCATTATTAGTAAACATATATGTATTATTTACACAGTTTTTTTTACATAATTAATGTAGGATTCAAATTAATCGAACATTGCTCATAACAATATTTACGATAATTAAGATTATAAGAATGCAAATGTACACATTAAATACTTTAATCTCTTTTGTTAATTACCTTTGCATTTTTATTCATATAAATGAGTATTTTATTCTTATTCAATTGATAAGTTTGGCAATGCAATTTTTCTTTTGAAATGTCAAGATTAGTTCTTAATTACTTTAAATCGTCTATGGATTTCGGTAGCGATTATATTTATTACTTACTAACTGTTGCCCGCAGTTTCACTCACGTCCCAAAAAGATTAACATAATAAATATATGTATATATTACAATGGACTGCCTCATTAGTCTAGTGGTCCCAAGTGCGACTGCTACACTAGAGGTCCTGGGTTCGATCCCCAGGTCGATCAAAGTGTTACGGGGTTTTTCTATGAAATTCTCAGTAGCAGTTCGGAGTCTAGATCTGTGCCCGGTTAATGGCTATAGGCTCGCCCCCAATAACATGGGACTTAAACATACCGGCGAACTATGGGTGTATATTAAGTACGCCTCTGCCTAACCCTTCGGGGAATACAGGCGTGATGGTATGTTAAATATATATATTATATCCGATTCAACGGCGTATCAAGATGAAGCATGCACCAGATTTTAAGTTAGACTCTAGCAATACATCGGTGAAAACTGCATTCAATTCCATGAAATAGTTTTTGCGTGATGCGCGTACAAACATACAGACGGGCAGACAAAAATTCTAAAAATTGTTATTTTGGCTTCTGTTGCTATAGTCAATATTAGTTTTTCTTTAATATCTTTAATGCACAGCCATCAACATGTTACAATTTTATTATAGGTTATGTTAAAATTAAATAACAGGCACACCTTAGAATATACCAATATTTTTTGAAATATAAAATGACGTGTGGCACTCGGGGACTGCCGCGGTAAACCTATTGCATAGCGTTTTTTATCAACTTATGTAATACAACCAATGCCACCTAAAGGCGGGTTGCTGAACTAAAGAGACAAGCGTGTTTCTCTTTAGTTCAGCAACCCGCCTTTAGGTGGCATTGGTTTTTATCAACTTATGTAATACAACCAATGCCACCTAAAGGCGGGTTGCTGAACTAAAGAGACAAGCGTGTTAGGTTTTTTTCGTTACGGAATTTCTGGATTCGGTCCCCACGCTCAAGGCCCGCGATAGAAGCTATGCAATAGCTTAATAAAAACTTTTAAAGCAGGATTATCTAAAAAAATGTAATGAATTTAGATAGATATTCTATGACATACTATTTTCAAGGGGTAGGCAGATGTACTGATGTAGTTACCTTCACTCACAGTTCACTGGTACGATTTTGGGTACCATGTAATTTAGGATGAGCGAGAACGAGAATTATTGTTATCATTTGGCACACAAACTCCGAGTTGCTACGGAGAATTTCCAAATAATGCTTTGCTTGACATGGGAATCGAACCCCGAACCTCACATTGAGCAGCCGCGGTTGCAAACCCTAGACCAATGAAGCAAATGAGCAGAAATAATCATTATGTCTTAAAATATTTACATATTATGGAACGGCGGGACTCTATGGCTTTCGTATCCTTACTCGATCTCCGGAGTGAGAAACGGCGATGACAGCTAATTGTCCTATAACGAGGGTGAGCATAAAACTGTTCACGGCACATACATTTACATGGGCACGGACTGTCCCGCTATGATGCATTCCCTATTTCCATATTACGTAGGTGCTTAAGATAAACGAATCTGGAATAAAGATGAACGTATAGATAAACATAGATATAAACAAAAATAGATGCACATATTAATACCGACGAAGAGAACGTTTTTTTCCGACAAGGGCAAACGAGCAGACGGATCGCCTGATGGTAAGCGATTACCGCCACCCATGGACACCACCAACAACACCATAGTAGTCACAAGTGCGTTGCCGACCTTTTAAAAGGGGATTGGGCCTCCGGTAGCCTCACTCACTCGGCGAAACACAACGTAAGCGTTGTTTAATGCCGGTTTTCTGTGAGGCCGCGGTATCACTCCGGTCGAGCCGGCCCATTCGTGCCGAAGCACTCCCACGTAATAGCTTTATTTAATTTGTCTTTCAGGTCAGCATCAGATCAGCTTAAGGATCGCTGATCATTCTTAACTCATTGAGACCCCTTTGGATAGCACGTCAAGTCAATTCGGATTGTCATACACACTGATCTCTATCCTACTACAGAGTAATATAGAGATCAGTGTACAAACAACATTAACTGATCGAGAAGTCTGACAATAGGTAAATTTATCGTTTGGATCAGAACATATTGCACAGAAATTGAGTTACGGAGGTTTGATGGCGGATTAATTGTAATACCCCATTACATCGTAGAAAATATCAACAGTTATAATAAAATAATATTAAAATAAATTGTATTAAATATTTTTTCCAATATAACGCAACATGACTACAATACGTGTTGTGGGCGCGATCCCCGCACGGAACAAATATTTGTATGATCTATAGGTTGTTCCGGGTCTGGGTGGGTATGTAATAATTTGTGTTTGTAAACGCATCCACGATACAGGAAAAAGTCGTAGTGTGGGGCAACGTTTTTAAAAAATAAATAATAATAATGAAGTATTTTAAGTGTTAATATCATAGTAAAAACTATAAAATTTTGTAGTGTGCATTATTAACACATTATTATTCAAAGGTAAGGCAAATTAAAGCTTAACTACTTTATATGTATTTCTTTCACGGCTTATTATAAAGAAAATTTTATAGCGTTTTAAATTCTTGCCAGATAAACTTTTAATGGGTCATAATGATGTTTTAAAAGTTCGTGAATCTGGATCACTCTCTTTTTTAATGTGCAAAATAGATTATTTTATATTAATATGCAAATGTGAGGTAGGTAGTCATAATCATTAATGATAAGATAAGTAATTATTCCGATTCATGAATTTTTATAAGAGCTATTTTTATCAATACGCCATGACACGCCAATTATCGAAATAATCAAAATATAAAATGCATACCTCTTATGAATGTATGAAATTAAATAGGTCCACTTAAGTTTTTATCAACTAATTACTAACCATTTAAAAGGCACAATAAACTCATTTGTACACAGTACATGTATTCAATCTTAACTTAATAAAAAAAGTAACCGCTTCTTTACTGTTTACGGGAGGAATCGTTCAAAAGCGACTGGCCTTCGGGGTTAAAAAAGGGCTGTGGAATTCTTACTTCACTAAAATCACCCTGTGTTGGTTACCATCAACACACAGAGTTGGTTACCACTCTTAAATACCCCTTCCACACCTGCTTGTTGGGGCTCACTCCTGTAGGTTAGTATTACTTACTTTACAATCCATTTTTCATAACAAATACTGTTTGTGCATTTATTATACTACGGCTATACTTCGCCCATGTTATTATCACCTTAGAAGTCGCAGTGCGATATATATCTACTGGAGGTAATGATATAATGTCTACTGAAGCTAATGTACAGTCGACAAAAGAGTTAGGTATATGTACAAACAGCGAACGACATAGATATTCTACGTCTTATCGTAGAATGCGTTATAAATAAGTATTCACCAAAGAGATTAGTATGTAGGCAGCTGACAACATCTGCTTTTTGTCACAAATTGCGTAATACGTTTACCCAATCTTTATCGAAACACAGATGTCGTTACCTGTCTTTATACCTAGCTTTTTTGTCGACTGTACTTCAAGACATAATAATATATATGGTAGGTTATAAAGGTTGCAATATGTCGTCGAGATGTATCGCTTTGTCGGACGTGGTGCCTGGTAACGTGTTTCTCCGTTGCAAGCACTTAATTTGCTGTTATATGCGTAGGATGGTTAACAAAAAAGTGTTTGCTGTGACCAAATAAGGTTAGCAGTAGCATTGAAAGTTGTTGAGACAGAACCATACATGATAAATGATATTTTATTTGTAAATATACACTAAAGTAAATGTTTTAATCATAGATAGCGCGTTTCCCAGCTGTCGACATGTAAGGAAACACGCTGACACATTCTCGGAGAAGCATGGTCTCTTTGAAAGCTCAGCTTTCAGCTTTGGCTTATCAATTCCCCGCCGAGCTTTTCCCAAAGAACTACTCTTCTTCTTCTCTTCTTAAAAAAAGTGTGAAAAGATTTTTATAGGGTCGGCAATGCGCGAGTGATATCCCTGGTGTTGCAACCGTCCATAGGCTATGGTAACCGCTTACCAGCAGGCGGGCCGTATGCTTGTTTGCCAACGTAGTGTTATAAAAAAAAATTGACTCGCCCCTATTACATGGGATCTAAACATACCAACATACTGTGAGTGTACATTAATACGCCTCTGCATAACCCTTCGGGGAATACAAGCGTGAATGTGTGATGCAATGTTATGTCAGAAAATGCTTAAGAAACTGCCTGACCAAGCAATCGAATGCGAGATCCTAGAGCCGCTAACGCACTAAACTAAAGGAACCTTACAGATCATAAACAAACAATCTAGATATCTGCATAAATTGTCCTGTTGTGTAGATCTAACATCTAACTCAATATCATATGAAAGTTAAGCGCAGGCTATTGTTCCCTTCGCTCGGGGCGGTCGTGCCACAATGTTCATTGTCTATTCGCAGAAAACCTAAGATATGTTTTAAAATTATATTTTACGAGCTCTTGGATAGTACCGTGTTGTTGACAAAGCGTGCCTATATTTAAAGATAAATAAAACACGAACCATGAAGATACATTCTTTGGGATACGCATTACAAAAGACAGGAATATTTTGAAAGTTTGTTGACGTTTCTCGTTAAAATACCATGAAAGTTATGTGAAATCCGAGCATTTGCAGGGTTGTTATTGTTAAGTTCAACAATCAGGAAGTGTTCATTGTTTTTTTCTTATTACAAAACCTACGTATTCGGAACGGCATAGCAGCCGGTACAGGACAAGGATAGGACAGATGCGTCTTTACTTGAGTCAATATCAAAATCTCCTTTTTTGGTATTTTTAATGGAAATATAATGGCTCTATGTCTATCGACACCACTACGTTCTTGTCTGACTAAAGTTTTCGACATACATTCTGAACATTCCAGTTCTAAATTCCATGTATTGATCTACAATTATACAATGATCATCAATTAGTAACATAATTATATTTTAGGCATATTATACCATGCACATAAAGAACTCCTTTCAATTTTAAACTTTTACAAAGACACTCTATAAGGAATTAACAGTTTCCTAATTAATTAACGATCTCCGATATTTTCTTTGATAAAACCGACGACACCAAGAATACATCGATTATATCGAAAATCAATGCGAATTCTCCGATAGTAATCGATAAGAAGCGATCATTGAGAAACAATATGCCACAGTTCTCAATGTAATCTAATTTTAAGTGGAAACCGATTAATTGAGTTCATTTAAATACACAATCTCGTATCTTATCGTGGTCTTTGATTGCGCCGCGTCATAAACAAATCGGACAGGACCAATCAGAATCGTTTGATATGGCAAATTAATTGCAATACGGTAGGCAACACTCGGGGTCCTATATTGGGCGTTGAGAGCATAAGATTGTATGTCGTATGGTTGCACTCAAAAGGCACTTTGGTAGTGTTAGTTTGTATAGATGGGAGAGTTCTAATTCCTTTAAGACAGTCTCCATGATGTCACGATTAAATTAAATATTTTAGCAACACTTTTAATGTACTAATAACACCGTCGCGTGCTTGCATTTGCAAATCTCACACATTAATATATAAGAATTATAAACCTATAATACTTGTAAATATATATGCAGAAATTTTTGGGTTCATTTCCCATTTCCATCCAATCTGGCAACTAGCATGAAAACTCTGGATTTTGGTGTTTAGAATCCGGACACGGACGGGGCGAGTGTGATTGTTTTCAAAACTTTTGAACCTGGACTACAAATGAAACCCCATTCGGACACTCCCCGGACGCCCTCTGAACTAGGATAAATCCGGGGAAACCCTACCTAAGCCGAAAAATCAAAGTAGTTATGTACCTAAACTAGATACAAACAGCTATCTTCACCAGGCGGCGTAAAGATTTCAAAGGCTCACAATAAAACCTTAGTCTTGGTATAATAAACAGTTTTCCTGAGCGTCATTTTAACTACCATTGTATTTGCGAAGCGGTGGGCGGTATTTTCTTAAACAATTTATTGCACTCGGCGCCTTTGCGACCGACATCAGGGAGTATGCTAACCAAATCACTGTGAAATACTATCCGTCTTTGTAATGCCGCTAATCTAGGACCTAACGGAGTCTCTTTCAGGTATTAGAAAGTTTATAAGATGGTGGGCGAACTTTTGAACTTGAAAATGTTTGTTGAGAAATTCTAATTTAAAAGCATTTAAGTTTTTATAAGTATCTGGATACTAACAACTTGCCTTTAAAACTAAAATGTATTAAGTAATGCTATTGCAATCCAAGTAACTAAGTACGATACGAATATTCGTACGATAAGTAATGCTATTGAGATCCGTGTTTAAACGATAATATTAATAAAAAGGAATACATTTATTAGAGGGCTTTGATAATATATTTCAACAAGCTTTTGTCTACAATTTCACTTGCATCCAAAACATCTTTTTGAGAGAAAAGGTAGCCTATGTCCAATCTATGTTTATTCCAAAATTAGTTCAGCAGTTTAGACATGAAGACTGTATGAATAGACGAACAGAGTCACTCTTGCTTTATAATATTATTATACTTATAGGGCTTTGCTATGTTTCAGAAATGCTATTTGCGACGATGATCGGAACACTGATTCGCTTAATTGGCAAAATGGCAACACTATTCGAGACGCCATTCGGGAATCCGTTGAACAGACACTATTTCAATAGATGAATATAAATGAGACATTTGGGTAATTAAAAATAATTAAACCAAATATTTTATGGGGACTCTGTCCCGTGATTTTATTGTCATAATTCATTGGCTTGGCCTATAAATCAAGTGGACTCTGACTACTTATTAGACAAATAATTAAAAAGGTCAATTAGTCAGCAACATTGTTGTTACACGGTTCAGTTTTAATGAATTTCCTAATAGCCTAATATTTGAATTTTTAAAGAATCTAGTAATTTATATCATATATCTACTAATTTCGATAAATTGTTTAGGTCCCATGTAATAGGGGGCGATTACATTGCCGGGCACGCCGCTGTCATGCACGGCAGCAAGTCTCCTATGCTGCCAGCCCAACTATTCCTCCTTCATTTACAGGGTCGGCAACGTGCGAGTGATACGCCTGGTGTTGCAAGCGTCCATATGGTAGTTAATCGCTTACCATCAGGCGGGCCGTATGCTTGTTTGCCACCTTAGTGGTATAAAAAAACAAATTCCAAACTACGAGCTGCTACTGAGAATTTCATAGAAAAACTCAATAACAATTTTCCCGGGACCTTGAGCGTCACCGTCGCACTGACTAATAAGGTAATCAGTTTAATGTAGGTTTACATTTCTTCTTATATCTTTCAATTTCGGGAAACAAACAACGCCCATACCTTTTTTTTATAGTTCAGAGGTTTCATCAACTATCTAATAACTATTGTTCAAATCAAATATTTTCAAATAAATATAATTAATTAAAAAAAGAGCGCAAATTTCCGATCAATTGGTTTGTCGTCTCCTTCCTATCGTATCTATTAATAGCATGCGCCCGATTCACCGCGACCGCAGCGCCGCGGTTTGACCCTAGACACTGGATCAACACAATGTTGTACATTCCCCGCGACAGCTACACTCCGGCGCATACACTCACTTTATTAGGTGACGGGTTCGTTCGAAGAATGTTCTAGGAAAGTGTCTTTGGCATTGTTCGAGGGAGAAATTGGGAATATCTTTTGTAACTGAATAACTAATGTGATTAAGGATTTCGTTGAATTTCTTGAACCTCATAACGCGCTAAAAATCAATAATCACATGATTTCAGTAATCCTGGTCGATTAAAATTTCACCGGTCGAATTTAATTAGTGGATATTGGTCATTGAAAAAAAAAACAATTATTAGCAAGACACCCAAAAATGAAAATATTAGCATTAAATTATACTCATTGTAAAATGTATTGAAGTTATGATAAATATGACGCCATTATTAGGTAATGAACAGCAATGAGACCACACCGTGCATATCTGTGTATCATGATTATTTATATTCCTGATTCCCGAATTCCAACCTGACAGCTATGTTTTCAATATCAAAGAAGTAAAAGTCTAAAATTTCAAGATCGGAGTTGTTAGCTTACCCTTAAACATTAAAGTGTGAACGACTAAACGACAATGTGTCAAAGCTAATAAATAACAACCCACTAACAATAATGTCATGACAACAAACAATACATAATGTATTGGTACTCAACAGTCAAAATAGGACTGTTCTTAGTAGCAATAGACAGCAGTATTGTCAACCAAACATTTTCATTAATGCTTACCGTTTCATTTGTACTCATTTCATTGAAATCACACAAAAGATCGGCACTTCCTGCATCTATAGTTACATCAAGACACGATTTATAGTGGACCAAACTATTATCTACTTATTGAGATACATTTGCAAAAAAACGCACTAGAAATTGAACCTTGTCTTGTAAATAATTGAGTTACAATTGTACTTTCACGAAGAAGCGAATTTTAATTCTTATGTACTATTTCAATCGTTGTGTATCATGATATATTATCTGGTGAACAGCGACACTATTCAGCTATACTATAAGGTAAAAAGATCACATATTGTAATGAGATAAAAAAGAGATTTATGGACAGATAAACAGATTTATAATAAGTACATTACAGATAAAGTCACATGCCCCACATGTCAAGGTCGAAATATTTAGTAGGTCTTTAAACATGGGAGACGCTATATATTTATTGTAAACTAGCGTCTCGTAATGTAAACAACATTTTGAATGCGCCAAATTGAAAATTTCAGCTGATATGAAGGAATTCTTGGGTCAATTTCTATGCTATAGAATAAAAACCGTGGCTTAATTAATCAAGTACTTTAACAAAAGTAACTTTTACTTGTCTATATATACGAGTGTAAGACTTAGGTATAACAAGAAATACTTACTGCTAACAAAGAAAGTAATCTACTAGATATCAGTAACGTTGGCATGCATTAATATACTTCAATAAAAATATTTTGAAAAGTACACACTATTAATTAAATCTTGGTCTAATTCTATCCATCCATTAACGTTTGATAAATCTCACCTGTTAGCTGTTTTGATCCTAATAAAAACAATAAGGGCTTAAAATACCTATTACAGAAGAATCCTAATACTTTTAAATGGAAAATGTACATTCTAAATTCTTGCCTCGCCTTTCTGTATACTGATCGTAAGTATTCATACTGATGTAAATTAAATTTCTAATAATTTTATTGTGAAAAATGTTGCAGCTAGCTTGATATAGTTGTTATTGCAACTATAGATTATAGACTTGAAATGAAATGACATTTGCTAACCTCAAAAAGGTCCCGTTTACTCCTCATTCTCTGATCGCAGATCCGATAGCAAACCGCCTGGACGCGTGTCAGACACACGACAATCACTCAGTGATACGATCAGCTAATGATACAAATCATGCTCCATGCACTGTCTGAGTTGAGGTGTCGAAGCTAGGGAGATACTCGCCCCAGGGTACGAGATTATGGTCCAAATCAGCCTGTGTAATAACTATAAGGTAAAAACACTTTGTACCGTAAAATATTAGGTTTGTGTACATGTAAGCTTTGGTTTTAATTTCAGCTAAAATGATAATGTTTTGATAGGTGCACTTTTGGTGCATCATTATGCTTGGCGGTAGGATTTTATGATCGTCATGGCTAGCTGTTACCGTCATATTATAGACCGGAGCAAAGAAGTTTTACTTAGGGCCATTTGATTTATCGATGAGGCACGTCAGAAAATCTTTATATAAATAGTTTTCAGTTATTTAGATACAGTGTTAACCTCACAAGTCAAGTATAAGTCAAAACCTCAATCTATATTGTATTGTAGCCAAGATAATAGTCAAATATAAACCGATATAAACTTGATCGACACCAAATAAAGCATTCTGAATCGATACGTTTATCTGAATACAATCTCTAGATAGGATAATGTCGCCGCAGACAAGCGTGTTATAGAACCTTTGTTCGATCTACATCGCGGCATAGTTTAGCAGTCTCCAATGAGGAGTGAGGACAGTACAATAAGGGTACCATCGCCCATACGATCTTTAATCGATATATTCAACCGTTCCGATTAAATCGACAACCTATTGTAGGTAAAGCGTTGTGACAGTCAGCCTTAATAGTGGTCGAGTAGATATATGGTCATTTTAATGTTGAGTGTTTATGCGTAATGTTTGTTGGAAAATGATCGATGTGATGTCAACGTGGATTTCAATGAGGTATTATGGTGTTCAGGATGCCTATTCAAAACCATTGATGTAATAGATACCCAGTAGGCAGTATTTATTAAATTACTACTTGATACATCGTGTGTCTAAACGAGAATACAATGTCTTCTCTTTAACTGCACTCTGTGATCTCGGTAGTATAGTTGGATAAAGGACCGAAAGACATAGGTTCAAATCAAAATGTAATAACTTTGCGTAACAAAAATAAATGTTCTTCGTTGGTAAGCGCATCACTTGAAAAAGGCTGGAACAATAAGCTAATTATTTTTTAAATGGTTGTTATAACTAGTCCGTATAATGTTTTTATTAAGCTTTCTTAATAAAAACAAAAGCTTGCTTGGGAAATTCGGGGAAATCTGTCCTTTTTTTCTTTGGGATATTTTGTTTATTGAAATTAGAACATTACAAAGTCAGCCGGCTTATTCTGTATATTAAAAAAAATAGTCTTTATTATTAAATCACCGTAGTCTATCAGTAATCTCGTGTAACAAGATAGAGATCAACAAAAGGAACAAGTTCACTACTGATACGGTACAGCAATGAGTATCAAATTGTTACAACACAGTAATATTTCATGTTGATACAACCCGCTTTATCTTGGTTTAACTTAATTTAAGACTTGGTAGAGCCAAGTCTTAAATTAAGTGAAGTGTAAGTGAATTTTAAATGTATTGTGTTTCAAGTTATTTGTGACTTTAACCGAGTTACAGAAAAGAAGGAAGTTCTCAAATATTATTCTCTTTAGTTTTTTTATGTTTATATCGGCAAACGAACAGACGAGCCACCTGCTTTACGATAGACTTCGACGTAAGCGTGCGCATAAATAACTTTTTTTTTAAACCAATTTAGATCATTCCCCCCCCCAAGAAATAGGTACCTACTTGTGTTTCTTCAGAACAGATCGATATTTTTTTTCGTTCTTAATAATATTTACGTAAATGCGTACGTAATTTGGTCCTGTGTCTAACGTGCACTTGTCACGACTGTTGGAAATTTTATAACCCTTTACCTACCATAATAAAGGCCGACGCTCCAACAACTTACTCGCCTAAACACCGTCATTTTCTTCCATTGTTTCATAAACACCTTACAATTTGTAACGGACAATTTAGACTTTTAACGTCGATAAGACAACATAATATGTGGGGCGGTGACGCCAAACATTTCCATTAATAAAGGATGCCAAGAAACTCTCGTTAACAATGATAACTGCATTCGTAAAGAAACGAAGCATAACTCATTCGATTAATCTGTGAGTTTACCGCGTGCGGGTTGGCTTAATTATAACAGTACAAAGACTAAGACCAATTTACTAAGACCTCTATATAAGTTCACTTACTTGTTATTTATAGGCTGTGTATCACATTTCACGGTTCTGTTAAACTGGTTATGTTAATCTTCGGCGACGACTAAGCAGATCTTTGTGTCGCCGAGAAAGTGGTAATCCTATTTTAATATGACTAATTGTCGAGATCAGTTGACGGTGACTAGTAAACAACGGCATGCCTGTGGGTGGAAGTGCAATTAATATGAGTTACCTTACAATAGTAGGTATCTAGTTTGTATTTAGTAGGTATACATTGTTCATACCTACTTGGGTTTGAATCCTGGCCACCACAGATAATGAAAATTCAAGTACCGCTAACCTAGGATTGGATATTGTATTTTGTTTATATTGACTATTAAGCCGTTAAAGAGAAAAAATACAAATTAGGTTAAAAAAGGCCTATTTACTTCAATTATTATCCAAAATTGGGAAAAAATTATAAAAATTTTAAACAATACAATTTATTTGTGATGCCCTTAGCTATAACATATATTTTTTATATGGCAAACGCACATAAGGATTCCACTAGAAACTTCTTTAAAGCTAGGGTGTTTTTTGCATTCGGGTTTTTGGAATATCTACTATGAATTGATGTCGCTTTTTCGTCGAGATCTGATGCACACTCTCCGAAATTCCATTCGATAAAAAGCCGATAAGCTAGCAACTTTGCGGCGATGTTCCAGACTTCATTTTGATGAAAACTTTAGACCTAGCAATTTTAAATGTTAAAGTAACTTTAACCACAAAAACTTTAAACTGTTTACCTCAATATTAAATGGTGCAGTAATAGCCTAGAGGTATGACTGTTGAACTGCCAAGTCTCGCGTTCGAACCCGAGGCACGCACCTCTGACTTTTCCAACCACCTCTGACTTTTGAAACCAGCATGACTGAGAGATTTTCTCGATGGCGTGCGAAGTCTGCCAATCTGACGACACGTTTGGCGTAGCGGCTGAGCGATCGGCTTCTGCGTCACGTGTCGTGGGTTCGATCCCCACACGGAGCAAATATTTGTATGATCTACAGGTAGTTGTTCCGGGTCTGGGCGTTTGTGTATGTGAGAATTTGTATTTGTAAACGCACCCACGATACAGGAGAAAATCCTAGTGTGGGGCAACGTTTTTTTTTAAAAAAAAAAAAATCCGCACTAGGCCAACATGGTGGACTATAGCCTAATCCCTTTCATTCTGAGAGGAGACCCGTGCCCAGCAGTGGGACAGTATAATGGGTTGATTATGTATTAAATGTTATCATGAACGGGAGGGCTAAGTTTTCTATGGTTCCAAAATTATAATGACCAGATAAGTACTTACGTGTAGATAGATAAAAATAGAACAGTAGTAAATAATGTGTACGTCGGAAGTAAGATGACCTTTCATTTGAACTTTTTACTTTATCATTTTCTAAGCATTCAGTACTACACGACAATAATTTTGCTAGTGTAGTTTGCGGAATAGAAAACAGAATATAAACTAGAGAGGTGTCTTATTATTTTTAAGTTTTTAGGATAGTAAAAAAGAAAAACATATTAGAATGTCCTTACAAGCAAAATTCAGGGTAGATAGGTAATAGATGTTTCCTATCTAAGAGCTAATTGATATTCCCGTAGCTTTTTATACTCAAACCTGCATTTCGACGATGAAGTGACAAGAACTCCTAACTGACAATTTGGTGATTTTCAGTTTTTTTACCTTAAAGACGCTATAACATAAAAAACTCAAAATCACCAAATTGTCAGTGAGTTCCTGTCACTTCATCGTCGCTATGACTTTAGGTCTCATATCTAATAACCGAATACAAATCCAAACTAAGTACGAGCTGCTACTGATATTTTTTTCAACCTGGTAATCGAACCCGGGACCTCACCTCACACTCAACTCGAGCTGTTAACCACTAGACTTATGAGGCAATAAGTTAATGAAACATTTACTTGTAAAAGATCTATTTAAAAGTATAAGATCTATTTAAAAGTATTTAAAAGTAGTAAAGTATTTTAAAGATCTATTTAATAAATATAATTTAATCTATGAAAACACATTATCAAAAAGTTTAATTAACCAAATAAGTGCGGTGCGCATGCGCCCCTCTTTATTAGTATTACCATTATAATGGTTATAAATTTTACCAACGTTGTTACCACACGTAGTAAAGTTGTTCGACTTTATTTCGATGGCCCCACAGAATAAACGTGCAAGAGCTCTTACACAAATATTTTTTTATTGCATTTTTCGTTTCTTTGACCTATGCAGCACCTTCTCAATTTTTTGTATTAATTTTTGACTAAAATATACGCCTATTATATCATTTGATTCCTTTATTCTAGGGAGAAATCATGCATTTATATCACAAGAATAAAAGTATATGCTATTGATAAACGCTTTTTAGGTCCCTGAGTTCACACGAATAAACGTGTTAAAACAAGCAAACGTTTGAGAGGACTTATGCACTTCTTCGAGTTTGTATAATAGCAGCTTACACGTTTATTCGTGTAATGACGCACTCAATTTTTATTCCTAACTAGCTTTTGCCAGCGACTTCGTCCGCGTGGAATAGTTACTTTGTTCCCTAGTTCTTCGCCCGCGGTTTCACCTGCGTTGCCCCGTTCCTAAGGGTTGTAGCGTGATGTTTTATAGCTTGAAACCTTTCTCATGAATCACTCATTTTCCCAACATTTCCCTTCACTG
The DNA here is from genome assembly GCA_910591435.1 of Acronicta aceris. NCBI lineage: Eukaryota > Metazoa > Arthropoda > Insecta > Lepidoptera > Noctuidae > Acronicta > Acronicta aceris. The sequence continues at coordinate 7,163,212 of OU342774.1, forward strand.
CTCTGCTCCTATTGATCGTAGCGTGATGAAAAGTATACTATAACCTGCCCAGGAGTATGAAGAACAATTGTACCAAGTTTCGTTGAAATCCGTCGAGTGGTTTTTGTTTCTATAACGAACATACAGACAGACAGACAGACAGACAGACAGACAGACAAAAATTTTACTGATTGCATTTTTGGCGTCAGTATCGATCACTAATCACCCGCTGATAGTTATTTTGGAAATATATTTCATGTACAGAATTGACCTCTCTACAGATTTATTATAAGTATAGATAAGTATAGAAGATTAAAGTATTGCATTGCCTCCTACGGTATTTAATCGGATTGTTTATAGCATTAAGTGTTCAAATACTAGTGTTTTGATCTTAATAGTTAAAGTTTATGCATAGTAACAGCAATTAAACAAATCTATCAATGATCCGTTCAATGCAATTGTACGTAACATTAGAAAGGGGCGCGGGGGGTGCAATGCGAGTAGCATTAGACAACAATTCCGGAAGCGAAGGTCAGTCTTGTTGTGTGATTCTACGCGCATAATTACGTAATTTTGATTATTACGCAGGCATTCTACATTATCGAGATTTTTTTGTTGATGTGTGATTTAGTGCAACGATGAATAGAAATACAAAAACTTCTAGTCGCTGCAGAAGTATATTAGACTTGGCGAATTGTAAAAGTAAGTACTTGCCCACATATTAATATTATGTAAAAATAGGTATTAATTTATAATTATAATCAACTCATAAACATGGTATAATTTTGAATTTAAGGTAAATATACCTATATGTGATGGCAATAGGCTCGCCCCCTATTACATGGGACCTAAAACATACCGGCGAACTGTGGGTGTACCTTAGTACACCTCTGCCGAACCCTTCGGGGAATACAGGCGTGATGGTATGTATACCTATATGTCTCCTAAGTGTTGTAAGTGTACCTACAAAAAGCGTGTGATTATTATTATTAGGTACTTATGCTTATGCTTCGTTAGTCTAGTGGTCCCAAGCGCGACTGCTACGTTAGAGGTCCTGGGTTCGATCCCCAGGTCCTTGCATACGCTGATCTGCTGCCCATACCTCTCCCTTTACATAAGGATTTGATAAGTTTGTGTGATTCAGGAGCCATACCAGACCATTACCAAACTTTTTATAGATTTTAGTTCCTTTGGACAATTCGATCTCTGTCACCAATGATAGTGACGGAGATTAGAAGATTAAGTATTTCAGATTACGATATGATTAGTTTTTTTTTGGTATCAGTTCAAGCTAATAGGTAGCTATTTCCTAATCATGAAAGAGATTTAAGTTGTTTACGTTGTGATTATTATTTAGTTTTTATGCAAGTTGATAGTTACTTTATTATATTCTTATTTTATTAAACCTTTTTCTTTTATTTCAACCTTTCACTTAATTGATGAAGTTTACACTATTACACCATGCAATAACAAAAGTATATTACATAAATGAGAATCGATCTTATGAACATTGATATAAATGCATTTTATCTTTACAATAATCAAACAATACAGTAAGTTACTGTAAACAAACGTGCTTATGCTTGTAACTAGGTATTAAAGAAACTTGATTACTGTCGAATAATAGTGTAATATAATATTATTAGTTTTGTTTGTTGACACTTTACACGAATAACCGTGTAATGAAAGTTTACTGTTATCTAGTCATAGAAATTAACAAGAATAAAAAAATAAAATGGTTTTTCATAAATTGACTGAAAACCGTTTAAATTAAAAATAAATAAAAAATCTAATGTAATAAGATATTTTTTTATCTTTAATTTGATATAATTTGTTTAACCCTATATACTTCCAAACAACAGTTATTCAAGTTTAATCGTTTTTATTTTTTCCTGAAAAGTTGTGGTTTTTGACTTACACGTTTATTCTGTGGGGCCATCGATTTATTGGGTGATTTCGTGGTTATCTAAACCATGTCATACAGTAAGTAGTAAGTACCTATCATTTATGGTGTTTTTTTAAGATTAATATTTTTTATAAAAATAATAAGTACCTAGCTATTTTTAAATACGCTAGTGTTTATTGGTACGAAAAAGTAGACTATATTATTCGCAGTCAGGATGATCGTAAGAGCTCAATGCCACAAATTATGGTAGGTGCTTAGAACAAAAAACTAAAAAGATAAAACTATTTTTTATTATTATTATTTAGGTATCTCATAGCAGGCAGGTAAATTAAATGAGAGTCAAAGCAAAATCTTCTATATCTATACTTATAATAAATCTGTAGAGAGGTCAATTCTGTACATGAAATATATTTCCAAAATAACTATCAGCGGGTGATTAGTGATGGATACTGACGCCAAAAATGCAATCAGTAAAATTTTTGTCTGTCTGTCTGTCTGTCTGTATGTTCGTTATAGAAACAAAAACCACTCGACGGATTTCAACGAAACTTGGTACAATTGTTCTTCATACTCCTGGGCAGGTTATAGTATACTTTTCATCACGCTACGATCAATAGGAGCGGAGCACAATTAAAAAATGTTGCAAAAACGGGAAAATTATTTGATTATTTTGTTCTGGGAAGTGACATGGGTCGTTGATAAAGCGGGCGTAGCCGCTGGCGGAAGCTAGTACATAATATAACCTTTCGAACGATGATAACACTAGGTACATTGTCTTTTTACCTACCTACTTACATTTTCTTTTTGTCTACGTGTAACTAAGGTAGGTATTACATTGCCCAATGACCTGGAGGATTTAGTCTTTGTGCTAGTACTTGTTAGTCACAGGCATTGCGGGGGTGCTTCACGCGGGGTGTTGCTGAGGTTTCGGATATTTTTTTATTATTTCAAAATATTCAAAGGAATAAGAAAATAAAAACAATACAAATTGTTAATTACGTCATTAGATTTTTTTTTGTATAAATTCATGACTAACTATTAAGTCGTTAAAGAGAAAAAATACAAGTTAGGTTAAAAAAGGCCTATTTACTTCAAATATAAATCCAACAATGGGGCAAATCTATAAAAATTTGAAACAATACAATATGTTTGTGATGACCTTAAGTATATCATATATTTTTTATACGGCAAACGCACCTATGGATTCCACTAGAAACTTCTGGTGTTTTTTGGATTTGAGCGGTGTAATGCCCTTAAACAAAATATTTTACATTTCTATACTTTAATAGGTAACCACAAGGTAAACAGTAAACCTAGCTTCAAATTCATGTAAACAACTAGGTATATGACACGCGTCGCACTCCGTCTAACCTTATACTTACAAAATAGCCGAAATATTTATGTCTCTAAAAAATTGGCTTTGAAACACGTAGCGTGGCGATGGCGTGTAAGTTTGTTCTAACGTTTATCTTGAACCCCTGCTGTGCTCTTGGCATTAACGACTAATAGCTATATGTTAATCGACAAGCGATCATTGTCGGCAATCACTTCGAAAAAAAAAAATAAACTAGAGCGTCATACGATATCTCAAAAGATAAAATTCGTAATCCGTTCCACGTATTGAATATCGATGGATGGACATAACACGATTGTTACCTACTTTTTTTGGGTGTCAGTTTTGTAATCAAAATCATCAATAAACTAACTAGGTAGACCACTAAGTAGAATAGATTGTACTTTATCTACTTATGTAAATTAATTAAGTAAATATTATGTTTAAGTATATTAGACAGGTATATTCCACTGCACCATTAGTCGAACGAAGTATTCCTCTTTCGGCACCAATTTTTTGAGCACTTAAGCTATTCCACTTACAAAATATTCCTTCCTTATTCCATTCGGTACATATATAATTGTTCTGTAAGTGGAATAGCTTAGGTGTTCAAAAAATTGGTGCCGAAAGAGGAATACTCCCATTAGTCTACTAAGTAGTCATAAACGCGACTGCTACGCTAGAGATATTGGGTTCGATTTCCAGATAGAGCAAAGTGTTATTGTATTTTTCTATGAAATCCTCAGTAGCAGCTCTGAATTTGGATTTGTAGGTACCCGGTTAATGACAATAGGCTCGCCCGCTGTTAACTGCGGTTGTACATTAGTACCTACCTATCTACAGGTCAGCTCTGCCTAACCTGCTTAGAGGTATTAGTTTATCTAATATAATCTTTTTATAATATCCATTTGACGTTACTTATATACCTACCAATGGTTGGTGAATGTTAGTTTTTGTAATGCTGAAATCCTCATAGATCTTCACCACGGACGGAGACGGCAGGGTTGAGAGCATGTCGCCCGTAGGTACCGATGAGAATAACCGCACATGCCTTACGTAGCCCTATAATACACTCTGTAGTATGTAGAGATTCTGGTAGACTGTATTATTACAGTCTACCAGAATCTCTACATATACCTATACATCCTATACTGAATTATTTCAGTGTAGGTATAATAATAATAATAATAATAACATATCTATCCGACATATTATCTCTGGGTGTTCGCGTCTAGCTAACGGCGAATACTTGCACAGACATAACCTGGTAGCCAGGATTATCCATCAGCAACTTGCCTTGAAATACAATCTTGTGGAATCGGAGGTACCGTACTACAAGTATGTGCCCGACCCAGTTCTTGAAAATGGTCATGCTACATTGTATTGGGACCGGTCTATCATCACTGACAGGACTATTATTGCCAATAAGCCTGATATTGTGGTGATAGATCGATTAGAGCGTCGTGCAATGATTGTTGACATCACCGTCCCGCATGACGAGAACCTCTTCAAAGCCGAAAAAGAAAAAGAAATAAAGTATCTTGATTTGGCACACGAGGTTGTCGACATGTGGGGGGTGGATGCGGCGATCATAGTACCAATCGTTGTGTCTGCCAATGGTTTAATAGCTAAGAGCCTCGACCGACACCTTAAGAGGCTCTCATTAGGTGGTTGGATCAAGGGTTTGATACAGAAAGTAGTACTTCTGGACACGGCCCGCATTGTTAGGAGGTTTCTCTCTCTGGGACCCTGACCATCGGTGGCTTGGACCCTGCTCCCGATGCCGATGGGCTACTATTTTTTATATTTTTAAATGTTTTTCTTATTTTTATAAAAATATTTAAAAATATATACAAATAAGTTAAAATAATAAATAAATGGAATAATAATAAACATTTATTTCAGACTAGGTCCATATTTTGTTAGTAACAATAGACTTAAAAACTAATAGGTATAGGTAGATATTTTAATTTTTGTTAATAAAATTGTCGTTTATTATTAGTAGTGACATCTATTGTCGAGTAGAACTATTACTTTTTAAGATGCATCTTAAAAAAGTGACAAGTAAATACCAAAAGATGGCAGTAGTATTGCTATTCAACAATATCCATTATTTTTTTATTTCAAGGTTTTAAATTATTCTAAAACAAAAAATTTAGATATAGCAATGAAAAATAGTTTGATTGAATTAAAAAATATTTTGGTAATCTGCTAGGCCTCTAATAAAAATAAATAATTACAGCAACTTTTTCCGATATTGTCAAATTGACAAGAAGAGAGAACTGACAATTCAAATGTCAAAATAAATACTGTTTTGTCAACCCAAAAATCTATCTTGTTTACAACAAATTTATGTTTTTAGGCTTTTTTACAGATTTTACATGTATAGTCAAGTGCAATCGAGCAAGAAAATGAAGCGTACTAGTCCCCGGAACACAGTGAGATAAAGATATACATAGCAAGCCCAGAATTTCAGTGCCGGGATAAGGGCATTGACCACCAGTAGCAGCGTCGTACAAAACAATGAATCCAACAAGAGTGCAAATGACTAAGCATCTTCTAAACTATGTGCGACTTATAAATAATGTGCATCGATTACACAGATTGGTCCCAAGCTGCTATCAGTCCACCTTTACGCTTGATGCATTTACCAGTGATATATTTGAACGACATAGAAATAATGGCTTTCAGAGAAATGACCTTGCAGATTCAAATAAACAACATTACTCACACACTAGTGATGTAAATAACATCCCAAGAATGAGCAACAGAGAGTTGGACAATGCATTTTCAGAACTGCTTGCAAAAAACAAAGACAAACAGATTGAATATCTTCTCATCCAATGTCAGAATTGTCGTAAAATTCTAACTTATGCTACACTAAAGAAACTCTTTAAACATTACAGCTTAAATGGCAAGCCAGAGGTGATTGTTGTTTTACAGAATTATTGTGTGATAGTTGATCCTAACTCATACAAACAGAATGGAGAATTCCTACACTATCTAGCCAAAGCCCAATGTATACGGGGTAATTCTGACATGGGACTGTCAATACTGAAGAATTGTTATAAGAAATATGATAGTTTAAGGAGTTTTTACAGAATAATATTTAGAGAATTAATACAAGACTCAATTTTAAATCGATCCGAAGCGTCTTTAGTTATATTTAAAAGATATGTGTTGGAGTTTAGTAATGAATTCTCAGATCATTATCCCCTGATGTGCTTCTGGCACATTTGCTGGGCTAGCACTTGGTTTTCGGACCAAATGCTAGGAAATGAACTTTTAGAATCATCTGAAATTCTTCTAGACATTGTAAGAGATAAGTAAGTATTGGTTGTCATTTTACAATTATAATTTTAATAACACAATATTTATCTTTGGTATTAAGTCTATCCCACTAATAAGAATGTTACTATGTTTGTTACACAATCACTCAAAAACATTGAACGGATTTGGACAAAGATTGCCATACAGATAGTTTATAACCAGGGGCCGTATCATAACATATTAATGCCATCATTTTTAGGTTGTAAGAAAGAGATGAGGCTACTTAATAAGTAGAACGGCATCTCTTTCTCACAACCTAAAAATGATGGTGTTAACATGTTATAATACAGCCCCTGGACTAACACAGGATAGTTTTTATCCATGGAACTTATTCTGGAATACACAGACAAATTCAAGGATGGAAGCTAGTATACCTACAAAAAATAAAATTTCTATTGAATAAGTCTATCAAAATTATAAGGACAACCACTTAACTATAAAAAAATGATGTAACTGCTTTTGAAATGAATTTATGTCCCTTTTTCTTTCTTAAAAAGAAAATAGTTTATTCGGATAAATCAGATGGGTTTGATCACCATGCATAGATGGAGCCACTATAATCATTGAGCTTGAATAATTGTGATAAAATAGCCATTCAAAAACAGTAAAATCAACACTTCTTTCTTAACAAAAGCTATTAACGCCATTCTGATTTTCCAGAGCAACTGCATTCAGTTTAATGGCTTTAAAGGACTACAATGAAGACGCAGTAGTCAGACTGTTACAAACTCTGATTAAGCATGACTTCATGATGGAGTATGTGGCTGTACTACAAGTATTATTTAACTATAAGTGTAAGTTATCCCTAAAATGGTTAATTTTGACTAATTTTTTTATGACACTGTATGCATTTGAGAGAAGAAAGTTGCCTTATTTTCCGTAACCAGAGGCAACCTTAGATTAGGGTGTCAGCCTTTTCTGCAGTAGGTCCAAATTTTGTAAAACCATTTCTCAGTAGCAGCTTGGTTTGGATGTATCCCCAATTAATGTTTAATATAACATTATCTGAGCTGGACTCTTCAAAAAGATGGCTCCCTAACAGCAATGGACAGCGAGAAGTGTAAGGAGTGTAGAGGCCTTTGCCCTGCAGTGGGACACTACGGGATTTTAATAATAATAATGTCTATAGGCTCGCCCCCTATTACTTGGCAACCTAAATATACAGGTGAACTGTGGATGCATCTAATTACACCTCTGCCCAGCCCTTCAGGGAACAAAGGCATAAAATGGTACATTATTACATAAGTCAGGCCGATATGATAGTTGTTATGCATGAAAATGGCACACTCCTACTCTAAGTAATAAGCTAAGTTCCCTGACAATAGTATTATCAGTTTGTGCTAGTTAATGCGAGGTCTGTGATCCCGGTGTCCTACAATTATATTATTGTTATAAATCTAGCACATTAAAGGAGTTGATAAAGAAACTAAAAATGCGTATTTTAAGAAATGTTTTGTCCACACAATTAAATCGAGCATTTATCTCATATTCATACGAGAAAAAGTTATAGATACAAAACATTGGACCACATTTTGTCGTGTCGTGCATGTTAGCCTGGCAAGTGCACCTAACCGTTCGGGGAGTACTTACAGTAGCAGTACTGTAAGTACTCCCCGAAGGCGTACTAATGTACACCCACAGTTCGCCGGTATGTTTAGGTCCCATGTAATATGGGGAGAGCCTATTGCCATTAACCGGGCACAAATCCAGACTCCGAGCTACTGAGAATTTCATAGAAAAACTCAATAACACTGCTCGATCTGAAGATCGAACCCAGAACCTCTTGCGTAGCAGTCGAGCTTGGGACCACTAGACTAATGAGGCAGTCTAATAACACAAGAACTGACTATTGTGACTGTCCTTATTTGACGATACAGCACTTTGACCGCGTTTCGTCATTTAGAATCCGAATTTCTCTTACAAACGTAATACCTAAATAAATCGTAATTCAAACACAATTTAATCAAATTCTGTTATTATTCGGATTCCGATACCGTTAATGCATAATTGGATGAAATGGTAGACCATACTTCACTGGAAATAAAGGTAAGCGAATGCAATTTTTAATAACTTTACCAAGTTTGGAACGATTTTTCGGTCTTTTATTTCCAGTGAAGTAGTAGTAGACGAAATAGTACCGTAGGAACCTAGATTAACGGTATCCAAATCCGAATAATAACATAATGTATATGTCTGGATTACGATTTATTTCGGTATTACGTTTTTGTGAGCTATTCAAGCTCCGCCGGACCATAAGCTCTTAATTTTAAAGGTAATTAGTTAACCGCCATTATTTAATCTACATATTTGTATGAATTGATAAAATTATATATCTTTAGGATTGTACTTATTATATAACATAATAAAACATGATTTGTCTCTTCGGGCGGCGCCCGTGTAATATTGAAACATTTGATTTTCGATTTCGTGTCTGCTAATTAGTACAAAAAATTATCGATGTTTCAGAGATATTTGACTTATATATGTCCTTAAAAGACGGTGCTTTTTGTAGTGAGGAGCCAGCTATGTCCAAGTCGTACCAAATTAAAGCACTGTTTACAGCCATTTGCCATGGCCCGTACCTACTTCATTTCTAGCCAGAACTTTGATTAGTTCGTTACTAAAGACTGCACAAGCTAAACATAATATACGATTAGTAATTGTTCCGCTTCGACTAATGTTTGCGTTGTTAATCATTTGCCCCGGTGAACTCCGTACAATTAGTTGATCTGTTTGCCGACCTTATCATTCCAACTAAACATGTTGTGTTTAGCAAAACAGTTCCTATAAATACGGCAAAATTGTCGTTAGGCCGATGGCCTGAGGCATCTGCTTGACGAGTCTGAGAAAACAATAATATAAGAATGTGATAACAGTAACTGTACTAGGTATCTCTTGTCTGGCGAAAGGCTTCTTTCTTGGCTGTATCAGAAATTCAGAAAATAGACTTGCTTCTAATGTCAAAATTCAATACAAGTTTTATGTATGGAAGCATGACTTTGTGCTTTGATTCATCTTTGAATTCGTCATTCCCTGAGTGTAAACTAACGCTCCCGTAGTAAGACACATTTCAATACAAATACAGATATAACACAAAGAACCATTAGTTTACACTTAGAGCCGTTGCGTAGTGTCGACCCTGGTTTTCTATAGTTTAAAATGTAGTGTTATGCATCATGTGTGTTTTGGTCGCCAGTCGCCTGCCTATAATTTTGGTTGTCGTCGTAATGGGTTTTTCATTAATTAGCATTCATAAATTAGCCTTCATCTTTCTTGCAGTTTCGAAAGTGCCATCTTGCGAAAATTCTATAGAGATCAATGTCCAGTGTCTCTGTAGGTAGTTAAAATTTGAGAAAATCTGTAACTGAAGACAGGCCATTCCTAGTCGGCTCTAAGTCTGCAACCTAAAAATTTGTCTATTTACAACTCGTACCTGGCAGGTTACCTAATTGAACTCATTTGACGAGACTAAGTGCTTCGGGAAGAATGTTAATTGAGGGCCCACGTTCAATTCAGATGCACTCGCCTCGCACGTGTCTTGCGCTGCAGTACCTAATACGTGAACGATGCATTTGCTTAGGATATAGTACACTGAAGCCAGTGCAAAAGCACATGTTTATAGTGTGCTGTGTGAGTGTAGCTGTGTACTGTGAATACTTTCTAATTGTTACTAGGATTGAGGCAATCTTCTGTTACCAATACATGTGAGTCTACTTAAGATCTTAAAACGCGACGGTACTTTTTTTGGCCGTGGTGGAACTTTGGTGTTCAGTTCGTCTGGTTTGATACTAAAGTATATTGCCAAATGTCATGCCATACTGCAGTAATCTGCTAACATTATTGTGTGTAGCCAGTGAAATTACTGGGCATAAGTGACTTTAAAAAAAAAACAGATCTCAGGATGGCAACGCATGAGTGATACCACTGGTATTGTTGGCGTATATAGGCTGCGGTTGCGCCATCGTAATCATAATCATAATCATTTTTATTGCATTAGTCATGCTTTTCATAATATAACAATTAAACAAAACTTTTTTTACAGTAAGGAATAGAGATATTCGCGGATGTACAGAGATTATTAGAAACTGTGAAGCGCTTGGTGTAAACTTACCTTCGGACCAGCAAGGGAGGTATATCAAAATGTTGATCATCGATGACAAGAAAACGTTTCTACGACAGAAAGAGTCCACGAAGACAAAGTCTAAAGACTTCAAACTTAAGTTTTAGTATTTTTATACTTACAGTTCCTTTTGAGTGTTTTGTATATAGTCAGATGTATCATAGAATAAATTTGTAAGCGTAATTTTCGGTATTTTATTGCCTACTTATTTCTTAAAAGGACGATTTCTCTGAATCTATGTATACTTACTTATTTAGAACCCTTAGAAGTACCAAGAGCATTTTTTCATAGATTTATCACATCAAATGTAGATCAGCAGGAATAAAAGTTATTAAGTTTTGAAATTAGGTACCAACTTAACTATTTATGCATACCTAATAATAAAAAATAATGCGATTGCATTCAAAATTTATTTAGAACCTTTTCTTTGCATTACTGAGATTAGGTACCTACTTGTAACTAACGAAGACATTTGATTTTAAGGAGTGGGTAATGAGATGTCATTATCTTGTATGAATTCTGGTAGGTATGGTAGATATTATTTGACCCCAGAAGGGATTCAAGGGAATCACTAAATAAACACGAAATCACGTGTCAAACCTTTGATAAAACCCAATTATACATACTTGGGTACCTGATAAGGGCATTGTTTATGTATGGCCTATTTACGTTCATCTTTATTTGAATAAACTTATTTAGTATCCAAACAATCTATGTATCGGTACGTAAGTAGGTACCTATATATATAAGTAAATACTACTTAGATATCGACTTTATCCTGTCTTCTCCACTCTGTCCACGCCGTATCAGTCTGTAAGTAAGCTACCTACATATTTATGAAAAAAATTCGCGCAAGTTTTGAACCAATTTCGAAATTTTTGTAGCGATTTATAAAATTTTACAAAATTGACATTTTTAATTACGTTTTTTGTCAGACTAGCGGTATATGTATTATCGGATTCGTACCGAAAAAAACCACCCTTACCTGCCCTTCTATGGTTTGACCCATGGACTTCGTAATAACATTCGCCGTGACCTTGATGGGTAATCTAGGCCATTCCTTCAAAATCCATCGCATCCTAGGTTCCTCCTGAAAGGACCGCGTTTAACATACACGCGCGACACCTACAGATCAGAGGCCTGTTAGGCTGAAGCCACGCTACATGTGAAGCTAAGAACTACCTACTTACGCTCTGAACTACTTACTTGTCTACAAGAAGTACCTAGCCTTAGGCTAGGAACACATTAATAGGAGCCTCGTTTAAAACTAAGAGCCAATCTAGCTGCTTACTGAGTAATCCCAGTGAACAAAAATACTTATTGGCAACTAAGTATTGCAATTGTCCACACTGCAACGACGCGTTCCCCTCGTTGCCTTGTAGACAAGCATTGGTCCTAGCGTAGTGTACACTTAGCGTACACACTACGTATACTTAAGTACACTTAAACGTACGTACATATTAGTCGCACTTTATAGTTGCTACTATTATGTACGCACGTGTAATAATAAAATTATGTTTAACCAAGTAGGTACTGATACGTTATAAAGTTACGATTATTATAGGTACCTATATTTATTATAGGTAGTTATATTATCTACGATAACGATAAGTACCTAGTAGTTTTTTGGAAACGTAAATAAAAACATTTGAACTTGAATTTGTCTTTCAATAACCGTTGATTTCAATTTGTTGCATGATGCATGCGAAATAGTTAATAAAATAAAAACACAACATTTGGTCCACCTTTATTAGACACTTGATAGGGTTATGAATTAAAATACACACGATTCTATACAAACCTTAATTTTATTGAGATTTTTCACGTAACTAAAATTAAAATTAACGCTTAACAATAATAAATATTTATCAAAAACGAGTGATTTCATTCTCCTTCGGCTTAGCTTCGGGCGCTGGAATTTCACGGTCATCTTTTCTGCGAAGGTAGTACAGTGCTCTGTAAAAAAGAAAGATGTGGTTAAAATAATAGTAGTTTATGCGTTTGCAAGATAGGAAGATTCGGATTGAAATGCCCGTACAAACGTAATACCAAAATACATCGTATTCCACACAGAATTTAATCAAATTGTGTTATTATTCGGATTCGGCTACCATTAATCTAAGTTCCTATCCTATCATTTCGTGCAAAATATTTCACTAAAAATGAATGTATAAGTGAATGTAGGTAATTCTTGACAATTTTACCCTGTTTCGACTGGTTTTCCGGGCATTTATTTCCAGTGTCCACCTAGATTAATGTTTACTGAATCCAAATAATAACACACTTTGCTTAAATTCTGTTTGAATTACGATTTATTTTGTTATAACGTTTGTATGGGCAATTGAGCGTCCGCCTGACCCTTAAAGTTTCTTTACATAAATTTTTTTAACAGCGTAGTGGCTAAACCGTCGGCTTTTGCTGAATCACATTATGATTCAGTCACACACAATTGCACAACGCGTCATAATTATTAAAATTATGTCGGTTAGTGAAGCAGTGATAGCCTAGTGGTATGACCGTTGGACTGTCAAATCAAAGGTCTTGAGTTCAAACCCAAGGCACGCATCTCTGACTTTTCGAAGTCATGTGCGTATTATATAGTTAATTGTCATGCGCTTAAACGGTGAAGGAAAAAATCGTGAGGAAACAACGCGGTACCGAAAGCTTTGAAACCTAATTAGTTGAACCTACATGAAATTAGGGTACCTATTGTTTTTTGATTTACAAAACAATAGGTGACCCTTGTTGTGGTTCCAGTATTATAATAAATACCTAAATAAATTTTCGGCAATTTCGAGAACAATCATCACTATTTTTATATTTCACCATAATTATTGCCAATAGCGTTGAGATATTATTGAAGCGTAGTATCAAAACGACGATATGAAGTAGCATTTGTCGCATAAACCAACAAGATTGGAACTCGATACGTTTCGCTATCCACTTTCAATCTGTCGATATTTGAAGTCGCGTCTTTTCCTATTTTCCTATCATATTTACGAGCTTCCTAGAAGTGCGAGGATACGAAGTCGACGTGTGGTATAAAATCTTGATATTGAGCACGTCTGTATCAAATAGATCTTGAGGAGGTTTAAAAATAAACCTTGAGTTTTATGGTATAGAGTTAATTGGTGTTGGAACAATAATTTAAAATTGGTGCATCAATGAGTGTAGGAAGACCACTAATTGTCTTGAATAGGAAAAAAACTGTAGATTGTAAATGGTTGGATTGGGAGATCCTTTTTGTGGTTCGAAAATTTATTCTGGTTCTGCCACCGGAGTAAGCGGCAGGGTATTTCGGATTCGTACCGACTAATCTGCACTTCGCTTCCCTTGCCCTATAGTTAGAGTAATTGATTGTTATTAGCCACGACTTGGATAGGCTATGGTTTGGAAGGTCTAGCTACGATGATTTGAATTTTATTTCAATAGAACGGCTATTTAGAAAAGTGCATTGAGTAAAATTGTATCATAGAATGTTTGTGCTTGAAAGTGATTAGTTGTACATTATTCATAATGGTCTATTTTTCATTTAAAGCGAGTAGCTCTGAAAAACTTGGGCTTCTACAGTACCTACTATTGGTTAACATCAACCACCAGTTGGATGAATCATTGACTAACACTAACAGTTTGATTGATGCAAACTGCCAATGAACCATCCTTGACCCGGGCTCTCCCTTGCCACGCCGTGAATAACCAGAGATAATGTACCTACTATCTATATCTACCACGTTACGGTACCCAGTTTGAGCATGACCGATGAAATAGCCGCGGTATTCTTACCGAAATATTTCCGGTATTTGTTCGTCATATACCTAAACAAGTGACTGTCTCTTAATACACACATTAAGGGCAAGTCGCTCGCTCAACCCGTCAAATCTAAATCTAATTGTACATGGTAATAGTATGTAAGTACCTCAATAGTTAACTACTCTATCGAATTAACAAACTCCTGTAAGGATAATGTATGTGTACCTGTCTTCTATGTCAAATAAATAAAAAATATCATATCACCAATAATTTATATTCCTAAGTCCAAAATGAAAGTAGGTACTATTTTCTCAGTTATATAGAATTTGGGCTTACATATCACAGCGTGACGATTTCAAAGCAAAGTTTTATAATACAAAGTTGTGATTGTTGTCAAACTTTGGTTTATCGGACCCAAATCCTTATATTTTATCATAATAAGTAGACATTATAAGGAAGATATCATTTGCGAAAAAGATCATTTTAATTTGGCAAGATCAGTGCGCCTCTTAGCCTTAAGATATTTGTTTTATCTTTGAACTGCAAACTATTTTAACAGAGCACCCGATAACCTAAGCCTTTCGCTATCATCTGTACAGTCAGAGAATTATCAGCTCTCTCTGTGCTACTTAGATACATAATCATAATAATATTTGCTTGAATAAGTACGGATACGTTTGAAAACTTTCATATTGATAATAATGGATTAACCTCTATTATACCAGAATTGATTAGCTTTTGATATCTGGCCTCAGATTAACTCCCATTAAGTAAGCTCTAGTCCACCGCGTTAGTCAAGTGTCGTTTTGACTTCATAAATCTCCAAAAACTTCATGGTGTTTTTTTAGATGTGCGAGGTTTCTTCCAATTTCAAAAATTCAAAAGTTATTGCCCTTTATTTGAACAAACTACGGTGCCTACCTATATAACTGGCCAGTACTCTTACTACTAGGCTATAAATGCCCTTTTCACATAAAACTTGTCTTATTAAAAGCAACCCTAATAAATAATCTAAATTGGATTTAAAATAAGAAAATGCAATGATTAACATAACACATTTCTAAAATAAGAACAGAAGTGTTATTACCCTTCAGTTTGTAACCATTACTTTTATTTTACGGTACACCGCACCGGAATTATTCACGTAAATTAGTTTACGAGATTTGACCAAAATACCTTTTTGTTATTTTCTCGCAAGATCAATGAAGGAACGCATTTCAAGGTTGTTTCAAGGTAAATTCCATACAAAAACGATCTGTTGAAAATTTATGTAGGTACTTCAAAATTGTTTGTAGGGATTTTGAGGTCATTCGTAGGTACAAATAGAAATTGAAAATTGAAGTAATAGCGGTTCAAGGCTACTACTGTGATTAGAAATCGATCATTGGTCTCAGATGACAAAATTATAGTAAGGGCGAACTCTCGAGTTGACCGCAAGGTCGTTTTTTGTCGACATGTCGAAATGCTGGAGCTAACGCTTAGGCAACGTGCTGTTATGCACTCATTTCTTTCAAGACGAAAACGTAGATTCGACTTTGGCTTACATTATCAGTCTGATCTTGGTTAACCACACCTATATTTCTCGAAGAGTTGAACAAAGGGAACTAATACCTATACGTCTAAAGTTAGTGATTCTGGTTTTGTGATTAATAAGGACTGGGTCTTAAAAATAACCTAACCTCACTAGGTTAGGTTACTTCAGTAACTGACAAAAAAAAAAACAATGTTCGACGTGGGACTTCCTTACTCTTTTATAACCACAACTCCCATGTGTATGAGGCTATTTAAATACCTTACTTTATAAACAATTAGCTTTTGCCCACGGATCTTATGAAATCGCATCCCAAAGAAATTTTTGAGACAAAAACCTTCCTCCAAGGTCCAATCTATCAATCATATCAAAGTAAAAATGTCTGATTAATCGTTAAAAAACGAAAACCTGCATTATGATAATCCTAGTATATATTATGTTAATACCTAATGACCTGGGTGGTCTTATCGCTAACAGCCATATCTCCCAGACAACCTTTGAATTGACAATAGGGACTACACATCTATCATCTTCTCGATACAATGCGTTGCCTTTATGCGATGTGGAAAGACCGGAGGCAGGGCTCTCAAGTCATCAGAGACCGATTAAAATTATATATTAAAATTAATAATTTAGCAGCTTTATAAATGTAGGTAACAGTTGCAGTGCCCTGATATGAGTATGAGTGTTTAGATGGGACCTAAAAAGGTTCCATATACACACTGCCGTATCTGCAATTTAAACTCAAACCACTCTTGCGGCTATAAGGTAACCTAACAGGCTTTGACCCTGCAACTGTTCCGTTCTGGGGTCCAAGTTTGCTATTTCAATTGTATCAGAAAGGACTGACTCTCAGACTCGCAGACAAAATTTTCAAAAATCAACAATTCCAAAATCATTTAATGTAAATTTTGACGTGCGTAATAATAAATAACAGAGAGGGCCCTGCTTTTATGTACCTACAATAAATTCGCGAAAAAAAGCGACTATGATAACTAGATATTTGAATAAAAATGAACCTTTCTTTGTATGTTTCCCTCTGTGTTCCTAAACCATTCATGCTATTGTGATGAAAGTTTGGTGAGTTGTTGTGGGAACCCGGGAAGGCATTATGACTAATTATGACAAAATAGAAGAAGACACATTGCAACCCAATCATGGGCAATGCTAGTATTATTATAAACAAGGTAAGGTAAGATGTATATATGATAAACATAACATACCACCACGCCTGTGTTCCCCGAAGGGTTAGGCAGAGGTGTACTTAATGTACACCCACAGTTCGCCGGTATGTTTAGGTCCCATGTTATAGGGGGCGAGCCTATAGCCATTAACCGGGCACAAATCCAGACTCCGAGCTGCTACTGAGAATTTCATAGAAAAACCCAATAACACTTTGCTCGACCTGGGGATCGGACCCAGGACCTCTAGTGTAGCAGTCGCACTTGGGACCACTAGACTAATGAGGCAGTCAAATATGAATAATAAATGATAAAGTAAATAAAATATTAAAAACCTTAACGTGTAGAGAGGATGATTATTTACTTACAATAATATAGCTATGGCAGGAACGGCGAGCGCGGCGCTGATGAGGTAGAACGCGCCAGGCATCGTGGATAGAGTGCTGAGGTACACCTTGCTGTATACCGGCGAGTATATCACGGGCACCAGGGCCTCTGATATGCTAATTAGAGAGCTTGTTTTACCTGGAAGAGAGAAAAAAAAAATTACGTGGGAGAGCCATGCTTCGGTACGAATGGGCCGGCTCGACCGGAGTGATACCACGGCCTCACAGAAAACCGGCGTTAAACAACGCTTAGGTTGTGTTTCGCCGAGTGAGTGAGGTTACCGGAGCCCCAATCCCCTTTTAAAAGGTCGGCAACGCACTCGTGACTCCTCTCGTGTTGCGGGGTTGCTCCATGGGCGGCGGTTATCGCTTACCATCAGGCAATCCGTCTGCTCGTTTGCCCTCCTATCCCATAAAAAAATTGGTTAAAAAGACCTAGTATTATCTACACGAATAAATGGATGGAAGCGGTGTAGTTAAAAACCCTATACCTCAGTAGGTATTGTTCCACTGCAGGTGGTCTCCCTTATGACTTTCCGCATCTTTCTTTTCCTACAAATAGAAAGATGACGTGGCTAGATTGCCTATTTTGTATCTAAAGTCCTGACTGGATGTTAGGTGGATACCTCGTTATTGGCACTACTTTGATTTTATTTTCTTTTACTGTAGTGCTGTGTGTCGTAAGCCCGATTCTAATAAGTTCCACAGATTTATTTGTTTGGAGTTATTACTTGTCGTTAGTGGAAACCTACGCCACAAGGTACCTATGTTCCCAATTTCACGCGTTGTCATAAGAAAAAATAAATCACAAATCTTGGTCTCTATACGAAAGAGATTATTAGCACATTGACCGTGCATCCAAGTAACACAAGAATGAAATAAAAAATAAATGGTCTCTCCCGTTTATTTTTACCAGTCTTGGATGCGAGGAGCGCGAGGAGTCACGAGTGCGTTGCCGACCTTTTAACCGACGACCGACCGACCGACGGGTTGGATGCGAGATATGAGTTTTTTTTCTTATTATTTTTTTATTATTCTTAGGAACTTGTTTGATAAAATTTATATATTTTCCCTTTATATCTCTCAATTATCAGAAACGTGATCTTGGAGCTCATCAAAACACAGTTTTGAACTTAAGTACTTAATAATAAATCGCAATTATAATGTTTATGTGATTATTCAAATATATGTTGATTGTCATGGTAATACCTAGGTATTCTGTACTAGTAATACGAGTACCTATAAGTACCTACATATAAATGATGTCTTTATATTCTTGTATAATGCATTGTATCTGGGCAGTTACTTATTCACAGGATAAGTTTTAGATGGGTAATTGAATCGAAACCGGAAGTTTGAAACTATTGGAGATAGAGACAATTGGTCTGTAGAACAGTGATCTCTCCATCTAGGTACATAGTTTATTACTATCTAATAAACGTACGAGTATGAATATACATATATATATTTTTAATATTCGATACTAGTTGTTGTCCGCAGTTTCACTCGCGCCAACCCGTTCTCGATACAAAATGTATACCTAAGAAAAAAAACCTACTCTAAACACTCCGTAAATGTTACATCAGAATAGCTCTAATATTTTGTCTCTTGTCGCAAACTTATAAAACATTCCCATAAACCTTACATATTTCCATACAAACTTTCATCCCCTATTTCCTATTGTTATTTTACACCCTTGAGGGTAAAACTTTCATATTTATTTATATCGAATCAACAGCCTAAAAAATAAATTTCAAGCTTCTGGCTCAAAAAATGACGATACTTCCATACAACTTTTATCATCCCCCCTTTCAACCCTTTTTCGCATTCAAAAGTAGCCTATATCCTTTCTGAGGCTCTAGACTAACTGTGTACCAAATTTCATTTTAATCGGACCGACAGACAGAGTTATTTTCGCATTTATAATATTAGTAAGGATTTTTCGAAACACAAAAATCAAGTTTTAAAAGATATGTTAAAAAAAGAACAGTTTTGTATAATATATTGAAGTAGAACGCTGTTAGAATGTTTGCAAACTGACCTAATATTCGGAAATGATTCCAGAGGGTACAGGGTTATCATGGAGTTATAAACTTATAACATTTCAGTTCGAAGATTAGACGACCTCAAAAACCGATACTTAGATAAATAAATAAATGTTAGTAGGCACTGGTGTTGCTTCGTCTCCACACTTGCTGTGCTGGCGTGAGCTTTAATCACCTACCACCATGAAAGGCTGGATTATGGCCATCCCTTACAGTTTTTCTCGATGGCAGGAAATGAGGAATTAGGGACTCTTTCATAAACAATTCCAGCCCCTAACAGTTTTACTTTGTCGTGTGTATGTAAAAAGCCTTGGCAAGCAGAAGCAAGCAGGCAAGAAGATTATCGTTCAACATTTAAGAGTCTGGCGGACCGAATTTCTCTTACAAACGTTATACCGAAATAAATCGTAATTCAAACACAATTTAATCAAATTGTGTTATTATTCGGATTTCTATACCGTTAATCTAGGTTTCTACGCTATCATTTTGTCCAAAATATTTCAATGGAAAAAATGTAAGCGAATGTAATTTTTGATAAAATTACCAAGTTTGGAACGATTTTCCAATCTTTTATTTCCAGTGAAGTAGTAGACGAAATAGTGCAGTAGGAACCTAAACTGATGGTATCCAAATCCGAATAATAACATAATTTGACGGAATATATTCTGCATTATGATTTATTTTGTATTACGTTTTTGTGGGCAATTCAAGCTCCGCGGGCCCCTAATATACATTCAGACTGGATTGGAATTATATTTTGAACGGATTTAAGTATCAGGATTAGCTTTCTGTTGTTTCTGTCTACCTCTATGGGAAAACGACGTCTGTATGTTTGTATGAATCTCTCAATAGTAATTTAAGCCTGGCGGTGATACATTATTACACAATAAATAACTATGTAGGAAAATTTTCATGTTCCGCACATCATAATGTAAATAATATTTAATTATATACACATATGATACGCGTCTTATTAATGGTCACATAATGGAATCGTTCCTTTATGGAAATAATTGTAAATGACTAGCAATTTAAAACCGTAAACTTGATATTATTTTGAATGGCCTGTGTCCAGGTATTTTCCTAAGCGATTATAGGAAATGTACCGGATTTGCATGCAGCTAAGTAGCAACAGATTTTACTTTAAACTAAGCATATCGATTTTATTTTACTATGTAAGTTTTCATAGCAGTGTCATTATAAATGAGTACCTACCTACTTAATAACATAACATTGCAATAAAACTATTGTTGTTTACGATTCTAAAATATTAACATATCCACCTACATTGATAAGCTATTCGTTTTTTATTGTTAATCGATATTTATGGCTAGCACTCGTTTGTTTTCGATTTTTACCACATAATTGCATAAGTTATTGCATCATTACATCATCGTTATCTATATAGAGATCCTTGCTTAGCGGAATGGAACAGTGAATCTAGCTATTGGGTACGGATCAGAATGAATTAGTCGATATTCTTGAATAATTAAATGAACTTTAAGTATATTAATATCTTGCATAATCCCATCCTCGATAAGGATAGCACTCTTTCGTTGTCGATTTGTATGCTTAAACTCGTTATTGGTTAGGTATTTGTCAGTCAGAATTCTAAAAATCGACACCGTGCAAATAATTTCATTAGCACACCTAAATTACTACTTATTTGAATTTAAGTTCGGGATTTTATTGCATTCATAGTAGGTAGTTTTAATATTCAACAACCCGGTGAGGGTACCTACTAGAACATTATATTTTACTAGCTTCAGCTTGCGAAATCGTACGCGTAGACTTCAGAATAGAGATAAAAAGCAGCCTATGTGCTATTTCAGACAATAGATCTGTGCCAAATTTTATCGAGATCCATGTCAAATATAGTGTCAAAGGGATCTCCTAACCTAAATTTTCTAACAAATAACAAAATGGCAGCGCACGTCAAATAATGACTTTTAGAGGCAATTTTTTTATTCTTACGGTTACATTATTGCAATTTTCGTAGGGATCTCTATTTAAAACACAGCATGTTACTCGCTGTTAATGTCGCTTTCTATTGGTGAAATAATTTTTAAAATCGGTTTAGTAGTTTAGGCGTGAAAGCATAACAAACAAACAAACTCATTCTCGCATTTATAATAGTTAGGATAGCGAGAATGGGATTATGCAATATGTTAATATATAATAATAAGGTTAATTTATTAATTCACAAATGTATTCCGTACCCAGCACTGGAACAGTACCTACCTATTCACTGTTCCATTCTGCTAGGCAAGGATCTTCTATAGGTAGTAATAACGATGATTCAAGAATGTGTTATGCAATAACTTATAGTGCAATTATGTAGTTAAAGCAACATATCATTGCTTAGTACAAACACAGCAATCGATATTGTAAAATGCCTATTTATTAAACGTGACTTGTCGACATCTCGAAGCAATTAGTTTTCTTGGGTTAACTTACTTTACTTATAATTTGTACATATTTTTCCATGTTTTCAATATGATAATAGATGCTTAAGTAATTTTTATAACATAACATACCATCACGCCTGTATTCCCGAAGGGTTAGGCAGAGGTGTACTTAATGTACACCCACAGTTCGCCGGTATGTTTAGGTCCCACGTTATAGGGGGCGAGCCTATAGCCATTAACCGGACACTATGACAAATCCAGACTCCGAACTGTTACTGAGAATTTCATAGAAAAGCCCAATAACACTTTGCTCGACCTGGGGATCGAACCCAGGACCTCTAGTGTAGCAGTCGCGCTTGGGACCACTAGACTAATGAGGCAGTCATTGCCTCATTAGTCTAGAGAGTTGAAAAATAAACTTTATCGACAAATTGAAATAAAAATATAAACAAATTTTATATTTACATACATATTAAAACAATAAAATTTACTTTATTAGTGAAATTTGGTACAGCACATCATTGTATCCAAAACTGTCAAATTTGTTAATAGATTTTCAATTTAATCTTCGAATGTTAGGTGCACAACAGTTTCGGATGACGGTGACTTCGATTTAGTTTGAACTGTATTCGCCACCGACTTGTAGTTTGACGCGATAGAATCCGTAAGCTGTTTTGTTTTCAATATGTCGAATATTCGCGTAAGTTTTAGAAACTAATATCAGAGGGATTCTATAATTTTTGAGTCCCAATAATAACGAATGCGAAACACTTACAACGCCAACTGTCTTTCCACCGAGTTTATAGAAAAATTTACTACTGCGCACTTCTGCTCGGTGGTAGGACCTTTTGGGATCTGACTTTTGCACGTAAGAACCAGTTCTCCTCGGTTGCTGCGGCTCTGACAGTCTACAGTCCGTAGGGGCTCTTAAGGGTCGGCAACGCATCAGCAACACCAGAGGAGTTTGCCGACTTAATCCATAAAAAAAAAACATCGGAACTGTACTCAACGATTAGTGTTGCTAATTCAATTATATTCAGTTTTTAGAATGTATACCCACTTCGATTTTTCTAAATAACCTACAATGATCAAAAAAGAACAACCGATTATCGGGCATTATTCTCATACCTTACTCTTAATTGTCACTTAAAAAAGTGTGAGTTTATTAATAGTTGCTTTATGGCACTGGAAAAGTTCAGTTTTTGTAAACATATACATAATACAATCTATTTACCCCTCTTCATTCATACATGCCTTCCTCTGAGGTGTCTAGAATATAACTTGTTACATAATTTGTCGGAAGAACGGAATCTCCTAACACAAGCAATACTTTGCGTAAAGGAGATTCCTACTATTAGAAATGTTAAATTCTCTTAAGTTCATTAAATAAAACATTAATTTATTCATTATTTCACCCAAAGACGTCTACTGCTCAACAAAAGTCTCCTCGATAGATTTCCGCAAGAACTGTTTATATCCAACAACTCCACTCCTCCATTTCCATCCTATTTATCCATATACAAAAGCGTCGTAAGGTTCCTTGGAAAACCTACGACGCTTTCCTTGTTTCGTTTAAACTCTAGAATCTTTTTGCCCCATCATTTCCTCCGGATGTAATGTACTTAATAACGTAAATAGGAAAAATCCTTTGGTACACATCTATTTCCCGTAACTCAAGATAGCTTGCTTGCTTCACTACGCAATATCTAAACAAAATCAGAGTGATAGGAACGCAGTAAACTAAAGTAAACAGTATGTCGTCATATTACGGCAGATTTTATCTCACAACAAGCTGACAAGCATTACCTACTGCCAATCATTCTTCCAAGGAAACTACAAATTGTTAATATTAAAGTAAATAATAATACCCACAATGTGTACTTGTAACTGGTTTTTGAAACAATAGTAGCGCCATATTTGCAAATTGATAAGGAATTACTAAACAGTTTCTCAATGCTTTTTTTATTCATCGAAGTGAAAAATAATGGACCTATTCATGTAAATTGGTACGTTATATGTATCTTTGCCTCCTGTTGATAATGAGCTGAGTATTTTGACCTTAAAATTGTACCTACTTACTTACGTTTAGTTCTTTTTTCGGTTGGATCCAACGGACATAACCTGCAGAATTAGAGGACATCTAATTTTTAAATTGAGACCAAAAACATTTGGTTTAAGACAGTTAGGAACAAAACAAAGTTATATCACTATGTGTTTTTTATTATGTGTTTATGATATCAATGGTTCTAATAAATTATTA
Source organism: Acronicta aceris (assembly GCA_910591435.1). Taxonomy (NCBI): domain Eukaryota; kingdom Metazoa; phylum Arthropoda; class Insecta; order Lepidoptera; family Noctuidae; genus Acronicta; species Acronicta aceris. The sequence continues at coordinate 7,187,441 of OU342774.1, forward strand.
TGCGCAATAAGTTTTTAAGGTAACGTCATAACAATTGTTGTTTTGTTCAAACTTGGCTTGGAAACATAAAAAAATGATGTGTTTTTATGTGATAATGTTAAGTTAAGGAATTGATCAGCCCAACGAAAGTGGTTATCGACAATTTAAAGACCCTCCAATCGGATAGTCAACGTCTTGCCGACCTCAACAGGTATCTTAAAGAAAATTCTTACTAGCTATATAAAATGCTTATAATCTTATTTCAGATAGGTCCTTTGTAATTTCGTAGTGTTAATCATATTATGATTCACCAGTGGCATTTTTAACATCAGATCTATAACGGACCAAAATTAGAATTTTATTTAGCCTTATCGTTAATTGGAAATCGAAGTTGATTTCCTTCAATAAAAGTTTTCATTTCACTCACAGTGCACTTAGATGTTTCAGTTGGATTTTCCTTGATTACATTTTATTATACCGGAAATCGTTTCATTCCAAATCAAGCAGAATAAGATCAAATCTTTGTTCAGAATTTTCTCTTTACGTTACTGGATATTGGCAATTACTTAGCTATGGGAAACTGAGTCGCTTTAAGAGAAATTTGTTGAAATACTGTCAGAAAGGTTGCCTAAACGTACCTATATGTTTAAAATTTTTACAATATTAACAATGTTATGAAACGATATTACAGTGAATAACATGACTGAGTAAAATTTCTAATAAAAAAATCCGAATAAACAGACGTAAACATTATTTTCCGATTAATCAACATAAATAAACTAAATATAAAGCATAATTCCGACATCAAAAAAGGAGGTGGTTCTCAATTCGACTGTTTTTTTTTCTGTGAGCTAAGTAGGTATGTTACGCGATATCTTCACCAATAAACAGATTTAGATATTACTTTTTTCAATTTTCTGATAGAATGTAATAATCTACTTTCTAGTTGGTCTGGTTCTAAAATCACACTTGTACAGAATGCTTAAAGTCAGTCCTTTTTCCTATAAAGTTCAATAAAAGGCCTCGAAGAATATAGCTAAAAAATCTATATACATAAATCCGCCGTAATCCTGTCATTGTGATTGCGTAGTTGTCTAATCAATCGGATAAACAGACACTATTCAAGGATTTAATTCCGAAAAACATAAGCATGTATACTATAATATTACGAAATTTCCATTGTTTCATGAAAATGTAAAACTGTGATTACTCAACCATTGTTATGTGAAAAAATTGTTCTGTAATTACTGTGGCTTACTATGTTAATCCTTTGTGACACTAGAAACCAATTCCTTTAAGCTTTTTATGTGTTTAATTTTATATTATCTTAAATGAATAGGCATAAGTGTGCTTTTCCGTATTTCGTGGTTATTCTGGTAAGCCTGTTTTTATTTATTTTGATTGCATAATATTAAAATAGTCGGTATTATAAAATGATAATATTTTTCGGTGGCGCGTTTCTTAGTCATCATGAAAAATGAACTCCGCATTAAAAATATCCTTAATAGAAGCAGCCGAGGAAGTTGAATGAGCCATATCATCTAGAAAAAATATTTGTTTTATAAATATCTCTTAAAAGACTGAAGGTCGTTTGAGATTGTTTGTTTTACCACCTCGCTGAGATTATGATACCATGAAAATGCGTTCTTATAGTTTTTACTGCCTACTGTTTCACTTTTCTTAAACCTATCCAGCTTAAGTAGGTACCTAGTTTGACTAACAATGCATGGCTGGATAAATGTCTCTTACGTACTTGAATGTTTCCTAAATTAATTCTAGTACTTATATATTTAGCTAATTATGAATGAAAAACTTGTAATATGCACAGATTTTACCACTATAAATAGAATATGATTTATCGTAGGTACAATTATCATTGGAAAATGAGCAGTATTTTCTTTATAAAATGAAGTATTAGTCAACATTTAAAAAGTTTACCGGAAAATTGGAAAATTCTGGTAAACATAATGTGCTTTTTAGGGTTCCGTACAAAAGGAAAAAATGGAACCCATAAAGGACTACTTGGTTGTCCGCCCGTTCGAACGTCTGTCTGTCAAGACCCTTTATTTCGGGAACGCATGGAGGTATCGAGTTGAAATTAAAACCATATACTCAAGTCTACATTCCCAGAAAAAAACAAACTTCTAAGTTATCGTAAAAAAAAGATTTATGCCGCAACAAACGTATATTTCGACACTCTCAAGGGAATCATTTGTAGGGATTTTCCATTGACCTAGAACTATAAAATTTGGCAAGTAATACCGTCAACAAGTAGATATAAGGAAAAATCAATACATTTGTAATTAATTATATTATGTACCTACATTTTGTACGGGACCCCCTGAGGGCGAATCCGACTTGCACTTGTCCGGTTTTTTTCTATGAGGTTTTTACATAAACTCAAACTTATTATAATTTAGACAGGATAACGTCTGTTAGGTCAGACACTTAGTTATAAATATAAATAAACCTGCCGTAAGTACACCATAATATTATAAGTATTATGGATACTTCTAGGGACATCAAAATGCATACCAGCCCCATTTGTCTTCATAAATTGTTGTCGTAATAATAAATTATCTTCGTAATTATTAACTTTGTTATCAATAAACAAGTTATTCAGATTTAACTGGTTATTATAATCTAACTGTATATGTTAGATCTTACAATGCAATGTTTATATGACTCTAAAGTCAGCAGTAAACAACAAATACTTAAATGAAAATGAAATGGATGAATTATAAATTAAATAGTTGTATTTAAAGAAGACTGCCTCATTAGTCTAGTGGTCCCAAGCGCAACTGCTGCGCTAGAGGTCCTGGATTCGATGGAATGGGTGGATTTTGATCGCAAGTCCGACGTCCTAGCCATTAGGCTACCACCGTTTTTATATAATTATAAATTAATTGTATTTAAAGAATATTGGATGCGGAAATCCCTCAATTAGTATCGTCTGCCATATGGGGAGGCGGCAGGGTGTTTCAGGCTCGTATTGACTAAAAACCTGCACTTACCTTCCCTTGATCTATATGCTATGGGATTTAATAATAATAATAATAATCATTTTTTTTGCCAAAAAAACTGACATTTGTGACATTTGTCGGGACCAGAATAAATGCTTGCTTAACCGGGAGGTTAGGGGGGCCTCATTCTAAGGAATTAGTGCCCAACGGTGATAGGTATAGTTCTTTCTTTGTAAGATCATTGGATTGGGGTAGTTTATGGGTTCGATCCCCACACGGAGCAAATATTTGTATGATCTACAGGTAGTTGTTCCGGGTCTGGGCGTTTGTGTATGTGAGAATTTGTGTTTGTAAACGCACCCACGATACAGGAGAAAATCCTATAGAGGGGCAAAGATTAAAATATTTTTTTTCAAAAAGTTAATCTACATATCATTATATACCATCATGGGGATTCGCTTTATAGATAGGTACTATACGGGGATACAGGAAAGTTAGGTAGAGGCGTACTGATGAATCCCATTTCACCCTGGCATGGTTTTTAATTCCATGTAGAAGGGAAGCCTAACCGATTTCCATTAATTTGACACAAATGCAGTTAGTCCTGAGAATTTCATAGAAAACCGCATTTGACACTTTACTCTGCCTGGGAAACGAGACCAAAGAGGCAGTTGTTTCTTCTAGAACAAAATAATATACTACATACTTAGGTATTTATACCAAGCTTAAAATTATAGTAACGCAAAAATAAATTTAAAAGTTAATCTATCATTGAATACCTATTAAATAAATGAGTCTAAACTTATCTAGTTAAGTTATAAATGTCTCCACCATTTATAAATAACATGTGAAGACATAATATCTACTAATACAATAATATTGATTAGGTGCAAACCTTATCAATGTTAAGTGCAAACACTTGTAAAATTCAATGTTTAAAAATAATTAACCTTTGACTTTCAATTATAATTATATTATTTGTTGTATCAAAACAGAAGATAAGTGCGATTTGAGACGTATTTCCTCACTTCGCAATACCTTACAGCTAGCGAGCAACACTATAAAGAATCAATTTCGGAGATCAATAGCCTGAAGGCTGTCACATGATTGGCAGTCAGAAGCGATTTATAGATTGATACACTTCAGAATAGTAAGGTGTCACTTGAAAATAAATCGATATAAGTCAGCGTTTCTCAAGTTTTTTGTGTCGCGATGCAATATATAGCCAAAAGGCAATTAAAATATGCTGCGATCCCTGCATTATAATGTGTATACATATATTAATTGGACCTGTATCAAAGTTATACATCAGCTAATTAAGACGGAAGTCGGTTCGTCTTTATTCATGCAGAAGTTTGAATTTCTGCGTCATCGTTTTAATTTTTAAACTCAAAAACAATTAACCAGTCAAGTAACAAGTTACAGACATAATGCAAAATGTAGGTACCTACTGTGCTTGGCCATGATGCGCTTAGTTATCCGGTTTGCCGAATTAAATGAAAGGATAATTTTCGTATACAGGTCTTATTATTTTATTTATTTATCACAACATGAGCCCCTTTAAATTCGGAAGGTAACTCCCCAGGGGTCGCGATCCTCAGGTTGAGAAGAAATGATATAAGTACTATCGACTTTTGGTATCATATCAGCAAATAAATCTTTGATTAAATAAAATATCAGATAACAATTAATGAAATATTAAGTATCTACAGATTTAACAGATGGTACGAAATTAATTATGGGCCCTCGGCAACTTCAGAATTGCATCCAATGCAAAAGGTGAGTCTATATTCATTAGACGGATACAAATCCAAACGCCGACCTGATATCATTAGCATAGCGAGAGGGAGAGGGGCGGGTGGTCCGCTCAAAGCAAATTGTGTAAAGTATTTGTTGTGTGTCTAATTTTCAATTATTCAATCCGTTGTGTTGAACTCTGGTAGCTTTCTGACAACGACTATATTGTATATTTAGTTGACAAAATTAGCAATGGTCCATTACTTCGAAATCAATGGTTTGTAAGACTATTCTCAAGTAGGTAGATAATAACTGGATGGAACTAGTAACCAATTATTCTAGTTAACTCGTTTAATAGAATAATTACTAACCGATATATGGTTTTAATTTCTAAGTTAAGATAAAAAAGTGTGAACTATACAAGTTTAGTGCAGCTTAGCCACAGAGGAGATACATAGTAAGTAATTTTTTATTGAAAGAATGAAAAAAAAAACGATTTATTGCGAAAATACTGACATTATGACTAATAAATGAAATTTACATTTATTTAAATTTTCATTCTGTTCTATATACTCGTAGACTTACAGCCTAGGATAAGACAACCACGCAAACAGTTTTGTTGAACTTTTGGTTGCGATGCTTTTTAAAGAATACACACCATTGGCTGAAATCACGGTTTGGAGCCACTAGATCATATTATGGCTTTGCTTGATCAAAGTAATTTACGGATTTTCATCAAAATTGCGTTTTATTAAGCTTGATTGAAGATACATTTTCTTGATAGGTTTCAATTTCAGGTTCGTAATAGATACTTACGATGACTTAAATAATAGAATATTGTTCAAGATTTTGTTTGTGTAAGTTAACTAATGATTTATGTTCTATGTTCAGCAGTGGATGATCTGGTGAATCATCGTCAGACGATAAAAGTCACGTGAAATACGAATGTAAAGGGTGTACCGTTGGAACATGATCGACAAATTTCCACTTATCGAAAAGCCAATTACACCGACGGGTTGCTTTCCTATCATTGCATAATTAGGAGCAGTCTATTATTGAATGATAGTCTTCGCTACTTTTTAAGTCTATGCGTATATCTTGATCTTTGCTCTTCTAAAGATTATATTTGTTTACAAAGTCATATTGATGCATTTGATTGAGTTCTGCAGTTAAAATAATATCTATTCGCTTCGTCACCTGAAGGACTGTGTAATATTAAATATATCCAAGCAATTAATTTCGTTGTTTGTTTATATTAGGAACATTTTAAAGTAGATAATTATTTTGGTTTCGTTTCGGATGAATTAAAAAAGTTGTATCAACTCACCGACTTCATCAGCTTTCACCAGCTTTGTGGCTATTGATCGCAGTGACGTAGCACCAGCAGAACTGAACATGTCGAGGACTGGGCCCAAGAAGTACACCGTTCTGCTTGGGGCCATGGCGTACACCACACTCGCCGCTATCCTACTGAGGCATGCGACCACACCAATGATGCTGTCCTCAATCTCCCATCTTTTGCTGAACAAATATATTGTTATGAAGGAACCTGTACAAAGAAATGATTAATAAATACATTATAACAAGATCCTTTCTTAAAGTCAATCAAATTTGGACCGTTGAGCTTAATTGTTGAGCTAAGATTGTAGGGCGTGATAAGAATCTGATTGAGCAAATGTACAGGACCGTTTTTATTCGGGGTTTTTTAATCTAAATAAAAGACTAACTAACATTCATAAGTTTTGCATAATAGTACAATGTAATGGCTCGTCATTGTATATAACTTGTCATGAAGTTATCCACCTCTTACTGGACAATTGTCTTAATGCAAGTGTAATAAAGAAATAATTATCCATATGTTCCCAAGCCTACAGAAATATTTAAGTGCTTACAAGATATTCAATTAATATTATCATTTGATCTGTGGAAATTGCCACCGTTTTTCTAAAACAGTATTGTCATTGTCTTGTCTTTTGCCGCGTTTTCTGTCATAACAATGTCTAGTGACGTAAGCGTATGCCGCTATAAATAAAACAATATAATATTAACCTCTTGATATAACAATATTTAAGTTGCAAACTGGTTCATGACAAAATGGCTAAACAAACCAATACAAAGTAAATCGACTACCGAACGGTGCTTCGTCGATAGTTTTGACGTTTGATTTTTCGATTAATATCGGTTCGATTGCAGTTGCTGGTATTCGGACCATTTTTTGCAGGCTCAACCGTTTTTGTAGAGCATTATCGTTATAGTAGGTATTATTATTGTTATAGCTAATATCTTTGAAGGCTCGGAAGTGTTGACCTGTCCTTGAACGCAAATTTGCACTGACGTTCGATGATAAATTAAAATTATATTTATTTTTATAAATAGATTTCTGAAAATAAATATTTATATAGGTAATACCTATGTGTATTTTATTGGGACTATGGTTTCATAAGTACAGTCCAGTATCCAAAACTGTCAAATTTCTACAATCGATTTTCAATTTAATCTCCAAACAATAGAGTTTATTATCAATTGGGGAAATTTGACGGTTTATGGTGAATTTATACGTATATTATTGTATGTGACTGTACATAGATATCTGTTACTCATATAAAAATCACTGGTACATATGATTCCAAAATATAGCTAATCTAAATATTCGCCATTTTAAACAATCATTAATATTAATCGTAATCCAAGATATTCCATGCCATTTCACTATCACTTTAATTGTTTAAATGTTTCTAATATTTGTCTTATTGTGTTTTCTGAGTTGCAGCTGACAGTTAGATTGACGGACGGGTTGTTTTAAGGTCGAAATAGTACAAGACAGAAGACAAATGACTCGTATTAAGCCGCGTTTACATTGTGCAAGTTCGTTAGTGCTATTGAAAAGTTGTACAAGATATGGTAGTACCTATGGTTAAAGGTATGTCATTTTTGTCATATTTCCCAACTAGCATCGAGGCCGCGACTTCAGAATTGGATCCAACCTGTGTAAAAAGTAGCCTATGGCTATTCCAGAGTATAATCTATATCTGTATCAAATTTCATCTAGATCAATTCAGCCGTTCTGGTGTAATTGAGTAACATCCATACATCCTCACTAACTTTCACGTTTGTATTAATAGTAGGATTTTCAGTACTCGACAGGGAGATCAATTTTATTTTTAATCCACTAAGTCCACCTATAACCTTATGGAATGTAATAAATGACTGCGTATTGAGGATTTTGTGTTAGAAGCAGCGTTGCCAGATATCCCGATTTTGGCGGGATTGGCGCGATTTTAGCAAAAAATTAAAAGTCCCGCACGCGACTGGCTCAGTCCTGCTTTCCAGGGATTACTCGACAGCGCAGTGCGATGGAGGCGCGGGTCGCAGGTGCCACAGGCAAATATAGTCTGGCCAGACACCATTTTTTTATATGTCCCGCTTTCGACGAAAGAATCTCGCTTTTTACTCAAAAAATCTGGCAACGCTAGTTAAAAGCCTTGTTCTAAAAATAGAACGTCCTCTAACGATCAAACTCATACAAGTGATTCATTAAAATGTAGAAAATAGAAGAAACACAAAACTAATGTTTGAATTGACCTTTTAACATTGAAAATTATTACCTACTTAATTGAGTGTATTTGGGTAGCGACCAAAAAATAATTATAACATTCTGGACACAATCACTTCAGTGGTAGTTCATAATTATTTTAGATTTTCATAATTATAATCGAATTAACATAGTAATAATTCCTTACTTAGATAGTAATGACTGCTACGCTAAGTGTTTATTCGGTTTTTCTATGAAATTCTCAGTAGCAGCTTGGAGTCTGGATTTGTGCCCGGTTAATGGCAATAGGCTCGCCTTCTATTACATGTGACCTAAACATACCGGCGAACTGTGGATGTACATTAGTACCTACGCCTCTGCTTAACCCTTCGGGGAATACAGGCGTGATGGTATGTATGTAATTATTTACTAAATAATTACTGTGCATGTATACTTAGCTGAACGCGAGTACTATCCCATGTCAGCGGGGGCTTAAGCTGTCAAGTTAGTCCTAGATTACATAAATATGCATATTTACATACATAGATGCATTACTTAAATATTATATACGATCCACGAAGTAATGAAGACTACGAGTATAAATATGATATTATACGTATTCAGCAATATTATTATTATATAAAACGTTTTATCAGGACAAAAAGTACAAGGTTTTTGGAAACGAAAATGGAATATTAACATCTATACTTATAATAAATCTGTAGAGAGGTCAATTCTGTACATGAAATATATTTCCAAAATAACTATCAGCGGGTGATTAGTGATCGATACTGACGCCAAAAATGCAATCAGTAAAATTTTTGTCTGTCTGTCTGTCTGTCTGTATGTTCGTTATAGAAACAAAAACCACTCGACGGATTTCAACGAAACTTGGTACAATTGTTCTTCATACTCCTGGGCAGGTTATAGTATACTTTTCATCACGCTACGATCAATAGGAGCAGAGCAATGAAGGGAAATGTTGGGAAAATGAGTGATTCATGAGAAAGGTTTCAAGCTATAAAACATCACGCTACAACCCTTAGGAACGGGGCAACGCAGGTGAAACCGCGGGTGAAGAACTAGGGAACAAAGTAACTATTCCACGCGGACGAAGTCGCTGGCAAAAGCTAGTTTATAATAATATTAACATTAGCAGTAGTTTTCAACCCGTTGTCTACAAGAGCTAAAATGTAGTCTGCAAAAGATTTAAATCTTTTACTTATTTGTTGAATGTTTTGATTAAGGAAGAAGAAGAAGCATGCAGGAATCGTAGCAAGTGGCAGTCTATAGTTTCTGCCTACCCCTGTGGGCGTAGGCAGAAAGGCGTGAGTTTATACATATATGTATGTTTTGATTAAAGTTTAATTTCGGATTGACATAGTTCATTTTCCCTTAGCATTGTGGTCCCAGCAAAAAAGGTTGGTAACTACTGATCTACAGCAATTACTCTTACTAGAGATAAAGAGTGAATAATAACATTTTTTTTTAAATTTGATATTTAAAATGTATTATGTGAAGGTCCTGTACTAATATCTACTCTGCGCTCGTTTGACTTAAAGTTTTAATTAAAATGAAATTTATGACTCTACTGACTGCCTACATATATTTAATTACGTTTATTCGTAAGAATAATTTGGTGCTTATTTTGCAGAAGAAAGGAAATCACAGGAATATTTTTTACTTGGCAATGTTGCAGGGTCAGTCATCATCATCATCAATCCATTATACTGTTCCACTGCTGGGCACAGGTCTCCTCTCAGAATGAGGTATAGCCAGACCCCCTCATTCTGAGAGCCGCCCGCCTAGTGCGACTTGGCAGACTTCACACGCCGTCGAGAAAATCTCTCAGGTATGCAGGTTTCCTCACGATGTTTTCCTTCACCGTTTTAGTGCGTGATAATCAACTATTAACATGCTCATGACTTCGACAAGTCAGAGGTGTGTGCTTTGGATACGAACTAGAGACCTTTGATTTGGCAGTCCAATGGTTATTTCACGAAGCTATCATTATAACCTGTAAATGCTTCCTGATTACTATTTACTGTAAGCTAAAACTTTGTAATTTATCCAAAAAAAATCTCAGAGGAGAATATTCCTAAGCTAAGCAAAGTTGTTATAAGTTGCCATTATGTATTTTTATACATGGATTATTACGTATAATGTATAGTTTTTAGCCTTGAGTAATATAGTCTGTAATATAGGTACCTAGTATGTACATTATTGATCAGTTTTATATATTTTCACGCCGGATATTTGAACTGTGAAATTTGATTGAAAGACGGCGATTAGAACCGGTAGGTTACATAACGTTATTACGTACTTTTATTCGTATTTGTACACAAGCTGTTGCTTGCGGTCCGAAAAGATATAAGGATTAGATTAGACCTTTCTTTAGACTGCAATCTATCTCCTTGCCAAATTTTATCAAAATCTTTCTATCGGGTTAGGCGTGAAAGTGTAACAGGGAAACAGAGTTACTACTTCCTACTAATATTATGAATGTGATAGTTTGTAAGGAGGTATGGATGTTTGTTACTCAATCATGTCAGAACGGCTAAACGTATCTGGATGAAATTTGGTACAGAGATAGATTATAGTCTGGCACATAGGCTACATTATATTCAAGTCGGATCCAATTCTGAAGTCCCCACCGACGAAGCGGGCGAGCCAATTAATATTAACCGTGTAGAAATCCAAACTCCGAGTCCGAATTGTTAAAAAAAAAGTCTTTCCAACAGTTTGCTTTACTTGGGAATCGAACCCAAGACCTTACCTTATGACATTGGTGACAAAATATCATTTGTGACAAACGATTTTCGTAAGATGTTGCGTATTGCTTCGTAGTGAATACATAAGATAGACTGCCTTATAGGCTAGTAGTCTCAAGCGCGACTGCTACGCTAGAGGTCCTGGGTTCTTCTATGAAATTCTCAGTAGCAGCTCGGAGTCTGGATTTGTGCCCGGTTAATGGCAACAGGCTCGCCCCGTGTTACATGGGACATCAACATACCGGGGAACGTGGGAACACGGCTATATTCACTGAAAGGTTAGGCAGAGGCGTTCTAATGTACACCAACAGTTGGCCTGTATATTTAGGTCTCATGTCATAGGGGCCGAGCCTATTGCCACTAACCGGGCACAAGTTCTATACTCCAATAACACTTTGCTTGGCCTGGGAATTGGACCCAGGACCTCTAGCGTAGCAGTCGCGCTCAGGACCACTAGGCGAACGAGGAAGTTAAAGTAATCATCATTGTAATGAATCGCCGTAATCATTAGTTGTATCTACTTACCTAACTTTAACCCATTGTGACTTTTGCAATGTTTTACGTAATAACTACACTAATAATAAATGCTGCATCGTGTCCCCGACAGTGTCTTATGCGCACAGACTCATCATTTCCCTGCCCTTGTCCCAATTTATTTGGAGCCCCATTCTTCCCTGTCAGCTGTCACCTCAAGGCCCAAAAAAATAAAGGATTCCCTTCGGGGAATTCAGTCGTGATAGTAGGAATTGAACCCAGATTTATAAAGATAAACAAATTCATATTAATATGAGAACAACACTCTTTGTATTTACCACGTAAGTAGTACTTAATATTTTCTAAGTTTAGTAATTTCCCGGGTAAAATAAAAATATTTCAATAAAAAAGTTATCTGATTCACCTTGCGCAGTATTTTTTTTTAAAGAACGTGTGTAATTTCTTATCTCCCTAACTACATAATAATGTTACTCAAAAATGTTTCAGAACTACTTCAAATCGCACGGTGTCATAATATTTACATAAATCTTTATCATGTCTTCTTATATTTTTCCATCGCTTATTTTCCCCATAGAGGGCCAGTTTAAAGTTTAGCAAATAATACCTAATGTTTTATCTTTTATTGAGGTATTAAAAGGCCTAATATTTGTTTTTATCAAATGCGGAGTGTACCTAATGTTTTATCAAGATGAATAAATAAATTATTTGTACCTACCTATTTTGTCACATATTATAATTATAATACCTACATATACTCGTATGTGACAAAATTGCGTAATTATTATACAAAACTTACTCTATGTTAAAATTGTGAACGAAATATAATTAGTTATCTACATATATAACTAGCTTCTGCCCCCGATTCCAGAGGTGTACCTACTGCTGTACACTCGCAGTCCGATATGTTTAAATCCCGTGCAATAGGAGGCGAGCCTATTGTTATGAACCTGGCACAAACTCCGATCCAATACCAAAATCCAATACCTAACACTCCAATAACCCAGGGCATCCAGCACAGCAGTCATGTTCACGACCACTATACATATACTTATGTATAAGTGATAGTTAGCAGTTATAGCTTAGTAGAGCAATAACCACGGGGCTATGTCTGTTCTATTAGGCTATCATAGTTAGTATGAAAGAAATTAAAAAATATGTACTCACCAACGCTCCCAACGAGGACGGAGTAAGTGAGGAATAAGCTGTAGTCCACCTCGGTGAATTTGAACTTGTACCGAGTGAACCAGTACGTCATCTGCGCCTCACCTTTATCCCAAACGAAACAGGTATTAGTCAATCTGCCACCGAGCGACGGCAATCTGTAAACATCACCTATAAAAGGTTCTGTTCTAGTCTGAAACGACTGCTTACTACCACAGCCACTCATTAGCAAAAATAGGGGATATTTTTTCATGATAAAGTATGACATTACCAGATTCTAAAAAGTTATACAAATTACAAAATATTGAATGGCTTTCTACTATGTCTGAGACTGGGATGACTGTCGACTACCAGTCACTGTCGTGAGGAAATAAGCAAAAAAGAGGATACATTGATAAATGAAAAAGTAAATACTGCTTCTAAAATTATTTGGCTGTTCTATAGTACGAGTATTGTAAAAATTATAAATTTTAAAGCTACGCTTAATGCCAAAAATATAACTTTAGTAATAAGTTTTCTCTGTAAGTGAATTTATAATTCTTTTGAGAAAATAAAGATCATTAACCGTATAAAAAGAAATACCTACACATTACAAAATATTGAAAAAGCTTCCTACGAAGTCGGAGTTTGAAATAATAGTCGACCACCTCAGTCATTCTTTTGAGGAAATTAGCAAAATCGGGGGATATTTAATGTATGTATACGGAGACTTATAATAAAGTATCACTAATTCTAATTCTATTATAAAATATTAAAATGCTTTCTACGAAGTCCGAGTTTGAAATGAGGGGACGATCTCACGGGGGAGTAAGCAAAAACAGGGGATCTGTATATATTGAAATTAATCATAAGACATCGCGAATTCTAAAGAGAAATATAAATTACAAAATATTGAAAAGCTTTTTACCAGTACACAGGGCCATTCTTATCTTTTATTATACTTAGAGAAGGGGACAGATTTATCACTTCGTCAAAGACGTCTTTGGGATATAAAATATGCATAATATGTATTAAGAGTCCGGCGGACCGAATTTCTCTTAAAAACTTAATACTGAAATAAATCGTAATTTAAACACAATTTAATCAAATTCTGCTTTAAATAAATGTAAGCGAATGCAATTTTTGTTAAGTTTAGATTCGATTTTTTATTTCCCGTGTAGTAGTATAGTAGACGAAATAGTATCGTAGGAACCTAGAATAACGGTATCTAAATCCGAATTATAACATAATTTGATAGAATATTGTCTGGATTACGATTTATTTCGGTATTACGTTTTTGTGGGCAATTCAAGCTCCGACGGACCCTTAATACAAGAATATTGAGCAAAAAAACCTTGTTATCAATATGTCACTTTTATATTGCCTAATAATAAATCGTATTTTGAATCTAAACTGACCATACAATCTGAGCTAGAATTTCCACGGACATTTGATTGATCAATTCTTTCTCCTTCATTTCAAATACCGTATCTGATTAGCAAATAGCATAGAAGTTAATATGTTATATGCCGTCCGTCCGCGTAAACAGTAGTTGGTTTTGCACAAACAACTTATAATAAACTATCAAGCAATATTATCTTAATTTAAATCTGTTTCTTAATTTCTTCTTTAGTTCTAATTTTATTATATAATGTTTTTAGCGCACATTAGATTTCATCACACGTAAAAACTAAATAAAAAATTAGAAATATACATAAGATGATTGTTAAGAAGGTCAAAACGTAGGCCAATTGGCCAAAAAGGTCTACCATGTTTTTTATTGGCTAGCGATGTTTTTCAGCATGAAGGATTTTACACAAATTTACTATTTTCGATTCGATTCAAGTAAAATAGTAGTTTATTTTGTATTTATTTTCATGATTTAGCACGTTTAGTATTAAACCTTTATCTAAATAATGTGTTTTTTTTATATTTGGGATCATTTATTCAAATAATAAAAAACTTATGTCGTATGTATTGAATAATGTCGTTATAATCATAATAATATGATTAATATTTAATTCAGAGATGTGCTTGCTAAAGCAGCAGGTAATTTCTGCTAATTATAACTGTACCTACGAGCTAAAAACCGCCTGTTCTTCGATTTATTTCCCACACATGGACGAAGCAACTGCAACATAGTAACTCCTTGGAGTACTCGTTGTTCAGATGATGTTGAACGTGAGAAGTATCAGCGTATTGTTACGGTACTAGAAACAGATTCATCTCATTGTTACAAATAAATACAGTAACATTATTGTTTAATGAGTGACTAAAACAGCAGCCTACTTGTGTTCTCACAGGGTTACAACCCAACATACCAGTTACAACAACTATTCTTATCCGTAGTTCTTAATAATCACTGCCTCATTAGTCTAGTGGTCTCAAGCGCGACTGCTACGCTAGAGGTCCTGGGTTCGATCCCCAGGTAGAGCAAAGTGTTATTGGTGTTTTCTATGAAATTCTCAGTAGCAGCTCTGAGTCTGGATTTGTACGCGGTGAATGGCAATAGGCTCGCCCCCTATTATATGGGACCTAAACTTACCGGCGAACTTTGGGTGTACATTAGCATGCCTCTGCCTAAACCTTCGAGGAATACAGGTGTGATGGTATGTTATGTTTTGATATAATATACAACAAGAAATCTAGCGCAGATTAAATTTTATTCCTTAGTAAATACACATTTAAAAATAATATAATTAAAATTCTTAAAGGTCAGCAGCAGTCATCAAAAGTAACTGTTACTATTTTATTAATTCATTTAATTTTAGTTGCTATTTTATTTGCCAACAGTTTGTGTAACTATTGAATATGGTTGATAAATTTAATGTTAAGATGCCACTGTTTATATATATTAAACTACTGTTTGTTTTCCCTTATGAAAAAAAATATCTAAGTAGGTAATCAATAACTAGTGATCAACTTCCCAATCAACTTTGTATAGGTTAGTTTTAAAGCAAGGAATGCAGGAATTATATTGCTTAACTTATGATACTACTGCTCCGCGGCAATGCGTTGGTATCCACCAAGAGTTGACTATATTCGACGTGTACCTACCTAATATTATTCTGTCCCGTTTTACTTAAGTATAATTAATTAATCCAAAGATTAATCAGATGACTTGACGAGAAATCTTTAGGGTCACACATGAGAGATTTTGAAGTTAGTAAGTTTTATGTATTAGTTACAGACAGACAGACCCTGACATACAGTCACGTTATCAATACAGATAGACCCTGACAAAGACCCTTGGACAGACAGCACGTTATCAAACCGCAGTAAACTAAATTATTGCGCACAAACTGAAACAAAACATAGAGACACTCTCTCTGTTCCACCTTTGTGATCTGTATAACCTAATATACCATCCCATGTATATTCCCCGATTTGAGCTGAAAAGTTGGTGTTATTAGTAACTTTTCATTTGTGTTGTTCTCAAGCTGTTCTGGCGTTGCCCCTTATTGTTTCCACAAGTGGACCAACTGATAAGCTATGTGGAACACGGAATCGTGCCACGATTTTTGAACGTTTATTAGAATATTCATATATCTGTTATCTTAGGGTCAAACTACTATAATTGAAACGAGTTTATGAGGAAGTAGGACAATAGACTTTTGATTTTAAAATCCATTAATAGGTACATCGAAAGGCCCAGGTCCGGACGGGATTCCACCAGTTTTTTTCTCGCACTGCACTTACTATATAATAAGTGTATTTTACAGGGAGTCTTTCTAGATAGATGGAAACATGCCAATATCACGCCTGTGCATTGTCACATGTTGTGCAAGAAAGGTTGTAAACAAGATGTTGAGATGTTTATGCCTATATCCATACTACCTTAAGGTATTTAAACATGTAGTACATAATATTATATACCCCATATTACATCCGGTAATACTTCAGAAACAAAATGGTTTCATAAAACAAAGATCCACTACGACTAATTTAGTGAATTTTGCCAGTAAGTTGTTTGAGAACATGGATACCCGACTTCAGGTGGATGCTGTCTACACAGATTTCCAGAAAGCGTTTGACAAGGTGAACCATGAGCTATTGCTGTATAAATTAGCCTTTAATGGCATCAGAGGAGATCTCTTTAGGTGGTTTCCCTCATATAAATATAATAAAGCGCATTCAAAAAGTGGTTGTCAGTGGCTACAAGTTTTGCACTGTTGCAGTGACTTCTGGTGTACCACAAGGATCCATATTAGGTCCTCTACTCTTTTTGCTATTTATCAACGATACTAACACCTGCTTTCAGAACTCGGACTTCCTACTATACGCGGACGATCTTAAAATTTTCAGAACCGTGCGAAACATAGACGATTGCTGCCGATTCCAAAAATACCTTGACCAACTGACCAGCTATTACCAGCATAATTGCACCTGAGTCTTCCTAAATGTTACCAAATTTCATTTTTTAAAAATACACATAAAATTCTTTTCAACTACAAGATACGTAATACACCATTAAGTACAGTACAAGATACCCGATCTCTGACAAATTTTTGACTAAAATCTACAATTTCATTCTCGCATAGTCGCCATAATCAAAAAGGCCTTTAAAATGCTCAGTTTTGTCATGCGTGTTACAAGAGACCTAAAACGTCCGAGTTCTTATGCTTACCTCTACAAGTGCCTAATCCGACCACAGCTTAAATATGCAACATGCATATGGAACCCTTAATATACAAAGTATGTAAACGCTATTGATAGAGTACAAAGCAAATTCCTTTAAGCGCTTCAATTTAGATGCAACCTCAGACATCCTTCATATGAAGACATAAAACTAGATTAAGTTCCTTAAAAGATCGACGTACACTTCTCAAAATAATGGTTCTTTAAAAACTCTGTTGCAATAGATTTGACTGCACTAATTTGACTAATCGGCTCTGTTTTGGTGTTCCTCGTACCTACCTTGGCCGTTCTGTGTGTGCTCGTCATCTTTTCGCTACATCTTCGTGACGTACCAATGCCAATGCTGGCAAGCGTTCACCTTTGCATAGGATGATGACCATATACAATACGAGATTCATTGATGTAGATTTGTTTGGTTTGTCAGAAGCCAGTTCCAAAAGGATTGTTATCAACAAATTAAATAATGAGTTATAATATTGAACTTCACTCAATACATGTACATGATTGCATGTACATGCAATCATGCATTCTTCGGCTCACATAAATTATTTAAAGGTAATCTGTCGATGATGTTGTTGGTTACTCATTTGTTAACTTTAGCTCGAGTTCGGTGGACCGAATTTCTCTTACAAACGTAATACCGAAATAAATCGTAATTCAAACACAATTTAATCAAATTCTGTTATTATTAGGAGATAATATTAATCTAGGTTCCTACGTTACCATTTTATCCAAAATACTTCACTGGAAATCAATGTAAGCGAATACAATTTTTGATAAAATTACCAAGTTTGAAACGATTTCCGGTCTTTTATTTTCAGTGAAGTAGTAGCAGACGAAATAGGACCGTAGAAACCTAGATTAACAGTATGTAAATCCGAATAACAGTATCTAATAATTTGATAAAATAATAATAATAAAATAAAAATAATAATAATAATTTAATAGAATATTGTCTGGATTACGATTTATTTCGGTATTACGTTTTTGTTGGCAATTCACGCTCCGTCAGACTCTTAAAACAAATGTAAAACTCGTAAAAAATGTATAATGTGTAACTGTTTATCATTCCTCAATAATGAAAAATATATACAAAGTTAATTGTTTTGAATCTGTTTCCCGTTAAGTAACTGACTAACTACAGCTACTGCATAATTTAATGTTCTTGTACCGGGGTCTTCATGTGATCACTGCCGAGGTGAGATGTCATACACATACAGCCATTCTACACACACTCACGCCTTTCACCCACAGGGTTAGGCAGCAAATATAGACTGCCACCTAATACGATCCATGCGTACTTACTTCTTTTGCGTTTTCCACATTCATACATTTTCGCCGGTTGCGAGTACTATGGCCATGACCCTTTTGAAGAACCTCGCCAATAAGATCGGCGTATGTCCTTCTATAGCATGGACTGTATGGACGAGTATTGAATGATTCATAGCACAATTTCTCTCCACGGTCCGCTCATCTTTGGCGTAATAGGTATAGACGCGCTCTTTTATGCCGAACTCACTCACTGATTGACCAGGAAATATCACAAACTACAAAATGTCATGATATATTGATCTATATCGGCCCGATTCTATCGCTATTTTATTTATGGACTCGTATCCTAAAAGTTGCATAACATAAAAGTGAACATAACATACTATCACGCTTCTATTCCCCGAAGATTGAGGCAGAGGTGTATTAATCTACACCCATAGTTTGCCGGTTCATTTAGATCTCATATAATTGAGGGCGAGCCTATTGCCATCATTAACTTGGCACAAATCTGAGAAAATTTCGTAGAAAAATAAAAAATAAATAAAAATAAGCAGAAATTTGTAGTGAAATTTACAATATTGGTGTATTCGCCTTAAAACAAAAAAAAAATACAAATCATAATTCCTGCCCCTATCAACAGTTGTTATCTAAAAAATACCATATTATAAAATTGGTGAAAGGTATAACACTGATATACTTGCATAATCTCATATACGACACGTAGATTTACGTGAGGTACGTGAATTTACTCAGAATCGATGAAACGTTACCGATGATAAGTCACGAATCGTTTTACGTGTATTACTTTCGATTATGAGTTTCGGTTTATCATATTATGTTCGTTTTTCATTCGTGCCTGCACTTTTATCGGGATTCAAATTTAAATGTTATATGTTATAGGTTCTATTTAATTTTGAATATCAATAAAAGTCGATATATGATTTAAATATTTGTAGCTACTCGATATTTTTACCGACTTCATAAATGCGAAAGTAACTGTGTCTGTGCTTCTGTTTATTACCTTTTCAAGCCTTATGCTGAACAGATTTTGAAATCATTTGGCAAGAAGATAGATTGTATCCTCGGAAAGAACATAGGCCAGGACCCTTTGTGACAGTAGCCTAGCTAGTATATGAAATATTATTGATATAAGTTTATGCAACTTTGTTGATATACATTGTTCTCTTACGTTATATAAACATTGCCTACCTACTTATTTAAATTTTGTTGGCGTCTGACCTATCGGCTCTGAAGGCATATAATTAATTGCTGAAAGTACCATACATAAAAAAACATACGTTTTTAATTTTGTTGAATTAACTTTTTTGTTTTTAAATTTTTATTTTTCTATGTACCCAGTGTCACTCTCATTCTAATGACGTATCTGAAGCTAAAATCCATAAAGATGTTTAGGCTACAGAGGTCAGAGCGAGCCAAAGAAATATACATACTTACACTCAAAAAACATAACCCTCCTTCTGGCAAAGTCGGGTAAAAAGTAAGTAAAAAAAAATTATTGTAAGTATGTATCGATAATTGTATGTAGGTAATGGTATTGCAGTCCATTGCCATCCCACTGGTGGGAACGGGCCCTGAAAAATTGCTTCTCATCATGATTTTCCCAACAATTTTGGAGTCAGCTTCCAGTTTACACGAAGCATAGTGTATTTCCCGAAGGGTCAGGCAGATGTGTAGGTACTTAGGTTACTCACATATTTCGCCGGTATGATAAAATTATTAGGGTAAATTCAATCTCTGAGCTGCTACTGAGAATTTCATAGAAAAACCCAAAATTGCTAGACCTGTAGAAGTCGCGTTTACGACCTCGAGGATAATTAGGCAGTAATTAAAAATACAGCTAAAAAATTAATGACGTATTTACGTTTACCTACCGGATGCATTACAGTTTTTTAATAGCAATTAACTAAACGTGAAATCTGAGAACGCTGAAAAGTCTTTGTATGTATACCTAAGTAATGTGTCT
Organism: Acronicta aceris; assembly: GCA_910591435.1. Lineage (NCBI taxonomy): Eukaryota > Metazoa > Arthropoda > Insecta > Lepidoptera > Noctuidae > Acronicta > Acronicta aceris. The sequence goes on from OU342774.1 coordinate 7,207,952, forward strand.
ATTGCACACAATGACGATTACATTATCACTAAATAGTATGAAACAAAGTCGCTTCCCGCTGTCTGTCCATCCCTATGTATGCTTAGATCTTTAAAACTACGCAACGGATTTTGATGCGGTTTTTTTAGTAGGTAGAATGATTCAAGAAGAAGGTTTTAATCGGAAGGTTGTAACCATACGTTTCACCCACGTTGTCCCATTCCTAAGAGTTTAGCATTACGCTACGACTCTTAGGAATGGGACAACGTGGGTGAAACGTACGGTGTATAAGTTTTTAGTAAAATTTTGCCCGACGGTTTGGTTTCTTTCCACGGAAGCTGAAATAATTCCTTTCTTCTTTAACAACAATTTTGTTTTTATAACTACACACCATTACGCCTGTATTCCTCGAAGGGTTAGGCATGGCTGTATGAAGGTACATCCGGGTGAATATTAAAAAAAAATTTGAACGTCATTAAGTTCATCTCAAAGTTAAGAATACAGATGTTTCAAACTACAATTATGACTACACTACAACACTGCCGTCAAGCAATGAAAATCAAAAAGACAAGATTAAAAACAATCTGAACTATGAAAGAGAGAACTACTATAATGAGAAGAATGATTTGTTAAATAATGTTCGAATATTCATTGTTTTGTTTTCATCCATGCCAGATACAACCCTGATACTGACCACGACTACATACACCTGGGAGAGCCATGCTTCGGCACGAATGGGCCGGCTCGACCGGAGTGATACCACGGCCTCACAGAAAACCGGCGTTAAACAACGCTTACGTTGTGTTTCGCCGAGTGAGTGAGGTTACCGGAGGCCCAATCCTCTTTTAAAGGTCGGCAACGCACTTGTGACTACTCTTTTGGTGCTGCGGGTGTCCATGGGCGGCGGTAATCGCTTACCATCAGGTGATCCGTCTGCTCGTTTGCCCTACTAACTCATAAAAAAAAATCCGGAATGAGGGACCGACCCAAGAGAGAGAGATTCATTGTTTTGGTTCCATGTAATATTCAACCTAAGTATCTATATCTGTACTTTAAAAAAGGTCTTTATCAAGAAAAATCGATTATGAATGTTCAAAATTAAAGTAATACCTAAGTAAGTGTAGCTAAGAATAAATAATGATCACGATAAAATTAATATAAATCAAATAACGTTATCAGACCTAACTTTATGAAAATATTTAACTTTGTGAATTATTGAAGTACCTAACTATATAATTAATCTTAATTAGACCTGGCCGTTGACTTCTCAAAATTAAAAAAAAACATAAAACTTGAGCAGCTTAACAGTATTTATCTAAATGATATATAACATAATAATTATTATTTGCAATCCAGCCTTCTTTCTTAATGTAAATTAAAGAAACTCGTTGCATTTATTTAGATTCTACTCTAAAATCTATTTAGTTAGTTTTGTCTTGGAGCAAACAAGATTACGGTTCTTCGTAAATTGATATAAATGTACGTCACCAACGAGTGCATCCACCCTAACAAAATTATACAGGGTGAATTATAAACAAATTATGAAATCCTATTATTTTATGTTTATGAAATGCTAGTGACATGTAATGGATTTTTACTTTATCAGCATAAATATCGAATACCAAGAGATCGATTATCGAGACACTATATTTTATGATGCAATATGAGAAACAAGATCTTAGAAACATATAACGTATTGTCATCCTAGCCTGAGCCTACCCAGAAGCAGCTGAATATGACTGTGAAATGACTGTCTCACTCCAATACCCTTTTCTTCTCTGGGAATACCGATATCCTAAAGATAAATTGTAAGTATGTCAGGTTTTTTGGGATTCTGGCTGTGACTACCACTAACAATTGTCTCTCTACGGCGGCGCCGGCTCTACTACGGCTCTCCGTGGTACCTACGGAGGGGTCTCGATAATGATTGATGTCAAATCGATAATCGAATAAAAAAATCGATTGATCAGCGTACCTATTACTTAGCGCCATGAGACCGTTTTATTCAAGCAGATAATTAATTCGTATTTTTATTTATGCATTTCCGTTCTTGTCGCCGAATCTGAAGCATTCATCCTGTATTATCTAGTGTAATAGAAAGGATAAATTTTGCTTAGTCACAAACGACGGGAGCCATTAACTTAACTGACAGAATTTATATGGAATCAGAACAATCCCTTTACTCAAATAATTGTATTTTTAGGTATCAGAGTTTATTTGACCGGAAATAAATAGAATTTATCCCCGTTCAAATAAACTGACGTAACTGATGGCCAGTTATCGGAATAGGTAGCATTTTTGTGGGATTTTGTGTCTGAATGTGGGTATGCCTTTAAATTCCACTTGTAGGGATTTATAAAAAAAATATTGTTGCCGCTTTATATACAAAGTATTTTTTATAATAAAGAATATAAAAATAATTAAAGAATTTAAAATTTTAAATGATGTAAACATTTATTTTTGTCAGAAGAAAAACATTTGAATATAACAAATCATAAAATCCTGCTTCCCACGAGTCTTATTCATAATAATACAACATTAAAGGTCAATCACCCCGAATTGCACTACCTATTCTGATCATAGCTGATGACTGATGAAATCTAGTAATACGGGGGAAATCAAAGGATTTTTTTATATATCTCATTAAGAGCTATCGAACTATGGATTAAGAGCGTTATTAATTTAATATGGCATCGTAAGATTAAGTAAAAATATTAAGGGTCCGGCGGAGCTTGAATTGCCCGGAAAAACGTTATACCGAAATAAATCGTATTCAAGACAATATTCTATAAAATTATGTTATTATTCGGATTTGGATACCGTTAATCTAGGTTCCTACGTTACTATTTCGTCTACTACTACTTCACTGGAAATAAAAGACTGGAAAATCGTTCCAAACTTGGTAAAGTTATCAAAAATTGCATACGCTTACATTTATTTCCAGTGAAGTATTTTGGACGAAATGGCTGAGTAGGAACCTAGATTAACGGTATTGGAATCCGAATAATAACATAATTAAATTGTGCTTGAATTACGATTTATTTCGGTATTACGTTTGTAAGAGAAATTCGGTCCGGTAAACTAACTACCTACCTACCTGCCTCAATGCTCTAATAGTCACAAGCGAAGTGCGTTTATAATTTTTTTTCAAGCAATATTTGAATCTACGTTGTCTATTTTGTTAACAGAAAGTGTTTTATTGCTTGTTTTCTAAAGATTGCTAGCAGAAAATAAAAGTTTAATAGACTCAAATCGAAGAAATCAGTTAAGTCCTTAAGTTTAATGATGATATATGAACTAATCCTAACCGCAGGGCAAGTTAATTTCGGTTAATCTGCTTTATTTCACGAATTTTAACTTGTAATTACAGAGTTTCGTAAGAAAAAGACGTAGTAATTCCTAGATACTGTTTTACTTGTATTTAACAACATAGTGTTAGGTATATTAAAAGATTCAAACCAGTTTTAGTCACCTCAACATTTTAAAAAAGCTTTATCCTTTGAATATTATTTATCGCACGGATCATAAATTTTGTTTTAGAATAGAACTGCTTAAAATTAATTAAATGAGACTGCCTAATTTGTCTAGTGGTTGAAGTCCTAAAAATAGATAGATTCACATGTTTTATGCGTCTCGGGATTCCAATTAGTGAAGGCCATGAATCTAAATAGGTGTTAATATTTTATTGTGGCGGGTGTTTGCTAATGGAACTGCCTCGTTGGTCTAGTGGTCCCAAGCGTGACGGTCGACCAAAGTATTATTGGATTTTTCTATGAAATTCTCAGTAGCAGCTGGATTTGTGCCCGATTAATGGCAATAGGCTCGCCTCTTATTGCATGGAAACTGAACATACCGGCGAATTGAACTGCCTAACCCTTCGGGGAATACAGGCGTGATCGTATGTGTTTATTAAATACTTAATTTATTAATCAGATCGTTAGTGTTGTCGCGCTGGTACAAAAATGAATGTGAAAAATAAGAAAACATCGATACAATACTTAATTTAAGTACTTACCTACTAAGTTTTTCCTAAGCAGTGCAAATACAATCCTATTATGGTAAACTTAACATAACATACCATCACGCCTGTATTCCCCGTACGGTTAGGCAGTGGCGTAGGTACTTAATGTACAGCCACAGTTCGCCGGTATGTTTAGGTCCCATATTATAGGGGCGAGCCTATAGCCATTAACCGAGCACAAATACAGACCCCGAGGTGCTGCTGAGAATTTCATAAAAAATCTTTATAACACTTTGCTCGACCGGGGTATCGAACCCAGAATCTCTAGTGCAGGTAGGAGTCGCGCTTAGGCCCACTAGACCAATGACCAATGACACTAGATCAACAGAACAATCATACATCCAACAGTAAAGTTACTGTATTAACTCATTAGTTACATGAATCGAATACAAGATGTTTTGTGAGTAGGATTATTGAATTTTCATGGGAATCCGTAGGATTTTTCTTTTTTTAAAAAGCTTACTAGCAATGTGGGTCGTTGTAACCTAAAATGCTTATGTCACGAGTGGATTTACGTCGATAGTGCAATGGATGGGTTTCGAACCGGCTACCGCATGATCGCAAGTCTGGCCATTAGCATTAAATTTGCTACCGCCGCTTTTTGGAGGATATCTGAAGTCAAAGAGTAGTAAGAGTATTCCAATACCTACACTACCTATTTACCTACCCTTTGTTCGTTTATTATTTATAGTAAGTATGTTTTGTATTAATCAAAACGAGTTCAAAACAGATAACGTTGCAGGACACAGAGCTAATATAAAAAACTAAACACTAACGAAAACGTAAACGTTTCGCCAATATCAATATACACATATAATACCTACTTAAAACGTGTCGTAAATATAGATGGGTTTCTGCCCAGGCATTTTGGGCGAAAAAAATAAATGCCCTGACATAAACCCATCTCTAGTCGTAAATTTTTCTTGACGATTAAACCTGCATTTGCAGCACGTGTGTGACCTATGGATCATGATAAACATAAATGATAGTGTTACGAGTATATACTTTATTTCTATACCTATTCATATTAAGGGTCCGCCGGAGCTTGAATTGCCCACAAAAACGTAATACCAAAATAAATCGTAATCCAAACACAATTTTATCAAATTGTATTATTATTTAGATTTGGATACCGTTAATCTAGGTTCCTACTCTACCATTTCCAGTGAAGTAGTAGTAGACGAAATGGTACGGTAGGAACCTGGATTAACGGTATCCAAATCTGAATCCGAATAATAACACAATTTGATTAAATTGTATTTGGATTACGATTAATTTTGGTACTGAAGAGTCTGGCGATCGCAAATTCTATTCGACTCTTAAGTAGGTATATTTTTTCTTTGCATTTCAAATAGTAGCTACAATCCGTGATATTGTAAAATTAATCAAAAAGCCCAATTTTCATAAATTTAACAAGAAACAAAAAAGTACTTATGCTTGTCATTAAATAGATATTTGTTTATTAGTATTTACGAGTATTTATGAGTATTTTAGTATTTACGATTGGAACTAATTTTTTAACATCGTTTACCTAACCGCTAAACGCATAAAATATAACGCGCTTCAAAATTGGCCTTCCGTCCATACGTATTATTTATATTATAGACTAGCGGACCTGACAGACTTCGTCCTGTCAAAAAGATTGACTCTTTGATGTTAGGAACACACCTACATTGCTTAGATAACAATGAGTGCTTGTAATTTAATATGAACTTTATGCAATAGCAATAAAGCTCAAATTGACTCTACGTTTTAGTTAGAAATCGTTTGTATGAGAAAAAGAAAAGGGCTGTTTTTAGGGTTTTTCCGGCAATTATTCGAATTTTTCTCGCCGTAAAAACCATCCTTGAACTTCAACGAACATTTAAAAAAAAGATTTGGCCAAATTGGTCCAGGCGTTGTTGAGTTATGCGCTTACCAACACATTTTGCGATTCATTTTTATATTATAGCTGTTGCCCGCAGTTTCACTCACATCCCAAAAAGATTACCATACTATAAGTCCGATTCTAGCCGGCGTATCAATATGAAACATGCACCAGATTTTAAGTTAGACCTCTAGCAATACATCGGTGAAAATTGCATTCAATTCTATGGAGTCGTTTTTGCGTGATGCGCGTACACACATACAGACAGACAAAAAATCTAAAAATTGTTATTTTGTATTCTGTTGCTCTAATAAAGACCCCCATTTTAGATTTTCTTTATAGAGACATCGGCCTGTTACAATTGTATTATTGGTAAAGATAAGTACCTACTAACGTATTATAAAAGTGAAATCATTTTCAAGAATTTGATTAGGTTGATACATGACGAAAATATATCGATGAAATTGCGTTAGATATTATATAATTTTATTATAGCGCCATGTAAAGTAACCATTACAATGAAATATTATAAATTACATCAGCTATGGAAGTGTTTTCTCTTTTAACTTAATAATGCATACTTTTTTTAGCTTTTATCCCGAATCCAATGGAGGGGGTTATAATATAAGTTTAATATGTGTTATTGTGTACCTATATCTGTGGTATCGTAGCTCCCAAACGGATGAACGGATTTTGATTTCGTTTTTTTTTTGTTTAAAACGTGACTTGATCGATAGCGTTCTTAGTTATGATTCAAGAAAATCTATTCAGCCTTTCAAGATCCCCATCTCTTATACTTCCATAGGTTTGATCGATTCGAAATTTGGTATCCTGTTACTTCAGTGATATTGCAAGAACATCATGATAATCTGAAATTGGAATGCTGTGGGTTCTTTTTCTAGGTATGTAGGTATACATACATTATTCAATACGTCTAATTTATTTATTTAAAACAAAAGCCAACCTATGTGTACCTACGAGCTGATGACCTTTAAATGGCAAGGATGTTCATTAAAAAATAATAATAAAAAACATAAGCAGGTACATTATCGCTATTGTGTCAGCACATAAAAATAGAATATCTAAACAAAACTAAATTTGTCACATATTATTAAATTCTTTAATTTGGATCCTCCACAGAATCCATGGCCACGAGTCCCTAGGACTAAGGAGTCTTGAGAATTAAAGAAAGAAAACAAAATACTTAATCACGTGTACCATCACGCCTGTGTTCCAGATATTAGCGTGTTCAAACACAATCATTATCTTAATTTGATATATTTTTTAAACATTTTGTTATCTATTTTTTAAACCATCACTTTTTTTAAAAATTATAAGAAACGTTAACTTATACATACCTAAGTCTGACATGTGATATTGTAATGTTTTTACTGCAAAATAAATTAAGAGCCATGGATTTGTCACGTGAATCAAATGTATTACTTTTAGATTAAAACGTGATTAATCACAATCTGTCACTAACATAAGAGTTCCTTATTAACATTTATAATCTACGTAGGTAAGCGCATGGAATGCATCAGGTATTTATTCAGCTTACTTATGATTTCTCTCTGTATACTCGTATATGTAGATATAAATTCTATCAGAAAAAAAATTCTTCCTAAGTATAAGTTTTTTATAAAAGCTAATATAATAAAAGCCATTACAATAAATCCCAAAACTAGAGCTAATAGGGAGCTCTTAAATTAGATATAATAAAAAAAAACCTAATAATAAATACTAACACGTCTGTATTTCCCGAATAGTAAGGCAGAGTATGGTTATAAACCCACAGTGTCCCGGTGTGATACTCATAATATGAGCTAATAGCCAAGAACAACTAAATAATAACAACTTTAATGCAAGATTACAACCAAAAGCGGCGGTAGCCTAATAGCTAGTGCGTAGGATTGGCGATTATGTAGTTACCGGTTCGAAACCCACCCATTACATTACCGACGTGAGCCCACATGTAACACAGGCATTTAGCTTAGTACGAGGGGTTATCAAGAATAATAGTAACGTGCGACCCACATTACTAGTAAGCTTTTTTTTAAAAAAAATATCTACTACTCAACCTGGGAATCGTACCCAGGACCTCACGCTGAACAGCTCTTGCAAACACGAGACTAATAAAGCAGTGATTGAGATTCATATCTAATATTGTTAATTTATGTAATTTGTACCTTATTACAGTTATAACTTAATTTTTCCTACCTGAAATAACCGAATTAGGTAATACAAATAGTAAATAAAAATAGATAATTTTACGGTGAACTAGGTCGTAAAGCACCAAAGCCTTGCCAGATGTTTTTTTTTTGCCATAAAATGGTGTGTAGATAACTACTATAATCTGGTTGGAAGGGTTATATCTGATGTCTCATGGTGGTAAACCGCGTTACCACCTTTATAGTTTCGTTAGTGGGTAGCGCTTAGTGGCTTTAGCTGTAAGTCTTCCAAACTTACAGCTCGGCGAAACACAACGTAAGCGTTGTTTAACGCCGGTTTTCTGTGAGGCCGTGGTATCACTCCGGTCGAGCCGGCCCATTCGTGCCGAAGCATGGGCTCCCACGTAAAAACTGCGAGATGTAGGTACAATAGATGCAGTAGACTTTTGTCAGGTGGTCCTGCTTCATGTGAAAAACTCCTTATTTGAGTCTGGTTTATAGGTGACGACAGGGTTGGTGACGAAGATAATTTGGTACACTTTGTACCAAATTATCTTCTTTCTGTTCTCTTAGGTAGTTTTGAAGAAACTCTGATTACTTTTGAGTTGCTTGGTGATGTAAGTACCTACGCATGACTGCAAAGCCTATGGCAATGCTGGGTATCGATAAGGTAGACTTACACATGACAATATTTTTAGAAATAATATTTTTAACCGGGAACAAATCCAAAGTCTGAGCTGCTACTGAGAATTTAATAGAAAAACCCGATAACACTGCTTGACTTGGGAATCGAACCCAGGACCTCCAATGCAGTAGTCGCGCTTACAACTATTAGGCAAATGAGGTACCTACTTAGTTAATTATGTGTTATTTACTAATAATGTAGTGGTGAATAAGTTGATAACTGTTGGTGAATAAGCCACGGATATAACCTTTACTTAATAATTAATATATATATAAGTAATTTTATCAATGTAAACAGTTGATAGTAATTCAAATAAAAAATTCTAATGTTTTGTCTTTGACTAAGACCTCTATAGAAGGTTATACTTACATATCTTTGTGTCTAGAGGTAACCAAAACATTGGTCTTTTATTCAATTTGTTTACCTACACTTTTTTCAAGAATTCTATTTGTTTTATGTTATTGAAATCACTCATTTTTAACCATCACTTGATTCTCGTTTTGTTTTCAGTCGGCTTAACCAAAATTGATTTTGATATTTCTGTTGTTTAAATTTACACAGTAATACACGATAACTTTAATGTGACATGTATGATAAGTCGAAATAACAATTTATATTTTTCTTTCGTTGGCAACAATTGCTAAGTGGTCAAGATTTGGAAGGTAATCTCTGTGTACAATGATGTAAACATAAAGAAACTTTACACTTTAATTATCTTTATGGAATAACTACTTCTGTTGCTAATTGACAGAGCTAAAAACTAGCAGACTAACTTCTTGATCCAATTTTATAATAATTTATAAACGATACAAGAGTTCACATGTTGAAATAAAGTAATTATCATAAATAAACAACATATTCTTGTCGTCTGTTTTGATGCGGTATTTGCAATATGAAAAGAAAAAGGAAATTTACATTCGGCCATAAAATCACAATAAAATCAAGCGATCCGAACACATGTGGTGAATTCCATTTTATGTTGCGATAATAATATTTGAATATTTCTTGCGAAATATAGACCTGAACATGAAATTTGCCATACGCAGGAACGAAAATTCTTATGGTAAATTTAAAAAAAATCCTAGTGGTAAGTCGATAGTGAGCTGGGATTCAATGTAGTTATATTAATTACTACCGGCCCGCCCGCGTAATGTTAAATGGCTTAAACCCTTCCTCTTGAATTACTCTATTTATTAAAAAAACCGCTTCAAAATCCGTTGCGTAGTTTTAAAGATTTAAGCATACATAGGGACGGACAGACAGCGACAGCGACTTTGTTTTATACTATGTAGTGATATGTAAAATGGTCGCACAATGTGCAGACAAAAAATCATTGAATGAAGATTTTGAGAAAATAAATTAGCAGTTATGAGGCCTTATTTCATAATAAAAGTGTATTTATACATATCATACTACTACATACATATTGCACGTAAGAACAAAGACTTAAAGGTAAGGTTAAATAATGAAGATAATTACCTAAAACGGGTCCAACGATGAACATGTATGCAAACATGATTAGTATGATCTGTAACCTGCGCGAACCTTGCCGCACTTTAAACGCCACATTCACAGTTGCCACTAGGTCTTTGATAGATAGTATCGATAGCACACTAGGCGTCTTATCGCTCTCAACTTCTTTCGTCTTTTTCGTTTTTTCTTTAAGTCTTAAGACGATGTAAACAAACCCGAACAAATAGAACACACATGCTACCATAAAAACACCGTAGTAGCCAAAACGACGCGTCATTATTCCACTTAAAGCAAGGCCTATAGGCCTGCTCAGAGTTAATATAGCCGTTATAATCCCTAGCCGAAAAGTCCTTTCAGAATCACTAGTGATGTCAGTGATGTAACTGTAGACAGCCATAGTCATGGCAACTCGTCCGCCAGCCAGTGCCGGCGGCAAACCTTCGATCAAAGCGGTCTCATTCACTCCCACTTGAAGGAAGAACACCGTGCTCAGTATGATCCCAATGGCTGAAATCAATTTCCCTAAAATGGGTAGTACCATAAAAGCCTTGCGATTTCCCGTACGATCGCTCCATGCACCTAAGAAAAGTGTCAGTATTCCTGGTAATGCTGTCTGTAGAGGGAAACTCCAGGCTGTCATCGATGCAACCATTGTTTGCACATTTCTCTCTTGTTCCGAGTAATTGAGAGTGCGACCTTGCATTATATGTGAGCAGGTTCGCTCGTCGTAATGTAGGTTTACTAGACATGATTTCTCTAAGCACAAATTTTGGACAGCTAACCCGGCGAGCACACTCGGCAACACGTAACAAATAACAAAAGGTTCCACTGTAACTTTTGATCTAAAAGCCCAGGACTCTTTGAGGAATTGTTTCAGTCTTTTGCTTAATTTCGTCTCGGTCTTTATGAGCTCGGTGCCGTATTGTTTGTTGCACTTGCATGATTCCACACTCACGATCTTTTCTCCGGGCACTTCGACCCGTAACGTCATTTTGACAACAGTTTACCACTTTATTGTTCATTTGTTTTTTAACATAATGTAAACGAGGACTTTTTTTGATAAAATATTACGTTGATAAATTTATAAAAAAAAAATATTTTTAATTCAACTTAAATTTATATTTTTATCACAGGTAGCACGTTAACGTATATCGGTGGCGAGTATTCGGCTGCGCGTGCGACGTTTGATTGCGTGTGCGCGACGGGTGTTGCGGGCGACTCTAGTTTTGTTACTGCCTATCAGCTGGCCGCTGGTACAGTTTAATTTGTACTTTATAATGTTATCACGTGGCCGCGCTGGGCCACCACTCGCGTGTTTTCAAACTTCAATTAATAATTGTAATTGATCATATGCAATATTATAAGTTAATCGAATCTTCACCGTAACTCCTTTGTGATTTTGTAATAAAGAAATATTCCATAACGCTTCATTATGTGGATGCGGTAATTAGATTTAAATTCTCGAAATAAAATATTAAGGGTAATATTTTATTTAAAACTAAATATATTAGGTATTTTTTTTACTGTATCGCCCGTTATTTTTTGCTTATATTGTGTAGGTACCTATAAAATTTAATAAATTTTTAAGACGCAAGTATCTGTATGTATGTACTTTAATTACTTAAGTAGGTATGTCCTTCATAGCGGCTACACAAAATACATGCAAAATCGCGAGTTTTTGAAAAAAAAAAATATATAAAAAATATATATATCTTCTTCTATACATAAAAAAAGAACCTGATTAACTGACGTATCAACGCACAGTCGAAACTATAAGAGCTAGATCCCTGAAAGTTTGCATGCTGGCTCCTTTTGTACTGTAGACGAAACTATAAAGTCTAGAAAGCACAACTTTGAAACATTATGTTTAATTTATAACGTAAGCATCCGTTAAGAAAGATTTTTTGGAAATTTCAACTATAAGGAAAGAAATGGAGGGAGATACCTATTTGTATGAAAGCCTTTGTTCTTTAAAGGTAGAAACACGAACATTTTAATTACATTTACATACTGAGAATAAATAAATAATGACGTGTTTCAGGATTTTTCGATTTTCACATTTTAAGGAGAAGTATTTTAGGGATTTTTACATTTGAATGGTGCGAGGGGGGGGGGGGGCAGTGTAACATTTCTACTGCCTGGACTTTTAAAGAGACCATGATTCTCTGAGTTTGTTGTGGCATATCTTGTCAGAGAACATCTAGTTAAAAAAAATTAAAACATTATCCAACTAATTTCTGCAATCCAATGATGGCCAAAATAATATTGTAAAGATTCCACAGTTTCTTCGATAGATATTCATAATTACGACAATCGGAATGTACCTACTACTTATAATGTCAAGTCTTTTTATTAGGTCTGTAGATCAGCATAATGTCAAGCAACTATCATCTGAAGCCATTGCATTGTGCCCCACTATGTCAATCTAAATTCTGACCTACTTATATTTTGATCGATGAAGTTTTTTATCAGGAAGAATTTTCTAGAAGCAGTGTTTTTACAGTTTATACATAAATACATACATATATTCATGCCTTTCACCCACAGAGGTAGGCAGAAACTATTGACCATCACTTTCTAAGATTCTTGCATATTATAACAGTTTATTTGTATTATGAATGCGCATACCATGGTCCATGACACCTGTACTCCTTGATGGATTAGACAGAAGTGTATTAATCTACACCGATAGCGCGCCGGTATGTTTAGGTCCCATTTATTAACCCTTTAACGGACAGAAATCCAAACTCCGAGCTGCTAATGAGAAGTTCATAGAAAAACTCAATAACACTTTGGTAGAACCCAGGACCCTCTAACAACTGCCAGATAAACAAGGCGATCTTACAAAAATATGAATACGTGAATAAAATATCTCAATTCTTTGTCTTATAATTCATTGCTGTTGATAAAATGTGTCTGAAATGCAAAATAACGAGCAACACTTGCATTAACAACATAAAGAGCTAAAATAAAAGTTCACCGTTATTTTTAGAATATATGCATCGCTGTTTACAATATTTGTGCCAACAAAATGCGTTCAGTAACCTCACTTCGAAAGCTTTGTTACTTTTCCGGAATAAAAATTATTCGATGGTAATAAATAAAAAAAACGAACGAAACGCTTTAAGTCAACTTTTATCAAGCGTACTGCTGAAATGTGGAGCGTGCTTCCCGAGTGGGTCTTCCCCAATAGATAGGTATAATCTTTAAATCACAAGTGAATCGTTTTCTTCTAGGCAAGCGCGCTCCATAGTAGATCGCAGTGTCGCTTAACATCAAGCGAACTTGGCGGTCAAGCGTAAGCCTGTCAGGAATTAAAAACAAGTGCGAGTTGGAATCGCGCACGAAGGGTTCCGTAACATTATCTATAAAAACATCTGTTGTATGGGAGCCCCCTTAAATATTTATTTTATTCAATTTTTTAGTATTTGTTGTTATAGCGACAACAGAAATACAATATCTGTGAAAATTTCAACTGTCTAACTATCACGACACCTGCAACACCAAAAGAGGAGTCACAAGTGCGTTGCCGACCTTTAAAAGAGGATTGGGCCTCCGGTAACCTCACTCACTCGGCGAAACACAACGTAAGCGTTGTTTTCTGTGAGGCCGTGGTATCACTCCGGTCGAGCCGGCCCATTCGTGCCGAAGCATGGCTCTCCCACGTGTGAAGCATGGCTCTCCCACGTGTGAAAATTAGCATTAAAATATTTAGATTTTATTTCTTTTTTAGTAAGTTTTGTGTCGGTGGTTCATTAAATTTTTAATTTTATTTTATTTAAAATAAAAACTACATACAGAACAGCAGGTTCCATTTGAAATATTATCAATTGTGAATAAAGTTTATTTACCTTCTAACTTTATTGGAATAATTAAGTTTAATCGAACAAATAACTCAATTGGCAGTCATCAAATTCGTTAATGACATGAATACAGTATATCACGTAATATATGCGTTCCAATTTTTCCCATAAGTCGGTCAAGAGGACTGAACGAAAATTGCGTAATCTTGTATTACATGTAAATTAGATGTCTTTGACAATGACCATATTTTATAATTGAACGAACAATCAAACAAACATTTTGCAGTCTCAAGGCCCGGTTAAGTGAAATTGGTGTTGCAATTAAGTACTAGGCGACTGATATTACAGTTATACAATCAGTTCAGATGGTTAGAGTTCTTATTTTCTTCTTCAAATGACCAAAAATAAAACTTAAGAACTTATAATACTTACTTCATAGGACATAACATTATTATTATTATGATCACGCCTGTATTTGTTAATGTACATCGTTCGCGCCGGTATGTTTGGGTCCCATGTAATAAGGGACGAGCCTATTCCCATTAACCGGGCACAAATCCAATAACAATTTGCTCGACCTGGGAATCGAACCCAGGAATAATCGACTAGCGTAGCAGTTGCGCTTTGGAACACAAGACTAATGAGGCAGTCTTCTTCGCAGAAATACTGAATTCGTCTGCTAAATCTTATCTAGCTGCTGAAAAATCGCTCCTTATTATTTTTCAGTAGCCAGAAAAGTTTAATTAGATGAATGGAGGGATTAGACGAAAGAAGGAATGAGATTTTCTACACAAAAACTTTCAAATCGTCAAATTTATCTGTCTGAGAAAAGAAATTCGTTAACTTAGAAGTTTTTTTTTTCAACAGCATTAGATATTTTCTTCAAATTATTAAAAAGTTTTGATGTTTATAATTATATAAGGGGCTATGTGGGCAATTGTGGGCAAGTGCCGATGCCCACAATTGCCCACAAAAACGTAATACCAAAATAAATCGTAATCCACACAATATTCTATCAAATTATATTATTATTCGGATTCGTTAATATAGGTTCTTACCGTACTATTTCGTCTACAACTACTTCACTTCACTGGAAATAAAAGCCCGAAAAATCGTTCAAAACTTGGTAAAGTTATCAAAAATTGCATTCGCTTACATTTATTTCCAGCGAAGTATTTTGGACAAAATTTTAGAGTAGGAACCTAGATTAACAGTATAGGAATCCAAATAATAATAGAATTTGATTAAATTATGTTTGAATTAAGATTTATTTCGGTATTACTTTTGTAAGAGTCAGAAATTCGGTCCACTCTTAACGAAAAATATGTTGATGTCAATATAATCGGATGATCATTGATCGTTTTCTCCTACAGAGTCTCCTCAGATTGTAAGTGGACGCCATACAAACGTAGGAGTTAAAAATAAGCTTTGCTATTATTTCGTTTTATTTCTTGAAAATATAACGAAACAACTTTTCTTCTTAATTTCTAATAGTTATAACCAGTCTCTCATAATGTCGTCTTCGTTCTTAGATTTATAGGTCTCGTAACTTAGATTTATAGGTCATTTCTTTTTTGTAGTTTAAAAGACATCACTTTATCCCCAATAAAACAGTGGAAACTTCACTAAAGCTTCGATGGAGTTTACGAATGAACACAAAAGTCACGATTTTTAATTTTATATCATTTGCCTACACTCGCACACGTTCACGAACACTTAATGGTTAACTATCCACTATAATTACACATTAAATTTCGGGGAAACACAAGTTTTGGAAAATAATATAAAACCGACAAAGTGCACTTTACATTTTCCCGCCTAAACCCCCATCTCATGCTTACTTACTATCAACGTTCGGATATACCCTCAATCAATCCCACCAAATAATCCACCTGACCAAACATACTATCAACCTTGGACCTACCCCATAAGGCAGAGGTGATGATGTACACACCTTTACAGGACCCATCGAATATATATGCGTTTATTGCCAATTCAAAACTCCGAGCTGCTACTGAGAATTTCATAGAACATCACAATAACATTTTGCTGGATGGGAATAAAATCTAAGACTTCAAGCTCAGGAGACCAACAAGGCAGTGAGTAGATTTAAAAGATAAATAAACTAGAACAGAACGTTAAAGTTTCCGAGGGTAAATTAACTTGTTTATACTTTCAAACAACTTGGAAGCATGCGTACCCATATCGTATACCGTCCTTTTAGTCTGAGTAAATAATTATCTACTTACTTTGAAAGTTTGACTTGCCCGTGTGAGTTTATACTAAATCGCGATTAGGTACCTACTGATTTTTCTTCACCGACTAGGTATATATAATATGAGGTGAAATTTTGTATGGGATAGCCGAACTTTTTAAGATAGGATCTTGAAAATTTGGTTTGTAGCTATTCATCATAAATAAATACTGTGTTTCAGGATTTTTGGATTTTCACTTTTATGGAGGAGGACCATGAAAGTTTAACGCCATAGCTACAGCTAGTATTTTTTTATAGGGGGACAAACGAGTAGACGGATCGCCTGATGGTAAGGGATTACCGCCGCCCATGGACACCCGCACTACCAGAGGAGTCACAAGTGCGTTGCCCACCTTTTAATTGGATTTGATTGGGCCTCCGGTAACCTCACTCACTCGGCGAAACACAACGTAAGCGTTGTATGACGCCGGTTTTCTGTGAGGCCGTGGTATCACTCCGGTATAAAATATATTCAAAGTTTATATATTATAGGCCCTATCCTTAGATATTATAAACCAAATTCACCCGCCTCGTCTGTTTGTTCGCGTTAACTCACAAACTACTAAATGGGTTTTCATGCGGTTTACACCAATTAAATAGACAGAGTGATTTATGAGGAAGGTTTCAAGCTATTAAACGTCACGCTATGATCTTTATAAACGGGGAAACGCTGGTAAAACCGCGGGCGAAAAGCTAGTTTATTATTTGTTTATAAACAATAGCGACCCGCCCGCGGTTTCACCCGCGTTGCCCCATTCCTAAGAGTCGTAGCGTAATGCTAAGCAGCTTAAAATCTTCCTCTTGAATCATTCTATCTATTATAAAAAACCGCATCAAAATCTGTTGCGTAGTTTTAAAGATCTGAGCATACCCTATGTATGCTTAGATCTTTAAAACTACGCAACAGACGGACAGCGGGAAGCGACTTTGTTTTATACTACTCGTATGTAGTGATAGTCCGGTACTTCACTGTACCTAACGTACCACGACGCCTGTATTCCTCGAAGGGTTAGGCAGATGTGTACTATTGATCCCACAGTTTGTATGTTTAGGTCTGATTTAATAGGGGGCGAATTATTGTAAGTATGTAGGTACATACCTATGTAGGTATACAAGTATATTTATCACTATGTAAGTACCTGCTTAGCATTTGTTACTTATTTATGTAAATTAAACATATTATATATACTGATTCCGTGATTCTTTACACGAAATGTGTGTGTGGCTAAATAATAACTACACTGATCAATCTATATGCAAGGTTATGTTGCGCTTGCCGCGGTCAGGCTATGGATGGGAGACCATTCTTAACGTACTAAGACTCCTCCGTGCCTCTGAGAGAACGTAAAGCCATCGGTCCTGATTTTCATACGAATATCTTTGTCAAGAAAATAAAATACAACAGTGGCGATAGCTCCCCCGACAATAGCTGAAACCTCACTAATATTAGAAACGTGAAAGTTCTGCTCTTTCACGCCAGAATAATCTCTAATCTGGATGAAATTTGGCACAGAGATAGATTATTTTATTACAGAGATATATTAGTCTGTAATAACATATATTACTTTTTATCCAGGTCGGACCCAATCCTGAAGTCCACGCAGACAAACTCGCGGGCAGAAGCTAGTTAATAATAAAACCTTTGAGAAACGTTAGTGGTACCTTCGTAACCCAATTTCTGCATCCTGGTAGGGAGATTTTTTGAACAGTTCAAAAAATCTCCCTACCAGGATGCAGAAATTAATGTAATGACAGTCGCTTGGTGTAAATTACCGTCTGAAATTCAACTGCATCTGGTTAGACTAGAATTATGACAATTTTATATCTTCTTTATAGAACTTTCTAGAATACAAATCTTTGTTATTTATTATTCTACCCCTTTACAGTTTATAAACTTACTTAATAATCGCTATTACTAATCAGTGTGCTAAGCGTGGCGTTTCTAGCGTTACCAACACCAAGTTCATTCATGATTACTTACGCTTATAAAAAAGTAATTTCACATTAATTACTGCTTTATTTACGTAGGCTATCAATTTATTGCTAGGCAACTCACATCACTTTACCTATTACAAAGCAATGGCCTTCACCTCAGGTAACTATAAGAAATCATCATCAAAATAGACTTTTAGATTCCAATTCTAATCAGTTGTGCCTGAAAATACATTATCTATTATCGCTATGAATAAGTATCCTACTAATATTAAAAAAGTGAAAGTTTGTGATGTATGGATGTCTGGATGAAATTTGGTACAGAGATAGACGAAATATCTGGAAAAAAAAATGTCTGGAATAGCACATTTTTTATTTATTATTTGTTTGCGGCTACAGTATCACTGCGACCGCTGTCTGTCTATTGTGATCGCCACTGGTTGAGTTAGAGTTCACCGCTGAATCCTGCAGCTATTATGAACTGCAGGATTTTCTTAGGGGTGAGCTTCTTTATTTCATCCGGGCTTAAGATGTGTTTCCCTAAATGAACACTACGCTTATGTATTAGCAATCCGTATTTCCCAAGAAGGTGGAGTTTTCATAAGCCTCCTCACAGCGTCGGCAGGTTTGCGTATCGCATGCATTTTTAAACAACAATGTCCTGTTAAGGCTCTCGTATAGTAAGCTAAGTACTTTTTATATAGGTCGGATCCAATTCCAAAGACCACGGCGACGAAGTCGCGAGCGGAATCTAGATAAGCTATAATTATTTTTAAAGATATATACTAGTATATAGGAAAGTATTCGGTAATGATAATATACCATGACATGTATTTCCTGAAAGATTTCCATAAGTAATAGAGTAAGTAGTAATAGCCCAGTGTTATGATCATTGGATTGCCATGTTTTGGGTCTCGAGTCAGAATCCAAAGGGCGCAAGGGGACTGTTCAAATTCATGTGCGTATTGATATACTTAATTAACTATCATACGCTTCGATAGTGAAGAAAAACATCGTGAGAAAACCTGCATACCTGAAAGATTTTCGCGACGACGTGTTAAATGTAGTTATGGTTAAACTTTACCCCGTTTGGGGACGTTGGAATACAATTTTATCCTTATTGTCATTCAGAAAGTTATCTCGTCTCAAATGTCTTTGATAATTATTTTTTTTTTATTCGTGATAGGCTTACGCTTGACCACTAGTTTGCCTGATGTTAATAAATCATATACCTACTTAGATTTTATATCCCGTGTTGGGCCAGGTTAGAATACAGTTCTTCAGTGTCATTCAGATAGATGATCTCGTAAAAACCGAGAAATATCTGACTTGCTCGATGGTAGAACCTCTTCGGATCTGAACACTTTTATACGGAGCAGAGTCTGTCGTGAAGCACCTTGATGTGTGTTTCGACTTTTGCAAGTGATTGCCAGTTCTCCTTCGGTTCTGGCAGTCTGCAGTCCCCTTAGACTCGGCAACGCATCAGTAACTTCTTTGGTGTTGAAGACATCCATGGGCAGCGATGACTACTTACTATCAGATGGGTCGTTTGCCTCCTAACCGATAAAAAAACACTCAGTCTTGTTCCTATCCTTAGAGGGTAATGACTTCAGTATCCTTTAAACTTGGTGACAAGATGACAAGCTCGTTTCTGTTTTTTTGTGGTCCTTTTTATTGGCACTAAGTAAAATGGTTTTTTACTAAGCAAAACTGCCAGACAGTCTAGAATTAGAAAAAATGCCACAGTTTATATTCGGTCAACAGGTTTTTAGTACGAAAAATGAAATCGGCTTTTTTAGTAAGTAACTATCATTATTTATCATTGAGGTGGTACCACTGTATTGCCAAATAGGTATTCGGCCGCTAAGCAATGAAGTGCTATCATTATTGTGTTCCGGTTTAAAATGCAAAGTAGCCAGTGAACTTACTGGGCATACACTTAACAACTGAGGTCACAAGATGACAACGTGCTGGTGGCATTTAAAGACTGCAGCTGCCGTTTACCACCAGGTGGCCTGGATATGCTTTTTGTCATCTTATAACAATAAACGAAGCACTCGACATTGAACAACAGGCAGGTACCCAGTAAGATTTAAATTTATACTTATAAAATCGTTTGTCCCGACTGGCTGACTAATCTATCATCGCGTAGCCAAAACTAAAAAGTCTAGAAAGCTGAAATTTAGAACATAGGTTTATTTTATAACGAAAGCATCCGCTAAAAAAATATTGAAAGATGTTTAGAAATTTCAACATTAAGGGGGTTAAATGGAAGGGAGGAGAAATATTTGTATGAACGTCTTTTTTCTTTAAAGTGTTTCAGTATTTTCATATTTATTTTCGACTTTGAAATTTTTAAGTTGCTACTATAGTAGGTAGAATATGAATGAGTTTCCTTAATTAGGTAGGTAAGTAATTATTTGCGCAATTCTTAATATCTAATTTTATTAATGATTCATTTATGACGTGGGGAGCGTTTTATACAAGTGTCTTAGTTTTGCACACCTGGGGAAATATGCGCTAAAAATTTAATAAGTATCAATTAGATCACAGGCCAATTACGAGATTTAATTCTAAATTAGTGTTATTTGCCGCAGTCAGAGATGTTAGTCAACGTAATGAATCTTATTAGCACGTAGTTATTGTCTATTGTAATTCCAGACCACTCACTAAGTATGTTACCTAAGTTGTTTTTACCGATTTAAAATGGCCACATCTGATGAAGAACAATATGGTCCATGGACACACGTGTCATACAATTTCAGCATAAACTGACCTTTCATTGTACGACTTACGTATACAATTCAAGGTCAGCTTACACAGGAATCATTATAGTTTATATGATCTATATATAGTTTATATATCGAATAGTTTCCCCGTGTAAGATCTATTCGATCGGCATTTTTCTACTTACCATCGGATGCTCGTTTCCTTGGATGTATTTACTTGCCAAGGTGCCAATAAAGCCTTTGGGCCATCATCGTAACAATTTTTCGTAACCAGCTACAAAAGAACATTTTTATTTAGTTTTTAGTGGTATTCTTAGGCCTTTTGGCTATATTTCCTTTCACCGTTTACCCCGTGTGGGGACGGGTTAGAATACTGTTCCTCACAGCATTTCAGATAGGCATCCCGTAAGAGGCATGAAAATATCTGACTTGTTCGGTGGTAGGACATCTTGGGGTCTGACTGGCTGGCGACCACCCTTACGTCGCAACTGTCGTAAAGCACCTAGGTGTATGTTTCGACTTTTGCACGTAAGAGCCAGTTCCCCTCGGTTGCTGTGGCTGTGGCAGTCTGCAGTCCGTCGGGGTTCTTTAGGGTCGGCAACGCATCAGCAACTAAGGTAAGGTAAGGTGTTGCAGGTGGCTCGTCAGCTCCAACTTAATCCATAAAAAAACCGCAACTTGATAGATTCACATTCACCACAAACATCAACAAAAATTTCATGTAGATTCCAAAAAAATAAAATAAATGCCTAAAAAAACAACCATAAAAAATACAACTTACACCACTATTGGTGGTTTAAATTACAGTACCCACGTACGCTATAAAAGTATGCAATAAATAATCACTGTCCCATTATGAGAATGCCCTCACAGGGCCTTGTTTACCTTTTTTTGCCTTGTCGTACCAAAACCTGCAAAAAAATATTGCTAAAGGTATTAAGATCATGGTAAGGCTCTTGAAATGTAACGTAATGGTCTTATAACCACATACTTTATGTACGTGCTTTCAGAAATAAGTAAATTGGCTCCAGTAAGTTTGTCACGTATCGAGCCCTAAAACCTGCGATATGAATCCTTGAATGGAGGCCGTATTAGAAAGCGGTTGATACAGCCTTCTGACAAATACGAGTGGACCAATGACCTGATGGAATTTTGCTTACCATTGTTATATTACATGAATGGTACATTTGTATGCTTAGTTTTTTTGTTTAATTTATTAATGGTCTATATTTTACCTTGTTGAAGTATTTGTAGCGCAGGATTCAGGTGGGCTCTTTGGTAAGCTCATCCCGCTCTTATCTCATGCCGCGGGATGAGTTGACCAATTGACTTTATTTATTATTTTTCTTTAGGCAACTGATCCTACTTTTAAATTAGGCAAAACAATATTGTATATTTTCAAATTTGTGTACAGGCGTGCGGAAATCGTTTAAGAAGGATTATAAAGACTTCAATGAAACCTTCTTGACTTGAATGCATATGCGATTTTGTAATAATAATAATCTATTTCTATTGCACTCAGGATCCATCAGTTTAACAATATAAAATTTTACTGTGCAGGTTTATAAATTTAACTAAAAAAATAAAACAATATCAGTAATAATTATTAATAATGTCTTGGTGATATTAATGCCTCATCATTAGGTGAACTACATTAAGTACATAGTATAGAAAACACTTTTCTCGGTGTCTATACAAATGATTAAATTATGAAACGGGATGAGTTGACTGATTCAAATGTACATTAGGACAATTCATCCCGCGGGATGAGCTGACTAAAGAGCCTCAGGTGTAAGTATTCACATAAAGTATTTATTGTTGATTAGTGATAATAAACTTTTAACGCTATAAAGGAGATTCGTTGATATTTAATAATTTAAATATAACGAGATAAAATCTGTATAATTTAGTTTTATTTCGTTGATTATGTTAGTATCAATATCGGAGTTAACAAACTCTATTATTGGTTGGTTAGGTAGAATTCATGTAATAGGTATCTACATTTTTTACCCGAACGTCTCACAGCTTGCGTCCTAACGGGCTGCTCGGGTATTAGTCTTGCCCAGTTTGCAAATAACATGCTTGTCTTAAACCGTAGAAACACTGGGTAATCGAAACCATTTTTGGTGTGTAGCAAGCCTTTTATGTAGGTCTTCGTCGGTGGTAGATTCAGACAATTCATTTAAGTATGTAGTCATTTTGACTGCTTCATTAGTCTAGTAGTCCCAAGCACGACTACACTCGAGGTCCTGGATTCGATCGCCAGGTCGAGCAAAGTGTTATTGAGTTTTCTATGAAATGCTCAGTAGCAGCTCGGAGTCTGGCTTTGTGCCCGGTTAATGACACAAGGCTCTAAACATAGGTACTGGCGAACTATGGGTGTATTATGTACTTACGCCTCTACCTAACCATTCGGGGAATACCTAGAGGCGTGATGGTATGTTATGTTATTCAGACAAGTCAAACACTAGTGTATCATAATGTGCGGAAAATTGCCACTATGTAGTTTTAGTCAGTGGGAGTCCGACATAGGTATCCATGAGGGCTTCCACACGGCATAAAAAAAAAAGAATCTTTTATTGACCTCAGAGATTACACCTGAAAATGAATTAGGAACGATAAGTCAATTTCCGGCATGATCTAAAACTAAATGGAAAACAATTAAGGTCAAATGACATGACTTTTTAATACAAAACTGTTTTGCAGCCGGATTTTTTTTATGGAATTAAGTCGACAAACAAGCTGACGAGCCACCTGATGGTAAGTAGTCATCGTCGCCCATGAACACCTGCAACACTGATTAAGAGCCCCTACGGACTGCAGACTGCGAGAGCCGCTGCAACCGAGGAGAACTGGTTCTTACGCGCAAAAGTCGAAATACACACCAAGGTGCTTTATGACTTCGACTGAAGGGTGGTCGCCAGCCACTCAGACCCCAAGAGTAGTCCTGCCACCGAGCAAGTCAGATATTTTCACACCTCTTATGGGATGCTTATCTGAAAGGCAGTGAGGAACAGTATACTAATCCGTCCCCACACGGGGAAAAATATGGAAAATTTAAAAATGCCTACACAAACGCCTGTTGTATTTGCAACGGCAATTCATCGGTGCGCAGAATCCGCATTTATCAATGCAGGCTCGGTCCGTACTTAATCAATTTGGTACAGCTTAATTCAGTAGATTCAGTTATTCTATCAAGTGTTTTCCACTGGAATTTCAGTAACAATCCATTACAATGACATTACTAAATTTTTGGGACAATCGATGGTTGCATGACGATAATTATGAACTCAACAAAATAATGACGTGACACATTGGTTCAATAACATGCATTCTATATTTGATTGGTCATTTCATTGTTTATTTACTACAAAAATTGCATTGTTTGCGATGTTTTAAAAGCAATTCTATTATGTAAAATTGCATAACATTACGCCTTGCAACATGAACCAACAATCACCTAGAAAATAAAGGTTTTAAAATATAACTACTTTTTACAGATTTTATCGCGTTGTATCAATATTATTTAATTCCCGGCGTTTCGGATCCTTTACAGCATCCATGATCACGGGTAGACTAAGTTGTTGGACGTCTTAATGTTGCAATTACTAACAGCTACCTTACATTTTTAGTTATTTATTGTCGATCCGATTCACGCAGAACGAGCTCACCGTATCCTTTGGTCTTGTAGTTTTGGGCTTGGATTTTGATTTAGTGGAATCTATAATGGGGTTCCAAGCAGGTGGAAAACCCCAGCCATCTCATCTATTGAAATTTGGGTGTTTTTTAAATTTCTATAGCCTCGCGAATCAACCTGGGAAGCAATCGGTTTTTTTTTTGCGAGGACTTGTGGTTTATCAAATCTGATGTAGTGTTGGGCCTTGTCAAGAGTATGTTCACAAAATGCCGATTTCTTGGAACGGCGGTGTTTGACATCGGCGATGTGTTCTTTTACGCGGGTCCCTATGCTTCTTTTAGTTTGGCCTATGTGTGAGAAAACGCACTCACAATCAAGCTTGTACACTCCTGCATCTTGTAGAGGTATATGGCACTTGACAGGTGGTAGGAAATGACTGATCTTCTTCAGCGGCTTGAAATATTAAATTAAAGGTATTGTTAATTGTAGTTTCAGTTTCGATCGACTATTTCCTAAATTGTGGATTATCACTTGTTTTAAAGGTGAGGAAAGTGGTTCGTGCCTCTAAAAAGATAGTCAATCGTGGATTGACATTAAAATAAAACTTCAGCCCGTCTTGGCTTAGGTTTTTGTAGCACCAGGGTCTCTAACCAGCCGTTAATACCCACTATTCAGTAAAGGTCTCATCGCTATACCGCCATTGTTTTCGATTTTCTCCAAGTCGCATCTACTGTATCCCCCACTGTCCTCAAAATATAGTTCGACCATCGGGCTGGTGATGTGCCCTACGATCTGCTCTACGAACTGCTCCCTGCTCTGTTCCCCCCATCTTACCTGTCCGCTTTTGACGGCCAGTCCCAATAACAAATCTGTCGACATGCGTCGAAATCCTAGCTCTAGAAAGCAAATCTACTGACTGATTTGATATTGAGACTTATTATAAGATTGGTACTATAATAATCTGTCCTCCACTTACATTTGTTGTCAAATCTTCACATTTTGGTTTTTCTGTTTAAAAAAAAACAATTATGGAGGAAGATAATAGGCTATTTAACATCACGCTACGACCCTGAGGAGCCGAGGAAGTTGGCAAAACCGCGGGGCACAGGTATTCTATATTAATATAAAAATATGTACCTACTCATATTCTTATGATTACTTAAATTTACCTTATTCAAATTTACCGATGTATTATCTGAAACTATCAGAACCACAAGCGCAACTACTAAATGTGAGGTCTGAATTTCTAGATCGAGAAAAGTGTTATTTGTTTTTTCTATGAAATGCTATGTTTCCTATATCGCAATCAAAGTTAACGCAATCAAAGTGATTTTCAAGGGCGTATTGAAAAGAAGGCTAACTTGCATGTTAGTTTAATCAAACAACTTGTAACTATGATTATAAGAAACAAGTTTCCGAGATGATTTTGATGACCTACGGTTGGGCAGTCAGTCGTTTGACGTAATTGTGAATAATCGCACTTGTTTTACTGAAGCGCAGAAATAACAAAACAATTGAGTGACATGAAACAAAATGAACGCGAAAAGTGAAAAAAATATGGAGCTTACTGATTTAAACAAGGACTTATCAGGCGGTCATAGAAAGAGTGAAAACAAAAATGAAAAGCAACCAGTGTCGTGTGGCCAAATAATTCGGAATTTATTTAAATTCTTCACAGTTGAACCGTTTCTGTTGTGTTACGTTCTACCAATAGCCATATCAGGACTAGCAGTTCAGAAGCTAAACATAGAGAAAGCATGTCGTGTAGACTTAAATCTTACAGAAGAAATTTGCACTAGAGCAGTGAATGGTGACGTCAGTGAAAATGACACTATCGGTACAGCAGCTCAATTAAATGCAACAAAATTAGTAGCAGATATGACAGCATGGCAGAACCCTTTGCAGAGCAGTTTTCCTGCCATCGTTATACTCAATGTTGGTGCTTGGAGTGATAAAACCGGTAACAGAAAAGCTTTGATGCTGATTCCTGTAATAGGAGAAATTATATCATCGTGTGGTCTACTCCTAACAACGTATTTCTTTCTGGAGTGGCCTTTATGGGCGACTGCGTTAATAGAAGCATTACCTTCTGCTCTAACTGGGGGATACGCAATTGCATTAATGGGCTCATACAGCCTTATCGCAGATATTACTTCAGTTGAATCAAGAACATTCAGAATTGGACTAGTTGGCATCATCGTTACATTGGGAGTCCCATTTGGTACATCTATCAGCGGTGTTTTAACAGAAGCCGTGGGTTACTATGGTATATTTGGCATCAATTTGGCTTTATACATAATTGGATTTATATACACTTTCTACAGGATAAATAATGTAAGAACTGTGAAGTTAGAAGGGACTATGTTGCAGAAAGTACTAGATTTTTTTCATCCTAGGAATGTGTGGGACACGATATCTTTGCTCTTCTTGTCTCGAGGGAAGCAGCTTAAACAAATAATTCTGGTCATTTGCGCGCATATTGTCATCATGGGGCCGGTTTTTGGTAAGATACATTTATAACATTTAATTTTATTACTTTAACAAAATCTTACTTTTAATTAATTATCCAAGACCTAGTTAAGTTTTTGACTTACGATTCGTTACTTTAAAACTTGTGTCTATGACTATTCATGTAAATTAGAAATTTTCATAGACTGCCTCATGTAAAAGTTTAATAATAATAATAAATATGTTTATTTTGCTTGATTAGTTACGTTACTTTTAATAACAAAATTAATTAATGCCTACCCAAAATAGAAATCTAAAAGGGATTTGTTCAGCAATGGACGTCCTTTCGCTGATGTGATGATAGGATGATTTATACGTGGGAGAGCCATGCTTCGGCACGAATGGGCCGGCTAGACCGGAGTGATACCACGGCCTCAAAGAAAACCGGCGTTAAACAACGCTTACGTTGTGTTTCGCTGAGTGAGTGAGGTTACCGGAGGCCCAACCCCCTTTTTAAAGGTCGGCAACGCACTTGTTACTCCTCTGGTGTTGCGGGTGTCCATGGGCGGCGGTAATCGCTTACCATCAGGCGATCCGTCTGCTCGTTTGCCCGCCTATCCCATAAAAAAGAGGAGGATTATGATGAACCAAAAACTAGTTTGTTTACAAATCGAATGAAATTTTCATAATTACCTAATTGTTATTGCGATACGGAAATCAATTTGAATTAACTTTTGGGGTATGCATTTAATAATAAATGTTTACGGATTTATTCTCACCACCTCTTATTTTAAGTGTCCATGGAGTTTCTTGCCGGATTGTTCTCCATAATAACAACTTTTTAGGACCGTGCTACTAAAGTCAAAATGTTTGATAAGTACTTGTAAAAATGAAGTAGCGGGCGAACGGCGCAGTAACTGACCGGTCAACTTTTGCACGACAGGTCGCAGTTTTGATTCCTACCCGGAATAAATAGTTGTATGGCGTATAGGTTTCAGATTTCTGTGATGTTGTACCTATGTGAAAATTTAAAAACGGAAACCGGAAACGGTTTAAAAACAAACAATATTTCTACATAATATAAAATTATATAGCAGTGATACCCTACTGATATGACCATAGGATGTCATGTCAAAGGTCTCAAGTTCGAATCCAAGGCATGCACCACTGACTTTTCGAAGTCATTGTGCGTATTAATAGTTAATTATCACATACTGAAACGGAAGACGAAAACATCGTGAGAAAAACTACATGCCTGATAGATTTCTCGATGGCGTGTGTAGTCTGTCAACCCGCAATGTGCTACCGTTGAGGACTATAGCGTAATCCCTCTCATTCTGAGAGGAGAGCCGTACCCAGCAGTGTATGGATTGATTATTATAGTTGTTCCGGGTCTGTGTTTTTATGTACATAAGTACCTATGTGATTACGTAAGAATTATTTTTGTTTTAAGGTGAAGCGGCCGTCCTTTTCCTTTACGCCCTTACGAAATTTAGCATGAGCGTTGTTGACTTGAGTTTGTTTAGCACCTATTCCATATTGATGGGCACTGCAGGTAAGATTATTACACGAGTATCAATGGTAAAACTATTTTAGAATAATATAAGGCCTCCTCAATAACGTGGCCGAGTAGAGATCGTCCCTCGTATAGGTATAGTCAGCTTATAACAGGAATACTGGAAATATATAACAGGATGCCTTATTAGTCTAGTGGTCCCAAGCGCGACTGCTACGCTAGAGGTCTTGGGTTCGATCTCCAGATCGAGCAAAGTGTTATTGGGTTTTTCTATGAAATTCTCAGTAGCCGCTCGGAGTCTGGATTTGTGCCCGGTTATTGGCAATTGGCTCGCGCCCTATTACATGGGGTCTAAAACATACCGGCGAACTGTGAGTGTATATTGGTACACCTCTGCCTAACCTTTCGGGGAATACAGGCGTGATGGTATGATGGTATGTATGATGCTTTATGTTCGTGAATCATATTGTGATTCTTTAAAGGCGCCATTTCAACACTCCAGAACTGAAAACGATATACAGATACGATATACAGAAATCTTAAACTTGGTGGTGGAAAAATTTTAAAGCTTCATGGATCGACCACCATCAGGTGAGGTGACCGGTTATGTCAGACTTCTTGCCTTCCTTGTTCAAACCATCAGGTGAGGTGACCGGTTATGTCAGACTTCTTGCCTTCCTTGTTCGGACTATAAAGATGCATCCACACCAAAGTTACTTTTTGTAAAGTAGCGTTACCAAGTGTCACTGAGCAACATCTGATAACAAAAAGTTATTTATTGTTAGTATAATGTTGCCGTGTTAGAATAGGTTAATAAATTGTAACGTTGCCTAACTTTTGAAAACAGTCAACATGTAGCAACAATCGATAACATTTGATAGACAATGAAAGTTACTCTTTGTTATATTTTGTTAATTTCTGTTATTGACGGTATGGACGCGATGAGCAAACATTCATCAAATAGTTACAAGTAGCCACAAAAGTTATAGATTTCTACCTAACATTACCGTGTTGCAAACTGCAGTGCACTTTAGTAAGTGCAACACAACTGCAGTGCAGTTAGTGCAGCATTAGTGTAACTGCAGTGTGGATGCACCATTAGACTGTGATCACAACTGAACTCACTAAACACGACTCTGACAGACTAGATCAACTTTGCAAAGTAATGAACACATTTTCAATAATGTTTTTATTCCATTTAAATTGCTTAAATCCCCCTCGGGCCTTTACAAATTTATGCTTAAAATAATAATGATACTGTTATTCAAAATGACGCACGGCTTAAAAGTCATGATCCTAAGAAAACACGAAGTGTTGAACATTGTTTTTAATAGTACCTCACAATATGCATAATTGTGATAATCATAATTTGTTCAGCTGTTAGAGTATGATAGATATAATACATAATCACGAGTGAAAAGTTTTTGACCCCTTTTTGTTTGAAAAATCCCTAACTATGTATCTACCTTTATGGCCATAAGCTTACCTTACCACGAGTGAATCGGTTTCTTCTAAGCAAGCGCGCTCCATCGTAGACCGTAGTACCGCTTAACATCAGGCAAACTGGCGGTCAAGTGTTAGCCTATCACAAAAAAAAACAATATCAGATAAACAGCCGGGATTGGGGTTTTGGGGCATTGTAGGGTCCAAATTAGATATTACCTTTCAATATCCACAGATCCTGCAATATTGTACCAGTGGAGAATATAACACCACTTATTTTAAAAGAGCATTCATTCTTGCCGGATTCTTCTCCATAGGATCAACATTTTGCAACCATGTAACATTTCATAAATGCTTGTAAAAGCTTATTTGAAATATAAACATTTGAACCTTGAACATGAAATTGCTTCAATTAGTCCTTTGTTTCGTCGATATTATTAATTTATTAAAGCGAGCAGCCTAGTAACTCCTTTTCCGGGGTTTTCATATTACACTACGGATTTCAGGATCAGCAGTAGCTGTGACGCTTTTCAGCAAGAAGATGAAAATGCATGACAGTTGCCTAGGCATCATCGCCACTGCTTGCAAGACTGTGTCTGCTTACGTATACGGATTGGCTCCCACCAGAGACTGGCTGTATGCTGCACCAGTGTTCGACTTCTTTGGAAACTCTGGTGCTATAGCCATCAGGTCACTCGGCACTAAAATCGTGGAACAGGATAAAGTGGGTAAGTTTATTAAATGTAGACCGATTATGGTCGCAGTGCATCAGTTGCTATGGCCGTAAAACAAGAAGTTTATGTTACTATCATATTATGACCTAAAATTTGGTATTGTAAGGGCCTATTTTACCATGTCCAAGTAGGCGCTACTCACAGAGTAAATCCAAAAACGCAACAATTTGTTTAAATCAGTCTAACATTGTTAACGATCTCTCTCATTGTGCCAAGAGGTGTAGATCACTTGGCAGAAGCAGAAGCAACTTAGCAGTAGTGCTTGAGAGAATGAGTTCTCTGCTATTCTCTTCTGCTACTACTCCAAGATGTCGTTGAAGGGGTATCAGTAAACTTCTTGTGTGACTTGTGTCCACATCACAGCATAAACACCCATCACTAATAATGTGTCTATTAGTTTGTACCCGAATTCATATCACTTCAGCGTGATGAATAAGTTTAAATAATTATGCCTGAAAAACAAGGATGAAACTTTATTCTGCAATGGTATAGATTACAAACGTAAATATGGATGAGAATATTAGGATTAAATCCTTTGCTTATCATGTTTCAATTTTTAAATTTCGACTATGTAAAAAAATACATGTCTTGGTCCTCTTTGAGAATTTGGTTAAGTCCATATTTTACATAGGTCACTCTCTATATACCTAAATAAATTTGATCAGGCACTCAATCATAGTAATTATTAAAAGTATTGCTTGGAAATATCTTTTATGAACTGATATTGATAAATATACTAGTAATTATAGAAGTTAGATTAATACCACAGTGAATTCGTGAACCAATATAATATAACCAATCAACAACATAAATCAATTCACTTTTAGTTAGTCACCCTGGGACTATTGTCCTGAGAAATTACTCATGTCTTACATAAATATCTAGGTACAGACAATTATATATTTCTACATAATTTCTTTATTATAATTTAATGTAGCTACCTAAGTATAATTATGGATACTGAAGTGAAATATAATTATGTTAATTCTACACGTGATTTGTTTCGCACAAAAAAAAATACTTACGCATCTTTCGCGTAACCACGCAGAAACCAGAGAACGCCACTTGCTACAACTTTTCCATACTTATTTTACTTCGTCCACATTCATATATCCCATCACACACTGTTTTTGAAGGAACTCACCAAAAAGGTCGGTACCTACTTAAGTTTTTCTAGTTCCCGGAGCATCGACTGACATTCACCT
Organism: Acronicta aceris; assembly: GCA_910591435.1. NCBI lineage: Eukaryota > Metazoa > Arthropoda > Insecta > Lepidoptera > Noctuidae > Acronicta > Acronicta aceris. The sequence continues at coordinate 7,239,846 of OU342774.1, forward strand.
TTTTCGTATCGATTTTCTAGATATTAAAACATTGATTAGATATACTTGGAAGTGTACCTACCCGTTACCATGGGTACAGGATCAGAAACGTTTTTTTTTATCTCCGTTAGGGTAAGGACATAGGCTATCATTTGTCTCAAAAAGTCCGTTTTGATGCGAGTAAAACCGCCGTCAACAGCTAGTACTATGTAAGCAAATCTCAATCATGAGATACCTAGGTCACATTAATCTGCGCAAAGATGAGTTAAATTCAGGGCAAGGGGCCTCGAAATAATATTTTAGTTGGAACCGGTAGGCGCAATACTTCATACCAAAAGGGTCTCCGACACAGGCATCTTAGGCACATAATTAATCCGGCCCTGGTTCAATTGAATACTAATCAACTAAACATACTGTTTTTTAATTGTAATTTTCTCCAAGTTTCGGCTGCAGTCGGCAATTGGAAGTAATTTTGCCTGCATATAATATTATCATTTCATTTAATATCATGTCATCTAAGACCAATCCGGCTTTTAGTTACATTTCAATTATTATATTTACTTATGTTAATTACCATCACGTTATATTCAAATATAATTTTGGAATAACATGGATACATTTAGGAAGGTTTTAATAATAACCTTTAATTACTCTCACAGGTATATCACGCTAATAAAATTGGAATAATTAAAGAATAACAAACCTCTAAAACGTTACATAAAAACTAAGGCGTGGACAGTTAGATTCTTTTCTGTGTGAATATACTCGTAATCTGTGTGAATATACATGTTGCTTTTTACGTGGGAGAGCCATGCTTCGGCACGATTGGCTTGACCGCAGTGATGCCACGGCCTCACAGAAAACCGGCGTTAAAAAACGCTTACGTTGTGTTTCGCTGAGTGAGTGAGGTTACCGGAGGGCCAATTCCCTTTTAAAAGGTCGGCAACGCGCTCGTGACTCCTCTGATGTTGCGGGTGTCCATGGGCGGCGGTAATCGCTTACCATCAGGCGATCTGTCTGCTCGTTTTGCCCTCCTATCACATAAAAAAAAGAATAATCCTGCAAACGTGCATCTCTACGAGTTCGTTAGTCATTGTTTGAACAGAGTTTTATTACCTTCAGTTAATACCTGATACTAACTACCGAACTCGATTTAGCTATCTTTAGCTCTAGTCCTAGCATAGCCCGCGTAGTGACTCAGCAATCGGAGGTTCGAGTCAACCATAACCAATAACATTCGTTTAAAAAGAGGATTAAAAATGCCTGATAATTGGTTCAGTTTATGGCTTAGTGAATTCTAAAATCATAGCACATACTAATTGAGTGTTTGTGATTAAATATGTAAATGTCAGAGTCAAGGCGTGTGAGGTACTGCTGTCATTATCCACATTATAGAAAAAACCACAACCGGATTCCGTGCGGATGATGAATCAAAACATAATTACATAAAAAAATTAAATAATGGTTTCGGATCTTCTTTTATATAAATTGTGAGCGAGCTTTGTAAGTTTGGATATTTATATTTTACTATTATATTGTGTGTTTCCATTCAAATTCCCGACGTTTTCTTTTAATTATTTTTATTAATTACTAGCTTCTGCCCGCGACTTTGTCTGCGTGGACTTCAGAATTAGGTCCAAACTGGATAAAAAGTAGCGTAAGTGTTATTCCAGACTATAATCTATCTCTGTGCAAATTTCATCCAGATCTGTTCAGCCGTTTTGGCGTGAAAGAGTAACAAACATCCATACATCCATACTCACAAACTTTCACGTTTATAATCTATGTAGGGATTACCAATACAATTAATTTAATTACCAATACGACAAAAAAATCAGACAGAGCGGTCAAGTCTCAAGTGATCTTTCATGCATATGCGGCAATGATTTTTAGTAATACGAGTATACATAAATAATTGTATTGATAAATTGAATTGTCTATGTTAGGTTATGTCAATATCGTCGCCTCGCAAACCCGCCCCTCGACCCTCGAAAACTCGCTCGCCTCGTAAAGCACAGATTAGACCGAACATAACATGTTCGTTCTGATGGTGCTTGACGAAGGTTTTCTTTCAAAAAAAAAACCATAAATTTGTGCATTACGAGGATATGTGGTCGTGGAATTTCTTCCACTTAGATAATATTGCCGACCGTAGGCACAGGATAGTAAAGCACTAGCGGTCTTTAGTAGAATTTGCGGGCCAAAGTTAGTCTCCTATATACTCGTATAGTACTAGCGACCCGCCCACGGATTCACCCGCGCTGCTCCGTTCTTATTGGTCGTAACATGATGTTATATATCCTCGATAAATGGCCTATCCAACACAAAAATAATTTTTCAATTCCAACCTGTAGTTCCAGAGATTAGCGTGTTCAAAGAAACAAACAAACTCTTAAGCTTAATAATATTAGTATAGATATTATGCACTATGTTAAAAAAACCGTGTCCTATCCGGAATACCTAAGTATCCTAATCACATTAACAAAATAATGTTTAAAATTCACGATTGTCGTACCCAAATGGCCGCCATGTCCTCAAAATATATGATATATTAATACTCGTATATACATATATTTAAATGTGATAAAAGTATCGTCGACCTTAGTTATTATGTTCGGCACCAAAGGCGAAGTCGCTGCCACCCTTAATTTTACTATTTCAGTTTCCTTGTTTTATAAAAAAAATGTATTTTTATTTTATTATTTTTATTTTTCTATATAGAGACATTAGAATACATTTCTACATCACATTTACTTAAAAAACCGGCCAAGTGCGAGTCGGGCTCGCGCACAAAGGGTTCCGTACGTCTATAAAAACGGCAAAAAATCATGTCTGTTGTATGGGAGCCCCCTTAAATATTTATTTTATTCTGTTTTTTAGTATTTGTTGTTATAGCGGCAACAGAAATACATCATCTGTGAAAATTTTAAAAGTCTAACTATCACGGTTCATGAGATACAGCCTGGTGACAGACGGACAGACAGACAGACGGACGGACAGCGGTGTTTTAGTAATAGGGTCCCGTTTTACCCTTTGGGTACGGAACCCTAAAAACTAAAATTTGTTAATAAACTTATTAACGAGTCTTTTATCTCAAAATATGGTCTAGGGAAAACATATATTTCAGTATTATTAAATAATTAATTATTTATACCTAATCAATTGTTTCTGTGGTTTGACATAAGAAATTGATTGTTTAACTTAGACAGAATAAAAGTTAACTATCTTTAAGCAATCGACTGAATGTCTTGCCTATATAAGGTGCTACAACGGTGTAAAGTAGATAGGTTAGTGCCTAAATACGTAACCTATTTTATCCGTTTCTTAAAATTTCTTCGTTCTTTTCATGACGGCTACTGTATCTCGCCTTATGTGACAGAATTTAAGCAATGCTCTCTGAAATTACATTTTCTGCCACGCAGTTGCAATCTAGATTTTATCAGGCACCTATTTTAAACTGGTTTTAGGATTTGTTTAAATAAGGGGACTGAAAGTTTATTTTTAAAGAAGATTTCTGAATGACTGGAGCTATGAAAAATTAATTAAAATAATTCTATTCAATGCTTTCTGCACTCAACTAATAAACATTTTTTCCACTACTTCATTGAATGAATGCTTTTTCAAGAAAATAATTTCATAAAAGAGTTGTAAATATGTTATTTTTTAGAGCGTCTGGTATATCAAACCAGAAGACGCAGGTTCGAATCCTGCCCGCGATTAAATATTTTCCTTTACTAAAAATAACTTAATAATCTTAGCATGTGTATGTGCTTCCCGAGTGGGTCTTCCCCGATATCTATAATCTGGATGTCTTTAAATCACGAGTGAATCGGTTTCTTCTAGGCAAGCGCGCTCCATCGTAAATTGCAGTATCGCTTAACATCAGGCAAATTGGCAGTCAAGCGTAAGCCTATCACTGATATAAAAAAGGTAGCGGTTAAGGTGGTCAGCCAACCTCGTTACTAAGGTTGTGCTGCATGTTATGAGTTCGATTCCGACCCGAGGAAAATATTTGTGTGTACCACGGATATTTGTTTCAAGACTGGGTGTACTTATTTTGTGCCCGTTTGTGTAGTTTCTTGCGTCACACAGCTTATTCCTAAGTGCATTTGTAATGGTTTTTTTTCTCGTCAGCCACTATACACCCTTTATTAGCCCTTACTTAGCCCTTTAACCAATAATGAATAGTTTTAAACTATGTATAGGTATGGACAGTGGGAAATCTAATTACGTGAGAGAGCCATGCTTCTACACGAATGGGCCGGCTCGACCGGAGTGATACCACGGCCTCACAGAAATCTGGCGTTAAACAACGCTTACGTTGTGTTTCGCCGAGTGAGTGAGGTTACCGGAGGCCCAATCCCCTTTTAAAAGGTCGGCAACGCACTTGTGACTTCTCTAGTGTTACGGGTGTCCATGGGCGGCGGTAATCGCTTACCATCAGGCGATCCGTCTGCTCGTTTGCCCTCCTATCCCATAAAACAAAAACTGCCAAACCAAAACATTTTATGGAAAGCTGGTTTAGAGTCTGCCTGACCACGATGAATGGGATGCTAGCATTTCATTCAATGTGTAGCCGACCGGATATAACGCATTCTGCAATATATCTGACACTGACTGTAATAAATTGATTGGTTACATATTTACATCAACACTGCATAACGTAATCCACATTACATACCATCACGCCTGTATTCCCTCAGGGATTAGGCAGAGTAATGCTTATGTACGCCCATAGTTCGCCGGTATGTTTAAGTCCCATGTAATGGGGGTAATAGGGGGTTACTCTCAATAGAGTAACCCACTATTACATTAGTGCTCGGTTAATGATTCCATCAACCGAGCACAAATCTCAAATTCCGAGCTGCTACTGAGACTTTTTAGAAAAATCCAATAACACATTGCTCGACTTAGAAATCGAACCATGGCAGTCATGTACAGTAATGTAATCATGTACTACATGATTATATAATGTAATCATGTACTACATGATTACATTACATAATCGTTTACATTATTGTGAATAAATCCAAGATAACTGAATCAAAAATCTATCTCTCTCTTAATTTTTATATATTTTATTAGTCTAGTGACTAATAAAAAAAATATATCAGTATTTTATTGACTGTCTCATTAGTCTAGTGGTCCCAAGTGCGACTGCTACGCTAGAGCTCCTGGATTCGATCCCCAGGTCGAGCATAATGTTATTGGGTTCTTCTATTGAAATTTAGATGTCATGATTCATTTTGTTAGGAACGTCTTATACTATGTTAGTAAGGATATATTGAAATATTCGTGTCCCCTATAACGTGGGACATAAACATACCAGCGAACTGTGGGTGTACATCAAGTACGCCTCTGCCTAACCCTTCGGGGAATACAGGCGTGATGGTATGTTATGTTATTTTATTAGTGTACACGAAAATTATGCTTCTATAAATATTTATTTGTATGTTTGTCCTATATGCGTTTCTAAACCACTCATCCGATTGTGATGAATCTTTGGTGACTTGTTATGCGTGTGCATGGGAAGGTTTACGATAAAAAAACAACAAAAAGAGATAAAAACCGTAAAGTGCCGGGGGCACAGTTAGTATTCATATAAAGACAATAAACTTTACAGCAAGACACCAACCAACTTTGACTAATCTAGTTAAGTAGGGTAGGTACCTACAATGTAAACTGAACTTTGTCATAAATTAAACCCCAAGTAAACTGACCTTTATCCTACCTGTTCGTGAAATTTAAGCTGGAAACTAAACTACAAAATCTTGCGTGTCGGTTAATTTATTGTGTTTCCATGCTTCATTGTTACAATACTGCCCCCGATAATAAGAAAGACGTATCTAACAAAAACTAAATACGGAGAAAAAATACTTGTCATCTTAGTTAAACTATATGAACTATATGATAATGTAGATGAGTCCTTATTCACTGTGGTAAATCCGAAATTAAATTATTTAATAATATCAGCTGATTCGACTTTTGTTCCTCATTCCGGCAATAAATATAACACAATTTTGGAAAAATGTTAGTGACGTCCTTTTTACTATCGGGGGCAGAATATCTGGTCACAGCTTCTCCTTAAATTAAATATACCTATGATTGTAATTTATCCGGTTATCCTGCCCGGCTTGGCAGCCTTCAAACACGTTCATTACCATCAAACCGGGCACGGCTCGCTCTCAGAGTGAGGGTAGACTATATATTATATAATCCACCATGCCAGCTTACAGTGGGTTGGTTCAAACTTGACACGTCTTTGAGAAAAATTCTCAGGTGTGCAGGTTTCCTTACAATGTTTTCCTTCACCGTTTAAACGCGTCACATGATTACGAAAAGTCAGAGGTGCCTAGCCTTGGATTCGAACTCGAGAGCTTTGGCAGTCTAACTGTCTGTCATGCCTAGGCTATCACTGCTTTTTTTAATGTGTTCTAATTTTTTTCTGCAAATATTTTTTTTTTATTTAAATGCGCTGTTTTTTTAGGTAAAATATGTTCTCTAATCGGGTTCATTGAAACTTTAATACCTGTCATATACATACCGCTGTATACCAAGCTGTTCTCCAATACCGTGGAAACTTTACCTGGAGCGGTATACTTACTCGGAGGAACCATGACGATACCGGCATTTCTTATATTTATGTAAGTATAACAAACCCTTGAGGCCTCCCCATATAACATAATAAAAACATAACATCCCATTACGTCTGTACTCCCTGAAGGGTTAATCGGAGATGTACTAATGTACACTCACAATTCGCCGGTGTTCGACCTGTGAATCGAACCCAGGACCGCTAGCGTAGTAGTCAGCCTCTTATACGGGCTTTAATTTTTCAAATTCTTCGTATGAAAAGATATACTCATCCTGCAATACCATTGAGATCAATCGGCTTAAATTGTTTAGCAACGAGTAGGTACTTAAAACATCAACAAAAAGCAATTGATTTCTCTTGGAAAAATTAAAAGGCCCAGCAAAAGGTCAAGGTCAGTTTCGATCACGTAATCGGTATAGTACATGACGGTATTCTACGCGCTCTGCGGTTTTGTCGACGGCAACACTCGACAATACGACAGAGCTCACGTCAGTCGAATTGTCCGCGTTAGTCGGTCAAAGGCCGATCTCATGGACATTGTCATGTATTGGATTTCTAATAATGTACCTACCTACCGGTTTCATTTGCATATACACATATGATAACATCTTTATGTAAAATAACACGAGCCTACTCTCACATTACGTGGGTATGTTCAGGTCCTATAAGATAACTAGCTTCCACCCGGACCTTCGCCCGATTAGAGTTCGGTATGTCACTTAAAGTCTTATCAACGACCCATGTCACTTCCCAGCTCAAAATAATCAAATAATGTACAATAAACCACATTAATGCCTCGCTCTTAAACTAAATAAAAGAGAAAGCGACCCTATTTGATTACCATAAAAAAGGTTATAGTGAGTCAACCTTAAAAGATAGATATATACTATCACAGACTTTTTTTTAGAACTTTTACGAGTGGAACAATTCCGTCAAACATGATTTTTGTGTAACGTAAAAGGAATATTTTTGTCGGTTTTTGCAACATTATTCATTAATGCTCCGCTCCTATTGGTTGTAGCGTGATGTTATATAGCCTTTATTCTTCTTCGATAAATGGACTATATCCATCACAAAAAGAAAATTACAATTCGAACTAATAGTTCCTGAGATTGGCGCGTTCCAATCAAACAAACAAACAAACTCTTCAGCTTTATAATATTAGAAGATATAGATAAGAGAGTGAGCTTATTACCAAAAATCCAAACTTCAAGCTGCTACTAAGTATTTTACAGAAACATAATAACACTTGGTTCAAACCAAGTGCTTGCGCTTGTAACTACACTATTGAAACAGTTAAGTATCTTTCTGCAAGGAAGCCTCTCAGAGGCACAATATAGTGATCTAAAAATATTATAGTAAGAGTATTTATTTATGTAGGACGCTTTCCGGCAAGATGGAGTCATGATTTGCGAATGGTTGCTGGCGAGGCTTTTGAGGACAGAGCGAAGGCGCATATTGGGAGAGGCCTACGTCCAGCAGTCGATTAGTTTCGGCTGATGCTGATGATGATTTATTTATGATAAGGGGTTTAGGTGTAGGAAAAGTTGTTGAGTACAATGAACGGGCAGATTTGCGTAGGAGACTATCGAGACCTTATGTAGTATTATGCTACTAATGGACCCACGGATGTAAGCAGTGTTAAAGTTATATTATGTAGATTAATTACATCTAGAGTTGCCAAGCCATTCAACACATTATTACAAAACTTTGATAAAATAAAATGTTAAGGTCAATTGGTACATCCGCTAACGATTAACATACTTGGTAGAGTTACTTTTTAGTAAAGGAAACATTTTTCCTTTTCTAAAAAATAACTTTATAATATTAGCATGGAAAATGCAAAAAAAAATACAAAAAGATCGTTAAAAGGTAAGGTGGCATCGTACGACACTGAACTAACTGTGAAGTAAGTAGTGTCGGTTGAGAAGTAAGGTAACTTGCCTCTCATAGATGTCGCCAACGTCACCTTATGACGTAAATTCAGAATGTAAAGGTAAAATTTCAATCATGCTGGTAGGGTTCGCGGTGGCTTAGAGGTCAGAGCGTCTGGTGTATCCAACCAGGAGACGCAGGTTCGAATCCTGGCCGCGATTGAAATTTTTCCTTTACTAAAAAATAACTGTAAAATCTTAGCATGGAAAAAGCAAAAAAAAATCACAAAAAGATACTTGGTAGAAATTTTTATGTTTACATCATCATTTTAAGATGCAGCAACAGAGGGGGAACTGTCTCTCACGCGCTTTACGACACTCCGACGAGGGTGGTCACCAGCCAATCAGACCCCAAAAGGTCCTACCACCGAGCAAATCAGATATTTTCTCGGCTCTTATGAGATGCCTATCTGAATGGCAAGGAGGAACTGTATTCTAACCGCAGAACAAATTGTTCCGGGATCTAACCCCCACACTGGGATATAACTAACTATATAATGGTTACATGGTACCTATATGGTTTGCAAAATCATTGCGTTATGTTTTGTGTTAGACATAATGCAATATCTATTGTTCTTGAGTTCTTGTGCCCTTACACGATTTAATAAAAATACTTTTCGTACTAAGTTGACTGTTATAAAATACTGGGATTTTAATTTTATATACCATGTAACTGCGTTATTAGCCACTAGGCTAATGAGACAGTCCTGAACGCCACGCGAGCGCACTACGCTTGAGGTCCTGGGGTCGATTCACAGGTCGAGCAAAGTTGTTATTGGGTTTTTCTATGAGATTCCCCGTAACAGCTCGGAGTTTGGAATTTGCACCTGGTTAATGGCAATAGGCTCACCCCCTATTACATGGGACCTAACCTGGCGAACTGTGGGTTACATTAATACCTACGCCTCTGCCTAACCCTTAGCATAGTACTTGATGGTATGTTAAGTCCAGATAATCGTATAAATTTTGAATACTAAATGCAAATATTTTTAAATTTTTGTTTTTCTTTACAGAACACTATATGAAATGCATAGAAGGCAGGAGAAAGACATTGTCAAGAACCCAGCTGTGAAAGAAATGTATGCACACGATAATTACATCACTGCTTTATAGTGCAATCGTAAAAAAACCATTTCCATAAAGCTACCTACAGATACGCCTGAGATACACTCGTAAACAGAAAAATAAAGGACCTTCCTAGGAAACAAAGGTCTCCATAATCAATCTCTTGGCAAATATTTAACAGATATCATTAATTATTACAAATAAACAACATCGTTTGAGGGAGGCATAGGTCACAATAGTGCAATAATAAGAATTGTGGATAATAATGATGCACATATCTAACAAAAATAATGAATAATTTCTAATTCTTCAATTATAGACAACACTAGTTGTAGTTCCACCCGCTGCTGTTTCTAAGGGTCGTGGCGTGATGTTAAATAGCGTATAACATTCCTCACGAATCACTCCGTCCATTGATAAAAACTGTATGAACCTCCGTTCAGTAGTTTTTGAATTTATCGCGTTCAAAAATACAGACAAGGCTGTGGGACTTTGTGTTAAAATAATATCTTACTAATAATATCGGTAAGTTTGTAGTTTGAATAACGACATTATATTATTGAAATAAAACGACTTCTACGAATTTTATCGCGTTGTATTTGATATTATTAAATACTCGATGTTTCGGATCCTTTACAGCATCCATGGTCACGGGTAGACTAAGTTGTTGGACGTCTTAATGTTGCAATTACTAACAGCTACCTTACATGTTTGTTAAATATTGGCCATCCATCTCACCGTATCCTTCGGTCTTGCCGTTCTGGGCTTGGATTTTGATTTAAGGGTCCGGCGGAGCTTGAATTGCCCACAAAAACGTAATACCGAAATAAATCGTAATCCAGACAATATTCTATCAAATTATGTTATTATTCGGATTTGGATACCGTTAACCTAGGTTTCTACGATACTATTTCGTCTACTTTCTTTTATTTCCAGTGAAGTAGTTTCACTGGAAATAAAAGACCGAAAAATCGTTCCAAACTTGGTAAAGTTAACAAAAATTGCACTCGCATTGATTTCCGGTGAAGTATTTTGGATAAAATGGTAACGTAGGAACCTAGATTAACAGTATCGGAATCCGATTAATAACATAATTTGATTAAATAGTCTTTGAATTACGATTTATTTCGGTATTACGTTTGTAAGAGAAATTCGGTCCGCCGGACTCATAATGGAATCTATAAAGGGGTTCCAATCAGTTACGTAAGCCCCAGCTATCTTCTCTATTGAAATTTTGATGTTTTTTAATTTCAATAGCCTCGCGAATCATCCTGGGTAGGAAGCGGTTTTCTTTTGCGAGGACTTCTGGTTTATCAAAACTGATGTAGTGCTGGGCCTTGTCAAGAGTATGTTCACAAACTGCTGACGGCTCCAAAATTGCGGATCCGAAACGTCGGGAATTAAATAATATCAATACAACGCGATAAATCCGTTAAAGTAGTTATATTTCTATGTCTAATTTAGAAAACTTATAAAATATATTGTGTTAGAATAATTTGCCATAACTTACAGTTTATGATATGTAGATATAATTAGGTTTTCATAATTTATTATTTACAAATTAATAACATACCATCACGCCTGTATTCCCCGAAGGGTTAATCAGAGAGGCATACTTAATGTACACCCACAGTTCGGGGGTATGTTTAGGCCTCATGTATAATATAACATGCGGGCGAGCCTATAGCCATTCACCGGGCACAAATCCAGACTTCGAGGTGCTACTGAGAATTTCATAGAAAACTCAATAACACTTTGCTCGACCTGGGGATCGAACCCAGGACGTCTAGCGTAGCAGTCTCGCTTGTTATTGAGCTTTTCTATGAAATTCTCAGTAGCAGCTCGGGGTTTGGGATTTGTGCCCGGTTTATGGCAATACGTCGGCCTTAAACATATCTAAAATCTTATCTTAAACGTGTTAATTAGTACGCCTCTGCCTAACCCTTCGAGGAATACAGACTTGGCGGTATGTTATATTAATAATCTTCATCTACTTTACAACAAAAATATTGTTATATTACATAGGTACGCAAAAGGACTGAAAATTTCCATGCGCCTAAACCCATAAAAACAGTCGGTTGTCTAAACTGTATGGTTGTCATAAACTCACAATCTCTACTCACCTTTCATAGGGTAATGCTGGTGTTATATTACAAAATGAAATGTAAACCATGATTATAATTATTCGTATCGTCTTCGCGCAATATTTAGTGTCTTAGATAACGTTTAGTATCTTGAGTTGTAAAGGCAATACTTTCAAGTATAATTTATTAAAATTAATCATTAGTTATCTTGTTCAGCTAAGATTATAATTATTATTATTACCTATACCTAATAAATAACATGAATAAAAAGTTTTATCGATCTCCTTCGTAAACAAAATACTTACCGCCTAAGATTTCGACAGCATGTCTATGGGTTATTTATGTCGTGGGCCAATCGCTCATAAGAAGCATAAGAAGCTCATAAGATGCTCTAAAATATTCAATTCCTTCCCGTAAGCTTCGATTGAAAGGAAATATTATATCGGAAGTACTGGGAAACGGAATTTTAAAATACATCACATATTCAATTGGAAACGGGTGCGGAAACAAAGAGGAAGCGCTCGTGGAAATGGAACTTAAGCGTAATTTTAGGAACTACGCTAATTTTGAAAAAAATTGTACATGTTATGGACATTGTGCATTCCAAGGATCTGAAGCGAGTAATATTATAAACGCGAAAGTATTACTCTTTTACGCCAGAACGGCAGAACGGATCTGGATAAAATTTGGCACAGAGATATAATATAGCCTGGAATAACATTTAGATAGGCTACCTTTTATCCAGGCCAGATCCAATTCTTTATCCACGCGGACAAAGTTGCGGGCAGAAGCATAAATTTGATAAAAGTAATATTTTATAACGCCTATCTTCCGAGGGTTAGGCAGAAGTATACTGATGTACCTATACTCTCAGTTGCCTTTATGTCCGATGTAATAGTCACAACTTATTATATGTATGATGGCCTATTGCCTTAACAGGCCACGAATCCAAACTCCCGAGAACTCGGGAAAGGTCAAGCAGGTGAAAGAAACTGCAGAAAAGTAGCTCATCGGCAAGAATTTACCTATTGCTGTAAGCTTCAAATTATTTATCTATATCTACCTATAATAAAATTGTAACAGTACGAAGTCTGTACATTATATATATTATAGAAAAACGAATATGGGGAGTCTATATGTATTACAGTAATTGAATCCAAAATATCATTTTTTTGAATTTTTGTCTGTCTGTCTATAGTTTTGTACGCGCATTACGCAAAAATGCAATTCCATGCAGTAGGCATTGTAGGCATGGAATTCAATGCAGTTTAAACCGATGTATTACTAGACGCCTAACTTAAAATCTGGTGCATGTTTCATCTTGATACGCCGCCTAGAATCGGACTTATAGTATGTTAATCTTTTTGGGACGTGAGTGAAACGGCGGCACCAGCAACTAATCAAATATATAAAACATATTATAACACTAGTTGCTGTTGCCCCATATTAGATTTTCTTTAATATCTATAATGTACAGACATACAATTTTATTATAGGTAGATATAGATATAAAGGTTCTAAATAACCCTTCTTCTGGTGCAGTCGGGTAAAAAGAGTAATAAGTACTTAGATATATATTTTCAGTAACTTTACCACAGAGTGATAAGGAATCTAATTTGAAAACTAATAAACATTTTTACATCGCAATCGTACATGTAAGTAGATACAATAATATCTATGTACCGCCTGCAGAATTTCTCACGGCAACGCGCTTGATGTAAAAATAAAGAAAAACATCACAAAATGTGCATCAGACAACAATAATAATTGTAATGCGCCAGTCAGCCTTGGTCTCATTTATGGAATTATTTCTGGCTATTACAATACCCAGTGACAAAATAAATGAAATCAGACGCGACATGCGGTAGTCCCTCACAAGGCCAAAAACATTGGGAACAAAATTAAAGATACATAAAAGTCGTCTGCAGATCAAGTTCAAGTTCAAATTTTTAATCACGTAACATTCCATTGCGTCTGTGTTCCCAAAGGATCGGGCAGAGATGTAGTGATGTCTTGTTCGCCGGTATGTTTAGTCCCGTGCAATGCGGCGCGAGCCTATTGCGATTTATTTATTCATAGGCACCAACTCTTTATTGTACATCAAAAACATTGATACAGACAGGACATAAATCGTATTTTAAAATATAAAATGGGCGGCCTTATTGGCGCCTATAAACGATCTCTTCCAGGCAGCCTTGGGATGGACTCAGCAGAAACTGAAAATCAAAAAAAAAATCTCGGCCATAACTTCAAACTCCGAGATTCTGTAATTGAAATACGTAACAATGGTTTTTCTTGACTTAGGGATCAAACGGACCTCATTCTCAGCAGCCGCACTAACGATTACCGATTATAACGATTCAAAAAGTACACAAGAAACGCAGAAAATCAGTAGTTATGCGTAGTCAAAATACAAAAAAAAACGAATGGCAGAATTTCTCTTAAGGGCGCGTTTATAAATAACATAAAATGACGTTTAACCCCCGAAGGGTCAGCCAGACGTGTACCTACGTACTAATTACTAATGTTCACTGGTCTGGTTAGGTCATATTGCCACAAAACCAAATACCGAGCTGCTACTGAGAATTTCATAGAGAAACCACAGTAAAATTGCCCGTCCTAGGAATCAAATCTCTAGCGTAGCAGTACCTACCAGACTAATGAAGCAACATTTATGAAGCGATTTTTTTCTCGCTGTCTCAGTGTGTCAACTTTCGCGTCGTATGTTTGCAAGCTAAGAGCAATACATTACCATTGCTTCAAGATAGCGACACCTAGTGTAAAAAGAATAAAACCACTAAGAGGTTTCCCTCCTCTTACAAGGAAAAGATAGTGAAGATAAAATGTGACAAGGAATAGCTTTTCAAATGACAAGTCTACTGCGAGAATCTGGAACACATATATACATTAATGTCTGGATGTTTTGAGATATTTTTGTTTATATTACCTAATTTAGTATTGATATAAAATAATGATGTAAATGAGATTTCGAGAATATTAAAGATTTAATGAAATAATAACATAGTATACAGAGAATATAAATTAAAATACATGTTTTTATTGTAATAATTCAGCATTACAAAATGTTTTATGTGTACTTTTTTTGCTATGTTTATCCGCCTAAGTTCGAGTCTACATATGTGTTTTTTATCAGTCCATACCACAAATTAAATTATGTAAAAAAACATTGCCCTTCTCTATTTATTGACTCTTGTTTTGTTTCTTACTCAATGTTTTTATTTATTTTTAAATTTAAATATTTTTTTTGTATTTTAAATAAAACATTACCCCACACTAGGATTTTCTCCTGTATCGTGGGTGCGTTTACAAACACAAATTCTCACATACACAAAAGCCCATACCCGGAACAACTACCTGTAGATCATACAAATATTTGCCCCGTGTGGGGATCGAACCCACAACACGTTGCGCAGAAGCCGATCGCTCAGCCGCTACGCCAAACGTGTCGTCAAATGTTATACTATGGATAAAGATTTTTTTGTAATCTTGAATTGTGTTTGTTTTATTATTTATGACTATTTAGTATTAATAAGATTTTCGTAAAATAATTTGTCTGTCAAACAATATACGGTAAGTATTGCTATTTCTCCTTAACTGCTCTTTAAGATAACTACCTAATTGATAAAGAAATTCCGAATTAGTCCTGTAGTCCTAAGCGCAACTGTTAGAGGTCCTGGGCTCAATACCCAGGTCGAGCAGTATTATTGAGTTTTCTGTAACATTCTCAGTAGATTGTGCCCGGAGATCGTCATTGTGATTGTGCCCTGAATTTCTACCCGGTTAATGGTAATCGGCTCGTCCTCTAATACATGGGACCTAAACATACCATTGAACTTTGAGTGTACATTAGCAGACGTCTGCCTAACCCTTTGGGGTATACAGGCGTGATGATATATTATGCCCCGTATCTTAACTGCGTAGCAAATCAACGATTCGGAGTATTGCTAACAACATAGCAATTTACTGTAGGACAGTCTAGTAGGTTATCATTAGACTGGCCACCGGTGTGTTCATTCGAGTTCTCGGAGCCCCCTCCACTATGTGCTATGGATGGTCGTTTGTTTTTAGTCAGTATCAGTCCGACATATTCCTCCACCTTTCCTTTCGAGAGATGGAGGACATATATGATTTTCACTCTAAAAAAACCGGACACTTGCGAGTTGGACTCACCCACTGCGGGATCCGTACAAATTTGTAGGTACATGTTATTATTAATTACAAATCTATAGTTTTCAGATTTTTCCCTATACTTGTAGTATAATACTGTATTACTTGTCAAATTTCATAGATCTAGGTCATCGGAAAATACCCTTATAAATTTTGATTCCCTTGAGAGTGTCGAAATATGCGTTTTTTGCGGCATAAACGGACGTATCTTTTTTTGCGTTAACTTAGAAGATTGATTTTTTTCACAGCTTCAAAAGACTGTAAACTTGAGTATATGGTTTTAATTTTAACTCGATACCTCCACGCGTTCTTAAGATCAAGGGTCTTGCCAGATAGACGGACGGATGGACAACAAAGTAATCTTATAAGGGTTCCGTTTTTTCCTTTTAAGGTACGGAACCCTAAAAAGGTCATCTTTAGACTACTTTAGTTTCGTAAGATGGTTTTCCTTTTAAGCCTTTAAGAGGTGAGGAGAAGCAACGCATTTTGATGGGGTTCAGTCGTTGCATCGGATCACAGCCTGTCACGATCGCGGTGAATTTTAAAACTCCCTCAGTCGTGAATATAGGGCAAGGGAATGCAAATGCGGTTTTAGTCGGTAGGAGTCTGACCCTGTCGCTTCCTCAGGCGGCAGACGATCCATGAAGATTTAAATGCTACGGGTCGTGGATTCATTTCCATGATTTTAAGCCTACCGCAGTACTGCTAGATAAAATCTCCCAACACCATCACGCCTGTACGAGTATTCCCCGAAGGGTCAGGCAAAAGTATACAGGCAAAAGGGTTAGCCAAAACTCCTCATCCATGACGAGATGCAAATAGCACGTAGGTAACCGCACCACGAACGCCTTGAAATTGATGTTGCGGTATTGGTTCTGCGGGCAATATGATCTTATCCTAGGTAAAAAGAGTTCTCTCTCTCTTGCGTCGGTCCCTCATGTCTGAGGATCATCGTCAGTATCAGGGTTACATCTGGCGCGGATGATCTGCCTACACCGGTTTCTGTCCAACGCGTCTCTTACGACCGTGTAAAAATTGGAGGACGACGAGTCTTTCATTTAATCGGTCCATCTTGTTGGTGAACGACCGCGCGATATTCTGCCTTCGGTGTTCCCAACAACAATCAGTTTTACCAGACTTTCGTCGCCTCTGTGCACTATGTGGCCGAAATATGAAAGGATGCGTTGTTGACATAATTATGGTGGACAAACGAGTTTTTACTTGGAGTTGCGCCAGGATTAATGCATTGGTACGTTTTGCCGTCCAAGGTATTCGTGCCAACCACAAAAAGCTACAGGTAGCTATAAAAAAATAACATACCGTACCAACAACCCTCTATTCCCTGAAGTGTTAGCCAGAGGTGTACCTACTAATACCTACACTCACAATTCACAGGTATGTTTAAGTCCTATGTGATAGGGGCGAAACGGCACAAATCCAAATTCCACTAATTTTTTTTTAGAAAAACCCAATAACACTTAATTCAACCTCTAGCGACCTCTGGCGTAGCAATCGCACCAACGACCAGTAGACTAAAGAGGTCGTCCTATAAAAAAAGATATAGATACATATTATAATTATTTTGAATAAATTTGTTGGATTACCCAATGCCAAGTATGGCGGGTAAAAACTCGTTTCCCGGAGTTCAATAGAGTTTTATTTAGTATTCTCTATTCACGACGATTTATTTAAGTATTATCGATATCCTGTTAATAATTCTTAATTTCCATTATTAATAGTATCTGCCATCAATTTAATAGATATTGTGCGAGCTTAGTTATCTTCAAATGGATGCACAAAATATTTATAATTAAGATTAAAAAGTAGGTAACTACATGTATTTCATGAACTTTCTCTCAAGAATGATATGATGGTTTCGCCATAAAACATGATTGTGATTAGGTAAATGTGGTTATACCCAAAATAATATATACCTTTGAGAGAAAACCATATACATAAGCAAAACATACTAATTCTATTCAGATGATGAACATTCTACCGAGATTTTCTATGTAAGCTATCCAAATGCCGGCTTAGTTTGTATATGACCTATACTGTTATATGGATATTGAATCATAAAAAAGGTTAACAACCTCCACTTAACGACACTACTACGCTAACAATGAGTAACTAGATAAGTAAGTTAACACGTTATAATGAGCGCTATGTTAGATACCAATTTTACTCTATATTACAATTTATTTTATGGCAATGTTTTTAAAAATAAAATATTTAAATTAAGAAGTTTGCCACCCTATTGGTATTTGTACAGTCGTTACGATTATACTAATTCTTTTTTAAACGTCAGTCGTGTAGCTATCGGACGGAACAATGTTGCCGTAACGCGTTACTCAAGGTACAAGATAAATGAGCTACATATTTATTAAAAGTGGTGTCGTCGACAGTGAGACCTGTGTTATCGTATCGGGCGAGATGCGAGCGAATCGTATGCGCCGGCGCACTCTCATATCGCGCTTAATTTTACAACCTGACATTTACTGCTCAGGTTTTTGGATACGTCAGACGAATAACCACGGATTAAACGTATAGTCACCTTCGGGTGCCGGTGCGGTATAGTGTGGTGTGTGATATAAGCGGTGGCCCGGAGAACTTTTACTGACTCTCACTTTTCCGACGCGAAGCAAATATGATTACAAGTACTGAAAATATTAGCAGTGAACTCACTAGATCAAATATACGTCTCACAGGTAACCCTAAATCGGCGACGTGGAAGGAACAATCCAAAAATGTATTGAAGAACGTCAAAAATATTTTCCGCGAGACCACGGTCGAACCGTGTCTGTTTGTTTACATGTTGTGCACCGCTATATCGTCGTTGGCTGTTATGAACATGCACCTGGACAAAGCCTGCAGGGTTAATTATGATTACGGAACGGATATTTGCGACCGAATATCGAGAAGAAATATATCCGGTCTTGATGAGGAGGACAAGCGAATTCAATCGCTGGTCGCAGCAGTGGTGGCTTGGAAGTTTCCTCTTCAAACAGCGATACCGGCAGTAATGGTACTATTTGTTGGGGCATGGAGTGATAAGTACAAAAAAAGAAAAATATGTATATTATTTCCTTTTGTCGGAGAGATTATTTGCAATATTGGACTGTTATTTGCTACGTACTTTTTCAAAGAATTATCGTTGACAGCGACAGCGTTGATCGAAGCGTTGCCAGCGGCATTCACTGGGGGCTATATCATCATATTTATGGGAATGTTCAGTTTTATGGCGGATAGAACTACAATAGAAAATAGGACATTCCGCCTGGGACTTGTAACGATATGTGTGACAGCGGGAACACCGACTGGCACAGCGTTAAGCGGTATATTATTACGTGCGTTAGGGTACTATGGAGTGTTTTCTTTATTACTAGGATTGTACACTGTGTCATTCTTATATGGTGTGTTCAGACTTGAAGATGTGGTTCCTCCTGAAGAAGGCAAGAGCTATAGTCATGATTCAGAAAATAC
Organism: Acronicta aceris; assembly: GCA_910591435.1. Classification (NCBI taxonomy): domain Eukaryota; kingdom Metazoa; phylum Arthropoda; class Insecta; order Lepidoptera; family Noctuidae; genus Acronicta; species Acronicta aceris. The sequence goes on from OU342774.1 coordinate 7,259,174, forward strand.
AGGTGTAAAGTGTACGAGTATGTTGAGAGAAGTGTTTCAACTAGTTGGCAACACTGTCATGGTGGCCCTGAGACCTCGTGCGTTTAGAGGCAGGACTCAGATATTTAGTGTGTTACTACTCTACCTTCTTATGGTGGGACCTCTTTATGGTAAGTATCTATTAATTACTTTAAGATTACTGTGATATATTTTAGGAGAAAGTTTGTGAGTACAAGATAAAACATGCTATCTGCTAATGCTAACTGTAACATTTCGCACAGAATTCGAATTCATTCGTTACGCAATACACAAATTAAAATTGACCGTCCTAAAACAGCTGTACATTAAAAATATTATGGCGATGCATGCCACAACGGGTCGTCGAAGTAGGTCATTAACTCATTACTGTGTCTGGATTTGTTGTTGGGTCCCAGTTAACAAACTTTTATCAGTTCTACATACTTTACTGATATACTTATTTATTTTAGCCTACTATTGCTAACTACTTATTATATACGTATATTATAGACGTAAATAAACATACTGTTAATGTTAGAAGATCAATATTTACCAATTTGTTGCCATTAAATTAAAAAAAAAAATACTTACCTTAATATTATCGCCCCCTAGCACCTACATGGAACCTAAATATATTACGGGATTGTGGATGTAAATTAGCATGCCTCTACCCTACCTTTCGGAATACAGGCGCGATAGAATGCTTGATGACCTCCATAACATTGTGCAAAACCATTTGGTAGGTACCTAGATATTGGAAAATAAGGGAACTTTGTGTCAAACGTGTTCATAAACGATGATTTTCAATCGTTTATTGCTTGTGTTATAATAAAAATGTGATGTTAATAACTTCATGTGCATGATTTCAAAAGGTTCCTAACAAAAAATAAAGGAATTACCTTTATTTTTTGTTAGAAACCTACACATACAGGAACCTTTTAGAGGCATTGCAATGCACGAAAAAAACGAATTTTTGTGGAACAAGTGAAGGAAAGGGTGGGGATCGAGTCGTATCAAGAGGTAAAACGGAAAGCAGAAGATAGAGAACAGTGGCGATTCTTCTAACGACAAGAGCAGGCTCAGCTCTTAAATTATAATAAAATTGCAATGTACATCTGATATTAGGTCCTACCTGGTACACCCGGCTTCACATCAAGCTATAGATTTCCTCTATTATGCTGATCTCTTATTATACGCAAAGCCAGCTTACATCTGTACCTCATCTACGGGTAATTAAATTTGAATTTTAGAGCAATTTACTTATAAAATAGATTATAGTAGTGATGATCAAATGCAGAAAAATATGTATACGTATTCCGGGTTTGATCATTATTACTCTGAGTTAAGTATAAAATATATAAAATGAAATTATAGAAGATATAAAATGGAATATTGATAATCCGCCAGCTAATTACACAGCCCGGCTGACTGCCCCACTATTATCAAGGCAAGCCGGTAAATAACTGGCAAGCCTTGACTCCGTTGCCTTCCTGTTACCTTACTTCACATGCATGAAAAAAAACCTATCAAGTACGAGTCAGATTGATACACGGATGGTTCTTAACCTTATTTATGAAGTTTTAAGATATGCAAGTCTTTTTAAATAATGAAGGGAAATTTTGTTAAATTTTTGACCCTATTCTATTTTATAAATGTATAAAAATAAACACACAGTTACAATGTAACACAACACATAGTACAGTTATAGATGTAATTACCTATATTCTGCAAGATAATGTGCCAATTTCGGTTATTATATAAATGGTATAAATATAAAAAATATAATGGCATAAATAGTAGTCAAGTAGTAAGTATATAAAACTAGATGTGATACACACCGTAGTCACCATAGTGTTACCTTGTCATTTTTGGTACATGTGCCACTTCTCATTTTTTTGTATTAAACACTTATCCTCATTTTAGTTCTTCGTATGATATCAGAGCACATATGGTAGTTGGTAGGTTTTTACTCTTATAGGTACAGACATTCTTTACATACTGAAAAAAACATCATGAAAACTACATACACTCACACCTTTCTCCCACAGGGATAGGCAGAAACTACAGACCGCCACTATTCAATACACTTTACAAAATTTACATCGTGTGTTTTAAAAATAGGTAACAACCAACAACAACCAAATATTATAAATAATTGTATATAAGTACCTACTTACTATTGTTTTATATAAATATTCATTATCTGTTGGTTGAGTAAGTAGTATCTTTACTCAATTTGTGGTTGATTTAAATTTTTAGAATTCTTGTTTTGGAGCGCTCTAGCTTGATTAGCATTAGTTTAACCCAGACTAGGTATATTACTGTATATCTGTCTACCTATAAATGAGATAAAGCAATTAAAAACTCTACGCGTCTCTTCATTCCTGTGAGAAGGCACCTTGCGTAAAACAACTGGCAGTAACTGATAAATTTTAAAACCTGGGTTTTCTTAGATCTTTTGTAATAAGATTGTCTAGGTGTAGATGCATTGTCATGATAAAATGAGAATCATCGTGGCATTCTATTTAAATAGGTATTTCTATTTCAAGCGTAATGTAGGGTAAAGGTTTCCATTTCCTTCTTCTATTAAGTTCTTCGCGCCATCTTATTCTGGGTCTGCCACGATGTCTTCGGTATCTCTTTGGAATCCAAATCGTCTAAGTTTTTGCCTCCAAATACAAACTGACTCTTTGTCTAGTGGTCGCTAGCGCAGCTGCTAAGGGTTAAGGTCCAGGGTTTGAATCCCAGGTTGAATAAAATGTTTAAATTCTCAGTAGCAGCTCGCAGTTTGATGTGTGCCCGGTTAATGGCAATAGGTTCGCCCCGCACTTCAAATGCAGTAATGTTTTAAGTTCTCTAAAAACATAGTAAAGTAAACACCTACCTCCACTTATCTTTACAGTGATAAAAGCGTGATAGTCCTTTGTTAAAAAAAATATAATCGTTTTGTCAATAACAAACTCATTAATTATTCATTATTGCGTTTCTTATTATTATAATATTTATTAATTATAAGTATTTCATGAGTCTTTTTTATTTATGCACATTTTAGTAGGTAAAAACGTTGCCCCGCCCTAGGATTTTCTCCTGTATCGTTGGTACTTTTTACAAATACAAATGGTCACATTCATAAATGCCCAGACTCGGAACAACTACCTGTAGGTCATATAATTTGTTGCGTGCGGGGATCGAAACCACAACCCTTAACGCAGAAGCCGATCGCTCAGCCGCTACGCCAAGCTGATTTAAAATGTAGCAATCTTATACTAAAGTAGCCATCACTTCCGCTTATATCGGGAACACTGGGCTGATTAATTGAGGATGGTCAAGTGTAAGTGGCACCCGCGCATCGAGGGCTCCGCACCATTTATGTCTCTATAAAAACTAATCATTACACATCCCACATATTTCTCTAAGATCTTTAGCGACTGTGATCGCAACCTTTTCAATGTTTATGTTGCAATACAATAACATACCATCAAGCTTATATTTCGCGAAGGGTAGGACAGAGGCATACTAATGTACACCCACAGTTCGTCGATATGTTTAGGTCGCATGTAATACAGAGCGAGCAGGTTGTCATTAAGACACAAATACCAAATTCCGAGCTGCTACTAAGAATTTGATAGAAAACAATTTGTTCGACCTGGGAATCGAACCCAGGAACTCTAGCGTAGCAGTCGCGCTTGGGACCACTACACTAACAAAGCAGTTACAATACAATGCAATAAATATAATGCTTATGGTACATAGGTATCGTAACGTTTACATACAATAAAATTATAAATGATTTATTCATTATGATACTACCTCAGTGGCCATAAGCGCGACTCTACGTAAGACCCTGGGTTCGATTTCAAGGGCAAACAAAATGTTACTGGATTTTATACGAAATTCTTCATAGATCGCAGGTGAACTGGCGGTCAAGCGTAAACTAATCACGAATTTTTTAAAAAAATTCAGTACCTATCAGCTTGCCTCCGTAATAAACTTTCCCCTATTGCATGGACGTAAAATCATACTAACGTACCGTGGGTTTATAATTTGTACTCCTCTGCTTAACTCTATTGGGATACAGGCGTGATGGTGTATTACATAGTAAAAAATATTAAATTAATTTACTAAGTAGGCAGTGGGTGCACATAATTGATTATTATTTATCGTCTGTAAGACGATAATTATCGTATTGGTTTAACATAAAATATAATTATAAAGAATAATGTTCTGTTCATTAACCGTGCTCAATTTATGCGGAATTATTGAGAAATGGCGGCAGAGATTGTGACATCCAGACACTCGAATCCAGTCAGAGAATCATTACAAAGTGTCCTAGCAACTTTTGCTTACGGATCTCTAAAAATAAAAAAAAACAAAAACATGCCACTTTCACATGCTTTATATGGCAACAAGTATGTTATATAACAAAGACTGAAATGAGGAATAAATTAAATATCAGAGTATTTATGCATATTACGTAAGATAATAATATAGCAGTGATCTGTTGAGCATAAATTTGGTGCTGTGATTAGATGACATAGGTAATAAAAATTATCTAATGCACACCAAAAAAAGTAACAGAAATAAAATACCATAATAAAACTGCACTTCTCATAAGAATTGCTTGCTTGGAATCAAATTCGTCACAAATGCGACAATTTTTTTTATTGCATCTATTTTATTTCATTCTTCGCATCTTAAATGTTTATTTATATGTGTATCTCATTATATTGAGCATGATCATTCAGATATTTTTTGCATGGCCACTCACTAAGCGCTGGATTTACCTAATAGGTTCACTAAATATAAGATATTTCAATTCGATTCGATTTTTAATTAATAAATTTAAATAAATTATTAAAAATGAGAAAAAGTTATACATTATTATTTATTTTTCTCGTTTTCGGGTCTCATAAAGATGTTTCATTTTAATTTGGAATCGATGAGCTCTAAATTATTTTTTTATGTGCGAAAACATATAAATGATTTACATATAAGATATTCTCCAAAAATATATTTTTATTATCTTTGGGTATAGTATAGTACAGGACAGGTATAAATCAAATAGTTTTTATATTATAAGCCGCCGCTTAGTACTATTTGCCATAATAACACCAGAATGAGCGCAATTCACTTCTGAGTTTCGCGTCACAGAGACAAATGTCTTGTTTTCAATCGTCACAGAACAAATAAAACTGTGCTAAGTTCACTTTGGGCACAGCCGTTTGCTACTGATACTGTTTGTCCTAGTTTGAGTCGCGTGCGGACCACATCACTATCGAGACTCGCAACCATTTGATTTGTGTACTTAAGGTGACTACACACGATCAAGTCTATTATAGAGAAAATTATATGCATGATACTTATAGCATGATCCTATTTGCAAACGATGAACGTTTGTATGTTCTTTATGAAATGAAATGGAATGATATTTTATTCTGCAAATAGATCTTTAAAGATACTTTTACATGTCAATGGTTTGGTTTTTTTTATAGCTAGATGGCTTCGGCATTTCCTAACTGACGACCTCTGAGAAGAAACACCGAAACAAAATCAGAGAATCATGGTCTCTTTTAAAGTCCAGACATGGAAAAACACTTATATGTGTGTGAGTGGCACGATCTAGGGTAATGTCTGAAATGGCCTTTTGAGGAAAGGACCATAGCAGCTTTGAGTAGACCAGTCCCAACTGACGGCACGCATGCATCAGTTATCGTGTAGCTCAACCATAATTTAATTATAGTATTATGCATTTAAGATCCCAATTGATATCTACAGGGTCAAGTTTACATAATCAAGTGTCAAGTATCATGCACTTTGTAGCTTAATCAGGAGTTCAGTGAGAGTCCTTGATGATCTTAGTACCTACATAAAATGAACACTAAAGGGGTAGAGCTTTTAAAAGTTTTAAAAAGCACTTTATATTAGGAAATGGTAGTAAGAACAAAAGAAAAAAATTCTTCTTAAACTTCATACAAATTTCTCAATGCATCATTTAAATAATATGGAAAGATCCTTTTTTTTCTCTTTTATATAAACTCCTGAATAAGCTACTGGACGGTAAACTTGGTTTTGTGTCGCCGTTACATTTGAAAATGTTCTGTGCCAGGAAATAATGTCAACATGAGTCAAAATATATCTGTCAAAATAGCGTCTTAAAAAATACGCCATTATTCTTTAGTTTAAATAATTCAATAGACGTTCAATATTAATTCAAAGAAGCGTAATTAATTTAAGGATTTATTTGACTAACTTTTCAATCAATAAGAAATCGTTTTCAAGAGTGACTTCGCTTGATTACAAGCCTGTAGAGAGTTAGGGATGCAACACTCGTTAAAATTTTGGCCACGCACTCATTTGTGAAACAAAATGCGTATGGCCGTGACCAATATGAGACAGCGGATTACGCTGATAGGGCTGTCACTTAACCAACTGTTAAAACCTTGTCTCCGGCCAACTTTCAAGTTAATAATAAAAAAGGCACAGATTTCAGACAGCAGACTGACGCATTACCAAATAAGAAGTCGCAAAAAATGAAAGTTTAAACAAATTCTGTTTTTATGTAAGTACAATAAAAGCAGTAGTGTCAATATTTAATTTTTCCTCATATCTCCTCACAAAATGTAGGTACTCAACCTTTTTAACGGTTAAAGCAGTTGTTTCGAAAGGTCATCTAAAGCCGTGTATACACTTCGAACATCGATCACGTGCGTTTGAATCGTCTGTGAGAACAATAATAATTTAAATAATTGTCGTCCTAAATTTTGACTTTGACTTCATAGCCAATCTAACAAGTTGGTCCTTTATTTTTTTATTAAAACGCGGCCCCCACTTAGGTCTTCTCCTGTATCGTGGGTGCGTTTAAAAACACAAATTCTCAAATACACAAACGCCCAAACCCGGAACAACTACCTGTAGATCATACAAGTATCTTGTTCCGTGTTGGGATTGAAGTTCGAACCCACAACATGTAGCGCAAAAGCGCATTGCTCAACCGCTACGCCAAACCCGTCGTCGGTATGGTGCCCAATAATGCCCATGCACGATTTATATGGCGTCGCACTGCAAACTCCTTCGATGTATCGCTGCGCATGGAATGCCTGCATGCGATGCGTTGCGCGTGCGATATGATCATGCAATCAAATTTCATTGCGCATCGTGTATTTAATAATTATATCAGGATTGTTAAAATTCGTACATGGCTAATATTACGTCACATGTGATGGTTAATAATAACATTTCTTTTGTTTGCAGAGTTAATTTAAGAAGGTCAAATGGTATATTTCGGATATTTCGGAACGATTCGGTCATATTTATCTTTACACTTGCTGTTACCCGCAAAATCACTGGACATTTTGAGACAAATAGTGGATGTCCTTTCCCAGGATGGAATCTATCTCCTTGACAAATTTTATTATCGGTTTAGGTTTCAAAAGGTAACAGACAAACTGACAGCTACTTTCACATTTATAATATTAAGATGGAAGTAAGGATTAAGTAGGTACACACAAGTATTTAAATTAATCTTATGCCGAGTCTTTCATTGAGCAAGGCATTGTAGTATTGATATACAATCGATTATATTAAGAATTAACACGATTGACTTCTTTTTTTTTTAAAGCAATGTGGGTCACACATTACTAGTATTCTTGTTAACCCCTCGTACTAAGCTAAATGCTTGTATTACGAGTGGGTTCACGTCGGTAGTGCAATGGGTGGGGTTCGAACCAGCAACCACATGATCGCAAGTCCGTCGCCCTAGCCATTAGGCTACCGCCGCTTACATTTTCGATTAGCATCTGCAACTAACTTTAGAGACCCTTTATCTTATTTTTTATAAAAAAAAAATATGTCATAAGTGAATCGCCAAATTACGTGGACCAATAATGTTCCATGTAATTTGTCGATTCATCATTATTCATCATCTAACCTACAATTGTAGCTTGAACATGATAGGCCCGCTATAATACAATTGTTCGCGTTTGAATTTTCCAAGATGGCGGCCGGAAAATGGAAAATTGAACTCAAATTCATCATCTACAGGCCATTTTTACTATAGTCTATTTTTTTTCAACAAATTACGGCGTAGTTTCAGTGCCGGTCTGAAAGGGTTAATGCTATTGCGAATAAATTATACATAGGTACATTATATGAATATAAAACAATAAATTATAATAATTATGTTATAATACAATAATAATTACTAATTGTAAATATATTTGAATTAAAAGTTATTAAATAATACAGTTACTCTCCCTCTCTCCTAAAGTTCCTGTGCCCTACAGGGTCCACGATGATCACTGTATCTACCATCTACCTACTTATATATTGTGGAATTTAATAAATGATTGATTTAATTTGATTTTAGCCAGTGCGGTAGAATATCAGTATTTTTCACGTCTGGACTAGCATTAGACCCCCGAAAACCATTAACGAGGTAATGTCTGTTTAAAGATAAATAGAAGATTCATGGAAATAAAGTATTGAAACGAAAATCTTCTAAATCAGTTTCGGCTTTTGTGTGTAATAAAGTAAAATATGAATATGTATAGGGGTATTGTTACTAATTCTTCAAGGATGTTCTCAGGCGTTCATTGACAGGTGTCATTGTGAATTGATGAAAAATATGAAACAACAGTTCAACGGGTAACACGTCTAAAAATGTATTTTCCACTTTTTGCCTTTCTGGGGCCGTATTATGACGTATTAACGCTATCATTTTTAGGTTGTAAGAACGAGATGAGGCTATTTAATATGTAGAGCGACATCTCTTTCTCACAACGTAAAAATGATGGCGTTAACGCGTCATAATACGGCCCCTGAAATATCTTCTTTATACTTTAAAACGTTGACCTTCACTAGGTGTTAGGAGTGAAGAGCTGCCACTCTACAGTTTAAATAGCGCTACCTCATTCGCATATCCTAAATATGATCGCTTTGTGGTACGTTACTGCACTCCCATACCAGTCTCCTAACAAAAGCCTAAATGAAAAGAGCTTAAGAGTTTTAGTGTACCTACGTAATATGAATGGATGTGCCAAAAAAATTATAGTACCAAATGTTACAGATAATTTTCAAAAGATTAAGGTCTGATATTTTTTATTTCTCATAAGAATTTACAATAATTCACTTACATGAGAAAGTTTAAACACATCTAATCCTAGACGTAAGTACAAGATAAAAACTCATTCTACTCAACACTTTCAATCGGAAGAATACATTTTTTAAGCTATTTAGTTCTAATATGTTACGAAATACAATATACAGGGAGGGTACTTGTAAAAAAAAACGAACATAAGAATACTAATATAAGATAGCCCCCGAATACCCAAATGGAGGGGGAAAACCTATAAATGTCGCTAAAATCTTAGTAGATAGCATAGCAATGCCAACAGAATGAGGATAGACAGCTGTTATGATAATTACAATGAGATCTAAACTGAATTAAATTTATAAAATAATCCAGAGCTAAAATAAATCGTGTAGAAGTCAACTGCAGCTGATGCTACAATAAAACCTAGATTAAACTAACGGTGTTACTCGAGTTACAAATAATCAGCCTATTCCATTCGTGTTATTATTAACCGCATTAACCGAGCAATTAGCAATCGCAACCCAAAATTAAATTTTGTAGTAATTACGCAACGTTTCAGTTGAATTAATTGATATTGAACAATAGAATGAAATAGATAGAGTACAATTTCATAAATCATAGAATTGATCCCATCTTTATCTATACCTATAATAAAATTATAACAGGTGGATATCTTTACATGATAGATATAAAAAAAAATATGGGGGTCTTTATTAGAACAACAGAAGCCAAAATAACAATATTTAGAATTTTTGTCTGTCTGTCGGTCTGTCTGTCTATCAGTCTGTACGCGAATCACGCAAAATCTACAGCATGGAATTGAATGCAGTTTTCACCGATATATATTATTGCTAGAGGTCTAACTTAAAATCTGGTGCATGTTTCATCTTGATACGCCGCCTAGAATCGGACTTATAGTATGTTAATCTTTTTGGAGTGTGAGTAAAACTGCGGGCAACAGCTAGTCCAACAATAAGAATTAATTACTTATAATGAACAATGAATTATAGATATGGGCCTCTTTACAGACTCATCTTTGTATGCCTACAGTTCCATAACTTAAATAACTAACATAACATACCATCACGCCTGTATTCCCCGAAGGGTCAGGCAGAGGCGCACTTAATGTACACCCACAGTTCGCCGGCATGTTTAGGTCCCATGTTACAGGGGGTGAGCCTATAGCCATTCACCGGGTACAAATCCAGACTCCGAGCTGCCACTGAGCATTTCATAGAAAAACCCAATAACACTTTGCTCGACCTGGGGATCGAACTCAGGACCTCTAGTGTAGTAGTCGCGCTCGGGACCACTAGACCAATGAGGCAGTCTAAATAACTATTTAAGTCTTAAATAACTATTTAAGTATTTTATTGTATTCTAAAGTTATAAGTTTTGTGAAAAAATTAAGCAGGATTCGAGCCTTCGTACTTTAACGGTCTGAGCTACCAAGATAACTTGTATAATGTTGTATTTCTTTTCTACAATGCCGTAACGTCGGCAACATCTGACACATCATAAAGTCCATTGAAATAGCTAGGATCTATAGATTTAGGATCCATAACCGTGAGTATAACGATAAAGAAGTTATGTCAGGTTTTCCATCGGTACAGATCTTACATAACCTACCGCCTCCCCGGATTTCAACAAATAAATCGAGCATAACAGTCTCTGCGCCAATATTTTTGCCTTATGCGGAAAACAATGCGACCAAAACAAAAGCCATTCACTTTTACTTCGGAATCACATTTCACTTCATCGCACTAATCAATTTAAGTTCCTACTCTGAGAGACTGCCCAGCCTTCCAAACCAATTTCTATATTCTGGTTGGCTTTACTTCTTTCATATAAAATGTTAATAAAGGGAACCTACAGCTTACCAGCATCTTTCTTTTTTTTCAGGCGACTCACAAGTGGCGTATTTGTACGTGATACGCAAATTCGGATTTACAGAGGTGGAATACAGCATTTATGGTACAATAAACATCATCCTGGGTCTCATTGGTAAGCACAATTATAATTTCTTATTCTTGGAAATCCTGCGCACATTTAAATCATTTAGATAATAAATAACAAAATTTTACGATTTCAATCATACAATTTTATGTTTGATTGGCCTTTTTTCAATTATATTTATTAAAAAAACGAACGAGTAATTTTGGTAAATCAATATGGAAATTAAATGACGACTCGTTTGTTTTTATTAAGTGCATTTTAGTCAATCTGCGTGCTAAAGGTATAACTAAGTTTTACCCGCGACTACGATCGCATAGACACACTTTTTTAATTAACAATTAACAATTAACAGTATCTATCTTTGTTGAAGCTGACCACAAAGTATTTGTGTTTAAAATTGTATGGCTTTCGTTTTACTTTATCGGATTCCAGTATTCTCTCGGGATAAAAGTGCATGCTATGCTGGTCATATGCCATATGTGTGCCAAATTTAATACAAACGGTTCGACTATAGTGCCGTGATTGAATGTCAAACATACAAACAAACATTCAAAATTTCTTATTTATAATATTAGTGGGTTGCCAAAACTATAATTTGTAAAACGTTTTTGACTGCGCACCTTTGAGATGTATGTATGTGTATATAATCTTTCCTTCTTCATTTTATTTTAAGAAGTTTACGTTATAGTTGACGACACGTTTGGCGTAGCGGCTGAGCGATCGGCTTCTGCGTCACGTGTTTTGGGTTCGATCCCCACACGGAGCAAATATTTGTATGATCTACAGGTAGTTGTTCCGGGTCTGGGCGTTTGTGTATGTGAGAATTTGTGTTTGTAAACGCACCCACGATACAAGAGAAAATCCTAGTGTGGGGCAACGTTCTTTTTAAAAAAGAAAAAGTTTTTGCAATGCGCTATGACAAGGGGTTCTTCAAACGGTGCCTAGGCAACTCTTTCAGTGCAGGTTTCTATGGGTAGCCCTGACCAGTTGCCATCAGGTGGTCCGCCTGCTCGGTTATCGACGTCAAATTATAAAAACATGAACCTGATCTTAACCTATAGAGGTTTATCATTTAATGCGTCTTTAAATCCGATTATAGGTATTTTTTATAATCAAATCATATCATAATTATTATCGTTACCTATAAAAACATTCATACTCATTTATTTTCGGCCCAATTCAATTAGATAAATTGCTCTTAATATACATGAACAATTTTTCGAGTCAATGTGACCCGATATTTGAGGACGGTAATTAGGTAGATAAGTATTATATACTTTACGACTAATAAGAGACGTCTCTCATTGCGTGTGAGTCGATACAACGCCATGGTTTATCAACCTAGGTCAAGGATTGCGGATCGCGATAGATACGTTCTTGTATCACGCAAATTTTCTATTTCCCTAAAATGTATTTTATGTTTAATAATATAGAGCATTTTATTCATTGCATGAGGTGATGTTCATTAATTTACTAATTATTTTTATCAAGACAGGTTTCACTACTCGGCAGGTGATGCTACAAACTAAGTTAAAATTGTTATATCTACGTTTCATGCTGAACCTAATTTTCGGTCGTTCACTGGGCGCCTTTAATTGATTGCGAATGGATCCAGTTTTACTTAACTACACAGTTAATAATGTTTTTTTTTATGAATTAAGTCGGCAAATTAGCTAACGAGCTACCTGGTGGTAAGTAGTCATCGTCGCCCATGGTCACCTGCAACACCAGAGGAGTTGATGATGCGTTGCCGACCCATAAGAGCCCCTAGGGACTGCAGACTGCCAGAGCCGCAACAACCGAGGGGAACTGACTCTTACGTGCAAAAGAGCGCGCTCCATCGTAAATCGCAGTGTTGCTTAATATCAGGCGAACTGGCGGTCAAGCGTAAGCCTATCAGGAATTAAAAAAAAGTCGCAACACACACTCCACATTAGTGTGTGTTTCGACTTTCGTCTTTACGGCAGACCCGACGTAAGTGTAGTCGCCAGGAAGTCAGACCTCAAGAGGTCTGTCTGTGTTAGTTGTTATGGTGGTGTTAACCACTAAAACTTAACAAAGATTTATGACTAGTATTCATATAATAACAATATTTTAATGTCGGTATTGATAATTATCACTTTAATGTTATCTATTATTAAAACGCAGTTGCAACGTTGTTGATAAAATACGGAAAGGTCAACGCAAGTTCAATTTCTTATCTTTATAATAGTTTTTTGTAAATCGCAATTAACTACAAAGTAACTGATTAAAATAAAAATGTAAAACATTTAAGAAATCTTTACGTAATTTGTCTTATTATCATATAAATGCATTAGGATTCGCGACAGAGAGAGAACTCATGCAGCGTGATTTAAATTGCCAATTATGAATTTTCAGCATCTCCCGATCGAGTTTAAAAAGTAGGTATTTAACGTTTTGACATACCTAACAGTTTGCGAGAAACGAAAAATATTTATCTTATTTAAATATTAGAAACTAGTGTCCATAATACGTTTATCTAGTTACGTAGAACAATAGTTCAAAGTCTGTGTGTATACCTACGTCTAAAGGTCAAAAATGCTTTCCTCTAATTTAGATGCATGCGCGATTTAAAATTATAAGATTTAAAATATTGCTAATGCTGTATAATTATGTATCTGGTTGGCAAGGCTTGAAAATAAATAAATAATTTGAAAGTTGGATTTTCTGGAATTTTAAATTATACAACCTTATTTTTTATCATTATACGCAATTTTTGCTAAAGTATCAACCCTGAAATGGCGAATAAATATCAGCTGTTCCATACATTTATATTCACTCAACTCCATAAAATGTATGGACCAGCAATTGTTTGTCGTGATTTCAGGGGTTGGTCTCATAGTAAAAGGGATGAGTACAATGATCCCTTAAAAATATTTATATTTAATTATATTATTTAATAAATATAAGCTTGTTTATGTAAAATGTAATTTATTGTAAATGTCTTGTAAAAAATGTTTGCGAGTGAATAGGAAAATAAATTAGTTATCTACCGGTTTATTTCATGGGTCTGCGGAATACCGCAAAGAAACCAACATATGTAGGTAATAACCTATGTTGGTTTCTTTTTGCCCAATCCAGTGATAATTTCTTAACAGTTTAGTCTCTCGGTAGGGTTCTAAACCTAAAACCCTACTTTTTCCCATCTCAAATTCCGACGTTTTCGATGGATTAAAAAAAAATCTTGCATATAAACCTTGTGTCGGGATGACTTGGACACTTTCCGGAGAGACTGACTTTACATAGATAGAACCCAATAGAGATCAGTGGAAGGAGACGGAAAGACCTCCGCTCAGCAGTGAGACCATATAATTATGTAAATAAAAAGAAAAATAGTCCTGATTATGAACAACGGCGCGTATAGGGCTCTATTGGCGACGATGACTACTTACCATCAGATGGCTCGTCAGTTTGTTTGCCGACGTCTAAATATAAAAAAGAACACAATAAAAATTATCAGTCAAGCCATTGTCAAATGATGATACATGCGGCAATGGATTTTTATTTTTGTGAGTAATTTGAGTTTTTAATTTGAAACAATATAATAAACTTTACGTACAATACACCTAACTTGGTGCGTAAACCATTCTTTTCTGTTTTTATTATGACTCAACCGTGTGCTAAACACTGTTATTCCGCAATAAAGCGTCTGGCTGAAACAGCTTGCAAATGCAAATTTATGATATATGATAAAATAAAATCATCACACCGGCATTCCCCAAAGATTTAAGCAGAGGTACTGGTGTTTTAGGTTCCATGTAATAGTAGGTGCCAGTTCATTGTCATTTAAATCGCAAACAGTGAAATTTCGATCAGATTTTCGGGAATCGAAACCAGGACACTCGGCAACTAGCCTTACTGACCACTGGAACAAAAAATCTAATGGATAGATCTTAAGTTAGATACTTAAAAATTATATTCCTATAGTTTTCAACACTTTAATTTTCGTTCTTGTTTTAGCAATCAAGGCGATCAATTAGTCCAATCATGGAAACAGTTGCGTTTGGGACTCGTGGCGTAACTAATAATCCACAGCCTGTTTCTATTTAAATAAGTATTACAAAAAATAGCAGAAGGTCCATTAGTTGTTCCTTAAATAATTGTGTATTATTTATGTAAATATGTATTAGTACACAAGGCTACACATCAAGCTATACACATCCAGTATAAACTGACCTTGAATTTTAGAGGCTTTCCGTACAATTAGAAGTCGGGTCATACTGGAGATAACTGGTGTGTAGCTATGCGTACAAGCCGAGTATTCCTAAGTGGATCTTCTCAATATAACTTTGACGTGATAACGGGTACGTTTACGTAGATATCGACTAAAAATACTAGGAAACTAAGAAAACTCAGAAACACAAAATATAGCAAGAAGAAGAAAATTAATAGGTATGAGGAAAACGAGATCAACGCGCCTAATAACGCCGGGCCTAGTAAGTTGACTAAACAAATATTGCGAACGCGCATCTGTAAAAATCTGATCTCGAAAAAAGGAACGTGGCAACCTTGCACGAAATATGTATGTAGACATACACCTCGAGTTGAAATTATAAGGGATTATGTCAATCATAGTGTTCTATATGTACTAATTGTTGTTTTGTTTCGATTCAAAGCTTCGAAGCTCGATTTTCGCAATAAGTAAGAAATGTGAAATTACGTATTGTTTTAAAATTCCGCTACCGCGAAGCCATCGCAAAGATGTAACTTCCTCCACCTTTTTTGTAATATGGATATCGACATTCGCCACGACCATGATAAACTATGATCCAGCGTTCGCTGGATTTCTTCAATAGGTGAGTCTCTGTTTCCCATCCCACTCGGAGGCGCCTTGGCCCCCTACTGGGGCCCTAGTTGCCACCTACCGGGACCCTAGGTGCCACCAACTGGGGCAATTACGCGCCCTACCTGTACGACATGTTTCGTTTCTCACGCTGTAAAAACACGCCTTCTGCACTAATCTGTCACGTCACTTATATCCAAATACGCAGCACTTCTGCATTATGCATGAGATACAGTCTCGCACAACTGTTTACTTAGTAGTCCTAGTATAAACAGGGTTACAGCGTACTATGGTTCGATATACATAGGCAATGTTGTTGCAAATGAGTAAGAACACTTTAGACACTCTAGAGTCCTAATATATAAATTTATTTGGTTACTGAACCAAACTAGTTAAGTCTAAGATCTAAATGGGTGGCAAGTTCTGTAGATAATGCTGCTAAAAATTGACTTGGCTAGTTTTCTTATACAAAATATCTTATATTTGGTTATCTAGAAAGGACTAGTAAAACGGTGGTCATACTTTCGATGCCGGAGATTCAATAAACGAGATTATAATCAAATTGAATAAAAAAGTAGCTACTATATCAATGACTATAATAAAATTGTAACAGGCCAATGTTTGTACATTAAAGATATTAAAGAAAAACTAATATGGGGGGTCTGTATTCGACCAACAGAAGCCAAAATAACAAATTTAAGAATTTTCGTCTGTCTGTATGTTTGTACGCTTATCACGCAAAAACTACTGTACGAAATTGAATGCAGTTTACACCGATGTATTGCTAGAGGTCTAACTTAAATCTGAATCGGACTTATAGTATGTAAATGTCTTTCTTCTTCTTGTTCTTCTATGATAATATTTTTGGGACGTGAGTGAAACTGCGGGTAACAGCTAGTAATAATATAACCAAATAAAATAACAACTTTTTATGTAGAAGGATCCGTAATGCAACAAACACTCGTAATTTATAAACTATGAGAATCCTTATAATAAAATTCATTAGTTGAATGTCATGCGGACTGGTTTAAAGAAACGGCAACTTTGGTAGCCATCTTAAACTCGTGAAAATTTATTACCTAATCGCAATATATCAGGTTATTTTTGAATAATTAATTGCCTAATATTATTGCGTAAAAGATTTTAAATTATTGCTGATATAGCCCATAAAGCTGCCAGTTTGAAGTAGAACTAGGCTGCACACGTCTTCTGTTGTTAGAATGAGCTAGCAATGGCAGGCCCAGAAAGATACTCGTATGATGAGATGAGTTTAACTCCTACTGGAAGGATTAGTACTGAACTATTTCAGCTAATAGCTTCATGGAAGGAAACTGGATAAAAATTATATAAACTGCCCTGTAGCTAAACCTGCTTGAGTAAAAATACTTCACAGATCTATCTGTGACCTGGAACTTTATCTATGTCCTGTGCTCATAGATAAAGTTCCTTTTTTTCCGTACCCAAATACGCAAAAAATCAATTGACAAATATTGAACAATCATTGTTTTTCTCCAGGTACAATTTTCTGCATAACAGTGCTCAGTAAAAAAATGCACGTGCAGGACAGCGCTATCGGCGCCCTTGCAGGTGTAAGCAGGATAGCCAGCTGTTTCATGTTTGCGTTCGCGCCGACGAGGCCGTGGTACTACACGGCTCCCCTTTTGAACATCTTCAGCCATACGGGTCTAACTGCCGTCAGGTCAATAGCCACTAAAAGCGTCCCCACTGAGGAAGTTGGTAAGAATTATTTTAATTCAAATTTCGGAACATTTATAGGCACTAGTTCTAAAGAGTAAGTAGTGTAGGTATTTCCTCAAGAAAATTGTTATTATAAAATTGTCCACCAGTTGTAATGCCTAGAAGTTAGGAGGGTAGGGGTTTAAATGTAAGCCGATTATAGCCTCCGCTACCTTGCAAAGTCTTTCCAGTTTTCTTGTAACATTTAAGAGATAACTATTCGAGGGACTGAATCTTATTATTTTAATTGAAAATTTCTACAAGACTCCGAAGTCTCTGACTTTTAATAAAAATCTATGGAGTCGCTTTAATTGTTCTATTTATCTTCAAGCAAACCACCCAAAAGCTTTATCACAAAATAAATGACGGAAGAAATTGTTCTATAAAACGTAACGACTTGATAAGACAAAATTTTCCCCGAAAGGGCAAGAACAGCGCTTTATTTTGGGTAGGAAAGCCTATTTAAAGGATTAGCACCTGTTGCTATTAGGTCGGAGAATTCGTTTTTTCGTAAATTATTCTTCGTGTTAACGTATCCATTTAAATCAGGGAAAGCGTGGAAATTAGAAGTTACTGGTTTTTGTCTCAGTGTCTTTGCAAAGTTTTCGTTCTAACATTTTATGGATCTTTCTCCTGTCTTTGATAAATCGTAGGGCACACAGAAACAGATTAAACTGCTCAGCGTGCTACTTCCGACCAAATATCTCTATTCTTTGATACTTATTTCTCATCGTCCAGTTTACCTTAGCTAAGTTTTACGTCAGTTTAGTTAGACCATTTATTTTGGTTCGATTCGGTCTGTTGTGAATCGTTAAACTCTATCTAAGGGAAAGTCAACCCTAACCAATGACCCTATCTAGATAATACCAACAGCAACTTTGTTGAGAGGCGCTAGCACCCATCGGGGATGTAACAAATGATATTTATTTCTGTCTGTAAGTAGATCTTTTGAAGACACTTTAACAAGTCAATGTTTTACATTTTTTAACTAGATGACACCCGGCATTTCCTTACTGACGACCTTTGAGAATAAATACCGAAATAACTTGAAAACAGCTCAAACAGTAGTACCTACATGGCAAAATCAATAAAAAGAACTACGTTACAGGACCGGTAGAGAGTTTTAGAGGTTTTAAGGGTCCGGCGGAGCCTTAATTGCCCACAAAAACGTAATACCGAAATAAATCGTAATCCAGACAATATTCTATCAAATAATGTTATTTTTCGGATTTGGATACCGTTAATCTAGGTTCCTACGATACTATTTCGTCTACTACTACTTCACTGAAAATAAAAGAGCGGAAAATCGTTCCAAAACTTGGTAAAGTTATCAAAAATTGCATTCGCTTGCATTTATTTCCTGTGAAGTATTGTGGATGAAATGGTAACGTAGGAACCTAGATTAACGGTATCTGAATCAGAATAATAACAGAATTTGATAGAATTATGTTTGAATTATGATTTATTTCGGTATTACGTTTGTAAGAGAAATTCGGTCCGTCGGACTCTTAATATAAAATGTTACCAAAGCGATGCTTCCAATTTTAAAAATACTTTTGAAAATTTTTGTGATAATAATAGGACCTTCAAATGTATTATACGACCTATAGGTTTCTAACCAATAAATCTATTGTCCGTCACAGCTAAGCTGAGTGCCCTCATTGGGGTCACGGAGGCGATTGCTCCGTCGGTATACATGCCAGCCACGAGCTATATCTACACGATGACTATTGACGTACTTCCTGGTGCATTCTACATGTTTGATGCCGCCTTAACAGTGGTCGCATTGGGAATGTTCGCGTAAGTTACTTGTTCCTTTCTTTATTAGTACTTTCACGAATAACATTTTTTTAGGCCGGAATTAATCCTATCTGTCGATAGTTTCCCTTGCGAGAGATTAAAATTTAACATAGCTCTATATAAATAATATCAAATTTCGAAATCTAGTAGGAAAAACAATCTAGAGATGCCTATCTAGGTTATTAATTCCGGCCTATAGGTTGTTTTAAGCTTTTATAATTAATGTAAATGTATGTTAAATAAATTAATTAATAGTTTTTTGCTGAATATCAGTATTTTACACGAAGCGACTGCCATCAGAATTCCGCAACTCAATTACCTACTGGGCAATATCGATATCCTAAGGATGAACTGGTTCTCAGGTTTACGGGCTTCTAACTACTACTAACCATTGTCATAGGTATTCATAACGTAATCGGGAGCGACGGCTTAACGTTCACAGACACAAACCGAATGGTTACGCATTCATAGACTTATTTGGTCACGCATGTATAGACATAAATGGTCCTGCATTTATAGGCATGAATGATTACGCATTGATAGACATCAATGGTTACGCATTTATAGACATCAATGATTACGCATAAATAGTCTTCAATGGTTACGCATTTATAGATTCAATGATTACGCATTAATAGACATGAATGATTACGCATTCATAGACATGAGTGATTACGCATTCATAGACATCAATGGTTACGCATTCATAAGCATGAATGATTACGCATAAATAGACGCAATGGTTACGCATTCATAGATCCGAATGATTACGCATTCATAGTCACGAATGGTTACCCATATAAAGACATGAATGGCTATCCATATAAATACATCAATGGTTACGCATTTATAGACATCAATGATTACGCATTAATAGACATCAATGTTTACGCATTCATAGTCATGAATGATTACGCATTAATAGACATCAATGATTACGCATTGATAGACATCAATGATTACGCATTCATAGACATCAATGGTTACGCATTCATAGGCATGAATAATTACGCATAAATAGACCCAATGGTTACGCATTCATGGACATGAATGATTACGCATTCAGTCATCAATGGTTACGTATTCATAGGCATGAATGATTACACATTTATAGTCATGAATGGTTACCCATATAAAGACATGAATGGTTACGCATTCATAGACAAGAATGGTTAGCCATTTATAGAATAATTTCATAAATAATGGCGAAGAGCTCGTTGCATCACTTGCTCTCGTGACAAAAACAGTACCACTACAGGAAACAATACGCGGGTGTTTTTGAGAGATGCAGTATTTTTTTGTATTGTATGTTACATTTTGCATTCTTTATTTTACTTCATGGATAATTAGTGCAAGGTTAAGTACATCATTTTCATTGATAAGTTAGAACAATAAAGACACTGTGGGCTGGCTGTGATGATAATAAAAAAAGTCGTCTTATCTATATTGAAAGTGGTTATTGCATCAATGTTTCCTTTATAAAGAAAACACACGAACAACAAAATATTGATTAAAATATTGTGTAATAGATTATAATGGTAGGTACAAAAATAGATTAAAACTTTTTATCTACAATATTAACAGTTAGGTATGTATTAAATTAGTAACTAAAATTAAGGTATTAAATTATTAATGCGCTAACACCGAATTATTACCACAGAGTACTCTAATGCTTTTTGTATGTCCTGTGTCATTGATATCACGAAAATAAATATTTTTAAATAGAAGCGAGACGAAAAAAAATTGCATTTATTTTTATTTTTCGCTTTGTAATAAATGTGTTCTCGTATCATAGAGTTGCTTTTGGATGCGAAAAAGAAAACTGCGAGTCCAAAAAAAACTCTATACCTACTATTTTTTTACACAAAAAGTAGCATCTTGTGCATGTTGCAATCTAAATATTACCCTGCTATTTTTTTCGAAATCTGTTGAACGGTTTACGCATCAAATTAAAAGAGATAAACTCTCACATTCTCTTAACTTTCTCTTTAGCTTTCACATTTATTGATATTATAGTCCATTTATTATGGACTTATATTATATATTATCATAATGCCAGGCGGCGGACGATCCATGAGAATTTTCCGTACCAACTATAAAAAATTATAGGCGGCAGGGTAGGTATGTCGGGCTCGTACCGACTTGCCCTTCCATGCCATAAAGTCACCGCAATAGTAGTCATCATCTTCTGCCTGCCCTTGTCTAAATTTATTTGGAGTCGGTGCAGCAAGCCAATATCTTCCATTCATCCCTATCAGCCGTCTCCTCATCATTCACTCCCTTTGCCATGTATTGTCCTGTATATAAAAAAAAAGTGAATCTAAACTATCCAAGGACCCATTTAAACATACCTACACAAAAAAAAGAAGAAAGAAGGCCATTCTAGTCATTCCACATATCCACTTTAACATTCACATCTCCGCTGCATGCAGTCTTTTTTCGGCCTTCTTAACGTCACAGCGATAGTACTGTAATTCGGAAAAATTCACCACTACCGTGACGGGAGTATCCTCTGTTTGTAGCAAACAAATGTTTCAAAAGATTATACCTAAAGACAAATATTAATGGCAAAGACTTGGGAAAGGTGACCAGTAATAACAGAATGACTTATTACATAACTATTGCAAATTAATGGCTTTCAAAATGGTATTTTCCTTCAAAAGATACGTTAAAATGTATCTCACTGATAAAAAACGCATTTACGCGTTTGATAACCTCTCTACATCGTAATCACCAAACCGATTGCATTATCCATTCATATTTTCAGATATACGCAATTTGCGATTTAAATTGAACCGAAATACTATTGTTTATCTCAGTTATGTATCGTGCATGCGGGCAAACCAGATAGCAGTCATTTTTCTGTCATGAATAAAAACATTTTTTTTTAAACTAGCGTTATGTATCGGGGTCTTTTACAGTTAATTTTTTTTTAATCCAACCTTCAAGTACAGTGGAATCTGTTGACACACAGTAAACTCATTATAGACACATTTATTTATTTCTTAAAAATATCATGGAAAAACGAACTATCCTTTAAATATATATTTTTACTTATTAAAAAAACTTGCGACTGCCTACTCGTTTCAAATCTGTTACATAATAATACTAAACTAGATAAATACGTATAAACCTACTCAACCAAAGAAATTGGTGTATTTTTTGCATCATCGTAAAAAATATCTATCAAACATATTAAATCAAAACTAGTTGTTTTGTAGATACAAAAAGTAAAGTTCATGGCCATTAAGCAATCGATTCATATTTTTTCCAGATTTTTCGCACTGACTCGTGTTGAGATGAGCTGGGGATACAGCAATTATTAAGCATACTCTTTAGGATTTCTATTATAATAAAATGTATAATAATACTTTTTAAATACACTTTTCAATCTCCGGTATCGGTCACATGTATCGGTCAGTGTAACCCTCGACTCAGCCTATGCTATACACCTAATTGCTTTGTTACCACTACTGGATTTTGCACGTAGAACATTTTTCTGAAGACAAACTGTCAAATTTCCCCAATGGATAATAAACTTTATTATTTGGAGATTAAAATGAAAATTTATTGATGAAATTTGTCAGTTTTGGATATCATGATGTACCATTGAAACCGACACACTAATGTTAACAAGCGGCAGAATACTGCTCCAAAAATATTTGATTATACTTAAACAATAAAAAAAAATAGCCTAAATAAATTCTTCATATCCATTAACAGCTTTAGTTCCGAGTGTATGACTGTATCTGTAACAAAACATAAACAGAACAAATAATCAATTAGTGTCAATTATAATTTGTGTAGGTACGAAATGGATCAGACGCCCTTAGCATGAAGATCGTTACCCTTAATAAAATGTTTGGTATGCTAAGCTAAGTAGATAAGGATAATAAAGAAGTAAATATTTTATCGTTTTAAATCTCATGGACAATGTCAATAGTGAGCAAAACAAAGAAACATGCAACGATACAAGCATACAGTTCGGAAAAAATAACTACGCATAATATCTTGAAATTGTACGCAATAAGCGTCTATAAACATCATCTATATAGATTAATATAAAAAAATCAAGATTTTTCAAGTAATTCATAAAGCTTGTCTAAGTCTGGCAACAAAATCATCATAATTATAAACACTCACTTGACTTGATCTCTTTGTCGAATCTCAGTTAAACTTTTAGTGTTACCACATGCTTGGAAGTATCAGAATAAATACCAAAATGTCGATATTATTTATGTGCTAAGAATTCACACGGATAGAATTTAAAAAATAAATAAAATGGAATCGCAATAATTCTAACCATGTATCGAGTATGGCAACAAAGGTGACAATAGAGAAATAGTAATAATATGACATCTGTCAGTCAGTCGTGTATGTCTCGTTTTTTTTGTGTTTCTAAGTGTATATTTTGATTTTCTCTGTTACTATTAGCTTCTAATAGCCCACTTTGGTTAATTATTTTTTATGAAACGCATAGGTAAATACTTGTTTTAATGTTGGACAAAACATAACCTCTGATATTTTAAACTGGAATATCTTTAATTCCAACGTTTCAATAATATTTAAACAGAAACCAAAATTGTTCCGAAATTCAAACTCTATATTTTTACATATTTTTCATGTGCAGACGCAACAAAAAACTGTGAACAAAAAAATGTATGGGAGTTCGCCATTGTTCTTTACGATAAAAACTCGGGGTCGTTCATAAAATTTTCGCATTCGCATATTGTCCTTTTCAAATTACTAATTTCGATATTTTTACGCGAAATCGTGCCTTCACCTACGCAACCTTTTGGAAAGGCTAACTTCGTACTGAAATTCACATTAGAACTAAATTTAATTTTAGGGATTTTTTGTATAGGTAACTAGTATCCAGTAGGATATTTTTTTAATAATATATTTGATCTGAGACTTCAGGCTTTCAATTATATCAGGAAAGATAATTGTCAATAGCGTTAACGCTGATCCTAGCCTACTAAATTATTATTATTTTTTCAAATTGTAAGTCATTGACACATTCTAGGCATAGGACAGTGTGAATCGTGTCATTAACTATACAACATACCATCACACCTGTATTCCCCAAAGGGTTAGGCACAGGCGTACTAATACACCCACAGCTCGCCGGTATGTTTAGGTCCCATGTAATAGGGGGCGAGCCTATTGCCATTAACCGGGCACCAATCCCTACTCCGAGCTGCCACTGAGAATTTTATAGAAAAACCCAATAACACTTTGAAATAAAACTACTTTTTACGGATTTTATCGTGTTGTATTGATATTATTTGATTCCCGACGTTTCGGATCCTTTACAGCATCCATGGTCACGGGTAGACTAAGTTGTTGGACGTCTGAATGTTACAATTACTAACAGCTACCTTACATTTTTGTTAATTATTGGCGATCCGAATCACGCAGAACGAGCTCACCGTATCCTTCGGTCTTGCAGTTTTGGGCTTGGATTTTGATTTTATGGAATCTATAATGGGGTTCCAAGCAGGTGGTAAGACCCAGCCATCTTCTCTATTGAAATTTGGATGTTTTTTTAATTTCAATAGCCTCACGGATCATCCTGGGAAGGAATCGGTTTTCTTTTGCGAGGACTTGTGGTTTATCAAATCTGATGTAGTGCTGGGCCTTGTCTAGAGTATGTTCACAAACTGCTGACTTCTTGAAACGGCGGTGTTTGACATCAGCGATGTGTTCTTTTACGCGGATCCCTATGCTTCTTTTAGTTTGGCCTATGTAAGAGAGACCGCAATCACAATCTAGCTTATATACACCTGCATCTTGCAGAGGTATGTGGCACTTGACAGGTGGTAGGAACTGACTAATCTTCTTCAGCGGCTTGAAGTATGTTTTGATTGAAGCTCGCTTCAAGATGTAGCCAATCTTGTCTGTGACTCCTCTAACATATGGTAATATAGCAGATAGGCGTTCGACTGTGGCACGTTTCACGCGGTTTCTGTGAAGAGGGCGCGGTATTCGGAGCTTGTTGTCATGCAGTACTTGCTTGACAATAATTAACAAAAATGTAAGGTAGCTGTTAGTAATTGTAACATTAAGACGTCCAACAACTTAGTCTACCCGTGACCATGGATGCTGTAAAGGATCCGAAACGTCGGGAATCAAATAATATCAATACAACGCGATAAAATCCGTAAAAAGTAGTTTTATTTCAATGTCTAATATTCGCGTAAGTGTCAGAAACCAATAACACTTTGCTCGACCTGGGGATTGAACCCAGGACCCTTAGCGTAGCAGTCGCGCTTGGGACCACTAGACTAATGAGGCAGTCATTCATTAACTATACAATTATATTCACAACTGAGAACTAAAACGATTGCTTAATTTTTTTTATCATGTCGCAACTTACCAAAAACTGCTCTAACTAGATTGCTAAAATTTACAATTATGCAACATCCAGCTATAATTCGGATTTGTAAGCAAAAGAGTTTTTTATAATTAATGTCGCAATTTCTACTGTCATCAATCTAGAATGTGCTAATAGATCTACAAATTGCGAAAAAGCAATAGAATTTTTAATTTGGCAACCAAGCGAAGGCATTGGGGTCCGGGGAGCTTGTAAATAAGCCAACATAAATCGTAATCCAGACAATATTCTATTAGATTATGTTATTATTCGGATTTGGATATCGTTAATCTGGATTCCTACCGTACTATTTCGTCTACTACTACTTCACTGGAAATAAAAGACAGGAATATCGTTCCAAACTTTGTAAAGTTATCAAAAATGGTATTAGCTTACATTTATTTCCAGGGAAGTATTTTTGACGAAATGGTAGAGTAGGAACCTAGATTAACGGTATGTATCGCAATCCGAATAATCACAGAATTTGATAAAATTATTTTTGAATTAGGATTTATTTCGGTATAACGTTTGTATGAGCAAGCAGTGATAGCCTAGTGGTATGATCGTTGGACTGCCAAGTCAAAGGTCTCGAGTTTGAACCCAAGGCACGCACCTCTGACTTTTCGAAGTCATGTGCATATTAAATAGTTAACTATCACGCGCTTAAACGGTGAAGGAAAAACATCGTGAGGAAACCTGCATGCCTGAGAGATTTTCTCGATGGCGTGTGAAGTCTGCCAACCCGCACTAGGCCAGCGTGGTGGACTATAGCCTAATCCCTCTCATTCTGAGAGTAGACCCGTGCCCAGCTGTGGGACAGTATAATGGGTTGATTGTGTTTGTATGAGAAATTCGGTACCCGGACCCTTAATATTAAAAAAACATGTACAATCAACATCCTACACATCATGGTATCCAAAACTGTCAAATTTCTTCAATCGATAATAGTAGAGTTTATTATGCATTGGGGAAATTTAACATATGGTAACTTAATGCTGTTGACTGTACACTAATGACATCTACCCACGTAACTTACATGCCTGTAATTCTGTGTTATTTTTAAGTTTTTTTATGGGATAGGAGGGCAAACGAGCAGATGGATCGCCTGATGGTAAGCGATTACCGCCGCCCATGGACACCCGCAACACCAGAGGAGTCACGAGTGTGTTGCCGACCTTTTAAAAGGGGATTGGGCTTCCGGTAACCTCACTCACTAGGCGAAACACAACGTAAGCATTGTTTAACGCCGGTTTTCTGTGAGGCCGTGGGTTTCACTCCGGTCGAGCCGGCCCATTCATGCCGAAGCATGGCTCTCCCGCGTAAGTACAGAAACAATCATAAAGCATTATCAATGTCTTAAATATATATTGCTTTTTACAGACTCATCTACATATTGGTGAGGAGAAGAATCAAAGCCACAGTCACGGATCCCAGTAGAAAAGAAGAATTCGCTAGATCCAATGAAGTTTCTCGATTTTAATTTAAGTTATTTTAGGTAGATTTTAATTAATGTTAACGAAATGTCTGATACAGAAAATAATAATATTTATTTGTTTGGAATTTTGCCATGAATTCGGTTCGCACTAATTTGGCTGCTACTTATCTTTAAAATGGCCACTTCATGGGTGTACTGAAGCCGCCTCGCATATTTTGGAAATAAACGTTAAATATAAAAATAATCAAGTTCGTTCTTTAAAGAATCCGTTTATTAAAGAACTAGCGACCTGCCCGCGGTTTCACCCGCTCTGCTCCGTTCCTAAGAGGCGTAGCCTATAGGCTTCCATAATAAATGGACTATCCAACAATTTTTTTTTTATTTGGTCCAGTAATTCCTGAGACTAGCGCGTTCAAAAAAAACAAACAAACTCTTCAGCTTTATAATATTAGTATAGATAGATTACCTGATTTGTGTACCTCAAAGTCACAAGCCTCGCTGCAGAGCTTGAGGTCCTGCGTTCGATTCCCAAGTCAAGCAAAGTGTTATAATTTGATATTTCAATAAAATTCTCATATTAATAAAGTTCAGGTTATGTTGGACGTTCCTATACCATTGAAAATTGGGAATGGACTAGAACGCCATTTTTATTATTTAGGATGCATAAATATCACAAGGTGTTATAATATAATAATTATAAAAGAAATTTTCTCAGCAACCTACGATTGGTTATCTAAGGATTACGTGTCTCTGGTGTTTATTTAGATGAGAACTTGGTTCAATGTTCTACTATCTGATAGCAAATACAATCGAGTGACTAAGATTGGCAACAGTTTAATTTTTTGACGTATTTTGTAGGTATGAATACTTAACTGTTTTCGAACTTTCATGTAGCTGGAAATAAAAACAAACCGCTTCATTTTCACATTTATTAGCAACTAGCTTCAGCTCGCGAGTCTTTGTCTTTGTCTACGTAGACTTCAGGATTGGGTTCGACCTGTATAAAAAGTATATGTGTTTTTCCAGGCTATAATCTATCTGTGTGCCAAATTTTATCCAGATACGTTCAGCCGTTCTGGCGTGAAGAGTAACAAACATCCATACATCTATCCATACTCACAAAAACTAATATTATAAACTTTCACGTATATAATATTACTAAGGACTGCAAGCACCGCTACTGTGAAGTTCCTGGGTTCGATTCCCAGGTCGAGTGTACATCTGTGGATCTCATTGAAAAATATAAAAACGTATACAATAACATAAAAATCCTATGAATGCGAAGTACAGCTTACACATAGTGGCTAAGTATAGTTTGAAGTGTAGTCGTATCCCATCACCCATAGTTCCCCAGTTTGATATTACGTTCTATGTAAGCCTATGTATGTATGTAGATGGTAAAACATCATGTAATCTCTTTATAGCATAGCAATAAGAATGTTTAATATTATGTGTGAATGTGTAATACACGGCGACGTAAGCACTTAAAATTTAATTCTCAATTGACATGCAAAATTCTTAAAGAATTCAAATTTCAGCTTGAATAGATTCTTTTGCTGTGCAAGTTTCGGTAATAGGAGTCAAGGCACCTGTAAGGCGGTGAAAGGTCGAATCAGGTTTATTGAATTCATTATAATGCCTACATGTGTGTGTGTGTACATCTGCTTCTCGCGTAACGGAATAGGCGAAAAATTTTCTGGGAAAATTATAATGGGATTATTTTTAGGGTACTATGCCTCAGACAGCTCAGGGTTAAGGGTTCCACCCTTATACCTCGTTGTATGTCTGGTTTTATGTCGGGATCTTTTTCTTAGGAACGCGTGGAAGTATGAAGACTGACATAGTTGAATATCGAATCAAGGTATTATCAAAGAAAGAGCGAAAGAAAACAGTGTTCTGGTTTTTTTTATTCGTGATAGGCTTACGCTTGATCGCCAGTTCGCCTGATGTTAAGGTATACTGCGATCTACAATGGAGTGCGCTTACCTAGAAGAAACCGATTCACTCGTGATTTAAAGACACCCAGATTATATCTATCAGGGAAGACCTACTCGCGAAGTGCATTCCATATTTCAGCGGTACGCATGATAAAAGTGGACTTAAAGAGTTTCGTTCGGGTTTTTGGAATGTCCACCTTGAATCGATGACGGTTTTTCGTGCTTCTGGTCGTCCGATAGTGGAAAGGGCTAGGGGGGATAAGATCGTGGAGAATATTTGCGACTTCGTGACATTAATTTCAAATAAACAACAGCCTCGAATCCTCGAATCAACAGCCGATCGATCTTCTAATGTCCTCAACCTTTCATGTCACTTAAAATGACAATCCAGATTTTATCTCATTAGATAATTTGATAATAAAATTCCCAAGACATTATCATTGTGACTTTCCATTAGCATCAAGTCACAAGATATTTACACAATATTTCAACTTCACTTCAGCAAAACAGTTTTGAATATTCAGCTTTTAGGTGAATCAAACACAACCACCGGCCTGCATTTTTAACGTTGACCGTTAGTTATCTCAAGTTTTTTACCAGACTGTGCCAGAAGGAAGGTTAAGTTTGTCGAGTGTATATAGGTATGTATATTTCTTTGGCACGCTCTCTAGCTTAAACGGCTTGATGTCGCTGGAATAGCATATAGACGCAGATGAAGTCGCAACACAAGCTAGTAGTGTAATCAAAAGAAGTATAAGATTCACCTTATATTGGAGGGCATATAAAGGGCCAAGTAATATGTGATCGTCCTTCCTGCGCACCCTCGGGCATTCAACCGGCGACCTGTCTAATATATCCACGGCAAGAATTTTTGCTGTGTATTTTATACGATAAAAGGAGCTCTTAAATTGCAGCTTTATACTCCGTAAGTAATAATCATACCGTGAGGCTCTCCGTGAAATACGATCCTAATAATTCCAAGGATCCCCTTGGTACTCAGCTTGAGGTGTGGTGTAGATGGAACCTGCTGTTACCAGTGTTAAAACAATCAAATTGTTAATTTTATTACAGGATGTAAGACATGAACCAAGTATTTTGAGTATGTCGAAATAAATAAACAAAGTTTATTATTACAATAACAATGCAAGACAAAATGACAAAGAAAAACAATAGCACAGATTTTTTTTGATTTACTCCACTACCGTTGCACCAATTGTTGTGGGTTTGATTCCCACCCAAGACAAATATTTGTGTGATCCACAGATATTTACTTCGAGCTTTAGTACCTTGTATCCAATGTCATGTTTGTAATGTACGCGACACACTTGTGTTCTTTAGTGCGGAAACTGTCTGAAACACATTAATACCCCACTGAAACCCACATTTATAATAGTTAACATGTTAACAATAACAGTATTAGATAAAGACTACCCACATCATAACCAAACAATGAACTACTCAAAGCTGTCTAGAAAATGTTTCTATAAATCAAAGAAAATGATGTCATCGTAGAATTACTTTTGTGGTTTATAAAGCTAAATAGAAGTTCCTCGTCCCTTTTCAGGATTTCAGGATTTGTGAGTGACATTTAGGTATTCAGTATCCAATTATTATAATAATATCTAAATGAAACTAGTTTGCTATTATTGTATATTTAAAAGAAAGGAGG
Organism: Acronicta aceris; assembly: GCA_910591435.1. NCBI lineage: Eukaryota > Metazoa > Arthropoda > Insecta > Lepidoptera > Noctuidae > Acronicta > Acronicta aceris. Next base: position 7,289,976 of record OU342774.1, read on the forward strand.
AAGTTCCAGCATAGGCTATTTCGGGGTTAACGGCAATACCTATACGGTATTGCCGTTAACCCCGAAATAATATTCTAATTTAAATACACACTTCTATCACAAATGTATAAAAAAATCTATTGTTATCCCCAGATGCCTAATTTACGTTATCCTAATTTACTATTAATAAAAATATAATGTAGGTAGATTTTATTTTATTCCCGAGCAACGCTTCCTACCCATCTTGATTGATAAAGTCATTACCGCATAGTCTCAGAGCCTTAGACGTGCGCAGGAGTTTTTTGTCCACTGCGCTATAAATATCGTGTGTTACAGTATTTTAGTATACTTTTAGTGCTACTATACCTATATTATTAAACTCTGGAATCGGTTGTGGAAGTGCATAATAATAATCAGTGTTACATACTATATGTATGACTACATAATTTTTTACAATCAATAAATTAAGGGTAATGTCACATCTGATGTGCGCGTCGCATATCTTTGCCTAACACTGGAATGGAAAAACAAATAATAACCTTACATATTTCTCAAAAAATACCGTAAAAGATAGAACCGGAATAATATCTACTGCTTTAAGGTATTGTTTTTTTAAGGTAATGAAATATTAATGTTGTTAGTATTTGTATTATTTACTTAAATATGATCAATAATCTATGGTAAAAATATTTTTTCATGTTTATAAAGTAATACGAGTTGTTTCTCTCTCTCTCTCTCTTTATGGTAAAACCATTAGAAGATGGCATAACGTTTTTGTACTCTAATTTAATAAATAATTATTAAGTTTTCATAAGACATGCCCATAACTTTAACAGTTATGGTAGGTAATGATAAATAAGTATGTAGTTATCCAAAATTAGTTCTCTTGTAAGGCTAATGAACAAGACTGTAAACATTATACTGTAAAACTCAAGTAACCTATAAGGTCAGTTACAAAAAAATGCGTCAACCGTTTATCTTTCGTCAGATGTGTTTTGTGATATTACCCTAAAACTATTATAAAGTGCTTCACTGACGCTGACGGTGGACGAGGAATGTCAACGTGTTGGAAATAGCATGTATCAAGGAATTCTCCAAAGCTGTGCAGAACCTACGACAAGGTACGTGGTTTTCTGTTTAACTCATTTGATGCGACCAAACAAGGTATCATCTAACCTGTCAGGTTTAATTCGGAGCTATAATCCTGATTGATCCATAAAATAATCATTAATACAGTCTACTGAACCCAAACAAAGATTACCTAAAAGATAACATTCATCTCATTGTACGTACAACATAATTATTGTACATATGATATTGGAAGCAAAATGTTCCGGCTTAAAATCCACTACCTAAATATACCCATCTCGCCTAATTTGATTTTTTAGCTTAAATTTACGATTTCAAGTTGGTCGGTAGACGGTGGACCCAAATTATTTTAAAATATTTATTGTACTACAGACATTCATTATAAATAGCAGTAGTTCCCAATCCTCTACACGAGCAAGGATTTATGAATCAACATCATGTTTATATCTTAATATCTACCAATTTCATTGTTGATACAGCGTGACTTTCCATTCGTGCTATTCAAGCATACTCATTCGTTTTATCCAATGATGGTACAAATCAGGAGGATGGATAATAAAGATTACCGATTTAATTAAAGGTTTTAATTATAGATAGGGTCTAGATATATGTTTCTCGAATTTGTCTAGACCTCTATACGCAAATCAATACTTTGTTCGTATCGTTTTTCTATTGACTAACGTGTAAAGAGAGTTTTTCATGTAAGGGTACTGATAAATGGATACATTTTATGGTCGTGTCTTTATTGCTCGATAAAAAGTAAAAAACTTCACACCGATAAAGTTTAGACGCCAATAAAATGGGCCGACATCCCAATCGAATATTTCGCTCGCTTTAAATTATGTTTAGAGACACGGTCGTAGGCAGAAAACTTAAATAATATTTTCATCTGCTGAAGACATACAGATACGGAGGGAATCAGGGCAGAACATTGCTATACACTTACTGGAAAATTTAAGATTTTAGAAAAGATTATTTTCCTAAGTTAGCGGAAATGTCGCCACCATAATTATAGTTCTCAAGATTCAAAATACTGACTTTATAAAAAGATCGATATACAGGGTATATACCTCCCTACCTACCTACCCCTAATAGAGCTACACTAACTCCCATTTCACTACCGACGTGAACCCACTCGTAACACAAGCATTTAGCTTAGCACGAGGGGTTAACAAGAATACTAGTAATGTGCGACACACATTACTAGTAAGCTATTTTTTTTTAAATGCTATTGTTTTGGAGTGCATCGAACGAACCTTCACGAGTATGATTTTATACACTGTGAAATGCTAAAGAGTTGACTATTTGCCAGGAATACTAATTACCAAAACTGTATTAAGCGTAAACACCTTCAAACAACTTTATATTAAATTCAAAGTAGGTATAAAGATTTAGCTAGGTTCCAGAGACAATTCAGAAAAAAGGAAGTTAATGTACCTATCTTGTTAATATGTAGTCACTTTCGCATTTAAGGTGAAATAGATAGATTAGATAGCTAGATACCTTACATCTCTCTTCGAATATCAACACTCGACAAGATAGTGGATTGCCACGTAAAGGGTGAAAACATCCCACATTCGTTAAGATTTATATCAATAAATAACACGAAACAAATAAAAAGGGAACCAATAAATTGTCTTTACGGGAACCCATACATTTTCCTCTGCCAAGACCTCATTTTATTCTATTTCCATGTTATATCGTAGTTCCAAGTATTGCCTTTGAGAAAAGATCTTTTCGATAGATAGAATTTAAAACGAAAATTAGTATTACGTACCATACATAGACTGTAAAATTGATCTTTAGGATTTTTATGGTTTTCAAGTGTTATATTGTTTATTTATATTTAGGACCTGGAGACGACTTGAAAAATAATCTTTTAACAAGAAAATATTAAGGATCCTCTTTGAACATGGCAGAAGTTTCTTGATATTTTCCTATATTCATCGTCCTAGCCTTTCCCAATTATCTTGAGGTCGGCTTCCAGTCTAGATACGATTGGATATCAATATTCTACACAAAGCGACTGCCATTATGTATCCACAACCCAATTCTAAGGTAGGCTGGATGTCAGGCTTTCAAGGCTTCTAACTACCACTAACAATTGTCATAAGTGTTCGTATGCCAACCGGGACCGACGGCTTTATGTGCTCTCCGAGGCAGGGAGCGGTTTTGATGAGTAAATAATAGACATCCATCCACAGACTAACTGCGAGAAGCGCAGCTTACCCTTGTAGATCAACTGATCAGTGTGGTTATCACTTAGCCATGAAAGCCTTCTAAACCAAAAAAAATTAAAATTACGTTTCCTATAACATTTATAACGGTGGTGACGTCAGGGAATTCTGGATATTAAACCTATAATGAGATCGTGAGTGAGTGAGGTTTTAATATAAGTCTTATAAAACCAAGGAATGTTGCTTCAATATTGGCAATTACTTTACCATTTTACTGTATTCTATTTTACATCATTATGCATGGAAAAGATGGCGGGACGAGCTGGATATTTTTGGGGTCTGGAAAGAAATAGTGCAATACAAAAAAGAATACAGAGGAACTTTATAGCCAACGGACTTTGGCCCGAGACTTCGACTGAGTTTACTTCAGAATTAGATCCAACCTGGACAAATAGTATTTGAAGTATAATTACAGGATTTAAACTGTCTGTGTGGCAAATCTCATCCGATTCTGTTCAACCGTTTTTGCGTGACTGAGTAAAAAACATCAAAACATATAAATTTTCACGTTTATAATATTATTAGTTGGGTTCCTAATAATATAATAGAAACCCTTTTTCTATGTAGTTATTATGAAAGGAAAAGAGGAAATGTTCAATGTTTTCAACTCATATAAAACCTTTATTTTGAAATCGAAATCAATCACGTCGCGACACGACGAGTCCTGTGAATTAATTATGTCGAAGTATTACGAGTATATCGTCTCCAGCCATTGTTTTATCTATATTACATATCGCACTGCTAACACAAGACTGTATCAACTCAAAATGAACTTTTTTTCAGAAATGATGGAAACCTGGTTACTCGTTTCCAGTAAACAATTGTAAAAATGTAAACACTGTTTTAAAATTAGTGATAAAAATAAGGCATTTCTTTAATTATGAGTAATTTCTGAGATTGCGGGTTATCAAGTTAGTTATTAAGGATGAGTTATCTCGAATTTGTCTTTTTTTGAGTTGATACAGTCATGTGTTAGCAGTGCGATATATAAATAAAAGAAGAACCTAACTGCCTGACTGACGTATCAACGCACAGCCGAAACTACAGGAGCTAGATCCCTAAAAGTTTGCACACTCCTTTTGCACTGTAGACGAGCCCTAAGGATTTTTTGAGTTTGACACAGACACATATACATATTTAATAAACGATGACATCGTCAAGATAATGTGATTCCATAGTACAACTGTCATTCGCTGTTGACATTTTGACAATTCTATTATAGGTACAATGGGCACTATATATAATATTTTAGAAACGAAAATTACCTAAGTACGTATGCGAAGCTGCGCACGGGAACTTTAGTCACAAGATATACAACGACAAAATAATTTCGGACCCCCTTGTTAGCCTTTGCTTAGCCCTAGCTCTTACGGGCACTAAAACCATACAAATAAGAATTTAGTATCCATTGAGTTTAACGGATCAAAATACTCTCTCGGGATGATGATTATAAATAAAAAGAGAACTGAAATTCATTCGAAAATCTCCAAGAAAACATTTTCAGCATTATTTTTAACTCTATAGGGGCTCCCAGACGACCAAGCATGCTTGAGAAGCATTGTAGAAATATAAACTTTCGTCAAGTTATATAAACTTTCGTCAAAAAAAATTATTATGGCACGTAGTTTACTTGTTAAGAGTCCGGCGGAGCTTGAATTGCCCACAAAAACGTAATACCACAATAAATCGTAATCCAGACAATATTCTGTCAAATTATGTTATTATTCGGATTTGGATACCGTTAATCTAAGTTCCTACTGTACTAAATTGATTAAATTGTATTTGAATTAAGTTTTTTTTTAATGATTAGGTACTAGCCGTGTGGATCGCACATTACTAGTATTCTTTCGATTTATTACGTTTGTAAGAGAAATCCGACTCTTAAGTATTGTCTTAAATAGTCAAAAATACTCTTCAAAATATGAAAAATTAACTTGCTTGGCCATCTAAAGGCCCTCATATAAATCTAACCCACTTATTCAAAAAATATAAAACGACTTATAAATTTCTTATAGCTATATATGTTTTCTTATATTATGTTTAATTAAATATATATTATGTTTAGTCTTCTTTTCCCTGTCACAGATTATGACGTGTCAAAACTTAATATATTAAGAAGTAAGAATATGACGTTTTATATTTTTATGACTCCGGGGTCGACGGGGTTAGACTTTATCATGATGTAAGCACATGTCTAAAAACCATAATTACTCATTCTCACAATTTGTCAGCACCAGATTTCAGTCCATTAAGCTCAATAATGATACTAAATTCTATTTTGACAGTGGCCCGGTCTTGCGAGCAATAAGTGCCTACCGCACCGACCCGATTCCGAGCTGACAGGCGCTTAACAACGATTGAGAATAATTCACTTGTTACTCGATATCCTGTGGTGAATTTATTGAGAAGATTGATTGCCCATGTTGATGGGTAAATCTAGAACATGTTAGAAAATTAACGATGTTATATTAACTAGTTATTGCTCGCGATTTCGTTCGTGTGACGTGTACGAGAAAATTTGTTTCGAAATGTTACAGATAGGTAACATCATCATCATCATCAGCATACTCCACTGCTGGAGATAGGCCTCCTCCAATGTGCGTCATTTCGTCCTGTCCTCGGCTTGTCGCATCCAGCTTCCACCAGCAATAGGTATAGGTAGGTATATTGTCTTGATTAGCGGCGATATCAAAACGACCGTACTATATAGTGATCGCTACTAGATTAGTTATCGACTTATCGTTCGTCCATTAAACCCTGTGACTAATAAAGACTGTAGAAATTGCTTATGCGTGAGCTTTTTTATCACCTGTTAGTCCGGATGAAAGAATACTAGGTACCATTCTCGTGACAGGTTGGTGACCAATGTTGGACAGAAACTGATCCGTCGCAGAATAGAATGAGCGGTTAAGTATGTTCGTAACTCGGATATGGATGGGACTAGTACAGGACCAAACCAAGTACTTTATGCATGGAGAACCCTATACTCGGTAGCTGCAGTTAATGGTATTTTCAATTTTTTGATCACAGGGAACACAGGCTTGTTCCCAGACTAAAAGGGACACACACATGGGAGAGTATACCCGAACGACAAATAAAAAGACATACACCGAACGGCGGTGTATGTTTATCGCTGAGATACTGCAAAAAGGTCCGGTGCGTATAACTCGCACCCGGCGCGTGTGAGAGGTATACAAGAATCGTAGTAAGTGGTATTCTGTTGCTTCTGGTTGTGAGTGTATGTATGTACACACAATTAACATACACGAAGGATTATTCTCAAAATAAATAACTGTGAATCACACAAACATACATCTTCGGTGGAAATCACGACTCTTTGCACAGATGTAGCAGCAAGATTAAACGTGCAGTCAAGCCGGGATGATATCAAATATCGACCTTCTCCTGAGTTTATGGATATAGGTGTGTCCAGTTTCAACAAAATGAGTTCAGTGGTTCTCTCTTCAAGAAATAATAAACAGACACACTTACCGTTACATTTATGATATTAAGAGTGTATAAAAACAAATGAAAGTTAAGAGTATTATCAGCGGGATCAGGGTTTATTATTTGTTGTTTGATTGTTCAGTTATGTACCTTTTAGTTTTATGACTTTTGACTTTGATGGCTGTATTGATTCAGCTGGTACTACTTATGTTGTAAACAACTTAGGTACGGTCAACATCACATCATGGTAATCAAAACTGTCAAATTTCTTCAATCGATTTTCAATTTAATCTTCAAATCATAGAGTTTATTATAATTTTTTATGGGATAGGAGGCAAACGAGCAGACCGATCGCCTGATGATGAGTGATTACCGACGCCCATAGATACTCGCAACACCAGAAGAGTCACAAGTGCGTTGCCGGCCTTTTAAAAGGGGTTTGGGCCTCTGGTGTGCTCACTCACTCGGCGAAACACAACGTATGCGTTATTTCACGCCGGTTTTCTGTGAGGCCGTGGTATCACTCCGGTCGAGCCTGCCCATTCGTACCGAAGCATGGCTCTCCCACGGTTAATTCCATTATTGAAATTTGATAGTTTGTGGTAACTTGATGTGCTTGTTGACTGTATACGGTTGAAATAACTGTGTCTGAATTTTTTTTAACTCAGTGTGAAGACGATTGGATTCGAAAATGTTTCGCATTCATGATATTTGTCGTTATTGTTTTTAATATTTTTTGCACAAAAAGAGACATCAAAGTTATTTTACTGTGCCGTTCTGACCAGTTATTTATAACAATACAGTAAACAACTTATAAAGGTATAGGTAATGTTTTTCATTTTGCGTTACTTGTCAAAGGATATAAAAGTATAATAAGTGAATTAATATTGTTTCTTTTGTGTATTGTCCCTCTGGGGCAGAGACCTTGATAAGATTAAAAATAATTCAACATAAAAAGAAGATTCTATTTGAAATTGAAATACAATTACAAATTTGTTTGTATAAATAGTACTGTCAAAGTACGATATCTCTTACTATATAGCATAGTCAGTGTTCTTCAAAGAGTTCGGCAAAGATGTACTTTTGTAGGTTACACGCAATTAATTTTATAATTTTTAGATGAGATTCAGTAAAAGATCAGCCGATTACCACTAACCTAGCACAAATAAGGATGATGACTGCATCAAAAAAATATCATTATATTCGGCCCGTCAGTTAGATTATCCAAAAATATCGGACACGTATTTACAGGCAGTAAATACATGTCCGATATTTAATGGTACCAAGCGCGACTGCTACGCTAGAGGTCCTGGGTTCGATCCCCAGGTCGAGTAGTCTTATTGGGATTTTCTATGAAATTCTCAGTAGCAGCACGGAGTCTGGATTTGTGCCCGGTTAATGGCAATAGGCTCGCCCCTATTACATGGGACCTAAACATTCCGGTGAACTCTGGGTGTACATTAGTACCCCTCTGCCAAACCCTTCGGGGAATAGAGGCGTGATGGTATGTTATGTTATGTATTTTTTGCTTTATGAAAATAATAAGAATTGGGTTAGGGATTGTGACGTCACTATTTTGTAAAATTTGTACGAAACCGTAACGTCACGCAAAACTTAGATGCACTGTGTCGCCGTCTTTTTTTGTTTGTTATACAAAAGGAATAATACGTGTACATTATTTTTTTATAATCTAACTGACGGATCAAAGAAATTTTTTTAGTCTTCTAGTCTATTCAAACCGTTGGAGCCGTTGTTACCGAGTTTTATGTAGCGCCTGCTTTTCCGCGAGAGATAAAATAATTGGTGTACTATTGTACACCCACATTGGGGAGCTTTTTTTCCCTATGTAATAGAGGGCGAGCCTATCAATCAGGCAGAAATCTAAACTCCGAACTGCTACTAATAATTTCATAGAAAAACCCAATAACATTTTGCTCGTCCTGGGGATTGAATTGAACCCGAGTTCTCTAGCGTAGCAGTCGTACTTATGATTACGACCTTCGATTAATGCGAAAATAATTGTTAACTTGACTTTAACCTTTGGAAATGGAACCCACGATATCGCCCTCAGCATTTATGCTGGTGACCCTAAGACTATATTACTATATTCAGTAAAATTCTAGCTCCCATCTAATTAATACGACAATAACTACTATGATCCCGTTTCTCGATTCACAAACTCACGTCAAATTCGCGATTACATGTATGCCAGTCATCCGTTTTTACAGCGATGATTTTCGAACGAGCTCCATCGGGATGCCGTAAGAGATTCGAAATTGCGTTTCCATTCAATTTCATCCATTAGCGCCCTTTGCTGTACGTTAGCGTACCTGAATGCCACTGCGAGGGAGGTCTAACGAAAATAACTTTATTTCCACGAGTAGGCATTGATGTTTGACGGTTCGAAGCACTTTTAAAGTATCACACTATCCAACTTCTTCTGTAATAGCGAAATAACTGTAGGAAATTGTACGGATATTTTTTACGTGGAAGAGCCACGCTTCGGCACGAATTTGTGTGTTTTGCCGAGTGATTACCGGAGGCCCAATCCCCTTTTAAAATGTCGGCAACGCACTCGTGACTCCTCTGGTGTTGCGGGTGTCCATGGGCGGCGGTAATCGCTTACCATCAGGCGAACCGTGTGCTCGTTTGCCCTCCTATCCCATAAAAAATACGATCTACAAACATAAAATTTCAGTCAAAAATTTGGATTTCAAAAATCTGTAAGCATTTTCTAAAACATAATTTAGAGAAATTTCCGTATATAGAAAAAACAAGTTTATTAAATATGTATAAAAGAAATATCATATCAAATTTCAAAATGTGTGACTAAATAAATAATAAAAGTAGAAATTAAAATAAACAATAATAAAAAACTTAAGTGCCAGACATAATAGTACTAAGCACCTAAGGAAATTTACGAACTCCATCTTAAGGAAAACCTCTGAATGTGTGACAATATAGAAACTTCATGTTCTATTTTATGGTTGTTCCAACGAGTCGTGGGCGTATAACCAGCCCATGGGTGTACGTAACTCAATTTCAAGTTTTATAGAGAGCTGAGAATTATTTCAAACTAGGTTAAAAGTGTTCTATGCGACCTTTTATGACTTGTAATGTTGTTAAAGTTTTGAGTAGGATCAGTTGGAGTACGGGCAGATTAACTAAAGATAATTAATTAACTTGGCTTTTAGGGGCTCGTTGATGGGAGCTGTGCTTGCCGTGATTGTACGAGTACCTATAGACCGTCGTTAATTATTAATTAAGAACATACAGTCATAGCCTAGTGCCTGCAGTTATAGCAAAGCAGTGATAGCCTAGTGGTATGTCCATTGGACTCCCTAGTCAAAGGTCTCGAGTTCGAACCCAAGGCACGCATCTCTGATTTTTCGAAGTCATGTGCGTATTAATAGTTAATTATCACGCGCTTAAACGGTGAAGGAAAAACATCGTGAGGAAACCTGCATGCCTGAAAGATTTTCTCGACGGCGTGTGAAGTCTGCCAACCCGCACTAGGCCAGCGTGGTGGACTATAGTCTAATCCCTCTCATTCCGAGAGGAGACCCGTGCCCAGCAGTGTGACATTATAATGTGCCAATCAAGTGATCTGCGAAAGACTATATTAAAATTTAGGTATAATTTTTATACTATTTTTCTATTCAGTGAAATACCTTCTGATATTCTCCATACTGCTACGTCCAGGATCCTGAAAAATATTGTATATATCTATTAACTTTCAAAATAAAATACCATATTTTAAAAAAATCTTAAGCGCCACGTTACATCTTTTACCGTACTTAACAATCATTGTTCAACCAAAATTAGTAACATCTTAAGCGCCAGTTTCTTTCAACCTCTTACATACATTAGATCATCGCTCGACCAATATTAAAAACTTTTCCAAAGTACAAAAGTAGAAAGTTTCAAGTATCGTTAGCTCTTGTCAAATACTTGTCGGAGAATAGCTAATAAAGTTCAGGCAAAGTTCATTATCTCTTTTACAAGCATAATTTCAAAGCCCGCAGAAAAATTGAAGACCTAACTTTATTGTCAGAGGTTGTTTTATACTACGCTATTTTTACTTTGTAATATTTTATTGAATTTGCACAATTTTACGTGGGAGAGCCATGCTTCGGCAGGAATGGGCCGGCTCGACCTGAGTGACACCACGGCCTCACAGAAAACCGGCGTTAAACAACGCTTACGTTGTGTTTCGCCGAGTGAGTGAGGTAACCGGAGGCCCAATCCCCTTTTAAAAGGTCGGCCACGCACTTGTGACTACTATGGTGTTGCGGGTGTCCATGGGTGGGGGTAATCGCTTACCATCAGGCGATCCGTCTGCTCGTGTGTCTTCCTATCACATAAAAAACAATGTTAAATTGTGATATTCTTAAAGGATAATGATACTGATTGAGGTGGTATGTATTGTACTGGTGAGTTCGTCTGGATGGGCTCTACCGCATGGTCAAAAGTTTTCCGCTGAGCAGCAGTGTACTAACACTGTAGTGTTCCGGTTTGAAGGGTAATGTAGCCAGTTAAAATACTGGGCAAAGGAGATAACAGCGAGGATTAACACGAGGACAAGATTAGGTAAGGAAAGTTTAGACAGGGGTGTACTCCGAAGGATAGATAAGGTACACTTACAGTTCGCCGGTATGTTTAGGTCCCATATAACAGAGGGCGAGCCTATTACCATTAACCGGTCACTAATCCTAACTCCCAGTTGCTGCTGGGAATGATATAGAAAACCCAATAATACTGATCGCCTTAGGAATCGGACCCGGGGCCTCTAAGGTAACAGCTACGCTTACCTAAGACCACGAAACGAACGAGTCAAATGAAACAATAATTTATTTAACTTTGCTTGCAGTCTCGCTGAGTCTATTTAAAAATGGAACATAGAAAAAAAAAATATTATTGACTTAGCATGAATAAACATACTTAGCTTGATAAAAAAATCATTTCTCTCAGAAGCAATATAAATTTTCCACCCGTGTGACTCGACGTCCGCCCTCCGAGCCGTGCGGCAGATGCAATATCCAGGAAGCAACTTAGTTACCGTATCGATTGGCGACATATTTACCGCTTCGCAGCTGTATGGTTACTGCTTTGTGCCTACATTAGCCAGACACTGGTATTTGTGGTAGATTAAAAAAAATCTTTGTCAAGGTTTTTATATTTCGTTCTGTTCTTTAGGCATAGTACCTCAATGAAATTACTGGTAATGATGAGATATATTTTTCTTTTATTGTACTTACTACTGCACTTGATATACATGGGTAGGTACCTATTTCGTCATTGTTTTTTTTTTGCATTTGTTATAAAATAAACCCCTGATATTATTTTATTGTTACCCCCATTATCTTATCTAACTAATCTAACCTAAGGCCTCCAATAGGTTAAAGAAGGTCCTGATTAAAGACTTTATTGAAAACCTTTACGTTTCAATAGTTTTTTTTTTCAGGGTGGCATTTTAGTATTAAAATTTTAATCTAAATCTATATTGCCTACTTTACTAAATATAATTATTGTTTCTTAGCTTTTATATAGATATATTAAAAAGTCAAAGTCAAAGCGTTTTATTAGACCAAATAGGTACTTTTGTAAAGTCAAAACTAGTTGCATGGTTCCAAAAAGTGGGTCTTATGGAGAAGAGCCAGCAAGAAACTCCATAAGTACTCTTTCTAAAAAAAACGTGATTACAATATTAAGCTTTACAACTTTGTTTCAAATATTTGCTGAGAATAATGCAGTTAGATGTGTAAGATTTCACATTGCTTTGATTGCCACAGCAAGTAAGAGCTGACGTTTTTTATTTAAACAAACAAATTAATTTCGGTATCACGACCCATTTTGTAAAGCTCCTATTAAATTGCAAATCTAATAATACCGTGAATTCAAAGTGAATATTGTGTTCACAATTATTACAGGCGTTGTTTTGATTCATTGCTCAATTTTAGTCCTCACAGAGCTATCAGGAATTACCAATGCAAATTTTGTATTATAATATTTGTTATTTGGAATCCATTCATTAATGTAGGTATATCTATGTTTTATGCTAAAAATGTATGTTGTACATAATATATTTTCTAATTAAAATATGGCACACCTAGATCAAAACTAAGAAAATTAAAAACATAACCCTCCTCCTTCCTTTCCACTGTTTTTTCCGTCGGGTAAAAAATACCGGTAAAATTTAGTTAATGTAAAATAATAATTAAGTCACTTTTCGCTACTTATGAATTGTCATAGTTTTAAACTAGTGTGCAATATTCTTTATCTCTCCTTCAATAGAAGCATAAATAGAGGTGGGAAAAGCTTGATGAATCCTTACTAATATTATTAACGTGAGTACGGAACGGTTGTATGGATGTGTGGATGTTTGTTACTCTTTCACGCCAGAACGGCTGAACAGATCTGGATAAAATTTGGCACACAGATAGATTATACTATGGAATAACACATAGGCTAGACTTTTTATCCAGGTCGGACCCAATCCTGAAGTACACGCAGACAAAGTCGCGGGCAGAAGCTAGTGTAATATAAAATTTACTAAATAATTAGAAAATTGCTTAATTTTTCTATGAAATTCTCAGTAACAGCTGGGAATTTGGGATTAGTGCCCAGTTAATGGCAATAGGTTCGTCCTCTATTACGTACTTGGGACCTAAACACGCCAGTGAACTGTGAGTGTACATTAGTACCTACCTACGCTTCTGCCTTAGTCTTCGGGAAATACAGGTGATGGTATGAAGAAGTATATAACATATTTTTTCAAAAAAGTACTAAAAAATAATATTTCGGTATCGATAAACCTAACATAACTACGTAAGTATACCAATATAAAGCCAGATTCAAATGTCGTAAAACGTGGCGCAGCGCTTTCGTAGCGTTTCGGTCCTTTCTATTTGGTTTAAAGACTAGGATTGCTAATCAAATCAGAATATACGTCTCTGAAATCGAAAAGACCGATACCAATCTCAGCCAATCTTAGGATTCAGCGTAGAAAACTTTATATTTTATCGTACGGCAATCAACAATGTACCGACTGCATGATTTTTTTTAAATTTATTTAAAAAGAAATATAAATAAATTTCCAACATTTACATCTGCCAAACTGCAGGGCAGTGATGCCATGCATGATAAGACCGCCATTGTACCTACACTTAGTTTTAAAAAAACTCAAGTTTTGTTTTTCTAATAGTGTACCATCAAGATTATTCATTCTATTCTAATGCTCGAAAAAATTAGGTAAACCAAAGTCTTACTGAAAAAAAAAACTGATTTGATTTGAATTTGAAGGGAAGGAATTTTTTTTTAAGGGTAAAAAAAAGGTAGCATAGCGTGGGGATAGGTACCTATCTTCCGGATTAAATCACCAACTAAATTTACATGGGGTTATTTCAAAATTATAATCTATCAATTAAAAATATTTAATACTAGCTTTTGCCCGCGGCTTCGCTCGCATTTATATCTTTAAATAACTGTTACAGTTGTAATCTTTATCATTAGAAAGTAAATAAAATAAGGGGATTTGTATAAACGCACTATAAAAATGATGTTTCATTCATTATTGTTTGTGGTACGTAGCACTCGCAACCGGCGCGTATCTATGAGAAGACTAGCTTCTGCCCACGACTTTGTCTGCGTGGACTTTAGAATTGGGTCCAACCTGGATAAAAATATATGCCTATATGTTATTGACCTGACTGTAATCTATCTCTGTGCCAAGTTTCATCCAGATCCGTTCTGGCGTGAAAGAGTAACAAACATCCATACATCCATACTCACAACGTTTCCCCACACTACGATTTTCTCCTGTATCGTGGGTGCGTTTCAAACACAAATTCGTAAACGTGTGGAACAACTACCTGTAGATCATACAAATATTTGCTCCTTGTGGGAATCGAACCAACAACACGTGGCCCAGAAGCCGATCGCTCAACCGCTACGCCAATCGTTAAATCGCCAAAGTTATTTTTGTATTTACAATAAGTATTAGTATGGAAGGATGTACCTAAAACTTATTCCTGTTCTTGAAGTTGGTTAAAAATGTTGTACATTTATGCAAACAATAAGTACAAAGGAGGTACATCTTATATAAATTTCATGTGCTCAAGAAAAACGACAACCTGGTACACGCATTTCATTTCGCGTAATCTATTTTTCAGTAGGCCTTCGAGAAGAGAGCCTCTTCGTTTGTACCTACTTACGTATTTCTTTCTGAATGTGGGATGTAGGAAATTAAAGATAACTTTTATGGTCTTAATGATGCAGATTCTTTTGCATATCGCAAAATCCTAAACTAATTATACATAGGTACTTAAAACTAATTAGTTAAATTGTTTATAACTTACTATTTATTTAGTGTACCAGCTTCTGCCCGCGACTGTGTCTGCAGCCTATGTGCTATTTAAGAATATAATCTATCTCTGTACCAAACAAACTTTCGCGTTTTTCATATTATTAAAGTGTCAAAGGGATCTCAATAGTAACTAGACTCAATAGTAACAAAATAGTAAATAACAAAATGGCACCGCATGGCTAATAATTACTTTTATAGGCAAAAAGGAATTGAGAAAACTGACAATCGCGAGAAGGCACATGGTAATTTATTTAAAAAAACTATTATAAATCATTGTAGTCCCGAATCCAATCAATATTTTCCAATGAAAGGAAAAGGGAAACGGATTTCCTTTTCTTCACTTCCTAATTTCTTTTGATATTTATTTTTGCTGTTCCAAGACAATTAAATCAATGTACTGAGTCACGCCGAATGCCCCCGGGGGCAAGCTCTGCATCGCGGGGACAATACAATTATTAATGGAAATAAACACAATACAATATCTATGGAACTGTCAAATATTTGCCTGAGGTATAAATCGAACGATAGGGTCCGGCGGAGCTTGAATTGTCCACAAAAACGTAATACCAAAAAAATCATAATCCAAACACAATTTTATCAAATTGTGTTATTATTCTGATTTGGATACCGTTAATCTAGGTTCCTACGGTACCAATTCGTCTACTACTCCTTCACTGGAAATAAACGGCCGGATATTCGTTCCAAACTCCAAACTCCAAAATATTTCACTGGAAATAATTGTAATCAAATGCAATTTTGGATAACTTTACCAAGTTTGGAACGATTTTCCGGTCTTTTATTTTCAGTGAAGTAGTAGCAGACGAAATAGGATTGCAGGAACCTAGATTAATAGTATCTAAATCCGAATAATAACATAATTTGATAGAATATTGTGTGGATTACGATTTATTTCGGTATTACGTTTTTGTGGGCAATTCACGCTCCGCCGGACCCTTAACTGCTACAGCAATTGTGCAGTCAAATCCAGTTTGGTGATTTTCTTGCTAATGTCTATGCTATGTCTTTGTAATTTTAGATCTTTCTCTTTAACTTTAATAAATGCTTAACTAGCAGAGACTAGTATATACTGACCTACTATTCCGTCTTTCTGAAATACAGGACTTAGGAATTTTGGACTTAGAAATAACTTGGCGATGTTGTAAGAATATGTTCTACAGTCCTATAATAAATAAATACAGTCCTATCTAATTACGGTGATTTGCTTTACTCAAATAAATACATAAAAAACCGATAGCTCTTTGTGTGGATACATATCTCCATAAACCACTTTTATTTTTTTGTTTATTATTTTTACCTTCACCCTCGTTCAGACATCTACTACAACCCTATGTAAATGTATTGTAAGTAAAAACTTCAATGAACATTACAACTACATTATATTACCGGTCCCCTGCCAAATGCAATTACCCACACTTCACCCGAACACACGAGAAAAACGAGTTCAAGGGATGCCCCTACCGTTTCCTAAATTGCGTTAGTGTTGGACCATCATCTGTTTCCCAGAAGGTGAATTTGTCAGGAGGATATAAATCACCGGGCGAGTTGATAGGCGTTCGGCTCAGTCCAAGGGTAACATTTATCAGGGCCGGCGCCAAACCTACTTAGCTTTTCACGAAGTAAACAAGAACATTGGGGAATGTTTTGTGATGTTTTCGTCACTTTATCTAGAAATATTGGGGAACTTTTTATATATACTGTGATTCCAGAAACAACATTATTTTGTCCAATTTAATTCTTTCTTTAAACTAATATGGTATTGGACATCGTGACTATACTTTCCGAATGGATTAGGCAGAGGTGTAGAAATGTACAGTGGTGACCAAAAGTCCATAGGCAATCTCACAACAAAATAGCTTGACGTTTAGTTTGACTTACGACCTTCTATTCATTGTCGTTAACAAGTGACACGCACTGGCTGTATCGAGCTCACTCGTAGTGTTCATAGTAAAGGCTTGGAACAAAATGGCTTAAGAACAAATGACATAGTATGTATTAGTGTTTGTAATGCAAAATTTTAAAAACATGAATGAAGAAATCAGGGCACTACCATAAATTTTACGAAGTCGTAAATCGCTACGAATTGAGAGCGGCTTTCAGAAGCAAGATCCATATAAATCGCCTGAAAATGTAAAAATATTACCATCCGTCGTAAAAATACCAAGATTAAAAAATATAAATATTTTATTTCAAGACTAAACAGATACCTGTAGATCACTACACTATAGTCTTGAGGATAATATTCTAACTTATACATTCTGGACTAAGGATTTACATAGTTTATATTAAAGAAAAGGTAATAAAATCTGAAATCGCCACTTTTGATGATATGATTCACCGACATACAGCTACACAACGTGACATTATATCGATGTCTAGTATAAGCTGCTCTAAAAGATTGAAAAATAGTCAATTCAACTACATATAAAAATCTAAGAAAGTACTCGAATATGCGCGTAAAGCTCCATAGAATTATATTTAAACAAAAATACACACAACATTTACTTATTACTACTTACTCGTACATTGTTCTTTTCGATCAAACTCTTTTGTGTCGCTAGAATAATGCATTGCTATTTTCCTTTTACCTCGTACTTTGCTGTCCCCTACCGGCTTCTAATCCTGTACCAGCCTACATTAGTAATGACACATACCAGACCGTAAGCTTCATTAGGAATCCCGTTTCTGTAAAATCTGGGGAGTGCAAGGCGTCTAATTCTTTTGTTTCTCTTAGAAAAAAAGTTAAACGGCTCGAAATTTTTCAAGTAACACTTCAGAAACCCCATTTAGAAGTATTCTGTTAAATAACAAAATTATGGTTTACCACGAGATAATTTGACGACAAAATTATGTCGTGGCATGCATATTAGCCTCACTGGTCTATTTTGAGTGTCATGAAAACTAAACTAGTTTTCTTATGATGTTAAATTGGGTTTATGTTTGAAATTATCAATAGTCAATAGGACTAAATAAAATCTAGAAATAAGGTGAAGTGAATGGTGGATATGACCAACATTAGTACCCCTCTGAAATACCTTGGGAATACAGGCATGATGATACATTATGTTTTAAGTAGGTACTTAAGTTCTTAATAAAAATAGATATCTATTTTTTTCTAAAGAAAGAGCCCTTGTCGTTATTATTTCGAATCATTGGGTTGTCAAAAATTCAAGATAATAAATAATACTTATTTTATCTCAAATTGACATTAACGTGGGTATCTTTAGTTTCACATTGAAGTGAAAAATATGGTATGATTTGAAAGAAATTGTTTGTTTCTTTGATTTACCCATCACGAAATAGGAACGTTATATTAGATTCAAATAAATTTTTCACTATTGGATTCCGAGAACTGGAATACCAAATAATTATGAATGAATTAATAAAAAATACAAAGTTATTGTTTTGTTACTTTCACGCTGCTTTTTTCCAATGTGACACATAACTAAGCTTTCTTGGGTATATACCAAGTTAAAGTTAGTTATCTTTCTAAAATATATATACATATAGTATTTGTAAGAAATTTTAGAATTCATTTAGTACTATCAAAAAAGTACTAGCTCGTATCAGCTCGTAACAGCTCAAAACTGATCATTTTATAGTATAGCGGTGTTAGATTGACGCCTAGACAGATAAGTTAAGAACCCCGAGTATATTACCCAGTCGACAGACGTCTGTAGGTAATTCAGAAAGAAGCAGAAGTTCCATTGTTATGTAGCAGTAGGTACGCACTCAAAAACTTGGCTAATAAGCAGATCGTGTATATTTATCTTATTGTCTGTAATTGTATATTTGTGATATCTCTCGCGACACAGGACTTGTTCTCTAGTGCGGCAGGTGTTTAAAAAAATAAATATATATAGCAACAGCATGTCCAAATATCCCTCATAATAAGAAAAACCACAACTATGTCCTGTGTATATCGTCAATCGCAGCTCTGAGTGAAATCTCTTCTGAAAATGAGTTCTACCCGAGAATAGTCAATAGTCAATAGTAATTTATTGGTAACATTAATTACATGTCATTATCATATTTTTTTTTATACATAAGTTTTGAGTATGTCATATAAAATAGTCAATTACATTCTTTTTTTTATAAATAGTCAATACTAATAAAATTATATTTAATAAAATTGTTACAATAGTGTTTTACATTTCATAAATTCTTCATACTTATAGAACGCATGCTCGACCAGCCAGCGTCTTAGACGGGTCTTAAAACTAGCAAGAGTTGGGGCGCGTACAATACTCTCAGGCAGGTGGTTGTAAACCGCCGGTCCCATAACATGAGTTATTTTAGACGTTTTTGTGAGTGTCCTAGATACCACTGATAATTTTTCTCTTTTCCGAGTACAGAACGAGTGTGCATCTCCGCGCCTCGTGTAATGCGTAAGGTTCGTCCTAACGTACACAGCCACCTGATATATTACTATGGCAGGTAAGGTGAGGATGCGAATGAGTGGGATTAGGCTTATAGCCCTGAACCGGTTCGTAAACTTTACACGCCGTCGTAGAAAAATGTTAATAAGAATGAAGGGTTCCTCACAATAAGGTTCCTTCCACATTCAAGTGAGTGACAAACTATTAATCCAAAGGCGTACTGGTAGAGATTACCATATGGCATTAGGTCCGCCTCAAGTGCTACTGTTGTGCATAGAAGTTTAAATAAATAAATAATGAACTCAAAGCCTGACTTAGATCGAAACCCGAGAATAGTAACTTAGCAGTCTATTGTCATATCACTATGGCTGTTACTGATCTACTGAAATCCTTAAGTCATTCTACGACAACCCCTGAGGTGTTTCATCATAAGAGACATTTAAAAAAACAGGTTGCTACGCATCGAAAATTTCTCCTGTATCGTGGGTGCGTTTACAAACACAAATTATCACACCCAGTCAACCGGAACAACTACCAGTAGATCATACAAATATTTGTTTTGTGTGGGGATCGAATCCACAGCACATTAATATTATAATTATTTTAGGTCCCATGTAGTCATAAACTGGATCTGTCCAAACTTGAGTACAAAGTTGCAAATTGTATAGAGTAACCCTTCTGCGCTCTCTTGCTATGTGTCTATTTTGTTGGAGACTGATTTAAAATTGAGGTCAATTACGTGCGGAGTCCCCAGCCAATAATAGTGTGTAGCGGAACCAATACGGGTTAATGTTTGTACTATGGCACTCTTGACACTTATAGGGAGAGTCCTAACCGTGGCCCAAAATCACTCACCCGTTATGTTTCAAAAGTTGAAGTTAAAAGATGGTTTAAGTATTGATTTTTAGTAGAGCCTACGTATAAAAACCGTATTAGTCTAGTGGTCATATACGCAACTCTAGAATTCCTAGGATCGATTCCTAGGTCCAGAAAAGTTTTATTGAGTTTTTCTATGAAATTCTCAGTAGCAGCTCGAAGTCGGATTCGTGTCCGTTTAATGTCAATAGGCTCGCCGTCTATTACATGGGACTTAAACATACCAGCAAACTAAGGGTGAACAATAGTACACCCCCTCCTAATCCTTTGGAAAACTGCGAAGTACATAATGGGATGTACTTCACAGTTTTCCCCATAGGTACATATTCTAAGGCGAATACAAATAGGCCACTAGCTCCTTATAATCGGACGTGTTTCTCATTAAATGCGGGACCTAGTAACCACTTCAGTTAGATACGTATCCATACATTTATATGACTCGTATCATAACTTGATGAGTCAGAGAACATACCTTTACCATGTAAAGACTAAGTATTTAAATCAATAGTCGTAAAATTTTATAATAATTGTAGGCACAGGCGTCTATTGTCGTCAGATAATTAGATATATTAGGGGTGACAGATGATCTTATATCCAATAGGAAAGAAAACGCTCTGTCTACATGTCACATATCAGCCTAAAAAAGATAAAGTAAGAAATCAAATCAGGATCAAACTTTTTATATGAAAATGTTCCCAATATCTTTTCTAAAACCCATTTAAATTTCTAATGTGGTAATCATTCAAACTAAGGTATGAATGATATTATGATTCAACAAAAGTGGCCTTTTTAACAAATTTTTCATAAAATAATTGCTCATTGAATTATTTAACGAAAAGTTCATTAATGTTTTAACATTGATGTTTAGGCAGAAATAATATCTATACCTACCTTCGTTGTTAACTTACTTATTAAGTTGTAAAAACTTTGTAGGTAACTCCATACCTACCCAGGATGGTATTTACTTTTAATTATAATGTATATATGTATCTATTTCAAACAAAAATTCACTTTCCATGCACAAAGTTTGAATTAATTTCGTGGATTAAAACCAAGGTCGCCGTTGCCTTCGGATGTCATCTAGGTACTTTAGATCACGGGACGTCAGCCAAAATGGCGGCAAATTGGAGATGCGACGAGTCTGTGATATGCAGATATTTATATCGAGAATATTATGATTCCCAGTAGCAAGTGATCTGTGAAATATTAAAAAAGATGTTTTCTCTAATGCCATGACAATTTCTCTGTGAGATCCAAAATTAACTTAAAAATTGTAATACGTAGTACTATTTAACATAATATAGGATGTTAAAATAAGAAATAAAAACACTTAATATATTGTGACGCCTGTTTTTAAGACTATTAATAAAAGTGTACCTACTGCCATGATTTGCCTATATGTTTTGTGTACTATACAACAGGGGGCAAGCTTATTACCATTAACCAGGCACAATTGCAAACACCTAGAAGAATTTTTAGAATTTTTTTTTATAAAAAAACAATAACATGTTTCAATACCTGTGAATCGAACACAAGACGTTGAGGAGCCGCGTTTTCAAACTTAATAATCAGACAGTTTGTGATATAATATTTATTATATAAAGACTTGGTTGTAACCAAATAACTTTCAAAATAATAATACAATTTCTCGTCTGGTTATTCAAATAAACCTCACTATTCATGCCACGTCAGCATTCTGTCAACGCTCAAATTCCATGAAAACAATCTCAATCTTGACATTTAATGTATTATAAAATGAAATACGTTTGAATCAAGACATAATCCAAACCGGTATTGTAGAATTTCTTGATATTTTTCAATCATTTTCCTCTAAACCTTACAAAAACTCAAGAGCCTTCAAGCACGAAGATTTTATCTTGTTTTGTATTTACGTATCTAGTATGTTTGTTGATAGTATCAATAAAAGCTACTGTGAAGAT
Source organism: Acronicta aceris (assembly GCA_910591435.1). Lineage (NCBI taxonomy): Eukaryota > Metazoa > Arthropoda > Insecta > Lepidoptera > Noctuidae > Acronicta > Acronicta aceris. Next base: position 7,312,306 of record OU342774.1, read on the forward strand.
TGAAGATATGAGGAGGCACTTTTGTATTACTTATGTGATTAGAAATGGGCTGTATTGTAACTCCGAAGCCTCTTATATCATCAATAATAATAAGCACCTCTCTCGAAACGACACCACGAAACTTTCATTCTGTCGTTATTAAATTAGGTCTCGGTTCTAGTAAGTACTACTACTACGAGTACTAATAAATACTATGAAGCTAGTTAAAACTATTTAAAAAACTCTTGGAAGAAAAATATTTTCACACGAATAAAATTATGTTTCTAACATTATAAATCTTGAGTTGGTACAACATTGCCATTTATTTAGGTCAAGTGTGACAAATTAGGGTTGTCGAACACTCCACTCTGTGAGTTCTACACGGCTAGGTTATGTTCACACTGCGCCACGCCGCCGTCGCGTCGTAATTACTGGCAATCACAGTTGGTAACTTCGCTATCGAGGCGACTCCCTGGAGCTCTTAGCTGTTTGCTACTAGATCAACAAGTGGTCCGTATAATGCAACTGCACCATATATCAAGGTTTAATTATGTAGGTAGTTGAATTCTCTAGCGGTCGGTATACTCAATGTTCGGCTAACGAAACTTGTATCGGTACTTTCATTGCAAAAGTAAACATTGTCCCGTCTGGGTTTTCACCGGAGAAATCAACTCCATTTTATAGTGAAAATATTAAATATTGTAGACATTTCTATAATGTACAATATTAAGTTTGTCGATGTAGAGGAATAAATCCAAGACTTACATTATCTTCGCCTTTGTCTTACAAAGCAAAGATAATGTAAGTAAATTCTCTAAAAATAATCGTTTTGTTTAGTTTATGTTACCTAGCTGGTGTTTATACTTTCAAAGGACCTTTCGGCAAAGCCGACTAACTAAATTACTACTTTGAAAATAATAGATACATATTCAGATCAGGTCAAATAGATATTTAATAACCTCATGGTACAAATTGTACTAGGACCAATATCTTTATACGTAGACACGTTAGCAATATATCCCGTCTTTTTAATTGGTCCTATATAATTGAACGCTGGGTAGGTACTCAAAACAGTAAACTTTCCTCTCAAGAGTTCTGCCTGAGGGTGAGTAATAAACGATAGTCGACCGGCAAACGTTAACTTTATTGAACCTTGATTAATTTAGTAGCTATAAGATATTTCTTTGGGTTACATTCACACTGAAATGGAAGTTCAACACTTTAATTTTAGTGCTAACTAAAGCTCTAAAACCCTTATAGTTATGCTGAAGACTTTCCACACGAATGAAACAAATGAGTTGTTACTAGAAACAGTTGCTTCAAATGATAATAGTACAAGGATAAGAATATTTAGGGGTCCCAACAAACAAGATAAAAAAAAAACAATCTGAAAATTTTATCAATAATTATATTTTTCCTGTCACAAAAATTTGTATCCTGAATATTTATGTTATTTGTTCTTAGTTATAATAAATTCCTGGAAGTTTTCTTGACTCAAATCATTGTTTTAAATTCGATATTCACGCCGATAATTTCAATAAAGGACCAATTTCAAAGTAACGCACAAGTACGGAGCTATTTCAATAAAGCACTTGAATCAATTCCAAGATGGCGTACTTCGCAACAAGAAATGTATGGTTCTAGATGAAATACGCAAAGTTTAGGAGGCCCGCGATGGTTCGTTTGCGTCCAGATCTTGAGTCCGGAAAGAATTTATCTGAATTGGAAGATTAAAGAACGCTGCCAAAAAGTAAAAAGTCGATAGAAACGAAATACAATAAAGCTACTAAAACTTCTCGATATCTTTAGCATTGGCATTTTACAAATTGTAAGTGTTGTATTTTTTTTTGTGAAAATACCTCATTGATTGTCTGACGCCAAAGGAGACGACGTATTATGTCGAGCTTGTGCCGATTAAAAACAACACTTGCTTTCTCTTGAATTTTTGTTGCCTTGGAGGGATTCATATTTAGTATTTAAAAATGTTTTTTAAATCAAAACTTAATTAAATTACCTAATTTACTTAAATTTTAAGTGAACTTATCTCAATTTACTTGGGGTTTTCGCATTATTTTCATATTTCGCAGTATGTCTTTATGAAACATTTTATAGAAATCTACGAGTATTAGCCATCATCTATCAATCAACTTCTTTCTTTACCGTATCGCACAATCCATCCAATAACTCTTTGACATGCCTTTTCCTATGCAAATGAAAATGAATAGACGTAAAGATATAATCTGTCTATCGATCTATCTTCATTTGCATTATAAAACCCCATTAACTCTATTTGCCAACCTAGTGGTTTGAGTATTGTTGAGTTTTTCGGGGAAATTCTCAGCAGCAACTCAGAGTTTGGATTTATGCTCAGTCAAAGCTCGCCCTCTACTACATGACCTACCCATAGTGGCGAACTGAGGGTATTCATCGGTACACCTCTGCCAAACCCTTCTGGGAATACAGGCATGATGGTATAATAAGGATAAACAGCATTCGTATTAGGAGCAATTTTTATATGAAGTTAAGGTCACTGATATTGCCGATCGAGTAATAACAAAAACATTTTATAATGCTAATAAATAAATCAGAACCAATGTTTTTCTTGGTGGACTGTTTTAATTTTAGTTTTTTTTATTGCAATGGTCTCGCCCCCAATTACATATGAGCTAAACATACACGCGAACTGCATGTTACATGGTACACATTAGTAGACTTGTGCCTAACTCTTCGAGAAATACCGGCGTGATAGTATTTTATTTTATGTTTTACCGAAAATTACCTATATAAAAAAATATTAGATACCTAATGGAAACAACATTTTATTTTGAAATGAATTTTTAATTTTCAAATTTTAAAGCCGCGGTGAGTGCAGACTGATTTTAGCGCTAAAATACAGCAGACTGTGGTTTTATATTCCGCTGAGGTCTGGGGTTTAATGCCACAGATAAAATAATAATATAGCATCTGAGTAGGTGTAATGACTGGACACAGTGGCTTTACGTCCATTGACAAATAATGGATGAACACATACTAGAATTACTATCGTAAATATAAGATAAAATCGATGCTTTAAACGATCATCGCGGTTAAGCTACGATTGTCATAGGCAGTTTAGTGATGGGCGACCATTCCTTAAATTAAAACCTCCGGTTTGGTTTTAGCTATCGTTCCTATAGCTTAGTATATGACAGTAATTAGTAATTAAAAGCTTGTAACGACTCATACCAATCTAACTAAAATTATTACGAGGTAGTTTTCTCAGTAACGTGTTACAAAGGTTAAGTAAAAATTTCTAGTGAAATTTCAATTTTTTTTTAATTTGTCATGGCAATAGGTTCCACCCATATAATATACCGGCTCACTTTGGGTGTAAGTACACTTCTGCTCTGTCTGTCTCTCTCTCTCTCTCTCTCTCTCTCTCTTATAGAAAGCAAGCCAGATATTTTCATTTCTATTTCGCATTGAACAGTGTGGTGTCGCGACGATTATTTTTGTTGAGTGTATACAGGTTTTTTGTAAATAATAAATAATACAATTAATTTATTACAATTCCTTCACTAATTAATCGAAAGGAACTTCGTTCCATCCGGGTGTCCCTTGACACCTCTCAAGTTTTTTTTTATTGATTAGGTCGGCAAACGAGCAGCCGAGCCACCTGAGGGTAAGTATTCATCGCCGCCCATGGACACCTACAACACCAGAGGAGTTGCTGATGCGTTGTCGATCATTAAGAGCCCCTACGGACTGCAAACTGCCAGAGGGGGAACTGGCTCTTACACACAAAAGTCGAAACACAAACCAAGGTGCATACGACAGACTCAGACGTAAGGGTGGTCGCCAGCCATTCAGACCCCGAGAGGTCCTACCACCGAGCAAGTCAGATATTTTCTCGGCTCTTACGAGATGCCTATCTGAATGGTAGTGAAGAACTGTATCCTAACCCGTCCCCACGCGGAGAAAAAACTAATCAATTGAACAAATCCCTAGCTGCGTGCGGCCAATGATCAAAGATATTACTGTATCTCAGCCACCGTCCACCCCTGTACTATACGACCTACTTAACAGTATACGTAGAGGGAAAATGCCTGAAATAATCTGCAGACCTTGTAGTATGAATTAGACAACGTTTGAAAACCGCAAGCAAAGAATAGTACCTATGTAGGTACCATAAGACATAAGTTGAGTTATTTATGCATTAAACATTACTAGACTTTTGTACAAAAGTTCCTTTCGGCAAGCTTGGAAAAACGTATGTTGTAAAAATCACTTAAACTCAGAACTCTTTGTGGTTTGATATTATGATCCGCCTCTACCTTTAGGTACTTGCAAGATCGTCGCGGAAAAAGTCTTCTGTGTTCTGTATAAAATTTAAATGAGACTTCAAAATCGCATCCAATTTTGCGCAGTAGTTTTTACGTGATACGCGTACAAAAAGACAGACATACAATTAAAAAATCTATAGATATTTTTATTAAATATCTCCTATGTACAGATTTTGGCCAATTAAAATTTTATTTTAATTTGTTAGTATGATTTATATAAAACAGACGTGTGGCACTCGAGGACTGCCGCGGTAAAGCTATTGCATAGCGTTTTTTATCAACTTATGTAATACAACCAATGCCACCTAAAGGCGGGTTGCTGAACTGAAGAGACAAGCGTGTTAGGTTTTTTTCGTTACGGAATTTCTGGATTCGGTCCCCACGCTCAAGACCCGCGATAAAAGCTATGCAATAGCTTAAAAACTTTTCGACGTACCATTTCCATGTTAACCTTAACATATATTTCAATCAATTATAAATGGGCTATAAATTCGAACACAACTTTTGCATCAGCATCATTTAGCGAAGATAAAGTAGGTGGTTAATTAAAGAAGATAAAATAGGTAGTAAGTAGGTATATATTTTTATTATAAAAATAAAATTGAGCTGTCATATATCTTTAATAATTTGCTTGTACCTATTTATTTCTAAATACCTACTGGATTCTATAACTCATTCATACTCTGAATTCCAAGCTACAGGCTGTTTTGCGTCCAACCTCGTTTCCTTTGTGGTAATTGAGTTCTAAGGTGTAGGAAATTGAAATTATGATGCTAAAACCATGCTGCCGTCCTGAGTAGTAATTGTATCGTTATGTTTACATAAATGTTTCCGGGATAATCATTTTATTTTTGGTCTGAACTGCATTTTGTCTGTTTAGTTTTCTAGTTTAATCACAAATGGATGGGACACAAATGTTTATTATTTGTTAGTTTAATTAAAAAAGAAATAATATCCAGTTTTCCAGTCTGAATATCAGTATTTTAGACAAAATGACTGCTATTAGACAAGTAATACGACGCGTTTGGCGTAGCGGCTCAGCGATTACCTTCTGCGCCACGTGTTGTGAGTTCGTTTCCCAGACGGAGCAAATATTCATATACATATTCATATATTTATTGCAATCCATAATGTATGTATAAACAGGTGATAAGAATAATAGACAGAAACAATTATGGACCCTGTCGGGCAAAATTAATAAGTAGGAGAGGGGAGGACCACATTTCCTTAAGTTCATATTTATTAATTTATTTCCAAATTTATTATTATATAGTAGTTAGTATATATTAGTATATGTAGTAAATTATTTTTCTATTTATTTTACTCTTAATTTATATATTTATTTCTATTTTAAATATTTATATGATCTATAGGCAGTTGCCGTTTGTTTATGTGATATTTGTGTTTGTAAACGCACCCACGATACGGGAGAAAATCCTAGTCGGGCAAAATTTTACTGTACTGATATCCTCAAGATAGACTTTTTCAGACTATTCTCTCCTTCTCTCTTCTATTATTCTCTTCTTCAGGCCAGACACATGATAGTCATTTTACATGCTTTCCGGGTCATGGAGTGATCTCATTGTAGGAAGACATCATACAGACATCCGTAGACAGACCACAGAAATCGTAGCTTAACCGTGTAGATCGATGCATCAGAGTAGTAATTACTTAGCCATTAGCCCCTCTATATGTACATATATGAAAATATTGAAAGAAATATTATGTCGACATACCTAATATACGTCTGTATTATACAGCTAAACAGTCCTGATCAAATTTAGAATAGATAAAATAGTTAGTCGTTTTTTTTTTCAGAGCAGTCAAAATATTTGAACTCATTAGCTTATCACTTGCGAAAAACACTATGTTTCCTGTTTTCGCGACAAAATACGACATGCTACGTCTCCGTCCTACGTCTGTAATATTTCCGATATTAAGTCATCGTAACCTCAATTTTTTATACGAATAATACAGATAAAAATACGAGTAAGTATAGGTGGGCGGAAAAAATAATAATATACTATGAAAAATAGTATACTGAAACTATCCTCCGGCCGCGACTTCGTCCGCAATTATTTGAGTATGGATGTAACGCTTAGTTTGACTCCAATAATTGAAATGTATTTTTCTGAAATTTGCCGACTGCAATTTTGGATATTCGGTATAGTATTAGTATAATAAAGTACCTACAGTCAACAAAAGATTTAGGTATGCAGGTAGCATCATTTGTTTGACAAAGATTATAAAAAAATATATCGAGTAATATGTGTCAAAACGCAGGATTCGTCAGCTGTCTTCATTTCAAACCCTTTAGCGCATAATTATTTATAACGCAATCAATGTTAAGAAATAAATATCTTTAGATGGCTGCATACCTAACTCTTTTGTTGAGTGTACCTATATAGTTCGGTCTGCATTGAAAGAAAATGGGTCTATGGAAAGACAATTTGTATGCCTGTCTGTCACTACATTTATAGATATACCATCAGTGTATAAAATCATAACAAAATATTATTACAACATTCATTAGTGTTCATAAGAAACCAATTTTTTTATATAAAAATAAATCATTTAAAAATGTCTCCCGGATTTTTTCTTGCCGCAGCGATCTTTCTGTGTGATAGTAAAAAATGTAACCGACTTTCGCCACTAATGATCCCGATGGTCTCATTTACGTTAGGGTTCAGCACGTGTTGTCAAAAGCCTCTTGGTATCATTCCAGCATCTCCAAGGTTGAGTAGAAGTCCTCTTCCTCGCCTTGATCTCTCGAGGGTCACTCCCCGTGTCAATAATAACGTCGTCAGAGGGACCGGAGTGCCGTCCCTCTCGGCCTTTGGAAAAATTTGCAAATAAGAGTTCGCTTTGTTATAATTTTACAAAAGTGTAAAGTAGGTTGAATACTTCTTTTATTTTATGATTTAAAATAGGTAATATAATTACTAGGGATGGGGCAAAGTTCACTTGATACCGAAGATTGATTCATTGTCCAAACTTCAGAAGGTACTTAATGCTGAAAAAGCTTCAACAACATTTTTACAACAACAAAACATATGCAGTTCCTGAGGCTACCTATTGTTTGAATTTAGAACTATTATTATTTACTCTTCTGTAACAAGTACACACTTATTTATCATAGTTTACTGAAGCAGTAAACCTGTTCTTTCGTAAATTTACGCAAATAAAATCCTACAAAGTATGTAGGTATTGATACTATAATAGTTACCCCCACATCCCACCATGGCATGCCCCAGACATATAAAAACTCCTTTTAATTAGCGTTAACAACTCCCACCTGATTGAAAACGACATAAATATTGCCAAGAACTCAACACGTCAAACGTACAAAAAAACAATGATCTTTGTAGTTTATAATTTTTAACCCTTGTTATTACGAGCATAAGGTCGAAAACTAGTCAAACCACTAACCACTATTACTACACCATATATGCCATCATAAGGGTAGATTCGCATTAGATCATCAATTAGTGCCTAGTACTCTTTTAAAAAGAAATCTATACCACTGTTCGTAACAGTGAAAGCTGATTTTGTAAGACTGATTTTTTGTTGAGCCTGCAGGGTTATCTCCGGAACCACTGCACGTGTTTGGATAACATTTTATTCAATATTTGAAAGGCACATTATTCTAGATGTACATAGTCTAAATATTATTTATAAATTACCTATTTGTATACTCGTGGCTAGGTACTTAAAGCAATAAAAGTTTATCACATATATACCACCCTAATGATCGTTTTTCCTATACACATGAAGTAGCATTGGAAGTGAAAGTGAAGTGAAGCTAAATGAAATGGAATGTCATAAAAAGTTATGGGCATCCCAAAATATATGACCTACAGGACAAAGTGTCCTATTTCATATTTTTCTTGAAGTCGAAAAAGATAGGTATAAGTATTGATAACATTGAATTTTCTTTTACAGTCCGTATGTATTATATTTTTTTATCAATAATGCCAGAAATTTTTGGTTTGAAATTTAAAAAATATAGGTACTTTATGGTGTTGTGCTCGCCACTTAAATAAATGCGACCTAAAACCTATCAGTAATATTAACACGGCACCACTCAAAGCATATCGGTCTGATGGTACCTACGTTTAGAGAATTAAATAATATTTTAATGTAGGTAGGACTGATAGACAATTTGAACGTAAAGATAGAACGTGAAATATATATACGCAACCTTTACCTGCAATAAAAATTCCAGGAAGAAAATATACAAAAACATCATCACTAACAGATGTCCTTCATCACAAATTAAATCATCAAATACTTACCGTGCACCTTATATATATACTAATAACTATAACTTTTTATAATACTCACCTTCATTATTTCATTTTGCTGGAAATCAAGTATTAAAATTGTACCCTAGTCCATTTATTATTAAAGACATAGTCGTGTACCTACGAGAAAAAAAGGTGAATTTTCAAGCCAAAGGGCGTACTACCACTGAAATTTCCCTACAGAGAGGCGTCTGAATCTCTCAGTGCAATTCGAACGACGGTGGGACGCGGGCGCGCGCTCATCGCTCCTCGCCAACTCGCACGCTCGAAGAAAACTTGTAAACTTATCGAGATACTAAGAAAACAAATAAGAATATGAAACGGTACATCCCTAAAGTGAAACTGTGAGTGCTAGTGGAATGTTCTAGTGATGTTAGTTACAACTCGTTGTCGAGCATCGAAAATTTCGAGGTAACAATTGTTTATATATTTTGTCTTATATCGCGATATGAAGCATCAACTATCGAATCATTCTTGTTATCGAGTGACCCCGGGCGTTGAGTTGTTTGTTCAATTTGTTAATACCGCGATTTATAGCCACATCACTTTTCAGGGACATGCGAAAATCGTTTTACTGTAGATATAAAAGTCTTAATCACTTGTATAATCAATAGAGTTATGTAATGTTTAGTTGGCATTGTATATTAATCACTTGTATAACAATGGGATGTTGCGTTTAAGTGTACCTACACAATAGTAGAGGCGCCAGTTAAACAATAAAATGTATTAGATTACTTACACACTCATAACATATAACTTTATCATTTGATAACAATGAATCATAACTATTGATGATCGTACGATGTAAAACAAATTATCTTTAAGATTCATCAATGAAAATTTTCCTGAATTAGCACTATATTATGATACGCATTATTAACATTAGGCGTCTACATACGCGTCCTACATAATAATGTGGTTATGTATAAGATATATATATTATTATCTTCTCGTAATAACAACAAATGGAAAGCGTAGAGTAAACGAAAATACATTTAATGGAAATATTAAACTAGGTAGACGTATTATAAGTATAGATAGGTTTATGATAGTATCTAATTGTAATATAATTATATATGAGAATCTCTAGTTCTATCTCTTTTTTAATTATGTTATATATTTCTCTCTGCTACATTAGCCTAGTGGTCCTGAGCCCGACTGCTACGCTGGGTTCCTGGGTTCGAGCAAAGTGTTATTGGGTTTTTCTATAAAATTCTCAGTAGCAGCTCGGAGTTTGGGATTTGTTCCAATTCGGAAATAGGCTCGCCCCATGTAACATGGGACCTAAACATACAAGCGAAATGTGGGTATACATTAGTACGCGTCTGCCTAGTCCTTCGGGAATACGGGCGTGATGTATGTTATATTATATTTCTTTTTTGTGGCATTTCGGAATTAGCGGATCTAGGCCAGGCATCTAGGTCGTCTTATTTGCTAATATTTTTTTACGATTAATGATAAAAATAATTTGATTATTAAAACGAATGTTTCTACGAGAATACCAACTATTTACACTTTTTCCAAAAAAATCTAACACCTTTTTTGAACTAGGAATCGAACCCAGAATCTTACGCTTTCCAGCTGCGCTTGTGAAAACTAGACCACTGCGTCATTAAAAAGAGAGAAGTCAAGAGAAGAACCAATAATATTAATACTAATCCCCACTAACAAATTATTATGACTAACTCAAAGAAATTTACTCCTACTTTGGGCAATACCTACTTATCACAAAGTTGTTTTTGCAGACGAAATAAAACTGCTAGATCTGCAACTTGTAAATGAAAAAGTTGTAATGCTAGATAAGTCGGGATGTTCTTTTAATGGACTCTGTTCGCCGAAATGTTCTCGACCTCTGACCTTTAACATAACCGAGCCTATCCCTTAAAGATTAGGCAGAAGTTACCAACAATTCGCCAGAATTATGACAGATGGTGAGCAGTGTTGCCAAGTTGGCCATTTTTTGGCTAGGTCTGGCAACATTTTAGATTAGATTGATTTAGCCAAAAATGTAGCAACTTTTAATTATTGGCATAACAAGCTAAATTTACAGCAAAATAATAATACGTATTATTTTTCACTCATCTACTTCTATTTTTGAATGAAGCTCGTCTATGGAATCTTGCGAGGGCAACCGGACTATTGTCATTGACCGGGCATTAGCTTTATAGAGTTTAGTTGTATACCCGGTTAATGACATTGTTTTCAGATCGAGCAGTGTTATTGGGTTATTCAATCGAATTCTCAGTCGTAGCTCCTAGTTTAGATTTGTGTTCGGTTAAAGGCAATATGCTCGCCCCCTATTTCATGGGACCTAAACATATCGGCAAACTGTGGGTTGTCCCGTTGTACATTGAAAACCTCTGCTTAACTCATCATGGGATAAAGGCGTGTTGGTATGTTAGGTTATAGTTCAAGTACGTGATATAATAAATAATTTGTGTTGAGTATGACAGTATCAATCTCCTAGATTTCCGTTCTATTGACTTATCTGAGTTGATTTAGGGACTCTGCCTACTGCCTATCATTAACCATTTAATACAATAATTATGCCAAACCAGTATTATACTTAACAGTAACATTCCAAAGTTACATCAATATTATGCACTTTCACAATAATCACTGCACTATCAACTTAGTATCAACATGTTTACAATTCACTTATCGCGTAATTTTATTAGGAATCTCTATCATTCTATTAAAACCTGATGTGTTATAACTGCAGATAACAACATGAGTGAGCGAGCCTACGCCACGCCACACCGTAAAAATACTCGTAAACCCAGCTCAGAACTCGTTAAGCCAAGCACTTCCCGGCGATACAATAAAGTTACTTATTGAAATAACCACACCTTATTTCTATACTGTCTCACTTTGTGAGGGATGCGACTTTATTACCTACTCAGCTGGCCATCGGTATGGTTAATGCTTTGAAGAGAATTGAATATATATTTTTTATGTTAACTGCATTTGTTTTGGAATAAAGTTGAAATAAAACTACTTTTTACGGATTTTATCACGTTGTATTGATTGATTCCCATTAAGACGTCCAACAACTTAGTCTACCCGTGACCATGGACGCTATAAAGGATCCAAAATGTCGGGAATCAAATAATATATATATCAATACAACGCGATAAAATCCGTAAAAAGTAGTTTTATTTCAATGTCTAATATTCGCATAATATAAATATAAATATTCGCATAAGTTGGAACAAAGTAGTTCAAAAGCCCCGAATATATATAAATAGTTTTTTTTGTCACAGAGATACCCAGCATTTTTTCAAAACTTTTAGGTAAACTTTGAACTTTCTTCACCGATTGCTTTGAAATTTTGACAAACGTTGCATTGAATTGCGAAAAAAATGTGTGTTTATAAGTAAAACTATCTGAGCTACAGAAACGCATGATTGGGTACCTACATTTAGTACAACAAAATATGTTATTTAAGAACATAAATGATCAAGTTATTTTAGTATATGTAAATGATCAATACAACAATTTTAATGAGGTGAACACGCCGCTCTGATGAATAGAAAGGAAACAAACATCAGCTGATTAAATTATCACTGCAGTACATGTGAGAATCGTCTCAAGGAAATGATTCATATATCTGTAGGTGGCCCTTGTTCTATTAACTGCTAGCAATAAGAATGTAGATAATATAGGAAATTCCACTGATCCAAATAATAGTTTATTTAGATCAGTTGAATTTCCTGTGTTATGCAGATATATTTTAGATTATTTATTTGTTTATCATGTCAGGGTAAGCTATGCAATTATAGATAACATAACATACTATCATACATCTATCCTCAAAGGGATAGGCACAGATATATGTATAATACTTAGTATGTTTCTAATCTAAGCCCAATGTACCTAATAGAGGGAGCTAATCGCCGGACATAAATCCTAACTTAAAGCTACTTCTAAGAAATTCATAGATATATTATCATACTTTGCTTGACCTCGGAATCAAACCTAAAACTTTACCCTAAGCAGCCGCGCTTGTGATAATATAATTAGACCAATAAGGCAGTTGTTCATAATTTTATTATAATTTAAAAAACTTCTTACTATGCAAGTTTGTCAGGTCGTCAATTTAATTTGATATGGAAAGATAGAGATTTGTTTTGAATCCATGACATCAATACATCTTCACGCTCCCTGAGATGTATCTGCTAGTAATTCCTAGTGCAGTGTTAAAGACTAGTCGAGGTATAGACTAATGGGTCGCTTCCTTATTACTAACTGGTGTTAAAGATTAGGTAGGTACGTATTGGCCAATCGCTTTGAATGTAGGATTGGATGTACTTTCATATTCTTCGCGAGTATCCGATCGATATGTACTACGATATTATTCTACTGAAGGGCGATTTAGATAATTAAAATTGAACAAATTATATTACGAGTATTTATACATTGACAATTTAAATAAAGATGACAGGACATTGACATTTAAGACAATGAAAATTTACCGGAACTATGTTTTGAACACTTTTAAATTACCATCTGATAACGCGAACACAGTTGCGGTCCAAAACTAGTCATAAGATACATTTATAACGTGGACAAGGCGCAACATATTGTTCACTAAGTTTAGCCTTGTCAGCAGTTTCCCACTGTTTTGGAAGTCCGGAGATCTTTTGATCGTAGTTAAATACGCACGTTGTTGTAATATTCGTCGTACGGGTCGTACCGATAGCGATAGAAGAAAATGTTACATCAGAACTTTTCTATTTAAAAGTGTTTATTTCTTTTCCATAACCATTCTAACATTATAAACATGAAAGTAACTATGCCTCTGTGTCTATTTTTTGTTACGTTTTTAGGCCTAAATTGCTTCACAAATTTCGATGAAATTTGGCAAGGAGATAGATTGCATCTTATGTAAGGATAAAGGTTAAGTAGGTAACTTTTGTCTCTAAAAGTCCTTTGGGATACGAGTGAAAATGAAGGTAATCGCTAGATATTAAATTATAGCAGGTCAAAACAAGCAATAATTGCCTAGCGATACGACAATTGGCTGCCGAATAGGGCTTGCGTTCGCATTCTAAACACACACAAAATCATGTGCAATTAATACAGAAAACAAAAAAAAATTGAAAATTTTTCTTTATCAATTCTATGGTGATTGGGGCCTTCTTTTAAACAAATATTTTGTTTTAAAAAAAGCTTACTCGCAATGTGGTTCACACATTACTAGTATTCTTGTTAACCCTTAATACTAAGCTAAATGCTTGTGTTACGAGTGGGTTCTCATTGGTAGTGCAATGGGTGGGTTTCGAACCGGCAACCATATGATCGCAAGTCCGACGACCATTACACTACCGCTCTGCTTCTAACATTATACACCTTTCTTAGTTTATACACTTCTTTTTAACAATTATTTTACATTTAAATAAATTTTAAAATTAATATTAATATATAATATTAATATTGGGAATTTAGTAATTAATTATTATCACTCGCTTAAAAAAAGAGTGAAGGAAAAATATTGTAAAGAAACCTTTAAGTTTGATAAATGTATTCGACTGAGTACGAAATCTGCCAACCTGCAAAATGCGGTAAATACCTCCTTACCGCATATTGCGGTACCGTCTTTAACTTAACCCCTCTCATTCTGAAAGAAAACCTGTACCAAACAATGACTACAACAATTATTTTCTTCCAATAAATCTAATAGGAAAAACATGTAGCATAAATCCGACTGAGTTACAGTTACATGATATATTTCTGAATTAATTTCACAGTTCCCTAGATTTATGAGCCCGGACAAGAATAACAGCCACCGCGTTGAACATTATGATGTCATATACCAAAGTTTGACATTCCAGTCTTTTTTAATTCCGAGTTCTAAACTTTATGGTCTTGAATTCGCCATTTTGTTTTTTCTACTCGCCCAGATTTTTGTGGCGCTGTGTTGCAACAAAGCTTGGAACTAGAGCTCTATTTTTTTTTTTTACGTATCCTCGCACTAACCTTATTTCTTCTGTATATTTAAATGTGGTAAAACTCCGCTACTGAAGTCCGTTTGGGATAATATTCTGCAGTGTGGCCAGTAAAATTACAATTCATATGAAACTTAACAACTGAGGTCTCAAGATGACAACGTGCTATTGCTACTACGGGTGTTGCGTCTATAGGCTACGGTTGCAGCTTTATATCAGGCGCCTCGAACGCTATAATACATACATACACCCACGCCTTTCCCACAGGGGTAGGCAGAAACTATAGACCGCCACTTGCTACGATTCTTGCATACTTCTTTTGCTTCTTCGACATTCATACATCTTCTCATACATACACGCCGGTTGTGAGTGCTACGCACCTGACCTTTTTGAAAGATTTCGCCAATAAACTTATTGGCGTATGTCCTTCTAGAGCGATCTCTACCGACGACGCTGCCGTTGACATTCGCCTTATAAATTCCTTTCGTTAATCATCTTTCATTCATTCTTTCAACATGTCCAAACCATCTCAGCATAAATTCTAACGCTATAATACTTCTGTCCAACCCTTCGTGTCCCTACACAGGCGTGATGGTTGTTATTCTAATGAAACTACGGTTTATATTCGTTTAATTAATTAAAAGTTACCCATTATCCCGTAATAAATGCGTGAAGTGTCTGTTAGATATGATATCACTTATGTCATAAAACCGCTAATCAGTGCCACAGTTTATCAATACGTTGACCAAAGATATTCCCGCACTTGACTTTAGCAGATATTAAACGACATATTATTATTAAAAAATATAATCTATATACGAGTAGTAACAATATTTTGACAAATCTGTTAAGTTTTGTAAATATAATAAATAATAAGTGCACATTTAGCTGATTAGATTAATTTAGCCTTTACGAAATGAAGGTTACTGAAGATATGAAAGCTTATTATAAATACGAATGTAACTGTTTGTTTTTTATGTTTTTACGCCTAAATCGCTGAACCAATTTTAATGATTTTTGGTACATTAATAAATGGGACTTTGGAGAAGAACCTATGCTACCTATTGTCTCAAAGATCTTAGATTCCAGTAAAACTGCGGACAAAAGCAAGCCGAAAATAAAACATATTATTTATGATAACATACACCCCTGTATGCCAGAAAGGTAAAGCAGAGATATGCACTTATACCCATAGTTTGTGTTGTGTTCGTGAAAACCCATAGTTGATAGCTATGTAATAGAGGGGTGAGCCTATTTCCATTAACCGGCCACAAATCATAGAGACACAATATAGATAATTTCATAGAAAAAACCTTCTAAGTAGGCTTTAAAAAAAGCATGATTACAATATTAAGCTTTACAACTTTGTTTTGAATAGTTGCTGAAAATTATGCAGTTTGATGTGTAAGATTTATTTTTATTCATTAAGACTCCGGCGGACCGAATTTCTCTTACAAACGTAATACCGAAATAAATCGTAATTCAAACATAATTTTATCAAATTCTGTTAATATTAGGATTCCGATATCGTTAATCTAGGTTCCTACTTTATCATTTCGTCCAAAATACTTCACTGGAAATAAATATAAGCTAATGCAATTTTTGATAACTTTACCAAGTTTGGAACAATTTTCCGGTCTTTTATTTCCAGTGAAGTAGTATTAGAGGAAATAGCACCGTAGGAACCTAGATTAACGGTATCTTAATCCGAATAATATCACAATTTGATAGAATATTGTCTGGATTACGATATATTTGGATATGACGTTTTTGTGGACAATTCAAGGTCCGCCGGACCCAAGTGTATAAACAGGATTGCCACAGCAAGTAAAAGCTGACCAGCCCCGACAGACAGCACCCGTTCACGAGCATGACGTAGGTATGTACCGGCGTGGTTCGACTCAACCATATTGTAGGGAATAAAACGACCCGACACACAGCGCCTTATTTATTAAATACTTAAAGAGTTACCAAATGAAAGTATACTCAACGAGTTACTACTTGTTATCTGAATTAACCTAGTTTAGTAAACATTCAACTGTAACCGTAGATAAGTTTATACCTGACATAAAACCATTATCATTCTATAGAGGTCATTAATTAGCAATTCGACCTTGACTAAATGTAATATTAGCACTAGAAACAAACTGTAACACTGGTACAGTTTGTACCTGTTATAAAGGAGCCACTCTCTAGTTTTTCAACTATGTTGAGGTCGGTTTTCAGTCTAATTAATAACATAACATAAGATACCATTACACCTGTATTCCCTGAAAGGTTAGGCAGAGCGTATTGCCATTAACCGGGCATAAATTCCAAACCCCGAGCTGCTACTGAGAATTTCATAGAAAAACTCAATAACACTTTGCTCGACCTGGGAATCGAACCCAGGACCTCTAGTGTAGTAGTCGCGCTCAGGACCACTAGGCTAATGAGGCAGTCTAATTAATTCCGGCTAAATATCTGTATTTTACACGACGCGAATTGCCTTTGACCTACACAATCCAATTTGTGGGTAATACCGAATCTTTCTTGAGATCTAATTTTTCGATAATCGATTTAATCGATATCATATGGATGGACTGGTTAACTACACTAACCAATTTCATAGGAGTTCGTATTACAACACTGAACAAAGGTTTTAACTGGTCGAGGCACAGTCACCCATCCACACCCTGACCGTGACAAGCGCAGCTTAACCTTAAAGAACAGTTGAATATCTTCTCCTTGAACCTTTCTCTACCAACATCAAAGAATCTTTCTTCGTGACGATGGTACCCAAGATATTTTTTTAATTGCGTTGGCCTAAATCTTCGCCGCTTCTCCATCGTAATTAGTGGCAGCGCAGAAGATGCTTCAATGACAAATTAGAAAGAAAGAAAAGACTATTTATTTTCCCTTTATGAAAATTTTGACGACACATTTGGCGCAGCGGCTGAGCGATCGGCTTTCCGGGAGTAAATATTTGTATGATCTACAGGAAGTTGTTCCGGGTCTTTCCGGGCGTTTGTGTATGTGAGAATTTGTGTTTTTAAACGCAACCACGATACAGAAGAAAATCCTAGTGTGTAGCAATGTTTACAAAATTACAACAATCATTACTTATATCTGTGATATAAATTTATTTTATTTTTTTATTTATTTTCCAGCAGCAAATTTCAATTATGTACCTATGTAAGCAATGCGTCCCATTAGTGAGTATGTTGCTTTCATTGTTTTTTATTGATACTAAAACTAATATTGTGTTACACACTATATTTTACCTTATTTCAGTACGTACCTACACAAAATAAAGTAAATAACTTGTGTCTCAACACTGGCTAGTATGGAGGCAAATTTTCATTATATCTATAAAAGCCGTTCCGCACATTTGCTCCATTGTCAACCTTCAAACATGTTGGACGCTATGAAATGTGTGTGACGGCCATTACACAGATTAATGCCAAAATGGCCGCCGAATTTCCAATGAAGCCTAATTACGTAGCTTTGGGGCATCGAAATTCACTGTATTTTGGCATCCTTATATAAATCTTATGTCTTCTATTTTATTAATATATAATACGCATGATGATTTAGATATATGTATAATAATACTAACTTTTTGCCCGCGACTTCGTCCGCGTGGAATAGTTACTTTGTTCCATATGAACTTTCATCCTCTATTTCACCCCTACATAGGTCGAAATTTATAAAAATCCTTTTTTAGGAGATGCCTACGTCATAGTAGCTATATGCATGCAAAGTCTCAACCCGATCGGTTTAAAATTGACAAAGTTTCATACAAACTTTCATCCCCTATTTTATCCCCTTGGAGGTAGAATTTGAATCCTTTCTTAGCGGATGCCTACGTTATAACATCTACCTGCATGCCAAATTTCAGCCCAATCCCTCCAGTGGTTTGGGCTGTGCGTTGATAGATCACTATGTCAGTCAGTCAGTCAGTCACCTTTGAGTTTTATATATATATTTAGATTAGATTTCACTCGCCTCTTCTTCACTTCGCAATTTAAAATGTAGTGTAGTAAAAAGTGGATAACGTTGTGGGCTACACAATCACATAATTCTTTGATGTTAAGACCATAGACTAAGAAAATTGTGTAACTGTTTATTTTCCCTAATAAAATAAAATAAAAATAAGTGTTCACAATGCTTTATAATTTAATCGCTCAATGGCCTATTTTATTTTATACTAGCTTTTGCCAGCGACTTCGTCCGGGTGGAATAGTTACTTTGATCCCTAGTTCTTCGCCCGCGGTTTCACCTGCGTTGCCCCGTTCCTAAGGGTTGTAGCGTGATGTTTTATAGCTTGAAACCTTTCTCATGAATCACTCCTTTTCCCAACATTTCCCTTCACTGCTCTGCTCCTATTGATCGTAGCGTGATGAAAAGTATACTATAACCTGCCCAGGAGTATGAAGAACAATTGTACCAAGTTTCGGTGAAATCCGTCGAGTGGTTTTTGTTTCTATAACGAACATACAGACAGACAAAAATTTTACTGATTGCATTTTTGGCGTCAGTATCGATCACTAATCACCCGCTGATAGTTATTTTGGAAATATATTTCATGTACAGAATTGACCTCTCTACAGATTTATTATAAGTATAGAAGAAGATAATATACCTGGCCTATTTTTTTAGCCTTATTTTCATGTATATTGTTTGATAAAATACAGGCAAAAACGAGTTTTACATCTTTTTGAAGGGTTAATTTATGTACCATAAAGTATAATTACATTTTCCTTCGCCTCCGCAATAGCTGTATTGAACTAATTTTCTAATAACATGATTCAAGTCCAATATTATAGATACTCTTTTATAATATACAAATACTCTTTTCTTTTGTCGTTTTATCTCTCTGTAATACTTAAAAAAATATAATTCAGCTATAAATAAAAAAATACAGTTCCTTCGATCACAATAAGTTATATATATATTGAATACTAGCTTCTGCCCGCGTCTTTGTCTGCGTAGACTTCAGAATTGTGTCCGACCTGGATAAAAGCCGATGTAGTCTATGTGTTATTCCAATCTATAATCTATCTGTGTGCCAAATTTTATCGGGATCTGTTCAGTTCGTTCTAGCGTGAAAGAGTAACATACATCCATACTCACAAACATTCACGCTTGTAATATTAGTAAGTACTATGGATATTTACAAAATAGTCTAATTGTTCAAACGCTTTAATGTATCTACTTATAGTTTTTCCTCATTGGTTTAGTGGTTCTATACTTTATGATTATTGAGACAGAGCCTAAGAATAAATTTGAGAAATTGACTCCAACATAAATTTCCAAGTCGAAGAAAGTGTTATTGGGTTTTCCTAAGACAATCTAAAAAGCAGCATTAAATGTGGATTTGTGTTTGGTTAATGGCAATAAATAGGCTCGTCTCTTATGAAATATGTAAATGGAGCCTAAAGTCATTCCTGCAAACTGTGTCGACCCACATCAATATACTAAATACCTCTGCCTAAATAATCCTTCGGAGTTCACAATCTTTAAAGCATGTACAATACAGGATTTGAATTTAGTGTCGAATATACAAACACATACAACTGTCATCACTTTACAATTAGAAGATAACATTGTATACATCTGTGTATATCTATCGATAAAGCTTCTTCATTTGCAGGGATAGAAAGGGTTATAAAACGCCTCTGCTTGTCTCCCAGCCAGCCACACCAATTATCTATTGGATTCGCAGATTGTAGTACATAGTAACGAGTACTACAGATATTATCTCTCTATCCTATAACATGTTGACTGTCTAGTCAATGTAAATATAAAATTTAATAATAGAACGACCGAAATACCACAATTGAATATTGTTCAAACTCTATATTATTCTATGAATTGCAAGATTGTTGTTAAGATGTGTAAGTAGCACATTACTCGTCCGGGGAATTTAACGCAGGATCTCTAGCGTAACAGTCGCGTCTGGGACCGCTAAACTAATGATACAGCTACAATTTTTAATCTTCAATCTTTAGAAAATAATTTAAAAATCGTCCAAAAAAGTGCTCGTACTTGTAACATAAAAAAGAATATTTATTATAACACCACACTAACTATATTTCAAAGTATAAATATTAAGGGCTACAATGATTAAATTTTGATCGAAAGTAATAAATTTTACCAAAAGGCCGTTAAATAAATATCCACAAACACTTAACGTTTTATTTGGATTACTAAAGAAATTGAAAAGTTTGTGTCACGCCTTTTTAATAACGGCTACTGAAAACATAATATATTGCACTTGACACTTAATAAAAACATATATGTACGATAGTTACCTATTTTTTACTCAGTTTTACATAAAAAAATATTAAGAGTCGTGGGATA
Organism: Acronicta aceris; assembly: GCA_910591435.1. NCBI lineage: Eukaryota > Metazoa > Arthropoda > Insecta > Lepidoptera > Noctuidae > Acronicta > Acronicta aceris. Next base: position 7,333,204 of record OU342774.1, read on the forward strand.
AGGACTCTTACAAAAGTAATACCGAAATAAATCGTAATTCAAACACAATTTAATCAAATTCTGTTATTATTCGGATTCCGATACCGTTAATCTAGGTTCCTACTTTACTATTTTGTCCAAAATACTTCACTGGAAATAAATGTAAGCGAATGCAATTTTTGATAACGTTACCAAGTTTGGAACGATTTTCCGGTCTTTTATTTTCAAGTAGTAGCAGATGAAATAGGACCGTAAGACCGTAAGATTAACAGTATCTAAATCCGAATAATGACATAATTTGATAGAATATTGTCTGTATTACGATTTATTTCGGTATTACGTTTTTGTGTTGTGTTGCTTGGCTTTAATGTATTAAATGATTATAAATTAGTATACAATTTTCAAGCCGCTAAAAATAATCAACTTCTCGTACTAATTTGGTAGAAACCAACACTTGCTTGCCATTTATAAAATCAAGGTTGTGCCATTAAGATATTTTAATGTTTTTTGACGACACGTTTGGCGTAGCGGCTGAGCGATCGGCTTTTACGCCACGTGTTGTGGGTTCGATCCCCATACGGAGAAAAGATTTAATTTTGTATGATCTACGGGTAGTTGTTCCGGGTTTGTGTTTGTGAGACTTTGTTTTGTAAACGCACAGGAGACAATTACATAACATACAGGAGAAAATTCTAGTGAGGAGCAAAGTTTTTTTTTATACATAATAATAGGACAGAAAAATAGATACTATACTACTTACATAATTAATTTACTCACCGCAGTACGTATCTATTCTATCTCTCCACCACTTCGTGGTCTCAATCATTAATGTAATGCTAACATCTCCCTATCTGCTAGCTACCACAAGCGGTCCTGTTGGACATTATCACGGTGAAATATTACAAAACACCGTCACGACACCATCGTAATGACGTTTCCGCGCCGCACTTCCGACCGCTTCCCATTAGCTGCGGATCAAATGAACGCTGAAAAAACCTCGGAAATATTTAAAACATTCAGGCACATTTATACTTACAATGTATAGATAATAGTTACTATACTATTATATTACTTAACATACCATCACGCCTGTATTCTCCGAAGGGTTGGGCAAAGGGTAATTTCACCCACAGCTTGCCAGTACGTATATTTAGGTCCCATGTAATAGAGGACCATTAACCGGGAACAAATCCCGAATTCCAAGTTGTTGCTGAGAATTTCATAGCAAAAAAGACACTTTGCTCGATCCGGAAATCGAACCAAGAACCCTCTAGAGTAGCAGTTGCGCTTACAATCGCTAATGATTTTTATTTGTATGTAATAGTGTTCTCATTAATGACTCTAACGATGTCAATGATTTTCGGTTTACGGGATGAAAAATCCATCGATCCTAGAAATGAGATCTAAGCCAGATCTCAGAAAATGTATTGTCTCCGTGTTTTCTTGCATAAAGCAATTTTGGCTTACAAACTAAGAACAATACTTATGCAAAATACATCTAGCTAAACGGTTTGCGTCTGATTTACATACAGACCTCTATGGCCCGAGTATATATAAAATTAGGTACCAAGTATATAAATTCAGGTTAAATTGTTGTTACCAAGCGCTTACACACACCTCGGACCCTTCCTAGAAACACCAAGTACCTAACCATAGAAACGTTCCAATTCCACTTACTAGAACTAAATAACCGTAATGTGGTTCGTACACCCGTAAAAAATAAACGCTACAACGAAGTGGGGGCAATAAGATATCAAAGGTAGGGAGGGTAATAGAGGTACTATTCCGTAAATAGAACTAGTATTCTGTGGTTTGGGTCTGTTCAAATATTAGGTATGCACACTTAACTCTTAAAATATGTGACGTCATCCCTAAACTAAGCTTAATGGATCCTTTGTCTATATGGCCGCAAGATTTGGGGCTCATGACGTCATTAAGGAAACGTCTGTGTCCTTGAATCAGTTAATTAGGGCAAGTACTACGTCTTCACGATTTCACCCTTAAAAACCATGTTACCCCTAATGTGTCACTATCAGTTACTTCCTGATGGCGCATACAGCCCTTTTGGCCATAAAAAAAAACAAAGGGTAGAAGGGGTAAGTAAGAAACAAAATTAATCAAGAGCGATGACGACCCATTTCCTGTAAACAAATGACGGTACGAGAAAGTCACAAAAACGCGCATTCGCCCACTAGGTGGATACCTATGCATGTTCTATATGATTTGACGTAAATAAAACTGTACCCTTTGGAGCACACCATTTTTACGACCAATAAAAATATAGCACAAGTATGCAAAGCTATGACGCAGGCGTGGTTGTGTTGGCCAGTTAGAATACACCATGATTGATTACACCCAAAAACTATTTTCAATTGTTTTGCGGTATTAATTTCATCCATCTATTTTTCGACACCTATCGATACATCACGCGAATCAAACAAATTGATGTTATCAAAGGTAATTTTCAAGCCTATATTATGAGAAATCACCTTACCGAAATTGGATATTGATCGCGTGCTGATAGCTAATAAGTCAATCAAATTGCGCATTAATACTCGTTGGTTATAAATACTTTTTGGGAATATAATTAAATAATTTTTATTGAAAAAAAACCTTCTTCAACAAAAACAAAAGAAGGATTTTTGATAAAATCAAGATAGAACTGTTTAGAATTGTAAAGGAAAAATGTAAATAAATACGAGTATAGTTTAAGTGTAATGGTACAGGCAATGATTTAAACTATATAATGTCATGGGATACAGGTATTTTTATTAATCCCGTACTCTCTTTTTAAACGATATGATGTAATTGTCCCGTAAAGTACCAATACGCATGTATAGCATTTTCAAAAGTTGTACCTATGTTTTTGTGGAAGAAAAATTCGACCTCGGGTAGAACTCAAACCTGTGCCCTCCGGTTCGGTAGGTGTACGGAACCGGAGGGCGCAAGGCGCCGAACGTCTCGTGGGACGTTCTAGTGAATTAAGGTACTGAGGTACCTGCTGTCATTGACGTCAGCGACATATTGGTGACGTAACTGGAGGTCGCAGATTGAGTTCTACCTGATGTTCAATGCATATTTCACAAAAATGTATACAACTTTCATTTCAATATTGTTTGCCCTTTTATTGGCTAGCTTCTAACCAAAGTTAACGGAAAGGAGATAGTAAATAGAAAGTTAAAGTACCTATGATATTAAATAAGTTTCGTTACTTTAGTTCTACAAGTCTCTCCAAAAGGCAATACTTCTATGTCAATACGTATCCAAAGATTTCGTAAAAAACAGTGCTCAAGCCTTGCGAAATTCCTTCAACCTCAACACTTCATTCAAGCATTTAGAAACACTATTCCATCAACAATCATTACATTCCATAAACAAACGCTGTATTTTATCAAAAGATTTAATAACATGCAGTTCCAGTTTTACTATTTTCGTGAAGAAAGAAAAAAAAGGTAGGGTGAAGCGTTAGTGCTTTCAAAATATAAGTTGTCTAGACGAGCTGACCCCGAATAATAGCATACAATGTCGTCCTATGTACGTATCGACACATCTATAGCTACTAAAGGGACAAAGCTAACCGGTCTCATAAAAAAATAGCTTTTATATGTATCTATGGGTATCGAAACCTTTGCTTCTGTGAATATGCTGATACAAAATTTATTTTCGCACCCTATTAAATATATTTATTTAGCTGGTAACATTATTATAGATAATACAAAATATTACTATACTATAACAAAGACACAAATATAAATAAAATAACTTAGTGCTACCATCTTCTGGATAAGCTTGGCTTTAGAACGTTAATTACGCAAGAGTGCCCTATCAAATGGCCCACATTATGAATATTTAAAATTATTACTACCCATTTCAATATCAGCAACAATACTCAGGAGACTTTTGTGATTATGAAGCAGTGATTCATGCAAAACAAAAAACTCTAAAACAACAAAAATAAAAAACACGAATGAGTCACTCATTAAAGTCGTTACGAACATATTCCGTGATCTTTACATTCAGCGTTTGTCTGCCAACTGCTGAATTTAACTGTAGGGAGGCTCGAGGAGAGTAGGTAATCGAGTAATGCAAACAACGTCTTTCCAATACAACATATGTTTTAATACTAATCAATCAATACACGTTACATGCTAATGGCAATGGGACTACAGTACACGCCCTGCCAAAAAGAAAAAAAAAAAAAAGGATAATACATTTTTTTTTTTTTTTTACATTAAAAATAAAGTATTAAATTAGAATACAAATAATATTAGGTAAGTAGGTTAAGAATACAATATTTATTTAAAATACATTTTACATCTGTTTTTATGAACAGACACTTCTTTGTTATTTATTTTTATGATAACATTTGGACTTTCGTCCCTTACAATTTGAAATGGACCTACATATAATGGTTCCAACTTATTACTACGGCTATCATTTTTCAATAGAATCAAGTCACCTTGTTTATATATAACAGGATTGACATACGAGTCATAATATAATTTTGTATTTTCTTTTGACATAATTAAATTATTTCTAGCATCTAATTGCGATTTTTGTAGGCGAAATTTCAATTCACAAGGATAATCATAATAATTGTACAATGGTTCCATTACACTAGTTATATTACTTGGGATATTACAATGTCTTCCAAAAACGAGCTCATATGGTGTATATTTTGTTGCGGTATGCACAGTGGTATTGAAGGCAAAACACCAGAATGGAAGCCACGAGCTCCAATTCTGTTGTTGATTATGAGTTTGTATTCTTAGGTATGATACTAAATGTTTATGATTATTTTCAAGAGATCCTATTGTCTGGTGGTGATAGGCAGTTGACTTTAAATGCGTTACGTTTAATAATTTACATACTTCCTGCATTGTGCTCGAAATAAATTCGGTACCTTTGTCAGTTATTATTTCTCTGGGAATGCCAAAACGTAATATAAAATTGTTTACAAAAGAAACGGCTACTGACACTGTATCCTTTGACGCAATTGGATACGCTTCTACGAATTTCGTCAGATCGCATTGAATGGTTAAAATATACTTATAACTATTATCATTAACTAAAGGGCCCACTAAATCTAAGAATACCCTATCGAATGCCGAGTTCCCTGTATCTGTAAGGACCATCGGCTCCTTAGTATATTTAAAATATTTGTGACGCTGACATTTGTCACATTTTTTGACAAAGTCGGTGACGTCCTTCTCGAGGCCAGGCCAAAAGTAATTCTTTTTTATGTTATTTAACATACGTCTTATACCGGCGTGACCGCTACTAGGAAGCATATGATAATCATTGAGTATAATTTTACGTGTATCAGAGTCATAAATTCTTTTTATACCTTTTAAGATGCAAAGTCGGGGTCCGGACCACTTTGGCATCTCGGTAATAGTCTTCGCTAGCGATTTTATAAAATTAGTATTGTATTCATTTTTTAAAATATATAGACAGTCGACTTTAATTTTACTGCATAATAAACTCAACTCCTTCGCAAGATCAACTCGTGAGTAATGCGATCCGGTAGTCGGTTTCATGTAAACAATAGATAACGATTGTACGTACGCGTAATAATTATTTTCTTCAGTAAATTTATTACTAATATTTTTCCATTCACTTTTATTTAAAATTATCAACTCAGTGTAATTGTTTGGCGACTTCAGAACCTCGACTACCCTTGGGTGATCAGACCAATGGTTTACATGGGTTCTAGAAACTTTTGAGTCGCAAGTTTTAGTCATTTCCCTTTTCTGTGCCCTTGTTAGAACGGACACAATGTTATTATTCATACTTTTCAAATCGTCACAAGAGATGGAAATCCGCGACAATGCGTCAGCGGCCGCGTTATCGTGACCTTTGACATATTCTACTCTAAAGTCATATTCTTCGAGTAATAGGCGAAATTTCGTTAATCTACTAGATGGGTTGGCCATGTTAAATAGATAAATAAGCGGCTTATGATCCGTTCTAATAATAAATTTCCTGCCATAAAGGTAGGGTCGAAAGTATTTTACTGACCATACGATGGCTAGTAATTCTTTTTCCACCGTCGGATAACGGATTTCTGATTTGTTAAGGCTACGACTAGCATAGACTACGGGTCTGTTATCGCTGTTACTTAACACCGAGCCTATGGCATATCCAGAAGCATCTGTTTGAAGTATAAATGTATTACTTTCATCAAAATTAGGGTACTGCAACACGGGTGGCGAGATTAACGAATTTTTTAGATCGGAAAATGAAGTTTGACATTCAGCTGTCCATTCAAATTTTACATTTTTTCTGCATAAATTATTCAAAGGTATAGATTTTCCTGCAAAATCGGGTATAAACTTGCGGTAATAATTGTCAAATGCTACAAACCTTTTTGTTTCATCCGAATTTTTGGGGACGGGAAAATTTGTAACCGCTCTAATCTTTTCAGGGTCGGGTTTTATACCTTCAGTAGATATAATATGGCCTAAAAACAGCATTTCTTTTTTCAGGAACTCGCATTTAGATGGGTTTAATTTTAAGTTAACTTTTCTTAATCTCAACAAAATATCAGTTAAGTTTTTGTTATGGCTATCCAAATTCCTTCCAAAACAGATTAGGTTATCTAAATATATAAATAATTTGTCATAATTCAATCCGGACATAACGACAGTCATAAGTCGGGAAAATGCACTTGGACTGATTTTTAAGCCCATTGGTAAACGTGTCATCTGGTACTGGCCCGTCGGTGTAGTAAACGCCGTGCATTTTCTGCTGTCATGTGATAGTTTTAGTTGATAATATGATTGGGATAAATCTAATTGCGTAAAGTACATAGAACCAGAAAGAGAATCTAAAATATCTGTTATATTTGGTAAAGGGAATCGATCGTCAATAATTTTATCATTTAATTTCCTAAAGTCGATAACTAGTCTCCATTTTTTAGTATCATCATCAGACTTTTTAGGGACTAGTAATACAGGGCTCGACCATTCACTACATGCAGGTTCAATAATATTTTGTGAGAGCATTTTATTAACTTGCTTTTCTATCTCATCGCGCTGTGAAAAGGGTAATCTATATTGCTTAACATACACTGGTTCAGCCTGTGACTTCAGAGGTATATTTTGTTCATAGAGGTATGTAGTAGTAAGGGTATCGCTGGGGAGGTGAAATACGTCCGAAAATTTTGCACATAAATTTTGAATAGATTTTCGTTCCTCATCGTTTAGATAATCTAATTTTAGAATTGAAAAAAGCTCTCTAACTCGCTTGCTGTCTACATTATCTGTTTTATTGAAGCTACAAATTGAATAATCTGACAGATTTTCTAAGTCAGGTCTAAAATAACCGAGTCTCACTTCATTTTCGCGTGTATTTAATATCTGTATCGAAATTTGACCATTATGAGGGCGACAAATGCTTCCGGCTGTGAATACACCTTCACATAATTGTCTCGGTAAAACAACACACTCATTTTTCATGCTAGTATCTATTTTGAAAATCTTTTCACACCTAGCTGGTATAATCAAATAGGTACTACTATTCGTTGATGTACTTGGGTTCATTCCTATGTTAATATAAGTACTTAAGTTTCTCAAAGTTAAACTATTATTTTCATAGTTTAAAACCGCTTTATATTTTTCTAAAAAGTCACGGCCAATTATTCCGTGCTGTGAACACGGTAAGTTTCTTATAACGTAAAATTTGTGTATGAATTCCTTACCATTTATGTTAAGTGTAAGATAAACATAGCCTAAGGTACTTACCTTTCCACCAATTCCATTTATCGCAATGTTCTCCTTATACATCGGAATATTCCATTGCCCCAACGCATCATATTTCAACGCCGACAACGATGCGCCGGAGTCCACCAACCAACTATATTTGGAATTGTTTACGAAACAATCTATAGAACTACTGTTATTACAAGCTAAAATAAAATTAGGCTCGAAAAAACTCTATTGGTTCAGATTGATTTTGTCCAAAATTTTCGCTTTCGTTATTGTGATTAAGACTCATACTATTAATATTATTACTATCTTGATGGTCCCTGTTATTCCTGTATGTAAAGTTCCTCCTACCTCGAGCCTGGGTTCGATTTGAATAATTACCTCGATTTTGCTGACCTCTATTTGTATAACGAGCTTGATTATACCAGTTACGAGACGTATTACCGAAACTTTGTGAATTTCTACCATGTAAATTACCTCGCGGGAAATTTGTCCCTCTCCCGCGACGTATATATGACGTACCTGGATTCTCCTGTACATAGCCAGCGTATACGGCATCCTCGTGGCTCGTAGAGGGTGCAGTCAGCTCCTCGTCCTTTGCAGCGCGGATGACATCTTTCAATGCTGTGTAATTACGAGCTGCTAATATAATACGTAAATTAGGATTACGTAAACCATCAATGAAACGTCTTATGGCTATTTTTTCATTTTGTGGTCTCAAGACAGTGTGCGCATTAGAATCATCCCCGGCCTGAGCTATTGTTAAATTCGTGAACAACTCCTCCAACTGTTGCCCATACTGCTCCAAGGACATTGAGTTTTGTTTAACCCTATTAAGGTCAGAAAGTATAGCGACGCTGGATTGTTTTGTCAGTAAATTAAGTTTCATATCAGAAATAAGGGATTCACAAGTATTGTATGTTTGCGCCATACGAAGTTTGGCACTTTTAGATAGTCGTGTTCTCAGTACAAAATTTATCAACTGCTGTTCACCACTCCGCTCTATCATAGAATCATACAGTTGTATAGCATCAATCAAAGCTTCAGTAACCCGTTCATCTCCGTTCATCATAGGTAACAAAGAAACCGCGGTCTTAAGATTGAATTTCTCCATGGTTTGGCCTTCAAAACTACTGTTACAAAAATCATGAATTTTTGAATATAGTGACTCTATCCGTATACTCGTTTCTTTAATAATAAGAATATCTTTTGATTTTATTTCATTTTTGCTTATTTTATTATCTAAATATTCAGAATATTTCAAATAATGTTCATATAATTGACATGATTCCTGATGTTTTTGACTTAATAATCTTGGAGTTCTTTTTGGTTTGGCCAACTTAGTTAAATTTTCTTTTAAATGTTTTATTTGCTCATATATCGTAATAAGTTCATCAATCATTTACACAACCGCGATAAGACGGCTAATTGTTAAAATTCATACACATACTTATTATAGTAATAGAATAATATTGTTATACATACCATTACACGCTAAAAATATACCTAAGCAAGGAAATATACCTATATGGTTTTACTGTTATTTTAAGTTCAATGTTCGTGTCGCATATTTAAACGCAGTTCACACAACATCGCGTAAAACACAACGTATTTACACTTGTCACTTATTACACTTATCACTTACTGGCGCATTATGGCACACGCAACTAGCCACGTCTTGCTGCAAGTTGTTCCGGCGACGTCCAGACCACCGCAAACCCCTGAAGGCCTGATCATCAATTTCTCGCCTCATCCACTGAGTGTGGCACTTCTTGTATGCCTTATATCCGAAAAACAGGATCGCCGCTCCAATAATACATACAATGACCGCCGATATGATAGTTTGGATAGTCATATGCTGACCTATGTCCTGCAAGTTGGCGTTATTTCCTCCAGCACCAGCCGCATTTTGGGCCAAGAAAACCTCTTCTTTTGTTTGGTACGATTGGCACATTTTGAAGAAGAAAGTACTTTGCGCGTCGATAAAATAATTTTTAGTAATAGTTATCCGAATAATATGACACGTGCGGTCGCCCGAAATTTGATGCGCGGCACTCGCGCTACTGGCAGGGTCGCCATGTAGGGAGGCTCGAGGAGAGTAGGTAATCGAGTAATGCAAACAACGTCTTTCCAATACAACATATGTTTTAATACTAATCAATCAATACACGTTACATGCTAATGGCAATGGGACTACAGTACATAACCTTCCCAATGCTTCCTATATTACTACTCTTGGCGTCCCGTGCCAAGTGTTCGGTTCTTCACAATACAATCAACCCAGACAACCTCGTACCCGAAGCCACTTTAAAAAAGGGTACTTTTTATGCTCGGAACAATGAAAGACAATGTGACGCAGTCCCGCTTAAATGGATAAGATTTTCGCTCAACAGATTTTACATAATAATATGTACCTACTTCTTATATAATTAGGTAAAATAAGTGAAAAATAATAAAACCATAGTTTAATAACTCACTATCGAATATGTCAAATGTTTTGTATAGAAAACAGCGCCTCTTGTGGTCACCTGACGAAATAGATTTTCCATACAAAATATACAACCTTATTTTTTATAAGTAACAATTAAAGTTCCATTGTACTTACTATTTTGAACAACTTTTACTATGGAAGCAACCCTGAAATCACGAAAAAAAACAGTTACTCCATACATTTTATCGAGTTGAGTGAACATAAATGAATGGAGAAAAATGTAAGAAATGAAAGAGCTCATATTTTGGCCTAGATCAGCTCCTGCTTAAGCTACTGTTTCTTTGTAGTCGATCTTAACCAGGAAAATATCTTCAACCATGTCTGTTTCTTTTTTAATTGGGTTATGTTACATAAATAAATTACTTAAGTTCGATTTAGGATCAATTGTCCATCACTAGATAACTTTATCTGAGGAATAAATACGATTTTTTATACAAAATAATAAATAAATAGTAGTAAAATAAATTTTCTATACAAAATCGGTTAAATGTCAATTTTATTCCTACACTCTTTGCACTGTAGCACGGTGCGGGTGACAGTTGCCTGTATAACGTTCTTATGGCATTCTGGTTGGGTTTAATTTAATTTACTACAAACATTAATGATTTAATATATTACGATTGTGGTACAGCTAAATTACTAAGTCGTAATTTGTAAATCGCGGCAACCTTCAAGAGTGAATCGAAATGTTACTGAAACTGTCACCCGCACCAAGCTACAGCGCAAAGAGTATAAGATAAAAATTATCTGGCGATGGAAAAATTGGCCCATAAAATAATTATGAATTGAATGTTAAACAAGATCTAATCAATAATTAAATGTAATTATTATGATATTTATAGTTACATTATACCAAGTTTATATGAATCATAGTCTAGTAGTTCTTTTTTTCTGATTATTTTCATACAAACTATTTTTGCACAACAGAAAGAAAAAAGAGTCACACTTAGGTTTTAACACCCTTTTCTTCTGTTATATTCTCTGAATGGACTAGTAAGTAACTCAGTCAATAAGGGTTTGATTAAATTGAATACAAATATTGTGCTACCTACAGAAAGTTTCGAGTAAAGCATTTATTAAATTAAATGAATAAATACGTATTCGTGTTAACAATGAAATAATAAAAGTCCCATTTAGGTCGAAAATTATATCTTGTTAACAGTCCTAGGAGGACCCAAGGTTTTAACTGGAATTATCTCTACGAAATACATAATTATGTTAGTTGTTAAGTACGAGTATGTATTCGGTTTTCATTGGAATATCCAATTACCTACGCTTTAAAATTATTCGCTAGTGGGTATGTAATGTTTTTATTATTTCGTTAAATTTTATTTTAATGTTCGAATAAGGAATGAAATGCTTAGTTCCATTTTACCTTTTAAACCCTTTGAAACAGTAGAAGCCATCATAATTTGAACTTCGAATAGTCGCACCAAACGCACGTGACGTAATTAAGGGGTAGGTGCACAACAACTTCCAAATACATATATAATATTATTACCCTTAATATTATTATAGCGTGTTTGTCGATCCGTCTGCCATGCGTAATGATTGTGGTAATATCCGCTAACCGACAGTCGATAGGGTATAAGGAAATGTATGTTTTCTTTATAAACGGGATTTTTAATAATCGCTATCGCCTCCTCGCTAAATTTAATAATTATATACCTAGTATATATAAAAGTATGAATATAACTTTTTAGTAGTAGGCGGTGAATAGGTACTTATTCAAATCGGAAATATAATCAGACTAGCTTTTTGCCCGCGACTTCGTCCGCGTGGAATAGTTACTTTGTTCCATATGAACTTTCATCCCCTATTTCACCCCTACATAACATAACATACCATCACGCCTTTTATTCCCCGAAGGGTTAGGCAGAGGCGTACTAATGTACACCCACAGTTCGCCGGTATATTTAGGTCCCATGTAATAGGGGGCGAGCCTATTGCCATTAATCGGGCACAAATCCAGACTCCGAGCTGCTACTGAAAATTTCATAGAAAAACTCAATAACACTGCTCGACCTGGGGATCGAACCCAGGACCTCTAGGGTAGCAGTCGTGCTTGGGACCACTAGACTAATGAGGCAGTCACATTTTACCCCTACATAGGTTGAAATTTATCAAAATCCTTTTTAGGGGATGCCTACGTCATAACATCTACCTGCATGCCAAATTTCAGCCCGATCCCTCCAGTGGTTTGGGCTGTGCGTTGATAGATCACTATGTCAGTCAGTCAGTCACCTTTGAGTTTTATATATATTTAGATTTAAAAAAATATAATATTAAAACTGCCTCATTAATTAACCACAGCTGCTAACAGTGAGATTTTGTATTAGATTCCCCGGTCGTGCAAAATTGTTTTAGGTTTTTCTTTTAAACTCTCAGTAGCATTTGTCCCCGTACGACAATAAGTTTGTCTCCTATCCTGTGAGTGTACATATCCAATCTTATATATATAATATTAACAATTTTATATACTGACTGCCTCATTAGTCTAGTGGTCCCAAGTGAGACTGCTACACTAGAGGTCCTGGGTTCGATCCCCAGATCGAGCAAAGTGTTATTGGGTTTTTCTATGAAATTCTCATTAGCAGCTCGGAGTCTGGATTTGTGCCCGGTTAATGGCTATAGGCTCGCCCCCTATAACATGGGACCTAAACATACCGGCGAACTGTGGGTGTACATTAAGTACACCTCTGCCTAACCCTTCGGGGAATACAGGCGTGATGGTATGTTATGTGATGGTATGTTAATTTTATATAATAAAACAAAACAAAATAAAACCGACGAACAGTATACGAGTAGGAACCTATCTTTGCTTAAATTGTACGCGTTACGTCACTGCTCTATATATGTATAATAATATCCACATTATGCTTTATTTCTGATAATATCCGCAATCGCACGTGGCGGCTAAAAAAAACGCTATAAAGCCTCAGATGATCAAACAGTGCCTACTCGAATGAAAACACCTTGTTATTTTTGTTTAATTGGATGAACCAACACACGATGACAATGTTCCGGAATTATTAAAAAAACAAGCTTTAAGGGTCCGGCGGAGCTTGAATTACCCACAAAAACGTAATTCCGAAATAAATCGTAATCCAGACAATATTCTATCAAATTATGTTATTATTCGGATTTAGATACCGTTAATCTAGGTTCCTACGGTACGATTTCGTCTACTACTAGTTCACTGGAAATAAAAGACCGAAAAATAGTTCCAAACTTGGTAAAGTTCTTTATCAAAAATTGCATTCGCTTACATTTATTTTCAGTGAAGTATTTTGGAAAAATGGTAACGTAGGAACCTAGATTAACGGTATCCAAATCCGAATACTAACAGAATTTGATTAAATTGCGTTTGAATTACGATTTATTTCGGAATTACGTTTGTAAGAGAAATTCGCTCCGCCGGACTCTTAAAACTGGCAATACCACATTGATTATGAAAATAATCGTAGATTTCGATTGTAATGAAAAATCATTATAACAATTTACATGCACTCTTTGCTAAATCATAATTAATTAATTGAATGATTCACATTTGAAAATTGCTGAGGATCTGATATTTTAATTATATTTTTTTATTAAATGGAGCGAGCTTTTGCTCAATTTCGGGACAATTATTTCGGATTAAATAATAATAATGAAATAGATATGTGGGTTCTAAAGCGGCGGTAGCCTACGGTTCGAAACCCATTCATTGCACTACCGACATGAACCCACTCGTAATACAAGCATTCAGCTTAGCACGAGGGGTTAACAAGAATACTAGTAATGTGCGAACGAAATTGCTAGTAAGTTTTATTTAAAAAAATAATCAGGAAATACTAGGTGTGGCGTTTTTAGACCCTCTACAATGTTTTAGTTTCTTTTATTCATGTGGTGTTAGACATTCCAAATTTTTTCCTATGCCATATTATATTAGACTATTGTCACAACCGGTTGGTAGGCATTATCAGCTGCCAGCAGCATGGAAGGTTAGGATCAGTTCATCAACTAGTAAGCGACCGTCAGCGGCTAAGCCAAGTATAATAAGTGACGTCATATCGCTAACAAATTTACCTGCCAAATGAAGAAGTCAGCGGCCGATGCCACTTTGTAAATAAATTTAACTTCTCTTTAAAATAAGTAGAAATTTCCACGGGATTTGAGAAAATCTAGAGCAACGTGAATAACACCGCGTAGCATAACTAGTAAATTATAATATGATTAATTAAAATAATTATGATATTAATTGAAAACAACGCAATGCATTTGAGTTCGCAGTATTTATGAGCATACCTGCAACATCTTTAGGATTAGGTCCTTAATATGCCTTAATTAAGACGAACTTAACCTACAAGGTTTTAATTACGTTTACCGCCGTTAATTTCTGCGACAATGAGGCAGATAAATAAAATTCTACATGACTCTAAAAAAATATGTAATTAAGTATGTTTTTATTTTCTTATGACGCAAAAAATAACAAGGCCTAATGACCACTCTACCATTTTGTAAAACGACATGAAGAAGCGACGTTTCTTTTTCTTTCTCTGTGTTACATCAACAAGGAAATTGTTATTAAATCTCTGTAGTACATATTATAATTATGTTTATGAAGATAGATAATTCATATCAAGGTCAATCCTGACTAGACTAGTTAATCCAGACGTAAAAGGGTCAAAATATAGTTTAAAATCTAGACTCAATATCATAAAAATGGAATGGTTTTCCCCTAAATTACCAACAACCTCCAACGCGAACAATTTCATAAATTATTGTAATTAAATTACAAAATTGAACCACCGAAAAATCACTGTACATAATGAAATGAAACGATATTTGTATGAGTGAATGATATACGATTATAAATTATTAATTATCTCTACCTTACAAGGACTACCTTACTAGTCACAAAAAGTTTCAGAAATATATCCACTGTAATCACAACATAATAATTATATAATTCATCATAGTGATAATATAGTTAACATAACATAAAATACCATCACGCTTATATTCTCCGAAGGGTTAGCTAGAGGCGTACACCCACAGTTCACCGTATGTTTAGGTCCCATATAATAGGGGGTGAGCCCATTGCCATTAACAAGGCACAAATCCAGACTCCGAGCCGCTACTGAGAATTTCATAGAAAATCCCAATACCTAACACTTTTCTCGATCGAGGGATAGAACCCAGTACCTATAGCGTA
This sequence comes from Acronicta aceris, assembly GCA_910591435.1. Classification (NCBI taxonomy): domain Eukaryota; kingdom Metazoa; phylum Arthropoda; class Insecta; order Lepidoptera; family Noctuidae; genus Acronicta; species Acronicta aceris. The sequence continues at coordinate 7,348,583 of OU342774.1, forward strand.
GCAGTCGCGCTTACGTCCACTAGACTAATGAGGCATAATATAATTATGACGTTATTAATAAGTAAAATATAAGGTCACGCGCTGACCGCTTTCGCGTGATTAAAACTTGTGTCCCTAAATGTGTGCGCAACCTTATACGGCCATTACTGAAGCTCCAAATATTTGCAAAAGCCCAATAAACCTTGACATAAAGTAAACAAGATCTGTGACGTCACCGGAAAGAGTCCGCTTTGATTTACATACATAGCTGGAAACTCATAAGGCGAAAAACAACACCATTATATTTTTTGTACTAACGGTGGTAACTGCCTCATTAGTGTAGTGATTCTAAGCGCGACTGCTATGCTAGAAGGCCTGGGTTCGATTCTCAGATATAAAAATATCAGATGTATCCCGGAGTTTAGATTTGTGCGCAATGGCAGCTTGGCTTGGCTTGCCCAGTATTACATATAACCTAAACATACCGGCGAACTGTAGAATGGTAGTCACTCTGTTTAAAATACTGAAATTCCACGGTATCATTTTAAACTCGAAGCCGACTCCAGCATAATGGAAAACTACACCACCAAACGTCACCTTATGACGTAAATTCAGAATGTGAAGGCAAAATTTCAATCATGCGGGTAGGGTTCGCGGTGGCTTAGAGGTCAGAGCGTCTGGTATATCAAACCAGAAGGCGCAGGTTCGAATCCTGCCCGCGATTGAATTTTTTCCTTTACTATTAAATAACTTAATAATGGAAAACTGCTAGGATGATGATGATGATTGGATTAGGGCTGCCCAAACACTGACAGAATATTGACTGACGCTCGGTGGGTGGCATTTTGCCCAAACATTTTACACTAGAGCTTGCAGTCTCTCAGAACTTTGCTGGATTGAACGCATTACAATCGTCTTTTCGGTACCGGATAAGTTTTTTGATCGGGAAAACTATAACCAATTGCTATGCCCAAAACGTCATCCTTTTTTTTTCTTTAAAAATGATTCTTGTAAACCCCTCGTGCTAAGCTAAATGCTTGTTACGAATGGGTTCAGGTCGGGTGGGTGGGTTTCCGGCACCGGCAATCACATGATCGCAAGTCAGACGCCTTAGCCATTAGGCTACCGTTCCACGGCTGAGCATGGGTTTCCTCACAGAGTGAGAGCGCTTAGGGTGTAATCCACCACGCTAGCCTACTGCGAGTTAGCCGACTTCACACACCGTTGAGAAAATCTCTCAGGTGTACAGGTTTCCTCAAGATATTTTCCTTGACCGTTTAAGCGATCGATAATTAATACGCACATTATTCCGAAAAGTTTGAGATTGACCTTGGATTTATTTGAACATGAGATCTTTGACAGTCCACTAGGCTATTACTGTTTGTCCCACTAGGATATGCTTGTCCCCAATAAAATCCAAAAACATGCTACGGAGGCATAAATGTAGACCAAAATACGAGTACAACAATCAAGATTGTAACAACGTTTTCAAACAACTATGCTCATGACGCCTGCATTGAAAGTTGTGCGATATGTAACACGCCTAAACAGAATGGCAAAGGGAAGCATATTGGCAATTACATCAATATCATTGACGGACGTTGATTGAACGTAATATCAATTCGAATGTTATGAGCAATGCCAATTGACCACCTGATTGTTATTGTGTCCGCTTATGAGATACAGCCGGAATATCAATTGTGGGCCACGTTTTGAGTAATGAACGTGTATTCTGGTGTCGTTACTAATGATTAAGCTTGTTGGTTTTCCGTCATCACTTGTCACTGGATAGACTAAAAGAGTCCCGAGTCTAAGGAATTAAATTGGTTATTTTTAACCTCAGTTAGGTTGGTTAGCATTCGACCTCAGGTTTTTTGTTACCAACAGAATAAAATTAACATTCTAATTAAATTCAAAGGAATCCCAAAAGAAATTAGAAGAAAGAAACTTCTAGAAAATTAACGAAGCAAATAGAAGTGAGCACTATTTATGCCACGAGTTCACTTAAGTTATGTTAACTTAGTTTACGTTGACGTGGACGCGGTGGTGCCTGAAAATGTCAGTTTTCCAACTCATCTCACTTGAATTTTCACTAAGACAGTGAAAGTTGCTACTAAGTTCTTATAAAGGACGTTTTATTTATTTAAAGTTGTATAAGATATCTTGCTTGTACTACTTTCAATTAGTTTTAAAACAGTATAATTAGCAGCGTTGTTTATTTAATTTTGGCCTCACTACGTTGGTAATAAATCAAATCTCTTGTGCACACACGGCCATACAAATATTCCCATAATTAAAACATTAGGAGTTTATAAAAAGAGAAAAAACTCATAAATTATATTCATTAATCTAAAAAAACCGTAAGAAATAGCATGTACTAATCTATCGTTTGAGAAAAATAAAATATATAGTAAATTATTTAATTCATCTGACGTACTAACTCAATATTAAGTACTAACCAATACACAATATAAAGTCAAAAGATTCTTATCTACTTATTCAGTTTCATCTTTTATGATCATATTATTATTATTATCATATTAATCTGCCACTTATAAACTTATTCTGTGACTATTTAACCCGTAACAAATTAAGTAACAAATTACAGACACAATGCAAAATCTATTGTTTTTGTGCCCCAGGGCCTTAACGACACTGAATTAATTTAAATTATTTCATCATTAAATTTAAAAGTTATCTAACAATTCAAATTTACATTTAAGTAATTCGAATAATTCAACGGATTTAATGTCATTATTAAAATATAAACTCACATTTGACATATTAAGCAGAAGGGATCGTAGTACTTAGGTCATTTAGGACACGACTTTAAAGGGTTGGTGGACTTTCGTAATGAGCTTCAACTTTGATGTATTAAGACCCTAGATTATGGTTTGGAAAGTTCATCTTGGTATTTTGCTTGTAATAAAATTCGTGACGCAGTAAATTTGACTAGCTATATTGTTCCTTACACGTAAATACAATAATTTTCTTATCATGTCTAATATAGGATTATTAAAGCAGTTCATAGCCATTCAATTTTTTTTAGAGTTATGCTGCAAACAGAACGCACGAGTTTTTAATGTATTGGGTCGGCGCAATTACTCTCATATGCACGTGCCCTTAAGTTAATGTAAATATTAATTAAACTTGAAATGGTCCTTATTCGTTAATTATAGCTAACTTTGTAGTCTCTCGCAACACAGGGCATTTTCCTTAATGCGGGACCTGTTACTAAAGAAAGACATAAAAAAACCTTAAAACTATATCGCTATGAAAAGTACACGACAAATAGGTGTAGATATACGTAGAGTATTAGACATTGATGACGTCTTACAATGATTGATCAATAATACTTCAATCGAGCACGAATCGACAAAGAATGTTTGCACAAAAATTATTATCCATGTGATAGGTTGTGTGGGACAAAGAATAAAATTCCTCACTACCATTTAGATAGGCATCTCGTAGAAGTGAGAAAATATCTGACTTGTCCGGTGGTAGGATCTATTGGGATTTGACCAACGGTTGACTGCCCTTACGTCTGTCGTAAAACACCTGTACATACCTACTTATGTGTTTTATCTTTTACGCATCTGAGATTCCCCTCTTAGTTGCTATCGCTCTGGCAGTTTGCAGTAGAAGCTCTTAAAAACCGGCAACGCATCAGCAACTCCTCTGGTGTTGCAGGTGTCCATGGGCAGCAATGGTTACTTACCATCAGGTAGCTCGTCTGCTCGTTTGCCGACATAATTAATAAAAAAGGTGGCACATAGCCGTCCATCCAATTCCATTTCGAAGTAAACCTAAGATCAATAACTCATAAATACTTGACAGAATCGACAAAGGTAGGATCGACTTACGTGCCTCAGAGACACGATCCAAAGGGGAATAAAAACTACTCAACCGTCGCACAATTCTTTCTCCATTTCGATCACGGAACAGAATTCGATGTAAACGGATTAGACGCTCTGCTATGGTCATCAATACCTGTCTACGACAGATGGACTGGAGAAGACAATCCATTATTGATATCTGATCAAGTCCACGCTTTCTATTAAATTATTATAAGATTTTTAGAATTCGTTTTGGTCCACCTTTCCATTACCAAGCGGCGGTAGCCTAATGGCTAGGGCGTTTGACTTGCAATCACATGCCGCATGATTGCCGGTTCGAAACCCACCCATTGTACTATCGACGTGAACCTTCTCGTAACACAAGCATTTAGCTTAGCACGAGGAGTTAACAAGAATACTAGTAATGAGCGACCCACATTGCATTGCATTTAAAAAAATCTAGTTATGTTTCGGAGTACTCGCTTTTTCTAGGTATTGTTTTTTAGATTGCCAATAATTAACAAAAATGTAAGGTACTAATTGCAACATTAAGATGTCCAACAACTTAGTCTACCCGTGACCATGGATGCTGTAAAGGATCCGAATCGTCGGGATACAAATAATATCAATACAACGCGATAAAATCCGTAAAAAGTAGTTTTATTTCAATGTCTAATATTCGTGTGTGTCAGAAACCAGTATCAAATGCTATGTTCGATTTTATCTGTTAATTCTTTTCATAAGTTGAGATGAGCAATTACAATCATCAAACTTAACAAAAGACAAATTGACTACAACAGAAAGATAAAATCAAATTAATTACAATTTTACGCGAAGCGAGCTTCAATCAAAACATACTTCAAGCCGCTGAAGATTAGTCAGTTCCTACCACCTGTCAAGTGCCACATACCTCTGCAAGATGCAGGTGTATACAAGCTAGATTGTGATTCCGGTCTCTGTTACATTGTAATATTATCATATTTTCTACCTCATTGGTTGGAAACGCGGCTGATGAACGTGAGATCGTGGATTCGATTGCCAGGTCATGTATCTGTCCTGTTCCTTTATGAAATTCTCAGTAAAATCTTGAAGTTTGGTTAGTCCCCGGTTAATGGAAATAAGCTTGTTCGACCTAAACACATAGATACCAACGAACTGTAGTAAGGGTACATATACCTATAATACCTCAACGGCTTCATTTTCATACATAATAATGTTTCTTTGAAAATACATGAAGGTTATCTGTCAGAACCAATAAGGTAAGTAACTGACATTTGGATGTACCCACAGAATATTGAACCTAATATAAAATATTGGGGCAATTTACGAAAAAACCTTAACTTATGCGACTCTTAGAACTTTTTCCATTACATAGCTTGTAAATACATCAATTTAAAAAGTTATGAGGACTTCTTACGAAAAGATAAGGTAACTTATTAACGCTAATGTTAATCTCTGGTAACGGAAACAAAAAAGATATTAAGTATTATAGTTCCATAAACTACTGGAACGTATGAATTTTTTTAACGTTTATTAGATTTTATAATGGTAGTAACAGGAATAACGTTGTAAACTCAATAATGCCTACCACAAGAATTTATCACAATAGAAAACAGAGATGATGACGTCATTACGTGGCGGTTTTGAAACTTATTGCTTTCTTAAAATAACGTAACCATTAGTTACCTACAGATATAATAACCAGGACTAGATGAGAAAATTAATATGTATGAGGTAGTGAATAAATCTGAATTTGTCCCTTCAGGCTGTCTCCGAATGGGGCGATGCCAATCTGGTCAAATTCAACGCTGCCAAGACCCAGGCGTGTCTGTTTTCCGCCAAAAAGAGCCCATTCCAACTGGCTCCTACTTTCCGGAATGTATCTGTGCCGATGACTGACCACCTTGTGCTCTTGGGCGTTACTCTGACGTCAACCCTCAACTTCGGCTCCTATATAGAGTCCAAAGCTCAAATAGCTGCCAGAAAGCTGGGTATCCTCTCGAAAGTGCGGCGTTACTTCACGCCGGAACAATTGCTCGCATTGTATAAAGCACAAGTTCGGTCGTGCATGGAGTACTGTTCGCATCTTTGGGATGGACCGGCTAAGTACCAGCTCGAGGCGTTGGAGTCCATCGAGAAACGTGCCAAGAAGCTCATTGGCAACGATTCCCTTGTCCGGGCTAAACTCCAAAGTCTTGAACATCGTCGTAAAGTTGCTAGCTTATCGGTTTTTTATCGGATACATTTTGGCGTGAAAGAGTAACAAACATCCATACATACAAATTCATTAATAAATACAATTTCGCGTTTATAATATAAGCAAGGATCTGTTGGCCTTAGACAAACAAGTTAATTACTCTACGTGGAAATATAATTAAGTGTTGAATTTTACCGAAAGTCACACTTCACAATTCTCATCAAGTACGGGTATCTAAACTTATTTCGACAAAAAATAAAATTATTTTCACATTTATCTTCAACTCATTTCAAACCTTTATTTTCAGAGCGATGAATGGTTGATGCTAAAAAAATTATCACAAACCTATTACTTTATGAACAAAAGTTTTAAATTGCATTAATTTTTTATTAAGATTAGCTTTTTAAGTAACTTGAAATTGGAACGAATAATGCTAAGATAGTTGGGGCATATTGAGAGAATGAATTATAGGATGATTATAATTATAAGGGATTTATAAGGGGAATGTCAGCGGAATCATCAAGATAGGATGTCCGAAGAAGATGTATAGTATGTCAATCTTATCGATAAGATTGTTACACCATTTCTTTTAAAAGAATGTCCATGGAGTTTCTTGCCGGATTCTTCTCCATAGAACCTTTTTGTACAACTAGAATCATATCGTTTCATAAACGATTGTAAAAGCTTATTTGAAATAAAAACATTTGAACTTGAACTTGAAAGGTCAGCGGGGTTAAATAAATACAGGCATACAAACTTCCTTTAACATGTACCTACGGATTTCTGACAGTTACGCGAATATTAGACATTGAGATAAAACTACTTTTTACGGATTTTACCGCGTTATACATATATATAGATATTATTTAATTCCTGACGTTTCGAATCTCTATCGCATCCATCATAACTTAATCTGCCCGTGATCATGGATTCTGTAGTATATGCAATGTAGCGCTATCAAATCCGTAATTTTTTTTCCAATAACTTTAACATTGTGTTTAGACCATTTTTATTACACTGTGATTACTTCTGTTAAGAAACGCACCCGGTGTGAATTTATGATGACGATTGTCAATAATTATTTTTTTTAAAACCCATTTCATATAATATAATTTGAAACTAGATCGAAAAATAGGATACCCTTATTTTTATTTTTACCAATATTCAATTATTTTCGATTTTGAAGTTCTTTCTATTTTAAACAGACGTAAGACGTAATGACGTCATTTGTACGGTTAAACGGATTATACGGTAAAAAGACGTAATTTTTCTGACCCTTAAAAAAATTATAAAGTATTTTGTCAGTATGGCATCTATCATAATTATTCATAACTTTACATTACATATTTTGTTGTTGATTCACTATTATTTCTACAAAATATACAGCGAAAACTGAGAAAACTGCAGCACTGCTAACCGCTGATTCTGGTAAAAAAAATTACGTCCGTCTTACAAAATATCCTTTACGAAAACTGAAGAAAACTGTCTGTAGGTACTCATTTTATCCTATATATTATTAGGGTCTAATCTACTATTACGACGGACAATCTAGGACGACAAAGAAAATATCATCAACTAAAGCTTTCATGGTACAAAATGTGCGAGACAACCCTACAGGTATCCTCAGTGTGTGACGCAACAATGGGCGACAAATTCAATTTCAAGCTTCTGTTTATTATCTCTTGAATTTTTACGCCATTGTGTAGATATTTTTAATTAATAATTTTTTTAACAATTGTCGGCGCGAAATAAATAAATGAGCAATATTACCTACCCAGACTGAGCAGTATCTACTGTATAATCATCATACTTACATATGTATAATCAAACTTAAAAAGATTCCCCGTGTGGTGACGGGTTAGAATACTATTCCTCACTGCCTTTCAGATAGGCATCCCGTAAGAGGCGTGAAAATATCTGACTATCTCGGTGGTAGGACCTCTTGGGTTTGACTGGCTGGCGACCACCCTTACGTCGGAGTCTGTCGTAATGCACCTTAGTGTGTGTTTCGACTTTTGCACGTAAGAGCCAGTTCCCCTCGGTTGCAGCGGCTCTGGCAATCTGTAGTCCGTAAGGGCTCTTAAGGGCCGGCAACGCATCAGCAACTCCTCTGGTGTTACAGGTGTACATGGGCAACGATGACTACTTACCACCAGGTGGCTCGTCAGATCATTTTCCGACTTTATCAATAAAAACAAGATATGCCATACTAGACTATACGTTTATAATTATACTAGAGTTCCCGCGCAGCTTCGCCTGTGTACTTAGGTAATTTTCATTTCTAAAATATACTGTGCCCACTGTAACTACACTATAGAGATTTCATAATTATCATAAAATGTGTTAAGCAAGAACCTTATATACCTACTACGTTTTAAGTCTAATTTATAAGGAAGAAAACAATTAACAAAATGTCAACCGCGAAGAACTGCTGTACTATGGAATCCAAGCCAAAAAACCTTTCTTAGTGCTCGTCTACAGTACAAAAGGAACCGGCATGCAAACTTTCAGGGATCTAGCTCCTGTAGTTCTGGCTGTGCGTTGATACCTAAGTCAGTCAGTCAGACAGTTAGTCAGGTTCTTCATTAGTTGACAAAGTTCCTGGTTGCACTAGCTGTTCCCCGCTCTTTCACTCGCTTCCCAAAAGCCTTTATGAGGCAATCTAATTCTTTACTTACTAAATTTTATCGAAATCTGATCAGTGGTTAAGGCATTATAACAGACATGGGGTTAAAGTTATAACAGACTTAGACATACAGTTTAGGCAGACGGACAGACAAATAGCTAGGCTTACGTTAGCGTATATATTAGTATGAATTAATAGTATTATAACGTATTGTCACGCACGTTTGTATTTCCCGAAGGGTTAGAGAAATGGTTAATAATGTACCGTAGTTCGCTGGTATGTTTAGATTCTATGTAATAGGAGGCAAGCTTATTGGCATCTCGAGCTACGAGCTGCTATTGAGAATTTCATAGAAAAACTAAATAACAATACGCTCACACGATGCGATGCGTATGGAGACCAAACCCACAACATGTGACACTGAAATTCATCACTCAGTCACTACGCCAAAAGTATATTATACTAGCTTCTGCCCGCGACTTTTTTTGCATGGACTTCAGAATTGGGTCCGACCTGGATAAAAAGTAGCCTATGTGTTATTTCAGACTATAATCTATCTCTGTGCCAAATATCATTCAGATCCGTTCAGCCTTTCTGGCGTGAAAGAGTAACAAACATCCATACATCCATACTCACAAACTTTCACGTTTATAATATTAGTAAGGAAGTAAATACTTGGCATAAAATCATCATTAGACTTGCGTTTAGACTTTTCTAGTCATTAAACTGACTATGACTTATTCATGCCTTGCAAACCTCGTTTATATGTTAACTAGCTATATACTTACATATTCAAATTTAATCACGATCAGAACCAAATTTGATTGTTGCTCTATCATCAAAAATAGGCATACATTTGCATGGTAATGTGGGATCCCGCAGATTGAACTGAGTGACTCGTTAATCGCCTTATGAATAAACTTTGTGACGTCAAATTTGTGATGTAAGCTATATTGCTATAGCTCTATGTTTATATAACATATCACCAGAAAATGGGCTCTATTAGATAGACAGGTAAAACCGTCGGTCCCGGTTATCATACATACGACAATCATTAAGTATGTTTTGTGTATGAAAGGCGACTAACGAAAAGGACTAGGATTTTCTACTATATTGTGGGTAAATTTACAAACACTGCTCACTTATTAAAGTACTCCAATGTGGCTATCAACACCATCAATCTTCATTCGTCATAAAATTTATTTCCTTTCAATATACTTCCCGTTTTCTATCGCACCTTATTGTTTTTCTTTGGGCAAAACATAAACAATATCTTATTTTATCCCATGGTTCTATAAAGAGATTACCCTATGAAAGTTATGTTCCTTACATTTTCCTTATTCAAGCCATATACATATTTTTTATAGATGCATTTTTATAAGGACTAGGGCTTTAATCCACATAAGGAGAGTCGTCATGTGGATTAATTCCCCAACAGGGCCACAATGAGCAATTTCACTAGAATCGTTTCATATTTATAACTTTAGCGCAATACAGCCACACTCTGCTGTCACAGATGCAGTGCGCGGCTATCCAACGTTGCTCTCAGTTTAGAACCCATAGTAGTACATAACAAATAATATCAAATGTGAATCATATTGATTAATTCAAAGCTTTTTTAACCCTTCAATAGCCACCTGGACCCTGTGTGTGCTTTCCAAAATAGGGCAGGGTAAAGTCAACAATAAAAAGGCAACATGATTTATATTACACTAGCTACAGTAAGTACCATTTCGTCACGTTGTACAATATAAAAATATTACATAAAGGATACCCCCAATTTGTCGCGTATGCTCGCCGAAAGAAAAAGTAATAAAAGGCTCAAGTTTCCTTGAACTTCGCGAGTCATAGCGGCAAATATAATTTATAATATTAAAAAGGTAGGGTTGCCTATTCGTATGTCACCGACCATCTCTAAATATGAAATTGTATCTAGTAGTATATTTTTAAAGTAAAATATACTACTAGATACAATTTCTTTCTAAAGTAAACTTTTACGAAGAAGCTAGTGTCAACAATGGATATTTAGTAAGAATACCAGTCTTATACACCGGGTGTCTGGGATATTTATTTGTTTCATTTTACGGAATCTAAAAGTGCTGTTGTCATAAACAAAAATATCTCTATCTTTTTGTGATTTTTTTTGCATTTTCCATGCTAAGATTATTAAGTTATTTAATAGTAAAGGAAAAAATTCAATCGCGGGCAGGATTCGAACCTGCGTCTTCTGGTCACCTTATGGCGTAAATTCAGAATGTGAAGGCAAAATTTCAATCATGGGTAGGGTTCGCGGTGGCTTAGAGGTCAGAGCGTCTGGTATATCAAACCAAAAGACGCATGTTCGAATCCTGCCCGCGATTGAATTTTTTCCTTTACTATTAAATAACTTAAAAATATCTCTTTCAACATTTATTATAAGATGAATCTTTTAGTGCGTATGGGGCTACTTATTTATTAGTGTACTTAATGCTTTCAAAGGAAGAAACACACACCTTTTCGTAAAATACAGTATTTTACGAAAAGGTCTTTCTTCCTCAAAGAGGGATCCACGATTGGGTTATAAATTTGTCCAATGAGTCTAAATGCAAGTACACTTAGACTGTACTTGTACTTATATTTTTATGTATAAATAAATGTTATTTCATAAAAAAAAATTAACCACAGATAGATAAAAGACAGTAAACTTTATACTGATACGATACGATAATAAATAAGAAATATATTAATGAAATATCTATGATACAAATACCTACTTGTGTGTTTCCTGAATATGGTACATCGTAATTCTATTTAATACATACATATACATACATCGTGAAAGTATGATTAATATTATGAAAAAAATATTGTTATTTTTACCCATACATGAGGATAACGCCACAAAAATGAGGGTAACACGAGACGGATATTCATTGAAGTCACATACATCAACGACAGCCTAAATTAACTGTATAAATATGAATTGCTAAACCAATTTTTAATAACACACCATGACGCCTGTATTTCCCAAAAGGTTAGGCAGAGGCGTACTAATGTACGCCCACACTTTGCCGGTATGTTTAGGTCCTATGTTATAGATTATATATGATCCCAGACTCCGAGCTGTTACTGAAAATGTCATAGAAACCCAATAACACTTTGCTCGACCTAGGAATCGATCCCAGGACCCCTAGCGTAACAGTCGCGCTCAGGACCACTGGGCTAATGAGGTAGTTAAGCTAAAAAAGTCGGGTCTCCTCTTAGAATGAGAGAGATGAGGCTATAGTCCACCACGCTAGCCTAATTGGGTTGGCAAACTTCACACGTAGTCGAGAAAATCTCTCAGGCATGCAGGTTTCCTCACGATGTTTCCTTGACCATTTAAGCGCGTTATAATTAACCATTATTAAGCACATGACTTCAAAATGTCAGAGGTGCGTGCCTTGGATTCAAACTCGAGACCTTTGACTTGGGAGTCCATTGGTCCATATCACTAGGCTATCCACTGCCCTTAGATAATATAACATAATAACATAACAATTTTAATTAATCTTTTTGCATTTTCCATGCTAAGATTTTATAGTTATTTTAGTGAAGGAAAAATTCGACAGGACAGGATTCGAACCTCTGTCTTCTAATTAAATACACCAGACCTCTAAGCCACCGCGAGCCACACCCGCCAGATTGAAATTTGCCTTCACATTCTGAATTTTACGTCTTAAGGTGACGTTAGCGACATCTTTTTTTTATTGTTTATAGTATATATGGTATATAGTCATCGCCGCCCATGGACACCTGCAACACCAGAGGAGTTGTTGATGCGTTGCCGAGCTTTAAGAGCCCTTACGGTCTGCAGACTGCCAAAGCCGCAGCAACCGCGGGGGAACTGGCTCTTACGCGCAAAAGTTGAAACCCACACCAAGGTGCTTTACGACAGACTCCGACATAAGGGTGGTCGCCAGCCAGTCAGACCTCGAGAGGTCCTACTACCGAGCAAGTCAGATATTTTCTTGGCTCTTACGAGATGCCTATCTGAACGGCAGTGAGGTACTGTATTCTAACCCGTCCCCATACGGGGACACATCTATTGAAAAGCAAGTTACTCTGTTTCTCAACCGACATTACTTAGTTTACAGTTATATTTTTATCTATTATCTATTTATTTTTATCTATTTTTCTTTTCGTCAAGAGACAAACATTATTTGTTTATTTATGTTTAGTATGGCACTTCAACGACTTATTCACTAAACTCACAGTAAAAATATGAAATACAGACATTTGGACGGTGAACTCGTCACTTAAAGAAGTGCACAGTGCTGGCATACAAATTGTGACAAAGCTATAATAATGTAGTTACAACTTAATGTAGCCTTGTAGACTGCGTTTATACTCGTACATAGCAATTCCAGTCAACATTGGAATTGTTATTGTTATTTAACACTGGAATTGTTAACTGTAACTTCCACTTACAAATACAAGCACAACTATTACTTCGCTCTCAAACACCTTTATTAAAGAGTAAAGTTATAGAATATCGGTGACATATTAGAGGAAAGAGTAAGGCTAAAACAAATGCTAAAAGACATTCCTTGGCACAGCCAGTGAACAAACAACATTAAATAAACATTTTTTATCGAAAATTAAGAAGTTAAACAATAAAACGGTACAACTTATTATTCAAAGGTTTCCGAGCATCTCGTAACAATATTGACATAAAACGACCTTTATACGGGTTCCGCACAACTTTGATCGTCGGGTCGTACATCGTAATTTGGACGACATTGATCCTTCTTATAGGGATTTATAGATTTCACATGTCGCATTTTGTGTTCACAAGTTGTTTCGTAATAAATGGGTTGTTTGGACAAGCAGTTGTTTGTTTTGTTTTTCACAGTTTGATCGTAATGGGAAGGTTAAGGCTAACATGTTTGAAGACAATCGTAGCTGAAATTGAAAATAATACAATTATTTAGTCAAGCAAAAGTTCGCTTATCAACTTGCATAGCGTCTCCGTGCAGTGAAAATATAATATGTTCGTTCTAATGAGGCTAGACCATGAATTTGTGCTTTACGAGGTTTTCCCTGCACGGCGACGATAGATTGATAAATTCTAAACACATCAAAAACCCTCACCCAAGCACATTGTGACATTGGAGTCATACAATTACCAATACCAATTTTTTATTACGTGGGAGAGCCATGCTTCGGTACGAATGGGCCGGCTCGACCGGAGTGATACCACGGCCTCACAGAAAACCGGCGTAAAACAACGCTTACGTTGTGTTTCGCCGAGTGAGTGAGGTTACCGGAGGCCCAATCCCCTTTTAAACGGTTGGCAACGCACTTGTGACGCCTCTAGTGTTGTGGGTGCCCATGGGCGGCGGTAACCGCTTACCATCAGGCGATCCGTCCGCTCGTTAGCCCTCCTATCCCATAAAAAAAACAAAAATAATCGTAAATGGTAGTCGGGGGCCTAAAAGCCTGTGGCTTATGATGTCAGCCATTTCGTGTAAAACAGAGACCTTCCATCATGAAAAGTTACGCAGAGGCGTACTAATGTACACCCATAGTTCGCCGGTATGTTTAGGTCCGTTATATAATAGGGGGTGAGCCTATTGCCGTTAACCGGACGCAAATCCCACACTCCGAGCTGCTACTCAGAATTTCATAGGTAAACCCACTTTGCTCGACCTGGGAATCGAACCCAGGACCTTTAGCGTAGCAGTCGCGCTCAGAACCGCTCAGCTAACGAGGTAGATAAGATCTTATTAGACTATATAGAAACAATAAAAACTACTTTACTTTAATTTTTTACTTTTATAAAAATTGATGGGAAGAGCCTAGAATTACGATAATAGTAATATGTATTTTCAATTCCCATTCTTCAACTTAAGGTTATCCATTACAGATCCTTTAAACAAACAGCATTTTATTCCAACTATGTCCCTTGGCATTCGAACTTACGCTTAAGTCAAACGTGTACTGAGTACAAAATCATTTGAACTAGTCTCAGGGTGCCCATTTGATTCATAAATTCTTTATTCTAACATGTATAGTTTTGAGAGCTGACTTAAACAAAAGTGTGAACGAACTTATGAATTATGGTATAAAAATATAAGAGAAAAAACGTGACGTCAATAACGGGACTTAGAAATAGTGTTTTTGTTAAAAAGGTATTTATACTGAAACGCATATGATACGCAGGTAGACTGATAAACATTTTTGAACCTCGACGCAAAAGGGAGGGTGTTATAAGTTTAACGTGTGTCGGTCTGTGACTTCGTAGCACCCAAACGAATGGACCGACATTGATTGAGTTTTTTTGTTTGAAAGGTGACTTGATCGAGAATTTTTTTAGCTATGATTTAAGAAAATCTGGCCAGCCGTTTGAAGATTATCAGCTCTTTTCTTGTTGATTAAGGAATGTGAGTAACTTCCACAGATCTAATTGATTTGAAATTTGGTATCCTGTTACGTCAATGATATTGCAAGGACATAGTAACCATGAATTGATGCTGCAGGGGTTTTTTATATTTTAAATTTAATGTTATTACATATATATTAAAAAAATATATAATCGTTCGCGTAAAAAACACTGTTAATTTTGGCCTTTTTTCAACTAAGTTCAGTTCGACTTTCAATCTAAACAGATACGACTGACTCTTAAAATAACAGATATCATCTTTCATAATGAACCGATAAGACTGCTTCATATTTACATGTTTTAAAAAAATCATGACATCTATGGGCATCTTGGAGGCAAAAACACTCAGGCAGCGATTCATTCATTTGTGGTTAGGTTTGAACATTGTGTAAATGAATGCTTCGGTGCAACAAACACTGAAATAATAATGATTTATTAGGAAAAAAGACCAATAGCATAGTTGGAAAAGAGCTAGGATGATTATACTAGTTAAATTCTTCTATATAAAACAAAGTCATGTTAGTACACCAATTATAACTCAAGAACGGCGGGAGCGATTTTAATGATCTTTGATTTGTTAGATTTGTCCCCGCCGCGAATATCGAAATAACTATTAAAACACTTCACGAAGAAAAGGAATTACGCACGCGAGTGAAACTGTGGATAACGGCTAGTTACCAACATAATCAGTTTAGTTTCTGAGTATTAGCATTTAGAGATAAAATACTAAACGAAAACGCATGACTAGAATATAATCTCTGTGTTACGAAAGTTTTCTTCGCTAATATGGCAAAATAAACATTACAAATGTTACTGCAAGACGCGTGAATATTTTATTTACCAGAATCAAGGATAAGTACGATATTGTGAAAAAACCGTATCTTCTTAACCGTAAAAATGGCAATCGAAAGTTATTTCCGGACATAGGTGTGTCAAAACAAACATCAAAAAAATATCTAACAACTCGTTAATTACGTGCTTATCGTTTGTATGACGTCCTAATGTGTCAGTCACGAGCGCATTCCGACACTCTCGGTTTGCGCTAGCGTCATCTTTGGCATTCCCCCGACACTTTATAGCGCGTAATGCGATTTTGATGCTTCAAGTTATTGTTACGATCATATCAGACGCCAGAAAATGCAGTGAAATGCAGAATATTTATTTTTTATGTTTACGGGAAAATAATGTGCTTATTGATGCATTATTTTTATTGTAAATATCGATAAGGTTGCAATTTTTCTTTTTCACGAAAACTAAAGGTTTTTCGTGGTGTCGTTTGGTAAGAGGGTCAATTAAGTTAAGTGCAGATTTTGATTAGTTGAATGAAAAGGTTTAAGATAACTTTATTTCTCAAAATAATTTACATTCACTTACATGAGAAGTTGCACTTAACTATAACTTAAAACATTTGAGTTGGTGGTAACAGTAGGCACTAAAAAGTTAATTATTATTTAGCTATGATAATACTATACTAAATAGTTACGAGTTAAACATGAAAAGTATGTAAATAAGATCACTTTTTGTGCATTCTGGACAAGAATTAGAGAGAAAAGCTGACCGGAACACCATTTAGAGCTGAGACAGTAAACTGCAGTAAACATTATTACAAAAAGAGAGGTGCAGTTGCTTCAAATCTATAAATACTAAATGTAAATCATGATCATCCCTAGCTTTCAGCGCTGCCCAACGACAAAATTTGAATCCCATGAGGGTCTTTAGATGCAGTTATTTACGTGGGAGAGCCATGCTTCGGCACGAATGGGCCGGCTCGACCGGAGTGATACCACGGCCTCACAGAAAACCGGCGTTAAACAACGCTTACGTTGTGTTTCGCCGAGTGAGTGAGGTTACCGGAGGTCCAATCGTCTTTTAAACGGTCGGCAACGCATTTGTGACTCCTTTGGTGTTGCGGGTGTCCATGGGCGGCGGTAATCGCTTACCATCAGGTGATCCGTCTGCTCGTTTGCCCTCCTATACCATAAAAAAAAGTTATATAGTTTTTGTCCCAACTCGAAGCCCTTTTGTTCTTCGCCATCTTGCCAAGATTCCTTGAACCAACAATAGAGCTCTATATCATATTGATAGTATTTTGATTATAAGTGTCAGTGACGGTAACTTGAAAAAATGAAAAAAATACGTAGCTTTTTTCTTTAGAAGGAAATTTCAAACATATATGTCATCCTACTTCAATTTATTAAGCCCGTATGCAAATTACCAGACGCTGGCGTTTTTCACTTTTCTGAATGCATTGCTGCATAGCGCTAGAATTTAATCTTATTTCATGGAGAGTAAAATATTACCGTCTGTCTATTTATGCTTGTCTTTTTTTTACGATACGAATATCTATATATATCATATATAAATGTTTGTTATGTTTCATATTTTTTGAAGCCTCATCAACCCATTTATATACCTCATCACTTCATCATCACTTCAGCCTACTGATGTCCACTGCTGGACATAAGCCTCCTTCATGGCGCGCCATTTCTCCCGGTCCTCTGCCTTCCGCATCCAGCTGCTACCGGCAATCCTTTTCAGGTCATCGGACCAGCGAGCTGGAGGGCGTCCCACACTTCGCTTGCCAGTTCGTGGTCTCCACTCTAGGACTCGTCTGCTCCATCGGCTATCGGTCCTTCGACAGACATGACCGGCCCACTGCCACTTCAGTTTACAGATTCTGCGAGCTATGTCGGTAACTTTGGTTCTCTTCCGGATATCCTCATTTCGGATTCGATCCTTCAGAGAAACCCCAAGCATAGCTCGCTCCATCGCACGCTGAGCGACTTTAAACTTGTGGACCAGTCCTGCTGTGAGTGTCCACGTCTCGGCAGCGTAGGTCATAACGGGCAGGACGCACTGGTCGAAGACTTTCGTCTTCAGACTCTGCGGTATAGGCGACGAGAAGACTTGACGAAGCTTACCAAACGCAGCCCACCCTAGTTGCACCCTCCTATCGGCTTCCTTCTCGAAGTTGTTTCGTCCAAACCGGAATGTCTGTCCAAGGTAGACATACTCCTGGACAGCTTCGAGTAAAGTACCAGCGACGTATACCGGCTTTGGCACGACATGTTGGTTGAACATGACCTTTGTCTTGTCCAAATTCATGCCAAGGCCCACTCGTCGAGAGGATTCATCCAGGGAGTGCAGCATCTCGCTCAGATCTTCCAGAGACTCTGCCATAATGACGATGTCGTCCGCAAATCGAAGGTGCGCAATGTACTCGCCGTTTACGTTTATGCCCCGTCCAGTCCAGTCCAGGGTTTTGAAGACATCCTCCAGCGCGTTAGTGAACAGTTTCGGGGAAATGACGTCCCCCTGTCTCACTCCTCGACGCAGCTGGATAGGTCTTGTCTTGTGGTCTTGGAACTGAACGGTCATCGTAGCAGCGCTATACAAACATCGCAGCACCTCGATGTATCGCCAATCTATTCGGCATCGTTGCAGAGAATCTAGAACGGCCCATGTTTCGATGGAGTCGAAGGCTTTTTCGTAATCCACAAACGCCATACACAGCGGCCGGTTATACTCGTGGGACTTCTGTATAATCTGCCGAACAGTATGGATGTGGTCCACGGTACTAAAGCCTTTCCGAAACCCTGCCTGCTCTGGCGGTTGAAACTCGTCAAGTCTCCCAGCGAGACGATTCGTGATGACTCTAGAGAACAGCTTGTATATATGGCTTAGGAGCCATATATACAAGCATTTATATACCTACTGTCCCATTAATGATTATGGATATTCTTTCAAAATGAGGGGAGTTATACTACTTCGTGTTGGCAAACTTTTCACGCCGTAAATTTCTCAAACATGCAGGTTTCCTCATGATATTTTACCTCACCGCTTATGCGCGTGACACAAGAATTAGAAAAGTTAGAGGTGTGCCTTGTATTCTATCAAAACCATGATTCTCTGAGTTTGTTTCTTCTCAGAGATCGTCTTCGTCACTGGTTAAAATACTGGTTGCATTTAATTAAAAAAAACTTAAAACATTGACTTGTAAAAGTGTTCTTAAAATATCTTTTTACAGATAAATATCATTTATCTCATCTCAAGACTTAGGACTTCTCAGTCCCTAGTTATCTGATAGATCTAGTGGCACAGATTACCGTAAACCGAGGTTGCTTTGATCATTTTTGAACAATGTTGGTTTATATATTTTTATTTAGCAAAGAATAAAAAAAAACGGTTTTATCAGCTCTCTTGGTTTCAGTCATGAAAACCAAAAATTGATTACTAGTTTTTTCAGAAAATATAACCGTAACCCCAAACTCGTTTTGGGGTTACTTTGATATCCGTATTCTTTGTTACATAAGTTGAAAGTTGCCCCAAATATAATTCTATAAGGATTAAAACAACACTAATCTTTCAATAGTAAAATTAAACATTGTCATTTGTATTAGTTGAGTTGGATCACATGAAACTCCCATTAAAAAACGCCAGCGCTTTTTATAACACATACCTACCTAATCTACCAAAATGCATTCCTTTTCACATAATTTCCATTTGTTTATAAACGTAATTTTTTATCAAAGTCATCCCACGATTCAAAGTTTTACGTAAAGACCATGGTTATAACCCAATGTTTTCATAGTCGGTTGCTTCAGCTATGGTGATTCTTAATCCGCTATTTCATACGAAAATGTATTTTTTGATATTTTTTCCCATCAGATAAGGCATATTGAAATAATACCACTGTAATTACGTTTATCACTTTATCGCTGGTTTTTTTTTAAATAATATTAATTTAATATGAGCTCTCTAAGCAATTTACACATAGTTTTTCTCTAAGTGGATCACTAAGCAACGGCGTGTACGTTTCAGTTGCTGATATCTACGGCTTGTTTTACTTTCATTGGAGATAACACCAGTCTGAGCTATTTATAAGTTGTCATCTTATTATTGGTAATGTATACTTATGTATTATAACAAGATTATATTCTCTATAATAATATAATATCCTATATTCTCCGAGGAATTTGGGAAATACAGACAATTAATTAATCTTATTTCCTTCCTTTTCCCTTTCTTGTTCGGATACACACCCACATTTTGCTGATTTATCTATGATATAGAATGCGAGCAATCACACAACCAAACTAACTACTGCTACTAATAGCAGTAGCAGTAGCAGTTTAACCTCACTGGTTTCCCGGCGGCCATTCTATGACGATTTTCCGCACTATAAAAAACATTACCCTCCTTTTGAGTTCCGCCACACTGGCGCAAAATAACTCTTCTGAATGGATGCTTAAAACTTGCTTTGCTCCTAAGTTTTATCAACTTAAGTCAGTAATAAACGGGAAACAACACGTGTCCCGAAACACACTTTCCACGATGTGACGCTAATCCACAGCGCACTGTCTAATAATAGCGATAATTGTGTAGACAAAAGAATACGACTGTTAAATAGAAGATCAAATTTAAAGTAGGTATATTATCCAAACCTCAATTTAACGCTGTAAGTCATAAACAATCACATCAATTAAATTTGAACCTTATTTATGTAGCTGCCTCATTAGTCTAGTGGTCCCAAGCGGGACTGCTACGCTAGAAGTCCTGGGTTCAATCCTCAGGTCGGGCAAAGTGTTATTGGGTTTTTGTATGAAATTCTCAGTATCAGCACGGAATCTGAATATATGCCCAGTTAATGGCAATAGGCTCGCCCACTATTCCATGGGACCTAAACCTACCGGCGTACTGTAGATGTACATTATTATGTACACCTCTGCCTAACCCTTCGGGGAATACAGGTGTGATGGTATGTTATGTAGCTATTTCAAATTATCCCGAAACCGAGCTGCTACTAAAACTTTCATAGAAACAGCCAATATCACTTTGCTTGACATCGAAATCGAACCCAAAACCTCTAGCGTAGCAGTCGCGCTTGACCCCACTAGACTAATAAGGCAGTCAACATAGTCATGCTTAAAGCATCCAATTATATCTAGTCTAGGTACAAAATATTATCTACAATAGATATTGTGGAGCTAACTGTTAATTAATTAATTGTGTATATTGTAATACCTACCTACGGTTCTATTAGAAATAAGAAAGAAAGTACCTACGTAAGATTCGCAAAACAATCTATCTTCTATATACTTATAATAAATCTGTAGAGAGGTCAATTCTGTACATGAAATATATTTCCAAAATAACTATCAGCGGGTGATTAGTGATCGATACTGACGCCAAAAATGCAATCAGTAAAATTTTTGTCTGTCTGTCTGTCTTGTATGTTCGTTATAGAAACAAAAACCACTTGACGGATTTCAACGAAACTTGGTGCAATTGTTCTTCATACTCCTGGGCAGGTTATAGTATACTTTTCATCACGCTACGATCAATAGGAGCAGGGCAGTGAAGGGAAATGTTGGGAAAACAGGAGAACTTACTCCATTTTTTAAGCTTCCGTCGCGTGTGCAGCCTTAATGGTTAAAGCTACACAGAAATCATGTATGACGGAAATGTTCTCCTTAAAATTATATAAAAAATATTCCACGACAGCAAATGTCTATCTTTTATGGTTGACTCACAATAACACGTGTAACTCCCGATAGCTTAGCAGTTCGGAGCTTTCTGATTATATTTGTCTACTCTTACGTTAGGTGACTGACTGACTGACATAGTGATCTATCAACGCACAGCCCAAACCACAGGTTATAGTATACTTTTCATCACGCTACGATCAATAGGAGCAGAGCAGTGAAGGGAAATGTTGGGAAAATGAGTGATTCATGAGAAAGGTTTCAAGCTATAAAACATCACGCTACAACCCTTAGGAACGGGGCAACGCAGGTGAAACCACGGGCGAAGAACTAGGGAACAAAGTAACTATTCCGCTCGGACGAAGTCGCTGGCAAAAGCTAGTATCTAATAAAGAATTACCTATCTACTTACTAAGTCATGTTATTTGAAGGATTACAGATGAACAAAGTCACGCCATATTAGATGCTAAAGGAGAGATAAAAACGGACAAAGGCGATTTTTCGGTTCATAGGTTATTAGAAGACTCCTTTGTAGTCTCGTTTACAAGCCGTAGAGGCATAAAGAGATGATCCGACAAACAGCCAATATTCGTATCTTCGTGATATTATTGCTGGATAAATATAACTGTTCGAGTAAATTTCCTGTTTACGTGTTGCTGAGTGAACATGGGTCGTTGGTTATGTTCCAATGACGGGTCACGTTACTATACGGGTTAGTAATAATAGGGGTTCACAGAAATACTAGTAGGTAACGTGTGTGTGACCCACATTGCTAGTAAACTTTAAAAAAAACGTTGAATCAAAATTACTTTTTTATGGAATTTATCGTGTTGTATTGATATTATTTGATTCCCGACGTTTCGGATGCTATACAGTATCCATGATCACGGGTAGACTAAGTTGTTGGATGTCTTAATGTTACAATTACTAACAGCTGCTACCTTACATTTTTGTTAATAAAAAAAGAATGAAAATGGTTTACAGTCGCAAAACTAGGTGTAAAGACAATTGGGGTGGTTAATGTATCGCATTAATTACTATTGTCTTACTAATTTCTATATTTTTGCACAAGAACAAAAGGTTGCTGGTAGAATTAAAATAATAATGAGGACGAAACGAAACGCTCGGGTCGTGGGGTCCGAGTGCTCGTCTCCTTTTCAAGGAAATTTCAAGAAGTCTGGTCGACACTTCACGTGACCAGAGGGCTGGCTTGTTTCTAGGACAGCGCATAAGCATTGCCATTCAGCATGGCAATGCTGCCAGTCTTCTGGGCACCTTCCCGGACGACAGCGATGCCGAGGAATACTTTGGCGCTTAGTCACGCCTCTGTCTTATTTCTCTGTATCTAGATTCTTCTATTCTCTCTGTCTAGATTTATATATATAATTACCTACTTATCCATAGTAAGAATTGTGCTGAATAAATTATTTTTCTTTCTTTCTTTAGAAAACTCAATTTTGAGTTAAGCTCGCTTTTGTATATTGTTTGTTTTTGTAATTATTATGTCATTTTACTTTCTGCGAACAATAAAGAATAAATAAGAACTTAACTTCAGACACGTATAGTTCTTTTGACTGATCTGTAAGTAACTAGTAATTATTATGCGCCTAGAGCCTACTTTTTACGTCAGACTTCTATTTAAAAAATAATGGTTCTGTAATACTAAATTCGCAACGACTATTTTTCAATACCACTTATTCTCTCTCAGTAATTTAGTAGTAGGTATTGTATAGTTACTTTTCATTATCATTTCTGGGAACCATATTCATAATCAAAAGTACGAAGGTCGAGAGATAAAATGTTTATTTGACTCTAAACTTTGCAAATCTCTACACAATACAATTTTTAACAATAGTAGTACGGATTACGGCACAACTGATACTTAACCGCAATGGCATATGTACTACCTACATACGTCACCATTGACATAAATACTATCTAATGGTTAGTTTTTTTTTCATAGTTTGGTAAGGTCAGGCCGTTCCTGTGACACTGTGGGACTATTTTGGTGCGTATATTTTTAACGTTAAATGAAGTCCATACTTATCATGACAAAACATTAAATTAGAAAATTAAATTTGATGCGACGTGAGTGCGACCCTAATCCTGGCATAAAAACTAACACTATGTGTTAAAAATGTGAATATGACAAAATTCAATTTTTTTGTAAACGTAGCCACTGAGTAAGAAAAATATATCGCACATCATTTATGTTAAATACTTAAATATATCTATTACTTATTCTATATTCATAACTATCTGCTATTATCCGTTTACACTCAAATTATTTTAAAACTGAAGTTCATAAAGTCACATATCAAAAATATAAAGTTTTTAACTAAAACAAACGTGTTTTAAATCTTTTGACATTTCGCATCTGTTAGGCCACCAGGGGCGCCGTTTAACACCACACATAAGTCACTGATATTGTTAAACTTGTAAGTTTCATCCATCACTGCTGTCACACCGCTTTAAAGCTTCTAGATTTTTCTTTAAAAACTTGCAGGGAATATAGAGTTTAAAATATCTGTTATACTTAGCACGAGATTGCCTATCAAAGTAATATCAGATGCAAGCTGTTCACTGGAACTATGGTTAAAAGTGTTCGACGACACGTTTGGCGTAGCGGCTGAGCGATCGGCTTCTACGCAACGTGTTGTGGGTTCGATCCCCACACGGAACAAATGTTTGTATGATCTACAGGTAGTTGTTCCGGGTCTGGGCTTTTGTGTATGTGCGAATTTGTGTTTGTAAACGCACCCACGACACAGGAGAAAATCCTAGTGTGGGGCAACGTTTTTAAAAAAAGAAAGAAAGAAAGAAAGTAGTTATTTTTTGGACTTATTAGTTTTAAACACATCACTAGCAGCAGATATTAAACTGAGTTAAATATAAAGTATGTTTGTTTTAGTTTCGTATTTGCTACTCGGTTTTAAAAAAACTCATATCTACTTGTTACAGTAGTGTTATTTTAGTTTAGGTAGGTCCCTACGTACTAAAATGTAAAATAAAACCTTGTTAAAAAAACCCACCGTTGCATAATTTAAAATAATGAAATGTTGTGATTTTTTTTATTTAAGAGTTCAGCTCTTAGCGGTGAAGCAATCGCCATGTAGTGTTAGTCATTTTTTTTTCGCTTGTCTCTTGGCTTGAGTAAAGGTCGTGCATGGAGAGTAGACGCAAAAATATCTGTTTCTTTATATTACATACATATTTTTAATGATGCGGGAAATCTTCTAAATTAACATGGTAAACATACTACGTACTTATTTTTTAGTAAAGGAAAAAATTCTAAGGATTCGAACCTGCGTCTCCTGGTTAGATACAACTAACTTGCCTTTCATAGATGTCACCAACGTCACCTTATGACGTAAATTCAGAATGTGAAGGCAAAATTTCAATCAGGCGGGTAGGGTTCGCGGGGGCTTAGAGGTCAGAGCGTCTGGTGTATCCAACCAGGAGACGCAGGTTCGAATCCTGCCCGCGATTGATTTTTTTTCGTTTACTAAAAAATAATTTATAAGCTTAGCATGGAAAATGCAAAAAAATCACAAAAAGATACTACGTACTTTATTATGATAAAACTTAAAATTTAAGCACTAATCTTAGAAATAAGAGCCAGATACAAAACAATTAACAGAACTTGAGCCTCCATTATACTAGCTCCGACATAATCACCACAAATGCCTAACTCAAGCCACAATAGTCCTCCTGAGGACGCCAGGTATGCATGCATTATGAACTTAAGTAGATAATGTACTTTGGTTCTCAAGCGGAGCGAAACTCATGTCTAGTAATTGGTCTAATCTAGCCTCAAAGCGCTATTGTGGTACTGTTACTTATTAGTAACTTCATCTTACTGCAGCTTTCATCCAATAGGATGAAAGCTGCAGTAGAAGCTATTATTGAGGTTGGTTTTAAATTCAGGTTTATTTTTTTTATATTAAAGAATTTGCAGGTCGATCGATCTATAAGGTGACATTTAACAACAAACTCAATCATTTTAATCTCAGTTATAGAAGAAAGAAAGAAAGAATTTATTGACACAGTTTAGGCACACATCAGTACATAGGTAACTAAAAGACACAAAACACAGGTTACATAACATTATAATTATATGAGACCTAGTTACTATGTTTATGGTTTGCCCCGCGGCTGCGTCAACTAGGTCCAGTGCAGCATTATTGTCAGTCAACAAGTGCCTGACGCTGATTTTCAACTGGACCTTAATATATAGGCACATGAAACTTATAAAAAGGGCTTTAGAATAAAGTTTTTTCTTTGCAGCATAATAAACTGTCTGCTATCAGAATAAGCAAACAGGTGGTGGGACGCAATTTTTCAAAAGCCTTAGTACCTGCACAGAAAATTACTTCGCTCATTTATTTCTCAAGATGGCCCAGCTAGCGCAACTGATTCGTGTTTGTTTCAGTCATTCCATTAGAAATAACTATAATATATCACTGGAATCAAAAAGGAATGGATTGACTTTATCAAATATGATATGCTTATGACAAAATGGCGGCTGATACAGTCGTATGGAATCGTATGGAAACGCAGCCACCTTAAAATACCAAAATTTGGAATACGGGCAGAAAATATGGTAGTGATGCGAAGTTGTGACTAATTTCCTTGAAATGCAAGCCTAGAATTGGACTCCGAGGCTTACTTTGGGAATTAATTAGTATTATATTCCTTAGATTGAAATGCGAAAGTTGTACTGAGCCATTTAATCATTCTGTAGCTGACAAGAAAGGCAATCAAAGCGAGATGCGGGCTTTTGTCAATTCAAAGCTATTAAGATAATACATTTTACAAAGACAATTAACTGTCTTTTTAATTTAAAACTAAGTACTTAAAGTTAACATTGTATAACACAAGTAAGAAATATTTTAGGTAAGTACTAAGTCTGTTTTATAATTATACCCGACTGCAAAAAAAGGAAGGGTAATTTTGTATTGGATAGAGTGATAAATGTTTTGCTTGTTCAAATGCTCATTTCGAAAAACTGCCTTGTTCAAGTGTCCTGTGTATGATTCCCAGGTTGAGCAAAGTATTGAGTTCTTCTATGAAATTCTCAGTAGCAGCTCAGATTTGTGCCCAATTCATTGCAACTGAACTGTGTGTGTATATTTGTACGCCCCTGCCTAACCCTTCGGGGAATACAGGCGTGATGGTATGTTGTGTATCTATGTTAAGTTTTGTTCAAATGCGCAAAATAATTCAATCACCCAGAGACTATCTTTAATTACAGAAGCGGAGAGACACTAAAACACTGCATTTATGTCACTCAAATAAAAACAAGCGCCAAGCCCCGACTCGTAAATAAAACACAACACGTGTGTGTAAGCCTAAGCCCGTAAATGAACACTCAATACATTATCACAAAATCAACACATTAGTCTAATGAATACTTCGCCTTTGTATACTATGTTGTACTTCCTATCAAACAAGAGTCGGTTTACTATACAGACAAACGCTAATAAGCGTATTTGGTAGGCTACTTACTTTATAACTTATTGTTTTAATCACAAAAATTTTGGACATCCCTAAAATCATCAAAAGTAATTAATTGTCAATTCTCTGATACACAATATGTTTTGTATGTTCACTGACAAAGAATTGCTAAGTATTCGATATTCGACATTACCGTATGCTGCCAAAAATATCAATTTTGCCTTGCTGCATAAAGTGAAAGACATAATTTGGTATGAGTCTTGCATAACGAAAGGAGGTATTATTATAGATAATTATTGTGAGTACCTACTTGTCTTTGTTGTTTTATAACCAAATCAAAAGAGAATAAAAAATGCGCTATATTCTAGCTGCTAAGAAAATCGTGTCACATAAATCGTCCTGATCCCGTGACGTGGATCCTCCAAGGCATATCATGGCATCCCATATGGTTGTAGCACTAATTAAGGCCCGTACTCACGTCGGAAATAAAGCCAATCTAAAAGGCTAGCGTAAATTGAACACCAGACGATTTCCGGCGCCAAATGAGATTTTCGGGAGGCAAGCATCGGCCGATTAGATGTTTGAAGTTGCATTAAGATTAAATTACGTATAGCTACCCAAAGTTTGGTAAGTATCAGATATCTGATCCGCGAAAATCAGCCGTATTTACCAGTAACATAAGCTGTTAAGGCACAGAATAGATAACACTATTGTTAAGTTTTGTATTTCATACTCTTTTCTAGTCATCGACACATACTCAATTTTAAGTGTTAACGATTATGCATATTGCATGTACTACGTAAAACTTTGTTTTATAAGACATATTATAAATTTGTTTCAGAGGTATGAAAAACATTGCTAACAAACAATTTAGAACTTCTTTTTGTGTTTTTTTTTTGCATTTTCCATCCTAATATTATAAAGTTATTTTAGTAAAGGAAAAATTCAATCGCGAGCAGGATTCGAACCTGCTTCTCCTGGTTGGATACACCAGAGACGCAGGTTCGAATGCTTAGAGGTCAGAGCGTCTGGTGTATCTAACCAGAAGACGCCGATTCGAATCTTACCCGCGATTGAATTTTTCCTTTACTAAAATAATTTAGAACTTATTCGATTCCACTTTTAATTGTACATTCCCATTAAGAAGACTGACCTAATGAGCACAAGATGTATCTATCAATAATAGAACATTATGACATAAACTGTGTCACTGAACACTCTCGTAACACAGCTTTATGACGTGAAAACAAAAACAAAACAAGTGTTTCCATTCCCACGCAAGTTATAAAAGTCGGAAGGGGTAAATAGGTCACTTCACTTCGCACGGTAGGGTTCACACCCAGTCAACATGATATCATCGTATATATACAGCAAAGCTTTGGCTGACAACGTCGCCCGATTGCTTGTACCTCCACTTATGGCGCGAATTAGGGGCTTAAGGCGAATACCAGCTGATTAGTCGCGACACGCAGATTAACACATAATCAGGACACACATCTTGTGTCAACACATCCAATTACGGCTACGTCTTAGACGGACTGAGTCTCTCGTGAATAGTCGGCTTAAGACGGCCCACGGTGTAGCTACTCCATCCTGTGACGTACATTGAAACCACAGCTACAATCTTAGAAGCAATCAGGCGCACGAAAGAGATTTTATTTTCTCGTAAACTGGTCACATGTCGTCTAAATTGGAAATACGTGATCGAGTTTCATGGTAATGTTCTTCGTTTATGTCGGTTGTAACTTACGCGCCATATAATTTAGTATGTAAGTTATCATTTACGCGATTTAGGAACCGTGTGGATGAACCCTTGGTGGTTGAATGTGTATTTCTTGTTCTGGCTGGTTAAGATAGCCACTTTTGATCAATTACTTTTTATGAACACACGGGTGTGATGGCTCCCAAAGGCCTTAATTTACCAATATCTAGTTATTGCACTTAGTGATAGCACTTTTAAAGTTGGCAATGTGCTTAGCATTTGTTCTTTTCTCTTAGCTCATTATAAAATAATATACATTATAATTTATCTCGAGATTCTAAATTGTCGAAAGATTGTGAACCGTAACATACCTTTGATTTGATTTGGTTAGTTAGGTTCTGAACAGGGTTTTCTTAACACATTGTATTTATAGTTTATCATTAGTAAGTACCTACTTAAATTTTTTGTACCTATTTTAACTTTTTCTCCCAAACACAGGAATTGCCTGTGTGAATAGAAATTGTAAAGAATTGTAAAGATTGCCATAATTATAAGCTTATGAGCTATATAATTGTACATAGAAGTATAAGTAAATAGGACTGTATCTAAAATCTATTTGTTTCCTTCCCCATAGTCTTTATATCCCTTCTAAGAGGGTGTCAGACGGATAAGCACGGTTTGACTACTTATGACGCCCACGGGATATTCAATATAATGACAGTTTGACACAACAAACACGCTTACGGATAATATAGAAGTGTTATTTGTTTACAGTCAGTCACCCATCTCAATAAGGCTTCTCGATAAGGTTTTCAGATCAGGTTTCTGAATCGGGATTTAAGATTCGGATACCCGCTCTGGACGCTCGCAATTCTTAATTAATTTGAATTAACCGCACACATTTTAATATTTTCCGTACGGAAATAATTCGTGATGTTCGTTTCGGAATCTAGCCGGTGTATTCTGGAAATAAATTTCTAATCAGGAAAACGAACGTCTGCGAGGAGACATGAATAGAAGATTGCCATTATTTACGCCCTTACTCCCAAATAAGATAGGCAAAGGTGAACTTCTATTAAGGTACTGTCGGTGTATTTTTACGACCTCATTACCTTTGCTATTATCAAATTGAAACTCCGGACTACTGAGAATGTCCTAAGAGCTATACGCAAAAACACCGTCTTTCTCCTGGGCATCGAACCTAAGTCTGAGGCCTGTATTACCAATGAGGCCAAGACATAGCCTAGTTTAAAATATTAACAACAATAAAATTAAGCACAATTCTGCGCCAGTAGCCGAAATTTTCGATTTTCGAAATTACAATAGCTTTGCGATCCAAGCAAGCCGAATATACTTGTACATAATCTACATATATGTATTTATTCATACTTAATGTAGTCTACCTTCTAGGAGACACGTGTAAACTAAATACAGACAATCTAATCCCCCAAGTTCTTCAGAGCACAAAAGATGTAATCAGCACCCGCGCTGCAGTCTCGTATCTTGACGACTAATACCTTATATTTCAGATGAAGGAATCACGTTTCTAGAATACTAAATCCACTATCTTCGAATTAAAGCTCTTTAGTTTTAAAGTCTTAATTCTATTTAAATAAAATGATAATATATATTTTCTTTAGGAATATTTGATGGACGAAAATTTATAATAATATAGTTTTTATAAAAAAAGGTTAAGAGCACCATGAACGTAGATGAAGCGAAAGTGATGTGCCAGGATCGTAGTAAGTGGAAATATAAAGACAGGCAGAGAATAGTCTCTGCCTACCCCAATGAGAGTCAGATGTGAAAATATGTACTTATATATGTATAGTTTTTAAGTCCCATGTAATAAGAGACGAACGATAAATCCAAACACCAAACTGCTACTGAAAAAATTATAGATAACCCAATTACACCTTATTTGCCAATGTGCAATAAAGAAAGTAAGATAACCAAGTATGTAATTACAATTTTAAAC
The DNA here is from genome assembly GCA_910591435.1 of Acronicta aceris. Lineage (NCBI taxonomy): Eukaryota > Metazoa > Arthropoda > Insecta > Lepidoptera > Noctuidae > Acronicta > Acronicta aceris. The sequence continues at coordinate 7,379,246 of OU342774.1, forward strand.
AACACGTACCTACCGCATTATTTTTAATCGTATTAACACATTGGTATCAGATGCGAAGCCGGCATTACAGATCAGATTAATTAAAATAAACTCGTTATTTATTTACCGATGCGTTATTTGCAATTTCAAGTCATTAAAAATGCAGAGATCGATTTTCCGTGAATAATAACTGAGAATTATTCCGAGCATTATTACGGAAAACGAATTAATATTCGATGGGAAAGGATGCAATAAATAACTTCGTATCATAAATACGGATTGGGCCAATAAGGAGAATAAGTGATATTTTGTCGGTATTAAAAATTATAACGAAAAGTATTAACATGGGATTGATATTTTAAAAATCATGATTACAATTTGAGGCGATTCACACACTGCCCTGCTCTACGCTGCGGGATGCGTGGTGACAAAGCTTTTCTGCGGTGGTTTTCTATGTGTTTCACTAGGCGTGTTTTCAATACAAAGAGAGATGCTTTCAAACAACGTAAGAACACGCGCTCCTGCGCAGTTTTATCGTTTTTAAATATGTACGTATCGAGGAATACCTACCTACCTAATTTGGTGTTGTTGAAACACTAAATTAGGTAAATAAAATGTTTAACCATTGTACTTCTTCTTGCTGAGTTTTTGAAAGCAAAATAAAATAAAATTGTATTTCTGTATGGGCGTAACACTATTTCACCTTTTTTTATACTACTAAAGTGGTAAATAAGCATACGGCTCGCGGTATCACGGTATCACTCGCGCGTGCCGACCCAGTAGGTTACGGAGGAATAGTTGGACTGGCAGCATAGGAGATAATAGCGTGATGCTTATCCTATCTGCCAACACAACGCTTCCTGATGGAGCTCTGGCGACCTTACTCACTATTAGGAACACAACACAGCACGAAGCTATGTTATTTGGCTACGATTTTCTGCAAGGTGGAGGTACTTACCCAGTCGGGCAGCTCCAATTGTCAGTGGAATTATTTGATTCCCCTATGCCTTACCTTTTTCTTATAGGTACATTTATTTAGCAAGACCGTGAACAGACTTCAATCCCCAATTTTACAATAGTTCCGCTTGACGCCGTTGAGTGGCTACTCATGTCCCTCAATTATAGGGTTGTCACAGCTAAACATGTGCTCAGGGAACGCTGATATATTTTATTCACAGCTCTAGTAACATTTTCCTGTACTTGACACGTTTTCAAACGAGTTTGTGCAGGAAGGAGGTTGTTAGCTACATGAGTACGTTTTATTTAAATGATTATCGAGATACGTTGGGATTTTTCACTTGCGCCGCTTGTTCTAGATGTCGCCATGTTAACAATCAATTGGATATTTACAGCAGCAAATTATACATATTTACTTATCGTTTAAACTGTTTCACTATCCTAGTGATCCTAAGCGCGACTGCTGCGCCACGTTTGTATCAAAACAGTTTATTGAGTCCATTGCAAACCAAAAATATAAGTAAGATTTTTTTTGGTTTTAAAATTAAATACGCATAGCCTAATTTGGTGACGCAACCACGAATATTCTATTTAAATGATTTCTCATAAATACATGCAATCAGTTTTCGTTAAAAGCTAGATAAGGGCTCCTAGCAATTTGTCTCCTCTTCCAAACTAGTGCTAACAAAGACCGTTTGTTCTAAAAAGTACATTTGCTTAAAAGCTCACTCCCAAGCTAATTAGTCACTGACATTTAAACGAAGAACGAAAGAACAAACATTGGAGCACATTAGGTTCCAAGTACGCAGCCATATTGCCATTCTGCAATTGTCACGAAAGCAAGAAAAATAAACGCAACGAAATGGGAAAATTCAAATCCAAATTCACACCATGTGTTGCTGGATTGGAAAAATACGGTTACAAGTAGGTATTTTTAAAATTGGAACCCTGATGTTTAAGAACAAAAGTTAAGAAGAAAACAAATTGAATTGTTAGATATTGTTTTGTTTACGCCTAAGCCGGAATGACAGCGCTGTAATGTTCCGTGCTATAAAAACAGGAAACTTTTGTTTACAATGTGCCTGTTGGCGTAGTCTTCTTAAAATTTTCTTCATATATTTTCTGGCAGAATTTGAAATTGTATTTTTAAGCGAATTTGTATACGGAATGGCTTGCAAGCAGGTAAAAATATTGGCGATCTAATTGTTTTTAGTCCAATAAGATATCAAGTGAACAAAGTAATTTCTCCATATGGTATGTAATTATATTGTTACCGCTATTGGTCTTCCAGGAAGTAAATAAATACATAAATAAATACCAGAGCAGGCTAAGGAAACGCTGTCGAGACGATCACGATGTTTTTATGGCTGACTGTCCAGAAAAAAAAAACAAAAAAAAGAATGCAGCAGTGACCAGCAGTGGGATAGTACAGGTTAAAAAAAGGTGACACAAGGAATTTCAAGCCATAGAAAACAACTCCAAAGTAACCGATATAGCTACCACGTTTGGTCGTCGTATTTACATGTAAATATACGAAACACAATCCGTAGCTGACTTTATATTATCCGTAGCTTGTATACAATGTCGGCGGTAAAACTACATGTTATACTGAGATACTACATTTGAGAGTATGGCTGAGCTGTAAATTGACGATTTAATTACCGTAGTCGATTGAGAACGTAAAAAAAATATTGTTCTATTTGCTGAACCAATTATTTAAAAGTTTGGAAAATATTTCAAATTGACGCGAAAATTGTTTCATGTTAATTTGAAATATATTTCGAAATAAATTGAATAAATTTTCCTTATAGTCTGCATGCAGTGCAGTAAGTGCGCCATTATGTAACATCTGCGAAGAGAAATATGAGTATACCTAAGTATGCTAACATTATTGCAATATACTCGTATATTCCCATCACTCCTTGTGTAGAATATATATACTTAGTAATATTATAAAATAAGATGATATTTCTTTTAAAAATGAAACATGTGAAATGAGTCATGATTTTTCCTGAGTAAATTATTTTCTACGAATCTTCTATCTTATTATTAGGTCTAAGTGAAACCGTGATGGATGCCACAGAGGAAGTTTTATCTAATCTTTCGCATTTAAGGTACACATATTCGATTCCAATATAGCACAACTTAATTTTAAACATAGAGATTATAAGTATTAAGCCAAGCCATTCATTTAACCCTAGGTACTAAGGGTGGGTTTTGTAAACTTCGACAACACGCGTTTCTTCCCAGAAGGGTAAGTTTTGTATTCTTAGCCATACTCTTATGAGTTCTGCGGAACTTATCTTGTATACTATACATAATTAACATACCATCACGCCTGTATCCTCCTAAAGGTTTAGCAGAGGCGTACTAGTGTACATAGTTTGCCGGTAGGTATGTTTGATTTCCATGTCATACGGGGTGAGCCCGTTTGCCATTAACCGGGCACAAATCCAGACTCTGAGCTGCTACTGAGAATTTAATAAAAAACCCAATAACACTTTGCAGGATCGAGGGATCTAACCAGGACCTCTAGCATAGCAGTCGCGCTCGGGACCACCAGACTAATGAGGCACTCAGTAATAAAAATTTGATGATTATGATGGATTTTAATTCCCGTCTAAGCGTTTAGGTAGGTACTTAGGTACTCATCTAAACTGCGTAAACATTTTACGAAACCTTAACAAGGCTTTCTTACAGCTCTTTAGCAAACACTGTGGAAAATTATAATATAGTTGTTTTAACACATTTGTTTGCTTTAGAACTTCTACCGCTTTGTAAGGATTTGATGTTCGAAGTTTTGTTTTGTTTAACATGAAAACATTTCGCTGTTTCTTAATTAAAGCGTGTGTATACTAAAAAGAACAACACGTGCAGAAAAGTAGTGCTACGCTATACATGTGAGCTTATTTAAAACAGCACAGCACCAACACGAGTAGATACTCGTGTTGGTGCTGTGCTGTGATGCTGTGCTGTGTTGGCCAGTGTTATTATGTAGATACGCTATGTAGATACATAGCGTCTGCTAATTAATTTAAGATGTTGAACAACTAACTTATCTATAATTATCTTTAGAAAAAGCTACTTATTAACATAATTATATATATTTTCATCATATTATATTCTTTCTTTAAAAAAATAATATAATATGATGTAATTCTCACATATACAAACGCCCAGGCCCGGAACAACTACGAGTACCTGTAGTTCATATAATTATTTGGTCCGTGTGGTGATCGAACCCACAACACGTGGCGCAGAAGCCGGTCGCTCAACCGCTACGCCAATCGTGGCGTGATTTTAGAATATTCTACCTGCAATTAGAAAATAAACTGTATTTACTGCAGCCTCATTAGTGGCCCTAAGCGCAACTGCTATGTTACAAGTGCTGGTTTCGATTCCCAAGTCCAGCAAAAATGTTATTGAGTTTTACTATGAAATTCTCAGTAGCAGCTTGGAGTTTATATTTATGCCCGAGACTTGCCCCCTATTACATGGAACCTAAATATACCGGAAAACTGTCGATGTATCGATATTAGTTCACCTCTGCCTAACCCTTCGGGTAATAGAAAGAAAGAAAGAAAGAAAATGTTTTATATAATACTGGCATGGTAGTAGTGATATTTTTATTTGCATGGTTATATAGAGCAGTTAAACCAAAAAGAAACAAACAGGCTAACATTCATGTGTAAATTGAATAATATGTGAAGTTTAAGTCCTAATTCGGAAACTTTTTCTATCTTACAATCGTAGTAACATGAAATATTGCCAAACAGTCACCATAAAGAAGTAACTAAAACAAAAGTTTTAGTGATGATAAACTATGTTTGTTTTTTGTTACTTTTGTGTTATTAACGTTTGTAATACATTTATACAAGTCTTTAGGTACGTGATCGTAAAGTATTTAATTTACGACTAAAGTTCCATTATTCTCTTTCGATTGTTTTTTACGCAAAAAATATTTCAAAGAAAATCCTATCTAAAACAATGTCAAAACGTCAACAAAATACCAATTCTGATGTATCATAAATATTTTAAAAGTCGCCTATTGTTTGTGTATTTCTTTTTTTTTAATTTATCAAAAAAGGTTTGAAATTTAAATAGGTTCGTTCGTGCGTTCATTTTATCGGAACATAACCCTCAATAGTATCTATTACCCATTTATAATTATGGGTAACGACACCTATTCGGGATAAAGGGTGATGATATACGAAAGTTCCCTAAATCTTTAATTTCAATATCCATATGATCATCCTATACATTTCCTAACCAGCTACGTGGCTGAGTAACATTAGTTTAAATGAAGCGACTGCCATCAATCCAATTTCTTGAAAGATTAGGAAGGCTGAGCCTACCACCACGTGGGAATCAATCCCACGTGGTGGTAGGGTCAGCCTTCCTAAGTCGGGAAGAGAGACAGACTAATATATATAAAGAATAAACTATTTACCGCGTTTGCGGATGGGTTAGCCCTTCGGGAAATACAAGCCTGATGGTATATTATAATAAAGATATATGTATATATATATATATATATATACAAATTATAGTATCGCAGTTTAGCAGTAGGAGTATATATATCATAACATGTTGCTACAATAATGTTTACAATATCAGATATGAAGCGAACTGTCGGATGGATCTAAACATCTCCCACTAGATTCCTGGATGCTGGCCAAATTGCCACCATTGTACCGATGATCCCTCGAAATAGGTGCATCAACATTAAATAGTTTTATTGTGATCCGATAGATTTCGTTGAGTCAGGTGTTGGGTTATTTTAGCGAGCACTTGCTTGTTGCAAACGGATTCACTCGCGTCTCAAAAGACTTTATTAAGAGTCCGGCGGACCGAATTTCTCTTATAAACGTAATACCGAAATAAATCGTAATTCAAACACAATTTAATCAGATTCTGGTATCATTCAAATGCCGATACCGTTAATCTAGGTCAATGTAGGAAATAAATATAAGCGAATGCAATTTTTGATAATTTTACCAAGTTTGGAACGATTTTCCGGTCTTGCATTTCCAGTGAAGCAGACGAAATAGTTTCATAGGAACCTAGATTAACTGCGTCCAAATCCGAATAATAACATAATTTGATAGAATATTGTCTGGATTACGATTTATTTCGGTATTACGTTTTTATGGGCAATTCAAGCTCCGCCGGACCCCTAAGACAAAAGATAACCTTGTCCTATTCCAAAATCCATTCATCTAAATTCATTCGACCATTCACTAAAATTTGGTCAGCGGTTTAAACGTGAAAAGGTAACATACCTACTGACAGACAAAGTTACTTTTGCATTTATAATATTAATATGGATTTCATATTTTCCTTTGTGTATATAAAGGTATTTTTAAGGGTATATACATGGTGATTCCTAATCAGTTAATCACCGTTAATCTTTCAAGGTGTGGAATTTCTCATAAAAAAAACAGCTTTCACTATAAGACCAACCCTGAAATAATAAAAAGATAGCTGTTTCATACATTTTTACTAAATAATATATATTTGAATGAAACTTCGGATTATTTTAGCAGAACTATGCTGATGTGTCTATCATCAGGATAACAGACTGTATTATAATGTTACTAAGGTGTATTTCCATTTATTATATGAACATAGTAAGAAAATATACAAACTGCATGAATTTTACTTCAAAACTTTTACATTGTGTGCGAAGCTGAATAGAGTTCCCGTCTGCTGCGGTTTAAATTCTTAACAAAAGATCCGCCGGCGTCGCCCACATTATATCTATTGAAAGCTACATGTATAAATTGTAAATTTCTATGTTCTTTTGTTGCTTCATGGTCTAGAATAACATAAACGTGCTAATTAATATATGTACCTACATTGAATAGTGTAATTTATGTAAAAGCAAATTACACCCATTTACCACCCGTGTCTCATTTTAAATAATGACGTCTACTACCAAAATGTTTGAGACGCCTGATGGTTATGAGTCGTAATAATCAGGCGTCTCAAACATTTTCATTTCAATGCAAGAAACATTACGGTTGCGTTTCCACAAGTGATATGCGAGGAAACTGAGTGATGTTGAGCTTGTAGAAAAAAATTACCCATACTTTGTTTCTATTGGAAATGAAGCCTAAAAACCGAACCTTGAGAAAACAAATAATGTGATAAAACATCCCGTTGAATACTCTCTCTCTCTCTCTCTCTCTCTTTTGTTCTTCACAGAAGAATTGTTTAGTAATTACTTGAATGAGTACTATTATGTTAAAAAAATAAGGTACATGAGTAGGTAGGTACCTTTATGGCAATTTTAGTACCATTTTTCTTACAAGACTAAAAAATCATAATAAAATTACATAATAGATAACAAAAAGGTTTTATTTGACCGTCTATTTTTCTAACGTTGTCTCAACCTTGTTTTTTTTTTCAAGGGATATGATAATAATATGGTGTTCTTCATTTCAGATTCTCACCCTCGGGATTACAGTGTCTCCGAAACATGACGTCATAGGTATGTAATAACTTCACAGTATCCTCAATACTTTAGTTCCAAATGATTATTTTTATAATGAATTAAACAGCGCAATATTAACAGAATCTGAACAAAAAGAAAAAAAAAATTTCACAAAACGGTCGTGTCTACAAACTGTTTAAACACAATTGAACTGGTAGGTACCATATATGTATAACTTATAATTAATTAATTAAAGCCTTGCCTATCCTTTTTTTTAAGTTAAAGCTTTTTTAAGTTGCATGGTCCAAAAGCGAGTTATATAGAGATGAACCGGAATAAAACTCCATAGTCAGTAGGTATTCTAAAAAAATTGACTTATATTTAAAAAATAAGCATTTCATTTATGGATCACGAGGTTTAAAGAATATTTTTTTATTTCTTTTTGCTTTTTATTAATTTATGTTCTAGATTTACGTCCCATAAATCATTTTTCCAATAAATAATATCTGCACATACACTTACTGTAAAGTATAAATCGACCTATATCTAAATTGACCATGTTCTCCAAGGTGGTAGGTAGACGGAGCTGTAATTGAATAACCCTGGAATCCATCTCTAGGTCAATTGGTCAGTGTGTCGTCACTGCATTGAGTACATTAGTGTCAGTAAATTCTCGTCGCCGTAAGGGTCTTGTAACCTATCTATTTAATCATCTTTTATTATTATTATTTATTATTTTTATTATGGAATATTTGTAAGCATCTTCATAAAATCGCTCAATAACATAAAATAACGACAAAATGCAACTAATATTAGAATATTAAAGAAGTTTTTTTTTTAATATAAATAAAATTCAGATTTTAGTCAGTTTTTTCCGCGAAATGTAGGGATGTGATCACAATCAAAATGTAGTTAGCTGATATATAATTAGTATACATATAGTAACAAAATACTAAATTACTCTATAACCTTCAGAAATTAACTCATATAAACTCTGCCTACAATTTCTATTAACAAGAAGATTAATACTTAAGCCTAGTATGTTTACAATATTATATTAAACCGAGAGAGAATCGCCGGAGATTGGTCATAAACACTACGCTACAGATTAAACAAATAACTGCTTAGTAGGTAGGTACGAGTAAAGATAATATAATAACACACACACATTTATATAATTATATCATGTTATTTATTCATTCATTTATTAATTTAACTTATTTGTCTAACTTTACGTGGGAGAACCATGCTTCGGCACGAATGGGCCGGCTCGACCGGAGTGATACCATGGCCTCACAGAAAACCGGCGTTAAAGAACGCTTACGTTGTGTTTCGCCGAGTGAGTAAGGTTACCGGATGCCCAATCCCCTTTTAAAAGGTCGGCAACGCACTTGTGACTACTATGGTGTTGCGGGTGTCCATGGGCGGCGGTATTCGCTTGACATCAGGCGATCCGTCTGCTCGTTTAACCTCCTATGACATATTTTTTTTTTATATTTTTATAAAAATAAGAAAAGCCTTTTAAATCATTAAAAAAATATTATTATAACAATATTATTATTAATATCAGCCGTTATCGTCTCACTACAAGGCAAAGGTCTCACACCCTCTTTCAATCCTCACGACTCACGGCTATTTTGAGCCAATCCTTCCAGAAGTCAAGCTCATCCCGCCATCTCCGTCTAGGTCTGCCGAGTTGTCGTTCACAATAGGAGATCTTTTTTAAGAAAACCGTTGCTCCTCACTACGATGTGTTTATCGATTTTTCTACAACAACAACAGCCTCTATTTACTAGTTTTCTATTATCTATTTGTATACAATAGTTTTTGGTGTGCAATAAAGAATATTATATTCTGTTCTACGCGCAGTTGCATTATGTTTTAGGCATGAAGGGGTATCTAATAAATTTATTGAATATATATTTATTATTGATTTATTAATTGTATATCAGAAAATGCGTCAATACACTTGAAATCAATTATTTTGGTACAGATAACATATCAGTCAAGTTATAATGGCCACAAGTGAGTTACGATGGAGAATCAGTTGATTGATGATGGTAATAAATTATAGTCACAATAGCTTCTACCCGCGACTTCGTCTGCGTAAACTTCAGAATTGGGTCCGACCTGGATAAAAAGTAGACTATGTGCTATTCCAAGCTATAAATATATATATATAATTTGTCATATTGCCTTGTCAGACTCTTGTGAGGAACTATGAAAATATGGCATAGTTTCTTTTTCTCAAAAGAGACGCTACCTGCCCTGCAGTGGGATACTAAATGTTGTGATGTTGGCGACCTGAGGAGATGCTCTGAGATCTTCACTGAGAGTTCATTAAGAGATCTCGGAACGGGGTCCGATTATGAGAATAGCCGTTGCACGATCTGGACACACATAAAAATCTTGGCGAGTCCAGATAACGAAATAATAAGTGATAATAATTTTGAGTTTCACCAACTAGACACACGTGTGACTGGTCTTTTGTGTCGAGTTGGTGAAAAACCCTGTAAATTAACCCTCCACCTTTACTTTCGAGAAACGGAGAACATTCATAAAGATTTTTACTTAAAAAAAAATGTTAATTAGGTTTCACACCTTCAACTAACCTATACTATAGTATTTAGGTATTATTAAAATATGTGTATACTTGTATATACTATAGAACATCCTGTTGGTATTTTTACAATTTATACCATGATTGCGTGACAATTTAAGCACGTTTTACGAAATATATACGTACCTTTGATTTCACTTCAAAGTAATATCGATAAACAGTTTTCGTTTGACGTTTCATTTGCACATTTCCATTCGAAGGACACCTGTTACAAGTTATTTTCTTTAAAATATCCTAATTAGATGATATAATATGTGAAATTCATACATAAATACTGTATCAGCCGTGTTAAAAAAATATTAACCTACGAAATGTTATACATTTTTGAAAATGGAATTTTCCATTTATAAATGTCGGCAGCAGTCCTAAGGTTACTCTTTGTGTGGGAGGCAGAATGTTCGAATTCCGTTGCCAAATAGATATAAAAATATGCCAGATATAATTTTGATATGCCATAATGTGTATTTTCGTTCATATTAATACGTTTCGCGATATTCTTATGCGGCTTCGCATTATGTTCGGAATTCAACCTGTTCGAGGTAGCCGCTATACCTGGCATCAAAATTATCTTTCAAATCATAGTAGTACATAACATACCAACACGCCTGTATTCCCCGAAGGGTTAAGCAGAGGCGTACTAATGTACACCCACAGTTCGCCGGTATGTTTAGGTCCCATGTAATAGGGGGCGAGCCTATTGCCATTAACCGGGCACAAATCCAGACTCCGAGCTGCTACTGAGAATTTCATAGAAAATCCCAATAACACTTTGCTCGATCTGGGAATCGAACCCAGGACCTCTAGCGTAGCAGTCGCGCTTGGGACCACTAGACTAATGAGGCAGTCACATCATTACACCGCAATTCATGGAGCAACAAACCGCTTCGCAGTGTTGATAAAAGTTCAAGTACCTAAATAAGAAAAAATATTTTACAACATTATGATTGGATTTTGAAAACCAATAAAAATATAAATAGGTACTTATTGCTGTTTTCGTTTATAAGAACATTAAATTGTTAAACATATAAAAATGTAGTTCTTCGTCTTTTAAAGTCACAATGCCATTGAACCATAAGTCACTCAATTTAAAATTAGGATTTATGACGCTGACAGATTATAACTGCCTGTAAGCTTAGTAATATAATCAATCCTGAGATTTGCTCCTTCACCCTACCCGTTATAAAATAAATCGATTCATCAGCTTGATTAACGATGATACCCTAGGTTGAATTTTAGTACAATTTTGACATTAAATTAAGTTTCAAAATTACAATACGAAATCAAACGGGTTCCATAATGTCCAAGGGATTTCGCAAAAATAATCCAATAGTTTTCGATATAGATTATTTTTTTAAGTTAATCTTGTTTTTTTACATGACGCCAAATGATTAGGTAGAAATGTACCTACAACGACAGTTCAGCAGTATGTTTTAAGGATTCATGTTCTTACTCGCTGTAGCAATCCCTTTCTTTCTAAATATAACACCTACTTATACTGAATAAATCTTACACATCAAACTGCATAATTGTCAAACTATTTAAAACAAAGTCGTAAAGATTAATACGGTAATCATGTTTTTTTTTAAAGAGTATCTATGGAGTTTCTTGCGGCCTCTTCTCCATAAGACCCGCTTTTTGGAACCGTGCATTTAGTTTGACTTTTCAAAAGTACCTTTTTAATGGTCTAATTGAAATACAACATTTTGACTTTTTTTTTACTTTCTTGAATAAGAAGCTTAGATTTTGCTATTAACCGGGCACAAATTTGCAACCGAGAATTTAATAGAACAACCCAAGAACACTCTGCTCGAACGTAGCCGCGTTTACGATCACTAGACCAATGAGGCAGTGTTATATAGAAAATATCAATGAAAAACTAAAAAATATTACTAATTCAGAACCAATGATACGAAAACATTTGGACAATATGTCATGAACAATCCCAGTGGATGAATGGAGAAATCTAATGAAGCACGGTGATAAATGAAATGGTTGGAGCCCTGACTCAGCGAGACGCCGCGGCACCACCAATCAGGGCGCGCCAAACCGCACAGAAGTGACATCTAATGAAACTCACATTCGTTCACACTTCACGTAACCACTGACAGCTCAGTAATACAATCCAGCCATCAGTTTTTGTAATTACGCAACCCTAGCAACAAGATTTTGGGAATGTGCGAACTCGCAAGCGATTTGAATTTGATTTTGATGCACATTCTTTTATAAGAAAAGCCAGGTGCCAGTTTTAATGGACAATTATTGTAAAGATTTCGTCAACTTGAGAAATAATGAACCTAACACCCTTAAGTTAATTAATCATATGAAATGAAATGAAATTGAAATGAAATTATTTATTCTGCAAGTAGATCTTTAGAGATACTTTTACATGTCAATGGTTTGGGTTTTTTTTTTTAGCTAGATGGCTTCGGCATTTCCTAACTGACGACCTCTGAGAAGAAACACCGAAACAAACTCAGAGAATCATGGTCTCTTTTAAAGTCCAGACATGGAAGAACACTTATATGTGAGTGGTACGATGTAGGATAATGTCTGAAATGGGCTTTTGAGGAAAGAACCATAGCAGCTTTGAGTAGACCAGTCCCAACAGATATTAGATACGATAGACTTTATTGTTAAAATTGAAAAAACGCAAACCATTTTAGAAATAATGACACAATCATTAATTTTGACTGTCAAACTGATCGATCGAGATTTAAAATAAAACATATGAAAAGTAAGAAAAGAAATAATTTTATTTTGCAACTTCAAGAAATAATGATTCAGGTCCTACATAAAACAAAACCAAATATTATCTGTGTTAACTGTTTGACCATTATTTATTCTACAAAATAATATCTCTTTAAGTTAAATGCAGTCTGACTTCTGTGAAATATAATATGCGGTGAATATCATTATTTCTAATAATACTTGAGTGTTAGCAAGTATGCAGCACTGAATTTAATTTCCACTGCAGCTTGAAATAGAGTCTGCGAGGCCCCACTGTGTGGCGGATCATCCCTTACCTTTATAATGTAAATTCATTTTCTTTAGTATAAAAGGTAATGCAATCCCTTTGCATACCATTTCAGTGACAAAATTTTATGGATTCTTGTCTCTCATGATGAAGATGAAAAATATCGTAGAAAAAAGCAGTATTTTGAAAACTTGCCGATTTCTTCTATAATGTCTTAAACAAGACTGTTTTTTACGACTAAATGCATATTATGAAAGTATAATTATCATTATCCTGCCTTATTAGCCTAGTTGTTCTGAGCACGACTGCTACGCTAGAGGTCCTGGGTTCGATTCCCAGTTCGACAATTGATATTGGGTTTTTCTATGAAATTCTCAGTAACAATTCGGAGTTTGGGATATAAAATAATAAATATAAATAGCAATAGGTTCGCCCCCTATTACATGGGACCTAAACCCACACACAGATCGCTGGTATGTTTATGTCCCATGTTATAGGGGGCGAGACTATCGCCATTCACCGGGCACAAATCCAGACTCCGAACTGCTACTCAGAATTTCATAGAAAAACCCAATAACACTTTGCTCAGCCTGGGGTCGAACCCAGGACCTTTAGTGTAGCAGTCGCGCTTGGAACCACTAGACTAATGAGGCAGTTTTATGTTAGAAATGATATATTAGGTAGATGTATTTATAAATAGCGAAACATTTTTTAAATCATTTAATCTCAAACAAATTGATCAAAACAATTTTCATCATCTGTACCTATCACTTATAGGTACAGATGGTGACAACATACATTTTTAAATAGTCAAAAATAAAATAACTTACACTAAAGGACTTGGGTTCGATTTCCAGATCTCGTAGTTTGGATTTCTTCGCAATTAATGGCAATTTGGTCGCCCTAAACATAACCTACCCAACCCTTTGAAAATACAGGCTTGATGAATTTTTTTTTTTCCTAGTTTGAATTTGACTCGTGACTGTATAAGTACATGATTAATTCTTGCTACTAAGTATTACAGCTAATTATTATCTCAGTACAATGGCTTCGGGACCGATTACTCGAGCAAAAAGTAATTAACGACCGTCTGACATGGATTCGACGCGCCAATTAGAAAGATCTTTTATGAAGCCCCTTCCGCTATATATTTAAAGACAATCTTGACTTCCTGTTCTTTAAACGGAAGTTTGAAATAAGGAATATCTTTAATGAGAATTATCAATTGCTCCTGGACTAGGTAACACAACGATTCCCGGGTGGAAATATAAAAATAATACGAAAAAACCAAGTAACCGAATAAATTTTAGAAAGACATCTTCAAATTTTGATCAATAGCGCTACTACTTCCTACTAATCCTACTAATTCATATAATACTTACTAGCTTCTGCCCGCGACTTTGTCTGCGTGGACTTCAGAATTGCGTCCTAAAATCTATCTCTGTGCCAAATTTCATCCAGATCCGTTCAGCTGTTCTGGCGTGAGATTAACAAACATCCATACATTCATACTCACAAACTTTCACGTTGAAAATATTAGTAAGGATTTAAGTATTATAAACGTTAAAGTTTGTAAGAATGTATGAAAGCATGGATGAATGTATGGATCACGCCAAAACGACTGAAAGGAATTTGTCCCAGATATAGATTATAGTCTGGGATTATTTTTTTTATATAAATTTGCGGCTATAGCATCACTGCGACCGCTGTCGGTCTATTGTGATCGCCACTGGTTGAGTTAGAGTTCACCGCTGAATCCTGCAGCTATTATGAACTGCAGGGTTTCTTAGGGGTGAGCTCCTTTATTTCATCCGGGCTTAAGATGTGTTTCCCTAGATGAACACTACGCTTGTGTATTAGCGATCCGCATTCCCCAAGAAGGTGGAGTGGCGTTTCAACAGCCTCCTCACAGAGTCGACACGTTTGCGTATCGCTCATCCTTAGTTTGAACATGTGCTTGTTTAAACAACAATGTCCTGTTAAGGCTCTCGTCACAATGCGCATATATAAATAAATAAATAAAAAATAAAAACTTTATTTCAGAAAAAAGGTTGAGTTACAGAAAATGAGGTAACGTTGGTACCTGTACTAATGATGACCATTGTATCACAAGTACCAGCGCCTTCCACATTATAGGTGCAGTCGAGGTTTGAACGATGGTCTTGAAATAAAGTTGAGTAGAATATAAAGTTAAAAGAAAATGAATCATAAGTCTATATCAACTTATCAAAAGATAATGTTGGGTGTTACATGAATATTTGAGTGAGTGCGTGGGGTATTTGTATGTATGAGTGTTTGTTGGATGTGGTGTGTATGTGTGATGTGACGTGGTATGGTGTGGTGAGTAGTGCGGTTTGTGGAGTGGTGTGTATGAGGGATGTAGTGAATGATGTGGAGTGTATGTGTAGGGGCGGTGTGGTGTAAATGTTAGTGTATCGACTTTAAAGGTAACGTCAATTATTTCATTAATGGTTTTAGAAGATTCTCAGTCTCGTGATAATTCAGTTTTTGTAGCCAATCCATCAGAATTTCCTTACACTTCTTTTTGGGTAAGTCATGAATTTTTATTATTTTATTAATGTGATTATATAAGCGAGAGCTGCTTATGTGGAAACTTCTACTGGAAAGAGATGTTTTGTGAGGTTCTATTTCACATACTCTATCCTTTCTACGCTTGTCGTTTGGCCTGTATGGTACATTTTCTCGCTTGCGTAGAATGGCCTGAAGCACATAAAGCTGCCTAACTGTGAGCATAGAACTTTCTATATACACTGCTGTAGTTCGATATTGTGTGGGCTTTTTAAGAAGAACTTTGAGGACAGCTCTCTGTGCTCTCTCCACCCGCAGCATGCTGGTACCAAACGTTCCACCCCAAACTGGTATACAATATGTCAGTATTGATTGGGCCAATGAAAAATAGACAAGTTTTAATGTGTCTAGGTCAGCGGAATATCTTAGTTTTTTAAAAATGTAAAGAAGTTTCCTTGTACGGGAAACTAGTGACTCAATGTGTTTCCCCCAGTTCAAATGGGAATCAACGGAAACTCCTAGATATTTTATATCAGTGGTGCGCTTAAGAGGCAAACAGTCGCAACTTAAGTAATTTTCGCCACACAAGTGTGCTTTTATTTGCAAACTGTTTGGGGGTTGAGACGCAGAAGAGGATGAAAAAGCAACGTATTTAGTTTTGTCGATGTTCAGCGTGAGGAGGCTGGCATTTAGCCACGACATAACCGTGGAGAGAGCTTTCTCTGCTGTACTATAGGCTAGTTTCCAGTTAGCAGCATGTACAATCAACGCTGTGTCGTCTGCGTAAGTTATAATTTTGCAGTTTTCCAGCGACAATTTACAAAGGTCGTTGATGTAGACTAAGAATAAGGTCGGGCCAAGGACACTGCCTTGAGGAACTCCATATGAGAGCGAGTCCTCATAGCTGATGTACTTACCAATCCTCACACACTGAACTCGTTCACTAAGGTAGCTACGGAAAATTTTCAGTGCAGTGCCTCTCACACCCACCATCTCCATCTTGTTTAGAAGGATGGGAATAGAGACCGTGTCAAAAGCTTTTGACAGGTCAAGAAATACTGCTAAACTTTTAAATTTTCTGTCCATGGAACGAATCACAGATGATGTAAGCTCAATTACTGCATCTTCGGTCGATTTTCCTTTAAGGAATCCATATTGGTTTTGAGACAGAATGTTAAATTTTGAAAGGTAATTTACTAAGTTATTGTTCAAAAGCTTTTCAAAAATTTTAGATATGGTTGTCAGGACGGAAATTGGCCTATAGTTTGAAACACAGTCTCTATCCCCACTCTTATAAATTGGGTGAACTATGGCCTTCTTAAATACCCTTGGGAAGGTGCCAGTAGATATACAGCGATTAAATATGTATTTTAATGCTGGGATTAAGATATGTCGCGCTGATTTAAGCAAAGACGCAGATATACCGTCCCAGCCCACAGCGCAATTTCTTTTGAGATTCATGATAATAGATTCTATATCACCTTCAGACACTTCAAAGATAACCATCGATGACCCGAAATCTGGAGAAATAGAAGTTGAAGTAGGGGAAGTATTTGTGAAATTATGACCACTGTTTAAAATGTTGTCCGCTAAAGTTTTTCCTATATTAGCAAAATATTTGTTAACACCATCAACAGAATCCTTGGGGTTATTGCACATGCCAAGCAGTTCGTTTGGTAAGCTTCTATGTTGCTGACCTGTGTCAGTTATGTTTCTAATGGCATCCCAAGTTGCCTTTGAGTTGCCCTTTGCCTCCTGAAGTAAATTTTGTTCATATATAATTTTGAGCTTTTTTAATAAATTGTTGCAAAAATTTCGATAGCGTTTGTAAGTCATTCTTAAAATATTATTGTCCGGAGATTTTCTTAATTTTAGGTGAAGGTTATTTTTGTTATTTATACATTTTAGGAGTCCAGGTGTAACCCATGGTTTTAGAGTTAATTTTCTGTGAGGTATTTTAACTTCTTTGGTGTGTGTCTGAATTGTATCCGAGACTATGTCGACCAGAGACTTAGCAGCCTGTTCGGGGTCTTCAATCTTGAATATATAAGATAGGTCCAATTTATGCAAGTCGGCTAGAGTGGCTTGGTGATCAGTACGCAGAGCATACTTTATAGGTTTAGGGGACACATTAGCAGAACCTATACTCAGTACGGTTGGTAGATGGTCTGTTATTTGTACGTCCACTACTAAGGCGACGGCATGTTTCTGCGTTCTTAGCATAATGTGGTCAAGACAGGCATTACCTCTCGTGGGGTAAAGATGGGCAGGCAGAAGGCCATGAGAGGATGTAATATTTAGGTATTCATCCGATTTGTTATTAAAATGTCCAGGTAAAATATTAATGTTTAGATCACCAGTTATTATTAATGTTTTGTACACACGTAGCTGTTCGAGCGTATCATTAAGACTTGTAAAGAAATTGGCAAGGGTATTATCTGCTGGGGAACGATATATAGCTATTATAGCTATGTCTTGGCTAGTGCAAATTAGACAATTGGCATCTGAAAACTGTGGTTGAAACACTTTGTACTTCAAATGTGATTTAACGTATACAATTATTCCATCGTTTTGATTTGTGTAAGAAGATTGATAGCTCATGTAGCCATCTAAAATAGGTACGTTCACTATTTTACTGAGCCAGCATTCAGTCAGGACAATAAGGTCACAGGGGATATTCATTGAACCTAGAAGAACAGCTAATTCGTCAAAGTTGGAATTTATACTTCGTATATTCATATGGAAAAGATTAATCTTATTACAGGTTTTGAATGCGTACTGAGAACACTGATGGGGCAAGCAAATAAATGACTCGGAGACCCTTATCGACTCCAAGTCCTCAGATATAGTTATTATGTTATCCAGTGTTGCAATAATATAGTAGTACGGTACTTATTTTGATGGGCAGTTTTTTTTGCGACGTTACCGCTGGGAAATTCTTCGATCGGGTATGAGCTGTGTGCGTCTGTAAGAAAAGTATTGTGAAAGTACGGTTGTGTTTGTTTAAGTCTGTGCAGTTGTGTGTATAGCTTGTTGTGTGATACATCGTTGATGTTATATTAAGAAATAGACAATAGTAATTGATTATAAAAATTAAATGGTATTCTTTCATGCATGCAAAGCTAAAATTAAGAGTCCACGGGCCTGTTGTCGGGCGTGTATTTTGTAAAAATAGTCAATTGTCGCTACATAATTTCTTTAGATCGTTTTCAGTTTCTATGCGAATTGACGAGAGGCCTTCTTTTTTTCGTAGATAAATTTTCCCGTGCGCTGTCCAACAATAAGAGTACTCGTTTACTTTGGCAAATTCACGAGTGAGATAAAACAATCGTTTCATTTTGAAAGTTAGATTTTCTGCAATGTATATCGGAGCTTGCGAGCACTGTAAATTCAGGTGGTTCGTATTGAGTCTGTTTTCATAGTGCGACTTGTTATAGGTTTTATATTTGGCCAAAAAGCTGTCTTTCAACAGCACACTATTAAAATCGACTATTATTGGTGGTTATATGTATGTATATAAAGCGCAATAGTCTGGGATAAGACATAGGCCACTTTTATTTAGGTCGGACCCAATTTTGAAGTCCACGCAGACATAGTCGCGGGTAGAAGCTTGTAATATATAAAAAAAAATTACATTGTTGTTTATTTTCCCGAAGAAAACAATAGAATTGAATTTCCATGATATCTTTATGTAATTACATACCTAACATTTCTTTGTACTTGTATTGAACGCGGATTTCAGTAATTAGGTACGTAATTTATTAATAATCTTTGATCAAATTAAACTTGATATATTATTATGCTAAAATAATTTTTCTTGTTTTTAACCCTTCGCTAGTCGCGGCATTATTATTATTTTTCGGTAGGTGTCCGACATAGCGGCTTTTCTTTTGAGAGATGCAGGACAACCATGAGTATTTTCACAATGAAAAAGAAGGATATTATTTAATAAAGCAATAAAAATGTACACCATATTAATCAAGCAGCGATTAATAAATCTTAATATGAACAAATCAAAGATAAGTCGGATACTATGAGTCATGGGGCGGCCCGAGGGAACCGTTGATAATTAAATAAAGAGGGCTTCTATAGTAATTAGCACCCTTTAGCCGTCCCTTTGAGACGACCGACAGCCGCTGTTTAAAAGCTGTTGAACCAACAAATCCCCACTGATTTTGTTTGTTGTCATTTAACTGTTTATTATTGTGTTAGTCATTTTAATGACATTTCTTGTTTTGAATTTAATTTTCGAAAGTTCATTGACTCGACAGTAATAAAGACTTCAAATTAGCTTTTTGAATTTATAGTACGGTCAACTGCACATCATGGTATCCAAACCTGTCAAATTTCTTAAATCGATTTTCAATTTTATCTCCAAAGAATAGAGTTCATTATCCATTGGTGAAATTTCACAGTTTGTGGTAACTTAATGCGCTAGCGACTGTACGTACTCCTATGCACAAAAGCAGTGTTTTTATATTATAATCCATAAGTAAATGGAATAGCATATTTATATTATTCGATTTGAATGTAGATGATTTGCGGTCATGACCAATATAGTGCAGTCAAAAATAATCGGTAAGAAAATTACGTCACCATTCATTCCATAGTCGTATTTATAGGATCTCACTCGATTCGGCCAAATTCTGACAATGTGAGATCTCTTATTAAGTGTAAGTTCAGAGTAGCTACTAGGGTCAAAAAAGTTATGAGCGATATGTTCATATAATCTGCAATTATTTGTATATAAGAAAAGCTTACTAGCAATGTGCAACTAGAGTAATTGAGCCATTAGACGGGAAGATGAATATCAGTGTGTTGGGAGGTTTTTGATCTCCAATGAACTCAGTTGATTCATAAAATAACATTATTATTGACTCCCAATGTTAAATGCTAAGCTAATATTGAGTGAGCCATCCGAATACGGACAGTAAACGATTTAATTCGATAATCTACATTGCCCTTTATTTATCTAGTAAGAAATTAGACCAAAGTTATCCTTGATATTCTAACTCACGGGAAATTTATCAAAGTATTTCTATGTTCATTCGGAATTCGTGATTTTAATTAATTTATTCACATATTATTGCTCAAAGCAACGCCATCATAAAAAGCGAAAACATGTCAACGGTGGTTATCCATTTGGAATAAATAGAACGAAAATTTTTCTCGTAGTTTTCACTGAATTAAACATAAACAGATGAAAGGCAGCCGAGGGTTGTTCACTTTATTCATAGCGTAGATGAAACATCTTTCGGCGGACAAAACACGGTACCTTTGATCTTTGTATAATACAAAACAGTGCAGTAGGTGAGGGGAGCAAAGTTAGGAAATTGTTCACTGGAAATATAAATGGGATATTAGTACCAGTTCTCCGAAATCTATACATATTAAATGCTTTGTCAGGACAAACAGTCATTCAGGAATGACTGACTGACGAATCAACGCACAGCCTAAACCGCTGATCGTAGAGACCTGAAACTTTGTGGCTTTGTTCTTTGTAAGTTTTAGGCATCCGATAAGAAAGGATTTTCAGAAATTCAACTCCTAAGGTCACCTCCCTTTTCACCAAAAGGGGAGTGAAAGATTGTATGAAAGTCCGTCATTTTTAGCGGGTGAAACCGCGGGGTACCTACAGTACAAGATACATTTCTGTAAATAATGCGCCTCTGCCTAATCCTTCTGGGAATATAGGCGTGATGGTGATGCTATTTCTGTAAAAAGATCTTTTAAGGACACTTTTACAAGTAAATGTTTAAATTTTTTTAACTAAGTAGCACGGCATTTGCTGACAACCTCAAAGAAGAAACACAGAAACAGACAGAAAATCATGGACTCTTTTAAAGTTCAGACTTTCAGACTGTATAAGAAAATATGTTCGTGACAGGAATTAATTTAATATATTATAAGTATTTCTAAGTATATGTTATTAATATTCTATTGTATAAGTATATACATTATTATACCTATTTATTTATATTCAGTATTATTATAATAGTCGAATACATTTGTGATAATTATATAAGTAGTTTTACAATATCTTTAATTTTTTAATAATTATGTAATTATAATCTCTGTAAGTGTACCTACCAATTCCTGTCTCTGCATCACCCTAAGGTTGACTGGTAGAAAATAGCTTAGGCATTAAGTCCACCTCTGTACACTAGTTCTGCTAGAATATTTATTTTTATTTTTAAAGCTTACTAGCAATGTGGGTCGGACATTACTAGTACTCGTACTAAGCTAAATGCTTGTGTTACGAGTGGGTTCACGTCAGTAATGCAATGGGTGGGTTTCGGAAAGGCAACTACATGATCGCAAGTCCGATGCCCTAGCCCTTAGGCTACCGCCGCTTCAAATAATACAAGACGATTCAGCACATTTAACTGATTTTAATTAAGTTTCTCAGATCGATAGTTTGTAGTAAGTAGGTATACAATGTTATATGACCGAAATAAGCACACATATATTTAATCCTGTTTATTCTTTAATTTAAAAAATAACCTACCATATCGTAACTAATTGTCTTTACCTATTTAAAAATTCACACCTAGTTTCATTATTCAAAAGGGAAGGCATGCTTTTAAAAATTTATTAATAACAGATAGAAAGATTATGCAGGATTTAATCAGTATACCTCAACGGACTCGGATGGAACGGCTTTTAATATTTGAAAAGCAATCTTAGAGTAATATCGAGGGCTTGCTGAATATATCGAAGGTGTTTTACATAAGAATAGTATCATCCTGCTTATTTACCTACAGGGTGACTTTGAAAACATGCGACAAACCGAAATGGGAGGTCAGTAATTATTGCTTACTAGCTTTTGCCAGCGACTTCGTCCGCGTGGAATAGTTCCCTAGTTCTTCGCCCGCGGTTTCACCTGCGTTGCCCCGTTCCTAAGGGTTGTAGCGTGATGTTTTATAGCTTGAAACCTTTCTCATGAATCACTCATTTTCCCAACATTTCCCTTCACTGCTCTGCTCCTATTGATCGTAGCGTGATGAAAAGTATACTATAACCTGCCCAGGAGTATGAAGAACAATTGTACCAAGTTTCGTTGAAATCCGTCGAGTGGTTTTTGTTTCTATCACGAACATACAGACAGACAGACAGACAGACAGACAGAGACACAGACAAAAATTTTACTGATTGCATTTTTGGCGTCAGTATCGATCACTTCGATACGATCACCCGCTGATAGTTATTTTGGAAATATATTTCACGTACAGAATTGACCTCTCTACAGATTTATTATAAGTATAGATAACATACCATCACGCCTGTATTCCCCGAAGGGTAAGGCAGAGGCTTACTAATGTACACCCACAGTTCGCCGTTATGTATTTAGGTCCCATGTAATAGGGGGCGCGATTATTGCCATATCAGCATAACACAGGAAATATATAAACGCAATTCAAAAAATTTTTAGATATACATTAATATTTTTTTTGTGGACTACACCCCGTTTTAAATTTATTTTCACCTAACATTTTTTTTTTATTCGTGATAGGCTTACACTTGACCGCCAGTTTACCTAATGTTAAGCGATACTGCAATCAACGTTTACCTACGTTTTGACATATTATTCCGCGATATATTATGACACAATCTTTGTCAAAACACAAACATCGTTAGCTACATGTGTAGTGCGTGTTGGGCACTAGACAATTAAAATTCAATCAATTAATCAATTTCAATTAAAAAATTAATGGCAGTGAATTTTTTTGCAACCAAATTCAATTGCAATTAAAAGATTTCAAATGCAATTTATTAAAAACTTAATTGATTTAAATTTTAATTGTTGAATGCCCAACACTGTATACCTAATTAACTCTTTTGTTGATTGTATACCAAGCTTCTTTTTCTTTGAGTGGAAAGTGAAGTGGAAATTGATGTGGAAATCAATATTGCATCAGTCGGAGTTTAAACTTGAGACTACTCGCCAGTCCATCACACTATAAAATATATTTTTCTCTAAGTAATCTTCCAAATTATAACATCAAAAAATAATTTACAACCCTCATAATGGGAATTTTATTTAACTTGCAAATGAAAACGGTGCTTTCACATAAATATTGCATCTTAGTTAGAATTTAAAATTGAGATTTATAGCTCTCCAGTCCATCATACTATAAAATATTTGTTCTCTAGCTAATCTTCCAAATTAAAGAAAAAGAATTTACCCTTATAATGGAAATTTTATTAAACTTGCAAATGAACTGTGGCTTCACATCAATACTGTAGCAGTTGGAGTTTAAACTTAAAACTCCATTATACTATAAAATATAATAATATCCACAGTCTTTATAAGAATATATTCTTTATAATGATTACTCTAGCTAATCTTCCAAACAATTACACACGATAATAATATAACATTAAAATTAAAACTTAGAAACTCCCGCAGCATCAAGTCATAGTTACCATTTTCTTGCAATATCATTGAAATAACAGGATACCAAATTTCAAATCAATCAGACCTCTGAAAGTTTCTCACATCCCTTCATGAATATCTTCAAGCGGCTGGACAGATTTTCCTGAATCATAGCTAAGAACACTCTCGATCAAGTAACCTTTCAAACTAAAAAAAAACTGTATCAAAATCGGTCCATACGTTTGAAAGCTACGATGGAAGAGACAGACACACAGATACACAATATGTTAAACTTATAACACCCCTCTTTTTTGCGTCGGAGGTTAAAAATAATTTACCACACATACAGTTCTCGACAAGTATTCAAAAAAATCAGCTTCTAAAGATTCTACAAGATACTAAATGCATACTTAATATATACAAAACAAATAAGACTGAAAAGACAATTAACTACTGTTGAAAAAAACACTGTTCCCGAGGAAACTATCGTAATTATTAACAAATTTGACTTTTGTAGTATTGATACGAAAGAAATCAAAAAATTCAAAAACTCCACAAAAAAATTCATAAAGTATTGTGTATTTACTTCGATTAATTCCTTTAAAGAGGGCTCCATCTTATAACTTTTTAAATACGTAAGCCGCTATGTTCATTTTGTTAATAATCAGCCTAGGAAGAAAGTAATTAATCCTTTGAGGTAAAAAGGCCTGATAAATAAGGTACCTGATTATTTTTTAATTGTTAGGTAAGTATACAATGAATTTCAAATGGCTTCTTTGAGAATTTATAAAGGGTAGGTAATCAATTTTATTTGTGTTCTTTCACGGGTAAGATTATGCTAATATCGAATACTACTTCCTATTCTATGATTTAGCATTAATGTACTCTCACAGTTCGCCGGTAAGTTTAAGTCTCGTGTAATTGAAGGTGAGCAGATAGCCATTATTCAGGCACATATCACAATCTCGGAGCTGCAACTGAGAATTTCATAGAAAAACCCATAGCACTTTGCTAGCAGGATCCCTGACATACCAATCGCTAGACTATGATAAAAACCTATCAAAATACAATGACACTAACACCAGGGTTCAATTACCAGGTCACGCAAAGTGTTATAGCTTGAAATTTGGATTTGTGACCGTTTAATGGCACTAGGTTCTCTCCCTATTACAAGGGTCATAAAATCATACCGGCAGAAAGTGCGGGTATATTAATTAAGTACACCTCTGCCTATAGGAGATTACATAATTATGTGTTGGTATGTTAGAATATTAGTATTTAGCTATCAGACCTCTGCTTACCAATTTCTAGGCACTTCTTCTTCTTATCGTATCAATGGTTAAACAATATTCGAGTAATATGAGGCCACCTCAATGGCGCTAGGTGTGGCCGCGTAGAGATCGTCCCTCGTGCATGTGTACGGGCACAAAGGACACACCAATAGATATGACATAGATTGCTGTGGGTCGCCCCAGTCACATTGAGCAAGATTAGGAATCTCTCTCTCTGAATACCCATTTGCACATATTGGTTCTGCATTTGCCAATCTGGGTACGGAGTCGATTTAGGGACTTCCAAACTGACCACTGTAAATCGTGCCCAGGTGGTAACTTCTCCTATGGAGTAACCAAACCCGGAGGTGGAGGGTGGCGTTCTATCTAGAGTTTGCGTCTTGTCTAGGCACTTTGATATCCTTAGGAAATACTGGTAGTCAGGCTTTTTAGATTTTGCTGCCCTTTACAATATCTAGATAACTATAACGGCTGAAATAGTGGCTAAAGTTGTCATGGAGGGATACCTAAGGACACCCAAAAATAGACTGTCTACGCTAATTTCAATGCCGTCAAAAACAATCGCCGTAAATTGTACTACCATTTCTTAGAAACAAACTCTGTTACTTAATTGTTTCCCGTAATATGATCAACGGAACAATAGCAGTAGCTAATAATAATGTCAGAACGGTTCTTAATAATTAGGTACTTGTTCTTCGTAATTTAACATAATTTATTGAATGAAGGCACGCTCTTCATTAGTTTAACACAAGCAGTGTTATTGAGGACGAGAAAGTCTTTTAGATTTTAGTACCTATTCAATTCCTGTGAAAAAATTAATATCTGATGATAATTTTTATCCGAATATGTACAACATTCGTAATAAAAATATTTTCGTAAAATGGTCTTCTATCGATTTTCAATTCAATCTTCAATTAATAGAGTTTATTATCCATTGAGGAAATTTGTGGTAACTTGGTGGTCTGTAGGTACTTTACTCTTAACGATTGACTTTTATATCAAAAATATCGTACTTTAACTCAAAGAGAAATATTTAGAAAAATAATTCTCGTCAAAGACTACTTAGGTAAAATAAGCACAGATTCGCAAAACCTCCATTTTTCACATCTCATGAAATTTTTAATTAAATGAATAATAGGTACATAAAGGTAATATGAGCTAATAAATACCTACTTATTGCTAGGTACGAAAATTCAAGTAATGTATTCATTTAAATATCTTATTATATCTACTGTCTCTAAAATATTCTTTTCTCTCGCTAATCTTCCAAACCATTACACACGTCAAAAAAGAATTTACTACCCTCATAATGGGAATTTTATTTTACTTGCAAACGAAAACGGTGCTTAGTAATTTAATTTAATGCGAGAAAGTTCTTGAGAATAATTCTAAACACAATAAAAAAACCCAGCGCAGTTATCCATAAAATATAATTTATTATATTAATTTATAAGTAGATTTCCTTTTAAGGAATTGACGCAATGAACATGATCTATTTGTTTATCGACAAAGTCAAAAGTCAAAGTCAAAATGTCAATTCGTAAATAATACAAATACAATGTCAAAATCGTAACATATAATATCATCACGCCTGTATTCCCGGAAAGGTTTGGCAGAGGCGTACCCAATGTACACCCACACCCACAGTTTGCCGGTATATTTAGGTCCCATGTATAAACACCAAACTGCTACTGAGAATTTCATGGAAGATCCAATATCAATAACATAGATTCCTGGTGGACATTTCAAAAACCCGAACGAAACGCTTTCAGTACACTTTTATCATGCGTACTGCTAAAATGTGGAATGCGTTTCCCGAGTGGATCTTCCCCGATAGATATAATCTGGGTGTCTTTAAATCACGATTGAATCGGTTTCTTCTAGGCAATCGCGCTCCATCGTAGATCGCAGTATCGCTTCAGGCGAACTGGCAGTCAAGCGTAAGCCTAACACGAATAAAAAAAATCCAATTCCGAGCTGCTATCCAGAATTTTTCAAAACATCTCACTCTGGGCTCTTAGGGCTCGGCGACGCATTAGCAACTCTTCTGATGTTTCAGGTGTCCGTAGGCGGCGGTCAATACTTAACAATAAGCTCGTTTGAATGGACACTGGACAGGGTACCTATTTAAAAATACATTTGTATTTAAAACCGTGCGATCTTTCTAATGAGAGTGTTTGCATAACGATAAGACGTCAAATTATCGGGAGGCGAAGTAGCACATTTGTTAACAATTATTTATAGAAATGGAAATATTGATTTTAAATCGCTCTCCTGAAAATCGTCTTTTTTGACTTAATATCCTGTTCATTCAAACTAACGAACAGATGACTTGTCTGCTCGTTTACCACAATAAACAATAAAAAACAATAAGTATCTTGGTACGAAATTACTTGAAAAATTAATCATTTCACTTACAATTAGATCCCAATTAAGCCATCCATTTGCCTGCCAATTAAAATTCAAAGATATTTTGATACATAGACAAACAAATGTTAGAACTTAGAAGCCCAATGACATGACCCCGCATAGCAGTGTTTAAATGGGCCAAGCAAACAGCTATTTTCTCCGGCTTTAACCGGTTTTGCTTGAACTAGGAAGGCCACTTTACAATTTAATTCTGTCATAAGAAACACAATATTTCCTAAGTTGTTTATTTAAGTATACAATCAAAATATTAAAAAAGTAGCGACAGCGAGCTTCGCTTGCATAAATATTCCCGACTTTTCCGGTGGATTTAAAAACAAAAATCTAAATACTTTTTCCTGAGAATATCGAATACAACAATAAAAGAATGATAATGAAATAAAACAAAAATCAAATTTCGGCGTTCGCAAGTTATGCGCGCATATACCTACATCCCGACAATTCGTTTGTATTTATATAGATATATGTATATATTCATAAACTAATATTGTAAGAAAATATTGTTCTTCGAGCAAACTATTAGAAAATTATTATCCTTGTATAGATATGGAATATTTAATCGAATTCATCATTTTTATTATAACTCAGATTTGGTATTAACCCTGTCTTCAAAATGATTTTCCAAGAAACAGCCAAAGAATTCAATTTCGCAAAGAATATTAAAGGTAAATAAACAGAGTGAACAATTGAATAATTAAATTTTTCTCCTTTTGATACCGGCAAGGCTTTTATTAAAATCTAATTAAAATGCACAGTATCAAAGACGTCTGACGGTGACAATCAAATCATTGTCACGTGAAAGGGTCTTCCTTTACCTCCGTAAAATAGAAGACATTAATTTTTCCAATCTTCGTTTCTATACCCTTAGCTAGCAAAAGTCAAAGTTCGCTTTCTTTAGATTATTTTTACGAAATTCATGAATTTTATTGTTGTCATTACAAGAGAAAAGTTCTTATACAGATAAGAACTTTTCTATCTGTTTATTTTTCTAGATTCGAATCTTGTATTTTTTTTTCGAAAAATATTTGAATTAATTTTGTTGAAAATAAACTTGGTAGCATACAATGGCTTCAAAATAGATTTTAAATTTATACTAAATATCTACAGGCTTGGTCATAGTTTTTATTTAGTTAATGCCACTAGTGGGTATGAGGTTTCAGTAGAATAAAACTATTGTACTTATTTAAAAACCGTATTCGTGTTAAACAGATAATATTTATATGACAATAAATATTTATGCAAATAATTATAATTATCGCGCTAATCGAACAACAAATGGTAGAACCTCCTTTTTTATGGATTAAGTCGGCAAACGATCTGACGAGCCACCTAAGTAAGTAGTCATCGTCGCCCATGGACTCCTGCAATACCAGAGGAGTTGCTGATGCGTTGTCGATCTTTAAGGGCCCCTACGGATTGCAGACTACTAGTGCCGTAGCACCCGATGGGAACTGGCTCTCGCGTGCAAAATTCAAAACACACAACAAGGTGCTTTACGACAGACTCCGAAGTAAGAGTGGTCGCCAGCCAGTCAGACCCCAAGAGGTCCTACCACCGAGCAAGTCAGATATATTCACCCCTCTTACGGGATGCCTATCTGAAAGGCAGTGAGGAACAGTATTCTAGTCCGTCCTTAAAGTCCTTAGACATATTCTTACCTAAATCCTTAAGTATACTAATATAGTATAAAAAAAGAGTTCAGTAAGATATTCAAACATTTAATGAGCATTAAAGTGGCAGTATCACTTCAGAGCACGTCTTCGATACTGAATAACGATGATGCATTGTGCTTGAGAGCCGCTCCGTGTCCGATGAGCTCCATAAATCAACCACCACATTCAGACCTTCTAAATCCATATCAATCCCCAAGGCCTAGGGTCTTGCTAAACTGGTCGGATTAATGTTCGTCGTTAACCGTCTGAGTTTTGCACAGCTGAAGGAATCTTTTGATCCCTTCGCATCGCTAACATTTTTAACATTGGCAGATGCTTCGGTTTCGTTAAACAATCTTTACGTAAATATATTATTATTTTTGTGGGGCGAAATAAACAGATTAAAAGATAAAAAGATTTTGTCTTAAAAATTCTTATATATTTTCTACGATAACTTTTACTAAGTAAAATGTTACCTATAATAATATTAAAAGTTCTTCGTCAAACGTTTGCTTTCTACTGGATCAGCATCTGAGAACCCTGATAACATTTGAACACTCTACTGGCATTTGAGGAAACTTTGACTGGGGATTAATTCAGATTTCCGTTATATCTTAAGTACATTTGATAAGGGTTTACTCTAAAACCTCCAAAGTCTCTGACGTAAATATGTGTCACTTTATTTATCGTAAATAAATCAAGAATAATGTAAGAAACAATATCACATTCCTTCACTGTAAAATACGGCCCATAATTTAGCGTTTCCCTATATAAATAAAAATGAATGTATGTTTGTCCTCTATGCATTGCTAAACCATTCATCCTATTGCGATGAAATTTTGGTGTGACATTGCAACGCATCAGGAACAGGTAGTACAATATAAAAGGGATCACCTTTATAATCCATATTCTAAGTAAATAGACCTATCAATAAATCGCATATCGACACGCATGACCCGACGGAGTTAGGATTGGAACTTTATTCATCATCCCTTATTGATGGGTTTTACGGTACAGCTGCGTCTCCCTGACCCTGATAACACAATAGGCCTTTTTTAGATCCATCCCCATCCTGGACGTGATACATATCCGATTACGAGAGGAAAATTTCCGTCACTATTTATAGCTGAGAAATATGTTGCTGGGTAATCTCAAAAACCGTTGCGAAATTCCTGGGTCATTTACATTCGACTTTTGTAATAGCAAGTTACTATTGTAAGGTGATTTAAGATGTTTTTTGATAAAAATATTATTCTAAGTGTTTATTTCTCCCTTTCACAAAGGTAATTAAATATTAGATAATACAATACAGATAATGTAGCTGTTAATCCTTTGTGAGAGGCTGGTGTCCGTAGTACGAAAACCTGAGTTACAGATCACCAAGTTCCCACCTCTTCGATGAATCTTAGCGAATAATTTTCTCTTAGACAGTACTTAATCTACTAAATATATTTGAAGATTAGAGATAAAGTAAAATCAAAAATTTTGAGTTTAATAAGTAGATATTTATTTAATATGTTTTGTGTGAGTGTATCAGTTCTTGTGTGCGTGTGTGTGTGATGATTCATACCATCATACCATACCATCACGCCTGTATTCCCCGAAGGGTTAGGCAGAAGCCTAACCCTTCGGGGAATACAAGCGTACTAATGTACACCCACAGTTCGCCAGTATATTTAGGTCCCATGTAATAGGGGGCGAGCCTATTTGCCATTAACCGGGCACAAATCCAGACTCCGAGTTGCTACTGAGAATTTCATAGAAAAACCCAATAACACTTTGCTCAACCTGGGGATTGAGCCCAGGACCTCTAGCGTAGCAGTCGCGCTTGAAACCACTAGACTAATGTCCGCAATTCGTATTTTTGTCAGTTTCCGAAAAAGCTTGCAACATTTTAGCCCCAAAATTTTGAGAATCATTTAATTTTTTCTGTCCCACTATACATATATATAATATTCTTATATAGTACGCATTTCTGCAAAGCTTTTAACTTCTCAAAAGATGCCTACGTGCTTACGTTTGTACCCTCGTCAAAATGGAAAAGTAATGGTCATATTTTGTGGTGGTACCTATTCACATATGTAGGTAAACCTCAACTTTATTAATGTTGGAATTATGTTCCTATTAGCATTAAAACGTTGCCCGCATGTGTTAGTTAATCCTTAAACTTACTACCTACAAAAAGTTGTAATGATATTGCATGCTAAAAGAATATTCATACAAATGAGTTCAATAATACACGCACACTCGTACAGGTTAAGTAGTGCAGAGTTTAAAACTGTAGGACACTTTAAATTGAAATACTCTAGAATTTTATCTACAGCTCATATGTTGTATTTTTAAAATAAAATACATCACGCCCACATTCTTCAAAGGGTTAGGCAGAAGTGTACTGATTTACAGTGCACGGTTCGCGTGTTTGTTTAGGTCCTAATAACACTTTCCTTGTTCCAAGAATCTAACTCTTGCGTAGCAACCGACCTTTGCCTTCTGTCCCTACGTATTATATTATAGATCTAGCTGTTCCCCGCAGTTTCACTCACGTCTCAAAAAGATTAACATAATATGAATCCGATTCTAGGCGGCATATGAAGATAAAACATGCACCAGATGTTAAGTTAGACTCAATTCTATGCAGTCGTTTTTGCGTGATGCGCGAACAAACCTACTCGTACAAACAATCAGACAATACTTCTAAAAACTGTTACTTTGGCTTCTTTTGCTCTATTAAAGACCCCCATATTAGTTTTTCTTTAGTATCTATAATATGCAAACATCTGCCTGTGACAATTTTATTAAAAGTATATAAATGAAGTTGCCTAAATCAATTTTAGTTACAAATTATGCATAATATAATGTGAATAGTAGGTATTAAATGAATAAATTTCCTCAGATTTCAATTAATTCATTCGGCAAGCAACTACCTACTTATTTCCTTGAAATATTTCATAATATAATGTCAACAATGAAGGCGAGTAAAATACAAGGTCTTCATTTCAATTTCTCATTTCATTTTGAGATCTTAACAATATTATTTATATGAAATATATTTCCGTTATTATCTTTTTCGGAGCTTAGTACAAATTAAATAATTGAAAATTTGTGTGGAATTTTTTCACAGAAATTTAAGAAAATGTTTACGTACATAGGACGCGTAGGTACTTTAATATGATATAGAAGATGCAATATTTTATCATAATAAATAAGTATTCGCTGTTATTTCAATTCATAAAGTTAAAAATTATTCTTGTGGGCTGCTTAGAATATTAGAAATATTCTGTTTAAAAAAATTACTGATTTAAAAATGGTTATGGGTCTGAGCAAGCACCTTTAGTAGTCTGCGTAATTTACCTTGTACATCCGTCAGTCAATGTTGAAAGACTCATGTTAATGACAACAACGTGAAATAGAATACAGACATATTTTTCTGACAGCGCTCGTCCAACTCAGAAACAGAAAATATTTTTTATCCTCATACCTCCATGCTGTGGTTTGACGTATCTATGAATGCACAGTTTATTTACAAATAAAAAGTAATTTAATTATTGTTCGTACGTTACGAAATTCTGGAAGTTCTTTTTGATTCATACCATTATCAAACTTTTTTTCTAATTCAATTTCTAATTAATGAGACGAATATTAATGAAGCAGTGAAATTAGAAAACGGTAATGCATAAAAATATAATACTTAGCCACAGAATAAAATTAAATGACACTGACAGCTCAAAAATGTTTAATTTGTCGTTTGCATGGATCAATTATTCCTCATATTATTCAGAAAGCACAATCCCCGTCGTCCAAACACAAACTATTCATCTAAGTTATAATCAAGCACTTCACAGAACTTGTCGACGACGTTTACAAGAAGTTCATATATTCCATTAACGACGAGGTATCTAACTTATTATTCACTTACCTAAGTATTAAAAGTTAGTTTCAGCAACTAGCGAATAAGTCGGGCTATTTCAAACTACGTTGATACGAGGTAGATATACCTCAATGCGTGGTCATTGACACTTTTAAATATTTATAAGGTACCTACCTTAACATACCAAAGGTTGTTGTGAGTAGCCTTCGTCTGTGATTCTCTTTGATTTTCCTTTACGTCTGAACAATCATAAATGCTGTTTTACATGCTATTTTCACAAATCTATCAGTGATTTCAATAATAACACTTTCCCACTTATTGTCCATTATAGCACCCTTGCTGTCTCACACTCTCATTGTTGGACATTAGCTTCTAGTAATCTAAGGAGAAGTGGGAATATAATCGTGTGTCCACTAAACAATATGTTTTAAACCACATGTATTTTTTATGTTAAATCACATAAACTAATCCACGTTGAGTGTTTCTTCTTGATCCAATAACCAGGCCCTGGTGTTATTTGGAAGTCTCTAAACATACTTCACAACTAGACACAGTATCATAATTGTTCTGAATTAAAGAGCACTATTTTCATTTTAAATGGAAACCGAGGTAACGCATATTATCACAACTATTTAAGTACATTTAAAGCTGGATATACTATTATTAGTGACTTCCGTAATTAGTTCAATAATTCATGCAGTTAACTGACAATTTTAGTGAAGAAAATATTCAATCGCTAATATTCAATCGAAAATACAAAAACATCACAAAAAGAAAGTTGACTGACTTTTGGTTAAAACAAAATTGTGCCGAGATTGAGCGAAGTAAGAAGTGAGTCAGACGGAAGTATGAATATTTAAAGCAATGCCTTATGTCGTCGTGTACCAAATTGCCGGGACCTTCATGAAATACATTATTAATCTACGATTCAATTACGACTTACTTATTCATTAGCACGGTATAGTAATTAACTCTATCCCTTTATAACCTTTTACAAACTTCGGTAAACACGCTACTGCACCAATATTGATAAGGTCACACGTGTGTGACCATAGGACATCAGACAGTATAAGCAAGTTCACTGACCAGTGGCCCAAGTCTGCTTTTTTAATTATATTAGAATGGTCGTCGAATGGCAGTAAATAACATAAGGAGTGACAGATTTCGATCGATAGTACCGTTTTCTGTGACAAATTCGGGATTACACATTATTATCTTATTGATAAAAATATAAAACAATTTATAAACTTCTTTTAGTTAAAATATGTTTTGTTTTCTTTCCCTGTCACAGAATATCAACTTATTATAGCTATATGACGTTCTATATTTTTATGAATACTTATTAGGGTAAAATACAAAGGCCCTCAGTTATAATAGAGATACCAAACCTACCAGGATACTCGTACATAAATCGGTATTCAACCTCATTTGCTTAAAATTACATGGCGGTTTCCCGCTCCGTTGTATTTTCTAACTTGTTTCACCTTGTGTGGGGTGACCGCTCAACCACGGCATAGCAAAGGTTTTTCGCTCCACTGATCCTTTTTGGCTCTCACCGTACATTGTAGGTACAAAATGAGATTCCTTTAGAAAAGTTTTGCCTTTACGGTATCAAAAGCTTTAAAACTGCGGACACTAAATTCTACGGGTTAATTGTGTATGAATAGTTACAGGCTTATTATTACCGGCTGGTTGTCGATACAGTTTTTTTTATCTATTCCTATATAAAACGACCAGCTGATGTGCACGCCCAAGGACCAGCTAATATTTTGAATTGTATATTTTAAATTTCAAATTGTAAATATTACGTTTCAGATCCTTTACTATGAGAAACCAATTATTTATTTTACAAATACAGCTGATTATGGAGTCGATGCCGCGCGTCAGCTGTTCGATTAATTGAAAACGAAATTTATTTTTATCGTAATTACATGTCGATACCCAGCAAGTTGTGAAATATTGCCAATTTAAAACGCAGCTTGTAGAAAATCTCTATTCTTTAAATTTATCCACAGCGCTTGCCACGCTAGGAAAAATTTTGTTAAAATGTAAAAGCAGTAAAGTTTCGTTCCATCTCAAACATTCTTGGAGTGCAATTTAGGAGAATGCATTTTAATCGTCACATTACATCTAGCAAAGTCGGGAATTCACTAAAAGCTGATGAATAATAATAATATCTAAATGTTTCTGACTCAAAACTTTTCTTCAGCTGCGGTGTTTTTCAGAAGAACGAGTTCAATTTAATTTTACTTTCAAGATTAACCTTGCTTGTTAGGAATTTTGTAATTATCTTTGACAACAATAAGACAATGGCAGATCTTGGTAGATTCGAGACATTAGACTGGCAAAAACGACATTTGTTTTGAAGAAATAATGGAATGCACTTTCAATTAACGTTTTGGATTTACGAGTGTATCAAATATTCCAAAATCAGTAATAACAGAATAAAAATAAATAGTATAGGTTTCGATGGACCGACGATTTGAAGAAGGTGGCTGGCAGCGGATGGATGCGAGCTGCTCAAGACCGGGATGGTTGGCGCTCCTTGGGGGAGGCCTACGTTCAGCAGTGGACGGCAATAGGCTGATTTGATTGATTGATAGGTTTATATAATAAAACATTCAAATTTAAACAACATGATTGTTTAGTCTTATATTCGGACAATGCACCTCTTTTACACCGTATTTAAAATAAGCCAATTTCCTATAATGACTCGTAATCAAATAATATCCAGAATTAATTTAGAAGTATTTGTTTCTAAAATAGATACTTTGTTTTGTAAATACGCCAGTCGATCAATTACTATTTATATAATCTAAGTACCTCTTCCTATACCTAATCAATTAACTGTTCCGTAAAATAATCCGCTGCAATCGGATCTATCATCATTTAATTACTTGCTACAATTAGTAATATTTTACGTAATCTAAGCTTAAATAAACAAGTATCTATAAATACCTACAGTTAATTATGTATATATTTCATTAGTTATCATATTATGAACTTTTTCTAGTAGAATTGTTTTTTAAATAGTTCTATAAAAGAAATTAAAAAAGTATTTCACGTTCAGGTTTTATATGGAGTGTAGAAGTAAGCAGAACGAATCGAATCTTTGTGTGAAAAGTGTCCTTCAAGATGCTTTAAAGTACCTTATTGTTCAATTATTTTAAAAAGTTTTATAACAATAAACAAATAACTACTTGTAAAACGAAACTACGAAACGCTTTTAGTCGACTTTTATCATGCGTACCGCTGAAATGTGGAATGCGCTTCCTGAGTGGGTTTTCCCTGATAGATATAATCTAGGTCTTCAAATGACGAGTGCATCGGTTTCCTTTATGCAACCGCACTCCATCGTAGATCGCAGTATCGCTTATCATCAGGCGAACTGGCGGTCAAGCCTATCAAGAATAAAAAAATAAAAA
The DNA here is from genome assembly GCA_910591435.1 of Acronicta aceris. Taxonomy (NCBI): domain Eukaryota; kingdom Metazoa; phylum Arthropoda; class Insecta; order Lepidoptera; family Noctuidae; genus Acronicta; species Acronicta aceris. The sequence continues at coordinate 7,415,782 of OU342774.1, forward strand.
TTCTGAACTGTTATTTACCTACTGTTTACGACTGGACACTTTTTCGACGTGAGACTCCATAAGGTTTTAGAATACGAATTCTTACTAGTTAATACCAAAAATTAAGCCCAAAGGTAGTCATAGAAACAATTTCAAGGCACGAACGTCGAATTTCCAGATGATTGTAAAAATATAATCTTTATAATTAATCAAATTATCTATAATATACCTAATCAATATCTAAATTATATGGGTACTTACAAAGACTTGTAGAACAATATTAACAGCGCTAATTAACAAACCTAAACAGATTAACAGAGCTTAACTATAATAATGAAAAGGGTTGAAGCATTAACACTTTATTATTCAGTTTTAAAGGAATATTCCATGCCGCTATAAATCCAGAAATCTCGATTCGTGCCTTGATTAACAATTTGAAATGTTTAAAAAAAATAAGTTTATTGTGATAAACTCGGTGTTAATATTGGGGTTAGGATTTTATTCTTTTAAATAAATGACTTTAATTAATAATTATGATCATAATCACGGCAACTTTTTTGATCAAGTTCCAATGTTAGTAACCGCTACGACTAGGGTAGAAATGATTTAAAGTCTTAGTCTGGCGTTTGTGTCGCAACTCTAAAATACGTCTAAAATAACTGTGTGCGTAATATATGGGCCATAAGATTTAAAGCTTTTTAATACTACTACAACACGTAGTACGAACTCCAAACGATTCATATCTTAATCGTTAGGCGATCTATTTAGCGTTCCGTACCACAAAAGGAAAAAACGGAACCCTTAAAGCCTTAACATACCAAAGATTGTTGTGAGTAGCCTTCGTCTGTGATTCTCTTTGATTTTCCTTTACGTCTGAACAATCATAAATGCTGTTTTACATGCTATTTTCACAAATCTATCAGTGATTTCAATAATAACACTTTCCCACTTATTGTCCATTATAGCACCCTTGCTGTCTCACACTCTCATTGTTGGACATTAGCTTCTACTAATCTAAGGAGAAGTGGGAATATAATCGTGTGTCCACTAAACAATATGTTTTAAACCACATGTATTTTTTATGTTAAACCACATAAACTAATCCACGTTGAGTGTTTCTTCTTGATCCAATAACCAGGCCCTGGTATTATTTGGAAGTCTCTAAACATACTTCACAACTAGACACAGTATCATAATTGTTCTGAATTAAAGAGCACTATTTTCATTTTAAATGGAAACCGAGGTAACTCATATTATCACAACTATTTAAGTACATTTAAAGCTGGATATACTATTATTAGTGACTTCCATAATTAGTTCAATAATTCATGCAGTTAAATGACAATTTTAGTGAAGGAAAAATTCAATCGCTGGCAGGATTATTTTAGTGAAAGAATTTTTCCTTCACTAAAATAACTTTATAATCTTAGCATGGAAAATACAAAAACATCACAAAAAGAAAGTTGACTGACTTTTGGTTAAAACAAAATTGTGCCGAGATTGAGTGAAGTAAGAAGTGAGTCAGGCGGAAGTATGAATATTTAAAGCAATGCCTTATGTCGTCGTGTACCAAATTGCCGGGACCTTCATGAAATACATTATTAATCTACGATTCAATTACGACTTACTTATTTATTCATTAGCACGGTATAGTAATTAACTCTATCCCTTTATAACCTTTTACAAACTTCGGTAAACACGCTACTGCACCAATATTGATAAGGTCACACGTGTGTGACCATAGGACATCAGACAGTATAAGCAAGTTCACTGACCAGTGGCCCAAGTCTGCTTTTTTAATTATATTAGAATGGTCGTCGAATGGCAGTAAATAACATAAGGAGTGACAGATTTCGATCGATAGTACCGTTTTCTGTGACAAATTCGGGATTACACATTATTATCTTATTGATAAAAATATAAAACAATTTATAAACTTCTTTTAGTTAAAATATGTTTTGTTTTCTTTCCCTGTCACAGAATATCAACTTATTATAGCTATATGACGTTCTATATTTTTATGAATACTTATTAGGGTAAAATACAAAGGCCCTCAGTTATAATAGAGATACCAAACCTACCAGGATACTCGTACATAAATCGGTATTCAACCTCATTTGCTTAAAATTACATGGCGGTTTCCCGCTCCGTTGTATTTTCTAACTTGTTTCACCTTGTGTGGGGTGACCGCTCAACCACGGCATAGCAAAGGTTTTTCGCTCCACTGATCCTTTTTGGCTCTCACCGTACATTGTAGGTACAAAATGAGATTCCTTTAGAAAAGGTTTGCCTTTACGGTATCAAAAGCTTTAAAACTGCGGACACTAAATTCTACGGGTTAATTGTGTATGAATAGTTACAGGCTGATTATTACCTGCTGGATATCGATACAGTTTTTTTTATCTATAAATATCTGAGGTATTCCTATATAAAACGACCAGCTGACGTGCACGCCCAAGGACCAGCTAATATTTTGAATTGTATATTTTAAATTTCAAATTGTAAATATTACGTTTCAGATCCTTTACTATGAGAAACCAATTATTTATTTTGCAAATACAGCTGATTATGGAGTCGATGCCGCGCGTCAGCTGTTCGATTAATTGAAAACGAAATTTATTTTTATCGTAATTACATGTCGATACCCAGCAAGTTGTGAAATATTGCCAATTTAAAACGCAGCTTGTAGAAAATCTCTATTCTTTAAATTTATCCACAGCACTTGCCACGCTGTGACAAATTTTGTTAAAATGTAAAAGCAGTAAAGTTTCGTTTCATCTCAAACATTCTTGGAGTGCAATTTAGGAGAATGCATTTTAATCGTCACATTACGTCTAGCAAAGTCGGGAATTCACTAAAAGCTGGTGAATAATAATAATATCTAAATGTTTCTGACTCAAAACTTTTCTTCAGCTGCGGTGTTTTTCAGAAGAACGAGTTCAATTTAATTTTACTTTCAAGATTAACCCTGCTTGTTAGGAATTTTGTAATTAACTTTGACAACAATAAGACAATGGCAGGTCTTGGTAGATTCGAGACTTTAGACTGGCAAAAACAACATTTGTTTTGAAGAAATAATGGAATGCACTTTCAATGAACGTTTTGGATTTACGAATGTATCAAATATTCCAAAATCAGTAATAACAGAATAAAAATAAATAGTATAGGTTTATATAATAAAACATTCAAATTTAAACAACGTGATTGTTTAGTCTTATATTCGGACAATGCAACTCTTTTACACCGAATCTAAAATAAGCCAATTTCCTATAATGACTCGTAATCAAATAATATCCAGAATTAATTTAGAAGTATTTGTTTCTAAAATAGATACTTTGTTTTTTAAATACGCCAGTCGATCAATTACTATTTATATAATCTAAGTACCTCTTCCTATACCTAATCAATTAACTGTTCCGTAAAATAATCCGCTGCAATCGGATCTATCATCATTTAATTACTTGCTACAATTAGTAATATTTTACGTAATCTAAGCTTACATGAACAAGTATCTATAAATACCTACAGTTAAATAAGTATAATATATACTATCATCATTCGTTATCATATTATGAACTTTTTCTAGTAGATTTTTTTTTAAATAGTTCTATAAAAGAAATTAAAATCGTATTTCACGTTCAGGTTTTATATGGAGTGTAGAAGAAAGCAGAACGAATCAAATCTTTGTGTGAAAAGTGTCCTTCAAGATGCTTTAAAGTACCTTATTGTTCAATTATTTTAAAAAGTTTTATAACAATAAACAAATAACTACTTGTAAAACGAAACTACGAAACGCTTTTAGTCGACTTTTATCATGCGTACCGCTGAAATGTGGAATGCGCTTCCTGAGTGGGTTTTCCCTGATAGATATAATCTAGATCTTCAAAGGACGAGTGCATCGGTTTCCTTTATGCAAGCGCACTCCATCGTAGATCGCAGTATCGCTTAACATCAGGCGAACTGGCGTTCAAGCCTATCAAGAATAAAAAAATAAAAATTCTGAACTATTATTTACCTACTGTTTACGGCTGGACACTTTTTCGACGTGTGACTCCATAAGGTTTTAGAATACGAATTCTTACTAGTTAATACCATAAATTAAGCCCAAAGGTAGTCATAGGAACAATTTCAAGGCACGAACGTCGAATTTCCAGATTATTGTAAAAATATAATCTTTATAATTAATCAAATTATCTATAATATACCTAATCAATATCTAAATTCTATGGGTACTTACAAAGACTTGTAGAACAATATTAACAGCGCTCATTAACAAACCTAAACAGATTAACAGAGCTTAACTATAATAATGAAAAGGGTTGAAGCATTAACACTTTATTATTCAGTTTTAAAGGAATATTCCATGCCGCTATAAATCCAGAAATCTCGATTCGTGCCTTGATTAACAATTTGAAATGTTAAAAAAAAAATAAGTTTATTGTGATAAACTCGGTCTTAATATTGGGGTTAGGATTTTTTTCTTTTAAATAAATGACTTTAATTAATAATTATGATCATAATCACGGCAACTTTTTTGATCAAGTTCCAATGTTAGTAACCGCCACGACTAGGGTAGAAACGATTTTCTATAGCATTATGGAATCACTAAAAGTCTTAGTCTGGCGTTTGTGTCGCAACTCTAAAATACGTCGAAAATAACTGTGTGCGTAAAATATGAGCCATAAGATTTAAGGCTTTTTAATACTACTACAACACGTAGTACGAACTCCAAACGATTCATATCTTAATCGTTAGGCGATCTATTTAGCGTTCCGTACCTCAAAAGGAAAAAACGGAACCCTTAAAGGATCACTGTCTGTCTGTCACGACTCTTTCTTTATTCGGGAACGCGTAGAAGTATTGAGTTGAAATTAACCATAATTATTAAATCATCACTCAGGTCCAGTCCTACTACAGTCCCTTGTAGCTGTGAAATATCAAACTCCTAAGTTAACGTAAAAAATAAGGTACGGCCGTTTATGCCGCAAAAAGCGAAAGTTTAGACACTCTCAAGGGAATTAAAATTTAGGTATTTCCCGTTAAAATTGGCAAATAATACCGTCTTATACTACGAGTATAGGGAAAAATCCGAAAAGTATATATTTGTAATTATATATAATATGTAGTACCTGCAAATTTGTACGGAACCCTCGGTGAGCGAGTCCGACTCGCACTTGTTTAATTTCAATTTGGCATTATTATGGAACGAATGATTCGTGGCATTCCTATAAAAAACCTCAAATACCATAAACGATAGGTACTTAGTAATTTTATGCAACCCTGATATACAACGTAATTTTATTTTTTTTATTTAAACCTTGACAACGTATAAATCCCAATCCCAAAGGACGCGTGTTTTCCTCACTTGTTTGTTGAAGTCAGCAGAAGTAATAAAATGGATGGTATTATTCAGAAATGTAACACGAAGCTTTAACAGTTTGTTCTCTTGCCAGCTCTCGGGCCCTTCGCTCCCCTCAAGGTGAAGAGCTGCCCTCACTGACGCCGATTCAGCGATATTCAGCAAAAAACAGCGCTTCAAGCAAAACCTTTGGATCAAGTGTTGCTCTTATGAAAGTTTAATACAGCCATTCCTTTGTCTATATGTTTTCCCACATCCGCAACAAAGATTACACGTACATAATATAGTTAGTAATACCCTGCCGACATTTTAAGCTATAACAGATTCTATTTCCTTGTTATAAGAGTATAAATGCTTCGAAAATATTTGTTAGACGTCATGAACTCCACATTCCCGGGATGAATATTTTATTCAGTGGTTTACAGCATTTATATGGTTTTCCTTTGGTCAGGATTAACGTGTTGACTTGAACCTGTTAATTTACGTCATAATGGTAATTTGTATCACATTATTTCCGGGAAATGTGCTAAATTTTAAAAGGACAACATTTTCCAAAAAATATTTTTTAACGTAAATGAACTTTGGGAGAATCCTGGCTAAATAATAATACTAATAATAAATGAACTTGATTCTATAACATAACATACCATCACGCCTGGTCTCCCCGAAGGGGTAGGCAGAGGCGTACTAACGGTGGGTGAAAAAATTACTATAGACGGCCTCATTATTCTAGTGGTCCCAAACGTGACTGCTACGCCAGAAGTCCTGGGCGCGATTCCCAAGCCGAGCAAAATGTTATTGCTTTTTTTTTATAAAATTCTCAGTAGCAGCTCAGAGTTTAGCATTTATGCCCGGTTAATGGCAATAGACTCGCCCCCTATTACATGGGACTTAAACATACATCTTCTTACGTAGGAGAGCCATGCTTCGGCACGTATGGGCCGGCTCGACCGGAGTGATACCACGGCCTCACAGAAAACCGGCGTTAAACAACGCTTACGTTGTGTATCGCCGAGTGAGTGAGGTTACCGGTTAAAAGGGGATTGGGCCCCTTTTAAAAGGTCGGTCACGCACTTGTGACTCCTATGGTGTTGCGGGTGTCCATGGGCGGCGGTAATCGCTTACCATCAGGCGATCCGTCTGTTTGTTTGCCGACCTGAAATGTGGGTGTAGGTACTTTGATACAGCTATACCTAACCCTTTGGCGAACGCAGGCGTGATGGTATGTTATTTATCATCACTTTTTGAAATTGTTATCTAAATATTTCCCCTCAGTGCGTTCACACACACAAATCTTCCATGTACAAACACCCAGACTATAAATAGTTTTATTATCAGTAGCTGTCATACAATATGTTACTCGCGGGAAATAAACTCGTAACTCGTAACGTTGAAACCAATCTCAAGATTGAACGGAGTATGTATCACTTGTCTTTACAATGAAAGAAAAAGGTTCGCCAAAATAGAAAATAAGACTAGTGTAAAAATTATATGTTATCTCCATCTTAATTTATATACAACTTGTAGGTAACTGAATAAGCGCAAGATTTCAAACGTCGATTAGAATATCGATAACGAAACCCGAAAGTTATTTCGAGACATGTAAGTATATTTATCAAGAAATTAGTTTTTTTATATAGCCTATTTTATTATGCCCACTGCTGGACAAAGGCCTCCCCTAACTTAGTCCAGGCTCTTCTATCCTGGGCTTCCTCATACCACATCGGCAAAAAGCGGTCAAGATCATCTCACCAACGTCTCTTAGGCCGACCTCGTTCAGGAATAACATTGTGAGGTACCCACTCTGTAGCTAGTCTTGCCCACCTATCTGGATGCATACGGCTGATGTGGCCAGCCCATCGCCACTTCAAACTTACAGTTTGAACGCCCACATCGACTATGCGCGTTTTGGAACGAAGGGTTGTATTTATCTGTCCTCTTTACATCCAAAATACTGCGTTCTATTGCTCGCTGGCAAACCTTAAGTTTGGTCTTTTGCTGTCCGGTCAGTGACCAAGTCTGGGAGCCGTAGGTGAGAACGGGTAGGGAAATTAGTTATATCAGCTAAACGCAAAACTTGTGGCCGTACCACAATCAATCAATCAATGCGCGCACGCACACAATGCAAATAAGTTTCAGTTTTCCATATCTCGACCCACTGACGGAACAGGGAACCATATTTTAAGTATTGTTATTATCTTTTCGGGAAAATTTAACACAATCATATTAAAAATAATCGATTCAGTAGTCGATTCTGAACAAACTACTTCATAGGGAGGCAAACGAGTAAGCGGGTCACATGTTGGTAAGTGATCACACCACCGCCATCCATACCCACCAGAGGGGTTGCAAGTGCTTTGCCGGCCTTTAAGAAAATAATAAGCTTGCTTCTTGGAGCTTTTGCGCTTTTTCTGTTACAAGTTGTATTATAAGATGTATGTACACACAATAACATACCATTACGCCTGTATAGCCCCAAGGATAAGGTAGAGGTGTACTAATGTACCCACAGTCCGCCGGTATGTTTAGGTCAAATCCGAACGCAGATGTGCTACAGAAAATTTTATTAAAAAAAAACACAATAACAACTTACTCGACCTGGGATAGAGTAGCATTCTCACTTAAGACCACTAGACTAATGAGGCAGTAAGATAAGTCATGATGTGGTGCAGAGAGTAAGCAGATGAATATTCGATTATCTATTCATAAACTAACTAATACTGAAAATGGAATTACGTACCAAATATACCCGAAACTTGAGTACGTACATAGTTTGTCAATAAATTATAACAAGACTCCTTCAAAACTTTCCTAACTCCTCAACCCCTCTGAGTTGTGTTGGTTCAACTTTTGGTATCTATTTATAAATACTGAACCCAATAAGTGAACTGGAATTTGCCACTATGATCTGATCACCTGTCTAATAGCAATTCCAATTTGATGTATTCTCGATAACCGAATTATAAACAGGACGCATTTCCATTGACATAATAATGTTAATTAATATGTATTAGAATTAAGTATCAATGTCAAATCAATTATTATTGACAACAATAATTGTTAATTTTAATAGTTAATGTGTGAAATGTTGTACATTAATTCAATAATACAATTAATTGCAATAATATTGTCATACAAAAGTAATTCCTGGTTCCTATTATTTTTTTCGGGTCAAAATCATTCGCGAACATTAACAAACCTGCACATGACCTGAAATATTTTTTTTTAATTTTGTTTGCAAGTAAAATCAATAAATGATTCAGTCATAGAATAAAAGTTTTTGTTATAATGTTAGATATATAATGTAGTGCTGTGAGGTTGTCAGTTTTTTACAAATAACGCTGTTTATTTGACGGTATATAATATACCTACGTTTTAATGTGATATTTAGCAGGATCCTATAGCTTCGGTCAAGCTGGGAAAAAACTAACGATCTATGAGGATTTTTGGTACCATAAATAGCTTTCTTACACGAAATAGGCATCCGCTTATAGAGATTTCGGAATAGCCAATAGCTTAGGGGATAAAAACAACGCGAGTGACATCGCAGGATACAGCTAGTCTTTGAATTCTTGAGAAACTTATTCAATACCTGTACTTCAACTTATTTCATCTTCCGCGGAAAGTTTCACGATGTCACCGCATTCTTATCTCTTCAACAAGTAATGTTGAGACTACGATCTATTTACCTACAGTTCTTAATATTGAAGTTGAGCTTGACTGCCTGCTTCAATGTTATATTTTCCCCGAATTATTTTCTGTACCTTTAATGTTTTTTTTATTTAAACGTGTTAGACATGGTACGAGTCCGACGTACCCTGCCGCGTCCCCAGGTGGCAGACGTCCCTGGGGATTTTTCGTCCCAATCAAAAAAGGCGGGCTCCAGCAAAAGGAATCTTATGACTATACGTGCTGTGTCCGAGTTAATTATTTAATATTTAGTTACAAAAGCATTTTAGTTCTTCAAATAAACACAAAAAAACGTTAATTCAATTACAAGTAATTACCTAAAGCTTGCTTAAGACTATGTTCATCGTTTATGAATCGCTCTAGATTAACAAGAGGAATTTATCTGTTAACGTGTCTGTGTTAACACCACCAGGAGTACGCCCATGTTGTTGACGACATCACAAAGGTCAATCTCAACTGGAGTCTGATTGCTGTAGGTAGAAGAACAATGCAGGGATCAAATCAAATCTTTTATTTTGCGAATATGGGTATACATTTTCGTCCCAAAACTTTTAAAAACATGCGAACAATCGAAATGGAAGGTTCAGTAATCATTACTCATTCATTTTAAAATATAATTTCATAGATCTAAATTCTCCAAAAGATATTCATATTTTTTATCTTAGATGGGGCAAACCGCAGCATTCTGATAATATAATAGGTGCAAACTAAGCTATTGTCTTTAGGTAGGAATGAATGATCGGTATTTAACTAAAAATCACAAATAAATAATTTCAAGGAAGTATCAAAATATTCGCGCGGGGCAAATACTTGGCATATGTTCCATTGTTTCTGCCTAAAAATTCGGGAAAAATGCGTGAGTATATATAATTACAAAGTGCTACATTGTTAATTTCCTATTCATTGCTTAGCGACTTTGGCCAAGTTAAATTGCGAGTGTGGAATTTGTTTCATCAACTGAAGAATGTCGCATGACAAGTAATTATAACATTACTGGTAATACGTAACGTTAACGCTGACGTTAACGACTTAGCGTGGCTCTTCACTTAATTGCAAAGAGGACAAAACCAGAAGATGTTTCAATTACAGGAATGTTTTCATAACGATATGGTTTGAGTATATTATTTTTGTAACATCGTGTTTTTGTTCTATTGTTTTTTTTTTCTTAGAAAGATTTGCGAGGAAGCGTTGTGTTGGCAGGTGGTGTTTTGCTACCGCCGCTGTCATGCATGGCAGCATGTCTCCTATGCTGCCAGCCCAAGTATTCCTCTTTAATTTACATGGTCAGCAACGCGCGAGTGATTCCCTTGGTGTTGCAAGCGTCCATAGGCTACGGTAACCGCTCACCATCAGGCGGGCCGTATAAAATGTTATAAAATTTCGTGAAAGAAAATACCATTCGTTTTAGTAGTATACACCGGACGTTTTAGCCAACTAAGCTACCAAGCCGAATGTTGTAATGTCGAATTTCTCTTTCCCATTTGTCGGCAACATGAAATTGATCCAAGTAAATTCAGCGAAGTATGAACCAAAAAAGGATATTACTCATGACTCTTTTCGTAATATGCAATACTCAATTTTCGAGTACCCCATATCCCTAGCGAGTTGGTTGCGTGTAACAAAGAGATGTATTTCATCGCACATCCCTGTGGAACGACCTAAAGTGGCCGGTGTGCCTTATCTGTAGCTTCCGTGTTTCCTGAAATATTTCGAATAAATATTTCCGAAAATATATATACTGCGTCATTGGCCTAGGGTGGCTGCGGAGGGTGAGTTTATGGCTAGCACCTGATTTGATAAGTGGCTCAAAAAACCTTCTCAAACTGACATGGATTCAGCTATAATCCACCGAGCTGTCCCTGCGCGGGAAGTGAGGGTAATCAGAGCTTGCCCTGATTCTTAAGAGGCTGCTTTGCAAAGGGAAGTCTCTTTAATCACCTTAATAACTACGACTGAGTTGGTTTAATCCTGTAATAACAATGACTTCACATGCCTATTGCATATCAAAATGCAACGTCTATGACCATTAAAGAATAGCCTACAAAATAATTACATCATAATCGTCATCTTCAATATAAACCTGGGACATTCAACAAATGGCATAGAGCAAGCTGAAAAGTGTTCAATTTGTCCAATTACAACCTCAAAAACTTCACCTCACTTAGAGGTACTTTACTTATCCCATTTCCTACACAACACATAGAAAGAAGTTTGTCGTATATCAAACCGCCAATTCAGGTTAATCTATTGACCCAGTTTGGCCCTAACTTACTTCTCCGCAAACATTAACAACTGATTGTGGCAATCTCGAATACCTTGTACACAAGTTTTATGGTAGATTCAACTACTTAAGCGTTGGCAAAAGTTGGGCAGGTTATCTAAAGGTTTTGATCGATCCTTGAACATTCTTAAGATACGTACCTACTTAGGAAATTGTCATATTGACTTCTTTATGAAAAGTGCCATGTGAAATCTTATGCTTGTATGCATAACGGGAATGTTTTCAATTAGTTGCCTCTACAATTAGTCAATTTATTAATTAGATTTGATTTAAAAGCAATTAAAAAATATTGTATGTCTACATATTCAATTGGGTCTACATTCTCTAGCTAATTCACAAAATTTCATTAGAAATTGGCACCCATCAATCTCAAATCTTCATCAGCGCGGTTGAAAATTTCACTATATATAGGTACCGTACTGAACTTAGCGCTGTTTTAATATTTACTTATACTCGGTAATAACTAGGCCACTCTCCACTAGGCCGAATTGAATTTAAGTTAGACTTTATGGCTTCTAAACTTTCACTAACAAATACTTCTTCCTAGCTTATCAAAATTCCTATACCATTTCAGTCGTTACTCAGAACATCTATTTTCCCTAACTAAATTATCTTTTAATTAATACAATGTCTAGTAACTGTCATTTTCAAAACTTGGGAGTTGGAATTTCAAATCTCAGTTTAAAAGGTCTCAGAATTAATAGAACTTTTTGTAATGTCTCAGGAAATGTCGTGAAAACTTTTTTAATCTTTTCTGAAATGGAAATGTTTAAATCGAAAGAATAATGGTTAAAATTACATTATATAAGAAACATTATCTTGCACAAAATGCGCTGGATCTAAAATATGAGTTGGCTCTATTCTTTCATTATCATTCACCATCAATCCATTTCTTATCGTCTGGTTAGGCATGTGTCGTGTGTGAAAATACTTTCTTACTACAATATGTTGTAACCATAATTATCTTTTGTTTCAGGTAAGGATTCTTACAAACGAACAACATTTTAACGATGGCGTCCCGTAAGCTTTTTACGTTCCAGCTTCCCTAAAAAGATTTAAATGGTATCTGTAAAAAGGTGTTAATTAAGTATTTAATATTCTTTGAATTTCTAAGATGTGTGTCTGAGTGTGTTTTATTTCTTCACTGTGATATATTTAGGAATAAAATTGCACAACATAGCGAAGGCCTTTTGCGGGGGCGCACTCCATGCGTGCTCACTCCACCTGACAATGCTGTGGAACCATGAAATAATACATTTTCTCTTTCTTAACAGTTCTTTATTATTATGTTAAAATACAAGACAGTGATTCACGTAAACAATAATAATACCTTATTTATAAAAAGCATTATCCCTAATACACGCAAAATCCTGCAAAAACAAGGGTATAAAACTATCCGGCCTCGTGTAAAGCGGGCCACAGCCGGAAATCGCTAAAATCCCTCTAATCTGTTACACAAAAACAAGATTCGAAATAGTAACACCGCAGACGGCTGTAGTTTATACTCCACAGATAAGCACAAAGCTGAAATCTCAGTACAAAGGAAATGACGAAACTGACATGTTAAAATTATGTTCGCATGTCCGGACACTAGAAAATTTATAGTAGCCACCATATTAAATTACACGTTTTGTTAACAAGGGGATAACCACGGTTTGATAAAGGACCTCCAAAAAAGGTTCCATGTAGGTATTGTATACTAAGACAAAGTTACATGCATTGTATTACAATAGGACCTCGTTTTTCCAACCCCATGGGAGTTATTTTAGTTTTTTTTAAGCGTTGCCCTCACTAATATTTTTATTGTATCTTCCATTGTAAAAGTTTGGTATTTCCATTAACATCGGCTTTATATATTATTTTATAAGGCAGATTACCCGATATGATCAAATCATCTAAGCAGTCTTATCATACCTCATTCATATATCATTCATGTCGCTACAAAAATCATACACCATTTAAGCTTTGGTGATATCATTATCAACCCAGTTACTGTCCCACAGCTGGGCACGAGTCTCCTCTCAAAATGAGAGAGGATAGGCTTTAGTCTTCCATGCTAGCCTACTGCGGGTTGGCAGACCCGCTTGAGGGTTGATGATTCTAGAACTAGTCACATTTTTACTGTAGGAATTATATCCTAGAGTATGTCCAATCTTCAACGAAACACCCATTTAATCTTAGGTCTTTTATTTATTTCGAGTTCTACCACATCCATCATTTGTTGGGAAGCAAAAACAGGAAAACACGCACCTAACAAAATATAGGTCTTGATAAAATGAAATAGTAAGACAGGCATTTGTCAGCACTCCATCTTCCTACACGCTCGCGCTCATAACTACAGAAAAGCGTAAAATGAATCATAAATTTAGGTGTTTTTTTTTGTCGTCATATAAAGATGAACGAGATTATTATGAACACGTACGACTGTTTTACTCTCCGCGTGAGTGGACAACACTTACGCTATATAAGTTTAGGTTGGTTTAGGTCCTAGAGCGGAGTGAATGATACGACAAGCAATACTTCACGATATCAGCCCCGTCCTGTTAGCTTTGCAACCTCATGTTACACAGGTCTACCTACCCACTAATATTCAGTACGTTATAGTGCGGAAAAGAGCCGTAAATTTTCTGGGATTCTATTGATTAGTATTTTTCTAGCTGTGATCCTCACTGCGAGCTGCCAGTCCGGAGTACAGGAAACAGACAACTTTATGTGTGCAATTTTTAAAGCTTAATTTTCTTTCAGCACAGTTATCGCAACAGTTAAATAATCAATAACTATCATGTTATGTTAACTATCATCTAATCAGGCCATTAATTGTAAAAATCATAAACTCATCACTTACTTTTACAATTAATGATGGCACGGCAGAATTATGCGCTACTAAAATCAATAGGTTCTCTAAATTAAACTCAAAAGCTGCATTGCTTCACAAGTACTCGTAAATGTTAATTAATACGTACGAAGTAGGAAAATACCGCAAGTAATTATAATGTATGAGCCGACATAATTGTTACGTGCTGCGGGTTAAGGAATTCCTAACTCAAAATGTATAAAGTATAATTCAAGGGATAATTAATAGGCGAGCTTACAAAATTGTATGATGAAGGGTAACGATGTGTTTAAACATAAGCTAATGTAGGCATTCTATTAAGTAATTTAGTGTTAAGGCGATATTTTATAAAGGCTTTTGACATTCACTTGAATAATTAACTTATTCGATAAGATCGTACCAATTACTTTAATGTTTATCATTATATAGGTTGTCATTGTACTCGGTACTATATAAACCCTTCTATGTATTTGCATATTACGCTATGCTAACTTACACTTAAAATAATGATTATGCTTTCATTTTTTATTTATTCAAGTCTCTGCCTTAATATCCGGAACAGGCCACGATAGAACTAGGGTACCTTGAAGATATGAGATGATGTGAAATATTTTATGCATAGAATTTTTTGTCGACTGAAAACTCAATAACATTTTTATCTACAGTTGTCGTGCTGTACGACTGCCGAAGCCAGACGACTTCTGCTACAAACTCCTGCGCAAAATAAAACTGCAAATAACGAGGCAGTAACGTTAGATTAAGCTCTCAATAAAGTAGTATCGCGGCTATAGACGGTCATACATTTTAACTACCTATTTAACTTGCCATACAAACCTATGTAAAGGTAGTTAAACTTCGCATTGCAGCGGCAGTTCCCTGTTAACGATGTATGTTGCGCACCCTAGAGCCCGTCCCAGAACATTGCACAAGTTTACAATCTATTATTAACTTCTTAATGCTTACCAACTTCGCCTTTCGATGTTACCAGTTTTAAATTGAACCGAGTGAAGAGAAAATCTTTTATAAGAATTAACAACGAGTTTAGTATTCCTCTTTAGTATATGTTCTTATCATATATCTTAGCATCAGTGGTTTGCGTTGGTACCACTACGCCGGGTTTCTCCGAAGGGTTAGGCAGAAATGTGCTGCTGTACAATTCTCCGGTAATTTAAGTCCCAACGTGGCGAGCATTGCCATTAACCAAGCATTGATAAGTACTGAGCTATTACTGAGAATTTTCTTCTTCCATTTTCTCTCTCTAAAGCTCTTAAAGAAATAAAGGGCGCTATCTAGTTAAAAAAATATATTTAAGAAAATTGAGGTGTATAAATGTCTTTAAAAGATCTATTTACAGAAATAAATATCATTGCATTTCATTTCATTAGATCTTTTCCTACCTAAAATTGAATCTGCTTTTAAAATTATTCGATAAATTTAGTCGCCTCATGACGTATATACATATGCTCTAGCATTATTTTTAGCTGCATGTGGGCCGTGGGCAGATTAACAAAATGTCATTATAATGTTAAATGAACTTCTTCTTGTTATTTTAGGCATTTGAAAGCCAACACATTTTAGTCGCACGCCTACGTTTAATATGAACCCATTCTCTACGCGAACCAGAACCAAAACAATCACCGTAATTAAAAAAGTATTTCAAACAACTCGAGGATCCATACTTTTTTAGTAACATAGAAGTGGAACAATACATAAATGGTAAATAATACTAAAATATACGAATATTTTACCACACCATATTATAAAATCAGGTACAACCTTGTCCTCGCTGTTATTTACTCTAGAACACTATTTACTTCTACCTTATTATATTATAATATACTTTACGTTGTTAAAGGATCAATTTTAATGGACTAAACCACGTTAGGAATACGATCCCAAAGATATGGACCGTCGTAAATTATTAAAGTAACGCACGACACAGCCTATAAAACTGACACATGAGGGCAGGGTATTTAGGAAGATATCATTTTATACATTCTACCCAACAACATAGCATCACGCCTGTATTCTCCTTGAGGTTAGGCAGCGGAGTACACCATCATATTGTAGGTATAATCTATTTACTGCATTTAATAAAAATTGACTAAAAATCCTACCTACGTATAACGTTAATTACCTAACCTACCTAACGTAGTAATTACCTATGTAAAATACCTAATCTAGAGACTCTTAGGTCGTCAAAGCAAGCAGCTTAACCAGAAATTGACATCCCAACCACCCCTCATTGTAAAAATGAAAGAAACGTGCGATAAGTTTCTATTTTATGCCCTTTCTTCAAAACGCCAGATAAAAACGTTCAAATTCAAATTGTATGTCTGCTTGCAATTAAATGCCTAATGGATATCATTTTTATGATTCCTAAAATAACTTCTTAAGCTGCTTTTTCTTTGGATGATAAGATTTAAATAATAATTCAATCAAAAAGATAAACAAATTTTGTTAGTGTTTTATTCTTATTTACTGCAGAAAAGTTAAACAAACAAAGCTTTCATTTGGCGATCGTAATTTACATAAAATAATAAATAGTTAAGTTGGTTGTAAATTGGTGCAGTAACTACGAGTATTGGTTAAGGCAGAAAACGAGCAGATGAGTTACCTGATAGCTGATAGTACTAGTAGCAGTAGATTTTTATTTTCTCTTAAAAAAAAACGTTGCCCCACACTAAGATTTTCTCCTGTATCGTGGGTGCGTTTACAAACACAAATTCTCACATACACAAACGCCCAGACCCGGAACAACTACCTGCAGATCATACGAATATTTGCTCCGTGTGGGGATTGAACCCACAACACGTGGCGCAGAAGCCGATCCCTCAACCGCTACGCCAATCATGTCGTAGTAGTAGTAGTAGTAGGTAGTCCTCACCGCCCATAGACTCGTCCTCGGTAACCTCACATTTTCTTTGAGAGAAAATCTAAACAGCTTTGAATTTTTCAAGAGAGATAATAATTAGTTCTTTTCGCGGTTCCAAACTTTTTGTCATATTTTATAGTTTTATAATATCATGATAATTATATCATGTAGTAACATTATTGTGGTTGTAAGTACGGTTGAGTACGTTTTGACAAATGGTTAATGGAAGCTGAACATGAAAATTCGCAACTAAATATATAGGTAATTTTGGTAGAAAACAGTTTAAGAGTAAAGTCAAATGTCTCGTTATTATGACAGATATGATTATCATCGTTTGGGAGTTTGAAGTGGATTTTACAAAAAGAGAGAAGAAACGTAGAAAAATACTCCTTAGAAATACCTACCTTAAAATATTTTCAGTTAAAATTTGTGCCTGAGGCTACGTTTCTAAAAGAGATGTGCGAGGAAGCTGAGTGCATATAATCAATTGAAGTGATTTCTTTTCTTCGGTGGGAGCGTAGCCTTATAAATAAATATTTTAAGTAACAGTCTCACTTTATCTTTCTCACACAGTCCATAACTCTTTGGTACAGAGAGATTAGAACAAAATGAACAGATGTTCCATATAATCATTCTATAATTGCACGTTATACCGTGTAGGAACGGAGTTCCTTGTAGGATTTTTTTTTAAACCTGTGTTTCGTTCCACCTTATCTTCTTCTGGAGCCAACTGCAGTATAGTTTGATGCCTTGAAGAAAACATATAAGTGCTGTAAACAGCTATATACACAACACTGCATCCGACATAATATAATGAAACGTTCGAAGTAAGCGATGAAGGAGTACCGAACGATAACCAAGGGGACCATCTGTACACCTTCTAGATTGGATTTCCAAATACATATTGTTGAGTAGGCTCTCATGTAATCAAACGCGGTGATATATCACCTACCATATATCACGACAGCTACTCTTAGGTATATCATTTTGTGAAACACATAGAAATACCAATCCATAACGCTTGAACCGTGTAATATAACAACAACATGTCTTCCGTACATCTGTATGGAATCTGTATTATTATTAAACGTACCAACAGACTTGTTATTACGTTTTGTTTATTGGTAAACTACATTTCGTAGTTTAATCGTGGCTCTTTATTTTAGTCGCTACATGGTTGATATCTTCCATATTTGGCATGCAACAGACATGTCAGATATCATTACAACTTTCTGTTAATATGTATTTATGTTGATATGTAATATTATATTGCAGCTTTAAAGAAACGTGTATGACTTAATCCTATTATAAGGAACAAGAGTTCCTCTTGTTGCTTTTCCTTGCACGGGGAACAGAGCTTTTTAACTGCATTTTACTTTCCTATCTATAAAACGCTTTATTGACAAAAATGCTAGCAAATCTCTGAGTTGGTGTTTATTAGACACGTACGTCCAACAACCACCCAATAATCATCAACTAGATATTAAGACCCAAAACACCCACAAGTTATCTATCTACGAGTGTTATACAGTCCGCCCACACACCACACCACACCCACAATAAGGTACGTTGTCCATGCGGAAACGTCAGCCGCATCTGTCGTGGTGTACGCGGTATTGCAATCGCAAAAGTTGATGTCATCGGTAATCTGTGTTACATGTGATACAAATGCAAATACCAAATTCAACAGGTATGCTTTTGACTAACTCAAAATAAATTATATTTAATTAATTAACAAAATAAAAAATATTAACAATAAAAATATTAAAAAAATATTATACGTAAATATTTATTTCATTTCGTGCAATTTTTAAAAACTTCTCGCATAAACAATAAAGCTAAACAAAAATGGTGTCAGTTTGCCGGGCACTAGTTTCAAAAGTTTCATTTGAAGCCTGAAACTACACATCTAGGTTTTAAAATAAAGTTCAGGCAGACCGCATGTCCGTTTCATGTGGTTTAGTTCATCTGTTTTTAATGTTTCGTTTTTCTACAAATAAACTCAACCACGCTGTCTGTATCTATGTGCTATTTCAAACCGTTTCTCAGTTAGATTAAACGTTAAGGAAAATTTTATGTCTCGAGAATAATTTAAAAACTATAGATATATGACTGCTAGTTACTTTGTTGTTCTTAAAAAAACATTCGTTCTTTTCCAATGGAATATGAAGAAAGTAGGTACGACAAAATTGTAACAAATATGCTACAGGTTCTCAAGGAATATATTATGAAATGAGATATAACGTACACATATCTGCTAAGATTTAAGTACTAACGCCGAAAAAATGCACAATATATATTTCCCTCTGTAAAAACTAGCCGTACCGTTGTCCTGAAGCTAATAGAGTAAAAACAAAATTTATTCAAAATGCACACATTCATAATCTGCATGAACAAATTCATAAAGTTAGGTCACACGTGTCGGTTGCAGTGCTGAAGTGGCTGAGTTCCAACCCGGCTAATGGTAACGACGGACTTCATAGCTTTCGTATGCACCCAGCCGTAATGCTGCACTGATAGCTGGACTAACTAAAACTTCACGAAATTGTATTAATGTAGTAATTAAATAGGATAGAAAATCCTGGACTGAGTTAGAGGAGGCCTTTGCCCAGCAGTCAGCCTATTTTGTATCCCACAAAATAGGCTATTAAAAAAATGATCTTCCTTTAAGTTTTTGTTCCTACGCGTAACTGATGGGACTGTATAAATAAAGAGAAAAACAGAGATATATTTGGAACGGCTTGGAAAATTGAATTTACTGTTCAATATTAACGTAATTAATTAACATTTAGTTCATAACTATTCATAAAAAAAATATACCTTCACCCACGTATACCCCAAGGGCTACAAACATGTACCGATTTTATCTATTTTACATGATAGACCTCCGCAACCCAATTTCTGGGAAATACTGATATTCTAAGTATGAACCGACTGTCATAGGTTTCGTGTTACGGGCTCTTTGCGGCACGGAAGTATCTCGATGTGTTAGGAATGGCCATCCACCCATCCACAGTCTGACCTCGGCAAGCACAGCTTTACCTTGCATAACATTACTTAGACAGCTTTACAGTGTAGTCATTTCTTACCCACGACGCCTCTCCCAGTAAATGGGACAATTTTCACGACCTTGGAATCAAACTCGGGAGCTCTCGTTCGACGGCTCTTGCCACTAGCACTAGAGTAATGAGGCAATTAAAAATGTTAATCTACCAATTTCTATTACGATGCGATAACTTAAGATGAATCCCCATTTTCTTTCCACAATTAATTCTAGAGCAAAAGATCAAACGTGTGGCAAGATTAATTAGCTCGGTCGGCTTGCGTTCGACCGAATGGCTTACCATCGCTAACGTTCCACCGCCATTCGAACCTAGAATTCCATTCTGATTGAAGTTAAATATTCAAAGGGGATTTGTTTACCAAACAACTCGCCCCGCCGTATTTGCGTACTGTCTTTTTTACGACCATCCCACAAAACGGATGGCGTGTTGTTTTTTTAAAGTTCAAATATTATTAATTTTTCGAGCGATCTCCGAAACCGCGCTGGCTTGTATAAATATTTGTTAACCGCCCGCTTTTTTAATTAAAGGAACACGATATGAATAATATATCAGTTTAAAAAAATCATTGTATTCATAAAATGAGTGTGTTTAAGATACGGACGTCATTATTAACTAACTATATTAATCTCTCTATATTAATTAACTATAATATTAACATAACATATCATCGCGCCTCTATTTCCCGAAGAGTTGGACAGAGGTGTTGTAATGTACACCCACAGTTCACCGGTACATTTAAGTCCTATAATCCCATGTATTAGGGGCGCGTCTATTGCCATTAACTGATTATAAATCCAAACTCCGAGTTGCTACCAAGGATTTCATCGAAAAACCAGGATCATAGAAAAACCACGATCACAGCAAGATCTAGCGCTTACGACCACTAGACTTAATGAGGCAAATAATAAAATTGCCTCTCGGAAAATCATATAACAAGTGAAATATTTTGTAATGTCTCTCTCAATTCTGTATCCGAATCATAATTTAAATATTTATCTTGACTTTATAATATGAAATGGCAAAAGAGCAAATTAAATGCGAAAGCAGAAAGGGTTTCTCACAGGCTCTTGTTCCCAAATTAAAATTCAAAAAGTAGTTTATTTAGAGCCTACTTAAAATTCTGTACCTTAAATTTTTAACTGTTTTGAAGTCAAAATCAAAAGTAAATATCATACAAATAGACAAAAATATTTACAACAAAATTACAATCGTTTCCCGTAGCATGAACACTACTTACCGATTTAAGACAGACCTTTGTAAATATAACAATTATTTATTATTACCATATTTCTATGTAAAATCCTTTATCCCGAGAGACAATGGCTTATCTGCAAGTACCAGGGTCACATAATACGTAGGCTGTTACGTGCGGCGTGGGAGACAGACAGGTAGGTAGGTATACCACTAATGCAAATGGCGGACTTGTCTTGAATCCGTGAATGTTCCGCCCGAATAATCGCCCTTCCGAAACACATGGCTATTATTAACCTACCCTATATATGTATATAACCTATTCTTATTGAGTTGTAGATAACAATATACAACGTACCTAATTGCTATTGAAATTTTACGGCATCGGTTGTATATTAATAAATGGATCATATTTTTTTTTTGCCCGGTTAATGGCAATAGGCTCGCCCCCTATTACATGGGACCTAAACATACCGGCGAACTATGGGTGTACATTAGTACGCCTCTGCCTAACCCTTCGGGGAATACAGGCGTGATGGTATGTTATGTTATTTTTTTCATTACTGGCGATCTTTCAAGAAATTATTGAGTAATATTTTGATGAAACAGTTGAAAGAATAAAAGAGTTCTCATTCAAAACTTTATTTATAAAAGACTTCCGTAGGAATGGAAAGTTTTAAGTTAACATCAAGATACAATCAAATAGTTCACGTTATTTATACTCCAGATAACTTTTAAACAGTTACAGTAACTTGGTCTTCTTTGCCATTCATATGTGTGTTACAGTGTCACTATGCAAGTCGACCATACCGTGCCGAAAAAGGAACCGATCGCATTACGTCGCCGCGCTTCCCACGTCACCGCGTATTGTCGCCGCCTTCGCTTACCTAACTTCGGTGGGAACGGACACTACTTATAATAATTATATCTATCTAATAAGTTAAATTTTAATTTCCTCTATACATTTTGTGGAGTTTCAATATACTGTCATCTTTTAAAAAGAACTTATTTATTGAAGAGTTTCCCGACACACGCCCCCACACATATCTGGCGCAGTCGGAGTTCGTCATATTGTCACGTTGCGAAATAGGTACCTAAAAATCAGGACACCGCCGCACTGACCTGTCTGGACGAAGGACCTACTGTGGAGGCCAAAGTGTCGAAGAAACTGTTGCTAGTACTGTGATCGAGACATCCAAAAATCGATAGAACGACGCTGTTCAGCAATGTTACTCATGTAAGTACATAAATCCTAATTATTGGTTGCTATATTTCTAACGCAGTGTACTATAATTATTCAAAATTTTTCACCCACGTAGTAATAGGGACTCTAGTCCTAGTAGACGAGATCAACTCCGCATAGCGCGAAGTAACGTCTTTAGAAACTTAGGAGATACAGAAACCATGACGGAACCAAGTGGTAGTTCCACAACTGACACGAGTCAAATAGATTTATCCGATAAGATTTACAAATCACTTAGGTTAGTTCCAGAATTTAATGGCAATCCCAACGTTCTAACCAGATTTTTGAAATTATGCGATGAGTTAGTGCTTGCCTATATCAGTCCAGAACCAGGACGCCAGCTCTCGAATTTATCTCTAATAAATGGGATTTTAAATAAGATTACTGGTACAGCTGCGCGTACCCTAGCAACAAACGGTATTTCTAGTGACTGGAATGGTATAAGGTCAACCTTAATTAATACATTTTCGGATCATAGAGATGAGTCTTCGTTGTACACTGATCTTTCTCTCTTAACTCAGGGAACTGATACTATACAATTATTTTATGAAAAAGTTCAACATTTATTATGCACGATTATGACTTACGTCGAATTGCACGAATCCATTAAAACTACGATAGAAGCAAAACGAGCTCTTTATAAAAAGCTAGCATTACAGACTTTCATGAAAGGATTACACGAACCACTGGGTTCTAGAATACGGTGTATGAGACCTTTAACTCTTGAAAGTGCTTTTGAATATGCGCAAGAAGAATTAAATGTTCTATATCTACAAAAAAGACATAGATTTTTACCAACAAAGAAAACCTTTCAAAATTTTTACGAGCCTGCCCCTCATACTTCATATATGCCAGCAAATCAAAATGCAAATTTTCAGACATACCCCAGACCTCAAATTCAGCCCTCGGGATCTCAATATATACCACAACTACACCAACAACCTGCAAGATTAGAACAGTACAGAGCGCCCTACCCGAGACCTACAAAGACTCAACAGATGTTCAGAGCTCCCCCTACTAACATGTCAACTGGATTTAAAATCCCACCCCGCCAAGCACCTCAGAATAATTATCCAAAGCCCATGAGTGGCATTAGCCATCCCGTCGCACGTACTCTACCACCCACCAATTATAATCATGGTAGACGCAACTTTGCGCCGAATGTTCCACAGATCAACGAAGCGAACTTTAACGAATATTTTAACGACAGCTATTGTGACCAGGACTATAACACACAGAACTTTGACGTAACCAACTCAGACTACCCCAATAATTTTTCCATTGACCTTGACCTTGACAATCAAAATTTTGACGATGGTTCCGAAAGCTCAAATTTTTGCCAAATTATAGAGGAAAATGCCCCCGAATAGAAATAAACTTACAAAGTAAACGCCATTTACCTTACATTCAAATAAGTGACCCCCCAATAAAACTATTAATTGATACAGGAGCAAATGAGTCCTTCCTTAGCCCTGAAACTTATGAGAAATTTTACTCACACATTTCACCCGATTATGAACCATTCCTAGTTACAAATACGCATGTGACTACCTATAATACTTATTCAATAACTGTCCCTTGTTTCCGAGAATTCAAAGACAATAATCCGATAAAACTATATCTCTATAAATTTCACAATTTCTTTGATGGGTTAATAGGTTGCGGACAATTAAGAAAATGGAACGCTAAAATCGACCTTGCTAGCCATACATTAGAGACCAAATTTACTAAAATTCCTATGAGTTTATACACCTCTGAACTTACCTGTGATTGCTTAAATTCTCATCAAGTTACTACTGTACCTGCACAGACTACTCGATTTATTAGGATCCCCACCAATATGGCCCAAGGTGACGTTTACATTGAAGAACAGCCAATTTCGGACTGTTATATCAGTGAATGCATATCATCCGCCGAAAATAATCATACCATTGTTCAAATTTCAAACCCGACGGATAACGATGTAGAAATTTCTATCGAAAAACCCATTTGCGCATATCTGTTTAATGAACTAACAATACCAGTAACTCAGTCATTTGACACCACTGCGGACACCGACGCGCGAGCTAAAGAAGTCTTATCACGTTTGCGCATAGAACATTTAAATGCAGAAGAGACAGCCAATTTAATTAATCTTTGCAAAGAATATGCCGATGTATTTTACCTTGAAAATGAACCTTTGACATTTACCAACGAAATCAAACACCATATTAGGACCATAGACGATAAACCAGTATACAGTAAAAGTTACAGATATCCTTATATACATAGAGAAGAAGTACAAAACCAAATAAAATCAATGTTAAATCAAGGGATTATTCAACCCTCTTCATCACCTTGGAACGCCCCAATATGGATAGTACCGAAAAAAAGTGACGCCTCTGGAAAAGTCAAATGGCGATTGGTCATTGACTTCCGACAACTTAATGCAAAAACAATTAATGATAAATATCCAATCCCAAATATAAATGATATTTTGGACAAATTAGGCCGATGCTTGTACTTTTCAACCTTAGATTTAAAATCAGGATTTTTGCAAATTCAGCTTAACCCGTCTGATATTCCGAAAACAGCGTTCAGCGTAGAGCAAGGGCATTTTGAGTACGTCAGAATGCCTATGGGCTTAAAAAATTCACCGGCTACTTTCCAACGCGTGATGGACAATGTCCTTCGCGGATTGCCGAATTGCACTACATACATGGACGATATTTTGGTGTTTTCTACGTCCTTGCAAGAACATGTAGTTAATTTGCGCGCCATTTTTGACCGTCTTAGAAGTTCCAACTTAAAAATTCAGATGGATAAATCTGAATTTTTTAAACATGAGACGCCCTATCTTGGTCATATTATTACTACAGAAGGTGTGAAACCTAACCCAGATAAAATATCAGCTATTTTAAATTACCCAGTTCCAAAAACCCCTAAGCAAATTAAGGCATTTTTAGGTCTACTAGGCTATTACAGGCGATTTATACCGAATTTCGCACGTATTACAAAACCCTTTACTTCATGTCTCAAAAAAGGCGCTAAAATTAATTTGACCCCAGAGTATTTAGGCTGTTTCGAACACTGTAAAACTCTTCTTACAAATGACCCTATTCTTCAGTATCCAGATTTTAGCAAAGAGTTTATTTTAACTACAGACGCATCAAATGTGGCCTTGGGAGCAATACTTTCTCAGGGACCGGTTGGCTCTGACAAACCTATAGCTTACGCATCTAGAACTCTGAATGACAGCGAAATTAATTATTCCACGATTGAGAAGGAGCTCCTTGCAATAGTTTGGGCCACAAAATACTTCAGGCCATACCTTTTCGGCAGAGAATTTAAAATAATAACAGATCACAAACCCCTTATTTGGCTCATGAATCTAAAAGAACCTGGTTCTCGTCTCACAAGATGGAGGTTAAAGTTAGCAGAATATAACTATACTATTGTTCATAAAAAAGGTAAAAATAATACCAACGCGGAAGCTCTGTCTCGTATTCAACTTAACCATAATGAAACTATGTCCTTGTTCGTGAATCACTCTGAAACTACACATTCTGATACATCTTCCACATTAACTGCACCAGGTAATAGCCCAATACATTCATCATCCACTCTCACTGCTCACTCAGATTGTGATAGAGGGTCGCATGAGCCTCATAACCAAGAACGTACAACTTCACCACATTCTGAAACTATACATACTAGTTTAGAAAATCCCGTTCTGGAAATTCCAATATCGGACGAACCTCTGAACAAATTTAAGAGACAGCTACTTATTAATATAATTAATAGCAATGCTACAAGTAGACCAATAGTTACAGAACCATTTCCGGATTTTAAAAAAAATTCTATAGACATAAATGCAGATGACATTGAAAGAAGTCTTATAAATGCTGTAAAAACTCACGTCGAACCAAATTCCCAAACAGCAATTCTTGTAAATCCTATCGAAAAAATGTTAAATATCGTACCAATCTTACAGCAAACTTTCGAAATGTCATCCATGAACTTAGTTCTAGTCAAATACGAAGTACTTGACGTTAATGATCAGTCGAACCAATTAGAAATAATAAAACAATACCACGAAGGTAAGACTAATCATCGTGGAATCAGTGAAACTTACCTTTCGTTATCCCAACGTTATTTTTGGCCGAAAATTAAAGCAGATATAACAAAATTTATTAATGATTGTAATATATGCAGATGTGCGAAATATGACCGTAACCCAATACGCCCGCAGTTCAGAATTGTTCCTCCACCAACTCAACCGTTGGAATTAGCCCACGCAGACGTTCTGACTATTGACCATGATAAATACCTAACAATTATAGATTCATTCTCTAAATACGCTCAAGCTTATCTTTTATCAGATTGTACTGCACCCAATATAATAAAAACCCTTCTAAACTACAGCACTCATCACGGTTTTCCTTTAAATTTAACCACTGATCAAGGTACTGAATTTAGCAATCAATTAGTGTCTGAATTTCTTCGTTTGCACAAAGTACAACACCATTTATGACGAGTGCATATGCACCTAATGAAAACGGTCTCATAGAACGTTTCCATAGTACGCTTTTAGAACACCTACGATTATTGAAAATTCAATATAAAAACGAACCTTCTCGTAATCTTGTACCGTATGCGTTAATTGCTTATAATAACTCAATTCACAGTTTAACTAAGTGTAGACCATTCGATGTAGTTTCTGGACATTTTGACCCTCGAAATCCAGTCGATTTAAATTTAACGGACCGATATCTTCAAACTTATATTCATGAACATCGTAGTCGAATGGAAACAGTTTATAAAATTATTCATGATTCTGCATTATCCAATCGCGTAAGTATAATGACGCGTCGCAACGCTGATAGGGAACCCGCTCTAGTTTGCGAGGAGAATCAAGAGATACATATTCGAAATCCAATGGCAAGTAGACAAAAGTCGGCACCTCGCTTTATTCAGGACAAAGTAGTTAGAAACCTACCTATACATATATATACCGCAAAAAGTCGTGGTCCGGTTGCAAAATCACGGTTAAAAAGACCACCGAAAAAATGAAACTTCATATCATTGTTACAGCTACTTACTATGGTTGCCGATTTTCCTAGTTGGTGCCCAAGACATACGCCTAGATAACTTAGATAATGGACCGGGTATATTACCATTTAACCTCGGTTATACAAAAATAATATCTCATTTCCACACATTCTTGCAGGACATTGACCTTGGAGATATTGAGTCACATGTGAAGACTATTCAGTCTCAACTTGCTGACGCTACATATAAACTATCACATCGCGATAACGCTCTTTTTAACTATCAAATTAAACATCTACATTCAAAGTTGGATAAAATTTTATTGCAGTTAGATACATTTAGGTCGACCAGAATTAAGAGAGGTCTGATCAATCCATTAGGCACAATTATAAAAAGTATTTCCGGTAATTTGGACAACGATGACGCTCTGAAATTTGAAAATGCATTACATATTTTAAAGAAGAATGATCTAACTTTGACACAATCATTTAATAAACATATTACTTTATACAAAGAAATGACGATTCAGCAAAATCAGGTAATCAGTAATATTTCAATTAATCAGAGAAAATTAGAAAAAGCTCTTTCTTATGTCATGAATATGACAAATAATGATAATGAGCGAGTAATTCGATACGCTCATCTTGTGCAACTTTTCGCGATATTGACCGAAAACGTACAAGAACTACTGAGCGAAATTAATAGAATAGAAAATATATTAGCTTTTAGCCGAAATAGATCAGTTCACCATTCTATACTTTCTGTTAAAGATCTTAAAAATATGATAAGTCATTTAAAAGGTATATACAGATCCGACGAAATAATTGACGTAGATTTAAGAAATTATTACGACATTCTTAACTTGGCTTCATTTTTTACTGAGTCCACAATCGTAGTAGTCATGAAGTTTCCCATTACATTTAATACCGAGTATCAGTTATATGAACTGTGCCCCGTTCCGAATAAAAATAGCATAATTATAGTACCACCTGCACCTTATATAGCATCTAATTCTCAGGAATTTGTGTACATGGAGGCTGAATGCCCGAAGGTCAACTCCTGGCACCTATGCGAGCAGAAGATCATTCATCAGATTACAGCAAAACCGGACTGTATTCAAAAACTCATACAATTTCAGGAGATAGACGCAACGTGCAAAACCACGCCTATCTCTCTGACCAAGGAGGCTCTGATTGAGTTAGATAGCTATCATTACATAATCACATTTCCCAACAGTACAAAAGTTAAGCTATCCTGTAGTAAAGAACGCTACGAGATGTTAAAGGGAAGTTATTTGGTCACCGTCCCTCAAGGTTGTAAGATAAAAACCCCGGAGCTTAACATTATCAATATAGATAACAGATTAGCAGGGCAACCATTAGAACTCATGGCTCTTCCACATTATGAATTATTAACGAAGACACGAGGTATTAACTTGAAGACTACAGACCTCGGCAGCCTTAGAAAAATTCAAAACCAAGTTATTATGCAGGAAGAAATACAAATTGAATCAGCAGATACCATTGGAATCTACCATACCACAATTCCATTCTACACACTCATACTATTTAGTGCAGGCGCACTGGGCATCATATACATCATTCGTCGCCGCCGTCGAGCAGCGAAAATAAATATTACGACTCAAACCAATACCGAACTAACGGAAGAGGAGAAACGAGCCGCAACTTTTGGCGTCAAGGTCACCAAATAGTTGCTCATCTGGTAGGGGAGGTGTTACGGTGTCACTATGCAAGTCGACCATACCGTGCCGACAACGCATTACGTCGCCGCGCTTCCCACGTCACCGCGTATTGTCGCCGCCTTCGCTTACCTAACTTCGGTGGGAACGGACACTACTTATAATAATTATATCTATCTAATAAGTTAAATTTTAATTTCCTCTATACATTTTGTGGAGTTTCAATATACTGTCATCTTTTAAAAAGAACTTATTTATTGAAGAGTTTCCCGACACACGCCCCCACACATATCTTGTGTATAAATAATAATCCGACATATACCCGTTTACAATAACAACAACAAAAATAAGACAAATTTTGTGTTACAATTTTTAGGTTATACTGAGCCTAGGGATATTCGCATAATGAGAGTGTAAACTATTGTCTACGAATAACAGTTTCATTATGGGCAGGGTGCGGCGCTGCTATTGTGGAGTTATTATTGCACCAGTGTGCGGTCGTTGATCATGATTTCTATCCAACGGGGAAAGTTTGCACAGTAGTAATATCTTGTTTCTGACCAAAAATATTATAAATACACCTTTATTTACACCATTAACAATGAAGTCCCGTCTACTAAAACTAAACTTAAGAGAGGTAGGGCATAGTGGAAATTAATAATTCCACTCACAAATGGAGCCGCCCGTCTGGGGAAGTACCTCCACCTTGCAGAAAATCGTAGCCAAATAACATAGTCCCGTGCTATGTTGTGTTCCTAACGGTGAGCAAGGTCGCCAGAGCTCCGCGAGGAAGCGTTGTGTTGGCAGATAGGTTAAGCATCACGCTATTGTCTCCTATGCTGCCATTACTCCTTGATTTACAGGGTCGGCAACGCGCGAGTGATACACTTGGTGTTGCAAGCTTCCAAAGGCTACGGTAGCCGCTGACCGTAATGGTATTTAAAAAAATAACAATAAAATTATCTTTTTGTTACCATGTTTTTTTTTGTCCTTGATAAGGTTACGCTTGACCGCCAGTTCGCTTAAAATTATTATTTTACTTTTTTTTAAAGCTTACTAGCAATGTGGATCGCACATAATAATAAGATAATAAGGATACTAGTAGTATTCTTATTAAACCCTCGTGCTAAGCTAAATGCTTGTGTTACGAGTAGGTTCACGTCGGTAATGCATTGGGTGGATTTCGAACCGGCAACCAAAATGATCACAAGTCCGACGCCCTAGCCAGTAGGCTACCGCTGCTTCGTACTAAATTCTATTCTAAATTAAATTCAATTTCTAATTAAATTAAATTTAGCATTTTATCACTGATTTATATCATAATAGGTATAACAACAATTATTATTCACTAGTCTTAGAAACCAGTAGTTAATCCTAAAGTTATTTAATTTAACAATCAAAATTTGATAACCGAAATTACAACAATTGATAATTTAATACTAAGACAACCAAAACTCTAATTACTGCAAATGACGTAATAAATTACGAGACTAAAAATATGACGACCGATTAATAATGCAAAAACGAGGGTAGCGATGTTCAACCGTTGCCGACCGAAAACCGAATGAAACCGTTGCTAAGCGTGCGCCGTGTTTTATAGCGCGCCGCTTGGTCCGGGTCTAGGAGAGAGGGGTTTCGCTAAGACTAGTTTATCTGTAGAAGCAGTGATAGCCTAGTGTTATGACGGTTGGTCTGTCAAGTCAAAGGTCACGAGTTCGAACCCTCTGACTTTTCGAAGTCATGTGTAAATTAAATAGTTAATTATCACGCGCTTAAACGGTGAAGGAAAACATCGTGAGGAAACCTGCATGCCTGAGAGATTTTCTCGATGACGTGTGAAGACTCAGACCCGTGCCCCGCAGTGGTGTCCCACTGCTTGGTATAATGGGTTGATTATGTTATCTGCAGGGCCTCGGCCTGAAAAAGAGGTAGAATAGGTAGTAGAGGTCTCATGGCAGTCACATAAATTGTGTAAAATATCGATATTAAGCCGCATCTCATTAGATTGGAATCCTGCAATTATCTACTGATGGTTATGAACACTAACAACAATGACATGTTCAAAATAATATTCTCCCAAAAAAAAATTTAATACGACTGAAAATTGCCATTTTTGTTGTAACTAAGATTAGAACTGAATTATATTTTGAGTGCTTTTTAATTTCACTGAAAATAAGCCTTTAAAATGTCTCAAATGCAAAAATTTTCCTTCTTCCCGTAATTCACACAAAAAAACACAAAGAATGGCTTATTTCACGCATGAAAATTACGGCAGTTTTCTATTTGCCATGCAGCCATATATTTCCGAAACACTTTGAACGCAAAACGACCACAATGGGAGCAAAACAATATGTCCCGAGCAATATTTTCCCGGGACTTAACATCAACAAGTTGCTTTGAATGGCCCCGTATTTTTTACAATGAAACTGAACTGTTTGCCTGTAAGTAAAATATGAGCGTTTTTAAACGACTTTAAAAATATGGAGGCTTTCACATGGTTCGTATTTTTATTATTGAGGAATTTTACCTCCCACCCAAAATATAACCCCTTGGTTCATAATATGACCAATACTGCAAAATTCGATTTTGGAATTATGTTGTGACGAGATTAAAAAAAAAGTGTTTATGTGTAGGTCGCACATTACTAGTATTCTTGTTGCTAAGTTAAATGCTTGTCTTAGGAATGTTCCGCGTCGTCGTCGTTAGTGCAATGGGTGGGTTTCGAAACGGCAACCACATGATCGCAAGTCCGACGCCGTAGCCATTAGGCGGACGCCGCTTCAAAATAAAAGACCTTGGTCCATGATATGACCAATAGTACAGAATTCGATTTCGGAATTATGATGTGACGAGAAAATTATCCCGTAGAACATATGTTAGCCCGTCTAAGGTCTTTCAGTCAATCCTTTGGGTCTCTAGATTCCCTCTGATAAGAGACAAAGCTTAAAGGAATCGGAAGTGGCCTAAAATACGCAGATGTTGTAAAAGTGATATTAAAATGTACTTAAAAATTCTGGTTTTGGATTTAATAACGTTGCCCTCTACTTCAATCGTAAAACATCACAAACGAATTCCTTGTACCGGTCATTAAATGATAGAAAAATTCCGCAAATGTAAACTAGATATAAGAAAATCTAAAGATTAATGATCTAACATCATACGGATTGGTAAACTTTATTTCTCGTCAAAAATTTCTCGAAATCCATAATTATCTCAAGAAGTCCCCGCGAACAGGCATTTTACTTTTAAATAAATCAGACCTCCAACTCGTAATAAGTTTACGAAGTTGGCTTTGAAGTCAAAAACATCGAATTAGGGGGTCGTCTGATATAATCGTAACATTTTTAGCTACAGACAAGTTTAACTTTATACAAGTTCTTTTATCCTATTCGCAATTTGCGAAGTCGAAAACAGGAACGTTTGTTGTTTGGATCGAAGTGTGAATCGCCTTCGTGTCGGCACTAAAATAAATTTAGGACCAATAAAACGCACAATGGCTTTGATTTCCTTTTATTATGTCTACCACGCGCGTCATCCGAGTCTCTTAACACAAAGTATATCGTGATGTGCAAAGGAGGAGTATTCATGTTCCATTTTTAGGTAGACTACATACAAGCAAAAAATAATTGCGTTTCTGTCTATTGTTCAAAGTTAAAAGAGCCAGAATAATATTCTAATTAAGTTGTACGTTTGGGTTTAGACATATGCAGGTATATGTAGTGCAAGTGCAAAAAGCTTTTTAAAAAGAGAACGTTTCAGTATTTCTCTTCTCTTATTGTAAGCTACATTGATTTTAACTCGTCAGCAGTTCAATCGGGTGAAATATTATTGTTTGCCTTTTTAATGTGGCGTCTGGATCTTGGGCCGATGACACGAAGGACGGTTAAAAACAACAAGTCAGTGAACTCATATGGCTTTTTGAGGTTGGTTCACAGTTTCACACAATACCCATAGGGGCCTTAAGAATTCCACGCGTTATTAATTGTTTGTAAACTAAAGTTTAATGTTTTGTGGTACATCGGATTATTACGTACCATAAAGTTGTTAAAGTGTTACGACTATTGTCCCTAAAGGGGATTGGATTAATAAAGTTTATTATTCGAATATTTTCGTTTACAAATACTTGTATAAACATTATTTGCAAAAAAAAATAAGGGAATTATTTTAATGTGTAATAGGTAGTTGTATTAAAATTTACCTAATTTCATATGAGTTTATTCGTTATACCTTCTAGCCATTATTATAGGTATCATTGTTGATAATGATTTACACCCTTATGTACAATGATTAACTGCCTAGTTATTCTATCAGCCGTCATCTCATCATTATTTTATTTTTATTTTATTTATTACGGACATTCTATTTTATTATTTCCATACATAGAATAACAAACCATCTCGCCTGTATTCCCCGAAGGGTTGAAGGGTATACTAATGTACAGCCGCAGTTTATTAGATGTATATTTAGATCCCAGGTATAATAGCAGGCGAGCCTATTGCTGTTAATCGGAAACAAATCAAAACTCTAAGCCGCTAATGAGAATTTCATAGAGAAACCCAAATCACTTTACTCGACCTGGGAATCGAGCCCAGCATAGCAGTCGCGCTTACGACCACTCGCGTCTATTTTAATTTATTCATAAAAAGGGTTCTGTGAATATGAGGTAAGTGAACTACTAACTACTTACATACACATAACACTGTTACCCGCAATAGAATTAATTTGTAATAAAACCAAGGTATACTAAGTAAACAAAACTTAGCGGTCTTTGGCTACCCAAACCAATATTATAATCTAAAGTTTATTCATCATCATATCTTCTAATAATATAAAACGAACGACATGTCTGAAAACGGGACTTGCTAGCAATATTTTCAGTGCAAACACCAGCCAATGGTTTTATAACTCCTACGGTTATTGCTACTCTGTACATCGTCT
The DNA here is from genome assembly GCA_910591435.1 of Acronicta aceris. Classification (NCBI taxonomy): domain Eukaryota; kingdom Metazoa; phylum Arthropoda; class Insecta; order Lepidoptera; family Noctuidae; genus Acronicta; species Acronicta aceris. The sequence goes on from OU342774.1 coordinate 7,449,966, forward strand.
TTGCATTGATGTATAAAGAAACATATTACCTCGCTTACATATAGAGGTACTAGCTGCTGACCGCGACCTGGTTTACTTAATACTTTGATCAGTCATAAATTTAAGGAAACTGAATTTCTGAGGAGAAGCTTTCGAATGGCAACCGAGGACCGGTCATAGAACTGTTGGTCGACGACATCGTGAAGGTGGTGGGGAAAAAATGGTCGTGAGTAGCCCAGAGCCGAAACAAATGGAAGGTACATGAAGACGCCTTGGTCCAGCAGTGGATAATATCGGGCTGATGATGATGATCATGATTTTATGCTTGTGGCTCGCTGTCATCTTGTCTTAACGTTTAGCACATTTTTATCTGATTTAAATAGCATACGTAGTGACTAAAGTCACTAAGGGTTCAGTTAAAAACCTAAAATGCTGACTATACCTTTGTCGCCATTAACACACGTAAGATTTATTTCATTTTATTTAGTAAGTAATGTTTATGTAGTGTATAACTAGTAAATAAAGATTTATTTCATTTAATAAGTATGAAACTACCATACTTGTTGTTTTTTCATAATGTACAAAGCGTTTATTATTTTTTAGTTTAACCTAAATATCTTTCGTAAGCGTTATTTATTGTGTCTCTTAAAAATAAGGAAAGACATTATTTGTTTATTTATAAGGCAGTTAAATTCTGGATATAATTCTATTAAGTACCTGTTTATTTAACTACATTTTAATTTAATTTATGTTAAAATTAAGTAATGATTTGATCATTTTAATCATTCCACAACAGAATTTAATCTGCGTCACAGAACGGTATAAAAAGAAACAAAGTTGTAAGAAGTAGGACTTAAATTAAATTAATTCCAACAAATAAGTATTGCCTGCTAAGCAACAGGTCCAAAACAAGTTAAGACCAAATAAATTAGTGTTTATTAACGTCTGAAGCAAAGTTTATTAAAGAAAATGTTAGCGTGAATCACTTAGTTAATTATTCAAAGCGAAGTAGGAAACTTGTACAATGTAAATTAAATATCCTACATAAGTTATGGCGGGGACAAAACAAGTCGGACAAATAAGATTTTCCTACCAGTTCTCGCTCCAGCCGTGATTAAAGTTAACTGTTCCATTTGGAAAAAAATATCAGATTGTAGCTCCAGTAAGAAAATTTTTGAGTTATGATTGTTTTTATGTCTGGAACGAATTATATTGAATGTCACGTCATACATATAGGTGTAACAAAATGAGAGACGAGACAAAAGGGATATTTTTTTATGTGTTTTCAAAATTAAATGGGTATTTTTAAATCTGACCGATATTAATTGTTGCAATAAAATCATTTTGACAGAGCCCAAAATTACTTATAATAATTTTATACTTTGCATGAATCTATGCTGCAAAATAGACTAAATTATTTTCCATTTTTAAAATAAAGCCCTTCATATTAAGGCTGATCGTTCACCTGAGTCCGCCAAATTCAAATTTCAAGTGGTTTTTCGTAGGTTTATAATAAGTTCTAGATTCATTTCAGTAATAATCACGATATTAACTATACAATATTCACAACGTATAACTAAAATCATTGCTTAAAAATCGTTATTGTAGGTAAAAGTAGTGTAAAATGTCAATTTTGACCATTGGCACAGTTTTTGGCAAGTTTTTCGCTTGATTTGAATTTTTAAACAAAGGTTTTAGTTCTCAGTTGTGAATGTTATATAGTTATTGTCGCGAATACTACTGCCATGAATGCAGAACTTGTTATACACCTAGAAACTGCGAAAAATCACTTGAAATTTGAATTTACCGGGCTCAGATGATTGATCAGCCTTAATTAATAAACTTATTCTACAAAAACATACCATCACGCCTGTATTCTCCAAAGGGTTAGGCAGAGGCGTACTAATTTAAACCCACAGTTTGTCAGTATATTTAGATCCCATGTAATAAGCGGCGAGTCTTTTGCTAATAACCGGGCATAAATCCCAAACTCCGAGCTGCTAATGAGAATTTCATAGAAAAACAACACCTTGCTCGACCTGGAAATCGAACCCAGGACGTCCAGCCTAGCAGTCGCGCTCAGAATCACTAGACTAAGGAGGCAGTTTATTTACTTATTCTACCAAAACTTTAATGCTTACTACCTTTTCATTTATTTTCCAGTCACTGTATCACTACGTACGTATTATCGACCCCTCAAATATTACACTTTATACGAGACACTATATGTATGCATCATGTATTCCCTTATCGTTTGACCTTTAATAAATACGTCTGCGAGAGTCAGAATTTTGCATGAAGTCTGGATGGATGTCTGCAATATTTTAACTGGAGAACTATAAAGTGGAATGAATTCGAGCATACGAAGCTCTCACGGAATTTTATGTAACTGGTTATTCTGTAGAAGCAGTAACCTTCTAGTGAAGACAATAATATATATAAATAAATAATTTTATTATGCAAATACGTACACCCTTAAGATTTTGTTTTTCACTTTGTAAGTACAGTGCATGTCTCTATTTCTTATACCAACGAGGCAAAGCTAACATAAGACATTGATACTAAAATAAGACTTATAATCTACTCTCGCCTTTTCCAATAACTATAGAAATTGATAAAATCATTAAGTTTCAATTAAATGAAAATGAGGACCGTTATACTCTGCTACATTTTTCATCGAAATAATAGAACCTATTATGGTCCACGCCAATATTACAATTCCATTTTTCCTCCATAAGGAAAGGTAAAGGAAACGCCACAAGCTACGGATAATTATTTAGGATATAAACAGGCTATCACTGCTTGATATAACAAATATTTACAAATTTGTGACAGAAAAGAAACTACGGACAAGACCGAAAAGCCTGACAGGATATCCGTATTGCCCAGGATGGGTTGTTGGAGTAAATTGCAGTCACTTCATGTAAAAAAGAAAGAAGTTTGACAAATATTAACAAACAACAAGAATAATATCATAATAACAGCATCAAGACACGGTTACTATGTTCTTGCAATAAATATCATTGAAGTAACAGGATTCCAAATTTCAAATCGATTAGACCTATGGAAGTGGGTCACATCTCTTCATGAACCAGAAAAGAGCTGATAATCTTCATTGATTATTTTCTAAAATCATAGCTAAGAGCACTCTCAATAAAGTCACTTTTAAAACAAAATAACTAAATCCAAATCGGTCCATTCATTTGGGCGCTGCGATGAAACAGACAGGAGCACAGATACACACATTAAACTTATAACACCCCTCTTTTTGCGTCGGGGGTTAAAAATTGCAAAGAAATGTACCAGTGCTTCCAATCATCTTCGCGGCGTCTTCAAAAAGTTTGATTATGTTCCTAATGAGCCCCAAAGTTGCTATGTCACGTACTTTATAGACTCACGTTCTTACGGTGCTTACCACCCCAAGAATTTTAATGATATGCTCGCTATATGGGCTTTTTGGAAATTTTCCAGTAATAACAGCACGTAATACGTTTGGCGTAGCGCGATTTTCGTCCCTACAAATGATGGGTTCTAACGAATATTTGTATGATATACAGTTAGTAAATCCGGGTCTGTAAAAATTGGTGCTTTTAAACGCATATCCTATGAGGCAATGTCTTGCGCAAATGGAGATTTTTTTTTTTCAAAAATGTAATGCTTAGGATAGCAATCTGCAACATTAATCTGCATCATGAAAAAAAAGAACTGTCTTCGTTGACTTGTTCTATCTGTTCAAAAGATACATCACAAACGCTGGAAGTCGGTTTTCCTTGTTCAGATAACCACCAAATTCATATTTTTGACCAACTTTTTTATTTTTTGACCAACTGTTTATTATAACGGAAATCTAAATTGGTTCACGATCGGCGAAAATATCGCGTAACACATACAAAAAAAACATACAATCCAATTAAAAATATCCTCCTATATTTGAAGTTGGTAAAATAATACTAATTCGCATTCAAATCCCTGCGCTCCAGAACAATCGATAATATTGTGTGTTTTTGCTTCACGGCTTAAAAAGAACAAACACCATTATTTTCTGTAACAATTTATCTACTTTTATTGTTTGTTGCCTTATTTCAATGTACTTACGGGAACCATCTTTCTTTTCAGGAGCCGCTAACACTAATCGGATCTGCGAGTTTGCTCAGGTGAGACCAACATTACCTCTGTGCGATGTCTCCTGAAGTTAGTCGCTCCACTGAACAGAGCAACAGGTGCCTCCCATCTTCCTGTGTGTTACTGGGGATTTTTTAAATTAGTGTTTATTTATTTATTTATTCAGCTCTTACTTGCTGTCACAATCCTTTTTTTAATATAATGAATAAATGTTACACATCTAACTGCATATTGTAAAGCTTAATATTGTAATCACGTTTATTTTTCTTTAAAAAAGAGAATCTGTGGAGTTTCTTGTCGATTCTTCTCCATAAAATCCACTTTTTGGAATCGTGCTACTAGTTTTGACTCTTCAAAAATACCTATTTTAATGTCTATTTGATATAAAACATTTTAACTTTTACTTATTATGATATACTAATACAGGACATGATATCATATATTATTATATATATTATAATAATTAATTAATTATTATTAATTAATTATTATATATATACACGAGATAAAAAAATATATTGCTGCGACATAATTTTGTCGTCGCATTATCTCGTCTAGGGCCATTGTTTTGACACGAGATAAGTAACGACAAAATTATTTTGCGACGCGTATGTTATCCTAACTTGTTTCAGAACAATTCGATACCGATCCAAAACATTTTCTTTTCCTTCATATGAAAATACTGGACTTAGACAAATTGGATATACTGCCTCATTAGTCTGGTAATTTCAAAAGGTCCTGGATTCAATCCCCAGGTCGAACAGTGTAATTGGGTTTTCCTATGAAATTACACAGACCATCACGCCTGTATTCCCCGAACGGTTAGACAGAGGCGCACTTAATATACAGCTGTACACCCACAGTTCGCCGGTATGTCTAGGTTCCATGTTATAGAGAATTTCATAGAAAACCTTAACAATACTTTGCTCGACCTGGGGTCGATTAACCTAGGACCTCCAGTGTAGCAGTCGCGCTTGGAACCATTAGCAGTTCTCAGTAGCAATACGCAATTTGGATTTGTGCCCGGTTAATTTCTAAACAGGTGTACATGTACATTAGTAGATAGTAAGTACACCTCTGCCTATCCCGTCGGGGAATACAGACGTTATGTTATGAAAATTGGATGAAATAAAAAACATACCTACATCAAGTAGGTACTTGAAATTCATAACGTTTCGCACATTCGCAATAGTACCTATATTCGTACATAACTACGACTACGTAATGTCTCTCTTTTACCTCGAATAAACAGAACTCCAAGAAACACAAACACGAGACGGTGTGTTAACGTTTGATCTGACGTCTTATAGTAACGTATTAGTCTAGAAATTGCACCTATACGTATAAATACTAAGCAACCTCCCTTTGACTGGCTCAAACAAACTTAATGGGTCGCTGCTAAGCATTGTGTTTTTCTTAAATTGAGACCGATAATTCTAACTCACGCCTTTCACCCACAGGTGTAGGCAGAAACTATAGACCACTTGCTACAGTTCTTGCATATTTCCTCATACATCTTCTTATACATACACACCGGTTGCGAGTACTACGCACCTGATCGTTTTGAAGGACCTCTTCTCTAAGATCGGCGTATGTGGTTCTAGGGCGACCTCTTCCGACGCTGCTAATATTTTTTTTTTATTCTTGATAGGCTTACGCTTAACCGCCTGATGTTAAGCAACAATGCGAATTATTAAAAATTATATAATATTTTTGTAATAAACATACCATTTTTGAGCTTGTAGAATTCTGCTGCTGGATTCGTCTGCATTAGTACCACGGGTACCACCGCATTGCCAAATATTTTGCCACTAAGCAATAATGTGCTATTGTATTCCGGTTTGAATGGAAATGTAGCCATTGTAATCACTGGGCAAATGAAACCATAACTGATGTCTATGCTTGATTTCCATTATATAACAATAAAATAACAACACGCAGCAAGCAACAACAAGACAACAATATAAAATAAATAAAGACATTCGTCCACGAGACATTTCCTATCAGAGCGTTATTTTCAATGTTATGTGCATGTCCTCAAAAGTTTTTATTCAGAAATGTATTTCTTGTTAGATTTAGGTCTTTTATGCCAGTTGAATGAATTCCTTATGTAACTATACATTTCCAAAAAGTCTATAGTATATTCGATTAAAGGCCAGGGTAAAGATATCCCCTAGAAAATGGAACAAAGGATTACTAAAGGTGGTATTAAAGTATATAAGTTTATTTGTTCTCTTTGTTGTGCTGAAAGTCTTGTATTTTCTTAACTTTTATATAGCTTCTTCAATTACGGCTTGAGGCGTTTCACAGCTGCTTTGTTTACTTAAATTTCCAAGCGCTTATTTATTTACGGCAACAGCAACAGTTTATAAATAAAGACATTCGTCTTGTACTTCGATATTTAAACAGCTGCTCAATTTACCTTTATTTTTTTATCTCGTGTGAGGACGAGTTAGAATACAATTCCCCACTGCCATATTAACATCTCGCAAGAGACGAAAAAATATCTGACTTACTCGGTGGTACGTGCTCTTGGGGTATCACTGCCTGAAAACCACACTTACGTCGGAGTCTGTCATAAGTGTGGCACCATGTGTGTGTTTTGACTTTTGCGCAGTTCTCCCTCGGGTGCTGCGTCTCTGGCAGTCTAGGTGCTCTTAAGGGTCGGCTATGCATCAGCAACTCCTCTGGTGTTGCAGGTGTCCATGGGCGGCAATACTTAACATGACTTACATGGCTCGTCTGCTCATTTGCCTAATTAATGGAATGAAGAAGCCCAGGATAGAAAATCCTGGACTGAGTTAGGGGAGACCTTTGCCCAGCAGTGGGACACAAAATAGGCTATAAAAAAGATATCTTCCTATGAAATACTTATAACTGAACAATTTTTTTTTTCGATACAAATTTTCATCGCCTGAAAAATTAACAGTGAATTTAAAATCACCTTTTAGTAGATATATAAGTCTCAATAAATTTAACAGAGTAGGTACTTGCGATTATAATTTACCAAACTTTCGATGGATCCAGTAGTAGGGCTATTCCCTGGTTACAAAATAGTCCAGGCCAATACTCACAAACTAAACATACAGTTCAGTCGTAGGTATGCACTAGATATTGCTAACATCTGTTACGTGAATACATTTGTGCTCCTTACCCCTAGTAATCAATCCATCAAACATTTGATTGATAGCTGACCTCTCTTAGTTGTAACATTGTGCAATCGATAGCAATCAGACATCTAGATTGATCTACTCAATTAGTTATTAACTTGCTGAAATAGGAAACTACTTGGTATTATAGTTTCTGAATCAGGCTTTTCCTTGTTTATAAGTGAAAGTTATACACCATTATCACACAGGTATACCTGACATCTCAGATAAGCCTTTTCTTTTTGAAAGTCGTTGGAAAATGTAACTATAAAGTATAAAATAGTATGTCAAAGTAAATAATCTTACATGCATTGATTCTAATGGAAAATCATCTAATTAACCTTTTAAGTGCTGGCCAAATATTAATTGCCCGTGCCCCTAGCGCGCGGCTACAAATCGATAAAATAATAAAAAAAATATAAATACAATAATTATATTGAAAAATAAAATAATGATAAAAAAAATACATAATTGTTGTATCGTAAAGTCATCGTAAAGTCGTTGGAAAATGTAATTATAAAGTATAAAATAGTATGTCAAAGTAAATAATCTTATATGCATTGATACTAATGGAAAATCATTTAATTAACCTTTTAAGAGCTTGGCCAAATATCAATTGCCGTGCCCGTGAGCAAATAATAAAAAAATTATAAATACAATATTTTGATTAAAAAAAATTTGATAAAAAAAATTACGTAATTGTTGTTTATAATAATCTCTATTTAATAATGGTTTTAGTTGTACGACGCAGTTAATAGGACGAAAATAGGATGAAAGAATCATGCATGTTCTCTGTCGCAGAAATACGACACGCGCGGTAGGGGCACGGAAATATAAGCGGTCAAAAGGTTAATATCAATGTTTGACATGAATTTAATTGTAATTGTTAATGAACTTTTAAAACAACTAAATTATTAAACTTTCGCATCCCACTTTGTGGCAAAATAGAAAGACTGTAACTACCCCATATTACCCCATTTGTCTTTTATGATTTTATCTTTCGTAGGGTAAGGTGTTGTTTCATGCAATATTTACATAGGATAGGACCTAAAATCATATCATCCTTGCTTTTACAACTATAATTATTTTATTACATATAAACAGTTACATTATAGATTATCATACCATAACTTACCATTACTTTTATATTTCCCGAAGGGTTAGGCAGAGGCGTACTTATGTACACGCACAGTTCACCGGTGAGTTTATTGCCATTAACCGGGCACAAATCCAAACTCCGAGCTGCTACTGAGAATTTCATAGAAAATGACAATTTTGCTCGACCTGGGAATAGCAAGACGTAGCAGTCACGCTCAGGACCACTAGGCTAATGAGACATTATAAAATATAAAAAATAGAATAGATTAAATATATAAATAATAATGTAGCCCACAGCGCACACAAATTACCATTTCAAAATTAAATACAAGTTCGCTGTAATATGTCCAAGATATTCTTTAACCTTATTATTCTGTCATCATTCCCTTTCAGGTCGCAATTTACCTAGTAACATGTAACCTAAACATATCGGCTAACCGACATGTAGGTTACAACAACATTGCGGCGTAATATGTGATTCCACCCTTAATCATAATATCTAGGCCAACGCTAATGTAAGTGGAGTGGCCTAATGAATTTGCGGTACGACAAATATAAATTTTAGGAATCTAGGGGAAAAACAAAGGAATAGAATCATTTTTTACAATAAATTTACAGTAAATAATTAATATATGAACTAAAAATATGGTTAATGTCCAGTTACTATAGACTTGCCTTACAGAAACGATACGTAATGCAACACCAACTTTTTATTCTTACCCACAATAATTATTTTAAAAGATTATTTATTATCTGCTTCATATTAGTTTATTTACGAGTACCTACCGTTCTGTTTTTCTTATTCATGTATCTAGTACTTCTCATATTAAATGAATTGTATTCTTTATGAGAAATAAATGTCTTAAACCGTATTTAAATCGCGCAATAATCATGTGATCCACTGCGCTTCTCGTGGGTTCGATCCTCAGCACTGATTTTAAAATGGAATGTAAACACATATTACTTCGAAGTCAGACACCGCAATATCAAATGCAATAGAACATGCAAAATGCTAACTCGAATACAGAAAGTGGCTCGAAGTTTCACGGGCAGAGGTTACCAACTTCCCCGCATGCAGGGAGAACGTCAATAGGGCCAGGGACACTCAACTTTAATAACCCCTCTACGTATTTACATGTGACTTTTGCTCGCGTTAACAAATTTGCTTTTACGGTACGCCGTATGATGAAATTGTTCGGGAACAATTTTGCGACGCGAGCTCCAGAATTTGGATATGCAAAATTGGGGCAATAATATGGAAGCGAGTTGATTGAAATACGAGAAAGTGCTTATTTTTGAAAGTGGCTTAAGATTTGCTACAGATGAGTATGATGTGATTTTGAAGGGTCGTTTGGAGAAACTTGGAAAAATCTCTTAAGAAAAAACTCTTCGTAGTTTAGTAAAACGCCTAATAACACATTATTAATTCACGAGTATTATTCACACTCTTAATGTCCATTTATGGTTGTCGGATAAGTATTTTTAGGGTAATTAAATACAATTGTAACTGGTCGATAACTGTACATAGCAGACATTTATGAAAAAAACAATATGAGTGGTCTGTATAAGCTAAAACAATTTTTTATGTTTGTCTATCTGTAGGTATGTATGTTTGTACGCGCATCACGCGAAAATTACTGCACAGTTGTATTACTGGAAGTCTAACTTAAAATCTGATTCATGTTTTATCTTAATACACGCATAGAAATCATGTTATAGTTCTTTCTTGACACGAGTGAAAACGCGGGAAACAGCTAGTCGTAGCTAGTAGAAAAATTATTTTATATTGGTTCGTCCTCTATGCGTTCGTATATCGATTACGAGCTACACATTAATCTATTCCATCATAGCTTAAAACTTATTATATATACGACTAATTGTCTTTACTGAATTCTGTTTCTCAGTATAACATTGACAATAACGAGCACTATGAACGGAAATTATTCTCATTTACACGTAATACTAATTAGCAAGTACTGAGTACTCAACTTATCAAAACCAGGCATGTTCCAGCATATTAGCAATAATCCGCTTATGAGAGATACGCAGTAATCCCAGGCGTATGTAGAGCTATGTGCTAATTAGTACTATGATCATTTATGTATTTATAATATAACATACCATCACGCCTGTATTCCCCAAAGGATTAGGCAGAAACGTATTACTGTACACTCACAGTTTCACCGGTACGTTTTGGTCATGTAATAGGGGGCGAGTCTTTTGCCATTAACCGGGCACAAATCCAAACTCCGGGCTGCTACTGAGAATTTCTTAAAACCCATTAATTCTTTCGAGCTGGATATAGAACCTAGTACCTCTCACTCAGCAGCCACACGTATATGTACTAGCCTACTGAGACATATTGATAAAGCGAGTTCAAAAGAGATTTTATTAAAATTTGTAAGTACCTATACATTTCCACAAAGAATTTTATTAATACGTTGCTGCTTGTCCATTCATCTGAAAGCACACATTAGCACCACTTAAATGCTCACACCAAGAATAACTTATATAAATTAACTCCAACACGATTTTGTGTATATAATACATCTTTTATAATATAACTAAATACCTCTCTTATATAAAATAATCTAGGGGTGCAGTGCCCTCGCCAAGTCGAGAAAATCATGGGCCGGCCGTACCATCCTCTTCTCGAAGCTATTCGCAACACTTTTAAGTCCCCTGTATCTTCGTCGTAGGTAAAACTAGAAGTCTAAAATTTTATTGTTCATTATCGAAGTCAGTTATTAAATACAAATGCATTGTATAATTTTTAGGTGTGAATTAGGCTGTAATTTATGTCCTGTCCTGTCCCGGGTTCGATTCCTACGGCGAGCAGTGTTATTGGTTTTTTTATGAAAATCTCAGTAGCAGCTCAGAGTTTGGATTTGTACCCAGTTAATGGAATAACATGGGATGTATATCGGCGAACTGTGAGTGTACATTAGTAAACCTCTGCCTAATCCTTCTGAGAATACAGGCGTGATGGTATGTAATTCGTCTATCATATGTGTGCTTTAATATTATTATACCAAAGTGTCAACTTCTAAAATTCCTGCAACGTGAAACTTTACGAAATTAAATTTCTTTAAAATTGATATTAAATTCATTTTATTCGTGAAAGTTGTTGGCAGTGAGTGCAGGCAGGATTAGTTGGTTTAGGCACTCTTGTAGAATCCTGTCTGAATTAAAATACAAAAGGAAACCTTTAAAGGTTTACTTCTTGATTTATTTATGTTTTCCTGTAAATGTATAACATTAGCTAAAGCTAAAATGACCGCTTTCTATTAATCACAATATGATTCATATTAGAAAATTGCTTAGAATATTCTATGGGTTCTAATTAATTGTAAAGAGGAACTGCAATATGTGACACCAGAAATAATGTCTATTATTGATAACAATTCCAGATCAAAAATTTCGTATTTTATTATCGAAATAACTACAAGTAATAAATTCAAAGTCACTTTGAAGATACCATTTCGCTTAACGTCTGAAACTATATGACTATAAATCCTTCTGATGTCTGACACGCCGCCTTTGTAAGGATCTGACAAAGATGCAACTAACGAGATAACATGTCGGTTTATCTATAGTAGGAATTCCACGCTCCGTCAGGATCGTTTAGTCGCTCCAAGTTTCCAACGATGTTACTACAATGAATAGAACTGTTCACTTTTATATACATATAATATACATATATTCGTTACATTGCAATTTTACATGAAATCGTAACTGAACTTCGCAGTAAAAGATCAAAAGACGACGACTAGACCAGGGGCTCAAGTCTATTATTTCAATTGTATCAGAATGATCGTCCAATGACTCTAAATGTCATAAGAACTGACAGATATCGTAGAAAAAACAGTCAAAAATTAACAATTCTGAAGTTATTGAATGACGGTTGTGACACAATAAATTAATAAACTAGAGGCCTTGGAGGCAGTACGCCATCATTTTTAGGTTTTAAGAAAGAGACAAGGATATTTAATATGTAGAGCGGCATCTCTTTCTCACAACCTAAAAATGATGGCGTCAACACGTTATAATACGGACCCTGAAATTAAATAACGTACCATCACGCCTGTATTCCCCAAAGGTTTAGGCAGAGGCGTAGGTACTAATGTACACCCACAGTTCGCCGGTATGTTTCAGTCCTATGTAATAGGGGGCGAGCCTATTGCCATTAACCGGGCACAAATCCAGACTCCGAGCTGCTACTGAAAATTTTCTAGAAAAATCCAATAACACTTAACATGAACTTAAATATACCTATAATAATATACCATAGACTGATGTTCCGTAAAAACCATGGACAGGTACCGATGAAATTATATGAAATGTTCAGCTGGTTTTGACAGGCCTTTGTTTTATCGCTCAACATAATATTGTCTAAGGAAATATTTGTAGCAAACGACCATTATAATGCATCAATAAAAATCTATTATATGCGTAATCACTAGCTGTTACCCGCAGTTTCACTCTTGAGACAAATATCGTTACACTTAAAGTTCATCAAAATTAGTTTAGCTGTTTAGGCATGAAAACGTAAGTTACTTTCGCATTTGTAATATTAGTGTGGATTGTGGACGTATATTAAACATTGTTATAATCTTACATACACTCACGCCTTTCTCCCACAGGGGTAGGCTGAAACTACAGATCGCCAAGTGCTACGATTCTTGCATACTACTTTTGCTTCTTCCACATTCATACAAACGCGTCGGTTGCGAGTGCTACGCATTTGACCTCTTTGAAGGACCTTACCTTTAAGATCGGCGTGGGTATATCCTTCCAGGGCGACCTCATCCGACACTGTTGCTGACATTCGCCTTATAATTTCCTATCTAAAGAGTATATTATGAAGTTTCTTGCCGGTTCTTCTCCATAAAAGCCACTTTTTGGAACCGTGCAACTAGTTTTGACTTTTCAATAGTGTGACTCTGACTTTGATTTGTTTTTTAGAACTTACTAGCAATATAGGTCGCACATTACTAGTATTCTTTGTGTTACGAGTGAGTTCACGTCGGTAGTACAATGGGTGGGGTTCGAACCCGCAACTACATGATCGCAAGTCCGACGCCCTAGCCATTAAGCTACCGCCGCTTCAACTATGTACTACCATTACTAGTAAAAAAAAAATTAAATTAATTACATCACATAAGTTGACCTCATAAGTGAACTATTATAACGAGGCAGCGCTTAGTAACATGTTTAAACCCTGACTAGTCTGCCCGAGGCGTTAGGTACGAGTAACCTAACAAATAAGCTCCCCACCGCTGAATCTTAGCCAACTTCCATAATAGCACTGTTTGTGTTTTAACTTGTAGGATACTTAATATAATAACTATAATACTAATCATGTTATAGCCCATAGGGTGTGTAGTTAGTACCTTACGTAAAGTTGAATATATATGACCTAATATTATAATAATATAATATTATGCAAGAGATTCTATATTTCTAAGTTTTAGTTTGTTAATTAACTTATTGACTGCCTCGTTAGTCTAGTGGTCCCAAGCGCGACTGCTACGCTAGAGGTCTTGGGATCGATACCCAGGTCGGGCAAAATGTTATCGGGTTTTTCTATAAAATTCTCAGTAGCAGCTCGGCGTTTGGGATTTGTGCCCAGTAATAGCAATAGGCTCGCCGGCTATTACACCTTTCGGGGAATACAGGCGTGATGGTATGTTATGTTAGTACAAAAAAAAACCTTGCATGCAGGTGTGTACTGAATTCCTATCACGGTCATGGCGAATCCCATAGCCATTCCATGACTATAGGACAAGGGAAGGCAAGTGCGATTTATAGTCAGTACGAATTTGACATACCCTGCCGCCCCCAAGTGGCAAACGATCAATGAGATCCTAACCCCAAAAAAAGTATGTGTTGTACTGAAGTTTTTTAAATTATTCCCTGAGACGTAATAGAAGTTAGATTGAGGACGAAGTCACGGGTCAGTCAAGGTGATACTTAGTATATTCAACTTATTTATGTATAACATTGATATGTAATATGACATGGCTCTGAATAGGTATTCCCCGATATCATTACTACTATTGTCTATGTTTGAAACTTTACCGCTTTGTTTTTATTTTCTCCTTTTGTGTGGCACAGAACGCGGCGGTGCACATATCCATTGAGTTATTATGGTAAGAGGTAACCGCCGGCCATGGACACCCGCAACACCAGAAGAGTTACAAGTTCGTTTCCGGCCTTTTAAAAAGGTCCTTTTAAAGGGGCCTCCGGTATCCTCACTCACTCGGCGAAACACAACGTAATCATTGAATCACGCCGGTTTTCTGTGAGGCTGTGCTATAACTCCAGTCGACCCGGTCCATTCGTGCTGAAGCATGGATCTCCCACGGTTTAAATTCATAGATTTTGCCTTTTACTATAATACCTCAATGATCAAACCGTATCTTTCCGCGCCATTTGTCGAGGACGCCTAACACTCGCCCGGTTAGTGGGAAGATGGGCTTACAGCTAAACTCACTGCAATCTCTAAACGGACCATCTTACTTAGTGCAAGTAAATGGACTCTTTTCTATATCTAGTGTACTTAGTGAGGTGTATTTATAGTAGATACAAAGAAGGCGTTTATTAACTTCAGAGTGCTAAATCTTCTTTGGAGAATAAATGTGTTTCAAGAAACTGAATTTAAGTAATGGATACTGTCATATATTTACTAATTATACTAATTACAATTTCTCATAACTATTAGGTATTTTACACATCAAATTAATAACCGGGTTACGGAATTACTCAGGAATCGTCTGCCACTTGGAGAGGTGTAAGGTATGTCGGGCTCGTACTGTCTTCCCTTGCCCTATAGTTTTGTCTATGGGATTAGTGACATTCGTCACGAACATGACAATGTAATCTGGCCTTCTTTGAAATTTGGACCTCCAAGAAAGCATCCTACTCACTGTCTACTGAAGACACAGTCTGATCGGGCGCACCTGCAGGCGGACTCCTAAAGTAAGCCACCCGCAGGCCACAATCGGATGAAACTACTATTTCTCTTACCGACACGGTACAAGGAAAATAAGATTCTAGAAAAACAGCTCTTCGTTGTATTGATTCAGCAAAATATGTCGAAAGTTAGCCATTATAAAAAGTTGTGAAAACTCTCTTGGTTTCATATTTCTTTGTCTTGCAAAGTAATCTGTTGGTATTCCCAATCTTTTTATAACAAGAAAATAGGTTGTGCTTGGAATATTTTCTGGATTGAGATCCTTTTCCGTGGGCAAAAAAGGATTTTGTTTTTGCCTGTATATTGTATGGAATTATTTATTGCTTCGTACCATGCAATCGGTGGCATGGAATTAAATTATTGATCACTGGCTATTAACCACGGTTTTCCTCGTATTCCAGAGGAATTTTCAGACAAAGGTAAAGAGGCGCAAAAATTTAACAAACAGACAGAGATCGCATTTATAATATTAGTTTGGATAATGTTATTCATAACTAGGTCTAAGTCTTTGCAAATACATCCTATGCTATAATTATATTTGGGTTTTGTACATAGACCTTATTACTTATATTGATAAAAAACAATGTTCAAAGATAAATAGTAAAAAAAACAGTTTTCAGAGAACGCAGAATAGAAAAATATGACAAATACATAACTTTAAAATAACATAACATAACTACCATCACCTGTATTCTCCGAAGGGTTAGGCAGAGGCGTACTTAATGTACACACACAGTTCGCCGGTATGTTTAGGTCCCACGTTATAGGGGGCGACCCTATAGCCATTAACCGGGCACTATTAAATATTAGTGTGATATAACCATATAATTGAATTTCGAAAGTCAGATGGCAAACACATCATGTAAATTATTGATACTTCAGCCATATAATGTTGTTTGAATATTTGCCCCAACATGATGTGAGTCACAAAGGCTAGGGAAACTTGACAACAAGGTAAAAAAATATTAAATACAAGAGTATATGCAAGCGAAAGATCATCAGTTTGATTCCAAATCGTTGCTCTATTGATATAAATATTTATAGTAGTATTTTTAGCTTAGTTGGAGTAGTTGATGAATATTTAGATACACATAAACCAACCTTCTTACCAACCCAACTGTCTTAGTGGTTTGTGGGGTTTAGGGAGAGCTAGATCAGAGCTGGACTTTTAAAGCTCTGAAGATGTAGAAACAGAAGACTGATCAATAAAGTGTTTAGTAACACATTGAATAACAGCTCAATTACATTAGATGTGTCACCGTACACGATTATATGGCCGACGGGCGTCTTATGAATTGACTTGTATGCATCAGATGACAGAGTGCTTTCTGATATCAAGTATAGATAACGTAAGAGAACTTTAAATCGAAAATAGAACATGCCTGTGACATTTTTTTTGTTTAGTGTTTTAGCGAAGCCAAAGTTGCTGATGCACATGGTTAATTTCAAATTATTGCAGGTATTTTTAGCTATGATCGTCGCAATGCTGGTGAATGGCCTTCCTTTCCATTCATTAGTCTACTGGTCTTAAGCGCGACTACTTCGCTAGAGGTTCTGGTTTCGATCCCCAGGTCGAGCAGTGTTATTGGCTTTTCTATGTAATTCTCAGTAACAGCTCCAAGTCTGGATTTGTGCCCGGTTGATGGCAATAGGCGCGCCCCCTATTACATAGAACCTAAACATACCGGCGAACTGTGGGTGCACATTGGTGTAGGTACCTCTGCCTAGCCCTTCAAGAAATACAGGCGTGATGGTATGTTATGTTTTTTTACAATGAATTTGCTTCTCATTACAAACGTGTTACGTCATCGTAACATGTTGTGCTTGAATCATCCTTGTATTCAAATTCATGGCAGCTGAAACTATAGCTTGATTAAATTGCGCTAAGCGATTTTATTGCTTTTTTATGGGGCACTTCTTCTTACTTAGCTTGGCACTTTGACAAAGTAATTTATCAGAGGGAGCACCTTTTATTGGAAAAGCTTCCTTAAGACACTGTAAGAAAATAACTTAGTCATTTTCTAGTCTGTTCCATAAAAGTATCATAGTAACTTCTTTATGATATAGAACAGAAATTAAATTTAGATTTTTATTCAAATACTATATATCAATAATCACTATACCTACATTTATAATCATCGTTATAAATGTAGGTATTGTGTATTTTTTGACGTGGGAGAGCCATGCTTCGGCACGAATGGGCCGGCTCGACCGGAGTGATACCACGGCCTCACAGAAAACCGGCGTTAAACAACGCTTACGTTGTGTTTCGCCGAGTGAGTGAGGTTACCGGAGGCCCAATCCTCTTTTAAAGGTCGGCAACGTACCTGTGACTCCTCTTTTGGTGTTGCGGGTGTCCATGGGCGGCGGTAATCGCTTACCATCAGGTGATCCGTCTGCTCGTTTGCCCTCCTATCCCATAAAAAAAAATCGTCATCTTTACTTAACTCATAAAGATTTCTGACGTGTACAACTCCCTCATTCCATATAAAGTTGCCTAATTAGGTACGTCTACGTCCTGTATTCATCTTACTTTTTCACATATTACAAAAAACTGGTTCTTTATCCTTAAAAAGTTTCGATTCCAGAAAATCTAAAATAGTTCGTCTATCCTAGAGCTTTATATTATTAACCTCAACCTCTGTAGTTGAGATTAAAAAATTACACTATTTGCATACTCGGCTTGCAATGTACACAGCCTTCGGCAAAGAGCACCCCTAAAACAAACCGCCCTCTACTGGAATTTAATATTAGTCTGTGTTCACTGTTCTCAGCTGTAGACATATTTAGGTATAGTTACACCTTAATATCCTCGGGTATGACCCCTCAAACAAATTTGAATACATTTACATCGTACACCGTACAACATAACACTTGTTTGGGTAATCGTCTTATTAACATTTTGACCTTGAACTTTGAACCGTAACTCGATGAAAATAGATATGTAAAATGAGAGCCGACCTCAGATTTTGTGATAGCTAATGTTAAATAGGTTATTACAAAATAATTTAGTTAGTTATTTTTAATAATATTTTGCATTAACGCATGCTACACTGTCCTTAAGATCCAGCCAACGTCACAATAAGACGTACCAAGTAATTCGACGTCATAAGCAGTGGTCTCCGTAGCTTACTTGGCTAAAGCATCCGGTGTACTTAATCTGCAGAGGGACGCAAGTATAAACTCTACCTAAGTTATTTTTTTTTCACAGAATTATTTCATAGCATTACAAAGTGACCAACCTATTTTCAGACTTGCTAGAAGTTCTTATAAAATTTTACGGTCGCAAATTGTAAAAGAAGGTAAAGATTAGGGTTTGGTAGTAGAAGCATTTCAAATATATGCAAATCAAATAAATAACATTTTGAAATTCAAATTTAAATCAGTGCCTATTAACAAAAATAAACATACCCGATAGCTCATTTTAAGTTTTAATAAATAAATGAATACGGAATGTTATTATATTCTTAAAATAAATACAAGCACAAGGCAAATCAATTATTAATTTCGACTTCCGCAGCGGTAATTTTTGAGCTTTTAAATATTTGAGCAACAGTAAACTCAACATGGCGACTGAAATATACGAGTTTAGTTTGTTGAGAACAGTTCGTTCAAACAATATGATTTATTAATCACTTCACTTCATTTGAAAGGATAAAAATGTTACAATATACATTAGTTTTTTTTTGTAATAACCTACGTATGTTATTAATTCTGACGAATGAATAAGAGTCATAAAATATTTCAGTTTTGATTTTTTTTTTGTAACTTGTGTAACAAATACGTAAAGGTAAAAGTTAAAATATAATATGAAAGCTCAAATAATTTTGTAATCGTAAATTGTATCAAACCTAAAATAACCATTTATATTTCTATTTTCAATTCAATTTTATAATATTCAGTGTGTACTATTACTAGAAAGGTCTGATCATCATTTACCGAATATAACCCAACATTTGGTTTGGCACAAGCTACCGTATCACTTGGGTGCTTTCCTGCCACATTTCTCTAGCAAAGCAACCTCCTACAAAAAACTCCCAATAACTTTACTTTAGAATAACAACACATAGAACAGGTATCAAAAATTATGCCACTAGATAAATGGAGCCACACAGCTCCATCACCTACATGAGCAATCAATACTGTAACATATTGCCTGGAAGAAATCGCAGTCCACCAAAGAGGGCGCGCATTGTATGTTTTCAAATACAAAAGGTTTTGTTTAAAATTCTAGTCGATCCACCGAACGTTGACCTGTCCAAATTTTAATAATCATACAAGAATCCTTACTAATATTATAAACGTAAAAGTTTGTGAGTATGGATGTATGGATATTTGTTACTCTTTCACGCTGAACGGCTGAAAGGATCTGGATAAAACTTGGCACACGGATAGATTATACCCTGGAATAACACATAGGCTACTTTTTATCCAGGTCGGACCCAATCCTGAAGTCCACCAAGATAAAGTCGCGGGCAGAAGCTAGTCTCATCTAAAGGGGACGAACAGTTCTTCCCAAATTTAAAAAAAAATTCAAGAAACTTTTGCAATTTTTCGTTCCATAATAATTCCTATAATATTTTTTCCGAACTATTTAAAATAAAATAAATCAAATCGGTCTACCCGTTTATTAGAAATACTTCATGAATCAGAAAAGAAATTATGTAGGTACCTAATTATACTATTTGTGTAAAAATAAATAAATACTGTTTACATGATGTGCTTTTGCCACTTACGCGTATATTAAACATTGAAATAAAACTACTTTATACGGATTAAAACTGAATAGTCGGGAATTAAATAATATCAATACAACGCGATATAATCCGTAAAAAGTAATTTGATGTTTATATGCGGGTAAAAGTGGCTTCATTTTTTGACAGCGCTTTGTAAGGGACAATCCTTTTAGGTGCTATTATTCTAAACTTGACTAGTACCTAAGTACTGTGTATAGCGAACATCCTCAATCAAGTTACGTTAACGTTTAGCTAATCACCGGCCGGCCGCTTTAATTAATTAAGTATTCTTCGCATAAACATCACATAATAGATGAGACACCAAGCATAATGGATAGCAAGGAAAACCAATAAGCTAATTAAAGTACGAACTAACTTAGCTCATGAAGTTATAAGGTGATAAAATTGTCCTAAATAGGTTTAATAGTCTTATCAACAGACTTTACAGTAAAAACTTTCTTTAGACAGCTTTATCTAGGTATCTAAAACTGATAAAAACATACAATCACGTATTTCCCGAAGGTTTTAACCAGAGGTGTACTTATAATTATGTACACCCAAAGACCACATTTCGCCGATAAGTATGTTAAGGTAAGCTTATTGCCATTTACGGGCAAATAGAAACTTCAAACTGGTACAGAGAATTTCCTAGTAAAACCCAATAATACTCTTTTCGACCTGGCCACAGGACCCAGGACCTCTAGCGTAACATTCGAACTGAGGACCATAAGATTAAGGGAGCGTTTCTACCTCAAAAACCAGTATATAAAAATAAATGTACAGCTAGCTGTTACGAGTACTATGTATAAGATACCTCTCAAGTGGATCTCCTCCTTGTATAATGTAAAGAACCAAATCAAAAAGGAAGTTTCAGAAAGTTTCAGCAAAAAATACAAGATTAATCCCGTATCCATGACAATTTGAGGCTGAATTCTCTGGATTAAATTTAACAAGTGTTCCTGTGACGCTTGCAAACTTATCTGGGTTTAATGTGGAAGTCATTCGGAGAGACAAAGTTTCTCGTATTTTTTAAGGTTTTATTTATTAAAACTAATTAACTTTAATTAATATGTAATACTGTAGCATTTTTTTATTACGTGTTGTAACTAAGGATATGCAGTAAATATAAGCAATTCACATAGCGGTTAAAAGGTTACTATTCCATTGATGAGTACGGAACTCGGCTCAAAGAGAGGTTAGACTAAAACCTCTGATTGACCGGAGTTCCGTAGTTCCGTTTAGTTGGCTGAATTCACTTACCTTTAAGAAATTTCTGCAGAATGTATATATACCTTTAATATATTACATTATTTACCTTCACGCCTGTATTCCCTGAAAGGTTAGGCAGAGGCGCACTAATGTATACCCACAGTTCGTCGGTATGTTTAGGTCCCATGTAATAGGGAGCGAGTCAATTGCCATTTACCGGGCATAAATTCCAAATTCAGAGTTGCTACTGAGAATTTCATAGAAAAACCCAATAATACTTTGGTCGAACTGGAAATCGGAACTAGGCTAATGAGGCAGACGAAATTAATCTTAGGAAAATTATATTATATGGGTATGTTTCGCACCCAGAGACCCACAAAACCTAATTCCAGTTTCATCCTGACAAATTAATAATATCTGTCAGCGATTACTTAGGTTAAAATGACAAAGCCAATACTCATAACGTTTTAATTATTTTCCACGTAAATTTTGCACTCAAAAACCCACAAAATCCGACCTAAATAATTTAGTTCCATCGTGACACATAATAATGGTTGGTATTGGTCACTAGTAACTTACATAGCGGAGATCTGAAACTTAATATTTCCATTTGCAATATCACCAAAGAGACCACGCAAAATGATCGTAAAGATTTTGTTGGGAAATGGCGTCTGGCTCGCTCCCAGCTGCGTGAAGCTCTAGTTATAACTTTCGTTTTTCTTCCTGCGAATGGATTTTGAATAGTTTTTGCTGACTGCAATATTATGCAACATTATATCCGTAAGAGTCTGGTTGAGCTTGAATTATGTACTCACAAAAATGTAATACCTAAATAAATCGTAATCCAGACATTATTCAAATTATGTTATTATTCGGATTTGGATACCGTTAGTCTAGGTTCCTACGGTACTATTTCTTCTACTACTCGTACTACTTTACTGGAAATAAAAGACCGGAAAATCGTTCCAAACTTGGTAAAGTTACCGATTACCGATACCGGAATCCGAATAATAACTGAATTTGATTAAATTCTATTTGAATTACTATTTATTTCGGTATTACGTTTGTAAGAGAAATTCGGTCCGACGAACTCTTAAGAGATATTTACTATTGCAGTTTTCTGTTATAGTTCGCAATATTATGTTCTTGCCAGCAGATTTTTTTTTTAAAGCAGTTGGCGTTTTTTTACATTAGGTACTCGTACATATTAATTTAAAGCGGCGGTAGCCTAATGGCTAGGGCGTCGAAATTGCGATCATGTAGTTGCCGGTTCGAAACCCACCCATTGCTCTACCGACGTGAACCCACTCGTAACACAAGCATTTACAAAAGCATTCTTGGCACGAGGGCTTAACAAGACTACTAGTAATGTGCGACCCACATTGCTAGTAAGCTTCTTTTTAAAAAAAAATCTATCACTGAGTGACTGACAGTAACAGTTGATCTAGAAGCATGAAATTTTGGACAGGACCTACCTACCTACTAATCTACCCACCTTGGTTATTAATGAGATTCTCCATGTAGTGGGATTTTGAGTAATTCCCATAGGATTTCGAAATTCAAAATCATCGTGGGTTAACCCTTACTAATATTATAAACGCGAAAGTTTGTATATATGGATGTGTGTTACCCTTTCACGCCAGAACGGCTTTACCCAAGGTCGGACCCAATCCTGAAGTCCACGCAGACAAAGTCACGGGAAGAAACTACTCAGAATCTCTTCGGTCCAATTCTCTTTGGTGATCAAACAAATACCAACATTAATAATGTTATTATTAAATTACTCCTATAATACTCTATAGTTACACGCATAGATAAATATAGAGATCAGTGTTTAAAGCACACATTTGATTACACAATCAGATCTTATACGGGGTTTATTTTGTCCGTCACACTTACAATCCAACGAAACAAAAGATGAAGTCGTATGCCAGTACCACTAATTAAACATATTATCAAAGTATATGCGACCGCTTCTTCATAAGACTTTTTAATAGAATAATATTGTATGTATTTTGAAAAATATTTAACCATATTGGAGTTGATAATTCTATTAACATTCCCCATCATCACTTTTTTCTATTTATAACTATACCTACATTATGTAAAAGGAACAAGATATCTCTTAATCCTTCATCTAGGTTTCAGCTACAAGACGTAGAACATTTAATACAAGACAAGATAATTTGCAGTGCAGTGTTACGGTCGTAAATAACGTCTTGCCAACCCGCCACGAGAAATGTCGACGTATATATTAGTTAAAACGGTTACAGCTAAAAGTTGGTAGGTAGGTTTGTCTCGTAAATCTTATAATATCATTAAAACTTATTTATGCCTTTAGTTTGTAAGTGATTGTGATGAAAAATGAAGGCCATTTGTTCCATTTTCAAATATTTATGATTTTGTTGTTACTTTCGAAATACAGTTGAAATTTTTTTTTATGGAACTAGTAGTTCACCTGTCACTGTTCACGGTCATCATACGCGATTATAACCCGTATGCTCACCATTTTGCCTGCGCCTGCGCGCTCCGGTTAGGCAACGTCGGGTGCTATGAACGAAGCATATCGGCACCTTCGGTACGGGTAAAATATTTTTACCGATAGTTGGTGACGCTCTGTGCGTGCCCGCGACGGTGTTGGTCGGTAGCGGAACGTTCCTAGCACGGTCATGGTATGAGACGATGTAGTGAGCAGACTCCTTTGTACTGCACATTTGGAGCGTTTAAGGTCACCTTGCCATTGGGATGACTATTGTGGATTCGATTCCTACCATAGGCATTTGTGTGTTCCACAGATATATGTTTCGTGTCTGGGTGTATATTGTATCCATTATTTGAATAATTGTAATGTTCCCGCGAAATAGGGCCTGTTGCCTAAAACGAACAGTATTTTAAAATAGAATTGTGTAAATTCTACACAAACTGCGAACACAAAAAGCAACAACTGACTTCAACTTAGTATTTTTTCTAACAAAGTATTTCAGTCATAATATTTATGTGACCTTCAATACCTTCGCATTTATCATGTTTTCGAAAATATTGCTTATAGCTAGCACGTTGATGAAATAAAGAACAGAAAGTTATTGCTTGACCGAGAATCGAATCCCTAGTAAACGGGACCTAGCTAACCTACGACTGTTCTCTTTAAAATTCTAAAAATTTTAAGGGTCCGGCAGAGCTTGAATTGCCCACAAAAATGTAATACCGAAATAAATCCTAATCCAGACAATATTCTATCAAATTGTGTTATTATTCGGATTTGGATACCGTTAAGGTTCCTACACTACCATTTCGTCTACCATTACTTCACTTGTAATAAAAAATTGGAAAATCGTTCCAAACTTGATAATTTTATCAAAAATTGCATTCGCTTACATTTATTTCTAGTGAAGTATTTTGAACAAAATGGCAACGTAGGACCTAGATTAACGGTATCGGTATCCGAATAATAACACAATTTGATTAAATTGTGTTTGAATTACGATTTATTTTGGTATTACGCTTCTGTGGGAATTCAAGCTCCGCCAGACCCTTAAAAGTCCGGCGGACCAAATTTCTCTTACAAACATAATACCGAAATAAATCGTAATTCAAACACAATTTAATCAAATTGTGTTATTCTTCGGATTTCGATACCGTTAATCTAGGTTCCTATAGTACTATTTTGTCTAGAATAATACTTCACTTGAAATAAAAGACCAGAAAATCGTCCCAAAATTTGTAAAGTTATCAAAAATTGCATTCGCTTACATTTATTTCCAGTGAAGTAATCCGAATAATAACAGAATTTGATTAAATTGTGTTTGATTTACGATGTATTTCGATATTACGTTTGTAAGGTAAATTCGGTCCGCCGGACTCTTAAGAAAACATAATTTCTTTAATTGCCGTAAGTATAACTTTTTAATAACTTCTTTTATGGATTTACGAAGACAAATAATGGTTTGAAATTAAAAGCGCCTATACCTAACAATCATAGCACCACCCACACCGGAGATTGCTCATAATGGCCGTCACAGCGACCGGTAAGAGCAGTAAAAAAGTTTTTATAACTCTTAAAAGCGCGTGACTCTAAGTTCTTATCAACACGAATAATACTTAAATTTTACCTTGACGTATTATTATGAAACTTTATAATTCTTATTCAGAAGTCTCTATTGTGACTTTTACCCAAGCGGGCCACTCTCTATCCATCAGAAGATTTTAAATTTTTAATGTTGTATTGAATGCTTTTGAAACTAGATTTGCATGCATCTATACATAGCAGCCAACCATGGTAGTAGGCAGGAAGAGTTTTGAGTTTTATACATAATTACTTAAGTACCTATTTAAAATGGAAGTACTTTCTTTTCCCGGGTGAGTCATCCCCGATAGATATACTTTGGGTGTCTTTAAATCATGAGTGAATAGGTTTCTTCTAGGCAAGCGCGCTCCCCCCTACATCACAGTGTCGCTTAACATCAGGCGGACTGGCGGTCAAGTGTAAGCCTACCAAGAAAAAAATTTTTTGCTTATTGTACAGCAATCATCATCATCATTATCAGACTATAGCAGTTCACTGCTGGACGTAGGCCTCCCCCAATGTGCGCCACTTCACCCTATCCTCGGCTTGTCGCATCCAGCTTCAGCCAGCAACCTTACACAAATCATCACTCCATCTTGCCGGAGGACGGATAATGTCAATGTGGATAATGATAATGTGGATAACTTTGGTGCTCTGTCGGATAACCTCGTTACGGATTTTATCCTTCAGAGAAACTCCGGGCATAGCACGCTACATGACACGCTGAGCGTCTTTAAATTGGTGGACTAGCCGTACTGTGAGTGTCCATATCTCGGCACCGTAGGTCATAACGGGTAGGACGTATTGGTTGAAAACTTTCGTTTTCAAACATTGCGGTATGGGTGATGAGAAGACTTAACGTAGTTTTCCAAATGCTGCCCAGCCCAGCTGAATCTTCCTCTTGGCCTCCCTCTCGAAGTTGTTTTTACCTAGCTGCAAAATCTGCCCGAGCTAAGTGTATTCTGAAACAACTTCAAGAAGATGGTCATCTTCTTGAAGTTGTTTCACCGTGCGTGCCGTGAGACCGATTGCTGTAAATGGTCATTTACAGCAATCGGTCTCAGATCAATGTGGTACAGCAATACACTTCTGCAAAACCCTTCGAAGAAAACAGGCGTTACTGTATGTTATAATATTCATGCTACGGCTACACATAAAGTTGGTCATCCATTATACGCTGACCTCACATTATATATACTTTCAGTACAATGAGCGGTCAGCTTACACTGGAAAATTATATGTGTGCGTATGATGCGTGTCTACGTTGAACATTACGTTCGTTACGCTGTTACTTAAAATCTTCAAATCCTTTGTGAAAGATCAAAGGCGTCGTGCGTCTGATTCCCTTCTTAAGGGCTAAAAATCTTTGTAAGCCAACAACCATAATAATATTATGATGTTGCTCCTAGACCTAATAATAATTAAGATTATTTAAACTCAAATTCAATTGGTGCAGAAAATCCTTGGCATTTTAAATTGTAATGAGTTTTTTATTATGATTGCTTGGGCTCTGGTTTCGATTCTATTTCCGATTTTATTTTTTAAAGTTATTTTAGTGAAGGAAAACTTCAATCGCGGGCAGGATTCGAACCTGCGTCTTCAGGTTAGATACACCAGACGCTCTGACCTCTAAGCCACCGCGAGTCCCACCCGCTTGCTTGATCGAAATTTGCCTTCACATTCAAAATTTACGTGATAAGGTGACGTTGATACATCTATTGAAAAGCAAGTTTCCTTGCTTCTCAACCGACACATCTTACTTTACAGTTAGTTCGATGTTACCCGCGATTGAATTTTTCCTTCACTGAAATAACTTTATAATCTTTGCATGGAAAATTCAAAAAATTCACAAAAAGATCGATTTTATTTTTGTTTTAATTAAAATATTTAAAAAAAATAGAAAAAATATAAATTGACCACTTATGAACCTGATGAGCATGCGAAGAAGAGCAAGCGCGAAAGTTTGCAGCAGAAAACCTTCATGACTAAAAGATTTTCTCTACGATATCTAAAAAAGTAAAAAATCTAAACCGACAGCTGTTTCCAAGAGCAATAGATTACTAGGACAGCATGAAAGCCGTGGGAGACGTATACTGGATTGAAAAAGTAGGTCTACACTATAGTTCGTTGAGCAGACTGAATAGATGGACAGATTGCCTGTCACGTAGTCTATCTACTAGTTAATGGGAGAAGCTCTATTGACTAAGCCACGAACAGTATTTGAATATAAATCTAATGTCAAGAGCGAGAACGAATTATGTATCGTAAAGTTGTAAATTATTGTAGATCGTGTGTAGTGAAATCATCAAATAAAATTGCTAGTAAAAGATTCTGAAAAGTTTAGTCCTGCATGGTGGTATGCACAAACAAGATCTCAGAATATGGACCACGAAGTTTTAGTAATTAACCTTTTGGCTCTCTCACACACTTCTAAACATAGTAAAACTGGAGTGAGTCTTACATTAATCACATGTAAGACTCACTGCAGATCAACTCACTCAAAATACCAAGCAAACCTCTTTTGAAAACGTACATAAAGAGGCGAGTTTTTTTTTTAATTTTTATTGGGTTCGAATTTGATTTAAATGAAATCCACGGAAGCTATAACTTTATTTTATTACCTTTATTACCTTTATCAAGCAATTTGAAGCAATTGGCTCCATAGAAATATTACTAAATTGTTCCTTATTCTAAGTAACTTTCACAATTCTAACGTCACCCAAAACTTTGGCAAGGAAAAGTGTACCTAAAAGTTCATTAGCTACAAACGAGTTCAATAAATCTCGTTAAACTTAATTCAAACACATTAATTGAATTTGTGAACGAAAGAGCGTGCGCAGCTGCTGCTTTCACGAGTTTTAGAACGAAAGTGACCTTTTCTGTCTTATACAAGTACCTACTAACGCAATCAGGAACGTTTCCTATATTTTATTATGTTTATTACATTTAGTTGCAACTACACCTGGACAAATAACGCATATTTAAATCTTAATATAATTGAGTACATAATCATCATGACAAATGATATTTATTTCTGTAAATATTTATTTATAGATACTTTTACAAGTCAATGTTTTAAATTTTTAAACTAGATGGCGCCGGCGTTTCCTAATTGACAACCCCCGAGAAGAAACACTGAAACAGACTCAGAGAATCTGTCTCTTTTAAATTGCAAATATAATAACAGCAATGTGTGAGATGGTCTCTTAAAGAAAGAGCCATAGCGGCTTTGAGTATAGGCATGATGTTATTCGCAATGTGTGTAGTTCTCAACATACTCAGAAATTTTCATTGGCCAATGAGTGTAGGTAGGTACGCATCGATCCAGGTTTCCTGTAACGAGATATTTTGATCATAAGCTAGAGGTTTTTTTCTAAAAGAATGTTAAGTACACAATAAACTTATTGTATAATATACAAATAATCTCATTGAAATTTAAAATGGTACCTACGGAAATCGAAAA
This sequence comes from Acronicta aceris, assembly GCA_910591435.1. Taxonomy (NCBI): domain Eukaryota; kingdom Metazoa; phylum Arthropoda; class Insecta; order Lepidoptera; family Noctuidae; genus Acronicta; species Acronicta aceris. The sequence goes on from OU342774.1 coordinate 7,478,761, forward strand.
GAGAGACTATATTTTCTGCGTACAACCCATATTAGCAACATAAATATTTTATCTATATACCTTTTTAAAAAATTGCAGTGATCACTAGATCACTAGATAATCATTGTCGTTAGAAACAATCTACGGATTTTGTTTTTGTATATGGTTACGTATCCCCGCATTATGTCAGCCTAATAATGTCAATTTGCCTTTGTGTGTTTACTACCCACACCATTCGTCTCATTACCACAGAAACACACACCTACATGAACAAATTCGACATGTTTCTTTACAAAATTGATATACTTTTATAATTATATAAAAAGAGACTATAATATATTCAGTTTTAGATCTCTATTTCTATATTATGTCACAGGTTTAATCATTATTATAAGAGTGTTGTTACCCCACAAAATAAAAAATACTCGTAGTCATTTATATTTTTCAAAAAATTAAACTTTATCTTTATATAAAAAGATATTGGCGGGCTGTATCTTAATAACGAATACGTATGCAAATATAATTTTGTTCTCTGACATTTTAATTTAATATTCAAACATAGTTACAGCAAAAATTAATAATGTAAGGTACAATATTGAGACGGAATTCAATTAAGTTCATTGATACCGCGCAAACTTTATTAATCTATTGATCGACGTAATTAAATTTGCTGCGTAGTGTCGTCACATGCTCTACTGAGCGAGAAGTAGGGATACAATACACCCTACTTCTATCCCTACTCCCTAGTAGGGATGACAATCTTTTTAGTGCTACTTTTTGAGTTGAGACATCTCTGGATAAATTCGCTATATTGATCATTCTGATTTCTAAATTAAATTCATTAAATTTATGACTAATAAGAAATGTAACATAGCATACCATCACACCTGTATTCCCCGAAGGGTTGAGCAGAGGTTTACTAATGTATACCCATAGTTCACCGGTATGTTTAGGTCCCATGGAATCCAAACTCCGAGCTGCTACTGAGAATTTCATAGAAAAACCCTGTAACACTGCTCGACCTGGAAATCGAACATTAAATGTAATATTGACTATATAATACTGTTAGGTTTTTGCTGCTGTTCCAACTAAGAAACAGACCAGCAAACATTTTGTAGAATTAGTATAATAATATAATTTTAATGGATACTAAGCTGATTCGAAGAAAAACCTATCACTGGATTAAATAAAGTATTAGACAGAAATAAAAATAGCTAAGAGAATAAATCTACAAAGCGGTCTTTACTTTGTCATCTTCAGCCAGCAACAACCATGCAGTCTTGCCAATATAAATTTACAGCGTACAAGCCCTGTCGAGCACAGACGCAGTAGGGTTGGCACCAATCGGCCTGTATGGACTACTAGGGTTGGCAAGACAGAATTTACGAGGTCAGACTCTAACAAAGCTTAGTCATATATCCCTCAGTCCACTTGACTTGCACCGAGTGTTTTGCATAATTTAAACTTTCAAGGAGTCGAGCCGCCTGAAGAGAAGCCCATTAGTACAATCTTAAAATTCCAGTTTTTTGTGTTCTAGAACGTTCATCCTTTGTTTGAAAGTCTTAAAGGGGCTTTAGGAAAGTGATTTATTTGAAACGCACTCAGCTCGGCGGCTGAAACATCAGACTAACGACGTACCCGTTGTCGCCTCTTGTATCTCTAGAAGTCTAGATATTTTATCAATTAGTATAAAATAAATGTATTTTTTAAGCTCTATCGTAGAAAAAGTATAATTTACAATGCTTTGTACTAGTTCCATGTAAATGTATTTTGTAACTGAAAACTTCATTTTTTTTAAATCCAGTGAATGTAAACAAAGGCTTTAATAAAACATCTCTCGTCTCTGTACATCAATAATCCTGTCACTCTTATTGCCATTATTTTCTTTTTTTAAACAAATATATAATATAAAAAAAACAATAGCGTTTCAACGGTCGGGAATTCATATTTAAACAAATGGTGTGTACAACTTTCTATAAGGTTTACTGATTTACTCTACAATAAATAAGACCTTTTATCACACACGTCCAAAACAGTCCACTTATTAATATTATTAATGGAGTAACCCTACACATAGCTCCATAGACACCCACGAACTGTTTAATATTCAACTCTATAAAAAAGGACAGAAAATCACTTAAGTTTTATACTACTCAGTATAAAGCTTAAGTGATTTTCTGTAAAGACTGGTAAAAATGTGAGAATATTCTAGGACTTAACTCTTGTACTTCTTCTTGTTCTTATCGTGTCAATGGTTACTTATTTATATACACTTTTGTACTGAAAACTAACAAGTTTAGGAAATTCACAAAATAAAATATTTCACTTCACAAACAAACGTCGTCGGATGACAAATTCAATAAATCTCTTTTTTTTGTGAAACACACAGGCTGACAAATTAATAATAGATAGATAGGTAGAATATTCTTTATTGCACACCAAAAACTCACGCTGTGTACATGACTCCAAGTACAAGTTACTTAATAAAAACAGTCTTACATTTTAAAGCTGAAATAAAACATTTCTCAATACAAAAATTGTGATGCTTAATTACAGGATCCAATTTACGAGTATAAATGCATAAGATGCTCTCTGTCCGTTACCTTTTCCCACCTAAAGCGCTTTTCAGATTATGATAAAATTCAGCTAGGAGATTAAATCCTGAGGAAGTACACGGACTACGCTTTGTTTAAAAACTGTCAAGAGTTTTTGATGCCAATGAACTCGCGGGTTACAGCTAGTACTTTAATCAATATGATTTGTAACACGCAATACAGATAACTGTTAACGAAAAGCTGTTATTATAGATATTTTTAATTAAAAACCTGTAACCGACAATTTTAATACTAGCACAGTAAATAATAATAGTGTTGGCACTTTTAATTGGATTCTCGTTAGCATATATTCAGTGCACGTATCGTGTTGATTAAAAAGAGGTAGTATATACATGTATTAATTGAGAGATTCTATATAATTTTATGCATTCATTTTTGCGACTATTGATTCAATTAAGTCTTATTGAATTTAAATACAAAAATATTTTGCTGTATTCATTTAAAAAAATGTTACAATAATATACATTCGCATTTTTAATTAACTTCCATACCATCATGCCTGTATTCCCCGAAGTATTAGACATAGGTTTACTACTTACTAATGTTCATCCACAATTCGCTGGTATATTAGGGGGCAAGCCAAATCACAAATCCTAAGTCCGAACTGCTACTGAGAATTTCATATAAAAATATTATTTTGCTCGACCTGGGAATCGAACCCAGGACCTCTAGCGTACAAGTCGCGCTTAACTGTTGTGTTTTTTAACTGCCTCATTAGTCTAGTGATCCTAATCGTGACTGCTACGCTAGAGGTCCTGGGTTCGATTCCCAGGTGGAGCAGTGTTATTGTGTTTTTCTATGAAATTCTCAGTAGCAGCTCAGAGTTTGGGATTTGTGCCTTTAATGGCAATAGACCCGCCCCCTATTACATGGGACCCAAAACATACCGGCAAACTATAGGTTTATCTTAGTGGTTATAACATACCATTACTCCTGTAACAGTATGTTATAACCACTAATCATTACCGTTGAGTTAAAGTACGATTCATATACCTATTGATTTCAAAAGCATTACAGCATGCGTGAAACATCTTGGAGAAACAGAGTATGTGAAATTTTTTTCAAATAGAAGGTACTTTTATTTTAGTGCTACATACTGGTATAATATAGTATTTTAATCTTTATAAGCCAAACATACGAACTTATTAAACTTGTTTTTTCCATCCATAATAACTTTCAACTAGATAATAATGCCCATTAAGCCAATTGATGCAAACCAAATGAGGTGGTTACACTTTGTTAAAATGATTCTGCATTTTGATAAATAATACTATTTCCTTTCATCATTCAAATTGTGGGGAATGCGTGTAATTGCATACAACACTAACATAAATGCGGTAACAAATGTCCGTTACCGCTGTTGCTATATATGTCACGTGTGTTATTGTTTCATTTCACACTATTAAGTTCATATAGGACGTACATTTACTTATGATAAAACTAGCGGCCCGCGCGCGGTTTCACCCGCGTATTTACTTCCGAGCATTTCATATTTATTCACCCTTTAAACTTTCTCTGGACTTCCACAAATAATTCAAAACCAAAATTAGCCAAATCGGTCCAGCCGTTCTCGAGTTTTAGCGAGACTAACGAACTGCAATTAATTTTTATATATTTTTTTTCTTTAAAAATAACCTTTCCGCACATGAGCATGTTGTCCTGTATCTGGAAAGATACAAATTACTTACGATACAAATTTGACAAGCACACACAACTAACTGTAGGCCATACAAATATTTTTTCCGTACGGGGATCAAACCAGGGTTCCTTAGCGGTACAGCCGAATTCTCGACTATAACGCCAATTGAACAGTCAAAATGAGATGCCACGATTTTTATATATGAACATTTCAATAAAGCCCGTGACACATGTCACGCTTTGGGCAGTGTCTCCCACGTTCCTTAGTAGACAGATTTCCTAATTCAGTGTTACAAAAATCTTATTTCTCGTAATACTCGTACTGGTCTAAGATAAAACACGTAGCGGTTTGCTACGAGCGCTTGCTACGTTAAAGGCTACCGTAGGCTTCGTAGCATTCGTAGGCGACTATTATTATGTTTCTGTAGACAAGAAATGAATTCCATGGAAATGACCACTGACGCACGATTGGCGTAGCGGTTGAGCGATCGGCTTCTGCTCCACGTGTTGTGGGTTCGATCCCCACACGGTGCAAATATTTGTATGATGTTGTTAGTGCAGGTAGTTGATCCGTGTCTGGGCGTTTGTGTATGTGAGAATTTGTGTTTGTAAACGCACCCACGATACGGGAGAGAATCCTAGTGTGGGATTTTTTAAAACAAAAAAACCTTCATATGTTTATACGTATAGCATGATATATCTATACAACGGAGTACGCATGAATCAAGTGATGTTGACCACATAACTTGATTCATTGGTTAGAGTGAATTGGAAAAGAATTTAAACAGAATAATCTATACATATAAAAGCTATAGATATAATCTGGGTGTCTTTAAATCACAAGTGGATCGGTTTCTTCTAGGCGCGCTCCATCGTAGATCGCAGTATTATTTAACATCAGGCGAACTGACGGTCAAGCGTTAGCCGAGACATGAATAAAAAAAGCGAAGTGGTATCGCTCACTGACTTATCAAGATATCTCCGAAAATATAAAACTTTGGCATTTATAATATTAGCCTAGTCCAGTATGGAATTGAGTATAGATTTCAAAGTTATAGAAAGTTACAAAAACATAAAATAAAACCATGAACAAACACAAGACTTTTAGCAATATATACTTAGTTATAAGAGGATTTAACAGTTTCATAAATTCTGCGGAAACTGCTCTGTCACTGCAAGGTGAAGATAACGACACGTGATACTTAAAACCAATACTTTCAACCTTAGTGCATTTCACGACATTCACTCAACACTAAAAGATTTTTAGTGTTCCCGTAAAATGTATTTCTATGTCGTAAACGTCACTATAGTGGCTTCTTATCATTTTATTTGTGACCTTGTGTACTGGGACCTTTAGAGATCACCTTTTGTTTTATACTTCCCCCGAGGTTTTATTAACCACCTTAAAAAAGAGTAGGTTTTGTATTGGTTAAGTCCACAAACAAGCATGCAAACCATGTTAGTAAATAGTCATCACCGCCCATGGACATCTGAAACACCGAAGGAGTTGATGAGTGATGCGTAGGAGCCCCTACGGACTGCAGACTCCCAGAGCCGCAGCACTAGGGGCCTAGACAAGTGGCAATCGCTCCGTGTCGATTCGATTTCGAAAATCGATAACGCTTGTGCGATGTCGATCGCCAACTGGTAGACAAAGTGGTCTCACACGTAAAAGTCGAAAAACACACCAAGGTGAGTTACGACAGACCACGTAAGGATCATCGCCAGCCAGTCAGACCCCAAGAGGTCCACCACCGAGCTAGTCATATATTTTCTCGCATCTTAAGAGATACTTATCTGAATGTCAGTGACAAACTGTATTCCAATCCGTCCTCACGCGGGCCCAATAGGTTAACATATTGAATTTTTTATAACATACAGCTGTACCGATAGGCACATACAATACATAAGGTATTAAGCGTTCATTATTGTCATAAAATAATTTTATTCTTGTTAAATAGTGTAGAACTTTTCATCGTCCAATAGCAAGTTTTAATAATAATTTCTTGAATAAAGTAGCATATTTTCTAAAGTATTTACTGTAATTACCTAACCAAATGTTTCAGATGAATTACTAACTCGATAATATTGATAACTCAGTTTGAAAACAAATTCTAAGAAGCGTTCTTATTAACTCTATTGAAATTAACTGAGTCTCAATTAAAAACTGTGACGAAGGTAATTTAATGGCTTCTCTTTTATTTCCGTCGTTTTAATCAAAACTGTTCTCTTTATGTAACTTTATACACTCTTAAATGTAATTGAATGTAAAAATATCCCGTTCAATTTCTTATTAAAATTTTAGATTAAACTTTCCTTGTTATTGCCATAGAAATGGGGTATACGCTCCAGGCCTACGAGAAACAAAACATACGAAATATAACCTGTAAAACACGACCACCTTAATACAGCTTTTAGAAAAAAAATACAAAGTATTCCGTACAACAAAGAGTATTCTTCTGAAGTTCATAAATTATTGAAAACGAGGGCCGCAACGTAACCCCAGCCTAATTTGAAGACAAAATTTTGTTCGACCGTAATACGAATAAAATGCTACAGATATGTTTCCAAAAATATGAGCACAAGCGAAATACCACAAAAAATAGTCTGCTTTATCCTAAACTGGAATTTTCCTAAGCTTTACACGGTGTAATTTACCGCCACAAACTACGGTGAACCCGTTTTATATTCAAACATGTTTTAGGATTCCGATAGCTGCATGGAAGGGCTCAATAGTTGTATAATATTCGAACCCAAGATTTGGCAGGTACGAGTAGTTATCAAATAAATCAATTTCAGTTGGACTCCAATTTAACTGTGAATGGCAATAGAGTAACTTGTTCAAAGACAATTTCAAATTCTCGGAGATATCTCGAATGTCTCTTGTAATTTTAATGACTTCCTGATTGTATAGAAGTAGTATAGATAGACTTTATAGTCTAACACAGATACCTTAAAAATATATTATAATTTTGCTGCTCACTACTACTACTTACTAGCTTCTGTCCGCGACTTTGTCTGCGTGGACTTCAGAATTGGGTCCGACCTGGACAAAAAGTAGCCTATGTGTTATTCCAGGCTATAATCTATCTGTGTGCCAAATTGCATTCAGATCCATTCAGCCGTTTTGGCGTGAAAGAGTAACAAACATCCATACATCCATACTCACAAACATTTACGTTAGGGTTCGGGAACAAAAAACGTTACATTTATTTATTTTAGAAGTTATAAAAAAATCTCTAATCTTTCCACCTATCTGGTTTGACATGGATGTCATTTGATACAAACTCCTAGAATTAGGTTTTATTTCTTAGGTTTAGTCCTGAAAGTAATAATTTCGTCACTAAAAAGGCTTACAGTGCACACACACTAACTGAAGAGGTGGAAAGAACACCCAGAGATAAGGAGACATTAGTAATGCAAGATAAATATAGCATTCTCAACTGTTATCGGCCACTCGAGTTTGACTCAATTGGTATTGATTAACAAATAATGCAGAAGTCTATTCACTTGAGTGCTTCGGTGTGATTACAGAGATATTATTCAGTAGCGTCACTTTCTTAATACCATAATACAAAATAACAACACTACTTTACATTACATTAACTACTCTTAAATCATCAAACAAAGAAATACAAACGTAATAGGAACTGTATTATTGTGTATTGATAATTAGATACACTCTTGGATACCTACTTAGCTCTAGGATTGAAATCAGTGCGAGTGCAGGTGAGGTGCTGAACAAAACTAAGTATTATAGCCACTCGAGCGCCACGCGCGCGCCTGTCAAAAAAGTTGACCGCCACAACTCGCGCGGGTCATAAAATGTAATTTGATAACCTCTGACCTGAGCGATAAAAACACTTGACGTAAGCAAACTATAAGTGCTACGTCAAAACAAAAAATAACTCGAAAGTGAGTATGTCTATCGATCTTCTAGTTTGCAAAATTGATATTCATATAAATAGTTCGAAGTTAATCAGAAGTTTTAAAGAATATGGTTTTTGACAGGCCACCATTGCTTCGAGCTTCATCAAACCATTATAATTTTGCTATCATCTTAATACATACATAGCTTCACACCTGTATTCTCCGTAGGGTGAGGCAGAGGCGTACTTATGTACGCCCACAGTTCGCCGGTATGTTTAGGTCCCATGTAATAGGGGGCGAGTCTATTGCCATTAACCTGACTGAAATCCCAAACTCCGAGCTGCCACTGAGAACCCAATAACACTTTGCTCGACCTGAGAATCGTGCCCAGGACCTCTACCGTAGCAATCGCGCTCAGGACCACTAGGCTAATGAGGCAGTCGTGTCAGTGCTATCATCTTAATATATATTTAAAATTTCCACATTTCCGCCTACTGTTTACTTGTTCGGTCCGATAGCTTTAATACTTAGTTAATGTGCTATACGGGTGCCACTTTATGTCCAAACGAGACAGTTATTATAACTTCACTTTAATAGCGTTATAAATTGAAACGAGTTTCCACAAACACATTATGTGTAGTGGCTCGCTGGAGCTAGTGGCTATCATTTATGTTTGTTTTGAAATCGCTGATGCAAGCTATTTTCAACGATAGTGTTACGTCCATTATGACCATTATGGTCTAGCTTTTGCCCGCAGTATCATTCTCATGAACATTATCGTAATAGACTAAGTTTGCGTCTTACTACTTAATTATATCAGCGCCATCTAGTGAAACTTTCTGATATAAATAGCCACAATTAATGTTTCTCCTAAAATCAACTGCGGCAATTAGTTTTCGCAGAGAGAAATATTAATATCTCCCTGCGAAAATTAATTATATTAAATTCTCACTCGCACTAAGCTCGCACATTACCTACATAGAACCTAAACATACCGGCGAACTGTGGGTGTATATACTAATATACACCTACAGTTAGTCAATTAGAAGTTAGCAGTTAGGCATTGTTGGCGTACTAACACGAACAATGCCTAACCCTTGGGGATATGCAGGCGTGATGATATGATATAAGTAAATGGATATTATGTTATAAAACTATTTTTCAAGTAATGGGAATGAAATACAAAACATTCTCCGAGTCGAGTATTATTTGTGAAAATTCGGAAAAATTGTTGGGAAATTTACCCAGGCCCAGCTGTATACGGGTCACTAGTTATTCAATAAATTATTAGGTTTATTTTGAGGATTCCCTGTAAGAAGGAAGCATAGCAGAGCTTTGATGGGGATGATTGAACTGGATGGCAGGAGGTCAGGGTCAGTCGTAATGTCCGTGATTATAAGCAAGACAAAACCAGTGCGGTTTTTAGTTGTTATGGGTCTGACATACCGTTCCGCTTTTCGTAAAATGTTTTCATTACATCTCTTAAAAAAAGCTCTCGCGCAAATTAATCCCGACGCAATTTATTCATATCCAATTAATGGAAAGCATATGGAATGCTTTCCATTCATCGCGAAATTAAAACTCAGTTATCCGTAACTACTGAAAAATAAATAACGTCTGGTCGTCCACTTAATACTTTCCATTTGTATGCAATTCAATACAACATGAATATTCACGTGCGAAACGTTAGCCGTTCCGCGATCGTGCGAAAACGGCCGAAAACGTTCGAAACCATCGGAAGCCGAACAATTGTCAAAACGAAACAAACGGAACGATTACGCTTCAATACGCAGCAAACGACGTTCCGTTTTATTTCGTTTCACCACCGACACTTTATACTCGTACATTTCACCCGTTTTGTATTCTATCGTGACAATGGAAATCATTGTGTACTTTTATCAATGAGTCCTCCTACTATTATAAAAGTGAATGTTTATATATTTGAATGTGTGTTATTTAATCACGCAAAAACGGCTGAACTAATTTTGATGAGATTTGGCACACATATAGTTTATATACCTGAATTAACACACATTGTGATGTACTTTTTATCTAGGTTGGACCCTATTGTGAATTTTGAAGTCGCATATTTAGTCACAGGCTGAAGCTAGTAATTAATAAATTACGCAAAATTTTAATTAGACACGCTCCCGTAGAGTTTGATATAACTTCTGTAAAAAGTCATAACTAGATTTGAGTTATTTTCATTAACTATGTCACAACTACAGCCTCAGTAAACAAATTTAATGTGATTGACTTAAGATGACTCGAAAAAAAAGATTTACGACAAATAGGATGTCCAACATCTTACCTAACCCTTGAAATAAGAACAGCTATGTGAAACAGCATAATTGTAAAAGAATCGTTTTTTTTTATGACCAGTGTATTTGGAATATTCTTTAAGAATCCCTATGTTAAATTCATTTAATAAATAAAAGTTCTTAAAGTTAAAGGTAAAAGCTAAAGTTCTAAGGTCTATTCAAAGTTAAATAAAACTAAAATGTAATGTAATGTAAAGTATGAAAATCTTCCTCATATTTTATTATAGACTGAACTGCAATACCAAGAAATACAAAAATATTAAACATGTTTTCAAAACAACATAATATCATAATTACAAACACATTAAGCTATATTTACAATGATTGAAGGCTTTACTTATCACATATCTAATTACTGACATAAAAAGAAAATGTTAGGGTTTATAAGATTTATTTTTATTTATTTTATTTATTTCTTATATAAGAAAATGCTACCAAATACCTACTAAAATTCAGGAAATTCAATAAAAATCCCTACCTCAATAAAACTTCACTTTGATTTAGAATGTAGCAATTTAGTTTATCACCGGTAATACTTGTAAGAACATGATTTTATTACTCCCTAAGGCTTCCTATCGAGGTACAGACGAGTACACACGCAATTACTCGAGACCGATTAGAATCTACTGAACAGCAAACTTGTCTTAATCGAATCATATCAAAATCAAACACGATAATGATGACGTGACCTACAAACATTTGTTTTTAACAAAGATTGTGTATAAACACATCACGCCTGTATTCCTCAAAGGAATATGCAGAGATGTATACCCATAGTTCGCTGATATAAGGTCCTATGTAATAGGAGGCGAGACTATTGCCATTAACCGGGCACAAATCCAAACTCCGAACTATAAGCTACTGAGAATTTTATAGAAAACGTATAACACTCGACTCGACCTGGGAATCGGGCCCAGGATTTCTAGCGTAGCAGGATCACTAGACTAATGAGGCAGTTGAAATAAAATGATACGATAAAAGTGGAAATATTTCCATTGTTTGCCGACTTCCGAACGGTAATTTCCTCACAAATCGACGGAAACAAGACGAAATTCACGTAAGACTCCCGTCTGCACTGTGAATTAGTTATTGTTGGCTTTACATCGTCTATTCCTTTTGTTGCGAAATCGTGCCAACAAATTGTCTCGAGAGACATCAAATCATTTAATATTTCAACGTACTCCTGTATTTTCGTAACATCAGTGTCTGGTGTAACGTGCGCGGACAACATTAGGTGTATTCTTCTTTTATCTCGATCATATTTACCTAGAACAGAAACGCGTCTGACACTTGTGATGTCATGTCGTTGTTCTTTGCACAAATTAATCACATGTTCCAATATTAGACTGATAATTTCGAAACTGACTACTTAACTTTAAAATGTTGTTTACACGTCAAGTGTCTAGTCTAGACAAAAATACAATAAATTTCACATTCACAAATTTCATAATTACTTTCTATCGCCGCACCTCTCGCCATCGGCGTGGAGTTCACCTACATACCTTAGAACCACTCTGGTTTAATACTGTGCGATTCCAGAGGAATATCCTCCCACGCACACTCAAGCTCTGTAATCAGCTCCTCGCCGATGTTTTCCCAAAGGATTACAGCATGGTGTTTTTTAAAAAGGGTGTGAAAAGATTTTTAAAGTGTCGGCTACGCGCGAGTGATACCCCTGGTGTTGCAAGCGTCCATAGGCTACGGTAACCGCTTACCATTATAATACCATCAGGCGGGCCGTATGCTTGTTTGCCACCTTAGTGGTATAAGAAAAATCATACACTTTTACTTTATCGATTCTTTATCCATTATTATGGAATCATTGGCAATCATAACGATATCATCCATTATGAATGCAAAGTGGATTATAAGCTACAAAGGCTCCCAAACATTGTTACAACAGAAAGCAATTTCATATCCAAATGATACCTCTATTATGAACTCCACTATTACTTTGTGTACCTACTTGTTATTTTTTTACCATCTTTTTTACGATTACTATATATACTAAATCACCCTAAATTATTACCTTGTAGGTACCTACGTGTTTACTTGTTTGTTTTCTGTATCCAAAGAAAACAAACAAACTCTTACATAATTTTTAGCTATTTGGTTTTCGTGCCTACCAGCACGAAAACCAAATAGCTAAAAATCAATTTGGTTTTCGTGCTGGTAGGTCCACGGAAGATGCATGCACCGAACTTGTTGATTTTGTAATAGGCAAAGTTGATGAGGGTCAGAAGTGTGTCGGCGTCTTCCTGGACCTAGCAAAAGCTTTCGATACAGTTTCCCGGCCAATACTGCTCGGAAAACTAGAGTCAATCGGGGTTAGAGGTCTGGCCTTGGAGTGGTTCCATTCTTATCTAGAAAATCGCAAACAACGCGTTCACGTCGGAGAATATAACAGTAAATATGCAGATATTAATTATGGTGTGCCACAAGGCAGTATCCTTGGTCCTACGCTCTTCCTGGTCTACATAAACGACCTTTGCTCCATGAAACTTCGTAATGCTAGCATGTTTACATTCGCAGACGATACTGCCATAATTTTTCACTCGAAAACATGGAGTGATGTCGTTTGTGTAGCCCAGGAGGGGCTTAATAAAACATCTTGCTGGTTCGAAAATAATCTACTAACTATTAATGCTGGAAAAACCAAAATTGTCACTTTTAGTGTTTCTGATAGATCTGCACCAGCTCAGCCTCTCTTGATAAAACTCCATACTTGTGTCACTAAGAATAACAATAATTGCAGCTGTCAGTGTCCAGCTATTGAACAAGTTTCGTACACTAAATACTTAGGAATATTGATTGATGAACGGCTTGCTTGGAATGTCCAAATTAATGCTCTTGTGAAGCGAGTAAAAAAACTCTCACATATATTTAAAAAACTGAAATCTGTCGCTGACACTAAACTAATTAGTATTGTTTTTTTCACCCTCTGTCAATCGATACTAAATTACTGTGTGCCCGTTTGGGGTGCCGCTAATAAAACATACATTATTAAGCTGGAACGAGCCCAAAGAGCGATCTTGAAAATAGCACATAAAAAATGCTGGCGTTATCCCACTAACACCCTGTACCGGGATTGTAACGTTCTTAGTGTAAGGCAATTGTTCATTGCATCAACCCTGTTGCGATTCCATAAGCACGCAATAACCCTAGCTCGCAAATCGCATAGAACGTTGAAGTGGGACCGACCAAGAGTATGTTCTTCTTTCGCTCAAAGATCAGGTGCTTTTCTGGGCCCATTCCTGTACTCAAAATTCTACAATCATAACAAAAATATTCTTAACCTAACATACTCACGGTGTAAGAATTCAATGTTCAAATGGCTCCATCCTAAAAACTATGAGGAAACGGAAAAACTAATACACACAATCTTGTAATAGACACCATATAAACATTTAATTATTATTATTACGATTGCACGCACACGCAGACGCACATACGCGCACGCACGCACGCACGCTCGCACGCTCACACGCACACACTCACACGCACACACGCACACACACACACACACACACACACACACACACACACACACACACACACACACACACACACACACACACACACACACACACACACACACACACACACACACACGAGCTCGTACACATTGGAAAAAAAAAGTCAAAGCACTATTTGTAACAAATGAAATTGACAAATGCAAAACATATTAAACTGGGAAGAGACTGCATCCCACGACACAGGGCATCCTAGTGTGGGATACAGAGATATAGTTATAGGTACTTAATAAATTAACTTTGAGTGAAATTGTTACATGTTACTATTGTATTTAAAGTGTACTAAATAAAAATAAACTAAAAAAAAAAAAAAAAAAAAATGATATTCTAAATTTCGTATAACAGTCATTAGCTAGTTATCTATATCAATAAAAAGTATGCTCTCTGTATTATTTAAATGAACTTTACAGAAATATTTTTGTTGTTATTTTTTTTTTATAAAGCTTACTAGCAATGTGGGTCGCACATTGCTAGTATTCTGGTTAACCCCTCGTGCTAAGCTAAATGCTTGTGTTACGAGTGGGTTCACGTCGGTAGTGCATGGGTGGGTTTCGAACCGGCAACCACATGATCGCAAGTCTGCCGCCCTAGCCATTAGGCTACCGCCGCTTCTAAACTTTCCTAAATAGTTTACGCAGGAATATCACGGTTTCCGTTGAAGAAGGAAAGTACTTACCTATTTCGACCTACCTAATTAATTTTAGAAAATTTGTATTTCCCAGTAGGCCTTTAGAAATTATCGAAAAAGGTCGGTAGCAGGCTGAACGGATTTTTACCCTAGAAGCCCGTGGGCATAATTTTGTTGGTTAAAAACGACGATGTTGATTTTAACTGGAATCCAATAGGCTTGCGTATTTTTGTTTGAAGTAGGGAACCAACGTAATTTTTTCACGAAATTGAAACAGTGTACGTTCTCGATTGTTATTTAGTTACTTTTGTTCAAAAAACAATACTTTTCTCGTTAAAATAACGTCTATACGTCTATAATATATATATATGGACGTACATACTAGTATATTGCACAGTTTTAGTTTCACCAAAGCACCTATATTTTTCCAGGTACGGTATAACTTTGAACGTTTGTTGCTATTCAATTAATAATTCGCCAATAATTTAATACAATACGGTTATTATGTGAACAGGATATAGTTATTTTACAACACAATATTGTATATATTTATTATAACGTGTTATCGGTATCATTTTTAGGTTGTGAGAAAGAGATGCCGCTCTACATATTAAATAGCCTCATCTCTTTCTTACAACCTAAAAATGATTGCGTTAACACGTTATAATACGTCCCCTGGTACTCTTAAACATTATAAAACATTATTCAGTAACAGTTTAACAAGAAAAAAATCATATACATATACTGAAATTTAAACAAAATTATCACTTATGCGTGATTTTTTTTCTATTTTCCGCAATCCAAACACTATAACGTACCTGGATTCCCCGACGGGTTAGCCAGAGATGTACTTATGTACAATTCGTTGGTATGTTCAGGTCCCATGAAATTGTGGGCGAAACTATTGCCGGGCTCAATCTGAAACTCCAAACTGCTACGAATTTCATAGAATAACCCAATAACACTTTGCTCGACCTGAGCATCGAACGCAGAACGTCAGTCGCGCTGACGACCACTAGACTAATGAGGCAGTTAATGTTTATTTTTAATTTATTAATGTTTGTTATTTGAAAATTATATCTCAACATTAAACAAACATAGTTTATACACTCCTTTCTCTTTATAGACTCGGTGATTTACGCGTAGTTCTATGATACAGTCTTATCACCTGTATAAATACTTATAAATCCATCAGTTGTATCACTTGCCAGAATTAGAACTACGCCATGCATGTGTCACTGAACTATGTATATAGAAATATCTATGTAGGACTTAAAAACGTACGGGCGAACACCAATGCTCAAAAAGTACCGGTGTATCGACCTGCCTAACTAAAAAGATTTTTTAAAATATTTTTTATTAGTTAAGCAAAAGTGGTCAAGCGTAAGCCTTAAACAAGATTTTTTTTAATTGGCAAATGAGCAGACGGACTGCAGACTACCAAACTCGCAGCAACCGAACGAAATGCCTCTCACGCGCAAGTTAAAACACACACCACGTCCCACCTTGGTGTGTTTCAATTCGAGCCGTGACCTCTCCTCTGGTGTTGCGGGTGTCCATGGGCGGCGGTAATCGCTTACCATCAGGTGATCCGTCTGGACGTTTGCCCTCCTATCCCATAAAAAAAGGTATTTTACGACAGATTTCGACGTAAACGTGGTCGCTAGCCAGTCAGACAGCAAGGAATCCTACGACCAAACTAGTCAGATATGTTCTCGCCTCACAAGAGGCTTATCGGAATACCAGTCAGGAACTGTATTCTAAGCCATCCCCACACAGGGAACAATATTTATATAATTTATTATCATTTAAATTATATCTAGGTACTAGCGATAGACGGGACATCATGAACAAAATCGTAAAATATTACATGTTACCAATTGGAATGATATCTCTCTTGTAAATCGCATTGTCTCTCTGTCATTATGTCAGTCAGACAAAGAGAGAAATCAAATCAAATCGGGATCAAAAATATTTGAAAATGATCCCAATGTTCTCTCTATAACCCTTTCAAATCTCTTTGAACTTGATCTACATAATCAACCAATGATCTACATACTGTCCCAGTGCTGGGCACGGGTCTCCTCTCAGAATGAGAGGGATTAGGCTATAGTCCAACATGCTGGCCTAGTGCGGGTCGGCAGACTTCACACGCCATCGAGAAAATCTCTCAGGCATGCAGGTTTCCTCACGATGTTTTCCTTCACCAGGTTATCACTGCTTCTTTGCTTGAACATTATCTACCTAAAGTTAAATCTAGAATTACTATAATCTTGGTCTATCACATTTTTTGCTTCCTATTACCTGCGAACAAATATACCACCAACTTGTGGGTGTATAGTACACCTCTGCCTAACCCTTCGAATACAGGCGTGATGGTATGTTTTTTTTATTTGCCATTATTGTCGTAAGGCAAAGATCTCCGACACGATTTTTGTTAGAAAGAACAAAGGCCGAAAAAAAGCGAAGTAACTCCATTAAATTCTTGTAAATTATTTAATTGCTGTTCTAGGCGGGAATAAATTAAATTATAGCGTCCAATATCACTTCCTCCACCGGTCATTCTCTGTCCCTGACACCATTTATGTGCCACTACCGAAATTACAACATTCTGTGAAATGCTTTTATCCCTGTTTACCTTTCAGCGTCCATTACCTATAGACAGCGAAGAGAAATTGCGAAATATGGTTATTCATTAAGTGGTTTTTAGAGTGTAAAGCGGAAATTGTATAACTCTGATATATTGACTCCCACTTTAGTAAAAAAAGAGGTTATCTTTACAATTTTTGTTTGTCTATCTACCTGTATGTTTGTATCCACGTCACACAAAACCTACGATACGAAATTGGATGTAGTTTTGACAGTTTTATTTATGGAGGTCTAAGTTAAACTTAAACATACACCAAACATTGATAGGAGTAAGTAAATCTTTGAAGCAACTAGTAAATAAAAATATGGTAGTATCACGCTGTGGTATTGTATCATACCATCACTCTTTGAATTATCAACTATATTTTCACGCCTGTCTCCCATTGGGGTAGGCAGAGACTATAGATTTCCACTTGCTACGATCCTGGCACACCACTTTCGCTTCATCTACGTTCATTAATCTCCTCATGCATGATCGTCGGTTTAAGGTGCTTTTAAACTGATCTTTTTTGAGAACGTCCGCAATTTGATTGTGGTACGTTCGCCGAGGTCGGCCCCTTCCAACTCTTCCATCCATTATCAACACCCAGTAATCACAATCAGTAAAGCACTAACAGGTACAATATAATTATACGGCGCGTGTTCCATCGATTTCATCTGTCGGGTAATGAACACCAAGCTTATTTGCATTTAGTTAAAGCGGGTTAACTAAGCGTATTTATCGTGTGTATTTGCATTGCGTTAATCACATACATATAACGCCTGTAGTATTCCCCAAGCGGTTAGTCAGAGATGTACTAATATAAAATAAACAGTATCATCAACCCATTAGCCTAGTGTTCCTTAAGGCGACTGCTATGCTAGAGGTTCGATTCTCAGGTCCAGCAAAGTGTTATTGGGTTTTTCTATGAAATCCTTAGTAGCAGCTTGGAGTTTGGAATTTAGGCCCGGTTAATGGCAATACCTAAACATACCGGCAAACTGAGGGTGTACATTAGTAGGTACGCTTCTGCTTAACCTTTCGGGAATACAGGTGTGATGGTATGTATGTATCATCAACCCATTTGTTGTCTCACTGGAGGGCACCAGTCTCCTCTCAGAATGACAGGGATAAGGCTATCCACCACGCTTGTTTAGTGCGGGTTGGGTTCAAACCCTGTTAAGAAAATTTCTCAAGCATGTAGGTTTTCTTCCGATTGTCACATCTTAGACAAAGTTTGTGACAATCGTTAGTGTTAGTTAGAAGCCCGAACAACCTCCAAGAGCTGTATTATAACGTGTTAACGCCATCATTTTTAGGCCGTGAGAAAGAGATGCCGCTCTACATATTAAATAGCCTCATCTCTTTCTTACAACCTAAAAATGATCGCGTTAACACGTTATAATACGGGCCCAGTTCATCCTTATCGATAGTAGGTTCTCAGAAAATGAGCTTCGAAGCGCATTTTCCTTTAATGAATAAAAGGGTCAACAGTCTAGTTAGTTAGTTACAGTAACAAAAAATAATGTCTCATCCTCTAAATATTCAAAATAAAACTTATTCAAATTCGACGATTAGTTTAAGTAAATAAACTTATTTAAACATTATAATTACCAGAATTAGCCAGCACGTTTAAACGAAAAACATCGACCATGAAACCCATGACCCAATTACTATAATTCCGATTTCAATTTTACTTATTAAATATCTAAAATGGTGGTTCAAATTACCACTATTCCTGTTTAATATTTATAAACGTTATAAATTAAGCGTATATTACCCACGTAATTGTTATCTGTAGCACGCTCCTTGAATATTAACAACGACTGTATCAAATAATAACTCATATAAAAGTATAATCGCTCAATGTACACATAAATTTACGATAACATGACCAAATGTGTCTCTTTGCAGGTTGCACGAACAACAAGGCTTAAATGCGGCAAAAGAAATTAAATTAAAAACTGAAGTTCCTTGCACGATACGCAAATACTCGCACAGACTGCCGATGTTTGCTCTCGGAACGTTATCACTTGATAAGTTGGAACACAAGCCGCGAACAAACATCGTTATCATGGTAACGTTCTTGCCGGGGACTCGGAGCCGCTGCACAGACTCCGCTCCGCACAGGCGTGCCACACAAAACACCTGAGACGCGACACGCCCGACTCGTTACCCTTACCATTTGCCGACGGATGGCGCGATGGAAGTTGAACACAGATAGACCGGTGATAGTGACAATTGATGTGACTTTTTAGTGTTAATTTTAGTGTAAATAGACAAGCCAAAGAATAAACCAAAGCTGATCAGCTCAAATTACTAGTCGAGAGAGATATTACGTCGTCAAGCTGGAGGACCTAACGACGTTTGATACGGACCTTGTAGACAATGTCAGTGCGAAGGTGGAGGAATGCCTGGCCAAGAACGAGCACCTGCCGCTGCAGGAGTTCTGCCCGGCGTACTACGATGGGCTGCTGTGCTGGGACCCGACGCCCTGGAACACGCTGGCCATACAGAGGTGCTTCAGCGAGTTCCACGGCGTCCAGTACGATGACACACGTAAGTTTACCTTTAATCCTTTATTACGCTGCTCTTAATGAAGTATGTAAACAAGGCGGTCACGTGGTGTAGACGGATTTGTGAGATTTACATACTTTAACTAAGCAGTGTAAAGGTCACACCTCGTAATAATCTATTGAAAGGAATTTCTCTAATTTTATTATGTCCCTGTAGTTAATATTTTTCGTAAAGTAGAACATAAAACTTGATCCCTACATTGAATTCAAGCAAGATAAGTCGAAACATGTTATACAAGCATTTATTCTTTCACGAATCTTTACAAACTGTAAAACAATATAAAATCTTCCATTGAAATATTCAATGGAAAATTTCAAACAAAGGGATTGAAACAAAACGCGGTGGAGTTGTCCGAAAACAATCAGGCAACTCTACCACTCCTTGTTACAAACAGAAATACATGCATTTAGAGTATTTATGCCTCTCTATGCACGCAAATAACACACAGCGGCTTTGTTTAAATACTAGCGGCCCGCCCCGACTTCGCCCTTTTGCCGACGTACCTTTCAAATATTGATAACTATCAATTTCAAAATTCTAGTTTTTCAAATAAGTGCAGCTGTTTCGTAGGTTACCCTCCACATATAAACAAATTTACAAATCTGCTCCATCTTTATAATAGGTACTTTTAGTGTAGAATTTTGTTGTTTGTTGTATTGTGTTGGGAATCCGCGGTTTAGTGATTCCCACCACTGTACGAACATATATAAACACGATTTAATCAACATTGGGCCCGAACTACGTCAGCACATGCTTGTGACGTAAAATTTGGCCAATCACGTGACGCAACACCAAAATAATCCCTAGCATTATAATTGTGTAATTTTGGTCGCCTGTGTCACCTTTGAAACAAGATAAAAATATAAAATTTTCTAAAAATTATGTACATACTAAGTGCATAATACAGTTAACGGTTTAGAAGTATAAATTATGTATACTAAAATCTATTTATAAATAAATAAAAAATATTTTATAGTCACACTTAACAAAAAGGTGTGCAACTAAACACAAAACTTTGTAAAACAAAAAACACAAAACAAAAATAAGTAAGTATAAAAAATAAAGTGGCAAGTAGGTGATTGTTAATAGGTATAACATGTACACATATTCGTGGGTGAATATTTGAAAAAAATTGAACGTCATTATCTTCATCCGAAAGTTATGAACACAGTTGTTTAAAACTACAATTATGATAATGAAAACTTGCCGTCAAGCTATAATACAAGAATAAAAACAATCTGAACTATGAAAGAGAGAACTACTATGATGAGAATAATGATTTGATAAATAATGTTGGAATATTCACCCTCGTGTCTCGGTAAATTACTAATGGGAAATCATACAACATATAAGCCTCTGCAATTCTCAACTGCACCTGCATTAATACTCATTGTTAAAATACTATTTGTTTTTCCAAAGTGAAATAAAATAAATCCCTTTTCAATCATGTTGCAATAAAAGGTTTTCAAAGAAAGCTCTCATTGTACACCGCACAGAAATATCTTTAAAACAATCGCGCTACAAATAATAACTGTTATTTTAAAACCGTTACTTTTGTTGTGAAAACAGAACTGTTCCGACTGAAGTGTTAAATGCAGCGATAATGACAACAGTTTTGAGTGCAGCTCTATACGTTTTCTTTACGAGTGCACACTCGTTTTATCTCCAGTGCTAAGCGTATCGTTAAGCGGTAGTTATACTAATTGAATCGGAGCCACTTAATGATATGGTTCGGAACTTTGAATGGTATTCATATGGGTCATTATTTTTACCAAAAAAGGAACTAAGCACGTGTACATAGAAATACTAATAAAAAAATATAACATAGTGTTTTAAAAAATCCATTAAATTATGAGAGAGGAGATAATTTAACGAAACAAAATTTTTGTATTTTTATTTGTAGCAGCCCAAAATACAACAGATTTATAAACTTCTTTTATGGCATAATATGGTTTTGAGGTCAACTGACGAAGGGAATTACTTTGGGGAATTACTAAGGTACTTCAAACTATTCAATTACTATTATATTTTACCTTTAGAGATCAAAATAACATGTAGGGGATTTGAGCTATCTCGTAATAATCAAATTTGATTATCTATATAAAATGATTAATTGATTGAATATTCTGGAGGTATATAACTGGCTCACAAGATTCATACGCATCCTCTATAATCGAATATCTAATAGTTACTAGCTGTTGTCGACTGTATCACTGGCGTCCTGTTTTTTTTTTTCGTGTTTTTTCCGATGTTTTAATAGTTATTCTGCTGTTCGGAGCGGGGAAAAATCCAACACATCAAAGATCATAAAATCGCTCCAGCCGTTCTTGAGTTATGAATGGGGTAACTAACACGACTTTGTTTTGTATCTACGACATAATATTACCACTTAAAATCGGCTCAGTCTATAAAACAGAAAGGAGAGATAAAAATAAAAAGCATGTTGTATTAAGAAAGTGTAACCTCGTAGAAAATCCCTCCGCTGCGTTGTCTGAATAAAATCGTGCAAACAAGTCGTGAGAAAATCCTCAGCGTAATCGCTTGAAATATTTTGTGTAGATTGCATCAAGGCTGTAAATGATTTTAGGGAAAATTCATACGGTCACGCCTGTATTCCCCGAAGGATTAGGCGGAAGCGTAATAATGGACACTCACAGCTCGCCGGTATGTTTAGGTACCATGTAATAGGGGGCAAGTCTATTGCCATTTACTGGGCACACATCCAAAACTTCCAGCTGCTACTGAGAATTTCATAGAAAAACCCAATAATACTTTGCTCGACCTGGAAATCTAACCCAGGACCTCTAACATAGCAGTCGTGCTCAGGATCACTAGGCTAATGAGGCAGGTTTATAAATTCATATTAAATAACTTAAATTCCCGCCGAAATTTTCCCAAACATTGGGATTTTAAAAAGGGGTGTGATAAGATTTTTCCAAATTCAAATTCGTAAAATGTGAGCCATACGTGATCCTACCTCTGGTGTTGCTCACTCACTTGGCAGTTTTTTTTTGTTAAGCAAAAATGCTATTATTTGAAACTAAATCTTTTACTGATCCACTGCTAGATTGTTGACAGATTTCGATAACAGGCTATTCTTAGGCGTGTCCATTTTATCATGATATTTAAATGCAATGATAGTATTTTGAATATGTTTAATATTGTAGGTTATATAAGCACCTAAAGCTTTTCTTTCTTTTCTAAGAATTTACAAGTAAGTTATTTAAAATACGAGATTGCGTTAATTATACATTCTACTGGGCGACTTTGAATTTATTAGCACCCTTTTAACTTAAGTATATATCTGTATAATTTCATGATACTTTAGACTAGGACTGCACTTTATATGTATAATCACAGTTTGCCAAACAAAACAATGTCCAGACTGTTTACATTTTAATCTACCTTTTGGTTATGCTTTTCCTTTTTTTAAAAAGCTTACTATCAATGTGAGTCCCACATTACTAGTATTCTTGTTAACCCCTCGTGCTAAGCTATATACTTGTGTTACAATTGGGTTCACGTCGGTAGTGCAATGGGTGGGTTTCGAACCAGAAACCACATGATCGCAAGACCTAGCCATTAGGCTACCGCCCCCGCCGCTTTAGTCAGTTCAGTTAAAATCATATATTTTTTATTGTTATATTTGTGTATGTGAAGCCAAGTTTCAACGATACACGCAATTGTTGTAACTTGTAATACATCTAGACACATAGTAGTGAACCTAGCCAAGTTCGGAAACCGTGTGTTTCATTTCACGAACCAATTATAGCTTCGACGAGAATAATTGGACTTACGAAGTAGCAACTTTGCGTACTTAAACATAAGAAATGTAACCATTACTATTTGCTCGACATCCTTACGATACCAGTAGCTTAGACAGGATTTATCCGAGCGGTAAACGCCACGTCTCTACAAAATCATAAAAATGCTAGGTTGCTTACTACAATCCTGAGTAAGCTACAGACGATCGATAAGGTTCAAAATGAAAATTAATTATTTTTTTAACGCAGAGAACGCATCTCGGTGGTGCATGGACGGCGTGTGGAAGAACTACTCAAACTACGCGAACTGTACAGAACGCATCGCCAACGTGTCTCCGACTGACGTCACAAGCCTCATCTACCTCGCCGGCTACTCGCTCAGCCTTGCTGTGCTGTCGCTTGCTGTATTCGTCTTCCTTTATTTCAAGTAAGTTTGCTTTACTTAATATATACAAACATATTTTCACACCTGTCTCCCGTTGGGGTAGGCAGAAACTATAGATTTCCATTTGCTACGACCCTGGCACGCCACTTTCTCTTCATCTACGTTCATTAATCTCTTCATGCATGATGTCGGTTTAGGGTACTCTTAACTTGACCTTTTTTGAGAACTTCCGCAATTTGTTTGTGGTACGTTCGCCGAGGTTGGTCCCTTCGGCGTCTTCCATCCGTACAATCTCTGTTACTACATCTTCTTTCACACATAATATAATTATATATATTCCAAACATGTCCACCACCAGGAACCACGGCTCCTAAATACGGGTTTAGGTTTGGATCAACAATTTAGTTGTTTCTCCTGTATAAATAAAAATACTTGCTGCTACTATTTGCTGTCATCCTAAAAAAATAACAAAAGAAAACAAACTCGTTCCGAGTATTGCTATACAAAGGGACTTTTATCACGTTTACAAACAGAATTGGTAAAGATTTATTATTTTTCTTAGACACAGCTTTATTACTACGACAGAAATTGCGACACTTATGTCTGACACACGTTCTAGACAGTTCATTCAACATCGCGCAATAAATTGGAAGGGAGACTCACAGTGTCAAAGGTTCTGTCATAATATAAGTACATAAAAGATAAATTATTTCATCCATTTTCTTTCTCAAGGCACGAAAATAACATGATGTATATATCGAAGTTGGTTATTATACAATAGAACTCCGCTGTTTTGCAAAACCGCTAATCGTTCACCCGCTATATTAATTAACTAGCTTTTGCCAGCGACTTCGTCCGCGTGGAATAGTTACTTTGTTCCCTAGTTCTTCGCCCGCGGTTTCAACTGCGTTGCCCCGTTCCTAAGGGTTGTAGCGTGATGTTTTATAGCTTGAAACCTTTCTCATGAATCACTAATTTTCCCAACATTTCCCTTCACTGCTCTGCTCCTATTGATCGTAGCGTGATGAAAAGTATACTATAACCTGTGGTTTGGGCTGTGCGTTGATAGATCACTATGTCAGTCAGTCAGTCACCTAACGTAAGAGTAGACAAATATAATCACAAAGCTCCGAACTGCTAAGCTATCGGGAGTTACACGTGTTATTGTGAGTCAACCATGAAAGATAGACATTTGCTGTCGTGAAATATTTTTTATATAATTTTAAGGAGAACATTTCCGTCATACATGATTTCTGTGTAGCTTTAACCATTAAGGCTGCACACGTGACGGAACCTTAAAAAATGGAGTAAGTTCTCCTGTTTTCCCAACATTTCCCTTCACTGCTCTGCTCCTATTGATCGTAGCGTGATGAAAAGTATACTATAACCTGCCCAGGAGTATGAAGAACAATTGTACCAAGTTTTGTTGAAATCCGTCAGGTGGTTTTTGTTTCTATAACGAACATACAGACAGACAGACAGACAGACAGACAGACAGACAAAAATTTTACTGATTGCATTTTTGGCGTCAGTATCGATCACTAATCACCCGCTGATAGTTATTTTGGAAATATATTTCATGTACAGAATTGACCTCTCTACAGATTTATTATAAGTATCGATGAAGAACGTTCATGCAATTCCGCGTGTTGAAGGTCAGCAATTATGTAAAACTGCTAAATGTCATTCAGCTGTTTTACATAACAGAGCTAGCTGTTATCGTAAAACAGAATTATACAATTCAACTGCGACATAGATCATTAGATCAATGACATTAAATATTTTTTTACTGTATTTTATCCTCCTAATCACATGTATACGATTTCAAATCTTACACGTGCAAACGCCGACTTCGAGAGTCAGCACATCGATAATACCAACGAAGCCACACAGATAGTGTTATGTTTTAATATACATACATTTTTTGAAATATGTATCATAACTTAACTAATAACACAAATAACATACCATCACGCCTATATTCCCAGAAAAGATTGGGGATGTACTAATGTACACTCACCAGTTCGCCGGTTTGTTAGGTCCCATGTAATAAGGGGCGAGCATATTGCCATTAACCGGGCAAAAATACCAAACTTGGATCTGCTACTGAGAATTTCATAAAAAAAAACAATTACACTTTTCTCGACATGAGAATTGGAACCAGAACCTCTAGCATAGCAATCGCGCTCAGGCTAACGAGGCAAATCTTCGTTCTTTCGAAAGAGAAGAAAATATGCACTTGTATAATTATACAACGTGTGACTGAATGAGCGCAAGACTTCAAATACATCAATTAGAATATCGAATCATAATTATAACAATAAAATTCTAACGTCAATTTGAGACCTGTAAGCATTATCATGTACTCGTACGTCAAAGAAATACTCAATGATGGATCTGTATAAATAAAAAATAATGTTTGTGCTCTATGCATTGCTAAACTATTCATCCTATTGCGATGAAACTTTGGTGAGTTGTTGAGTGTAGAATGTGGGTTGTAGAGTAGTTGTATGACGAAAAAAACAGGCATTAAAACGCATGGTGGGGGACAGCTTGTATTAAATAAATTTTGTCCCAAAACTAAACCCGCTATATTCTAAAACACGGTTTAAAAATACCAGTATTACTGGGATTAATACTAGGTTTAAACCATGGACTAAATGTGTTTGTATAGGTATCTCATAAATGATAAATGATGATAATAAATGATATTTATTTCTGTAAATACATCTTATAAAGATACTTTTACAAGTCAATGCTTTATTTTTTTTAAACTAGATGGCGCCGGCATTTCCTAACGTCAGTTAACTTCTGAGAAAAAACACGGAAACAAACTCAGAGAATCATGGTCTCAGACATTGAAACTATGAATTTTAATCCAGTATTCCATATCACTGCCTCAATGGTCTAGTAGTCACAAGTAATGCTGCTAAGCTTGAAGTTCCATTTCCAGGTCGAGCAGAATTTTGTTATCATTATTATTCGAGCAATGATTTTTTTCAACAAATTCTCAGCAGCGACTCGAAGTTTTAATTGGTACTCGGTTAATAGAACGGTAATGATGTGGGCAAGTTTTATCCAACATTCTCTGTCATGTCGTTGAGCTGGGCTTAGGACAGCCCTCGTAATATCTAACATACATATATCTTACGCGTCACAATAATTGTTTAGACAGAAGTTTCTTTTATGCGTATCATGACTGCCAGTTAAAATAAGATAAGTAAGATCAAATATTGTGCCAGATATATTAGGTAGATACGACATAATAATATATTACTCGAGATAGTATGATATATAAAACTATGTCATTATGCCACATTTTTTTATTAAAAGTAATGTAATAACAATATGAGATTTTAATACGGGGGCAGGTTATATTAACGGGTTCTTATTTGAATATAAATTATATATGGTTCACATGATATATCGTAATAACGTCATAATAATAAAAACAAGTAAAATGTAGGAGTAAACTATTGTTTCATTTTAACACAACTATTTTACTATTTATACGTTTTATTTAAAATTATTTTATTTTACTAAAAAATTTACCGTGGCTAAAGTTAGCGTAGCACAATCTATGTAACTTTTATATATGCTCCTGTTATATACTTCTTACAAAATTGTCGTGGAAAGTAAATTTTTCCTTATAGAATAATTCTGCAAATACCTAGGTATACAGTTAATACAATAATTTGTAACTGTAATGGGTATGCCCTACCATTTGGACAATGTCCTTCACATTATTCTGAGGTTTAAATAAAATGGCCGTCATTACTAGGGTTGGCAGTAGGTACACACCATTTGTAGGGACATCGACTATCATGTCACAACCCCTTAAATTAAATAATGCGTCTTTTCTGTACAACTATGGGAAAATAATAAGTATTTTTTACAATCATTTATTTAAATTGTTAATGTTCGTTAGTTTGTTTAGATTAAATCTTGCAGGCTGAATTATTTATATTCTAGATACATTTATTTCATACTAATTTCATATACTTCGAGTTGGATGTGATTACCTACATTATAATTACTGTAAAACACCTAACTGACAGTGAACCGCACACCACTATTACTACATAAATTTAATATCAAATCAGTTCTTTTTTCACAATTTTTTATTAAATTCTTTACAAAAAAGAATAGGTTTCCAGCAACCGATTGTTTATATTTCAATTACTTGGCCTAAAAAAAAATATGATTCGGAAATCTTCAATGGTTTTAATACAAACAATTTATAAACAAATTAAAGAAAAAATATGAATGATTTTTACCTGTTTTATAGAAAAATCTTTTCCAAATTACCACGTACATAAGAAAACAGGCTTATAAATATCTACGCACAGTTGTTACGTGGTAATTTAAGCAAACAATATAAGATTAAAACTATCTCCGCTCATTATAGAAATAATCAGGTACACGAATAAACGAGTATTGTTACGAATAACGAAGTAGTATATTTTCCTTAACAACGCGAACTAAAGAAAAGTTGTTGAGCAACCCCTGTTGAGGTTGTTCTTTATATTTATTGCGTTATCTCCATCTTTATGGGGGAAAACTGAAAAAGTTTTTGTTATATTACCATAGAAAAATGTTTGTTTATCGTCTCGCTTTAGTTTGTTAACGTTAAACCTCCCCATTTTAGTAAGGGCTATAAAATAAATATTTATATAGGAGAAATTTGCTATTGACCTTCAGTGGTTAAGATTTGCATATATATATATATATATAGACAAGGCGGTCTAAATAACTTGGCTTGACTTGTTTTGCTATGGATATGGAAATAAAGACGACCTTT